>CM072081.1:2195000-4595000 GCA_036785405.1 Coenonympha arcania
GGTTGAGGCCCTGCCCCACGGGCGGCTTCTGCTCGTCCTCCGGGTAGATGACTATCTCCTTGTTCATGAAGTGGACTGCCGGCAACGTAATGGTTATTAATTTAACTTGGGAGCTATATTCACGTAACGTTTTCATACACTGAGTGATGTGAATTAAGAAATGAAATAAAAAATTAACACTGAAAAATTTAATTTACGTCTACTGGTTTACACTGTATTTCAACATAGGAAATACAATCTTTCAATGTAAGTTGTAACGTAACGTTCTTCAAAAGTAAATATATTTTTTTAATACATTTGCTCAAAAAGTTGACATTTCCATGTGTGTTTAGCGTGCGCAAAGTTATTCTTTTCCGCACTAGTGCTTTTTTGTTTTCCTCCTACGCGGCACCGGAGCGGGCGCACCAGGAGCGCATGAACACGAACACGGCATGCAAACACGGAGCAGGCAAACACGTAAAACTATTTTTTTTTTTTCGCAAATGTATTAATAAACGTCGTTCAATGCACGAGCGGAATTGTCATTTTTACTCGTCCTTATAGTTGACCCTCGCCTTCGGCTTGGGTCAACAAACCGGGACTCGTAAAGAAATGACAAACTTTCCGCACTTATATTGAAATGTACTATTACGATTGTTGACAATATTGCGTTTTGATATACATTCAATTTTACGGTCTATGTCAATAGTCGTAAAATTAATTTTTGAGTGTTCGCAAATAATGTTTTGGTTTCAATATCGACTGTTTATATTAGGTCCTTACATATGAAATTGGCGTTTTGTATGGGAGGAACATAAAGTCGATTTTTTTTAAATATAATATATATATTTAATCAAAGTATGTACCATTGCTATCTATGCACTTTTGCCACCTTATAGGTAGTTCATTGATCCCTTTACTAAAAAAGCCATTCGGACGGGAATCAATGAAATCTTTGAAAGCGCTTTAGACTGCCTCATCGGAGTTAAATTTTTTCCCTTGTAAGAAGTTATCCAAATTTCGAAAAAAATGGTAATCTGTTGGAGCAAGGTCCGGGGAGTAAGGTGGATGTCTTAGGCATTCCAATTGAAGCTCCTCTAATTTGGTAGCCGTCTGTTGTGCAGTGTGTGGTCTAGCGTTGTCCTGAAGCAGCAGTGGCCTAGAACGATTGACCAGCCTCGGTTGTTTAGCAGCTAGCTTTTCCATCATGGATTGCAGTTGCTGACAATAGATATCCGCCGTAATCGTCTGGCCAGATTTAGGAAAGCTGTAGTGAACGACGCCGGCGCTAGTCCACCAAACGCTCACAAGTAATTTTTTTTGAGTCAATTTTCGTTTGGGGCAGGATTTGGCTGGTTCGCCAGGGTTCAACCATTGCGATGAGCGTTTCCGATTATCATACAGGATCCATTTTTCATCACAGGTAATGATTCGATTTAAAATCCCTTCATTACTGTGCCGGTTGAGTAATGTAACACAGCAGTCTACGCGCGTTTGTCGGTTTGCTGCACTCAATTCATGAGGTACCCACCTTTCAAGCTTTTTCACCTTCCCAATTTGCTTCAAGTGAACTAAAACAGTTTTATCACTAACACCGCAGCCTGCAGCTAGCTCGGACGTGGTTTGCGATGGATCCGCTTCCACAATAACCTTCAATTCTTCATTGTCAACTTTGGTCTCCGGCCGTCCACGGGGCTTGTTCTGCAGGTCGAAATTTCCAGAACGAAAACGTTGGAACCAAAAACGCACTGTGTTTTCTTTTGCGACACCCTCGCCGTACACATCATTAATCCTTCGAGCCGTTTCTGCAGCACTGGTGCCACGATGGAACTCGTACTCGTAAATAACGCGATATTTCAAGTTTTCCATTTTGTAAACAGAGTGGCGCAAAAAAAAAACCAAAAGAGAAAAAAACAAATGAATTACGATTTTCAAAACACAAAAGCATGAGTAAATAGCTGTATAAATTTGAAATTGGAATTCCTAACCAAAGAAGAGATATTTGAGATCAAAGTGGCCAGTACGACAAAACGCCAATTTCATATGTAAGGACCTAATATTTATATATTATATTATGTAACCTTTTTTAAATATTTCACTTCAAGAAATGTAGCCGAAGCGTTACGTGAATCGCCTACCTGTCTCGTGATGAGGCTCATTTCAACTTGAATGTCATATCATCAATCATACAGGGTCATTTTGACTCGAGTTTCTCTACTATACAGGGTGTTATTTTTACTCGAGTTTCTCTACTATACAGGGTCATTTTGACTCGAGTTTCTCTACTATACAGGGTGTTATTTTGACTCGAGTTTCTCTACTATACAGGGTCATTTTGACTCGAGTTTCTCTACTATACAGGGTGTTATTTTGACTCGAGTTTCTCTACTATACAGGGTCATTTTGACTCGAGTTTCTCTACTATACAGGGTGTTATTTTGACTCGAGTTTCTCTACTATACAGGGTCATTTTGACTCGAGTTTCTCTACTATACAGGGTGTTATTTTGACTCGAGTTTCTCTACTATACAGGGTGTTATTTTGACTCGAGTTTCTCTACTATACAGGGTCATTTTGACTCGAGTTTCTCTACATACAGGGGCCTTACCACCAAGTCTTCGTCGTCGTCGTCGTCGTTTCAGCCGATGGACGTCCAGAGCTGGACATAGGCCTCCTGAAATGACCGCCAAACACCACGATCTTGCGCCGCCTACAGCCAGCGACTCCCTGCGACCCTCTTAATGTCGTCCGTCCACCTGGTGGGGGGTCCACCGACCCTGCGCTTCCCGGTGCGTGGCCGCCATTCCAGCACCTTGTGTCCCCAACGTCCATCGGTCCTGCGAGCTATGTGCCCCGCCCATTGCCACTTCAGCTTTGCCACACGTTGAGCTACGTGGGTTATTTTGGTTCTTATGCGGATCTCCTCATTTCTGATTCGATCGCGCTAAGATACTCCGAGCATAGCTCTCTCCATCGCTCGCGGAGTGACCCTGAGCCTTTTTATGAGGCCCATAGTTAGCGACCATGTCTCTAATCCGTAAGTTAACACTGGCAACACGTTAGAAGACTTTGGTCTTCAGGCACTGAGGGATGTTGGACGAGAAAACGTCGCGGAGTTTCCCGAACGCCGCCCAGCCGTTTTTTTTTTTGAGTTGGATTATAAACATATATAAAACTAGTAGGGTGCGTGGCGGCGCGGGCCACATGTGGCCCGCGTGCTGTCTTCCCTCTATTCGCCTTCCAACTTTTAGTCTCTTCAACATTCGCCATACACTTTCTATGAAAAAATAAATTCCGCCATTTTGTTTTTTTTTTCTATCCATCGAATAGACCTTCGAGTCCTGATCACCTCTTGTCAAGAAACCGTTCTTCCATCTTTTATAGTTTCCGAGATATCGGCGAAATTCGTATTGCGGCCATTTTGAATCAGCCATTTTGAAATTTTTTCTAGCTAACTGCCAATTGGATGACGTTTCAAATGAGCACCTCCCACCTATCTTTGATACCCTGGCCGTGCTCTTCACCCGTCTCCGAAATCCTCAATCATTAGCTTTCTCCGTATTTTTCCTCCGAATGAATTTTTTTCTCCTATACGACCCCATCCGTGAAAAAAAAATTCATACAAAATTGTTCAGGAGAGGTGATCAATCAGTGAGTCAGTCAGTGGCCAATCAGCACGAGTAGCTATATATATAGTAACAATATTATAGTAACACTGCTAAAAGCCTTGGTGGTAGGGCCCCAGGTCCCGACTCCCGTCCCCACTCACCCAGCGCGTCCAGGTCTAGCCCGGCGACGTCCACCTCGCAGTCGTAGAACACGTTCCCGTAGTTCGTGCGCCCGATGGTGAGGTTCGGCACCACGCACGACCCGTCGGGACGGATGTACTCTGAAAATGAGCGACGATAAGTATGTGGGTACTTTCAAATAATTAATATTTTGTTAATGTTTTACACACTTTTTTATTCCCATAAATTACTTTATCTACTCCAGCATCGAAATCTTTCAATTTTCGACGAAGTGACTTAAATCCACGAAGCCAGTTAATTCAAGCCGGTACTCACTGATCATCTCGTCCAGCGAGGGTATGGTGTAGTAGCCCGGCCGCGTCAGCTTCACCCCCGCGGGGTGCGGCGGCGCGTCCCGGGGCGCCGGTTGCTCGCCCTCTGAAACTGCGAACATACAAACATTAAACACCTATATCTTCTAATATATAAAATTCTCTCGATTTTCTTTGTAACCAAACTCCTCCGAGACGGCTGGACCGATAGTTATGAAACTTTCAGGAAACACCTTAATATCTTCTAATATATAAAATTCTCTCGATTTTCTTTGTAGCCAAACTCCTCCGAGGCGGCTGGACCGATCGTTATGAAACTTTCGGAGCGTGATCTCTGGGTCCGATGTCCCTAAGTGAGAAAAAAATTTATATGGCAAAACTACGTTTGCCGGGTCAGCTAGTCTAATATATAAAATTCTCTCGATTTTCTTTGTAACCAAACTCCTCTTAAACGGCTGAACCGATCGTTATGAAACTTTCAGGGTATGTTCTCTGGGTGTGGGACCCGAGTTGTTATATATAAACTAGTGTGGCACGTGGAGCCCGTGCTGTCTTCGCCCCTATTTGCCTTACAACTTTCAGTCTCATCAATATACGCCATACATTTTCTATGAAAAAATAAATTCCGCAATTTTTTATTTTTTTTCTATCCATCGAATAGACCTTCAGGTCCTGATCACCTCTTGTCAAGAAACCGTTCTTCTTTCTTTTATACTTTCCGAGATATTGGCGAAATTCATTTGGCGGCCATTTTGTATCCGCCATTTAAAAATTTTTTTCAGCTCACTGCCAATTGGATGACGTTTCGACTGACATTTGGTCGAGCACCCACCACCTATCTTTAATACCCTGGCTGTGCTCTTCACCCGTCTTCGAAATCCTCAATCATCAGCTCTCTGCGTATTTTTCCTCCGAATGAAGTTTTCCCTTATATACGAAATGGTCATTGAAAAAAAAAATTTTTCATATAAAATTGTTCAGGAGGGGTGATCAATCAGTCAGTGATTCAGCACGAGTAGCTTAATTAAATTTTCCTACTATATACAGGGTTATATAAAAAATACCAAATCGCTCTCGACCTGTATTCGTTTACATTAAAACTACATAACAACTTTTTTAATACATTTGCTCAAAAAGTTGACATTTCCATGTGTGTTTAGCGTGCGCAAAGTTTTTCTTTTCCGCACTAGTGCTTTCGTGTTTTCCTCCTACGCGGCACCGGAGCGGGCGTACCAGGAGCGCATGAACACGAACACGGCATGCAAACACGGAGCAGGCAAACATGTAAAACCAATATTTTTTTTTTCGCAAATGTATTAAAAAACGTCGTTCAATGCACGTGCGGAATTGTCATTTTACTCGTCCTTATAGTTGACCCTCGTAAAGAAATGACAAACTTTCCGCACTTATATTGAAATGTACTATTGTTCTACGACTTTTTTTACTCGATATAATTACTTTTTTTTTAATTACTCTACTTGTTCCTACTCTGTAATGTACCATCGTCAAGTGGCAACGGCGCGGCGCGCGGCACGGCGGCGTGAAACCGCAACAGTATAATGTCTTTTGTTACCCTAAAACTATAGGGACGAGTAGAAGTGACAATTCCGCACGTGCATTGAACGACGTTTTTTAATACATTTGCGAAAAAAAATTGGTTTAACGTGTTTGCCTGCTCCGTGTTTGCGTGCCGTGCTCGTGTTCGTGCGCGTCCTGGTGCGCCCGCTCCGGTGCCGCGCAGGAAGAAAACAAAAAAGCACTAGTGCGTAAAAGAATAACTTTCCGCACACAAAACATACTTGGCAAACTTAACACTTACCTTTTGAGCAAATGTATTAAAAATAAAATTTTTTCGTCTCCTTCCTTTATTTACAGTCATATCGCCGTCTCATCGGAATCCAATGGCGGACAGCGCCTTTGACAGTATTCTTTTTTTAAATAAAGCTGTCTATGAGGGTAGTTACCATGGTAACCGTCGATGTAGTGTGCGACCTTCTGGCACTTGTCCGAGACGGAAATCTCACCGCTCCAGTGGCTGCAGAACATCAGGTCAGAGGAGGAACCTTGGGGGGGAAAAGGAGGGGGTGAATCCAGGGTAATAAAAGGACTAAGAGAGAGAGAGAGAGAGCTGATGATGGATCCGGAAGATTCTCTCCCTCATGGAAGGATCAATCATTTCAATGGATCATGGAAGGAGTCTAGGCCCTATTCTCAAACCTACCGAATATACACAAAAAATCGGTCGAACTGTTTCGGAGGAATTTTTTGGTAAATTTTACTGTGTTACCATGTGTTATTAAACAAACTGCGAAAACCCCAATAAAATTTGAATTTCGCGCGCAGGCCTTTACTGTGAGCCTTTGAAAATAGTATTACTTTCCGCCAATAGCTGTCAGGAGTCATTTTATTTTTTTGGTAAGTACGACATTTTCTAAAAATGAATCCTTGCTAGATCGATTTATCGCCCCCAAAACCCCCTGTATACTAAATTTCACGAATCTCTGGTGGAAAGGCACCTTTATGCATAATACTAGCTCTTACCCTTTAGTGTGAAATTCACCGCTGGCGGTTTGCGTCGCGTGCAACAATCGTATCACTCACCGGAGAATGTGTCGATGTTCTCCTTGTCGTCGAGGCTCCTCTCGCTGCGCAGGCCCAGCTCTCGCACGGAGTTCTCGTCGCGTGCAACAATCGTATCACTCACCGGAGAATGTGTCGATGTTCTCCTTGTCGTCGAGGCTCCTCTCGCTGCGCAGGCCCAGCTCTCGCACGGAGTTCTCGTCGCGTGCAACAATCGTATCACTCACCGGAGAATGTGTCGATGTTCTCCTTGTCGTCGAGGCTCCTCTCGCTGCGCAGGCCCAGCTCTCGCACGGAGTTCTCGTCGCGTGCAACAATCGTATCACTCACCGGAGAATGTGTCGATGTTCTCCTTGTCGTCGAGGCTCCTCTCGCTGCGCAGGCCCAGCTCTCGCACGGAGTTCTCGTCGCGTGCAACAATCGTATCACTCACCGGAGAATGTGTCGATGTTCTCCTTGTCGTCGAGGCTCCTCTCGCTGCGCAGGCCCAGCTCTCGCACGGAGTTCTCGTCGCGTGCAACAATCGTATCACTCACCGGAGAATGTGTCGATGTTCTCCTTGTCGTCGAGGCTCCTCTCGCTGCGCAGGCCCAGCTCTCGCACGGAGTTCTCGTCGCGTGCAACAATCGTATCACTCACCGGAGAATGTGTCGATGTTCTCCTTGTCGTCGAGGCTCCTCTCGCTGCGCAGGCCCAGCTCTCGCACGGAGTTCTCGTCGCGTGCAACAATCGTATCACTCACCGGAGAATGTGTCGATGTTCTCCTTGTCGTCGAGGCTCCTCTCGCTGCGCAGGCCCAGCTCTCGCACGGAGTTCTCGTCGCGTGCAACAATCGTATCACTCACCGGAGAATGTGTCGATGTTCTCCTTGTCGTCGAGGCTCCTCTCGCTGCGCAGGCCCAGCTCTCGCACGGAGTTCTCGTCGCGTGCAACAATCGTATCACTCACCGGAGAATGTGTCGATGTTCTCCTTGTCGTCGAGGCTCCTCTCGCTGCGCAGGCCCAGCTCTCGCACGGAGTTCTCGTCGCGTGCAACAATCGTATCACTCACCGGAGAATGTGTCGATGTTCTCCTTGTCGTCGAGGCTCCTCTCGCTGCGCAGGCCCAGCTCTCGCACGGAGTTCTCGTCGCGTGCAACAATCGTATCACTCACCGGAGAATGTGTCGATGTTCTCCTTGTCGTCGAGGCTCCTCTCGCTGCGCAGGCCCAGCTCTCGCACGGAGTTCTCGTCGCGTGCAACAATCGTATCACTCACCGGAGAATGTGTCGATGTTCTCCTTGTCGTCGAGGCTCCTCTCGCTGCGCAGGCCCAGCTCTCGCACGGAGTTCTCGTCGCGTGCAACAATCGTATCACTCACCGGAGAATGTGTCGATGTTCTCCTTGTCGTCGAGGCTCCTCTCGCTGCGCAGGCCCAGCTCTCGCACGGAGTTCTCGTCGCGTGCAACAATCGTATCACTCACCGGAGAATGTGTCGATGTTCTCCTTGTCGTCGAGGCTCCTCTCGCTGCGCAGGCCCAGCTCTCGCACGGAGTTCTCGTCGCGTGCAACAATCGTATCACTCACCGGAGAATGTGTCGATGTTCTCCTTGTCGTCGAGGCTCCTCTCGCTGCGCAGGCCCAGCTCTCGCACGGAGTTCTCGTCGCGTGCAACAATCGTATCACTCACCGGAGAATGTGTCGATGTTCTCCTTGTCGTCGAGGCTCCTCTCGCTGCGCAGGCCCAGCTCTCGCACGGAGTTCTCGTCGCGTGCAACAATCGTATCACTCACCGGAGAATGTGTCGATGTTCTCCTTGTCGTCGAGGCTCCTCTCGCTGCGCAGGCCCAGCTCTCGCACGGAGTTCTCGTCGCGTGCAACAATCGTATCACTCACCGGAGAATGTGTCGATGTTCTCCTTGTCGTCGAGGCTCCTCTCGCTGCGCAGGCCCAGCTCTCGCACGGAGTTCTCGTCGCGTGCAACAATCGTATCACTCACCGGAGAATGTGTCGATGTTCTCCTTGTCGTCGAGGCTCCTCTCGCTGCGCACGCCCAGCTCTCGCACGGAGTTCTCGACGCACTGGGGGTTCACCGCTGGCGGTTTGCGGAGCGTTTTCGTTGTTAACCTACGACAAAACAACAAAAATATAACAAGTTTCATAACAAAAATTAGCACGAGAAGTTTATACATTAGGGATTATACTCACCAACTGGCACGCCTCTCGGATATCTGTAACGGCAGCTCTTTATCTGAAATTGAAACAAAAATTTAATTACCAAACAAGAATAGACGTATACACAGAACACGGTGGACCGCGCAATAAAAGTCGCCTATTTACTGGTGTCAAAATGTGTGTTTTGACACCAACAGCGTCAGTTGTAAGTCGACCGCAGTATTGTCTATGGACCGACCTCGCAGATGCTGACGGGGCACGGTCGCTTTAGGAAACGCCTGCATGACATGTGTCTGGTGAAGAGTGGCGAGTGCTTCTGCGGACTGGCGGAGGAGAACCTCCACCATGTCTTGTGGGAGTGCTCCTTATACGAGGACCTACGGTGCTTGCTGCTGGACGGGATCGTTCGCGAAGCTTCTGGCCCAGTTTATTATCAGGATCTCGTGGGTTCGGCGGCCAACTTCGGAAAGCTACAGGAGTTCGCGCACGCGTGGCATAAAAGGCGAAGCGGCTTGGAGTGACACAGAGAATTTATATGCTGCGGACAGCGACGGCGCGGCGAGTCCGTCTTTTGTATCGTCCTGCCCCAGAATGGGGAGAGTGAGCCCATAGGGACAAGGAGCGAGAGGAAACAACTTGTAGGGAGTCAAGAAGGCGCCCCGGGAACACGCCAAGAGCAAGTACCGAACGGGCGCCCTCCTGCGTTTCGGCCCCCATAACCTCGAGGTTGATTGGGCCATGGGTGGTGGAGGGTTGTCCCTACTATATTGTCTATGGAGTGCGATTCACGCCACAGATTAATATACTTGTTGTTAGTCCGCACGCGCGTTTCCACAGGGACGATATTCAAATCATACTTATAGCTTTTACACTCTACGATTTCACATTGAAAAGTCAACATCTCCTGAGGATGTCCCGGTGTCGGGACGAAACGTGCGTCGAAGAATTGTGAGTGGTGTTTCATGTGGGCAGTGTTCCTGCATATTGGACCATACAGATTCTTTTCAAGTAGCGGATTATAGCAGAACAAATTAATCCTTTCCGCTGAAATCCATATTATTTTGCCCTTTGTTTGAAAAATACAAGCAGAATACTGAATTACTGCTGAATCAGGTAAGCGTCGCAAATATGCCTCTCTATTATAGAGTTGCATATTTGTCCCGTTTGCCGTGGAGACCCTGAGACCATGGAGTCATAGTGCCAAAAAATTCATTCGAGAGCTTTCCACGCGTTTAATAACCTCAACTGGTGACAGAAGGGCTGGCTCATTTTTTGCGCAACGTATCAGCCTAGCTGTTGAACGCGGAAATGCAGCCAGTATTCTTGCCACCATTCCACGCGGGCAACACTTGTATAGTAATTAGAATAAGCTAGAGATAAGTTTTTTGTAATAGTTACATTAAAAAAAATGTTTTGATTGGAGCAGAATATACTTTATACTAACCTAAGTTGGGATACAATCTCGGAGTTGGCTCGCCGTTGGCAGACTTTTCTGATTCCCAACCTTGTTTCGGGACCAACCTGCGATAACATTATGAATTTTCAGTTCTTGACATAACATAAGTAAGAACTCCTCCTTTCCTCCAGGCAGGTCCTTTGACGACCTCCCTGGCGCAGTGGCGGCGCGCTCGGATTCGAATGGGAGGTCGCGGGTTCGATTCCCGCCACGGGCCACTTTGGGATTTTATAATTTCTAAATTGGCTCAGGTCTGGTCTGGTGGGAGGCTTCGGCCGTGGCTAGTTACCACCCTACCAGCAAAGACGCACCGCCAAGTCATTTAGCGTTCCGGTGCGATGCGTGTAGAAACCGTTGGGGTAAATTTACTTACCCAAGGCGAAGTTAATACGATAACATCTTAGACTGCATCATCACTTACCATCAGGTGAGATCGCAGTCAAGTACTAACTTGTATAAAATAAAAAATAAAAAACCTGTCAAGTGCGAGTCGGACTCGCGCACTGAGGGTTCCGTACTACAACCGGAGGAATAAAACCATAAAAACCACTTTTCTTATCGAACCGCAAAACTAACTTTGTTTTTAGAGGTTTTATTGTAAATATCAAAAAACTACTTATTAGATCTCGTTCAAACCAATTTTCGGTGGAAGTTTGCATGGTAATGTACATCATATATTTTTTTTAGTTTTATCATACTCTTATTTTAGAAGTTACAGGGGGGGGGGGACACACATTTTACCACTTTGGAAGTGTCTCTCGCGCAAGCTATTTATTTTAGAAAAAAATGATATTAGAAACCTTAGTATCATTTTTGAAGACCTATCCATAGATACCCACACATACGGGTTTGATGAAAAAAAAATTTTTGAGTTTCAGTGCTAAGTATGGAGCACCCCCAACATTTATTACTTTTTTTTAAATTTTGTTGCGGTTCACAGAATACATCTACTTACCAAGTTTCAACAGTATAGCTCTTATAGTTTCGGCAAAAGTGGCTGTGACATACGGACGGACAGACGGACAGACGGACAGACGGACAGACAGACATGACGAATTTATAAGGGTTCCGTTTTTTGCCATTCGGCTACGGAACCCTAAAAAGGAACTTACCAACTGTTGTGTCTATCAAAGGACTCCGAGTCTGAAACAAAATTGTGATAACAATTAGCCCGAGACTTAACAAAGTTTCGTTTCAGTGGGTATCGCGCAGGAGGCTAGCGGGGCTAGACAAAGTAACAGTCGTTTTGCGTTAACGACAGTAGACAAAAATGTATGGACAAAACAAGTGACTGTAGAAAAACCACGTGACCGTATAGAGGCAAACACGCTGTTTGAAAATCGACTACGACAATTTGAACGCTCCCTGGCGTTCTCGCAGTCGTTGTAGATAACTTTAGCGTACTTCGCATGACAATCGACAGCCGACAGTGAACAACGCTAAGCATAAAATAGATTCTGCTTTCATTTGTTTTCATTCGTCACGTGGTTTGTCCATACATTTTTATCTACTGTCGTGAACGCTAAACGACTGTTACTTTGACTAGCCCCGTAGGCGATACAAAATGGATTTTAGCTTACTAAAAGTAGTAAACTCTTACTATAGTAGTGTTACTATCTCGCTGCAGACTCGGCCATAAATCATTCGAGTGTTTCGCTTTTGTTGTTCACTAAATACAAAAGCAACAGTGAAGCTCAGCAGTGAAATACAAAAGCGAAACACTCGGATGATTTATGACAGAGTCTGCAGCGAGATAATAACACTACTATAGTCAACGCATGCGATCTAGTAATAGACAGATACCCTGGACAGTGCGGACGGCGCGAAAAAATATCAGCAGTTTACCGGTGCCAAAATTGCTTGTTTTGTCACCAACAGTAAAGCCACACGGTAGTTCGCTCAGCAGCTACCTATAGAATTTTAACAGATGACGCTACTGTTTGCTTGTACGAAAAAGGTTTACGTAAATCGTTCGGATGCCCATATCGTGAGGTTTCTTATCGGTGGATCACTTACAATTGAACTCGGTAATGCGAGCTTACTGAAGAACGCCATCCATCAAATCACATATGAAAATACAAAATTGAGTTTTGTTTTAGGTGTATTTTCGTAGATTTTTAGAAAAAAAAAGACGTGTGGCACTCGGAGACTGCCGCGGTAAAGCTATTGCATAGCTTTTTTTATCAACTTATGCAATGATTATTGCCATCTATCTATGAATAGCAGAACTTTTAATGACTTTTTGAAATATCACGCTTGTCTCATTAGTTCAGCAACTCGTCTCTAGGTGGCATTGGTTGTATAATTATAATAATATAAAAAGGCTGCTATTCATCGATAGATGGCAAAACTAAAGTGTTAGGTTATTTCGTTACGCAATTTCTGGATTCGGTCTCCACGCTCAAGGCCCGCGATATTAGCTATGCAATAGCTTACAACATTTTCTCTTACTTTCCGCTTCCTGAGCGATTACTTCTGAAAAAAAAAATTCAATATGGTGAAATACCAGTAAAATAGATAAACATACTATTGTTGTCGGCGTCTCTGATCGCCCGGCGCTCCTTCTCCTCGCGCAGGGAGACGTAGGTCGCGGGAGGCGGATTCGCAGGCTGTAAAGCCTGCGAATCCGCCTGCGGAGTCGGCTGCGACTCCAGTTGTGGAGTCAGCTGGGAGTCCTGCGTGGAGTCGACCGTTTCCGTCCTCGGCTCCTCCAACGACCTGCAACGGAATAGTACATTGCACGTGCGGAATTGTCATTTCTACTCGTCCCTATAGTTGACCCGCGCCATCGGCTTGTGTCAACAAACCGGGACTCGTAAAGAAATGACAAACTTTCCGCACTTATATTGAACGACGTTTTTTAATACATTTGCGAAAAAAAATATTGGTTTTACGTGTTTGCCTGCTCCGTGTTTGCATGCCGTGTTCGTGTTCATGCGCTCCTGGTGCGCCCGCTCCGGTGCCGCGTAGGAGGAAAACACAAAAGCACTAGTGCGGAAAAGAATAACTTTGCGCACGCTAAACATACATGGAAATGGCATCTTTTTGAGCAAATGTGTTAAAATATTCTTTTAAGAGCCCGTACTACCAGCAAGTGATCGAAGTAACTACAGGTAGCCGTTTCGACGTACCAATTTCAAACGGCCACCACGCGCCCGTTAATTTGACGGCGAGGCAACCTTAGTACGTCGAATGAAATAGAAATAGAAAGAGATCACAAAGAGACCACAACTTTGCGTTTGCGACGACGACAACGTTTTTTCTTTTAAAGCGAAAATAAAAGGAATTTCAGTAGTCATGTTAAGTTATATGTTCTAATACTAGGTAGTTTTAAAGCCCATGTATTTTGACCAACACTTGGTATAAAACTTTACGCCTAAAGCAGATTTTACTGTGTTGTATGTGCTGTGGTGTGGCGTAGAGTACAAAAACATGACGCATTTAGGTGTATTGAGAGTAGAGTGCTGTCGCATTACCTACCACACCACCCTGCAGAAAAATTTTAACCAGCTGCGTGTTGTATGTGACGTGAGCTACATGACGCGGTTTGGTTATGATGTGACCTACATTTTTTTACTCTGTTGTATTGTGTGGCTCAGTGTGTCGTGGCGTGGCATGTTACATTGTGGCGTGGCGTGGCATGGAATGTTGTGGCGTGGTGTGTTATGTTGTGGCATGGCATAACGAAGTACCGTGTGGCGTGCCAATGAAAGATGTTACCTTCAAAGCCCGTGGTCTGTACCTGTTTACATCTCGTTCGGTGTTAGCTGGCTCGTTGTCTTCGGTCCTGGGTTTGGGTCTCAGCACGAGCCGCTTCCTGCTGGGTTTCAGAGTCAGCTTGTCTTCTATACTAGGATCGGATTCCTCCAGGCCGTCGAACAACGATTTCTGGAAGAGGAAGATTATTTTTAGTTTTAGAATTTATCCCTCAAGAGACTATGAACAAGCATAATATTCTAAGGAATATCACATCCGTAACGGCGAGGGACAACGTCGTGACAGCTTGAGGGTTCGCCACTATGTTTAAAAAAGTGTGCAAAGCTCGCCAACTCGCATTTGGCCTGCCTGATGAGCTATGCCCATACCGCTCTCATACCAGGCCCCTGACACTCAGTACATGTAACATGCAGCCCTCTGTGCAGAGCCTGCATGGAGGAGGACGAAACACTGGTACACTTGCTACTAAGATGCACTGGAGTGTCGGACCAACGCGAGACCTACTTGGGATCCTCAGCAACACTCCCAAGACATCCTGTGCGACCTGGGAGGCCTCTTCGGATTCTGGAGTGAGCTCGGCTGGCTGGAGTGATCCGGCGAGGACCCGCATCAACGACTTCACGCGCAACGGACGAAATATCGCTTACTCGCGGAAAAGTCCCAGGAGAGAAAAAAGAAGATGTCACATGATTTAACTACCTACACTGCTACTGGAGCACTGCTACTATCTGCAAAAGTAGTTCTGTACCACTGACGATCATCTGGAGGGATTTTACAAGAAGAATCCTACCAGCTGATGAAAATTTCTCGTGCACAGTCGCTCACCTTGTCCCTGGCGCAGGCGACGGGGCGCGGGAATGTCTTGAGGCGCGACGCGGCGGGCGGGGGGGAGGTCAGTCTGTACGCTGCGCCGTCCAACACCGCCTTTACAGCGCGTGGGTTGGTCGGCTTGAGAACATCCTCAGCAGTGGACGCTGCACAGTCGCTCACCTTGTCCCTGGCGCAGGCGACGGGGCGCGGGAATGTCTTGAGGAGCGACGCGGCGGGCGGGGGGGATGTCAGTCTGTACGCTGCGCCGTCCAACACCGCTTTGACAGCGCGTGGGTTGGTCGGCTTGGGAACATCCTCAGCAGTGGACGCTGCACAGTCGCTCACCTTGTCCCTGGCGCAGGCGACGGGGCGCGGGAATGTCTTGAGGAGCGACGCGGCGGGCGGGGGGGATGTCAGTCTGTACGCTGCGCCGTCCAACACCGCTTTGACAGCGCGTGGGTTGGTCGGCTTGGGAACATCCTCAGCAGTGGACGCTGCACAGTCGCTCACCTTGTCCCTGGCGCAGGCGACGGGGCGCGGGAATGTCTTGAGGAGCGACGCGGCGGGCGGGGGGGATGTCAGTCTGTACGCTGCGCCGTCCAACACCGCTTTGACAGCGCGTGGGTTGGTCGGCTTGGGAACATCCTCAGCAGTGGACGCTGCACAGTCGCTCACCTTGTCCCTGGCGCAGGCGACGGGGCGCGGGAATGTCTTGAGGCGCGACGCGGCGGGCGGGGGGGAGGTCAGTCTGTACGCCGCGCCGTCCAACACCGCTTTGACAGCGCGTGGGTTGGTCGGCTTGGGAACATCCTCAGCAGTGGACGCTGCACAGTCGCTCACCTTGTCCCTGGCGCAGCCGACAGGGCGCGGGAATGTCTTGAGGCGCGACGCGACGGGCGGGGGAGGGGTCAGTCTGTACGCTGCGCCGTCCAACACCGCTTTTACAGCGCGTGGGTTGGTCGGCTTGGGAACATCCTCAGCAGTGGAGGCTGCACAGTCGCTCACCTTGTCCCTGGCGCAGGCGACGGGGCGCGGGAATGTCTTGAGGCGCGACGCGGCGGGCGGGGGGGAGGTCAGTCTGTACGCTGCTCCGTCCAATACCGCTTTTGCAGCGCGTGGGTTGGTCGGCTTGGGAACATCCTCAGCAGTGGACGCTGCACAGTCGCTCACCTTGTCCCTGGCGCAGGCGACGGGGCGCGGGAATGTCTTGAGGCGCGACGCGGCGGGCGGGGGGGAGGTCAGTCTGTACGCTGCTCCGTCCAATACCGCTTTTGCAGCGCGTGGGTTGGTCGGCTTGGGAACATCCTCAGCAGTGGACGCTGCACAGTCGCTCACCTTGTCCCTGGCGCAGGCGACGGGGCGCGGGAATGTCTTGAGGCGCGACGCGGCGGGCGGGGGGGAGGTCAGTCTGTACGCCGCGCCGTCCAACACCGCCTTTACAGCGCGCGGGTTGGTCGGCTTGAGAACATCCTCAGCAGTGGACGCTGTGTACATTTTCAAGATTTACATCCTCAGCAGTGGACGCTGTGTACATTTTCAAGATTTTTTTAAGTACTTGACCGCCAATCGCACGCAGCGGAAGCTAAGCCACTGCAGGAAAGAACGTACTCGGCAATTATCCATGCAATTTTTAACCGACTTCAAAAAAGGGAGGAGGTTCTCAATTCGTCGGAATCTATTTTTTTATTGCTGTAATACGTCATTATTGATTACTATCTTGTAAGCCGACCACTGAGCTATGATTTAACATTCAAATTATTCATTTCACGTAGACCTAACTGCCTGTAAATTAGAAGGTCGATAAGATCAAACGATATAAAGGTGCTAACTATTAAAACTAAGTTGACTAGGTGTCCAATCACTCACAGGTGTCTGGTAGGAGGTCTTTGAACAGGCCCGTGTCGCCGTAGGGCCGCGCCGCCAGCGCCAGCATGTGCTCGTGTACGTTGCCAGCCGCGGACGCGCCCGACAGAGCGCCGCTGCGACAGAAACAATCACTATCAACCTTCGAATGTGATCATAGCAATCACGATTACAATCAAACGCGATGAAAACAATCACGATTACAATCTTATGTGATTAAAACAATTACGATTAAAATCTGATAAAAATAATCACGATTACAAATGAATGTGATCAAAGCAATCAAGCAAACATGATAAAAGTAATCACGATGATTAGCGATTGTGATTAAAACAATTACAAGCAAACGCGATAAAAGAGAATGCATAAGTGTCGTGGAATACTCGGTTGGAACGAAAGTTCCCGCAACGCTCGATATATTATGGCGTTGTGTCGAGTTAGCGCACGCTATCGAGTTCTAGTATAAAATGATACAGCAAGTATCGGCGGAGCCTTTTTAAACGATTTACAACAGTTGTAAGTAATGACTATAGAATTGCCGTAGATTTTTTTCGGGATTTCGTGTCGGGATTTCGTGACGAAAAAAAAACAAGTTTATATCGAGCCCACTACGCCTATCGTCTGAAAAGGAACTTTCGTTCCAATAATTACGATCATTAGTGATTGTCGTCAAAGCAATCACGGTGGCAATACAGCCTTGATGGTAATCGTGATTGTTTTGACCACAATCGCTGGAATATGTTCTGAAGAATCACGATTACGATACATTACGTGATCAAAACAACCACGACTACGCGAATGTAATGTACTGTTGTGCGTAGCGTGAGACTCACCCGGTGAAGCTGGTGTTGGTGTTGAGCTGCCCGAGGCCGCCGAGTCCGGTGCCGCCGAGCGTCGAAGTGTTGCCGAAGAGACTGCCGCCGCCCAGACCTGAGTCCAGACCTGGAAGAGTTACGACAGAATATTTATACGTAGTTTCTCATAGAAGTAGCCATGTTCAAGTCATTTTTTTGGGTTCCGTACCTCAAAATGAAAAGCGGAATCCACATAGGATTACTTCGTGGACAATAAATATGTTTGTCCGTATGTGTTCTTAGCCCTTTATTTCATACTAAACTATTAAAGGTGTCGACGTGAAATTTAAAACAGTTGTAGGTAATAGTGTCCCCAAGTCATTGCAATCATAAAAAAATTAAAATCGTTTTAAAATGGCTTGATTAGTAGAGTACTATAGGTACACTAAGACAAATCCAAGATGGTTCTCACCACAAAATGGCTAATTACATTTTGATTTCACATTTCAGCGAGCCGAAGGCGGGCGCCGCCGGCTTGCTGCCGAACGACGAGCCTCACCCTGCGGGGGAAGGGTTCACACACACTACATCACTGACCAGTTCTGAAGGTGTTGGCCGGCTGCTGCTGCGCGTTGGGCTGCGAGAACAAGGAGCCGCCGCCCAGCGAGCCGAAGGCGGGCGCCGCCGGCTTGCTGCCGAACGACGAGCCGAGCCCTGCGGGGGAAGGGTTCACACACACTACATCACTGACCAGTTCTGAAGGTGTTGGCCGGCTGCTGCTGCGCGTTGGGCTGCGAGAACAAGGAGCCGCCGCCCAGCGAGCCGAAGGCGGGCGCCGCCGGCTTGCTGCCGAACGACGAGCCTCACCCTGCGGGGGAAGGGTTCACACACACTACATCACTGACCAGTTCTGAAGGTGTTGGCCGGCTGCTGCTGCGCGTTGGGCTGCGAGAACAAGGAGCCGCCGCCCAGCGAGCCGAAGGCGGGCGCCGCCGGCTTGCTGCCGAACGACGAGCCGAGCCCTGCGGGGGAAGGGTTCACACACACTACATCACTGACCAGTTCTGAAGGTGTTGGCCGGCTGCTGCTGCGCGTTGGGCTGCGAGAACAAGGAGCCGCCGCCCAGCGAGCCGAAGGCGGGCGCCGCCGGCTTGCTGCCGAACGACGAGCCTCGCCCTGCGGGGGAAGGGTTCACACACACTACATCACTGACCAGTTCTGAAGGTGTTGGCCGGCTGCTGCTGCGCGTTGGGCTGCGAGAACAAGGAGCCGCCGCCCAGCGAGCCGAAGGCGGGCGCCGCCGGCTTGCTGCCGAACGACGAGCCGAGCCCTGCGGGGGAAGGGTTCACACACTTTTAGTTTTCTCTTCTCACAGATTAGATCCTACTACATAAAGATTTACTCTGCAAAATGTTGGAAAAAATTAGCCCATAAAAATATTTTCATTGCACAAATTACCAACCTAGGTTGGTATGATATAATGTCAACATCATCGTAAGATTGGCTGTCGGTCGGTATTCTATAGAATATATTTTGGAGTGTGCTCAGGAACTTTTTGATTTGGTTCCCCCGTCACCTTTCTACCATAGAACGGCATGGCATCGTGAAGGTTTCCACCCATACATAGTCGACGTGCCAAAGACGCGTATGAAGCGGTTTGATTTCTGGTTCCTGGTACGCACTGCAAAGGCCTGGAATACCCTCCCAGGCAGTGTCTGCCCGGCCATTTACAATCCGGGTCCCTTCAAATAAAGAAAAATACTATGCTAGCTGCTAAATTGTGCAAAAATAAAACAAAAAAATAGGATATTTGCCTCCGTCTTCTTAGTTAACAACCCAGTGCGAGTTGCCAACTAACGGTACAGACAGCCCACTGGCCTGCTTGTGTAACCCGGCACTCACCCAAGGTGGGCTGGTTGAACCCGAAGGACGGCTGCGTGGTGGCCGGCTTGCCGAACGTGCTGCCGCCGAACAGGCTCGACCCCGTCGTGTTGGTGCCGAAGGCGCTCGTCGTGCCGAACGCTGCCGCAACAACCCAGTGCGAGTTGCCAACTAACGGTACAGACAGCCCACTGGCCTGCTTGTGTAACCCGGCACTCACCCAAGGTGGGCTGGTTGAACCCGAAGGACGGCTGCGTGGTGGCCGGCTTGCCGAACGTGCTGCCGCCGAACAGGCTCGACCCCGTCGTGTTGGTGCCGAAGGCGCTCGTCGTGCCGAACGCTGCCGCAACAACCCAGTGCGAGTTGCCAACTAACGGTACAGACAGCCCACTGGCCTGCTTGTGTAACCCGGCACTCACCCAAGGTGGGCTGGTTGAACCCGAAGGACGGCTGCGTGGTGGCCGGCTTGCCGAACGTGCTGCCGCCGAACAGGCTCGACCCCGTCGTGTTGGTGCCGAAGGCGCTCGTCGTGCCGAACGCTGCCGCAACAACCCAGTGCGAGTTGCCAACTAACGGTACAGACAGCCCACTGGCCTGCTTGTGTAACCCGGCACTCACCCAAGGTGGGCTGGTTGAACCCGAAGGACGGCTGCGTGGTGGCCGGCTTGCCGAACGTGCTGCCGCCGAACAGGCTCGACCCCGTCGTGTTGGTGCCGAAGGCGCTCGTCGTGCCGAACGCTGCCGCAACAACCCAGTGCGAGTTGCCAACTAACGGTACAGACAGCCCACTGGCCTGCTTGTGTAACCCGGCACTCACCCAAGGTGGGCTGGTTGAACCCGAAGGACGGCTGCGTGGTGGCCGGCTTGCCGAACGTGCTGCCGCCGAACAGGCTCGACCCCGTCGTGTTGGTGCCGAAGGCGCTCGTCGTGCCGAACGCTGCCGCAACAACCCAGTGCGAGTTGCCAACTAACGGTACAGACAGCCCACTGGCCTGCTTGTGTAACCCGGCACTCACCCAAGGTGGGCTGGTTGAACCCGAAGGACGGCTGCGTGGTGGCCGGCTTGCCGAACGTGCTGCCGCCGAACAGGCTCGACCCCGTCGTGTTGGTGCCGAAGGCGCTCGTCGTGCCGAACGCTGCCGCAACAACCCAGTGCGAGTTGCCAACTAACGGTACAGACAGCCCACTGGCCTGCTTGTGTAACCCGGCACTCACCCAAGGTGGGCTGGTTGAACCCGAAGGACGGCTGCGTGGTGGCCGGCTTGCCGAACGTGCTGCCGCCGAACAGGCTCGACCCCGTCGTGTTGGTGCCGAAGGCGCTCGTCGTGCCGAACGCTGCCGCAACAACCCAGTGCGAGTTGCCAACTAACGGTACAGACAGCCCACTGGCCTGCTTGTGTAACCCGGCACTCACCCAAGGTGGGCTGGTTGAACCCGAAGGACGGCTGCGTGGTGGCCGGCTTGCCGAACGTGCTGCCGCCGAACAGGCTCGACCCCGTCGTGTTGGTGCCGAAGGCGCTCGTCGTGCCGAACGCTGCCGCAACAACCCAGTGCGAGTTGCCAACTAACGGTACAGACAGCCCACTGGCCTGCTTGTGTAACCCGGCACTCACCCAAGGTGGGCTGGTTGAACCCGAAGGACGGCTGCGTGGTGGCCGGCTTGCCGAACGTGCTGCCGCCGAACAGGCTCGACCCCGTCGTGTTGGTGCCGAAGGCGCTCGTCGTGCCGAACGCTGCCGCAACAACCCAGTGCGAGTTGCCAACTAACGGTACAGACAGCCCACTGGCCTGCTTGTGTAACCCGGCACTCACCCAAGGTGGGCTGGTTGAACCCGAAGGACGGCTGCGTGGTGGCCGGCTTGCCGAACGTGCTGCCGCCGAACAGGCTCGACCCCGTCGTGTTGGTGCCGAAGGCGCTCGTCGTGCCGAACGCTGCCGCAACAACCCAGTGCGAGTTGCCAACTAACGGTACAGACAGCCCACTGGCCTGCTTGTGTAACCCGGCACTCACCCAAGGTGGGCTGGTTGAACCCGAAGGACGGCTGCGTGGTGGCCGGCTTGCCGAACGTGCTGCCGCCGAACAGGCTCGACCCCGTCGTGTTGGTGCCGAAGGCGCTCGTCGTGCCGAACGCTGCCGCAACAGATAACACAGATAAAAAAACACGAAATATAAAAGTTCACTCAACGCCCGATAGATGGCGCTGCGTCCGACAACAGATAACACAGATTAAAAAACACACTTCTCCGACAACCGAAGTCCAAAAAATTAACACGAAATATAAAACGAAGTTCATTCAACACCCTATATTATATCGATGACATGATTCGGCGGAAACCTTTAAACGATTTACGAGAGTTTTAAGTTTATGACTAACGCTCATGATGGCGCCGTGTGTCACGCAAGTCTAGGCTAGAATAAATGATAGGTCATCTCCATAATTTTGTTATCTTAATCAAACATAACGGGCCCATTGCCACTTCGGTTTTGCGAGGGGGGAGGGGAGAAGGGGGAGGGGGTAGGAGGGGGTTTAGGTGAGCGGGGGGGGGGGGGGAGGGTGTAGCTGGTGGGTGGAGGGGCGAGAGGAGTGGGAGGGCAGAGGGGGGAGGGGAGTGGGGGGGAAGGGAATATTGGTAGTTACTCGAGCGTCGTGGGGACCTATTGGATTTTCATTATTAGGTGCTCTAACGTCCATCGACTGAAACAGCGACGACGACGTCATACCGGGCGCGGTGGAGCCGAAGGTGGGCGCCGTGCTCTGCTGCGGCTTGTCGCAGGGAGTCGCTGGCTGTAGGTGGCGCGAGATCGTGGTGTTTGGCTGTCATTTCAGGAGGCCTATGTCCATAGTATGAGAGCCCAAGAAGTTTGGGGAGAGGGAGGGGAGAGGAGGTAGCGGAGAGGTGGGAGGGGAGAGGGGTGACAGTGGGAGGGGAGAGGGGTGACAGTGGGAGGGGAGGGGGTATTCGTAGTTACTCGAGCGTCGCTGGGACCTATTGGATTTTCAATAATAGTTACTATAACGTCCATCGGCTGAAACGGCGACGAGGACGACATACCGGGCGCGGTGGAGCCGAAGGTTGGCGCCGTGCTCTGCTGCGGCTTGGCTCCAAATAGGCCGCCGCCGCCGAACGCGCTGAAGCCCGTGCTGGCGGGCGCTGCGCCGAACCCCGTCGTCGCCGGCTTCGCGCCGAACAAGCCCCCGCTCTGAAATAGTACATTTCAATATAAGTGCGGAAAGTTTGTCATTTCTTTGCGAGCACCGGTTTGTTGACCCAAGCCGAAGGCGCGGTTCAACTATAGGGACGAGTAAAAATGACAATTCCGCACGTGCATTGAACGAAGTTTTTTAATACATTTGCGAAAATAAATATTGGTTTTACGTGTTTGCCTGCTCCGTGTTTGCATGCCGTGTTCGTGTTCATGCGCTCCTGGTGCGCCCGCTCCGGTGCCGCGTAGGAGGAAAACAC
Organism: Coenonympha arcania; assembly: GCA_036785405.1. Classification (NCBI taxonomy): domain Eukaryota; kingdom Metazoa; phylum Arthropoda; class Insecta; order Lepidoptera; family Nymphalidae; genus Coenonympha; species Coenonympha arcania. The sequence continues at coordinate 2,217,760 of CM072081.1, forward strand.
AAAAGCACTAGTGCGGAAAAGAATAACTTTGCGCACGCTAAACACACATGGAAATGTCAACTTTTTCAGCAAATGTATTAAAACATGTTTTATCGATTGAGTACGCATAATATCCTATACCTTTAAACGAGCAATTCTTGTATATTATTTATATATTTCTATATAATCTGAATCTCGGAAACGGCTCGAACGATTTTCATGAAATTTAGTATACCTACAGGGGGTTTTGGGGGCGATAAATTGATCTAGCTAGGATTCGTTTTTAGAAAATGTCGTATTTACCAAAAAAAATATATAAATCTATACCTGACATCTATTGGCGATAAAGTAAAACTATTACAGTAAACTCCTGCTGCCATCTATTGGTAAGTAGCTGTAATACTACCGAGCAAAGCTCGGTCACCCAACTAGTTATACATTAATTAATTAACAAAAAAACTGACTTCATTCTCATCAAACTACATCCTTTCCAATTTTAAATTTAAGACTTATATGGTTTTCTCATAGATACCATACTCAAAACTGGACTAAATTGAAATGGGACCACACGGGAAGCGTCAGCTTTTTAATAAAAAAAGAATCATCAAAAGTGTCAAAAGTTACGAGGTAACAAACATTTCAAAAAAAGCCATACAGTCTAATTGAGAACCTCCACCTTTTTTGAAGTCGGTTGAAAAAGACGTGATTGACATGGGACATTCGGCGTTAAACATAAAATGGCGTTATCTAGGCAGTAACTCGGTACATGAACTTTTGACAATAAATCTTGGCGGTTATAATGGCGCCGCATGTCACGCAAGGCTAGGCTAGAATGAATGAATGGGGCATCATATTTTTGAAAGGCCGATAAACTTGCAAGAATAGGTGCAAAAGGCAAGCAGATAGGACCTGAACCTGTCTACGGCATACCTAAAAGCCTGGCACAATTAACCCTAACAATCTACTGTCGATTCGATCTGGCAATGCGTTGGAGAAAATTGACAGGAATGAACCACTCAAAGGCTCTTATAAAACCTTTCAATGGGAAAGCAGCCTCTGAGGCCCTGAACCTCAGTAAGAAAAACTTGTGTATACTAGAGCGGGCATTAACAGGGCACTGGGGACTAAATCGACACATGAACAACCTGAAACTGAGAGATACAGACATGGTCTGTTCCTGTCCAGCACTAATGCACAAGCGCAGCAATCTTCTGGGGAAATTCATACTGGACCCAATTGATGCTAAACTTCTTTCAGCCAAGACACAGAACACTAAATAGTACCAGAAGGTTCACTCCGCACGATTATTTAAAGAAATAGCGACACTAGCGCTGACACAAATAGTACAATTCAGTTGAGTTCGCAATAGCGCCTGGCCCCGCCCTCAAAATCGACACGCAACAAACGCAATTTTGTGGTCTCTTTCTATCGCCTAACTTTATCTCTTACGACGTACTAGGGCTGCCGTAATCAGACGGCGCGTAAAATAGACCGTACGGAACTAGCGCGTGCAACTCGGCCCGCGAGCGGCAACCATGAGGTCCGGACCCGCACTTATAGCCGGGACGGCCACGTGATAAGTGAGACTGGCCTAGCCAAGAAGTTGCTGCTGTTCCTGGCGGCAACGAACATTGGCTGGGATCTGTAGATGGCGCGTCACAATAGATCGGGGACGGTCAACGTGACACCAGGGACCATGGAGACCTGAAGCTGCGATCAGGAAGAAGAAGATCTCATAGAGGACACTTACCTGATTCTGCGTGTTGCTTCCGAAGCCGAATGTCGATGTGTTGGTGCCGAAAGCGGGCGCTTGGGTCGTTGTGGCGCCGAATAGCCCCGTACCTGGACAGGTCACATAATATTATAATAATAATAATCCTTTAATTTTCACCATCAAATTTTTGCAATAATATAAGCACAGATTACTACAGATAGAGCGCACGAAACTTCGGGAGTGAGGCACGAGGTGATGCATTTGGGATACAAAACAGAAAGTTGTATCCCATTTGAGTTAGTACATGGTTAGTACGTAGGGAACCGCTGACCGAGTCACTGCTGCGTAATTTGTACATGACGTTCAGAACTGCCAATTGATTTAAATTCGAAACACCAAACCTCAGCGAGAGTCCATCAGTGTTACCAGTCTACAATGAAATTATCCCTAGATGTAAGGTTAAAATTGCATGTAAGTAACTGTAACAGGGCATTTGAGATTTAAATAAAATCTTAGTGACTGGCCTCTTGACTAGCAGTCCAGCTATGACATTCTCGTAACGTTTTCACACACTCAGTGATATGATACAAGAAAAAGAAAAAATATTAACACTAAAAATGAACTTTACACCTATTAGCTTAGAGTGCAAAATTGAATGTATTTCATCATAGGAAATACAATGCTCAATTTTGACGTGCTTAAGTAATTCCAATCTCGGAACTGTCGACCAATATGGCGTTTTGAACTACATTCATTTTTACGCTCTATGTCAATTGTATTAAAATTAATTTTTCAGTGTTCGCAAAAAATGTTTTGACTTCAATATCGTCTGCTTATGTACGTAAATACCATCACCTTTTTAAACATACTTAACGTAACGTGAATAGCCCCCCAGTGGCGGAATCGCCTCGCACGGGCGACACCGAAGGGGTTATGACTTACCGGTGGTGGAGGTAGCGCCGAAGGCGGGTTTGTTGGCCCCAAACAGCCCAGTGGTGTTTGTGTTGGCCTGTGCGTTGCTGCCGAACGAAAACGTACCTGTAACAAGTTGCCACATAGAGGCTATTGTATACAGACTTAACGGAACCACAGAACACCAAATAGTACCAGAAGGCTTACTCCGCACGATGATTTAAAGAAATAGCGACTCTAGCGCTGACACAAAAAGTGCAATTCAGTTCGCAATAGCGCCTGGTCCCGCCCTCAAAATTGACACGCAACAAACGCAATGTTGTGGTCTCTTTCTATCGCCTAACTTTATCTCTTACGACGTACTAGGGCTGCCGTAGTCAGACGGCGCGTTAAATAGACCGTACAGATCTAGTGTGTACAACTCGGTCCGCGAGCGGCAACCATCTGAAATATTGAATGGAAGCAGGCGTTATTTTGCGGAAATCCATAATTAGCAGGACAGATTAATTTGTTTTGCTGTAATCCGCTACTTGAAAAGATTCTGTATGGTACAATATGCAGGAACACTGCCCACATGAAACACCACACACAATTTTCCAACACTTTCTTCGACGCACGTTTCGTCCCGAACCGGGACATCCTCACGAGATGTTGACTTCACAATGCGAAATCGTAGATCGTATCTACGATTTCGCATATTGTCCTGCTAATCTGAAATATTGAGGTCCGGACCCCTACTTGTAGCCGGGACGGTCACGTGATAAGTGAGACGTTTTTAAAATTGACATCTATGCCCGTATAGAGAGAGTTGTAAGTCCAGAGCTAGGCGTACATTTTATTCTTGAAATATGGCTTTTGGTGATAAAGTTTTTACCAAATTGGACAATTTTGGTCCCATTAGATTCAGTAAACCTTAGTCTAGGCTCGTACGTTTTATTTTTTTAGTATTTTAGTTTATTTAAATTAAAAAAAATTAAAATACTCAAGCAAGTTTTTAGGTCAAAAATGTATTTAGACTCAAATAACTTTTAATATAAGCAAATATTTCTTAAAAAGTAGAACGTACAAGCATAGTACTTCATAGTATCTGCAACATATCCAAAAATTATGGAAATCGGACTACATTTACGTATAGAATAAAAATGTTATCGCTTTTTGTATGAAAGCTTACAGGTGTATACCTGTAACCTCTATAATCCTCGTAACCACTGTAACAAAAAGCCACATTAACCACTGTAACAAGTAGGTAGCAACATTTTTTTTACTCTATACAAGTTAGTACTTGAGTAGTGGTAACTAGTCACCAGACCAGACCTGAGCCAATTTAGAAATTACATAAGTCCAAAGTGGCCCGTGGCGGGAATCGAACCCGCGACCTCCCACTCGAATCCGAGCGCGGGCCGAGGTGGTCGAAAGTAAACATTAACCAATGAAACCAGTAGCTATAATAAAAGCGATTCGGTTTTTCACAGGAACAAAATCCGTTTTTTTTCCGGATGATAAGCACTTAATCATTTCAAAAATATTAAAGCTCTTAAGGCGCTTCATGCGTTAGTATTATGCTTGAGTCAAAATTTACGATTTCCGAAGGAACATAAAATAGTTATGTGTTCAATTATAGATTAGATAATTGAATTCATAATATTTGGCATTTCATAATCTAGAACTTGGCTCAAAAATATTTTAAAATATGTGTATAACTTTCTCACTAGAACAGTTTTTGTATAGGCTGTTTGCTAAAATAGCGGTCGACGCTCTACGCAGATGCAAGATATTTGCCATGTTTCTTAACAAAAACTTATAACAATGACATTTATATAGAAAATTAATAACATTTACTAAAAAGTGTCTCAAAAAAAAAAACACGATTTTCCTAGATTTTCATTCAAAAACCATAAACCGAAAAGTGCCATTTTTAGCATTTTTCGATAAATTAAACGTATTATTTTAGGATAAAATCCAAGATATTTTGTTATTTCTGAATTATAGTAATTTAATTCAATTCATATTCAATGTCACTGGTTATTTATTATTTTAATAAATAAGGGCTGGCTCATTTTTTGCGCAACGTATCAGCCTAGCTGTTCAACGCGGAAATGCAGCCAGTATTCTTGCCACCATTCCACGCGGGCAAGACTTGTATAGTAATTAGAATAAGATAGTGATAAGTTTTATTGTAAATAAAAATAAAGTCCCTTTAATAAGTTGTATATTTATTTTACTATAATTTTTTTGTAATACCATTTTCCGCGCAAAATTGCGTCAGCGGGAACGGAATTCTTTTTTTGTATGGAGCGACACGCGATTCACGCGTAAACGTATAAAAGCTCTTAAAGCTCGGTCGACGGAACCCCGCTTGTGGGGCTCCTATTTCTGGGTGGTCATAAAAAAAATAACCACTCAGAAGGATGGCGGGGCCTGCAAGGCCTATCCGTCATCCTCCTCATTTGATGACCTCCCTGGCTCGCGGGTTCGATTCCCGCCACGGGCCTCTTTGGAATTTTATAATTTTAATTGGCTCAGGTCTGGTCTGGTGGGAGGCTTCGCCCGTGGCTAGTTACCACCCTACCAGCAAAGACGCACCGCCTAGCGTTTTAGCGTTTCGGTGCGATGCTTGTAGAAACCGTTGGGGTAAATTTACTTACCCGTCCAAGTTAGTAAGATAACATCTTAGGCTGCATCATCACTTACCATCAGGTGAGATCGCAGTCAAGTACTAACTTGTAGAGAGTAAAAAAAATCTGAGTTGGGTACCGAACTCACTTTGCTTGCTCTTGTATAAGTTATTTGTGACAATAAACTTCTGCTGGGTATAAGGCCTTCAGCCTTGTGATAGCTTGAGGTGACTCTTTAGCGTTCACTATTTCGCTTTAACCCTCTTAAAAGCTCAGCTTCAAATGAGGCGACTCGATTTAAAGCTTTGCTGTATTCTCAATTGACACTCCAAGGTGAGTAAACAATAGTGTATAGTCTATTCGCTTAGAATTTGTCATTTGAGAACAACAAAAAACAAAACGACAAGGACTCTAAGCATGTACGTGTAACGACAAATTCTAAGCGACTAGATTATACGTAGTGGTGAATGGATACCTGTTGCCATATAGGGACGGTTAATAATTGTGAGTTACTTTTATCGCTACTACAATATTAGATAAGTTCTGTAGTCTCTTGGAAGTATTACAATGCAAAGGATAATGGATAATGGATAATGGATAATGGATGGAGGACCATGGATGTATGGTAGGTACCTATCCCGTATCAAGCTGAATCAAACCCATACTTTATTTTTTATAGACTGCAGTCTTCACATTAAGGGGATTTATTGAATTTATTTTTGTCTTTCTCACTCTCACGGAGATTTGGTAGGTGCGACATGCAGCGTCGCGGAAGAATATAACAGAAAAACGACCTTTTACCTAATTACTCAAAAACTAAGCTTGTTATCAAAAATCGCTTCTAAGCGTTTATGGATATTATTATTACCGACACTTTAAAACAAAAATTACAATTACATCCAATGTAGTGTCCGATAAAAACTAGAAAAACTGAAATTTTGGCGCAACTTTTGGGAGAACTTTCTATCGAGAAAATTTTATCCAATCGTGTTTCTGCTTCTTAGCGATTTTAGATTAGCGACCCAAAATACATGACGTATAAATTTGAAAGTAATTGTCTTTATAGTTTTTGCATAAAACTTCATTCAACATCACCTAAATACGGCTTGTAGGCCGTTAACTCCTACAGTTATTAATTTTTTAATTAACCTCGGGATTCCAAAGTTATAGGCCAACAAACTAGCTGTTGTTCTTCTTAGTAAAATCAGTACGACACGAAATGTGCATCGAAAAGAAAGTAACTTTTTGTATGTAAAATTAAATTCCGGATATGAAAAACAAATTCCTAGAGCCTATGGTTCTTAAAAAACGCTATTTTATTTTCCTAGACTATTTTGGTTTTGGTATATAAGAAAACTTGATCATTATCTTTTGTACTCAATCCAAGTACAGGGGCTGTTTTCCACTAAAAAGTAAAAAATAAAAATTATTTTCAAAAAACCGACTTCAAATGCCGCTACAATGAGTGAAGTTATTTTCAATGTACACCAATTCGAAGTCGGACGATGTTACGTACAATCGTACTCTTTCGTTATAGGTCCGAAGAAACGACGATATTTAAAGACAATCGCCCGACTTCGAATTAGTATATATATATATATATATCCTATACCTTTAAACGAGCAATTCTTGTATGTATATATATATATATATACAAGAATTGCTCGTTTCCGAGAAATATATATACATATACATATATATATTTACATCCAGGAACACTTTTGGCGTCATGCACGTTGTGCATCATTATGACGTCCCCCTGTTCTGCTTACTTTTTTCCCCATCTCTCTGCGAATATTGCTTAATTTAATGATATCCTAGTCAGTGAGGTATTTCATTTTCCTTTAGCTTTATTATCCGCAATATTCTTCTTTCAGTCATGCCCAAGCATTTTTGAACCCCGATTTATGTTGATAACTTCTTGGCTTCCTGGATATATTATTGAAGGTTTATCTAACGTGCCAACTTTTTTGCGTCCTTTGGGATTTGTGCGTAGATGCGACGTTGCCAGTTCTCTTGTACCTATTTGACGATACAAATTATTATTATCCTGAACTATACGTACTTAATAACGTTACCTATAAACCGTAACATGTTACTTGTACCTACCTACTTTACGATACAAATTATTATAAACTAGCTTTTGCCCGCGGCTTCGCCCGCGTTAATTTCGGGCTGTTACAAATACCGTGGGAGCCAACGATTTTCTGGGATAAAAAGTAGCATACCTACGGGATAGACAAACAGTCAACTACTACAACAACTAAAAGAAACATCGGCTTAGTTGTTTTACTGCTCTTCCCGCTTCCGTCCTTAATCAATATAGGTTCAACTACGGGGCTCAATGTATCTACCCATTTTCACATTTACAGCATTACTATCCCGTATCACATTGCTCATCTAAAACATAATATATTCATAACGAATTTTTGATAACTGGCTTAGTTTTTTAGTAATGCGGTAAAACGTCGTTTTACTGATATATTCTTCCGCAACGCTGCATACCAACCTATTCTTACCTAAGCTAACCTGGAGTTCTTGCAATTTCAGCAGCTGTGTACCCATTTTCACATTTATCGTATTACTTTCCCATATCCCTTGTCAACTAAAACAAAAATTTTCAGTAGCAAAACAGTTATTAGTTTAAAACCTATGTTATATGGGTACCCGTTTTCACAAATATAATATTTTTAACCTGTATCTCATTGACTCATCTAAACTCATTTATCTCAACTAAAACAAAAAAACTTATAGTGAAACAATGGTAAGTCAGAATTGATATAGGTATTTAATATTACAGTTACAATATTACTAACCCAAAATCCCATTGCTCAACTAAAACACACAATGTAAATAGAAACCTATTTATGTACCCATTTTCACATTTATAGCATTATAATCCCATATCCCATTTTTCAACTAAAACACACATTGTTAATAGCGAAAAAGTTGTAAGTTTAGGGTCTGTATTGGTACCCATTTTCTCAGTTATAATGTTATTAACCCATAACCCATTGCAAACACACATTGTTAAAAGCGTACAGTGCTAAGTTCAGAACCTATATGGTGCCCATTATCACAGCTGTAGTGATCAGTAGTAGTAGTATCAGATCTGTAGTATCATTAGCTTTTGCCCACCGCCCTGCCTGTGTCAAATTCGCTTTTTAACAAATCCTGAGGGAAACATAAATTTCCCGTCCCCATTCAATATTACAACCTTATACCTACTTTCAAAGATGTTTGCTTTAGCTACGTACCTATAGATGTAGCTATAGATTGCTGTAAAAATTTCCCACGGGAACTATGGAATTTCCCGGAATAAAAAGTAGCCTATGTGTTAATCCGGGTTATAAGCTATCTATGTTCCAAATTTCAGTTAAATCGGTTCAGTAGTAGCGGCGGGAAAGCGGAACAAACATACAAACAAAGTCACTTTCCCATTTATAATATTAGTAAGGAAAGGATGTTGTGATGTCATTACGTCTAAGATCCCGCAGTGCCTGAAGACTAAGGTCTTCGAACAGTGTGTGTTGCCAGTGATGACATACAGATCCGAGACATAGCAGATCCAGTAGTAGTCTTCGAAGTATACCTTCAGGTCACACCACCAAGTCAAGTGGAAAAGTCTTTTCATAACTAACAAAACGAATCCAAACTCGACACGGCTAGCTCTATACGTCTAGGAGATCCAGTAGTAGTCTTCGCAGTATACCTTCAGGTCACTCCACCAAGTCAAGTGGTAATATCTTCACATAACTAACAAAACGAGCCCAAACTCGACACGGCTAGCTCTATACGTCTAGGAGATCCAGTAGTAGTCTTCGAAGTTTACCTCCAGGTCTCTTCACCAAGTCAAGTGGAAAGGTATTTTCATAACTAACAAAACGAGCCCAAACTCGACACGGCTAGCTCTATACGTCTAGGAGGTCCAGTAGTAGTCTTCGAAGTATACCTTCAGGTCACTCCACCAAGTCAAGTGGAAAGGTCTCTTCATAACTAACAAAACGAGCCCAAACTCGACACGGCTAGCTCTATACGTCTAGAAGATCCAGTAGTAGTCTTCTAAGTATACCTCCAGGTCACTACACCAAGTCAAGTGGAAAGGTCTTTTCATAACTAACAAAACGAGCCCAAGCTCGACACGGCTAGCTTTATACGTCTCGGAGATCCAGTAGTAGTCTTCGAAGTATACCTTCAGGTCACTCCACCAAGTCAAGTGGAAAGGTCTTTTCATAACTTACAAAACGAGCCCAAACTCGACACGGCTAGCTCTATACGTCTAGGAGATCCAGTAGTAGTCTTCGAAGTATACCTTCAGGTCACTCCACCAAGTCAAGTGGAAAGGTCTCTTCATAACTAACAAAACGAGCCCAATCTCGACACGGCTAGCTCTAGGTATACGTCTAGGAGATCCAGTAGTAGTCTTCGAAGTATACCTTCAGGTCACTCCACCAAGTCTAGTGGAAAGGTCTCTTCATAACTAACAAAACGAGCCCAAACTCGACACGGCTAGCTCTATACGTCTAGGAGATCCAGTAGTAGTCTTCGAAGTATACCTCCAGGTCTCTTCACCAAGTCAAGTGGAAAGGTCTTTTCATAACTAACAAAACGAGCCCCAACTCGACACGGCTAGCTCTATACGTCTAGGAGATCCAGTAGTAGTCTTCGAAGTATACCTCCAGGTCTCTTCACCAAGTCAAGTGAAAAGGTCTTTTCATAACTAACAAAACGAGCCCCAACTCGACACGGCTAGCTCTATACGTCTAGGAGATCCAGTAGTAGTCTTCGAAGTATACCTCCAGGTCTCTTCACCAAGTCAAGCGAAAAGGCCTTTTCATAACTAACAAAACGAGCCCAAACTCGACACGGCTAGCTCTATACGTCTAGGAGATCCAGTAGTAGTCTTCGAAGTATACCTCCAGGTCTCTTCACCAAGTCAAGTGGAAAGGTCTTTTCATAACTAACAAAACGAGCCCCAACTCGACACGGCTAGCTCTATACGTCTAGGAGATCCAGTAGTAGTCTTCGAAGTATACCTCCAGGTCTCTTCACCAAGTCAAGCGAAAAGGCCTTTTCATAACTAACAAAACGAGCCCAAACTTGACACGGCAAGCTCTATACGTCTAGGAGATCCAGTAGTAGTCTTCGAAGTATACCTTCAGGTCACTCCACCAAGTCTAGTGGAAAGGTCTCTTCATAACTAACAAAACGAGCCCAAACTCGACACGGCTAGCTCTATACGTCTAGGAGATCCAGTAGTAGTCTTCGAAGTATACCTCCAGGTCTCTTCACCAAGTCAAGTGAAAAGGTCTTTTCATAACTAACAAAACGAGCCCCAACTCGACACGGCTAGCTCTATACGTCTAGGAGATCCAGTAGTAGTCTTCGAAGTATACCTTCAGGTCACTCCACCAAGTCAAGCGAAAAGGTCTTTTCATAACTAACAAAACGAGCCCAAACTTGACACGGCTAGCTCTATACGTATAGGAGATTCAGTAGTAGTCTTCGCAGTATACCTTCAGGTCATTTCACCAAGTCAAGTGGTAATATCTTCTCATAACTAACAAAACGAGCCCAAACTCTACACGGCTAGCTTTATACGTCTAGGAGATCCAGTAGTAGTCTTCGCAGTATACCTTCAGGTCATTTCACCAAGTCAAGTGGTAATATCTTCTCATAACTAAAAAAACGAGCCCAAACTCTACACGGCTAACTCTATACGTCTAGGAGATCCAGTAGTAGTCTTCGAAGTATACCTTCAGGTCACTCCACCAAGTCAAGTGGAAAGGTCTCTTCATAACTAACAAAACGAGCCCAAACTCTACACGGCTAGCTTTATACGTCTAGGAGATCCAGTAGTAGTCTTCGCAGTATACCTTCAGGTCATTTCACCAAGTCAAGTGGTAATATCTTCTCATAACTAAAAAAACGAGCCCAAACTCTACACGGCTAACTCTATACGTCTAGGAGATCCAGTAGTAGTCTTCGAAGTATACCTTCAGGTCACTCCACCAAGTCAAGTGGAAAGGTCTCTTCATAACTAACAAAACGAGCCCAAACTCGACACGGCTAGATCTATACGTCTAGGAGATCCAGTAGTAGTCTTCGAAGTATACCTTCAGGTTACTCCATCAAGTCAAGTGGTAATATCTTCTCATAACTAACAAAACGAGCCCAAACTCGACACGGCTAGCTCTACACGTCTAGGAGATCCAGTAGTAGCCTTCGAAGTATACCTTCAGGTCACTCCACCAAGTCAAGTGGAAAGGTCCTTTCATAACTAACAAAACGAGCCCAAACTCGACACGGCTAGCTCTATGCGACTAGGAGATCCAGTAGCAGTCTTCGAAGTATACCTTCAGGTCATTTCACCAAGTCAAGTGGAAAGGTCTTATCATAACTTACAAAACGAGCCCAAACTCCACACGGCTAGCTCTATACGTCTAGGAGATCCAGTAGTAGTCTTCGAAGTATACCTTCAGGTCACTCCACCAAGTCAAGTGACAAGGTCTCTTCATAACTAACAAAACGAGCCCAAACTCGACACGGCTAGCTCTATATGTCTAGGAGATCCAGTAGTAGTCTTCGCAGTATACCTTCAGGAGGCTTCAGGTCATTCCACCAAGTCAAGTGGTAATATCTTCTCATAAATAACAAAACTAGGTATATATTTTATGAGAAACTATCTACTTAGTGCAAAATAAATGTTGATATTCAAAAATATCATCATCATAATCATCAGTAGGTACTAGGTAGGTAGTTAGGTACTTTAAATGTCTTCATTCGAGCCAGGTGCCATGTAATGTAGGTAATGCGCACCTCGTCTTATGTCCCACTCTTTTAGGGTTCCATACCAAAATATGCTCAAGCTATCCCCACCCAGAGTGGTCCACCACATCAGTGAAGGAAAAGAGAAATAAGATATTCCTGGCACGATTTTTAAAGTAGGTACATCCTACATCAATTTAATATACTTATACTTTAGAGGAAAATTAAAATCAACAAAGTAAATTAAGTAACTAGTAGGTTTTATCCTCTAAAATCAAATTTAGGTTTGCGGTTCGTTAAAAATGTGATTCTTAACGTTTTAGGTACTTCTTCTGTAGTATAAAACCCGCGTGCAAGTCTGTAGCTATCACGGTTCCAGAGATACAGCCTGGTGACAGACGGACGGACGGACGGACGGACAGACTGACAGCGAAGTCTCAGTAATAGGGTTCCTTTTTTAGTTGTTACCCTTTGGGTACGGAACCCTATAATTGAGTAAAATACCGTATTGTAAAATCTATGTTTGGTTAATATCGGTCCAGCAGTGTAAGTAAGAGTATCAGATCTTTTCCAAAATTATGTAAGACATTTTTCACAACTTCCTCAATATGGGATATGGGTAGGTATCAAATGAAAAGGCTTGAGTAGTAGAATACTATCACACAGGCGAATTTTAATGTGTATGTGTGTGATCGAGCGAGCGCCGAATAATACGTCACGCGTACGTGTTCAACAATGATATATATTTCCAAATGATAGAATTTAGCACTGGGCAGTTGGGCACTGGCAGTGGTAGACAGAGTCGCTAGGACCAAGGTAGGTACCTACAAGAAATCAACAAAACTGGCAACGTCGCACACGGAAGCCAAAAACGCGAAACATTGAGGTATACGACTCTACAAATATACGCGCTGCAGCAGCGCCACGCCTCTGTTGAGAATTTGTCGCGAACTTTTCAGTATACTTTTGCAGTCATGGGATCGACATTTTGGCTACCATCGACTTTCGTACTACAGTGTCTTAGAACCACAAGGACGCAAGTGCAAGCGTAAAACAAAGTGGCGTCCGGTATGCGGACGTCAAAAGTCGGTGGACGCCACTTTGAATGCACTTTTTTCTTCAGCGGGTGTCAGATTGCTTGCGGGATAAATATATATATATATATATATATATATATATATATATATATATATATATATATATATATATATGTATATATATTTCTATATAATCTGAATCTCGGAAACGGCTCGAACGATTTTCATGAAATTTAGTATACAAGGGGTTTTGGGGGCGATAAATTGATCTAGCTAGAATTCATTGTTAGAAAATGTCGTTATTTACCAAAAATATATATATATAAATCTATACCTGACATCTATTGGCGCTAAAGTAAAACTATTACAGTAAACTCCTGCTGCCATCTATTGGTAAGTAGCTGTAATACTACCGAGCAAAGCTCGGTCACTCAACTAGTATATTATTAAGTGTATATAGTAGTTGATGATTTAGGTAATACCTAATTATGTTGAGTTTCAAATACTTTATCTACACTGATATTAACTTAAAATATAAACCATAAAATCTAAAAAATAAACCAAAAAATTTGATACAAGAAAAATTATTAATCATGTTATTTCTCTAAAGTGACATTACACTGTGAAACCAATCGCCTTGGTTTCGCGCGTTGCTGCCGTTGCTGATGTTACGTTACTGAGTAGTATAACAATTAGAGTACCATTAAATATTGAGTATTTGATATTTCTTAAAATACCGAGTTACAAAAAAAAGACGTAGAACAAAAGTCGTTAGTACTAAGGCTTTGAAGGCCGAATGACTTACAGGGGGGCGGAGCAGCCGCGTTCACACTGATTTACTTAAATTTCGGGGAAATTATTACTTTACACGATTGTTAGAAGGCCTAAAAATAAAACTCTCAAATCAAAGTTATTGTAATTTTTATGTATGTACTTTTTTGTGTGCAAGAATTCATTAAAAAGCTTGCGCCGTTTTGCAGACAATTTTGAAAGTATGACAAAATTATAATTATTTTCAACCGACTTCAAAAAAGGTGGAGGTTTTCAATTCGACTGTATGTTTTTATTTTTATGTTTGTTACCTCATAACTTTTGACTTCGTGATTCGATTTTGATGATTCTTTCTTTATTAGAAAGCTGACGCTTCCCGTGTGGTCCCATTTCAATTTAGTCCAGTTCTGATAATGGTATCCATGAGAAAACCATATGAGTCTTAAATTTTAAATTGGAAAGGATGTAATTCAACAGTAATTTGATGAGAGTTGAAGCTAATTTTATGAGGTTTTTCTTGTTGATTAATTAACGTATATTATTAACACTTTGTTTAACCAGTGCGTCCTGCCAGTCTTCATCTATGGCGCTGAAACGTGGACACTAACAAGCCTGATCCACAAATTCAAGGTCGCTCAGCGTGCTATGGAGAGGGCTATGTTGGGGGTTTCCCTGCGTGATAGAATCAGAAATGAGGAGATCCGCAGGAGAACCAAAGTCATCGACATAGCCAAAACCATTAGCAAGCTGAAGTGGCAATGGGCAGGTCATGCTTGTCGCAGGGGCCGTTGGAGCCGGAAAGTCCTGTGGAGACCGCGTACGAGTAAGCGTAGTGTGGGGCGACCTCCAGCCCGCTGGACCGACGATATGGCGCGGGTGGCGGGAAGCGGCTGGATGAGGAAGGCGGAGGACAGGGTGTGGTGGCGCGCGCTTGGAAAGGCCTATGTTCAACAGTGGACGTCCGCAGGCTGAGATGATGATGATGATGATGATTAACACTTTGCCTGCAGCGCCGCTTTTATTATATTTATCCTAAACTGCGGCTCGCTTCACGTTCACGAGATAACTGTATAAAGATATAGAAAACTAGTAGGGCGCGTGGGGGCGCGGGCCACATGTGGCCCGCGGGCTGTTTTCCCCCTATTCGCCTTCCAACTTTTAGTCTCTTCGATATTCCCCATACATTTTTCTATGAAAAAATAATTTCCGCCATTTTGATTTTTTTTTTCTGTCCATCGAATAGACCTTCGGGTCATGATCACCTCATGTCAAGAAACCGTTCTTCCATCTTTTATACTTTGCGAGATACCGGCGAAATTCGAATGGCGGCCATTTTGAATCCGCCATTTTGAAAATTTTTTCAGCTCACTGCCAATTGGATGACATTTTGAATGACATTTGGTCGAGCACCTCCCTCCTATCTGCAATAGCCTCCCCGTGCTCTTCACCCGTCTCCGAAATCCTCAACCATCAGCTCTCTCCATATTTTTGTTCTTAATGATTTTTTCCCCTCTATACGACACCATCCTCGAAAAAAAAATTTTTCATACAAAATTGTTCAGGAGAGGTGATCAATGAGTCAGTCAGTGGCCAATCAGCACGAGTAGCTATATATATAGTAATAATTTGGAAACACAAACGTCTATGTCTCAGCAGGTTTTGTGTTACCTCATTGGTCTAGTGGTGAGCATGTTCGACTGCAGTTCAGTTCACGAAGTCCTGGGCTCCGATTCCCGGATAGGCAAAATAAAACTTAGTATTGGAGTTTTCTCTCAATACATCTTTAGTACCACACCCCCCGTACGTCGCAGAGCACGTTAAAGCTATCAGTTCTGCGCCTGATCTCTGCGGTCGTGTCGGAGCTGTTACCACATCGGATTATGGGAGAGAGGATAGAAAATAGGGGATTCACAGAAAATGTGAAAATTTCATCTGTCTAACTATCACAGGATTCAACCTGTGGACAGATGAAATAGACAATTGATATTTTCTACCAGGTGAACCAGGATTACGACAGGTTTAAGAGGCGAATGACGTGGCATTTTTAGAATTCCGTACCCGAAGGGTAAAACGGGACCCTTCCTTTTACCCTTTGGGTACAGAATCCAAACGCCACGTCGTTCAAATCTTTACGCAGACATCCTCCCTCGCCCAGGACTACTACGTCACGCCTACGTGAAGTGAAGTAAGTCATTAGTGTGTCAAAAAATACGTGAATAGCTAGTCTGTTGGGAAATTTCCCTATCGCCAGGTTAGGCTCACTTGTCACCGTCTTGACGCACTTGTCACGAAGACAACTGCGTCAAGACGGCAATATTTCAGACGGCTGCCGCGCGCCGGCCAAGTTGCACGTGCTAGTTCTGCACGATCTATTTTACGCGCGGCATGCGCCGTCTGTTCAGCCACGGAACACCATAACGAGGCAGCCCTAGAACGTCGTAAGAGATAAAGTTACGCGACAGAAAGAGACCACAACTTTGCGTTTGTTGCGTGCTGTTTTCGGAGGTGTGCTGTTTCGTGCGGCCAGGCGCTATTGCGAACTGAAGTGCACTTTTTGTGTCAGAGATCTTTTTGTGACTTTTTGTGAGAGAGAGTCGCTATTTCTTTAAATCATCTTGCGGAGTGAACCTTCTGTATCTGTACTATTATGTATTCTGTGCTATCGCCCTCAGAACCGGCAAAATGGTGACCCTGATGTGATTCGATGTAGGTTTATACAGTGGGTGAAATGAAAGTGCTTATATTTAATGTGATGATGAAATTTCGCTGATGTTTCAAACAAAAGACATTTCTAAAGTTAATAAACTTTTATTAATAAAATTCGAGTACAATTTTGTGTCACATAAAATTAATGTAGAAATAACGTTACAAGTGTTTTATTAATATGTACTTTAAAGTTAAACATCTATACTATTCAGTTAATCGATTTTGCCCGCAGCTTCGCTCGGTGAAGCGATTCGGCTGTTACTTCTAATATCGAGTTTCACGTGAGTAACTCATCAAATATGCGAATCTCGGACCAATTCTCTAAAGTAAACATTATTATAAAGGACCTCAATATAACGACTTTCTCGTTCGACGAAATTTTTCGTCATCCCCTAGAATTGCCCATGAGAGTCAATGTAAAATATACCTTTACATTGCAAAACATTTTTTTGCAAAAAATCTCCTTACAACGCATTTTCAATTTTTTTTAATAAAATCTTTTTATAACATAGACCAACATATCCTGAAGATAACAAACCACACTTTAAGGAATTACTTGATATAACTAAGATTTTCTTGTTTCCTTTTAATTTGGTATATATATATCGAGGTTGCACTGTACGACTTTCTTTTGTTAAATTTTGAAAAATCTAAATATACTATTTGAATTTGAATTAACAAGTCTTTACAACAATTAGTCTGGGCACAATATCATAACAAATCCGACAAAAATAGATCTTTCTAAAAATTCAACCGCTATAATATAAAGGTAATTTGGACTCATGTAAGCGAAGCCGCGGGCGTTCGCTAGCCTAGCAAATATATAACATAACGTAAAAACTTAAAGCAACTAAAAACATGCTAGCAATTATTTTTTATATTAAAAATACACATTTTTATATTTTGTGTAAATTTTGGTATACAATTTGTGTCTTGCCAAATACAGATAAGAGAAATATACAGAGCTACAACTCAGGAATAAGGGTGCTTGCCCACTTGACAAGTGCTAAGTTGCTATACTTAATGTCCTCCAGACCGATTCGAGCAATAGAGTATTTTACTTAAATCAGAATGTTGATTTATTTAATTCGAATCATTTTAGAATCAATATTCAATCGTAAACGAAATTTTGAAAAAACAAATGGAATCGAGTAAAATAACGAAAAAGTTATAAGCAATTTGATAATCCTAATTAGACACAGATAGCTATATCGGATAATAACGTACATATACGTATCTTCGTTTTGCGAGAAAGATAGAACACTACTCCAAAAGTTAAAGTGCCTAGAACTTTGTATATTATAATTGTATAATTTTAATTTTATTTCTTGTGGACGTCATACGACAAGTATAGGTAAGCCGCTATAAACTTGAGCCTCCTGATGGTCTGCGGGACGCGGGGCGGGTGATGCGATTGGCTATAATGATACGGCAGCGCTGTCAGCGGACAGTGACAGACTAGCTCATTGGTTGAGCGACTCCCGCCCCGCGTCCCGCAGACCATCAGCGGGGCTAGACAAAGTCACAAGCGTTTGGCGTTAACGCTAGTCGACAAAAATGTATGGACAAAACAAATGACTGTAGAAAAACCACGATAATAATTACTAAACACGCTGTGTTTGATACTGTCGGCTGTCAATTGTCAAGCGAAGTACGCTAAAGTTATCTACAAGGTCCGCGAGAACGCCAGCGAGCGTTCAAGTTAGCGTAGGTAATTATTCAAACACAGCGTGTTTAGTAATTATTATCGTGGTTTTTCTACAGTCACGTGGTTTGTCCCATACATTTTTGTCGACTAGCGTTAACGCCAAACGCTTGTGACTTTGTCTAGCCCCGCTGGTCAAGTTTATAGCGGTTTACCTATACTTGTCGTTATTAACGCTTGCATTCAAACATCCAAATCAACTGATTATGTAGTCTATTTCAATTTAGACAAGCAATACTATTGGTGTATGTTATACTGGCACCACACATGGCTATTTTTATTTGCCTATTTGTTATATTTGTCAAATAACTTCCATGTGTGGAGAGTATATTTGCCAAAATTATTGCCATATTTGCCTGTTTGGCAAATATAGCCAATAAAAAATACGGTTTACCGAACGACTGTCGGTTTTTTGAGACACATCAAAGGAGACAAATAGGCAAACACGCAAATATACTGGCCACACATGGTTGGCTTCATAAGCGCGTGAATTGTAGACGGCACCAGTACAGGCGGACCGCCTTATTTTTTTTGTATTTGGCTCCATGTGTAGGCGGTTGTATCGCCTATTTGCCCATAGGTCAAAAATTTTGGCAAATACGCGATCATCCAATCACAAATACAAATAGCCATGTGTGGTGCCTCAATTACACAAAACGTAGCACACCTCTAGTGAACAAGCAACTTATACAATCATATCTATAAATTGGGCATTTTCCTACTTTTGAATTTGATAAATATTATTACTTTATTATAAACTAGGACAAAAATAATTATGAAAAATTAAAACCCAACAAAGATTTACAAAGTTACAGGCATTTTAGTTTTGGAGTGGGAGGATCATATATACCTTTCTCGCAAAACGAAAATTTGTATGAAGCCGCACGAAGCTACTATGGCACTCGTGAGGTGTGACGTCACAATTTAATATCGCTATCTCTGTCTAATCAGAAATGTTTAAATGCTTATAACGTTTTTATTATATGATCGATTTAATTAGTTTTTTCAGTGTTTGTCATTATTTTTAACCTAGTTTATACAGTGATAAAAAAATTGGTGTCAAATACCCAATTACAGCTAAGCGCAGGAAGTAGTAGCGAAATTTCATCATCACAATCATTTCAACGGATTAACCGGCTTCACACACCTAAGGGAGTGTTGTTTCAATTAGTCTTGAGTTAAGGGGATTTATTGAATTTATTTTTGTCTTTCTCACTCTCACGGATACGTAGGTAGGTGCGACTTGCAGCGTCGCGGAAGAATATAACAGAAAAACTACCTTTTACCTAATTACTCAAAAACTAAGCCAGTTATCAAAAATCTGTTTCTAAGCGTTTCACGATATTATAATTACCGACATATTGAAACAAAAATTGCAATAACATCCAATGTAGTTTCCGATAAATATTAGAAAAACTGATATTTTGGAGCAACTTTTGGGAGAACTTTCTATCGAGAAAATTTTATCCAATCGTGTTTCTGCTTCTAAGCGATTGTAGATTAAAGACCCAAAATACATGACGTTTAAATTTGAAAGTAATTGTCTTTATAGTTTTTAAATAAAACTTCACTCAAAATTGCTTAAATACGGCTTCTACGGTATCATATGAAAGGGCGTTATTTGTGTATACTGAAACCGATATTTATTTATTTTTATGCCTGATAGTGATTTATTGGGCATATAAAATTATGTATTTCTTTTTTAGTTGCCGCGATAACAATTAACAACAAATAATAAAAAATAGAATAAAACAAATATTTAAGAGAGCTCCTTTAGCACAAATGTGATTTTTTTGCTTGTTTTTGGTCGATATTAATAAAGACAGACGCTTGAAATGTTTACAGAATATTAAATTGTATATTTAATATTCTGTAAACAGCTTTAAAAAGAATTAGTTAAATTAAAATAAGAAAAATATTTAAAGGGAGTTCCTATGTGCTGCATAGGAGCTCCCCTTAAATATTCTTCTAGTGATTTTTTTGCTTCTTTTTGCTCAATATTGATAGCGGTGAAAGGTAAACCTTTAAACATTAACAGAAAATTTACATTATATTCACATTAAAAATAAATAGTTCAATTAAAATAAAACAAATATTTAAGGGGGTCTCCCATACAACAAACGTAATTTTTTTCTGCTCGCATTTGTATTTGGTGGAAAGGAGTGTTTAAGTTATTTTTATACTATTGAGAATGGGTCTTACGGAACCCTAAGTGCGCGAGCCCGACTCGCACTTGACCAATTATTATCTTTGTCAAGGAACTCTACTTTAGTGCATTCGACGGTGCGTTGTTGCCTGGACGAGTTAGCAGCAGTGATACAAATCTTCGTTTATTTGACTTTAGGCGTGAGTGGTCTTGTGGAATACGCCAAACACCAATATACGAAGGAACACGAATATTTAAACGTATGGAACAGGTATTAATACCTAGTTATTTGTATCCTTAACTGGTGAACAAGATAAATGGCTAAAATCCTGTGTAGAACCTACTAATACCCATGTTCCTGTATCCACAGAATTAGTGCCGTCTTTGTCTCTCTTAGGACTTGCGTTTTCAGATATAGTGCCATCCTTGTCTTCCTTAAGACTAGCATCATCAGCAATAGTGCTATCCTTGTTTTCCTCAAGACTAGCATCATTATCAATAGTGCCATCTTTGTCTACCCTGATTGTTTTTTCAGCGTTAGAGCTGCCTCTTTCAACATTAGGACTTACATCTGTGTCTGCCTTAAAACTCGCTTCTTCAGAACTAGTGCTATCTTTGTCTGCCTTAGGACTGGCATCTTCAGCGTTAGCGCCGGAAAGAGACGCACTATTATTTGTAAATGCACTAGTACCAAAAGAACTGTCCACTTTACGGCTACTGTCATCAGAATATTGCTTACCGAAAATTGCCTCAGTATTTCTAGTGGCATTAGTACCAAAAGGCACATCGAACATAGTTCTACTAGTTCCGAAGAGAGACCAATTATTATTATCAATCTTTGTGGTTTCATTAGTACCAAATGCAGGACTTTTTGATTTGGAGATGTCTTTGTTTATATTACGATATATACCATCAGGATGAGGCTCGTCATTGTCAATATTAAGACTTGTAACAGAATTTGAGCCATCTTTGTCTGCCTCTTCAGAATTAAGGCTACCTTTTTCTATCTTAAGATCGGCGTCTTCAGAATTAGGGCCATCTTTATCTGACTTAAAACTCGCGTTTTCAGAATTAATGTCATCCTTGTGTCCCTTAAAACTGGCATTTTCTGAGTTAGCCTCATCTTTCTCTACTTTAATATTGACGTTCTCAGAATTATGGCTATCCTTTTCTCCCTTGTCATTCGCATCTTCAGGATTGGGGTCAACAATCTTAAGAGTCGTGTCTTCAGAATCAGGGTCATTTTTATTTTCAACACCTCCAGGTCTCAAATGAGTAACGGCGTTAAAAAATATGTTAAAGCTCGACTGGCCAGTTGTATTCTTAGCAGTTGTCGAATTACTGTCTTTTTCAGGTTCACTAGTTTTAAATAGTAAACCCCCCGTAACTGGTGTGGTTGCACTCGTGGATAACCATCGTGGCACACCAAACCCAACAGAACTGAAACCGTCTTTCTTAGAGCTGGCATTAGTAATTCCACCCAAACCAAACTTCAATTCACTAATACCAGAGCTTGAACTGGTATTGGACCCACTATTGTCTTTATTAGAGCTGGCATCGGTAATTCCACTCATGCCAGAGGTTGAACTGGTATTGGACCCACTATTGTCGTTCTTAGAGCTGGCGTCGGTGATTCCGCTGGAGCCAAATTTCAATCCACTAACGCCAGAGGTGGAACTGGTATTGGCCCCACTTTTGTCTTTCTTAGAACCTGCGTCGGTAATGCCACTGGAGCCAAACTTAAATCCACTGATACCTGAGGTAGAACTGGTATTGGACCCACTATTGTCTTTCTTAGAGCTGGCATCGGTAATTCCACTGAAGCCTAATTTTAATCCACTAATGCCAGAGGTTGAACTGGTATTGGATCCACTATTGTCTTTCTTAGAACCTGCGTCGGTAATGCCACTGGAGCAAAACTTAATTCCACTAATGCCAGGGGTTGAACTGGTATTAGACTCATTATTGTCTTTATTAGAGCTGGCATCGGTAATTCCACTCAAACCAAAGTTAAATCCACTAATGCCAAAGGTTGAACTATTATTGGCCCCACTATTTTCTTTTTCAGGTTCACTAGTTTTAAATAGTAAACCCCCCGTAACTGGTGTGGTTGCACTCGTGGATAACCATCGTGGCACACCAAACCCAACAGAACTGAAACCGTCTTTCTTAGAGCTGGCATTAGTAATTCCACCCAAACCAAACTTCAATTCACTAATACCAGAGCTTGAACTGGTATTGGACCCACTATTGTCTTTATTAGAGCTGGCATCGGTAATTCCACTCATGCCAGAGGTTGAACTGGTATTGGACCCACTATTGTCTTTCTTAGAGCTGGCGTCGGTGATTCCGCTGGAGCCAAATTTCAATCCACTAATGCCAGAGGTGGAATTGGTATTGGCCCCACTTTTGTCTTTCTTAGAGCTGGCATCGGTGATTCCGCTGGAGCCAAATTTCAATCCACTAATGCCAGAGGTGGAACTGGTATTGGCCCAACTTTTGTCTTTCTTAGAGCTGGCATCGGTGATTCCGCTGGAGCCAAATTTCAATCCACTAATGCCAGAGGTGGAACTGGTATTGGCCCCACTTTTGTCTTTCTTAGAGCTGGCATCGGTGATTCCGCTGGAGCCAAATTTCAATCCACTAATGCCAGAGGTTGAACTAGTATTGGCCCCACTATTGTCTTTCTTAGAGCTGGCATCGGTAATTCCACTGAAGCCTAATTTAAATCCACTAATGCCAGAGGTTGAACTGGTATTGGACCCACTATTGTCTTTCTTAGAGCTGGCGTTGGTGATTCCGCTGGAGCCAAATTTCAATCCACTAATGCCAGAGGTGGAACTGGTATTGGCCCCACTTTTGTCTTTCTTAGAGCTGGCATCGGTGATTCCGCTGGAGCCAAACTTAAATCCACTGATACCTGAGGTAGAACTGGTATTGGACCCACTATTGTCTTTCTTAGAGCTGGCATCGGTAATTCCACTGAAGCCTAATTTAAATCCACTAATGCCAGAGGTGGAACTGGTATTGGCCCCACTTTTGTCTTTCTTAGAGCTGGCATCGGTGATTCCGCTGGAGCCAAATTTCAATCCACTAATGCCAGAGGTGGAACTGGTATTGGCCCCACTTTTGTCTTTCTTAGAACCTGCGTCGGTAATGCCACTGGAGCCAAACTTAAATCCACTGATACCTGAGGTAGAACTGGTATTGGACCCACTATTGTCTTTCTTAGAGCTGGCATCGGTAATTCCACTGAAGCCTAATTTAAATCCACTAATGCCAGAGGTTGAACTGGTATTGGATCCACTATTGTCTTTCTTAGAGCTGGCGTCGGTGATTCCGCTGGAGCCAAATTTCAATCCACTAATGCCAGAGGTGGAACTGGTATTGGCCCCACTTGTACCAGATGTAGGTCCATTAGCCCCCAGTATAGGTCCGCTTGTACCAAATGTAGGTACACTAGCTCCAAGCCCAGTTGTACCCAACGTAGATCCACTTGTATTAGCCCCAAGTATAGGTCCAGTTGCACCAAATGTATGCCCACTAGAACCAAATATAGGTCCACTAGTACCAAACGTAGATCCGCTTGTGCCAAATGTAGGTACACTAGCTCCAAGCCCAGTTGTACCAAACGAAGATCCGCTTGTACCAAATGTAGGTACACTAGCTCCAAGCCCAGTTGTATCAAACGTAGATCCGCTTGTACCAAATGTAGGTCCACTAGCCCCAAGTATATGTCCACTCGTACCAAACGTAGATTCGCTTGTACCAAATGTAGGTCCACTCGTACCAAATGTTGATCCGCTTGTATCAAACGTAGATCCACTTGCACCAAACGTAGATCCGCATGTACCAAATGTAGGTCCATTAGCTTCAAATATAGGTCGACTTGTACCAAATTTAGGTCCACTAGCCCCAAAAGTGTTGAACTGGGGAGCGACAGAATTAAATGGTGTGCCGATACCGAAAGACCAACACGAAATACCGAGCGCCCGTGAGGCGTCATTCAAAACGGATTTGGCATTATTAAAAGCTCTTTTGGCATCATCCAAGGCCAATTTCTCCTTTAAGTAAGCCGTGCTACAGAAAAATCCAAATTGTGAAGCGTCACGTTTGGCGTTATCGAGACGGTTTACTATTTTAT
Source organism: Coenonympha arcania (assembly GCA_036785405.1). Taxonomy (NCBI): domain Eukaryota; kingdom Metazoa; phylum Arthropoda; class Insecta; order Lepidoptera; family Nymphalidae; genus Coenonympha; species Coenonympha arcania. Next base: position 2,242,257 of record CM072081.1, read on the forward strand.
CAATCTCTTGAATAGACAGGGTAAATTTATGAGATACATTGAACCTCGTATAATAGTTATTCGATGAGACATTTCTGCTATAGTTATTGTCGATTGCGAATTTAAAAGCGTTCGCCGACAAAGCGAACTGGTTCTTCGAATGTTCTACCGTCGATTTTAAAGTATCGAACAAAAGTCGCATCAGTTGACTGCTAAACAAAATTCTATCAGAGTTAACCAAATAGAAGGATTTCAACGCGAAAACGTAGAGATTATACGCGAACTCGAAAGTTTTACGGGAATTCCAAAAAGTGTTGTACAACAATCCTAGATATACGTCCGCGTTCAATGTATTGGTTCTATTGGAAAAAGTACTGAAGTTAACACGATTCTGGGGTAATATGCAAGAGTGTATCTTCGTACCGCTTACGGAACATATATCCGTGTCAAAATGACGGCTACAGACATGCATGCTGCATCCGTGCATGCATGCATGCGCGTGACAGATCATCGGTGTATGACAAGTGGCGTTTACACACTGGAGTACGCATGGGTGCGTGCGCGCGGACGCATGAGTGCATGGATGCGTGCACGCGGACGCATGCGTGCATGCATGTTTGCGCACGGCTTGGCATGGGTACTGACTGGTCTGTCCGAAGCCGGAGGTGGAACCGATGCCGCCACCGAAGAGACTAGGCGCGCTGGTTGTCGCCGGCTGGCCGAACGCTGAAACAACCACACAATAATCACACTTAATATTATAAAAGCGAAAGTTTGCGTGTAAGTGTGTGTGTAGAGTGTGTATGTTTGTTACTCCTTCACGCCGCAACTACAGAACCGATTTGGCTGAAATTTGGAACACAGATAGCTTATAACCCGGATTAAAACATAGGCTACTTATTATCCCGGGAAAATACATAGTTCCCATGGAATATTTAAAGAACCCTAATTTTCAACAGTAATCTATAGCTACAGCTATAGGTAGATTACTTTGACAATCTTTCCTAAAAGTAGGTGTAAAGGTCATTGAAAAGGAAATTCAATTTTTTCTCGGGATTAGTAAAAAATCGAATTTAACGCGGGCGGAGCCGCGGGCAAAAGCTAGTAATATAATAAAAGCGAAAGTTTGCGTGTAAGTGTGTGTGTAGAGTGTGTATGTTTGCTACTCTTTCACGCCGCAACTACTGAACCGATTTGGCTGAAATTTGGAACATAGATAGCTTATACCCCGGATTAAAACATAGGCTACTTTTTATCCCGGGAAAATCCATAGTTCCCATGGGATATTTAAAAAACCCTAATTTTCAACAGTAATCTATAGCTACAGCTATAGGTAGATTACTTTGACAATCTTTCCTAAAAGTAGGTGTAAAGGTCATTGAAAAGGAAATCCAATTTTTTCTCGGGATTAGTAAAAAATCGAATTTAACGCGGGCGGAGCCGCGGGCAAAAGCTAGTCTTAATAAGTTATAGATATTTCCGCGCCCCACTCTGTCAAAATCGCTTACAGTTTAGCGTTTGACAGGGTGGGGCGCGTCATCGTGAATTGAAATATCTACAACGTGAAACGAAAAGTTGAAATAATATTGAAGGGTACATATTATTATGTGTAGGTACTTGATGAAGAATTCATTTTTTAGGGTTCCGTAGCCGAATGGCAAAAAACGGAACCCTTATAAATTCGTCATGTCTGTCTGTCCGTCTGTCCGTCCGTATGTCACAGCCACTTTTTTCCGAAACTATAAGAGCTATACTGTTGAAACTTGGTAAATAGATGTATTCTGTGAACCGCATTAAGGTTTTCACACAAAATTTTAAAAAAAGTAATTTTGGGGGTGCCCCATACTTAGAAATGAAACTCAAAAAATTTATTTTCATCAAACCCATATGTGTGGGGTATCTATGGATAGGTCTTCAAAAATGATACTAAGGTTTCTAATATCATTTTTTTCTAAAATGAATAGCTTGCGCGAGAGACACTTCCAAAGTGGTAAAATGTGTGTCCCCCCCCCCTGTAACTTCTAAAATAAGAGTATGATAAAACTAAAAAAAATATATGATGTACATTACCATGCAAACTTCCACCGAAAATTGGTTTGAACGAGATCTAGTGAGTAGTTTTTTAAAATACGTGTTGAATTGATATTCAACAAGTCTAATATTTTGTTTAACTTTGATGACGACAGATGGCGTTGCACGAATTTAACTCGCGGAATTTGGTGGGCAGCGTTGTTTACTGGTTAGTTTACTTTAATACTATTGAGAATTGGTCTTGATAGTGCGGAACCCTCAGTGCGCGAGCCCGACTCGCACTTGACCAATTTTTTTCTATAGTATTAATTAGATTGAGTAATTATGTATTTAGTGTAATTTAATGTATTGTATTTTGTACTCCAACTATCTAAAACTGTTTTTTTTTCTTTCGTAATAATTTATGAAGCTTCTGTGTCTGCCAGTTGTTAATGCTCGGGCTATAGTATTACGTATGCATTATATGTATATTTTAAGCTAATTAATGTTGTTGTATTGAATGGAAGCAGGCGTTTCTTCTACTTTCTTCGACGTACGTTTCGTCCCGAACCGGGACATCCTCGGGAGATGTTGACTTCACAATGCGAAATCGTAGAGTGACTCTCGTGTCAGCAACGCGTTCTTATATACCTTTCTAATTACTCATCCTATTGTTCGCCCCACTCACTTCGGCTGGTCTCGTACCCAAGAAAACAAACGAAGCAGTGGCGAAGATGATACGTTAATTTGTTCGTTAAGTAATTGAAACTGATTATTATTGCTAAATTTTATTATTTCTAATTGTTCCAGCATGATTAAGATTATGACTATGACTATGATTATCATAATGATTATGATTATGACGTTATCACGTAAATCTATCGTCCGTAAACGTATTATTTACTTGTTCATAAAATGCTCAGTTCTAGGGTTATGAGTGGCTCGTAAATCTAACTTGTTTGTTTCAAATAAAAATTGGTTATCTGTAAAGTCGGTTTACTGACGATAGTTGAACGTGACAACGTCACGATTGTGCTTCTTTGTCGCTCGTTCCGCGCTCTCGCTTGCACTTCAAGCCTTACATGGAACGCCTCAGAGCGACGTAACGCCGCATGAGTCATGTTTTTTTATGCGTACAGCCGGCTCTATCGAAGTATAAGACGTTGTCACGTCAAAAATAAAAAGCCGACTCACTGGAGCCTCCGAAGAGCGGTTTGTTCTCCGTCTGCTGGAAGCCCCCGAACATCCCGCCCGGGGCTCCCTTGCGGCCCGCCGCGTAGTCCTCCAGCCGCAACTCCTCCAGTGACTTGGCCTCGTACTCCTGGAACAAGCAGCGACATCATGTCACCTACGGCTTTTAGACAGGATTGATCAGACTATCTTCTCTACTATACAGGGTTATTTTAAAAATACCAAATCTGTCTTGGCCTGTAGTTGTTTACATTAAAACTAACAACTTTTGTTCTACGACTTTAAATATTCAATGTTTTACAGAGATGCTCCACTTGCTCTTACTCTGTAATGTAACAAGGGCGCGGCGCGCGACGCTGCGGCCGGTGCGCGAAGTCACGGCGCGAAACCGCAACAGTGTAATGTCACTTTACAGAAATAACATTTTTTTGTATGAAATAAATTAATACTGAATTTTGAAAAGTCGTAGAACAAAAGTTGTTAGTTTTAATGTAAACAACTACAGGCCGAGAGAGATTTGGTATTTTTAAAATAACCCTGTATAAAAATAAGTTAGGTTTTCCTTCCTGACGCTATAACTCCAGAACGCACGAACCGATTTCCACGGTTTTGCATTCGTTGGAAAGGTCTCGGGCTCTGTGAGGTTTGTAGCAAAGAAAATTCAGGAAAAATTTCAACAGAAAAGCGGGAATATCTTTTTAGCGGGAAAGCCATCTGGCGGCGAAACGGAGTTCGCCGGGTTTGCTAGCAAGTTATAAAATGGAAAATTCTTTCCAAAAAAACCAAACTTCAAATGCCACTACAAAAAGTGAAATAATTTTTAATGTACACCAATTCAAAATCGGGCAATGTTTCGTTCAATCATTAATAGTCCTTCGTATTATAAAACTTGATGTGCAAAGAAACGACAAAATTATCGACAATACGAAGGACTATTAGTGAATGTACGAAACATTGCCCGACTTCGAATTGGTGTACATTGGTGTCTCTTTGTAGTGGCATTTGAAGTTGGTTTTTTGGAAAAAAAAATCCATTTTATTTTTTACTTTTTAGTGGAAAACAACTAATGCGCAAGGCATTGGAAAAAATGCCCAAATCGCTTGAAGTATGCTTCTAAAATCTGAAGAGTTCCCTCGATTTGTCCAGGATCCCATCATCAGATCCTGACTTGATGACTATGGGACCATCTGTGAACTATACCCTTTCAAGCAAACAAATGAACTGAAATGTTTAAAAGTGAAGTGAAATGTTTAAAAAGGTAATGGGTCACGCGTATCCTAAATTGAACACGAGTTGGTAAAGGCAGTAAACGCGACAAACCCGTGCGTGTTTCAAGGCATTTCGTGATGCAAAATGTTTAAAAAGGTGATGATATTTACGTATAGCAGACAATATTGAAATCAAAACATTTATTGCGAACACTGAAAAATTAATTTTAAGAAATTGACATAGAGCGTAAAATTGAATGTAGTTTAAAGCGCCACGTTGGCCGACAATTGTGAGATTGAAATTACTTAAGCGCGTCAAAGTCGAGCATTGTATTTCCTATGATGAAATACACTCAATTTTTTTAACAGAGTTATTTTTTTTCTTTTTCTTGTTTCACATCACTAAAGTGTATGAAACGTTACGAGAATGTCATATCTGGCGCCTAATAAACACGGAAACGGAAATTGCCGCCTGGAGCCACTTTCAAACACTGCTCTAACCTTCATGCAAGTGATGCAGTGGTGTTTGATGTTGACGTTCTGCGAGGTGCCAGATTTGACGACCACGTCGGTGCCCACCACCGGGTTGTACTTCACGTGGGCGGTGCCCGTGGGCGCTTGCTGCCCGGAGCCGCTTCAACACTGCTCTTACCTTCATGCAAGTGATGCAGTGGTGTTTGATGTTGACGTTCTGCGAGGTGCCAGATTTGACGACCACGTCGGTGCCCACCACCGGGTTGTACTTCACGTGGGCGGTGCCCGTGGGCGCTTGCTGCCCGGAGCCGCTTCAACACTGCTCTTACCTTCATGCAAGTGATGCAGTGGTGTTTGATGTTGACGTTCTGCGAGGTGCCAGATTTGACGACCACGTCGGTGCCCACCACCGGGTTGTACTTCACGTGGGCGGTGCCCGTGGGCGCTTGCTGTCCGAAGGCGCTTCAACACTGCTCTTACCTTCATACAAGTGATGCAGTGGTGTTTGATGTTGACGTTCTGCGAGGTGTCAGATTTGACGACCACGTCGGTGCCCACCACCGGGTTGTACTTCACGTGGGCGGTGCCCGTGGGCGCTTGCTGTCCGGAGCCGCTTCAACCCTCTCTTACCTTCATGCAAGTGATACAGTGGTGTTTGATGTTGACGTTCTGCGAGGTGCCAGATTTGACGACCACGTCGGTGCCCACCACCGGGTTGTACTTCACGTGGGCGGTGCCCGTGGGCGCTTGCTGCCCGGAGCCGCTTCAACACTGCTCTTACCTTCATGCAAGTGATGCAGTGGTGTTTGATGTTGACGTTCTGCGAGGTGCCAGATTTGACGACCACGTCGGTGCCCACCACCGGGTTGTACTTCACGTGGGCGGTGCCCGTGGGCGCTTGCTGTCCGAAGGCGCCTGGGAACAAATGGAAAGTGATACTAAAATAAATAAAAATAAAATAAGCCTTTATTGACTGAGTTAAATTTACAGTTGTACAAAAAAAAATATTATGATTTTAAGTCGGTAGCCGTTTTATTTTCTTTAGTATGCCTTCTGACATAGGCCTCCTCCATTTTCTTCCAGAGTTTCTTATCTCTGGCCATCCTTTGCCACGCGATGCCTGCAACTGACGTGATATCATCTTCCCATCTAAGGTATTGTTATCCTCTTTTCCGTTTAACTTCTCTCGGGTACCAGTCAGTGATATCATTGGTCCACTTCCGTATTTGACGACCGAATGGCGTAGTGGTAGCGAACCTGCCGTCTTTGCCGGAGGTCGTGGGTTCGATTCCCACTACTGGTAAATGTTTGTGTGACGAGCATGAATATTTTCCAGTGTCTGGGTGTTTTTCAATATATTTATGTATATTAGTATGTATGTATATTATCAGTTATCGAGTACCCATAACACAAGCTATCGCTTACTTTGGGGTTAGATTGCGATGTGTCAAATGTCCCATATATATTTTTTATTTCTCACCATGTGTCCAGTCCATCTCCATTTTTTGTTCTCTTATTCTCTTTGTATTAAAGTAAACTAAACTACTATGCCCACCGAATACAAAAACAAGCAAAAAATCACGTTAGTTTTATGGGAGTCCTCTTTAAATATTTGTTTTAATTTAAATAAACCATTTATATTTTTAAAGTGCATATATATTATTAAACAATCTGTGAACGTTTGAAGTGTTTACCTGTTACCGTTATCAATATCAATTAGATTATCGTTTTCAAGTTAAGAACTTTATAGGAAGACAAATGTTATGTCTATTACTCAACTGTATAAATAGAAAACATGCATATTAATTAGGAAAATACTAACTGAAGCTACAATTACACAATCATATATCTTTAAAGGAGCAAAATTTAGTAAACAGGGGGATTCATCTCTAGAAAATGTCGCATTTACCAAAAAAATAACACAGAGCAAAGCTCGGTCACCCAGATATTTACATTTAAAACAAAATCATATACCATTGTGCACATTAAGAAGAACAAATTACGGAACTTCTAGCCTAGAAATAAATGGGGCATATCCATAGTTTTGATATCTCATAGCTTTGATATTTGGTGGTAGTTTTGATATTTGACCCATGCCTGCTTTCTTTTGGATGGTCCCTAAACTTCCATGACAGGTTTTTTATTTTTAAGCTATTGCATAGCTTCTATCGCGGGCCTTGAGCGTGGAGACCGAATCCGGAAATTCCGTAACGAAAATAACCTAACACTTTTTAGTTTTGCCATTTATCGATAAATAGCAGAACTTTTAATGACTTTTTGAAATATCACGCTTGTCTCTTTAGTTCAGCAACTCGTCTCTGGGTAGCATTGGTTGTATAATTATAATTAAAAATATTCAAAAAGTCATTAAAAGTTTTGCTATTCATCGATAGATGGCAAATATAAATTGCATAAGTTGATAAAAACAGCTATGCAATAGCTTTACCGCGGCAGTCTCCGAGTGCCACACGTCTTTTTTATTGAAGATAGACGATAACAAATCACACGACGACACGTTAAACAACTCTTACACATAGAGACTTACCAGAGGTGTTTCCAAATAGGCTAGAACTGCCAAGGGTGTTGTTCTGTTGACCGAATAGTCCAGTGGAGGTAGAGGGCGTCGAGCCGAATAGTCCGCCCGTGGTCCCCGTGGTCGTGGTGCTCCCGAAACCGAAGCCTAAATAAAAAAAAAACATTTCAGTATGTTTGACTATCTATACTAATATTATAAAGAGAGGAACGGACAGCTCAGATTGGCCATAAACAAGTCAAGATAATGAATACTATATAACTAGTAGTATTATTTATTATTATTTATAATTTCTAAATTGGCTCAGGTCTGGTCTGGTGGGAGGCTTCGGCCGTGGCTAGTTACCACCCTACCAGCAAAGACGCACCGCCAAGCGATTTAGCGTTCCGGTGCCAAGCATTGCACCGTTGGGGTAAATTTACTTACCCTTCCAAGTTAGTACGATAATATCCTAGGCTGCATCATCACTTACCATCAGGTGAGATCGCAGTCAAGTACTAACTTGTATAGAGTAAAAAAAAGGCAACCTCAGCTACACCTGACAATAAAGATCAACTTGTGTAATATTTACCAGCTGGTTTTGCTCCAAAGCTCGTGTTTTGGTTGTTTGCGAATAGTCCGGTGCTGGCATTGCTGCCGAATAGTCCGCCGCCCGAAGTGCTGGCCCCGCCGAAGCCGAAGCCGCTGCTCTGGCCGAACGTGGACGGTGTTGTTGTATTGCCGAATAGTCCACCGCTGGTGTTGGACGAACCGAATAGTCCTAGGGATAGAAGAAGAGCAACATTAGGTGTTCGTTCGTTCGTTTCAGCCGACGGACGTCCACTGCTGGACAAAGGCCTCCTGCAATGCTTTCCAGCCCGCACGTTCCTGCGCCATCTGTATCCAGCGCCTTCCCGCGACTCTTTTAATGTCGTTACTGTGTGTTTATAAAGGCGTATAAGCCTGGGTAACGTAAGTTAATTATTGTTGTTAGCAATACGTGTCTATTAACTGTTGCTTAACATATTGTAAATTATTTTTTTTTTTTTTTTTTCATAATAAAGACCTTTAAAAATCAAATCAATCAATGTCGTCACTCCACCTGGTCGGAGGTCTGCCAACACTGTGCTTTCCCGTGCGGGGTCGCCATTTTAGCACTTTGGGTCCCCAACGTCCGTCGGTTCTACGAGCTATGCCCCGCCCATTGCCACTTCAGCTTCGCGATACGTTGAGCTATGTCGGTGACTCTGGTTCGTCTACGGATCTCCTCATTTATGATTTGATCACGCAGAGAAACTCCGAGCATAGCTCTCTCCATCGCTCGCTGAGTGACTCTGAGCCTTCTTATGAGGCCCATAGTAAAAGACCAAGTCTCAAGTACATTAGGTGTACTCTTTGCATATTTATGCGTGCATAAAATGGCGCTGTCCGGGCTCATTGTGGCCGCTCTTTAGTCCGCACTATTGGATTTAGAATGACATCACACAGCTAACTGTGCATATTAATCCAAACTAAATGTGTATCGAAAATTTCACCTTGTTTCAGTTATCTCTCTCTCTCTTATAGAAAGCAAGCCAGATATACTTCGTTTCATCCGGGTGTCCCTTGACACCTCTCAAGTTTTTTTTAGCATCTAATAATTACAATGCAATAGGTCTCCTAACTCTCAAGTAACTACCAAAATCCCCTCTGGGGTTCCCCTACTATACTATTCGTTTATTTTCTCTTTCACACATGATATTACATGAAACAGATATAGCAATAGCGAGGGACCAGAGAGAGGTGAAGGTAAAGTGGTCTCCTTCTGCTATGACATTCTCGTAACGTTTTCACACACTCAGTGATGTGATACAAGAAAAAGAAAAAAATATTAACACTGAAAAATGAACTTTACTCCTATTGGCTTAGAGTGTAAAATTGAATGTACATAGGAAATACAATGCTCAACTTTGACGCGCTTAAGTAATTTCAATCTCGGAACTGTCGACCAATATGGCGTTTTGAACTACATTCAATTTTACGCCCTATGTCAATTGTATTAAAATTAATTTTTCAGTGTTCCCAAAATATGTTTTGGATTCACTAACGTCTGCGTATGTACGTAAATACCATCCCATCACCTTTTTAAACATCTCACATCACGAAATGTAGCCGACACGTAACGTGAATAGCCCCCTGGTCCTTCGCTATTGCTATGTACCTGTTTCTGAGAAAATAATCGAATGGAATGAGTATATCAACGCTTCACTCACGTGAGTGTCGCTCCATTGTTGCGATGCGGCGTGACAGATCGCTGAGTGAGTTCTCGAGTGATTTACTTCGGACTCGCAATTCGGAAACTTCACTTTCACGCGCCTCCAATTTTTCTTTTATCTCATCGCATCTCGACGAGAAAAAGGCAACGGAGTCTGATAATTCGCAAATTTCACTGTCACGCACCTTCAATTTCTCATTTATCTCATCGCATCTCGACGAGAAAAAGGCGACGGAGTCTGATAATTCGGAAATTTCACTGTCACGCACCTCCAATTTCTCATTTATCTCATCGCATCTCGACGAGAAAAAGGCAACGGAGTCTGATAATTCGCAAATTTCACTGTCACGCACCTCCAATTTTTCTTTTATCTCATCGCATCTCGACGAGAAAAAGGCAACGGAGTCTGATAATTCGCAAATTTCACTGTCACGCACCTCCAATTTTTCTTTTATCTCATCGCATCTTGACGAGAAAGAGGCAACGAAGTCTGATAATTCAGAAATTTCACTGTCACGCGCCTTCAATTTCTCATTTATCTCATCGCATCTTGACGAGAAAGAGGCAACGAAGTCTGATAATTCAGAAATTTCACTGTCACGCGCCTTCAATTTCTCATTTATCTCATCGCATCTTGACGAGAAAGAGGCAACGAAGTTTGATAATTCGGAAATTTCACTGTCACGCGCCTTCAATTTCTCATTTATCTCATCGCATCTCGACGAGAAAAAGGCAACGGGGTCTGATAATTCGCTTATCTGCCTGGTCAATTTACGAAGGCTTGAGTCTAAGATTTCCTTACTGGTGCTTTGAATAGTCTCGTCATGGGACATCTTAGTATTGTAGTTAATATAAAACAAGTAGGTGCATTGCATTCAAACGCGCCCGAAGTGACGAATGCAAACCGGTTTATAGATCACTTGCCCGCACTCCAATTAATACTTGCTGATAAGTTGATGATAATGAAACTTAAGGGGATTTATGGAATTTATTTTTGTCTTTCTCACTCTCAGTTGAAGTTGGTTTTTTGGACAGAATTTTCCATTTTATTTTTTACTTTTTAGTGGAAAACAACTAATGCGCAAGACATTGGAAAAAATGCCTAAATTCTAAAATCTGAAGAGTTCCCTCAATTTGTCGAAGATCCTAACTACACTCATTACAGGGTGACTGTAAGCAAATGCAATAGTAACTATAAAAATACCCAAACCGCTACTAGCAAAATACTGTACTAGCACAAGTAATAGTACACTACCAAAATTTAAAGAGTTCCCCCGATTTTACCAAGAGCCCATATCACACTTACTTCTCTTATTTTATAATATTTTAATTTTTAGGTTAAGTATTTTAGTGAAATATAAATTTTTTATTAATTATTTAATTAAGGATTAATGCAGTTTAGTAAAATACGAAACGCCATTTTACTGCATGGAGTTAAAAGTCGTAGTATAAGTTCTTCAGTGACATCTGTGAGTTGTGGACTTGTTGACTTACCTCCCCCGGTGGCGGGCTGTTGCGTGGTGCTCGAGCCGAAGGCGGGCGGTCCGCCGAAGGCGCTCGTGCTCGCCGCGGGCTTGAAACCACCGAAAGGCGACGTAGTGCTCGCGCCCGCGTTGAAAGACCCTATAAATACAAAAAATAAAAGTAAAAATAGCTTTATTTTCCTTCTACATTTGGTTTACATAAACTATAAAGTTAGATATACAGGTTATCAATCAATCAATCTGTCCTACTTATCAGTGTCCTGCTATCCTTGTCGTTTACACTGGAAAGACAGCCTAAGACTTACCAAAGCCAGTGGAGGCGGCTCCGAATGTCTGTTTAGGAAACATGATGAAAACCCAATATTTCCCTCTTCTTCTTATTACAGATCTCCTTTACAATATGGTCAGAGCACCATAGTGCTGCCTGCAAGAAATAAAAAGGTTATTTGTAGATATTACCCAACTAGTTGTGGCTTCATCCGCTCGCTTCGGGTTCTACATATGCCATTACATTGAGTCAACCTTAAAAGGTAGACTGACTTTTTTTGAAGCTATTGCATAGCTTCTATCGCGGGCCTTGAGCGTGGGGACCGAATCCAGAAATTCCATAACGAAAATAACCTAACACCCCCCACTCCGACCGACACAGCAGTGATACTTTTTAGTTTTGCCATCTATCGATGAATAGCAGACCTTTTAATGACTTTTTGAAATATCACGCTTGTCTCTTTAGTTCAGCAACTAGGTGGCATTGCTTGTATAATTATAATTGCATAAGTTGATAAAAACAGCTATGCAATAGCTTTACCGCTGCAGTCTCTGAGTGCCACACGTCTTTTTTGGATTAATGGAGGACAATTCTGTCATACGTTATTTTTATGTAACTTTAACTGTATAAGCACACAACCAAAAGATCTAAAAGGGGACCATTTATCATTGACGCTCTGCTCCTAGTGTGATGTTATATCTTTCCTCGATAAATGGACTATCCAACACGAAAAGAATTTTTCAATTTGGACCTGTAGTTTCACATATAAGCGTGTTGAAACAAACAAACTCTTCAGCTTCATAATATTAGTATAGACACGCAGATTTATGTATGTACGCATATTGAAATCTTGGCATTGGCCTTTACAGATACTGTTGTTTATCACAACTACATTGTATGTCCACTTCAGACGTCACAAACACAATACAATACATTTGCTATGGCTATGTGTCCATCAGTCAGTTCATACTGATCTCAGCCACAATTTTTTTTTTATTGTTCTATACAAGTTAGTACTTGACTGCGATCTCACCTGATGATAAGTGATGATGCAGTCTAAGATGTTATTGTTCTAACTTGGAAGGGTAAGTAAATTAATCTCAATGGTTTCTACACAGCATCGCACCGGAACGCTAAATCGCTTGGCGGTGCGTCTTTGCTGGTAGGGGGGTAACTAGCCACGGCCGAAGCCTCCCACCAGACCAGACCTAAGCCAATTTAGAAATTATAAAATCCCAAAGTGGCTTGTGGCGGGAATCGAACCCGCGCCTCCCACTCGAACCTGAGCGCGCCGCCACTGCGCCAGGGAGGTCGTTAAATTGTCAATCTCGGTGAGGTCCCAGTAGCCATATTTTAATTATTATTATTTTTTTGTTTGTGGGCTGACGTGTCCACACTATGGATAAATTTATAGATTAAAAAAAATCTGTGACGTCTACAACGCAGTCAGTCCGTAAAAGTTTTAACGATGTGCTTTTTTGTCTAAAACGCAGTAAAAGCAACAGCACATCTTTTACGTGACAGCGTACTTCGCAAAACTTTCAAACTATGACGCAATTACATTAGGAGGTAATTCGAAAATAATTCATAACAAAAAAAAATTGTTGAAAAACACTCATACTACTGTATATCCCGGAAATCCTTTTACTGATTAAATGGTTACACTATTATTTAACTAGCGTTTATAACTATTTAGCAAATGAATGCTCGAAAACCCCAAAACGGCGGCGGTTATTCTGACAAGGTTATGTTTACAAGTTTGATGTTTGTATTTTTGTAAAGCAAACAGGGATACTCATTTGAAAATAATGTTAAACTCACATGAATTGGTCGAAATATTTTCGGAGAAGTATCTTCCACAATATTATTGAAATTCTTTTGGCGTCATCCACAACAAAATTTACGAATTACGATTTAAATCAAAATGACTAACACCGTACACCAATATACTCTATGCCGTACACCATAGACAACTAAGAACTTTCTCTAGTTTTGTGGTCTGTGTTAACCATAGAGTAAAGTAACAACTAAAAAAAGAAGAAGAATCTTAATCTTATCTTTCTTAACTTATCTTATATATACAGTGTGAGTCTTCATAATGTGCACATATTGAAATGAGGGAAACTATGTTTAATTTTATCGACGGAAAACGTATTAAAAAAAAATTGAAATTTTTTTAAATATTTTTTTGGAATTTTTAAAATTTTTGTTCGCTACTATGACCCTTGTGTAAACAAAACGGTGTAACTTTTAAACTAAATGATCTATCACGATGAATCAAACTTATTAATGATTGGAAGTAATGGTCCGTCCTCATGATATGAAAATTGTGGAAAAAAATTACCCTCATTGGAAAATACACGTGTTTTTAATAAAATTTCTGTTTTTTTTTTCACTAATTTTTACAATAATCGTAAAATTTCTCAATTAAATGCCCCGATTGTGTGCCTTTTTTATTACTTTAAATTATTCCTCATCGTATTAGCTACCTAATGGTAAAAATTGCATGCTTATAACTCAATTCTAACATTTCTTATCAAGTGTTAAAGAAAGGCCTAGGACACGGCTACGCACTAATTATTGAGATTGTAGACATCATGTAGAACCCTCCTTAGGAAAACAATAACTTGCGCGTTTGGAGTGCAATTTTTGAACAGTTAAAAAGAGATGTTACGATTAAGTTACAAACATGCAATTTTTACCATTAGGTAGCTAATACGATGAGGAATAATTTAAAGTAATAAAAAAGGCACACAATGGGGGCATTTTATTTAGTAATTTTACGATTATTGTAAAAATTAGTGAAAAAAAAACAGAAATTTTATTAAAAACACGTGTATTTTCCATTGAGGGTAATTTTTTTCCACAATTTTCATTTCATGAGGACGGACCATTACTTCCGATCATTAATAAGTTTGATTCATCGTGATAGATCATTTAGTTTTAAAGTTACACCGTTTTGTTTACACAAGGGTCACAGTAGCGAACACAAATTTTAAAAATTCCAAAAAAATATTTAAAAAAAATTTAGATTTTTTTAATACGTTTTTCGTCGATAAAATTAAGCATAGTTTCCCTGATTTCAATATGTGCACATTATGAAGGCTCACACTGTATAATAATATATATAAACTAGTAGGTTGCGTGTAGGCGCGGGCCACATGTGGCCCGCGTGCTGTCTTCCCGCCCATAAAAAACTCTTCAAAATTCCCCATACATTTTCTATGAAAAAAATGAAGTCTGCCATTTTGATTTTTTTTCTATCCATCGTATAGACCTTCGGATCCTGATCAACTCTTGTCAAAAAACCGTTCTTCCATCTTTTATACTTTCCGAGATATCGACGAAATTCGAATGGCGGCCATTTTGAATCCGCCATTTTGAAATTTTTTTTAGCTCGCTGCCAATTGGATGACGTTTCGACTGACATTTGGTCGAGCACCCCTCACCTATCTGCAATACCTTTGGCTGTGCTCTTCACCCGTCTCCGATATCCGCACTCATCAGCTCTCTCCGTATTTTTCCTCCGAATGAATTTTTTTCTTTTATACGACGACATATTTGAAAAAAAAAATTTTCATACAAAATTGTTCAGGAGAGGTGATCAATCAGTGAGTCAGTCAATCAGTGAATCAGTACGAGTAGCTATATATATATTAATCTCGTGTCACGATGTTTGTCCGGGATGGACTCCTAAACTACTGAACCGATTTAGTTCAAACTTCGTGAATATCTGTCATTTGGTCCAACTTGAGAGATAGGATAGTTTAAATCTCAAATTATAGTCGCAATTTTAATTTATTAATATAACAAAAACTTTAGCCACAGCAACGCGTGGCCGGGTCAGCTAGTAATATATAATATATATAAATCTCGTGTCACGATGTTTGTCCGGGATGGACTCCTAAACTACTGAACCGATTTAGTTCAAACTTCGTGAATATCTGTCATTTGGTCTAACTTGAGAGATAGGATAGTTTAAATCTCAAATTATAGTCGCAATTTTAATTTATTAATATAACAAAAACTTTAGCCACAGCAGCGCGTGGCCGGGTCAGCTAGTATATTATGTGCAAAGATATTATACACTTAATATATATAAATCTCGTGTCACGATGTTTGTCCGGGATGGACTCCTAAACTACTGAACCGATTTAGTTCAAACTTCGTGAATATCTGTCATTTGGTCCAATTTGAGAGATAGGATAGTTTAAATCTCAAATTATAGTCGCAATTTTAATTTATTAATATAACAAAAACTTTAGCCACAGCAGCGCGTGGCCGGGTCAGCTAGTATATTATGTGCAAAGATATTATACACTAACAAGATTGAGTACTAACCATTCTTGCTAAGCTAAATTGACACTTATTGCTACAAAATTAGAGGAGCTATTATCTTACAAGCAGTAGCTAGCTTAAAGCGGTCCTGAGTGAGACGGATAGATTTGGTCGTCGTGTCCTTGTCATCTTGCCATCTCAATTAAATAACAGCAGTTTGGTAGAAACGGTAGATTTTTTTTTTTGTTTTTTTTTTTTTTTTTATAATATACCAAAAAGAAACATCTGTAAACTATGAAACTTATTTTAATAAGTTTCTACAGTTACTTAATATAATTATTTTAAATGATAATTATTTCGTTGTATTAAAAAAAATATTATGTAGTATGTATGTAGTAAAAAAATATTATGTATATAAATATAATGAGTAAAAGTAGTATTTATGCCCTTGGGACTGGTATTACTAAAAGTAAGATGGCGGTTTGTTCACTCTATGGTTCACTGCTATTCTGTAGGGTAACCATGAATTACGTAGATCAAAGATTTTTCTTGTAGTAGGACTTTAATTGCAGATGTATAATAATAGTCTACTATTATAATAAAAATAAATCTCCCATGTTTATGTGTAAGCACATACCTACCTTAACTTCCGATCGACTGCACCAAATTGGATATTTCATTTTTTTATTGTGTAATGATATTGTCAGGAGTTGGTTTGTGTAAAAAATATTATTCGAAATTCCCAGGCGAAGTGATAAATGAGTCAGCAGTCAATCAGTGGGTAAATCAGCACAAGCATCTAGATACAATATGTTATATTAATTTATACACGATCGTTTTTAAAGATAATTTGTCCTGTGAATTTTTTTTCCATCATGGTCACCTTAAATTAGAAAGGGACGCCCTACCTGAGGTGCCCTCTCACGCGGACCGTTTTTTTCATTATAGTGCTCAGTCTTGTTATAGTATAATGTCTTTACTCTTTGACTATGTGTTCTCATGTTCTGTGTACATCATTCATACATCATCATTCTTTAATCTGTGGTTAATGGCGGCGTCGCTTTTGGAAGCGCCAAATGGCACCAAATAATAATTTGTGACTATTGAATACTGTGTGAGAAATGAGAAAATGGATGGGTTTACGAATTCCAAAATAGAGAAACAGACGATATACGAGATATATCGAGCATGTCGTCTGTGCGGCGCGGGTGCCGGCTACAAAATGCCGATAATACAAAACGTCGTCAATTTGGATAACGGGGAAGTTGAATTGAAACATAAAGTCCGTGAATGCGTGCAAATTGAGGTGACTACCGCGTTATCTTACTTCCGTGCTGCTTTATTTACTTGCTAAGTTCGGCTGGTATTCGTGCAATGAGAAGATAAAGTTTCCTGAAAGACATAAAGCGATAGCTATTTGTTTTGTTACGGTGTGTCATGCAAGCGTCCTGCTTTAACCTATAACCCGTTTGCAGAAGCTTTGGCGATGACTTCCCTGCCATTTCATACTACCGCCGCCCGCATAAGTCTGGTAACGGACGAGCGCGGGTTGCGGTAGTATGAAGTGGGAGGGGGGAAGTCATCGGCAAAGCTTCTTCGAACGGGTAGTAAACTGTGTTTGCATGTGTGGCATTCCCTAATACCGGTACCCAATATTCTATCTATCTTCTATTTGCCCTACTAGAGATTTCAATATCAATTATCAATATAAGCTCCATACAAGGCACATGTCAAGTTTCTATCTCTAGTAAAACAAACCATGGACAGATAGAATATTGGGATATATGGCACCTTGTGACCTCCCTGACTCAGTTGTACGCGCTCGAATTCGAGTTGGAAGTTGCAGGTTTAATTCTTGCCGCAGGCCACACTGGTCTGGTAGGACACTTCGGTCCATAAATATAAATAAATATATATCAGGACATTACACACATCGCAATCTAACCCCACAGTACGCAATAGCTTGTGTTATGGGTACTAGATAACTGATAAATATATATACATACTAATATACTTAAATATAATATATTGAAAAACACCCTGACACTGGGAAACATTCATGCTCATCACACAAACATTTACCAGTAGTGGGAATCAAACTCACGACCTCCGACGCAGACGGCAGGTTCGCTGCTGCTACACCATTCGGTCGTCAAATGGCCAACCAACTTAAGATTTTATTACCACCAAAAATATAATAGCATATCGACACGATTAAGTGACCATACACTGACAAGGTGCCTAGAAAAAAAAAAAATTTTTTATATTCTTTTTTTGTATAGACTTGATGTCTATACACTTCCATATTTTTAACACAAAACCTGCTGAAACATAGACGTTTCTGTTTTATAATTTCCTATCTCTTTATGCTTTTATCTCACACTTAGCGTGTTGTAAGTATACAGATGTGTAGCAAGCCGCAAATTAGGATAAATAAAATGCGCTAATTAAGCACTACAGGCAGTGTTAATGGTACTAATTTGTTATTCTGTGCAAATTTTTCCAGGTCCACCAAGATGACAAGATGCCTCCCCTCATATGCGAGCTGTGCGTGGACAAGGTCAACGACTTCTACGAGTTCCTGGAGATGTGCCGGCAGACCAACAAGCAGACACGGCTCCGACTCGGCCTGCCGCCGCAGACGCTGCCCCGAGGAGCGGTGAGATCATTTAACATATTCTTTAATAGTACATTTCTGCCTGCTCAGTGTTTGCATGCCGTGTTCGTGTTCATGCGCTCCTGGTGCGCCCGCTCCGGTGCCGCGTAGGAGGAAAACACAAAAGCACTAGTGCGGAAAAGAATAACTTTGCGCACGCTAAACACACATGGAAATGTCAACTTTTTGAGCAATTATTATTTTATTATTTATTTATTTTATAATTATTATTTTTGAGTATTAAAAAAAACTTTTTTTTGACATTACACAATAAACATATACCCTGGACAAAGTGGACAGTACGAAAATATGTTACCAGTTTATTGGTGCTAAAAAATCCTTGTTTTGGCACCAGCAGCAAAGCCACGCTGTAGTTAGCTGAGTGCCCACTTGAAGAATTTTGAAAGATTTACTTGTATGAAAAAGATTTACATAAATGAAGATGCTTATATAGCATTAATTACATACATCGCAATCTAGCCCCAAAGTACGCGATAGCCTGTGTTATGGGTACTAGATAACTGATAAATATACATACATATACAATATATTATTTAATATACATGAATATAATATATTGAAAAAAAAAACCATACACTGAAAAACATTAATTGGATTGGGCCGGCAGTGACTTGCATATCTGTCTTTATTAAATACAATAGATTAAGTTTTATTTTCATTTCATAATAATTGTTAACTACTAACATAGAGTTAAGTTTTTTCATGTACTTATTTAGTAACCAAATGTGAGCCTTTGTTGCTTTCAATAAACGATTTTTTATTATTTATTATTATTAATGCTCATCACACAAACCTGTCATCTGCGTTGGAGGTCGTGGGTTTTATTCCCACAAGTAGAAAATGTTTGTGTGATGAGTGTGAATGTTTTCTAGTGTCTGGGTGTTTTTCTATATATTTTATTTTAGATATTAAGAGGATTTATTGAATTTATTTTTGTCTTTCTTAATCTCACGGATACGTTGGTAAGTGCAACATGCAGCGTTGCGGAAGAATATAACAGAAAAACGACCTTTTACATAATTACTCAAAAACTAAGCCAGTTATCAAAAATCTGTTTCTCCGCGTTTGTGGACACTATTATTACCGTCACTTTAAAATAAAAAAATTACAATTACATCCAATGTAGTTTCCTATAAAAAGTAGAAAAACTGAGATTTTGGAGCAACTTTTGGGAGAACTTTCTATCGAGAAAATTTTATTTTATAATCGTGTTTCTGCTTTTTAGCGATTTTAGATTAAAGACCCAAAATACATGACATGTAAATGTCTTTATAGTTTTTGAATAAAACATTCAAAATCGCTTAAATATGGCTTCTATGCCGTTAATATGAATGTTAACACAATCTTTGGTGCTAGATTGTAATGTGTGTAATGTCCTGATATATTTTATATTTATATTATTTCCTATAATGTGCTCTACTCACGATAGCCTAAATTATAAAACCAAATTACCCTAAGTTGGTGGTGTTGTAGCCGGATGCAGGAGACTGCATCCTGGGGGTGACGGAGCCAATATTCATAGACCACGACGACGAGCCAAGCAACAGGTCCAGAAGCAAAACTGTCAAGACTAAGAAGGAATCTGAGAATCGAGACTCCAAAAACAAGGTATGCTATTGATTTAGTTTGTATATTGGACACCTCAACTTGACGACCGCATGGCGTAGTGGTAGCGAACCTGCAGTCTGCGCCAGAGGTTGTGGGTTTGATTCCCACTACTGGTAAATGTTTGTGTGATGAGCATGAATGTTTCCCACTGTCTGAGTGTTTTTCAATATATTGTATTTATGTATATTAGTATGTATGTATATTTATCAGTTATCTAGTACCCATAACTCAAGCTATCGCTTACTTTGGGACTAGATTGCGATGTGTAATATGTCCCATATTATAAAAAAAAAATAGATTAAACTCCCATATTGATTGTGACCATATTTGGTGAGGTGGAAGTGGATGGTCTGTGGTGTATCCGATACAACCATGAACTGTACGATATCTTCAGTTAGCCAAAGATCGTCCAGCACATAAAGATCGCAAGATTGCAGTGGGCTGTACATGTACATTTGTACAATGCATGATTGACCAGAGGCCAGCAAAAAAACTACTGGGGGGCTAGACAAAGTAACAGTCGTTTGGCGTTAACGACAGTAGACAAAAATGTATGGACAAACCATGTGAGTGTAGAAAAACCATGACCGAATAGAACTTAGCTTATACTTTATGCTTAGCGTTGTTCACTGTCGGCTGTCAATTGTCATGACTTTGCATGACAATTGACAGCCGATGATGCTAAAGTTACCTACAACGTCTTCGAGAACGCCAGAGCGAAACGAACGGGAGCCTTCAAGTTGTCGTAGTCGATTATACAGCGTATTTAGCTCTATTCGGTCGTGGTTTTTCTACAGTCACGTGGTTTGTCCATACATTTTTGTCTACTGTCGTTAACGCCAAACGACTGTTACTTTGTCTAGCCCCGCTGATCTCACACCCAGACAGCTGTAGAAATGTTGGTCGGCCAAAGCTTCGTTGGCTGGATGGAGTGAAGCGGGATGCAAAAGCTGTAGAAATAAAAATTGGGAAACAAAAGCAATGGACAGAGACCGATGGAGTAATCTTTTGGAGCAGGCCCCCGCACACAAAGGGCTGTAGCGCTGTTGATTGGTTGTGTCCCATTGAATACTAGGCCAGGCCAGTCTCACTTATCACGTGATACAAGTAGGGTTTCTGACCTCAATATTTCAGATGGTTGCCGCTCGAGGGCCGAGTTGTACGCGCTAGTCCTGTACGGTCTATTTTACGCGCCGTCTGACTACGGCAGCCCTAGTACGTCGTAAGAGATAAAGTTAGGCGATAGAAAGAGACCACTACATTGCGTTTGTTGCGTGTCGATTTTGAGGGCGGGGCCAGGCACTATTGCAAACTGAATTGCACTTTTTGTGTCAGCGCTAGAGTCGCTATTTCTTTAAATTATCGTGCCTTCTGTACCTGTACTATTTAATGTTCTGTGACTAGGCATTGACAGTATTTGTACAATATGTTACCGCCTACCTAGATGGAAAATCTCTGCAAAGATATTATTTTTTATTTTTCTTCCATGCATCTTTATAAGGAGAGAAAAGAACATACACATGAAAGGGATAAGGTGAAGTACCAGATTCCATAAATCTATCTATGGTCAATGTCTTTGATTTAAGGAGTCTCTTATTGCAAAATAATCAAGGTTTCTTTACAAACTCGGCTAATTTACTTACATCTTTTTCTCTACTGTTTAAACTTTGAACAAAACTGAGTCTTAACTTGTTTTTCTCCATGCATCTAAAGGGGGGAAAGGAGAAAGTAAGTATATAAATAAAAACCATATGCAGTATTTTTAAATATGGATATGTAGAAAAATTTAAAATCTTAATTTTAGACAGTTTTGAAAAGAAAAAGTACAGAACTCGCCTATGTATACCAGACTAAAGCCCCTTTGCACACGACTCGTAAGCGTAAGCGTATTGTTATGATGCTACGCATAACAATATGACAATTACGTCTCCTACGATTCGCTGCCACACCGCTTCGTCTGCGGACATGTTTGAAAATGTTCGTGCTCGTAATGCTCTCGTCGTACGCGAGGCTTACGCTACGCTTACGCTTACGAGCCGTGTGCGAAGTGGCTAAGTTAATCCTATGTGAAAAATAAAGATTTACAATCCCATCCAAGTCGACAGTTTATGCGAGCATATATTATATGCGTATAACAAAATTCTCCTTCTCAGGTTCCTCCAAAGAAGGAAGTAAGGAAAGAAGAGAGGACGGAGTCCCGGACGCTACGGAAGAAGGCCCCCAGCCCGTCTCCGAGTCCTCCGAGCACGCCGCGTCTCTTGCGCGGGAACAGATCGAACGAAGACAATATGTCTCTCGGCAGGATGCAGGTAAATATAACACGTTATGTGTTATTCGTTGTACAGTTATTGGAGAAGTAAGAGGCCTGAGTGCTTGGAAGGAGGCCTCCAGTCCATCCTCGAGCAAGCGGGGCCTCTTGCGCGGAAACAGGTCGCACGAAGACAACATGTCTCTCGGCAGGGTGCAGGTAAATATAACGTGTTAAGAGCTATTCATTGTACGGCCATTGGAGAATTTAGAGGTCCGAGTGCTCGAAAGAAGGCCTCCAATCCGTCCTCGAGCAAGCGGACCTCTTGCGCGGAAACAGATCGCACGAGGACAACATATCTCTCGGCAGGATGCAGGTAAATATTTAATATAACACGTTATGCGCTATTCGTTCTCCATGCGCAACGGACGAAGAGATTTCGGCCAATCACGGAAAAGTCCCAGGAGCAGAAAGAGATGCTCTATTCGTTGTACAGCTATTGGAGAAGTTGCAGTCCCTAAGTGCTCGGAGCAATGACCGCTCTCTGTGTTCACCGCGTCCCTCGCGCGGGGACAGATGGTCACTTGGAGTTGGGGACCAAGTATCTCTTAGCAGGATGCAGGTAAATATAACGCGTTATGAGCTATTCGTTGTACAGTTATTGGAGAAGGTAGAGGCTCGGATAAAGACCCCAGCACTGTCTCCAAGAACAGTAGGCCTCACGGAGGCAATGTATCTCTTAACTAGTTGGAGGTAAATATAACGCGTTACTCGCTACTCTTTATACCTACAGCTATTGGAGAAGTTGCAGGCCCGAGGAAGGCCTTTGCCGCAAGAAGACAGGATATAAGATAGAAGATATCTCTTAGCATGTTGCAAGTATATATAGCTTGGCAAAAGTGTTTAAAAACTCTATTATTTTTTTGTTTTACTGATACAAGTTACCTTCCATAAACCAGTATGTTCTATGCTGAGTATTTTGTCATTTAATATTTTGAAATCGTCTCCTCACCTTTTCTGACAGCTAAGCACAGGCCTTATCAGAATGAGAGGGGATCGGTCCATAGCCCACCACACCGGCCAAGTGCGGGTTTGTAGGCCTTACACACCTGTGAGAACATAATCGTAAACTCTCAGAAATATTATTTAATGTACGTTTAATTGTTCAACGAATTAGAATTTCTTTTTACTCTTTTTTGCCAAACTATGTATAACGTGTTATGCGCTATTCGTTGTACAGCTAATGGAGAAATTGGGGTCCCGGGCGCTCCGGAGGAAAGCTCCCAATCTGTCCCCTGCTGGGGAATACCGCACCCCGTCCCCGAGCCCTCCGAGCTCGCCGCGTCCCCTGCGCGGGGACAGATGGTCACTTGGAGACCAAGTATCTCTTAGCAGGATGCAGGTAAATATAACGCGTTATGCGCTATTTCGTTACACGGCTATTGGAGAAGTTGCAGTCCCTAATGCTCGGAGCAAGGACCAGAGCTCTCTGTGTTCACCGCGTCCCTTGTGGGGACAGATGGTCACTTGGAGACCAAGTATCTCTTAGCAGGATGCAGGTAAATATAACGCGGTATGCGCTATTCGTTACACAGCTGTTGGAAAAGTTGCATTCCCTAGGTGCTCGGAGCAATGACCAAAGCTCTCTGTGTTGACCGCGTCCCTTGCGGGGACAGATGGTCACTTGGAGACCAAGTATCTCTTAGCAGGATGCAGGTAAATATAACGCGTTATGCGCTATTCGTTACACAGGTATTGGAGAAGTTGCAGTCCCTAGGTGCTCGAAGCAATGACCAGAGCTCTCTGTGTTCGCCGCGTCCCTTGCGCGGGGACAGATGGTCACTTGGAGACCAAGTATCTCTTAGCAGGATGCAGGTAAATATAACGCGTTATGCGCTATTTCGTTACACAGGTATTGGAGAAGTTGCAGTCCCTAGGTGCTCGAAGCAATGACCAGAGCTCTCTGTGTTCGCCGCGTCCCTTGCGCGGGGACAGATGGTCACTTGGAGACCAAGTATCTCTTAGCAGGATGCAGGTAAATATAACGCGTTATGCGCTATTCGTTACACAGCTATTGGAGAAGTTGCAGTCCCTAGGTGCTCGAAGCAATGACCAGAGCTCTTTGTGTTCACCGCGTCCCTTGTGGGGACAGATGGTCACTTGGAGACCAAGTATCTCTTAGCAGGATGCAGGTAAATATAACGCGTTATGCGCTATTTCGTTACACGGCTATTGGAGAAGTTGCAGTCCCTAATGCTCGGAGCAAGGACCAGAGCTCTCTGTGTTCACCGCGTCCCTTGTGGGGACAGATGGTCACTTGGAGACCAAGTATCTCTTAGCAGGATGCAGGTAAATATAACGCGTTATGCGCTATTCCTTACACAGCTGTTGGAGAAGTTGCAGTCCCTGGGTGCCCGGAGCAAGGACCAGCGCTTTCTGTACTCGCTACATCTCTTACGCGAGAACAGAAGGTCACTTGAAGACGACATATTTTGGCACATCTTCACTAGTTAGTGAAGACTTTTTGGCGATATCCCTAGTAACAGAACACTAAATAGTACCAGAAGGTCCACTCCGCACGATTATTTAAAGAAATAGCGACTCTAGCGCTGACACAAAGTACGCTAAAGTTATCTACAACGTCTGCGAGAACGCCAGGGAGCGTTCAAATTGTCGTAGTCGATTTTCAAACAGCATGTTTTCCTCTATACGGTCACGTGGTTTTTCTACAGTCACTTGTTTTGTCCATACGTTTTTATCTACTGTCGTCAACGCTAAACGACTGTTACTTTGTCTAGCCCCGCTAGACCTCATTATGGCTTTCCATCAGGCGTGATTGTCGTCAAGCGCCTATCTACAAAAAAAAAGGCCATTGGCAGGCCTGTCTCACTTACCACGTGGCTGTCCCGGCTATAAGTAGAGGTCCGGACCTCAATATTTCAGATGGTTGCCGCTCGCGGGCCGAGTTGCACGCGTTAGTACTGTACGGTCTATTTTACGCGCCGTCTGACTAGGGCAGCCCTAGTACGTCGTAAGAGATAAAGTTAGGCGATAGAAAGAGACCACAACATTGCGTTTGTTGCGTGTCGATTTTGAGGGCGGGGCCAGGCGCTATTGCGAACTGAATTGCACCTTTTGTGTCAGCGCTAGAGTCGCTATTTCTTTAAATTTTCGTGCGTAGTGAATCTTCTGGTACTATTTAGTGTTCTGTGCCATTAAGGTATGATTCCGAACTCGGCAGCAAGCAGCAGTGCTGCCGCAACAGTGCTATCGCGACACTACTGGTCCCCATACAATCTCTATAAGCTTATATGAGACTAGTAGGGCGCGTGAGTGCGCGGGCCACATGTGGCCCGCGTGCAGTCTTCCCGCCCATAAAACTATCGCCGTCATTTCCATCGCCAACAAGAATCCGATTGGCAGTGGGCTGAAAAAATTACCTAGGAGCACGGTCATGGTTTTAAAGATAGTTAAGGGCTGTTCCAACAAAAAATACCGCTGAACCTCATCGGATGAGGTTCAGCGTATTTTTGTTCGAGCAGCCCTTAACTATCTTTAAAACCACGACCGTCCTCCTCAATCATCATCAAAATTTTTCTCTGGCGGTTCTCCGTAGGACTGCGTCAATGACTTGCATAGTTCCCTACTTAATGTGGCATGTACATTTTCCATCGAAAAATAAATTCTGCCACTTTGAATTTTTTTCCATTCATCCCGTAAACCTTAAGATCCTGATCACCTCTTGCTAAGAAACCACTCTCTTATCTTTTATACTTTCCGAGATAGAACAACACGAAATGTGTATGGCGGCCATCTTGAATCCGCCATTTTGGATTTTTTTTTCAGCTCACTGCCAATTGCATGAGGTTCCGAGTATTTTTTGTTTGAGCAGTCCCCACCTAACTATAATACCTTGCCCGTGCTCCTCGACAGTCTTCAAAACCCTCAATCATCATCTCATTCCATATTTTTCTCTGAGAGCCCTCTAAATAACCGCATCAAAGTACTACATGTTTCACAACTTATCAATAGTCACTTCAATATTCCCCATACATTTTCTATGGAAAAAATTAAAGTCCGCCATTTTGAATTTTTGTTCTATCTATCGTATAGACCTTCGGATCCTGATCAACTCTTGTCAAGAAACCGTTCTTCCATCTTTTATACTTTCCGAGATATCGACGAAATTCGAATGGCAGCCATTTTGAATCCGCCATTTTGATTTTTTTTTCAGCTCACTGCCAATTGGATGACGTTTCAAATGACATTTGGTCGAGCACCCCCACCTATCTTGAATACCCTCCCCGTGCTCTTCACCCGTCTTTCAAATCCTCAATCATCAGCTCTCTCCATATTTTTGTTCTTAATGAATTTTTCTTCCCTATATGACGTCATCCTTGAAAAAAAATTTTTTCATACAAAATTGTTCAGGAGAGGTGATCAATCAGTGAGTCAGTCAGCACGAGCAGCTATATATATATTAACTAGTAGGGCGCGTGGGGGCGCGGGCCACATGTGGCCCGCGTGCTGTCTTCCCGCCTATAAAAAATCCCTTTAAAATTCCCTTTACATTTTCTAAGAAAAAATAAATTCCGCCATTTTGAATTTGTTTTCTTTCCATCGAATAGACCTTCGAGTCCTGATCACCTCTTGTCAAGAAACCATTCTTTCATCTTTTATACTCTTCGAGATATTGGCGAAATTCAAATGGCGGCCATTTTGAATCCGCCATTTTGAAATTTTTTTCAGCTCACTGCCAATTGGATGACGTTTCAAATGACATTTGGTCGAGCACCCCCCACCTATCTTAGATACCCGGGCTGTGCTCTTCACCCGTCTCTGAAATCCTCAATCATCAGCTCTCTCCGTATTTTTCTTCCTCATGAATTTTTCCCCTCTATACGAAACCATACATGAAAAATAGTACATTTCAATATAAGTGCGGAAAGTTTGTCATTTCTTTACGAGTCCCGGTTTGTTGACCCAAGCCGAAGGCGAGGGTCAACTATAAGGACGAGTAAAAATGACAATTCCGCACGTGCATTGAACGACGTTTTTTAATACATTTGCGAAAAAAAATATTGGTTTTACATGTTTGCCTGCTTCGTGTTTGCATGCCGTGTTCGTGTTCATGCGCTCCTGGTACGCCCGCTCCGGTGCCGCGTAGGAGGAAAACACAAAAGCACTAGTGCGGAAAAGAATAACTTTGCGCACGCAAAACACACATGGAAATGTCAACTTTTTGAGCAAATGTATTAAAAAAAATTTTTCATACAAAATTGTTCAGGAGAGGTGATCAATGAGTGAGTGAATCAGCACGAGTAGCTATATATATATTAATTACATTCCGAGCGAGGCAGCAATGTCGCGGCAGCAATGTCGCGGCAGCAATGTCGCGGCAGCACTGCTGCGCGTCAGTGTCGCAACGCCGCCGCGACAGACCAGTCGTGACGTCAGCGTCTTGTAACATCCTTCCCGTTGTCTGCTTTTATAAAACGATTCTGTTGCTTTTCTTTTACTATTGGCATAAAGCTACAGCAAATCATCCTCATATTCTTCCTCTTCCAACACAATAAATAAAAGTTCGTCATTAATCGACATCGTGTCAACTGTTAATACACAACAACGCATCACAACGAACAGAGCGACACTGCCGCCTTGCTCGAAATCAGCGCGGCAGGCAGTACTGCTGCGCATTACCTTAAGGTACAAGTTGGTAGCCGACTGCAGACAGCAGCAGCAGACGACGTGTCGCAGCGACACTACTGGTTTCTATGTATTTCTATGAAATTTCCTCCGTAGTGAGCGACATGAAGCTAGCGACGTGTCGTCGAGCGGCAGACGACAGTGTCGTCCGACCGCAGATCAGTAGTGTCGCTGACGCTGGAGCAACGACCGCGTTCGAGCCAATCCAATCAACTGGATGCCATCTGCTGTTGCCGTCTGCAGTCGGGTTCGAAATAATGACTGCAGCGACATGACGCAACGACGTGTCGCGACGACATGAAGCGACGACACGTCGTCTGCTGCTGCTGTCTGCAGTCGGCTACCAACTTGTACCTTTAGTGGCAACACTGCAGCGACAGCACTGCTGCTTGCTGCCGAGTTCGGAATCATACCTTTAGTAACAGTGGGTGTCGTTGTTGCAGGAGGGCGGCGCGCGCAGACGGGCCGCCAGCCGCTCGCCAAGCCCCGCGAGATCACTGAGGGGCAAGAGGCAGCAGAACGACGATCTCTCGCTCAGCAGGTTGCAGGCGAGTCTTCTTATAGTTATGGTGTAGCGGTCTTCGATAGCTGATGACATTAGATGGCGTAACCAGCGCAATAGCACACGCTGACGGAGCTTTCGACGAGCGTTCTATAAATACAAGTGCATACAACTTCGGGGCGACCAGATACAACAATCTCGCTATAACGCAACCACATAACTCGCGTATCGCCTGCGGGGTAGGTGGGGAGCGGGGGGAGATGTTGGCGGGTGGGTGAGAGGTGTGCGCGGAGGATTTGTCGTAAGCTCTCTGCTCCGCGCACACCTCTCACCCACCCGCCAACATCTCCCCCCGCTCCCCTCCTACCGCGCAGGCGATACGCGAGTTATGTGGTCGCGCTATAACTCAGGACTAGGGCATCACACACCCACACATCTTGTACAGCGTCTTCGCCGGCGCAGACGAAGGCTCCGACTTCATTCGTCACCCGGACGTGGATCTCACCCACGGTCTCGGGGGCGTGCGGACTAGTCTAGTCCAACCATTACCCTCCCTAGCGTCACAACGTCGACCTAATGTAAGCCATACACGTTACGGTTTACCGGAGAGGTCTACCTGTGCAGGTAGACCGGAGCGTGTATGCCGACCGACCTGTGCAGTTATTTTGACCTGCGCAGGCGACCGGAGCAAATTCGATAAACGATTCTGCTCCGGTCGCCCGTACGGTGAACCTGTGCGTGTATGCGTACCTGCGCAGGTCGTCTTCATTGCTTCATTGATTGAAACCTAGCAGTGCTAGTGCGTCTTCGTGTATGGCTTACATTTATGTAAGCCACGTTACGGTTTACCGGAGAGGTCTGCCTGTGCGGTGTACCTGCGCAGGTAGACCGGAGCGTGTATGCCGACCGACCTGTGCAGGTTTTTTGACCTGTGCAGGCGACCGGAGCAGAATCGATTTTCGATTTTGCTCCGGTCGCCCGTACGGTGAACCTGTGCGTGTGTGGGTACCTGCGCAGGTCGGCTTCATTAACCACGTGTTCAATAGGGAGGCACGCTGCCGATTTATCCCGCTAGGTGTCCCATCGTCGCTGGTGCTGAACAGATGTCAAAATCCATACATATTTTTTCCGAAACTTGAATAATCTCATATAACTCAATAAATTGCCTTAAATTTGTGCCTACGACGTACGAATGTAATAGTATGACGCACATTGTTTTCTTGCGAATGAGCAGCGAAGAAAAATTGTAGGTCATAGATAGGTCTAGCTTAACGCATAAAAAATGGAAACCAAGGTTTTTCGCCTTTTTCAATTAAAAATGCATTCCGTTTTCTTAATTCAGCTTTTAAAATAGCCAAAATTTTAATTAATCTTTCCTCAAAATTACCGCAAGACCTAGCAGTGCTAGTGCGTCCTCGTCCTCACTCGATGCCATCGCAAATAGAACTGAAGACCGTTACGGTACACCGGAACGTCAACATACACGCTACCTGACCTGTGCAGGTACACTTGCACAGGTAACCTGTGTGGTGGACCGTAATGTGTATGGCCGCCCTTAGGTGGACGTTGCCCCCCGATCTTCTCGAGCGATCCCTAGCGGTATTCAACCCAACCGGTGACGCTGTTGCGGTCCGAAGCCGAAAAAAAAAACTTCGGGGCTAGACAAAGTAACAGTCGTTTGGCGTTAACGCTAGTAAACAAAAATGTATGGGACAAACCACGTGACTGTAGAAAAAGCACGACCGAATAGTACTAAAATATATATATATATATATATATATATATATAAATAAAAGGTAAAAACATTAAAAATATTCGCTATTAAGGGGATTTATTGAATTTATTTCTTTCTACTCTATTGTCTTTCTCACTCTCACGGAGATTTGGTAGTTGCGACATGCAGCGTCGCGGAAGAATATAGCAGAAAAACGACGTTTTACCTAATTACTCAAAAACTAAGCCAGTTATCAAAAATCTGTTCTAAGCGTTTTAGGATATTATTATTACCGATACATTAAAACAAAAATTACAATTACATCCATTGTAGTTTCCGATAAAATATAGAAAAACTGGGATTTTGGAGCAACTTTTGGGAGAACTTTCTATCGAGAAAATTTTATCCAATCGTGTTTCTGCTTTTTAGCGATTTTAGATTAAAGACCTAAAATACATGACCTGCAAATTTGAAAGTAATTGTCTTCATAGTTTTTTTTGCATAAAACTTTATTCAAAATCACCTAAATACGGCTTGTAGGCCCTTAAAGTATACGACGACCGAATGGCGTAGCGGTAGAGAACCTGCCGTCTACTTCGGAGGTTGTGGGTTCGATTCCCACTACTGGGTGTTTTTAATATATTATATTTATGTATATTGGTATGTATGTATAATTATCAGTTATCTAGTACCCATAAAACAAGCTATAGCTTACTTTGGGGCTAGATTGCGATGTGTAAAATGTCCCGTATATATTTATTTATTTATTTATTAAAAAAAATGTTTAATGTTTACAGAAACCAAGAAAATCCGATGAGCCAACACCTAAGTCGATATTGAAGAGTCGGGATTCTAAGGTAATCATACTAACACTTATACAGTTGCTTAAAACATCATATCACTTATCGGAAAGGGCAGCATAACATACATCAAGGCCAGTTAGAATTAAAAGAAATAAAGAAAAGTAAGGAAACAAGTTAATTTATATTTTTTTTTACAGTGTTCCACACAATGAGGGTATTTTTTATAAATTAAGCATTTATAGTGTATCAAAATTATCGCTGCCAACGGGACTTGAACCCGTATCCCCCAGCTATCGCGGCTGGGTGCTCTGCCAATTGAGCTATGGGAGCAACTGCCACTGACACGATAATTGCGATACACATTGTTTTCAGTCATAGCAGGCCAGTCTCACTTATCACGTGACCGTCCCGGCTACTAGTAGGGGTCCGGACCTCAATATTTCAGATGGTTGCCGCTCGCGGGCCGAGTTGCACGTGCTAACTGCTAGTTCTGTACGGTCTATTTTCCGCGCCGTCTGACTACGGCAGCCCTAGTACGTCGTAAGAGATAAAGTTAGGCGATAGAAAGAGACCACAACATTGCGTTTGTTGCGTGTCGATTTTGAGGGCGGGGCCAGGCGCTTGCGAACTGAATTGCACTTTTTGTGTCAGCGCTAGAGTCGCTATTTCTTTAAATCATCGTGCGGAGTGAACCTTTTGGTACTATTTAGTGTTCTGTGGTCATAGATAACCAAACTGCGGGGTTATCTATTTGGAAACAAGTTCATTTAGGAGTGTTTATTGTTTGAGAAAAGTCCTATACAAGCCTTGCCCAACTATACATTGATGAACTCGCGTATCTTCTTCTTCTTATTCCTGGGACTTTCCGCCAATATAGGATATTTCGCCCGTTGCGCGTGAAGTCGTTGATGCGGGTCCTCGCCGGATCACTGCAGCCAGCCGAGCTCACTCCAGAATCCGGAGAGGCCTCCCAGGTCGCACAGGATATCTTGGAGTGTTGCTGCCCCAAGTAGGTCTCGCGTTGGTCCGACACTCCAGTGCATCTTAGTAGCACGTGTGCTGGTGTTTCGTCCTCCTCCATGCAGGCTCTGCACTGAGGGCTGTCCGTGATTCCTAGGGTGGAAAAATGTTTGTTTAGTGAGCAATGCCCTGTAATCATGCCTACGACTAGTCTTAGTTTGTCTTTACTAAGTCGTAGAAGTTTATCATAGAAGAAATCACGTATACGAACCTCGGCACTGCCTCGACCCACATTTCCACGTTGGTCCATCAATACCTGTTTTGCTGGCCGCTGCAGTAATGTACTATTTGTTTTTTATTGCAGTCGGAGGACAGTTCGAAGCTCAAGCGGTTGCGCGAGAAAGAAAACGAGAAATTAGTTAACAGCTGCAAGAAAGTCAAGTGAGTAGATAGATAGATAGATAAACACTTTATTGCACACCACAGAATAAAAATATAAAAAAAAAGTACCACGATCGACGAGAGCAATTTATTGTTTACAGGGTTATTTAAGCCCCTGTAAGCTTTCATACAAAAAGCGAAAATGTTTTCTTACCCGTAAATGTAGTCCGATTATCATAATTTTTAGAAATGTTGCAGATACAATGAAGTACTATGCTAGTACTTTTTACTTTTAAAGAAATATTGCTTATTATGTTAAAAGTTATTAGGAGTCTATAAGAGGTGTTTAGTTTGCTTTAATACTATTGAAGATGGGGTCTTCACTCTAATCCTTCAAACCCTAAGTGCGCGAGCCCGACTCGCACTTGACCAATTATTTTTTATAACTAACTCAAGCAAACGAGGTGGGTCGCCTGCCCATGGACATTTGCAGCACCAGAGGACCTGCAAATGCGTTGCCGGCTCTTAAGAAATTTGTTTATCCGCTTCTTGCATAACCCAATGTTATTGTTTTGTGAGAACTCTGTTGCTTGTAGCTGGTTTCATAGTTTGCATGTGCGCGGAAAGAAATATCTGGCATACCGGGGGGTGATCGTGGATTGTCAGCCATCCAGGTAGTAGGGATGGAACGCAATTTAATATTTTATCGTGTGTTATATAAAGAAGTATTCGCAGGATCGTGGTAGAAGACATCACCTCGCCACCGAAAGAGCCGAGCCCGAAGCACCGCTGCAAGCTGTGCAGCGCCGTGTTCGACAAGCCGCTAGCGCTCTCCAACCACTTGCGGGCACACAACAAAAACAGGTAAGGGCTTGTGACATCACTTCGTTGAAAGAGCCGAGCCCGAAGCACCGCTGCGAGACCACTTGCGGACACACAACAAACAGGTGAGGGCTTTTGACATCACATCGTTGAAAGAGCCGAGCCCGAAGCACCGCTGCGAGACCACTTGCGGACACACAACAAACAGGTGAGGGCTTTTGACATCACATCGTTGAAAGAGCCGAGCCCGAACCACCGCTGCGAGACCACTTGCGGACACACAACAAACACAGGTGAGGGCTTTTGACATCACTTCGTTGAAAGAGCCGAGCCCGAAGCACCGCTGCGAGACCACTTGCGGACACACAACAAACACAGGTGAGGGCTTTTGACATCACTTCGTTGAAAGAGCCGAGCCCGAAGCACCGCTGCGAGACCACTTGCGGACACACAACAAACACAGGTGAGGGCTTTTGACATCACTTCGTTGAAAGAGCCGAGCCCGAAGCACCGCTGCGAGACCACTTGCGGGCACACAACAAACACAGGTGAGGGCTTTTGACATCACTTCGTTGAAAGAGCCGAGCCCGAAGCACCGCTGCGAGACCACTTGCGGACACACAACAAACACAGGTGAGGGCTTTTGACATCACTTCGTTGAAAGAGCCGAGCCCGAAGCACCGCTGCGAGACCACTTGCGGACACACAACAAACACAGGTGAGGGCTTTTGACATCACTTCGTTGAAAGAGCCGAGCCCGAAGCACCGCTGCGAGACCACTTGCGGGCACACAACAAACACAGGTGAGGGCTTTTGACATCACTTCGTTGAAAGAGCCGAGCCCGAAGCACCGCTGCGAGACCACTTGCGGGCACACAACAAACACAGGTGAGGGCTTTTGACATCACTTCGTTGAAAGAGCCGAGCCCGAAGCACCGCTGCGAGACCACTTGCGGACACACAACAAACACAGGTGAGGGCTTTTGACATCACTTCGTTGAAAGAGCCGAGCCCGAAGCACCGCTGCGAGACCACTTGCGGGCACACAACAAACACAGGTGAGGGCTTTTGACATCACTTCGTTGAAAGAGCCGAGCCCGAAGCACCGCTGCGAGACCACTTGCGGACACACAACAAACACAGGTGAGGGCTTTTGACATCACTTCGTTGAAAGAGCCGAGCCCGAAGCACCGCTGCGAGACCACTTGCGGACACACAACAAACACAGGTGAGGGCTTTTGACATCACTTCGCGCCGAAAGAGCCGAGCCCGAAGCACCGCTGCAAGCTGTGCAGCGCGAAAAAATGTCGGGATTATTGGTGTCAAAATGTTTGTTTTGACACCAACGGCGTCAGGTGTAAACCGACTGCCGTGTTGTCTAAGGACCGCGGTCCACGACACGGATTACTACATTTGTGCTTAAAAATTCTCGTGCCAATTTTTGTAACCAAACTCCTCCGAAACGGCTCGACCGATAGTTATGAAATTTTCTGTGTAGGTCTGTGAGTAGGTCGTAAGCTGTGTTTTTTTTTTTTTTTAACATCCCTAATGGCAAAACAACGTTTGCCGGGTCAGCTAGTATATTGTAAATTGGTGTATGCTTACATATTTATCAGTTCTCCAGTATCTATTGGATGTTAATTATCTTTCCTTTTTGTCTTTTCAGACCGAAAGTCGAGTGTAAAGACTGCAACAAGACGTTTGTTCACAAAAACCTTCTAGACATACATCGCTGCACCGGCAAAACGGGTAAAACTAAGAACCTATCATTTCTTTGTTTTTTTTTACTCTTTACAAGTTAGTACTTAACTGCGATTTCCACTCGTCCCTATACTTGATCCGCGCCTTCGGCGTGGGTCAACAAACCGGGACTCGTAAAGAAATGACAAGTTTTCCGCACTTATATTGAAATCAAAATACTTTTCAGCAGTAAGTAAACCAATGAAACAAGAGCCGCAAGTGGAGAAAACGGAGAAGAAGATGAAGCTCACGAAGCAGGAGCCGCAAGCGAGGAAACCGGAGAAGAAACCCGCGCCCAAACCGACGCGCGTCGACACTCCCAAGAGGAAACCCATCAGCTCCAAACCATGTGAGTTATCCATCACACCTCTAGCTTCTATCAATAGAGCCGGAAGTGGAGAAAACGGAGAAGAAGACGAAGCCAGCTAAGCAGGAACCGCTAGCGAGGAAACCGGAGAAGAAACCGACGCGCGTCGACACTTCCAAGAGGAAACCCACCGGCTCCAAACCATGTGAGTTATCCATCACACCTCTAGCTTCTATCAATATAGACGCAAGTGGAGAAAACGGAGAAGAAGATGAAGCTCACGAAGCAGGAGCCGCAAGCGAAGAAACCGGAGAAGAAACCCGCGCCCAAACCGACGCGCGTCGACACTCCCAAGAGGAAACCCACCGGCTCCAAACCATGTGAGTTATCCATCACACCTCTAGCTTCTATCAATATAGACGCAAGTGGAGAAAACGGAGAAGAAGATGAAGCTCACGAAGCAGGAGCCGCAAGCGAGGAAACCGGAGAAGAAACCCGCGCCCAAACCGACGCGCGTCGACACTCCCAAGAGGAAACCCATCAGCTCCAAACCATGTGAGTTATCCATCACACCTCTAGCTTCTATCAATAGAGCCGCAAGTGGAGAAAACGGAGAAGAAGATGAAGCTCACGAAGCAGGAGCCGCAAGCGAGGAAACCGGAGAAGAAACCCGCGCCCAAACCGACGCGCGTCGACACTCCCAAGAGGAAACCCACCAGCTCCAAACCATGTGAGTTATCCATCACACCTCTAGCTTCTATCAATAGAGCCGCAAGTGGAGAAAACGGAGAAGAAGATGAAGCTCACGAAGCAGGAGCCGCAAGCGAGGAAACCGGAGAAGAAACCCGCGCCCAAAACGACGCGCGTCGACACTCCCAAGAGGAAACCCACCGGCTCCAAACCATGTGAGTTATCCATCACACCTCTAGCTTCTATCAATAGAGACGCAAGTGGAGAAAACGGAGAAGATGAAGCTCACGAAGCAGGAGCCGCAAGCGAGGAAGCCGGAGAAGAAACCCGCGCCCAAACCGACGCGCGTCGACACTCCCAAGAGCAAACCCACCGGCTCCAAACCATGTGAGTTATCCATCACACCTCTAGCTTCTATCAATAGAGACGCAAGTGGAGAAAACGGTGAAGAAGACGAAACCAGCTAAGCAGGAACCGCTAAGTGGTACTTGAATGTAATGTTGTTGATTTGCTTAATTTTACTGTCACAATTTATACTTTATTGTCACGCTTAATATACTGTTGCGTCAAGAGATGGCGTTTATAACTACTTACTTCCATCCAAATGTGTTTTTATTATTTACTACAATCCCAAAAAAAAAGGTTTCACTTGCAGATTGATTTCGTAAAACCTCATTTCCTGTTGTTTCCTTCTTTCTCTCCCGCTTTCCTTTCCTTCCTTCTTTTTCTGTCATTTTCTTTTCCTGCCTCCTTTTTCTCACAATTTCCTTTCCTTCTTTTTTTATTTCAGGTTCCTGTACCTGTCAAGTCTTAGTGCATGCCACAGATAAGCAATTTTCTTAATTTTTCACATTTGACGGTTCGTTAATTATTATACCCAATACCTTTAGTATTTAAGTAAAATAATTTAACTTTTAATTTTAAAAGATACACTTATTATTATAGCCGAATAGACTCCAGGATTTTTTTCCTGGGCTGAATTTTCACAGGAAATGAATAATTTACAAAATATAGAGTGACAAAGAGGTTTTATACAGACTCACAGAGTAATCTATGAAACCATACATAATTTTTCTGGAAAAAAAGTAAAGTATCTCTAACGCTAACCCAGCATATACTCTGTCTCCGTTTCAAATTTCAACCAAATCGGTTTAGTAGCTGTGACGTAAAGGACTAACAAACAAGCACACAAAAGTTCGCCTTTATTAGTGTAATTCGGTCTTTAATATTTAGGTCTAAAACACTTCACCAGCTTCTTTTTCTTCGTCGAACTTTGGTTCGTACATAAAGACAGGTATATAAGTTGAACCCTGCACGGAACATATTTCCTGTCAACTGAGGTGCGGTATGATGACGCCACGATGAGCTATGCTATGGCTAGTGGTGAGATATATCTGACTGGTGCCATTTTAGGTCAACTTAATTGCTACCATTTTGGGTCAACTTAATTGTCGCCATTTTGGGTCAGCTTAATTGCCGCCATTTTGGGTCAACTTAATTGCCGCCATTTTGGGTCAACTTAAATACATCCATTTTGGGTCAACTTAATTACCGCGTACCGTTAATGCATGCTCATCACTCGTCTTTTGTTGCAGTCGTCATAGACCCCGAGCACAAAAAACTCCTCAAACCGCTGCAAGTGAGGATTGCCAAGTGCGACCCTCTTCTGGAGAACAAGATTGGCGACCACTATGACGTCACGGATGTGGATTATGTGAGTGGACCTTTATTTTACACAATCACTCGTCTGCAGCTTTAGAAAACTCTGCCCCACTATTGGCTGACGTAAATCGGGGAACCAATCAGCGGGCAGAATTTTTAAACGATTAGGATAACGATGCAAATACGTTTTTCTTACACAATCCAAGGGCGGAACAAATTTTTTTTAAGACTTTTTATAACTTATATTAAAAAATTGCACAAAAAAAATATAATTAAAATCAAACAAAGAGATGCAAAGTTATAGGCATTTTAACTTTTGGAGTAGATATCTTCTGTCCCTTTCTCACAAAACGAAAATTTGTTATAACCACACTTTGACGTCATTGTTTGATACAGCTGTCTTTGTCTAATCAGTTTTTTACCATTTTATTTGTTAAAATACGTACACTCTTTTACAGGACTACGGCACAGACAAGACTTGCGTGTACCCCTACATTTACACGTTCAGACATCTACGCATCAAGTCCGAGCCTAGCTACATGGTGAAAATCCAGGACGAAATCAAGAGCGCTCTCGACAGTAAACAGACCTACGTACACTGGGACTCTGACGAAACTGACAGCAGCGACACGGAACTGACAGACTCCAAGAAAGTCAATTCACTGACATCTCTGTCACTTAAGACCCTATTCTCGCCGAAAGTGATCGGAAAAGTTCGCAAGAAGCGAAGAAAGGAAAAAGTCGAGAGAGCCTTCGATTCCATACTAAATTCAACAAACGATTTCGATACTGACATGCGTTTAGGTATAGACAACATCATTAACAGTCTAGGAGACGATAAGGATGGTAGTAAAGATAAAGACGACAATGATTCCCTGTTCGGCGATGCTCCGACCTCGCCGGCCATCACTAACAGCGATTTCGATACCCTATTCAGTTTTAATGCAAACGATAGTGATGTGCCCAAAACTAACACAAATAAAGCATCGACTGGTGATGTTATCAGCGATAATAAGAGCGAGGATAGCAACGTGACCAATCTGTCGATGGACTTCGACGATAAAGTTGATGCAAATGATAAAAATAAAGGCAACGATAGCATAGGAGATAATAACACGTCATTAGAACATAAAGATAGTCCTAAAGATGATAAACAAGATAAAAGTGATGTAGACAAGGATGAATGTACAGACACAAATAATACAGAAGACGAAGAAACCAAGAATGACGTAACGGGAAACGAAAAACAAAATGGCGACGATAACTCAAAAGAAAATGTGGATAAAGAAAAAGACCATGACGATGACACAAATGCAAAAGACGAAAAAGTTAAAGACAATCATACAGAATCCGATAAAACTCGTGTGAACGGACAAACCGAGTTAGCGCAAGAATTTAACGTGGATGACCTGGAAGACGTCAGTGACTGTGAAATGGAAGATTCCAAAGCAATGGAAGCGGACAGTCAGATCGACGGGAAAGAGACGGTGCTTGCTAAAACTGGTGCGAGCGAAAGAGACGGCAAGGTAGCAGCGACCGAGGACCTGCAAGTACCAGCGTCTGTGAAATCCTCTGATTTGGAGAGTATTTCAGATGGAGAGTTTCCATAGTATAAATATAAATGTATTAGGGCATAATGATAAATCAGTTTATTAATTATTTCTAAGGCTCCGGTGGAAGGTTTCTTCATACAAATATGTACCAAAATACATTTGCAATTTGATCATATTTTATATTTTCGCACTAGATGACACGGCAAATGTTTTGCTATATTATTTCTAATTTAGGAATAATAGGTAACGGTTTATTCTTAGACTTAAGGAACATTTTAATAGAATAGTTTTGTTACAAACACATTTATATATCAGAAGTGACATATTAAATAGATATAAAATAAAATTGATTATAAAATTTTCATTTTCATCTAAATTGATGTTGAATATTGCTAACTGTGTATGAGTTTGGTATTAATTTTGTATGAAAAAGTCATCCTCCACCTAAAGTAGAATAAAGTATCATTTATTTACATAAAAACCTCTTAAAATAAGGGGTTGTTATATAATAAGTTTAATAGGGTAAAATTAACCCCCCAACGCCTCCATCCTGATCACATCATACCAGCAATTAAAAATACATGGGTCTCTTTTTGAGGTGGATGGTTAAAATAAGCCCACAAAATTAGAATTTTATTATTTTAGTTTTTCGCAAAATGGTAATGGACTATTATTTTACAAGTAATTACACATAGGTTATTGGTCACCGCTAGAACGGTACATGCATGGTTGATTGATGGGTAAAATAAGCCCACATGACAAAATTCAAATTTTATTTCGTTTTTCGCAAAATGGCTATTATTTTACAATTACACATAGGTCAAAATCGGCTTCTTTTTAAGGTGGATGGATAAAATGAGCCCACAAAATTCAAAATTTTATTTAGTTTTTCGCAAAATTGTACAGTATTTTATATATTGTATTAATCTACTATATAAAAATAAGTCGGGTTTTCCTTCCTGACGCTATAACTCCAGAACGCACGAACCGATTTCCACGGTTTTGCATTCGTTGGAAAGGTCTCGGGCTCCGTGAGGTTTATAGCAAAGAAAATTCAGGAAAAATTTCAACAGAAAAGCGGGAAATCTTTTTAGTGGGAAAGCCATCTGGTGGCGAAACGGAGTTCGCCGGGTTTGCTAGTTACCTATAAAATCTACAATTTTGCGAACATAGATAGGTTAGTGGTCACCAGCTATCGCCGCTAGAACGGTAACTGTATGGTACGAAAATACAATCGGCTTCTTTTTAAAGTGGATGGGTAAAATTAGACTACAAAATTTAAATTTTTTATTAGTTTTTCGCAAAATGCTATAACTATTATTTGTATTGTAGGGTAACTTTTTATAATTTTGAGGGCTGTATTTGTAATAAACCCTCAAAATTATAAAAAGTTATAAGCATGTGTCGCGACATAGAAGCTCTATACAAATTTTAGTTTTGTGAAAAATGTTACAGAAGACCCCTACTCAAAAAAGTAATATACTTAGAACGTTTTTGTTAATTGATCTGATTAAATATCAGTTTTTTTTTCAACATTTTATTTGTTATATCTAATTTCAAAAATAAATGATTAAGATCAATATTTTAATTTCATTCAACTACCTAGATCATTGTCAAATTTTTTTAATAAATAAATAAATTAATATATACGGGATATTTTACACATCGCAATCTAGCTCCAAAGTAAGCGATAGCTTGTGTTATGGGTGCTAGATGACTGATAAATATACATACATACTAACATACATAAATAAAATATATTGAAAAACACCCAGACACTGGAAAACATTCATGCTCATCACAAACATTTACCAGTAGTGGGAATCGAACCCACGACCTCCGGCGCAGACGGCAGGTTCGCTACCACTACGCCATTCGGTCGTCAAATACCTATTGTGTAATTAGTCCAGGATATCCGAAAAACTAAATATAATTTAACTTTGGGGGCTAATCTTACCCAAACATGGATTAAGGTTTCAAAAAAAATCCTGGGTCTGATAGCGTAACAAAAACGTATTTGTCGTTATCGTAACCGTTAGAAAATTCTGCCCTCCCGATTGGCTAACGTAAATCTGGGAACCAATCAGCGGGTAGAATTTGTAAAGGCTTCCACCCATACGTAGTCGACGTACCCAAGACGCGTACGAAGCGGTTTGATTCCTCGTTCCTGATACGCACTGCAAAGGCCTGGAATACCCTCCCAGGCAGTGTCTTTCCTGCCACTTACAACCCGGGCGCCTTCAAATCAAGAGTGAATAGGCATCTTCTATACTGTATTATCACATTCCATCAGGTGCGATCACAGTCAAGCGCTAGCCTATAAAGTATTAAAAAAAAGATAACGATAACGATGAATAAGATTTTGTTACACAATCTAGGCGCTGAATTAAAAAAAGTTTTGGCATCTTAGAACCCCTTAGAACTCGGATGTCTGAGTGTACATATTTTTTTCTTACGTTTTGATGTAATTTTTTTACCTACAAAAAAAGAATTATACTTGTATGGTACACAATTTTATTTACCTGTAAGTTCACTCAGTTCAAAGTTCTTAACCAAACAAATAATAGTCGAATTGAAGACATCCTTCTGTTTTGAAGTCGGTTTAAAATATATTAGTAATAAATAAGATTTATGTTACATGCTAAGCCTCAATTTACCGCGGCGGAATGGAATGGAAGCACCAATTTCCAAGTTTGTAATAGTGTTAAAAAAATTGGAGTCAAATACCCTCCCAGGCAGTGTCTTTCCTGACACTTGGCGCCTTCAAATCAAGAGTGAATAGGCATCTTCTAGGCAAGCGCGTTCCACCTTAGACTGTATCATCACTTTCCATCAGGTGTGATCACAGTCAAGCGCTAGCCTATATAGTATGTAAAAAAAATTGACATAAAGTTCATTATGTTATGTACAATGTCTGCAAAAAGTCGCTTCCGTTCTATGTCACGGTGGTGTAATTGGACCCTAGAAAGAATATTGGAAGAATAAATATTGTAAATATAAATTTTATCATTATAGTTTACTATTTTGCATATTTGTGTTTTATTTATAATTAGTTTCATCTCCTTAGTTTCTCTTTTTTAATCTCCTTAGTTCCTCTTTTTTTAATTAGTTTCATCTACATTAAAGTAAGAAGCCTTGTCTATGCAGTTAGAATTTGTAAGTAATTTGCACAGAGGTAACAAAACTATGGAGATGCCCTTTCATTCATTGTAACCTAGACTTGCGTGACATCCGGCGCCATTATCGCCAAGATTTGCTAAATAATGTTCGAGTTACTACCCTAGGGGACGCCATCTTATACGCCACTTCACAGATTAAAAATAGTCAAGCTAATTTTATAGACGGCGCTAGTCCACAATTGTATTGTTTCCTAGGTCTGTGCTAATTTGGAAAATTTCTCACAGAACAGTTATGTACTACATTTTTTTTTAGTCAATACTAGTAAGTAGGTACTTGACTGCGATCTCACCTGATGGTAAGTGATGATGCAGCCTAAAATGTTATCGTACTAACTTGGAAGGGTAAGTACTTAAAACCCCAACGGTTTCTACAAGCATCGCACCGGAACGCTAAATCGCTTGGCGGTGCGTCGTTGCTGGTAGGGTGGTAACTAGCCACGGCCAAGGCCTCCCACCAGACCAGACCTGAGCCAATTTAGAAATTATAAAATTCCAAATTCCCGTGGCGGGAATCGAACCCGCGTCATCCCGCTCAAATCCGAGCGCGCCGTCATCCACTGCGCCAGGGAGGTTTTTTTTTTTTTACTCTACAAGTTAGTACTTGACTGCGATCTCACCTGATGGTAAGTGATGATGCAGCCTAAGATGTTATCGTACTAACTTGGAAGGGTAAGTAAATTTACCCCAACTGTTTCTACAAGCATCGCACCGGAGGTCGTCAAAATATATACTTATCCATAGATTATAAGATCTATTATAATCTATGTACATATCGCTAATATTTATTGCTGTCAAAGGAAAGGATGTATAGATGTAGGAAAGACATAGTTCTCAGCGACGCACCGCGTGAATTTCAACAGATGAAAGTGTAAACTGTGGTTTTTGTATAGCACTCTCTCGTTTCAGCGCGTGCGCAAGACAAGGACGACGTAGCCCCGCTTCAAGTTTGGATTTGAGCAAGTGGCGATAATAATAATTTTGTTTTGCTATTGAAAAGATTCTGTATGGTACAATATGCAGGAACACTGCCCACATGAAATCGCACAATTTTCCAACATTTTCTTCGACGTACGTTTCGTCCCGACACCGAGCTACTTTCGCATAATCTATTTAATTAAAAAAAGAAAGTAGTGTTAGTTACACTATTTATAACTCAAGAACGGCTTAACCGATATGGCTGAAAATTGGTGAGCCAGGAGACGGACATAGACGAGGATACTATTTATTCCGTTCGAGAGAAAAAAATGTATATGGCAAAACAACGTTTGCCGAGTCAGCTAGTTATAATATAAATTATAAAACAATAGTAGGGATTTGCGACAAAAATAAAACGAGGAAATGAAATCATTGTCATAAATTAATTTTTATTATTGTTTTGATTTTATATGCAGGAAAAACAAAATAGCACAGACCAAGAATAACTTTCTTCATAATTAAATAAATCTAATTATTATAACTACATAACTTTTTGATTAGTGTTTTACACACTTAGGATGTAATTCCTATCAATTTAAATACAAACCAAAATTTCACTTGCAGCGGGATCTGAACCCGCGTCCTCCAGCTATCGCGGCTGGGTGGCTATATAAACTAATTATAATTATATAAATAATAATTAAAAGAACTAAACTACATTTTTCTTTTCTTTTCTTACCTTGGCTTTCACAAGAGGAGATTTTACTATGTTCTCCAAAGCTTTAGTGATAGCTTGGGCCGCATTACCTAACTTAGGTTTATAGTAAGGCTTTCTTTTCTTAGCATTCATCAATTCTTCTATCTTTTTATCATCAAGTAAATGAGCGTATGGATTCGTGCTGACCAATTTTGTACCGTTTGGTAAAATAACCTCTTTTGGAGCAACTTCTTCGGGTTCTTCGTCCTGAATTATGAATGGTTCTTTGTTGTCTAGATCGATTTTTGTGATTTTGAAATACGGGGCTTCATTGGATAGGGTTGCTATTTGAACTTTATGCCAAGCGGGCAAAGGTAAGTTTTTGATTGTATGCATATGTACGTTGTTAGGCTCCTCTGTGCCT
The DNA here is from genome assembly GCA_036785405.1 of Coenonympha arcania. Lineage (NCBI taxonomy): Eukaryota > Metazoa > Arthropoda > Insecta > Lepidoptera > Nymphalidae > Coenonympha > Coenonympha arcania. The sequence continues at coordinate 2,286,503 of CM072081.1, forward strand.
TCTAGCATCACCTCCTGAGCGACTTCTGGTATGGCATCTTTAGTGTCACCTTCATTATCCATATTTCTTTCATCGTACTCATCATATGTGTTGCCATCATTTTGATCATTGAAATCATCATTAAGATCATGATAGATAGTATTGAATGTCATTTTTGGAGCTACATAATCTGTTGTCAATTTAATACTAACTTTACATTTGTCGTTAAAACTGTCTGTAAATTTAACAGGCATTTTCAATTTTGGTCCCTCTGTTTCCAGTACTGGTTCGGTGTTTGCTTTAGTCAATTTAATAATTGGTCTGAGTCTTTTCATAGCAGTTTGGGCCACTGTTTGCAAGATGGTTATTTTAACTTCGTTATTATCCGGATTGAAGCTTTCCAAGAACTTTTTTACAGATATCTTGTTTTTGTCTATCAATTTCATTGTAACCTTAGCTGTATTTCTTCCTATGTTGACTTTCTTTATTGTGTTACGAAATTTATCAGATGTCGATTCTTCTACTGCTGCTTCAATGTTTTCTGGTGGTTCTTCAGAATGATGTGTATTTGGAACTACTTTTGTGTTTTCTTCAGCTTTCTTACGCTTTTCGAGCAATTTTTTTAAGGTCTCCGTCAGTTGTGAAGATGAATGCTCATTTTTTACATGTTCATTCAGTTCTTTCACAGAATTAAATTTCCCGAAGCACTTAATGCAGACTTTTGTCTCGTTTTTAGTGTGCATTGCGAGATGTCTGTGATAGTTTTGGTAAGTGTAACAATTCCTGTTACATTTATGGCAATAGAATTTTTTCTTTTTAGCTATGCTCAAAGGCACTTTATTAAAAGCATGTCTGTTTTTGGTTTTCTTCTGTCTTTTCATTTTTTTACGTACCATTTTCAATGGCACATCAGAGTCCTCAGATGATATGTCATAATCGAAGTTGTCTCCAACTTTTTTAGTTGTATTTTGTTTACGTTTCAGTGTCTTTTTTTTAGATTTCTCTAAATGTAGATCATCCTTTTCTAATGTGATTTCTATAAATGTATCATCATTTCTGTCTCTATCTTCATCATCTTTTGTTTTAATATCTTTTATATCATTAGATTTTAATTTTTTCTTAGTTACATTGCATTCTGTTTTAAATACTTGATCCATTTTACAATGGTCATCTATTGAGGTAATTTCAGTTTCACCCGAACTATCTGGCTGTTTACCATTTTCATCATCTTTATATGAGTTTGATTCATTATTCTCTATGGGTTTGGTTAATTCATGATCATTTTCAACATCTGTTTCATTGCTATTGATTGATTCAATTCCTTCACTGCCATCATCTCGATTGGTGCTTGTGTCTAGTTCAATATTTGATTTATTCTCGTTTGGCTTGTGTGCAGATTTTTTGTCAGTGAAGTACACCTGAAAATTATCATCAAATTCAACGAAGCCAACACTATTGTGTTTCAGCTTGATGTGCAACGTAAAATTCTTGCGTATCCTAAATTTTTCGTTACAAATTCTACAAGTGTAAGGTTGCAAATCCCTGTGCTTCGAGTAAAAATGTGCAAACAACAGCTTGGGATGTTTGAAGATCTTATCGCAGTCTGTGCAATGATATTTATACAAGTGTTTGTCCTTTCCGTGCGTCTTTTCCATGTGTCTTTTCATTGCGGACGCACCGACCAAATGACGTTGACAGTAGATACATACTTCTACAGATAACTGGTCCGTACTATGCTTGGTCAACCTGTGATTGGTGTATTCGACGACAGATTTAAACGTCAATTCACACTGCTTGCATGTAACCACTTTGCATGACGGTAGATGTACCTTCAGAGGGGTTTTTATAACCATACTACATTTGGGACACTTCCTGTTCGGAACAGCGCTTGGTTGACTGAAGTGTGTCTTAACATGTTTCCTTGCTAAATATTTCTGTTGGTATACATTAAAACAGCTGTCACACGCACACGATGAACACCGACTATCCCTCAAGTGTTGTATGTATTCTTTTACGTCCAGGGTTGTATGCTTGCAGATTATGCATGTATACATGAGGTTGCAGTGCATGGCGGCCAAAAAATCGTTGATGTTCATACACAACAGAGAAGACATTATAGGCAAACAGTTTTTAGATAACATCCCCTCGTCTGTACCACTATGTTCGTTCAACTCATGGTTCCTGATTGCATTTTTGTCAAAAACTTGGTCGCACTGAGAGCAAGCTACTCTAGGGTACAAAAGACCTGCTTTATGCTTGCTTTCATGTTCCTGCACTTCTGGTGTCGACGCGAACAGCTTGTAACAGTGCTTACAACTTTTCAACTCGCTCAAATGTTTATTTCGTATATGTAACGCATACTCGTGTATATCTGGGTATATGTGGGCGCAAAGTTTACAGAAACGCTGCCTGTTGTGTTCGTTTAGATGTAACTGAGTGATGTGCAGCTCCAAATCTTCTTTGTCGAGGAATTCGGCGTCGCAAATACCGCACACCAAGTCGTCTTGTAAGACTTCAGTTTCCTCGAACTCGAAATCCATATTACAATAATTGTGGTCTTCGTTACTTGAATAAGCTTTGATGTTATTGTTTTACGTTGCACTCACATTATATAAAAATACTTTTGTGGTATTGTTTACTGTTATTTTGTAATAGTAGAAACCACAGTAGAAACTCAGATGAAACTCAGCCTGAATACCTATGGCCTGAATTCACAGCTATAAATTAAATAAAATCTATACATAACATAGACATAAAACAAATATATTCTCTGCTGTGGGTTGTAGATCTTATAATAAACTCAATTAAACTCGTAGACAGAGTATATATCATAAAGTTCATTCTCTATCTACGATTATACTCTATGAATAAAATATACAGTAGAACACAGACCACAACATGGAGTAGAAAACACAGATCATGGTAGAAAACATAGACTCAGAGCAATAATAGGTCTGAAACACAGATCTAATCTATGTATAAAACATCAATTGAGGAAAGTACTTCGTCGTTGGGAATATTATGCCAGTAATTATTAATAATGACCAATATTGTCAACTGCCCACATACGCGTGGCCAAGTATTTGCCCAACTAGTGTAGGTGCACAAAAAAAAATAGTAACAAATTATTCAATAACAAACCAAGGACATCCAAAAATTCCACGTTATTCGTTAAATAAAGTGACTAATCGTATCAATAAAATTTGGCCTTTGTGTTTATACTTTATGTCGCGACGATGTTGGTTAGCAACTTCTGGTAATTATTTGCGAACCAATTAGTTGCGCAAACATGTCACATGTCAACATTGGAAACAATGAACATTCATTAGGGCCGCGAATAACTGAATTGAATTGAATATTTTTTTTTTATATCGATAATTTTTTTTCCTAACTAGTCTTTTCAGAAAGAGATGCGTTTTTTGGGCTCTGAATTAATTTATTACCTTTTTGACGTGACAACGTCTTATAAATCGATAGAGCCGGCTGCACGCACAAAAATTGGTTGCCTGTAAAGTCGGTTTACTGACGATAGTTAAACGTGACAACGTCTTCTTTGTCGCTCGTTCCGCGCTCGCGAGGTAACGCCGGTAACGCCGCATGAGCGAGGTAACGCCGGATGAGTCATGTTTTTTCGTGCGTGCAACCGGCTCTATCGATTTATAAGACGTTGTCACGTCAAAAACATGACTCATCCGGCGTTACCTCGCTAATGCGGCGTTACCTCGCTCACGTTACCTCGCTCTGAGGCGTTCCATGTAAGGCTTGAAGTGTAAGCGAGAGTTGTCACGTTCAACTATCGTCAGTAAACCGACTTTACAGACAACCAATTTTTGTTTCAAATATTTCTTTATACCTGCCTGCCTCTTGAACTACACTCCGGCTTAATTCAATGCAGTAAAATGAAGTTTTAACTGCCATTTGGTAAAATAAATAAGTAATAAAATAAATTTAATCAAAGTACATAATTATTTGACATAAATGTTATAATTTGCAAGTCATTTTATAATATTTTAAGTTATTTTAGTGTAATATATAGGATGATTAATGGAGTTTAGTAAGATACGAAACGCCATTTTACGGCATTGAATTAAAAGTCGGAGTAAGTTTAGTTTAGTAAAAATCGATAGCGTTCATCGATGATATATCGATTTCTTCAAAGAAGTTTCGATGGCTACTTTACCTATCTGTGTTATAAAACGTATTGCATTTAAATAATACATTTTTTATCTCCACGTTGCTAGCATCGTGTCAAAGATGTACACACGATACATTATTCATGCTAAAAGCAAACTGATCAAATAAACTGACTCAAGGTGACACTATAAATGAATGTTGATTTCTATTGCATGCCTTATTTACCTTTCAACAATAAGACGGTTTTGTGTGATGAATTGATGCAAACCTAGGTGAGAGTGAGACCTGCATTATATTTATATTTTTTATAAACTGTAATTTTTTTTGAAAAAAAAAAATCATTCCACTTAATGCTAATTCACGCAATACTAATGCTAATACCTAATAATAATTGTGTATAGAATGGCATCCATATTTATTATTTTAAAAAACAGACGTTGTGAGGACTTCAATTTCCATCTGATATAAAAATTAATTATTAATTAAAACTATACATTTAAGTATTATACAAAATATAATCTGTGTTTTTTTATCTGTGGCTGCTCTGCTCTTTGGATGATAAATTCTTTAATCTATTCCACTATCATGTCATCACAGGACTGTCACCGAGTGCCCGTACCAAAAATATAGGCGGTTTTTACCTGCCATGCACAAAATCAAGATTTACAGGTGATTATTTACCATTATATTTTAATTTACAAACATTTCTTGTATAAAAACATCACGTTAAACAACTTTGCACCAAAATGCACCATCATTCTAACCTAACTTTTTGTCCCATTTCTTTTGTCATTAAAGTTGATGTAAATACCACGGGAATATAGAAAGATTTTAGTTTATCGTCTTAATAAGTACACGCGATGATAATTTCGCTGTTTTATTAACAATAAACATATAATTTACTTTTGTATACGTTAGGGCGAATCGATTTTTCTCGACGCTAGATTAACTGGGTTAACTTTAATTATTATCTCTGGGCATATACATAACATACGTACCTATTAAATAATTAGATACATAGTTACTTCCTTGTCTGCATACCATAAACTACAACTTGTTATAAATACCTAGTTTGTTTTTATTTATGTTAGTAACTTTATGAAAATTGTCTTGATTTTCTTGTCTTACGCATTTGAGGACCCAATGACGGAGCTAATTATATAGAAAGGCCATTGAACCGTGATGAATATAACGTATTGAACATAAAGAGTATATTCTGATTTTAGTCTTAAAAAAACTAGCTTACCTGCAGGCTTCATACGCTATTGTTATTTTTTTTAAACTTTCTTGTCCCTTTTCTACATCATTAAAAGAGCCTTGTTTTCTTCGCATACATGATTCAAAGACTGGTGTATGTGCTCAATAAATGGGTCAAATAGAGGTTTTTTTAATGTTATTGCTAGCTGTTGTTTTGTTGTTGTTGACTTGGATTACATTATTCTTGAAAATCTGTTCCGTCAATCCAGAAATCCCCCCCCCCCCCCCCCCCCCCTATCCTATATGTAGACCCCTTACAATGTCACTAACTCACAAACGTTACCTCTTTATAATAATACTATTAGATCAATAGTTATCATAAAATATTTATTTACCAATGTTATTTTGTGAAATTGTTATCATTGAACTATAATTGAACTATGTGTATATTTTTTGGTGTATTTGATTTATACATTTTACTGCATCAAATTAAAGTTGAGTATAGTTAAATAATAAGTATGTATAATAAAGAATATTTTACTGAACATTCATAAGTGCCTGTTAGTTAGGCCTATGTGAAATTGACATCATTTGATTCTTCATGTTGATTGATTGAATAATTTAATTTATGCAAATAATTACTTACTGAAAATTAATTTGCAGGACAGATTAATTTGTTTTGCTATAATCCGCTACTTGACAAGATTCTGTATGGAGATGTTGATTTCACAATGCGAAATCGTAGAAGTTTTGCATTGTGAAGTCAACATGTCCTGAGGATGTCCCGGTGTCAGGACGAAACGTACGTCGAAGAAAGTGTTTAAAAATTGGATGTGGTGTTTCATGTGGGCAGTGTTCCTGCATATTGTACCATACAGAATCTTTTCAAGTAGCGGATTATAGACCACCAAATTAATCTGTCCTGCTAATTATGTATTTCCGCAAAATAACGCCTGCTTCCATTCAATATTGAAAATTAATTTTCTTTCTTCCAGATCTTGATATGCGGTGATAGTCTCCGAATCAAAAATCGTTTTTTTTAAATCAATTTTTTTTTTCGAAAACTAACCTCTTCCGGGAAATTTTTAGAAGCGCACAAATTTGGAAAACATCGTACGGGCATCCATCCATCATTAGGCATCCAACTATCGCGTCTAGAAAATAACTGACGTCAACATAAGACTAAAGTCGTACCGCCACTAGAGTGGCGTCATTAATTCCACGTCACCAATCGTGGTGTAACCAGACTGTTATTCTTGGCGGAAAACCGAGATAGGTCTCTTTTTATTTGATATTGAAAGGAATCATAGAAATCAGTGTACATAATAAACTATTATTATTTTTTAAACATTTTGTTTTGAATAAAATCAAGTCAGGATGACAGAGGTGAAGGAAGTCGACAATAAGATAGAGGAGATATGTGAAGGGGTTTCAGAATTGACGGTTCTATCGTTCCGGAAACTCGAGGACGTGAAACGATTGGCTCAGCACTTCAGATACGTGATGAACCACCCAATAACGCAGCAGAATAAAACCATTCTACGCTACCTGAAGAATTTAGACGAGACCCATCGTAAGATATTCCTGAAGAAACGTGAAGGGGTTGAGGTGGAATTTATATTTACAACGGAAAAGAAATCCAATTTGCAGCGACAACGTTTCAACAGTCTGCCAGTGTCTGAAGTTCCCGAGCTGTTGAAGGCAGAGTTCTTGATATCGGAAAACGCAAACCAAGTACATATCTGTACGGACTGCAATGTTGAGATCGAATTGAACGATGAGGAACCGTTGATGGAGTCCCTGCAGAAACATTTCAGCTTGGACGTGCATTTACCTAAGTTAAAGAGAGAGAGTGTGGACGTAGCTGAGCCCATTGTCCTCCCGAAGATGTCACGTAGATTGTCCGCGATGGAAGGCGGTGAGAACCCCGCACAGATCGACCAGATCATACAGTTAGTCAGACCCATGGAGAAGCTAGACAAGATGTTCATTGGAAGACTCGAGACGTCTCTGATAAGACACCTTCCAGATAACTCTGAAGCCAGCATCGACGCAGCAATACGTTTCTACCAACAGGCGTACGATAAACTCTGCTCTGAAATATCCGGAATCGATTTCTCGGCTCTAACCAGCTCTGTAGCACCGATCATCATGAGCATTAAAGATAACGTCAACCAGAATTTCTCCGTCGACGCCAATAAGAATTTCGAAACGGATGAAAACGAGCAAGCTCCCGAAAGACCAATCAAAAACCAAGTGAAGAAGTACAGATACTATGGACCCATCGAAAATTTAATCATCAAGCTACTTATGAATCACAAATTATTGACGCTAGTTGACGATCGCACGGGCAAACTTGCGTTCTTCTGCATGGCTTGCGAATATTACACGTTAAGATTTCGCTACGACAGCGTGCTCAACCACGTATTCAACGAAACTCATTTGCATAACCTTTCTTGTATCCTTCAGTCGGATAAGCACATACCGTTCGCAATGGAAGGGTCGCCGATTGAGAAAATCAAGGATTTAAATTACAAATTCCTTCTCAACAACAGCATAACTGATACTAACGGCTTGACTTGTGGTTTGTGCAAGACCTCAATCGACTCTACCGATAACATAATCATGCATATCCTTGACGAAAACCATTTAGGGAAGTTATCCGATAAAGTCTACCGTAAAATGAAGGCGAATAACCCTGACGGGCCGGTTCCGGACGAATGGGGACCGAAGAGCCTGGACTGGGCGAAGTTCCTCGCGAGCGTCGGCAAACCCTTGAATAATCGGGATCATGTCGTCATAGAGAACTTCATCCGGCCGTCCGGGAAAATCGCCAACTACTGCACCTGCTGTGACATGACTTTGAAAGGTCCCAGACAGGTGTTGTTCAACCATATCCGTCAAAAGAAGCATCTGAGAAATGCAGCGCCCCATAAACTCTCCCTTCTCTACAAGAATCACTGCCGTCCCGCGGAATATTTCGCCAGCTTCGGAAATTTCTACGTCTGCGCCATTTGCCCTGAGTACATCGCTCTGCCGTCTTTCGCAGCAATCGTCGAACACTTTGATAGTCCAGAGCATTTGGAAACTGTATCCAAACTCATCCGAGCAGCGTTATACCCGGAATCCGACACAAAAGTTCTGGAGGCCAACAAAATTGTGATATCCGACGTTATTAAATGCGAATTATGTGAGGAAACCTTTCCGGAAGTTTCTGATTCTGTCAAGCATGTCCTTATGAGTATCGAGCATCAGAATTTGTTAGTAGAAACCAAGACCAAGTTGAACAAAGGCGATGTTATTAGTGTCTATATGAAAGGGAACTACGTCTTGCATAAAGACGGTGCTACCTTCACTTGTGTGGTCTGCAATGGAGTCTTTAACTCGATCAGGGCGTTGTTAGCGCATCTGGTCTACGCGGAACATTTCGAGCGGAAGCCGAGCGCGGAGAACGTTTTCCGCTTCTACTTGGAGCTGAAGCATAACATAAATATGCTGGGGCGGAACAAGTACGAGTACTACGCGTTCGGGAAGCTGAAGTGTGGGGTTTGCGAAGCGGATTTGGATGAAGGGGAAAACGCTAAACGGCACGTGGTGTCGTCGAGGCATCGGGACAATATGGGGGCTAGTTACGTCAATATTAGCTTGGACGTGTCTGGTGTGGAGTGAGGTGAGAGTTATTGGTTTTTTTTGACGTGACAACGTCTTATAATTCGATAGAGCCGGTTGCACGCACGAAAAAACATGACTCATCCGGCGTTACCGGCGTTACCTCGCGAGCGCGGAACGAGCGACAGAGAAGACGTTGTCACGTTCAACTATCGTCAGTAAACCGACTTTACAGATAACCAATTTTTTTCTATTTATAAGTATTAAGAGGAAACGATAGTGGTCTTTTTTCTATACAAACGTTCTCGTCTGTTTTCTTTCTGATTTATGAACTTGGAGCAATGAGATTTTTACAGAAAAATAAATATCAATGTCTTCTATGTTTTCGTTTTTGATAATACATTATCTTTAAGCACTAGAAGCCTTACAAAATGCTCGGATCTTTTATAAGGCTTCTTTATTTAAATTGCCTATACTATTGCCTTCATTATCTTTATTTAAATTGCCTATTTAGACCAGCGGGTCTAAATAGGCAATTTAAATAAAGATAATGTAAAGATAATGTATTATCAAAAACGACATTGATATTTATTTTTCTGTAAAAATCTCATTGCTCCAAGTTCATAAACCAGAAAGAAAACAGACGAGAACGTTTGTATGGAAAAAAGACCACTATCGTTTCCTCAAAAAGAGGGTTATATAAAAAATACCAAACCGCTCTCAACCTGTATTTGCTTACATTAAAACTAACAACTTTGTTCTACGACTTTTTTTACTCGATATTTTGAGAAATATCAAATATTCAATATTTTACAGAGAAACTCTAATTGTGCCTACTCTGTAATGTAACATCGGCAAGTGGCAACGGCGCGGTAGCGCGCGATCTTGCGGCGCGAAACCGCAACAGTGTAATGTAACTTTACAGCTCCCCTCCCCGGGCCCCTGGGGCTAATTATAGCCCGCATTCTTAAATTTAACTGACTGACCGACAGACAACCGAAGAAGCCACGGAGCGGTTCGCCACTCCTGACCGCTGGTCACTTCGCTGGGCCTCCCGTCTCCTCGGAGCGGGTCTCACCCGGCGGGGCAGTACCGCGACGGAACTGCGGCCGCTCCGTTCCACACAACCTCAAGCCCGCATCCCCACTTCTCATAAAGGGGGACAAACACCATGGCCAACAGATCGGCCACCCCAGTGACCCTGGCGTATTTGCGCCAGGCGGAAGATCCCGCTTGAAGGGGGCTCAGCCCCGAACAAGCTTGCCCGCGCCCCTACAAGGCGTGAGCGATAATACGAGCAGAAATAATTTTTTGTATGAAATAAATTAATATTAAATTTTGAAAAGTTTTGATGAAATAAACTAGATAACTAGGATATGGAAGCAAAAACGTTGTTTGCACAAGGAAAATTTTATTGAGAGTCACATGACATAAGTAAAAAACACTTGTTCGAATATCAATTAAAGAATGTCGTTAACTAAAAAGTTTCCATTAGCTTGCACCCATCCTTGTCAAAAATCACCTTCCATCCTCTCTCTACTAACTGTGAAACTGATAACAGATTAACACGCAAACCAGGTACATACATGACATCCCTCACGGCAAGCATTCTACCTTTCATACTCACCATGATGTCACCTTTACCCGCGCATTCCATCTTATCATTATTCGCACATGTCACGTTACTCATACTGACATTCACAACCAAATCTTTAAACCAATGTTTCTGGAAAGACATATGTGAAGATGCCCCGCTGTCGATGTACCACTCCGTCGGATTGAAGGAGTCCCCGGCACTTGATGAAGACAGGCTCACGACGTCTTTCATTTTGGAGGTCGAATCATCTGCTTTCCTTCCTTCAGGACAGTCCGGCTTCTTATGCCCATGCTTTCCACATCTATAGCATTTCACTTTGGTCATATTCTTGTCTTTGTTCCCATTCCGTTTCCGACTCTTACTCACTGCCAATGCCGAGTCCGTTGAAGACGATGTACTGCAACCTTGACGTGAATCCTCCTGTAGTAACTTCTGTCGTACGTTCTCTGAAGTCAACTTCATCCCAGAGTGTTCCAGTGCCATACGCATAGGTCTGTACTCTTCAGGTAATCCTCTCAGTAACACAACAGCTACAAGATCATCGTCAAATCCGGTGGCAATATCCTTCAACTTTTGAGATAGAGACATAACTGCAGAAACATAATCATGCATCGACGAGTGTCTCTCTAGCTTCTCATCCAGCAACGCGTTCATGAGGGTAATCCTGCGATTGACACCTTTATCCTCAAACGCTTTCGCTAAGCTATCCCAAGCATCTTTGGCATACTTTGAATCCTGTACATACGCATAGAGTGAAGTATCCACATGCAGACAGATCAAAACCAGTGCATCTTGGTCCTTCTCGATGGCGGTGGAGTCTTTGGAATCCGGGTACTTTGATGTATACGTGAACAACTTTTCTCGTATCAGAATTATTTAATTGCGAATTTCCACGTAGAGTAGTCATCTAGGCCGCAGAGGTTTTTAATGGCGACTTTCGTGGATAGGGCCATAACCTTTTGATGAAATAAACTAGATAACTAGGATATGGAAGCAAAAACGTTGTTTGCACAAGGAAAATTTTATTGAGAGTCACATGACATAAGTCATTATTAAAAAACACTTGTTCGAATATCAATTAAAGAATGTCGTTAACTAAAAAGTTTCCACAAAAAGTCGTAGTAGTTCTACGTTGTTAGTGTAAGTTGTTAGTGTTAATGTAAACAACTATAGGCCGTGAGCGATTTGGTGTTTTTTATATTGTTGTTTTGCCATTAGGGATGTAAATTAAAATAGTTTACGACCTCTCAGACCTACCGAACATACACGGAAAATTTCATAACAATCGGTCGAGCCGTTTCGGAGGAGTTTAGTAACCAATATTGGCACGAGAAATATGTATAAATATTAGGGATTAGAGATATATCTTGTTTTTGAAAATTATTAGGAAATTTGTTCAAAAATCGTGAGTTTTTTTAAAGCCAACTTCAACGACTTCAAGGCCAAAGTCTTTATACATATTTCAATCCACGATGACGAGCCTCACTCTGTCAAACTCCATACGAACCAAATGAAATATAAGTGATTTTGACGGAGTGGGGTGCGTCTTCGTGGATTGGAATATTTATAACTATAGTAGTGTTATTATCTCGCTGCAGACTCGGCCATAAATCATTCGAGTGTTTCGCTTTTGTTGTTCACTAAACTACAAAAGCAGCAGTGAAATACAAAAGCGAAACACTCGGATGATTTATGACAGAGTCTGCAGCGAGATAATAACAATACAAAAGCGAAACACTCGGATGATTTATGACAGAGTCTGCAGCGAGATAATAACAATACAAAAGCGAAACACTCGGATGATTTATGACCGAGTCTGCAGCGAGATAATAACACTACTATAAGTATCACTACTGTACTGTACTAATTTCGATGATTCTTTTTTTTATTGGTCAGGATGTACTTCAATGTTTTTTTGTCAATGATACTTATCGTATTTTTCCTTGTTTCCAGTGTTCAATGCGTGTTGGTCCGGCGCGGTCGTCTCGCTGGACGTTGGGCGATTTGGTCGCGTTGGACAAAAGATTCCATGTCACTGTAGCGTTGGCGTTGGCACGAAGCGACGACCGTTCTACAATGATGTAATATTATTATGGACTAAAAATTTATTAAAAATGATTTTAAGTAATTTTTTTAATTTTATACCTGTTTCAATTTCTGCACCTCTTCTCCTTATCCAAATTTCCCCACAATCATATTTTTTTAACTTCTACAACTGACTGCGATCTCACATGATGGTAAGTGATGGAGATGATGCAACCGAAGTTATAATACTAAGGGCACCGATAAGAAACCTAAAGCTACTGTTACACATGCTCTAAAATAGCATGTTAGTGAGCATGCTTACGACTATGCTCAATACGAGCATGCCTATGAACAGTTTACATTTGCTAGCAATAGGCAAGCTAGTTTAAGCTATATTTGCTAGCAATTAGCATGCTCAATAAGCAAACCTGTTTAGACGCGCTTAAAGCACGCCCCCTTCCACCCGCGACGCAGGTAGCATGCTAATTTTGAGCAACATGCTACTAAGTAGCAGCTTCTCGATAGAAGCATGCTCTCATGCTTGAAATCAGCATGTGTAACAGTAGCTTTAAGATATGGGCATCCCAACGATTTACGTAAACCTTTTTCGTACACGCAAACAGTGGCGCCATCTGTCAAAATTCCGTAGGTAACTGCTGAGCGAACTACAGCGTGGCCTAACTGCTGGTGACAAAACAAGCATTTTTGGTATATGCCTATTACACTAGGCCCGGTTGCTTAACTTGACTTTAACCGAAACGTTATAGTTAAAGATGGCAGCCTGACTCCTTACGAAATGAGAGACCATATTTGACCAAAACGCTTTGATTAAATATGGCGGCCTCACTCTTGTCTTTCGAAATAAGTAAGGGTCAGACCGCTTTATCAAGCAACCGGGGCTATAACCGGGTAAATAACTCCCTTAACGGTCCTCTACAGTATAGTACAAGTATCGCGCCTAAACATTAAATCGCTTGGCGTCTACTGGTAGGGGAATAGGTAAATAACTTGTCACGGCCGAAGCCTCCCACAAGGCCAGAGCCAAATTATAAACTGCCCCGTGGCAGGAATCAAACCCGCGACCACCTGATGTGATGGCCATAGAATACCAAATTAAGCTTTAAAATAACGTTTTTAAATTTTATTTATTTTTTTAATGTAGCATTCAGGTAAATAAATTTTTATCAAAGCGCCTGCTATTTTTAAAGAGCAATTTCGCTTATTTTAGAATTAAGGTACCTAAGCTATTATAAAGTAGCATAGTAAACACGCTGTGCTATTAGACTTCTGTAGTTATAGTAGATAAGCATATCCCTTATACTTAGTTTCACCATGTGTGAAAGGTAACTGTATAAACAATAGAAAAACCTTATCCTAAGACAAAATTTCATAAAAATCGCTAAGTAGGTTTTCGAGATCCGCGAGATGTGTAAATATCTTTTTTTTATACTATATAGGCTAGCGCTTGACTGTGATCACACCTGATGGAAAGTGATGATACAGTCTAAGGTGGAACGCGCTTGCCTAGAAGATGCCTATTCACTCTTGATTTGAAGGCACCCGGGTTGTAAGTGGCAGGAAAGACACTGCCTGGGAGTGTATTCCAGGCCTTTGCAGTGCGTATCAGGAACGAGGAATCAAACCGCTTAGGTGAACAACATTAAACCAAACTACCGGTGAAAGTTAGAGTTTTATTTGCCAATTATATGCCTAAACACTTACAAATTACGAATAAATAATCGGCTAATGCGAGTCGAACCATTTCCCATCGAACCATAGACCATTGATTGTTTTCGAAAGCGTTGCATTAGTGATATTAGAAATCGTAGTCGATGCCAGTCAGACTCGCGCACTGAGAGTTCCGTACTAATTTAGAAAAAGTAAAACGGTATAGGTAACTATTCCGTACCTACTAATTTAGAAAAAGTAAAACGGTATAACTATTCCGTACTAATTTAGAAAAAGGATGACGGTAGATATATCCATGAGAAAACCATAATATTATGTCTTAAATTTTTAATTGGAAAGCATATTGTATTAAACAGTAGTTTGATGAGAGTTGAAGTCGGTTTTTTTTGTTAATTAATTAACGTATACAACGTTAGTTATTTAACAAAAAAATCGACTGATGAACTACACGAGACACCAATTTTATATGTAGTCTACATAAAATTGTTGTCTCTGTAGTTCATCCATATTTCACGTGACGCTTGAAAGCTCACTTGAAAGACATCGTTTACGTAGCGTAGCCCCGTAGCTACGTGATTGGCTCCGCCCTCCGCCCTCCGTTGTGATTGGGGGACGGATCCGCCAATGGGGATCCACTTCCGGAGGGCCGATTCTGGTCAAGTTACATTTTAGTTTTACATTACAGGGAGATTACCTATCTATACTTACTATTTCAATTCGTTTATTTTCTCTTACTTATTTTTTTACACATGAAAGCTCATGAAACAGATATAGCAATAGCGAGGGACCAGAGAGGGATAAAGGTAAAGTGGTCTCTTTCTGGTCCCTCGCTATTATTGCTTTATCTGTTTCATGTGTCAAAGAGAAAAAAAACGAATGAAAATAGTATATAATATTATGACGACCGAATGGCGTAGCGGTAGCGAACCTGCCGTCTACGTCGGAGATCGTGGGTTCGATTCCCAGTACAATGTTTGTATGATGAGCATGAATGTTTTCCAGTGTCTGGGTGTTTTTCAATCCAAAATCCTTGTTTTTCTGTTTTTTATCGCAAACTACAACGGATATCATTTTAATTTTTGTTTTAATGTGTCGATAATAACAATATCCAAAAACGCTTAGAAACCGATTTTTGTTAACTGGCTTAGCTTTTGAGTACCTACTTAATTAGGTAAAAGGTTATTTTTTTTATATTCTTTCGCGACGCTGCATGTCGCACCTACCAACGTACCTATACCTACCCGTAAGAGTGAGAAAGACAAAAATAAATTTTGGATATTATTATTACCGTCACATTGAAACAAAAATTACAATTAGGTACATCCATTGTAGTTTCCGCTAAAAATTAGAAATACAAATAATAAATGTTGGAGCAACTTTTGGGAGAACTTTCTATCGAGACAATTTTTTTATCCAACAATTATTTATTAAAAACAATTTTTTATCCAACAATTATTTATTAATGACAATTAAAAATTTTATGTAATAATTATTGATATTATTTAAGAAATTGTATATAATGACATTTTTTTTTGACAAGAGCAAGTGCCGAGTTTCTTGCCAGTTCTTCTCGGTGCAAACCTGCTTTCCGAACCTGGCGGTAGAGTTTTGACTTTTCATAAGAGCCTATAATTGGGCCTATGTGAAAATAAAGATTTTTCATTTTTCATTTTCATTTTCATTTCATCCAATCGTGTTTCTGCTTCTAAGCGATTTTAGATTTAAGACCCAAAATACATGACGTTTAAATTTGAAAGTAATTGTCTTTATAGTTTTTAAATAAAACTTCATTCTATCGCATAAATACGGCTTCTACGCCGTTAATAGATTAGGGAGATGAGAGGGATCACACAAACCCACTAAACTAATGTAATTAAGCCATTATCGGGATGAAATTTGATCACACAGATGATAATATACTTATTTCATCATTTAGGGGGCGGATTTGATTGTGTTTTGACACGTTTATGATTTGTTTATTTGGTAAAGTTTTATTGTGGAACTAGCTGACGCGGCAATCGTTGTTTTGTCATGGAAATTTGAGAGAAATCGATCGAGCCGTTTCGGAGGAATTTGGTTGAGTAAAAACACTGTGACACAAGAATTTCAAATTTTAGTCTAGTCTACCTAAACATATAAAAATTTAGACCAGACTTTTGTTCTACGACTTTTCAAATTTTGACGACCTCCCTGGCGCAGTGGCGGCGCGCTCGGATTCGAGTGGGAGGTCGCGGTTGCGATCCCACCACGGGCTACTTTGGGATTTTATAATTTATAAGTCTGGTGGGAGGCATCGGCCGTGGCTAGTTACCACCCTACCAGCAAAGACGCAACGCCAAGCGATTTAGCGTTCCGGTGCGATGCTGTGTAGAAAACGTTGGGGTTTTACTTACCCTTCCAAGTTAGTACGATAACATCTTAGGCTGAATCACTTACCATCAGGTGAGATCGCAGTCAAGTACTAACTTGTACTTTTTTTTTTTTGTTTTTATACTATATAGGCTAGCGCTTGACTGTGATCACACCTGATGGAAAGTGATACAGTCTAAGGTGGAACGCGCTTGCCTAGAAGATGCCTATTCACTCTTGATTTGAAGGCACCCGGGTTGTAAGTGGCAGGAAAGACACTGCCTGGGAGGGTATTCCAGGCCTTTGCAGTGCGTATCAGGAACGAAGAATCAAACCGCTTCGTACGCGTCTTTGGTACCTACGTCAACTATGTATGGGTGGAAGCCTTTACGATGCCTTGCCGTTCTATGGTAGAAAGGTGACGGGGGAACCAAATTAAAAAGTTCCTGAGCACACTCTCCGAAATATATTCTATAGAATACCGACAGACAGGCAACCTTACGACGATGTTCAAGGCTTTGATGTTTACTTACCTATAGAATAAAAAATATTCAGCAACAATTAATTTCATACAAAAAAATGCTATTTCTGTAAAGTAACATTACACTACTGTGGTTCTTACTGTGTGGTAATTAGGTATAGGTATTATCTAGACTAGATTAACACTAACATGCTAGCTGTGACGGTCTGTTCTGGTTGGAGGCTTCCACAGATTAGTAAAAGAGCTTCGGTCGCTGCTAGTTAGGTACCTACCTACGTAGGTATGCACCTTACCGCGTAAAAGACACACTGACAAACGATTTGGCGTTCCGACGCGATCCTGCGTTTTGACCGAGGGGTTACTAACAGTGAGCAAACAGAACTCTGATTTCAACTAGCCTATAGTAAGTGTTATTATCTCGCTGCAGACTCGGCCATAAATCATCCGAGTGTTTCGCTTTTGTTGTTCACTAAAATACAAAAGGAGCAGTGAAATACAAAAGCGAAACACTCGGATGATTTATGACCGAGTCTGCAGCGAGATAATAACACTACTATAGTAATATTATAACAGTTTAGTAAAATCAGAGCAATTCGCTATCACTCCCAAGGGTTTGTGTCGTGTGTGTCGACGCCTGAAACTAATTTAACAAATGTGTCACAACACGATCAAAACGCCCACTAATCGGATTTCATTCCGATAATGTAATTATTCTTTTATCTTAATTATATTAGTGGGTTTGGCTGTCCCCCTCTCATCTCCGCAACCGAGGCCTTAGAGATAGGTACAGAAATTGTGTTACTGTCGCAGATAGGACAAAGTAACAACAATTCTTACATTTGTGGACACTGATTTCTATTATACTAGTAGGTACGGTTGATCACAGACTGTCAACGTAAAAATTAAGACACTTGATTTACGCCACTCTGGCGCTGATCGTTGCGTAACTTGGCGTGAGCGTCCATGGAACTAAAAAAACAAATTCAATAGGTATAGAGATCAGAATCTGTAGATCATCATCAAAGCTCAATGCTTGATAGGTCATCAAACAGGTTGTTTCGATTTCCGTGTCGTAATAGTATTACTTAGATATCTACAGGCTAGGTACCTACATAATGTTTTATTCTGACGCACTGACTGATTTAGGTAGTACCTCTGATAAGGAGACTCAGTAAACTTTTTTCGTAAAAGCAAACAGTAGGCGCCATCTGTCAAAATTCTATAGGTGGCTGCTGAGCGAACTACAACGCCTTACTGTTGATGACCATGAAACACCACTCACAATTTTCCAACACTTTCTTCGACGTACGTTTCGTCCCGACACCGGGACATCCTCAGGAGATGTTGACTTCACAATGCGAAATCGTAGAGTCATTTACTCTACGATTTCGCATTGTAAAGTCAACATCAACAAGTCCATACAGAATCTTTTCAAGTAGCGGCTCTGTCCTGCTAATTATGGATTTCCGCAAAATAACGCCTGCTTCCATTCAATACAAAGCAAGTATTTTTGCCACCGGTAAACTGGCGACATTTTTTCGCGCTGTCCGCCCTGTTCAGGATAGATATCAATTGGTAGTTCATAATTTTGTACTAGATAGGTATTAGATAAGTATAAGAAATCATAATATGAGGGAAGATTTGTGATAGGTACTTATACTGAGGTTAAAAGCACCATGCAGATTTGAATTTTCTTCATCGTAGGAAAGTCTTATCCATCCTAATTATTGTAGTAATCCGCTCTACATAAGCAAATCTCCGTATACCGCCCCTTCCTGAAAAAGATCCCGCCTCTCCCAAAGCCGCCAACAGGAGCGCTCGCACTTGCCACTTTTGACAGTGTTTAATCTGTGAACGAACATAAAGGACGCGCGAACGCGTTATCTATAAAAACCTTAAAAAAACAAATAAAAAAATGGATGGTTGACGTTTTTATTTTTTTAGTATTTTGTGTGGTGCGAGTGCTAGTGATTTAAATAAGTACATCTTGATGTTTTTTGTGAAATGGAAAACTATGAGTATTTTTTTGAAACCTGTGAAATCTAATTAGAATCGGTTTGAAATTTTTTGGGTGTAAAAACAATTAATTCAGGTAAGTTTATTTAAATCTTCATACTCAGTAGATACCTACCTTGGTTTTAACTTTGATCACTCGTTTACGGGCTTTTCATCCCTCTGGGAGAAGGATAAATGTATAGGGCTTACTTTCCCGGAAGTATAGGTAGGTACCTACTCACAGACTTTTTTGATTTTCCTCTCCTTTTTGGGAATTTTTAAATTTGTAAAATCTTCATTAGTTTTTGAGATATTTGCATATATAGAATAGAAACCTCTGTTTCATATTTTTTTATTTAACTATTTTTTTTAAGTGAATAATATAATATATAACTAAATATTAGGTATACCTATATGATAAGCGGCAATAGAAATACAGCATCTGTGATTTCAAGTGTAACTATCACGGTTCAAGAGATATTAGTACCTACAGCTTGGGGACAGACAGACGGAAAGCGAAGTCTTAATAATTGGGTCCCGTTGTTACTCTTTGGGTACGGAACCATAAAAATCACATAATTTTTTTGAGCTACCTACGTACCTAAGTAGAGATATTTCAATCCACGATGACACGCCCCACTCTCTCAAACTCCATACGAATCAAATGAAATTGACAGAGTGGGGCGCGTCTACGTGGATTGTAATGTAAGTAGGAATAGGTACCTATATCGTGTTTTGTCGACACATGCACGACACGTTTGTCCAAACTGCTCTCAATGTTTACGTTATACGACGGAAGGTTACACACATTGGAACGCAATTAAACGATCCCAAATACTATTTGAAATTATGAATACTTATATAGCTGACTTCAAAAAATATCTAGCCTAAAAATAGCCAGGTTCACAGACGGCAAGGAAAGCATATAGATTTAATACCTAGGTATACTAGCCTTTACAAATATCTAGCCTGGAATAGCCCTTCCGATCACACAAGAGAGCTCTTAAGACCATTCATGCGTTGGAATTATGCTTGAGTCAAAATTGTCAATTTTCGACGTAACAAAAGAGTGTCATGTGTTCAATTATTGATTAGATAATTGCTATCATATTATTTGGCATTTCATAATCTAGTTTTTGTCTCAAAAATATTTGAAAATATGTGTATAACTTTCTCATTAGAAAGTTTAAGGTAAAGGCTAATTACTCACTTAGCGGTGGAAGCTCTATTTTGATGCAAGATATTTGCCATGTTTCATAACACAAACTTATAACAATGACATATTTAGAAAATAACATTTACTAAAAAATGTCTCAAAAAAAAAACACGATTTTCCTAGATTTTCATTCAAAAACCATAAACCGAAAAGTGTCATTTTTAGCATTTTTCGATAAATTTAACGTATTATTTTAGGATAAAATCCAAGATATTTTGTTATTTCTAAATTATAGTAATTTAATTCAATTAATATTCAATGTCACTGGTTATTTACTATTTTAATAAGTAGTATATTTATTTTACTATAATTTTTTTTGTAATAGCATTATCAGCGCAAAATTGCGTCAGCGCCAACGAAAACCAATTTAGTATGGCAAGAAACGCGATGCGCGCCGTTTTGCATGAACGCTCTTAAGTATTTGGTTCAGACACAGTCGGAGAACTGCAAAAGTTCATTTTGAGTTTAATTTTCGTGTCCCAGAGCTATTATAGGATGTGCGCGTAGAGATATAATATGTCTCTTTACTATTGTCACTCTCTTGTTTCTTTCCAATCTACATATATAGATAGACAGAGAAACATACCTAATCGACCAAAGTAGAAAGACATAATCTCTACGTACGCATTATGCATTCACTGTTGATAGGTACCATACCCTGGGCACGAAAATTTAAATTTGGTTTAGTTTTTTGCAATTAGTAGACTAATTATGCAACGTAGGCATATAGCGATGTGTTTTGCGAGCACAAATTTTATGCATCTACATGTTTTTCATAAAAAACTTTAGTCAACAACACTCATTTACATCATATTGGTCCCCGATAGCTCCAAGTCGGGGAAACTGCAAAAAATAATCTTTCGGAAACCAATATGAGGTGAATGGAAATTTTGAAGCAAAGTTTTTATTGAAAACATGTAGGTACTTAGATGCATAAATATTATGCTCGCAAAAGTTTATGAAAAACTTGTAGATGCATTAATCTGCTATAACGATTGACGACTTTAGGTAGGTACTTAATATGTACTGTAGCTATGTTCAAAGCTGTCTTGGGGAATAAGCTAAATAAAACACGATTGACTCCAACAAGATTCTAATTTAAGTACTTAAGTTTCAACAATTTAGTAAATGCACAAACAATATACCAAATATGATTCTATTGTGAAATACGACTATATCGTAGCGCGGATCTAACGTAACTGCTGAAATCGTGTAGCATTTGTTCTTATAACGCAACGCTTTACATAAACGCTGCATCTTAACATGACTATATATAATAAACGGTCCCAGTACATGAGCATACGCCTCGCGCGCCCGCATGAGTGGCGTGCCCCTACAACGACCGATTAGAATAGCGAAAGCGAACCTGCTGTCTGCGTCGGTGGTCGTGGGTTCGATTCCCACTACTGGTAAATGTTTGTGTGATGAGCATGAATGTTTTCC
The DNA here is from genome assembly GCA_036785405.1 of Coenonympha arcania. Taxonomy (NCBI): domain Eukaryota; kingdom Metazoa; phylum Arthropoda; class Insecta; order Lepidoptera; family Nymphalidae; genus Coenonympha; species Coenonympha arcania. The sequence goes on from CM072081.1 coordinate 2,308,217, forward strand.
AGTGTCTGGGTGTTTTTCAATATAAATATATACTACAATTTATAGTACTTATGTATATTTATCAGTTATCTAGTACGCATAACACAAGCTATCGCTTACATTGGGGCTAGATTGCGATTTGTGTAATTGTCCTGATATTTATTAGTTATTATTATTTATTAATATTATATTTATCGAAAAGCTTAATAAAATTTGAATTTTCGCGGCCGAATGTTCCCATCCGTTTTAAACAAGCTTTAAAAAATCTCTGCACATTCCTCAAAGCTGCACTGAAAACAAATCTGTTAGTCATAAAGTATCTATCTAATGCAGTTCAAGTGGCGAGAGATACCTAACCACGCATTCATTGCTCTACACAAGTGGCAGTATGATATAGCTACTACTTAGATATTATAATATGTTTGTAGTGAAGTCAAGTGACTGAGAGCATTGGTGCCGGAATGACTGGCTTAGTCCCAAAATAGAATAGAAATTATAGTAGTGTTATTATCTCGCTGCAGACTCGGTCATAAATCATTCGAGTGTTTCCCTTTGTTGTTCTTTGTTGAGTTGTGCATTACTGCAGAACAACAAAAGCGAAACACTCGAATGAATTATGACCGAGTCTGCAGCGAGATAATAACACTAACTACTATAATTCAATTTCTGGATAATTCGCAGTTTATCTATACTATTCTATACTTAGTAATTGCAATAATTGATATTGTAAACGAAAATTGCAATAGTTATTTAGAGGTTATAAAATGTAACTCAATTATTTTGTTCTTTTTTTTATTTTCTAACAGTGGATGGTATGGTAGGCATTGTATACTCTATAGTAGTGTTATTATCTCGCTGCAGACTCGGTCATAAACCATTCGAGTGTTTCGCTTTTGTTGTTCTTTGTTGAGTTGTGCATTACTGCAGAACAACGAAAGCGAAACACTCGAATGGTTTATGACCGATTCTGCAGCGAGATAATACTATAATTCAATTTCTGGATACTTCGCAGTTTATCTATACTTAGTAATTGCAATAATTGTAAAAGATATTGTAAAAGAAAATAGCAATGGTTACTTTGAGGTTATAAAACTCAATTTTGTTCTTTTTAGGGTTCCGTACCAAAATGGTAAAATGGAACCCTTATGGTGCGACTTTCTCCGTCTGTCTGTCTGTCCGTCTGTCTGTCCGTCACACTCGATTATTTCAGTAACTACCGGAGCTATCGATATGAAATTTGGAACAGTTGTGTATATTAGTGGCCCAATGACACTGGAATAAAAAAAAATTGAAAATTATTTTTGTTCTTATTTAAAAAGGGGGGAAAATAGGAGGGTTGAAATTTAAAAGTGAGATAACTGTACTGTGTGGGGTATCATATGAAAGGGTTTACTTTGTACATTCTAAAACCGATTTTTAATTATTTTTAGTCATGATAGTTTTTGATTTATCGGGGAAAATGTCTAAAAAAATACCGTTCCCCCCCTTATCTCCGGAGTTTACCAATCGAAAAATCTCAAATAATTATGGTCAATAGGAATTTACGTATATTTTACAGGAAAACTATAGCCAATGCTCTAACTAGCATAGTTTTTTTGATATTAACAATAAACCTCTACAAACAAAGTTAGTTTTGCGGTTCATTAACATAGGTAATTATTATCGTTTTACATCTTTGGTCGTTACAGTTTTGGTCGTGTTACATCTACATTAGTATGCCTGATTGTTTTGCTTCAGTACTTCTTGAGTACGGAACCCTCGGTGCGCGAGTCCGACTCGCACTTGGCCGGTTTTTTTTTATTCTCTATAACAGTGGATGATAGGCATTGTATACTCTAAAGTCTAACTGGTATGCTTTTGTACTTAAGACGACAAAAAAAATCCGTATAGGCTTACCAATCTTAAAAACTAATAAGTAGGTACCTATTTACAATAAATCTTATCACTAGCTTATTCTATTTACTATACAAGTCTTGCCCTCGTGGAATGGTGCCAAGAATACTGGCTGCGTTTCCGCGTTGCGCAAAAAATGAGCCAGCCCTTCTGTCACCAGTTGAGGTTATTAAGAATGAATTTTTTGGCACTATGACTCCATGGCCCCAGGGTCTCCACGGCAAACGGGACAAATATGTAAGTCTCTAATAGAGAGACATACTTATTTGCGACGCCTACCTGATTCAGCAGTTTCAGCTGCGGCTCCCGGCTTTGATTCTGAAAATGAAAATGAAAATGAAAATATTTATTTTTACATAGGCCTAAATAACAGGCTCTTATGAAAAGTCAAAACTCTACCGCCAGGTTCGGAAAGCTTCGGTTTCGGAAATTCTGTCTCCCTGATAATATGAATCGAAACCAATGTGTCAACGCATGTTAAATTAAAGTTTTGGCTTTTCATATCAGTCATTCAGTCTATACACGGTGACTTATTATATGGTCTTACAAAATGGCTTACCTACATAAAAAATTAAAGTTTTTTTTTACATATTCATGGGAACAACTTTAAACCAGATCTCTCTACATTGTCCATGTGTTTTGTTCCAGTAAGGGCGATGTCGAGCTACGGCAGCACTTCGCCCTCAGACGAAGGCTTCGACAGATACGAGCCGCCCTTCTACTGCCCGCCCGACCACCACCAAGGTACCGCCCTAGGTAGGAAAACTCTATCAGGAAAACTCTTCAAGGAAAACTTAGAAAAACTGTACTCGGAAAAGTCTACTAGGAAAACTGTACTAGGAAAACTATATTAGAAAAACTCTACAAGGAAAACTCTACTTCGAAAACTCTATTAGGAAAACTCTTCTAGGAAAACTCTACTTGGAAAACTCTACCAGGAAAACTCTATTAAGAAAACTCTACGAGGAAAACACTACTAGGAAAACTCTACTCGGAAAACTCTAATTGGAAAACTCTATTAGGAAAACTCTTCTAGGAAAACTCTTCTAGGAAAACTCTACTTGGAAAACTCTACTAGGAAAACTCTATTAGGAAAACTCTACTCGGAAAATTCTATCAGGAAAACTCTTCTAGGAAAACTCTACTTGGAAAACTCTACTTGGAAAACTCTACTAGGAAAACTCTATTAGGAAAACTCTACTAGGAAAACTCTACTGAAAAAACTCAACTCGGAAAACTCAACTCGGAAAACTCTACTAGGAAAACTCTACACGGAAAAATCATCAAGGAAAACTCTACTAGGAAAACTCAACTCGGAAAACTCTACTAGGAAAACTCTACACGGAAAACTCATCAAGGAAAACTCTACTAGGAAAACTCTATTTGGAAAACTCTACTAGGAAAACTCTACTAGGAAAACTCTACTCGGAAAACTCTAATTGGAAAACTCTATTAGCAAAACTCTTCTAGGAAAACTCTTCTAGGAAAACTCTACTTGGAAAACTCTACTAGGAAAACTCTATTAGGAAAACTCTACTCGGAAAATTCTATTAGGAAAACTCTTCTAGGAAAACTCTACTTGGAAAACTCTACTAGGAAAACTCTATTAGGAAATCTCTACTCGGAAAACTCTACTAGGAAAACTCAACTCGGAAAACTCAACTCGGAAAACTCTACTAGGAAAACTCTACACGGGAAACTCATCAAGGAAAACTCTACTCGGAAAACTCTATTAGGAAAACTCTTCTAGGAAAACTCTACTTGGAAAACTACTACGAAAACTCTACTAGGAAAACTCTATTAGGAAAACTCCACTCGAAAAACTCTACTAGGAAAACTCCTCTAGGAAAACTCTTCTAGGAAAACTCTACTTGGAAAACTCTACAAGGAAAACTCTACTAGGAAAACTCAACTCGGAAAACTCAACTCGGAAAACTCTACTAGGAAAACTCTACACGGAAAACTCATCAAGGAAAACTCTACTAAGAAAACTCTATTTGGAAAGCTCTACTAGGAAAACTCTACTAGGAAACTCTACTCGGAAAACCCTACTCGGAAAACTCTTTAAGGAAAACTCTACTAGGAAAACTCTACTCGGAAAACTCTATTAGGAAAACTCTTCTAGGAAAACTCTACTTGGAAAACTACTAGGAAAACTCTATTAGGAAAACTCTACTAGGAAAACTCTACTAGGAAAACTACTCGGAAAAATTCTACTAGGAAAATTCTACTCGGAAAACTCTACTAGGAAAACCCAGGAAAACTCTACTAGGAAACTCTACTCGGAAAACCCTACTCGGAAAACTCTTTAAGGAAAACTACTCGGAAAACTCTACTAGGAAAATTCTACTCGGAAAACTCTACTCGGAAAACTCTACTAGGAAACTCTATTTAGAAAACTCTTCTAGGAAAACTCTACTTGGAAAACCCTACTAGGAAAACTCTACTCGGAAAACTCTACTAAGAAAACTCTACTAGGAAAACTCTACTCGGAAAACTCTACTAGGAAAACTCTACTCGGAAAACTCTACTAGGAAAACCCAGGAAAACTCTACTCGGAAAACTCTTCTCGGAAAACTCTACTAGGAAAACTACTCGGAAAACTCTATTAGGAAAACTACAAACTGCATTAGGAAAACTCAGAAAAACTCTACTCGGAAAACTCTACTCGGAAAACTCTACTAGGAAAACTCTACTCGGAAAACTCTACTAGGAAAACTACTCGGAAAACTCTACTAGGAAAATTCTACTCTGAAAACTCTACTAGGAAAACCCAGGAAACCTCTACTCGGAAAACTCTACTCGGAAAACTCTACTCGGAAAACTCTACTCGGAAAACTCTACTCGGAAAACTCTTCTCGGAAAACTCTACTAGGAAAACTCTACTCGAAAAACTCTACTAGGAAAATTCTACTCGGAAAACTCTACTCGGAAAACTACTCGGAAAACTCTACTCGGAAAACTCTACTAGGAAAATTCTACTCGGAAAACTCTACTAGGAAAACTCTACTCGGAAAACTCTACTAGGAAAATTCTACTCGGAAAACTCTACTAGGAATACCCAGGAAAACTCTACTCGGAAAACTCTACTCGGAAAACTCTTCTCGGAAAACTCTACTAGGAAAACTACTCGGAAAACTCTACTAAGAAAATTCTACTCGGAAAACTCTACCAGGAAAACTCTACTCTGAAAACTCTACTAGGAAAATTCTACTCGGAAAACTCTACTAGGAAAACCCAGGAAAACTCTACTCGGAAAACTCTACTAGGAAAACTCTACTCGGAAAACTCTACTAGGAAAATTCTACTCGGAAAACTCTACTCGGAAAACTCTACTAGGAAAACTCTACTAGGGAAATTCAACTCGGAAAACTACACGGAAAACTCTACTCGGAAAAATCTACTAGGAAAACTCTACTCGGAAAACTCTACTAGGAAAACCCAGGAAAACTCTACTCGGAAAACTCTACTAGGAAAACTCTACTCGGAAAACTCTACTAGGAAAATTCTACTCGGAAAACTCATCTCGGAAAACTCTACTAGGAAAACTACTCGGAAAACTCTACTAGGAAAATTCTACTCGGAAAACTCTACTAGGAAAACTCTACTCGGAAAACTCTTCTCGGAAAACTCTACTAGGAAAACTCTACTCGGAAAACTCTACTAGGAAAACTACTCGGAAAACTCTACTAGGAAAATTCTACTCGGAAAACTCTACTAGGAAAACCCAGGAAAACTCTACTCGGAAAACTCTTCTTTCGGAAAAGTTTTCTTAGTAGAGTTTTCCTAGTAGAGTTTTCCTAATAGAGTTTTCTTAGTAGAGTTTTCCTAGTAGAGTTTTCCTAATAGAGTTTTCCTAGTAGAGTTTTCCGAGTAGAGTTTTCCTGGGTTTTCCTAGTAGAGTTTTCCGAGTAGAATTTTCCTAGAAGAGTTTTCCGAGTAGTTTTCCTAGTAGAGTTTTCCGAGTAGAGTTTTCCTAGTAGAGTTTTCCGAGAAGAGTTTTCCGAGTAGAGTTTTCCTAGTAGAGTTTTCCGAGTAGAATTTTCCTAGTAGAGTTTTCCGAGTAGTTTTCCTAGTAGAGTTTTCCGAGATGAGTTTTCCGAGTAGAATTTTCCAAGTAGAGTTTTCCGAGTAGAGTTTTCCTAGTAGAGTTTTCCGAGTAGAGTTTTCCTAATAGAGTTTTCTTAGTAGAGTTTTCCAAGTAGAGTTTTCCGAGTAGAGTTTTCCTAGTAGAGTTTTCCGAGTAGAGTTTTCCTGGGTTTTCCTAGTAGAGTTTTCCGAGTAGAGTTTTCCTAGTAGATTTTTCCGAGTAGAGTTTTCCGAGTAGAGTTTTCCGAGTAGAATTTTCCTAGTAGAGTTTTCCGAGTAGAGTTTTCTCTACTAGGAAAACCCAGGAAAACTCTACTCGGAAAACTCTTCTCGGAAAACTCTACTAGGAAAACTACTCGGAAAACTCTATTAGGAAAACTACAAACTGCATTAGGAAAACTCAGAAAAACTCTACTCGGAAAACTACTCGGAAAACTCTACTAGGAAAACTCTACTCGGAAAACTCTACTAGGAAAACTACTCGGAAAACTCTACTAGGAAAATTCTACTCTGAAAACTCTACTAGGAAAACCCAGGAAACCTCTGCTCGGAAAACTCTACTCGGAAAACTCTACTCGGAAAACTCTACTCGGAAAACTCTTCTCGGAAAACTCTACTAGGAAAACTACTCGGAAAACTCTACTTGGAAAATTCTACTCGGAAAACTCTACTAGGAAAACTCTACTCGGAAAACTCTTCTCGGAAAACTCTACTAGGAAAACTCTACTCGGAAAACTCTACTAGGAAAACTACTCGGAAAACTCTACTAGGAAAATTCTACTCGGAAAACTCTACTCGGAAAACTCTACTAGGAAAACTCTACTCGGAAAACTCTTCTCGGAAAACTCTACTAGGAAAACTCTACTCGGAAAACTCTACTAGGAAAACTACTCGGAAAACTCTACTAGGAAAATTCTACTCGGAAAACTCTACTAGGAAAACCCAGGAAAACTCTACTCGGAAAACTCTACAAGGAAAACTCTATTAGGAAAACTCTACTAGAAAAACTCTACTAAGAAAACTCAACTAGGAAAACTCTATTAGGAAAACTCTACTAGGAAAACTCTACTAAGAAAACTCAACTCGGAAAACTCAACTCGGAAAACTCTACTAGGAAAACTCTACACGGAAAACTCATCAAGGAAAACTCTACTAGGAAAACTCTATTTGGAAAACTCTACTAGGAAAACTCTACTAGTAGAGTTTTCCAAGTAGAGTTTTCCTAGAAGAGTTTTCCTTAAAGTGTTTTCCGATTAAAGTTTTCCGAGTAGAGTTTTCCTAGTAGAGTTTTTCTAGTAGTTTTCCAAGTAGAGTTTTCCTCGAAGAGTTTTCCTAATAGAATTTTCCGAGTAAAGTTTTCCTAGTAGAGTTTTCCTTAAAGAGTATTCCGAGTAGAGTTTTCCTAGTAGAGTTTTCCAAATAGAGTTTTCCTAGTAGAGTTTTCCTTGATGAGTTTTCTGTGTAGAGTTTTCCTAGTAGAGTTTTCCGAGTTGAGTTTTCCGAGTTGAGTTTTCCTAGTAGAGTTTTCCTAGTAGAGTTTTCCTAATAGAGTTTTCCTAGTAGAGTTTTCCAAGTAGAGTTTTCCAAGAAGAGTTTTCCTAGAAGAGTTTTTCTAATAGAATTTTCCGAGTAGAGTTTTCCTAGTAAACTCTACTTGGAAAACTACTAGGAAAACTCTACTAGGAAAAATCTATTAGGAAAACTCTACTCGGAAAATTCTATTAGGAAAACTCTTCTAGGAAAACTCTACTTGGAAAACTCTACTAGGAAAACTCTATTAGGAAATCTCTACTCGGAAAACTCTACTAGGAAAACTCAACTCGGAAAACTCAACTCGGAAAACTCTACTAGGAAAACTCTACACGGAAAACTCATCAAGGAAAACTCTACTCGGAAAACTCTATTAGGAAATTTCTTCTAGAAAAACTCTACTTGGAAAACTACTACGAAAACTCTACTAGGAAAACTCTTTTAGGAAAACTCTACTCGGAAAATTCTATTAGGAAAACTCTACCCAGAAAACTCTACTCGGAAAACTCTACTAGGAAATCTCAAACTCTACTAGGAAAACTCAGGAAAACTCTACTCAGAAAACTCTACTAGGAAAACTCTACTAGTAGAGTTTTCCAAGTAGAGTTTTCCTAGAAGAGTTTTCCAAGAAGAGTTTTCCTAAGAGAGTTTTTCGAGTAGAGTTTTCCTAGTAGAGTTTTCCTTAAAGAGTTTTCCGATTAAAGTTTTCCGAGTAGAGTTTTCCTAGTAGAGTTTTTCTAGTAGTTTTCCAAGTAGAGTTTTCCTAGAAGAGTTTTCCTAATAGAGTTTTCCGAGTAAAGTTTTCCTAGTAGAGTTTTCCTTAAAGAGTATTCCGAGTAGAGTTTTCCTAGTAGAGTTTTCCAAATAGAGTTTTCCTAGTAGAGTTTTCCTTGATGAGTTTTCCGTGTAGAGTTTTCCTAGTAGAGTTTTCCGAGTTGAGTTTTCCGAGTTGAGTTTTCCTAGTAGAGTTTTCCTAGTAGAGTTTTCCTAAAAGAGTTTTCCTAGTAGAGTTTTCCAAGTAGAGTTTTCCAAGTAGCGTTTTCCTAGAAGAGTTTTCTAATAGAATTCTCCGAGTAGAGTTTTCCTAGTAAACTCTACTTGGAAAACTACTAGGAAAACTCTACTAGGAAAAATCTATTAGGAAAACTCTACTCGGCAAATTCTATTAGGAAAACTCTTCTAGGAAAACTCTACTTGGAAAACTCTACTAGGAAAACTCTATTAGGAAATCTCTACTCGGAAAACTCTACTAGGAAAACTCAACTCGGAAAACTCAACTCGCAAAACTCTACTAGGAAAACTCTACACGGGAAACTCATCAAGGAAAACTCTACTCGGAAAACTCTATTAGGAAAACTCTTCTAGGAAAACTCTACTTGGAAAACTACTACGAAAACTCTACTAGGAAAACTCTATTAGGAAAACTCTACTCGGAAAATTCTATTAGGAAAACTCTTCTAGGAAAACTCTACCCAGAAAACTCTACTCGGAAAACTCTACTAGGAAATCTCAAACTCTACTAGGAAAACTCAGGAAAACTCTACTCAGAAAACTCTACTAGGAAAACTCTACTCGGAAAACTCTACCAAGAAAACTCTACTCGGAAAACTCTATTATGAAAACTCTACAAGTTCTATTAAGAAATTCAGGAAAACTCTACTCGGAAAACTCTACTAGGAAAACTACAAACTCTTCTAGGAAAACTCGGGATAACTCTACTCAGAAAACTCTACTAGGAAAATTCTTCTCGGAAAACTCTACTAGGACGACTCATCAAGGAAAACTCAGAAAACTCTACTAGGAACTCTAGAAACTCTACTTTTAGGAAAACTATTAGGAAACACTTCTAGGAAAACTCTTTGAGGAAAACTCTATTAGGAAAACTCTACTAGGAAAACTCTACTCGGAAAACTCATCCAGGAAAACTCAGGAAAACTTTACTCGGAAAACTCTACTAGGAAAACTCTACTCGGAAAACTCTTCTAGAAAAACTCTACTCGGAAAACTCATCAAGGAAAACTCAGGAAACCTCTACTCAGAAAATTCTACTCGGAAAACTCTACTCGGAAATCTCTACTCGGAAAACTCTACTTGGAAAACTCTATTAGGAAAACTATAACTCTACTCGGCAAACTCTATTGGGAAAACTACAAACTCTACTAGGAAAACTCTACTAGGAAAACTACTAGGAAACCTCTATTAGGAAAACTCTATTATGGAAACTCTATCAGGAAAACTATCAGGAACACTCTACCAGCAAAACTCTATCAGGACTCTATTAGGGAAACTCGGGAAAACTCTATTAGGAAAACTGAGGAAAATTCTACTAGGAAAACTCTACTCGGAAAACTACTCGGAAAACTCTACTCGGAAAACTCTACTCGGAAAACTGTAGTCGGAAAACTCAACTCGGTAACCTCTATTAGGAAAACTACAAACTACAAGGAAAACTCCACTCGGAAAACTTTAACCGGAAAACTCTACTAGGAAAACTATTAGAAAAACTATCAGGAAAACTATTAGGAAAACTCTATTATAGGAAAACTCTACTAGGAAAACTCAGGAAAACTCTACTATGAAAACTCAGGAAACTACTAGGAAAACTCTCCTCGGAAAACTCTCCACGGAAAACTCTACAAACTCTACTAGGAAAACTCTACTAGGAAAACTCTTATTAGTCAACTCTTCTAGGAAAACTCTACAAACTCTACTAGGAAAACTCAGGCTGTATTTTACCGATTTTGAATGAAGTTTTAGTAAAAAAATATAAAGAAAAGTAATTACTTTCAAATTTACACGTCATCATTTTGGGTCTTTAATCTAAAATCGCAGAAGCAGAAACACGATTGGATAAAAATTTCTCGATAGAAAGTTCTCCCAAAAGTTGCTCCAAAATCTACAGTTTTTCTACTTTTATCGGAAACTACATTGGATGTAATTGTAATTTTTGTTTTTAAAGTGTCGGTAATAATAATATCCAGAAAAGCTTAGAAACACATTTTTGATAACTGGCTTAGTTTTTGAGTAATTAGGTAAAACGTTTTTCTGTTATATTCTTCCGCAACGCTGCATGTTGCACCTACCAACGTATCCGTGAGAGCGAGAAAGACAAAAATAATTTTAATATATCCTCTTAAGGGGATTTATTGAATTTATTTTTGTCTTCGTAAGTTCGTCTTTAAGTCGTAGAACAAAAGTTGTTAGTTTTAATGTAAACAACTACAGGCCGAGAGTGACTTGGTATTTTTATTATAATATGACTCTGTATAATACGCTAGCACAGAACACTAAATAGTACAAGTACAGAAGGCTTACTCCGCACGATGATTTAAAGAAATAGCGACTCTAGCGCTGACACAAAAAGTGCAATTTAGTTCGCAATAGCGCCTGGCCCCGCCCTCAAAATCGACACGCAACAAACGCAATGTTGTGGTCTCTTTCTATCGCCTAACTTTATCTCTTACGACGTACTAGGGCTGCCGTAGTCAGACGGCGCGTAAAATAGACCGTATAGAACTAGCGCGTGCAACTCGGCCCGCGAGCGGCAACCATCTGAAATATTGAGGTCCGAACCCCTACTTGTAGCCGGGACGGTCACGTGATAAGTGAGACTGGCCTGCGGGGCTAGACAAAGTCACAGTCGTTTGGCGTTAACGCTAGTCGACAAAAATGTATGGGACAAAACAAATGACTGTAGAAAAACCACGATAATAATTAGCTAAACACGCTGTGTTTGATACTGTCGGCTGTCAATTGTCAAGCGAAGTACGCTAAAGTTATCTACAAGGTCCGCGAGAACGCCAGCGAGCGTTCAAGTTGTCGTAGTCAATTATCAAAAACAGCGTGTTTAGTACTATTATTATCGTGGTTTTTCTACAGTCATTTGTTTTGTCCATACATTTTTGCCAAACGACTGTGACTTTGTCTAGCCCCGCTGAATCCTTTCTCTCCATGAGATTAGCGAGAAACCAAAACACAAGCGAAGCAAGCAATTGTTATAAATTTTGTACCAGGTAGCCCAATGGACGGCGGCGTGTACTGGGCGGGCGGCAGCGAGGGTCACGAGTTCGATGCCTCGGACGTCTACCACGACTCCACCCCCAACTACATAGGCAGGAATTATGGTAAGTCTCAAGCACTTTTTAACCCTAAAATGAGGGCAAGAAGCCCTCACTTTTTAGGCTAACTATAACGTGCAGGCTCTTGTAAAACGTCAACATGGATTTTACGATGAAAATGAAAATATTTATTTTCACATAGGCTATAATAGGCTCTTATGAAAAGTCAAAACTCTACCGCCAGATTCGAGAAGAACTGGCAAGAAACTCGGCACTTGCCGATCAATAAACAATGGTTAACGTATATTTTACGGGAAAAACCAAAATAGGTACTTCTATGATATTGACAAAAAAAACCTGTGAAAAACAAAGTTAGATTTGCGGTTTGTCAAAAGTACTTGTCAAATGAACTTTAACTCACTTTTGAAGTTTCCCATCTTTTCAACCGACTTCAAAAAAATAGGAGGTTCTCAATTCGACTGCATTTTTTTATATTTGTTACCTCATAACTTTTGACTGGGCGAATCGATTTTGATGATTCCTTTTTTATTAGAAAGCTGACGCTTCCCGTGTGGTCGCATTTCAATTTAGTCCAGTTCTGATAATGGTATCCATGAGAAAACCAAAGTCTTGATTTTTTTTTTATTTACAATAAAACTTGAGCTGCCACACACCAATTGTGTCAAATACCTCGGTATGCTCCTAGATCGAAAGCTTACCTGGAAACAACACATACAAATGAAAAAAGAGGAACTGAATCTTAAATATCGTGGACTGTACTGGCTACTGTCCAGAAACTCCAAACTGTCAATCGATAACAAACTCCTCATATACAAAGCAGCACTAAAACCTATCTGGACATATGGACTACAACTCTGGGGCGCAGCCTGTGACTCCAACATTAAAAAAATACAAAGAGCAGAAGACTATATTCTGAAACAAATAACAAATGCTCCATGGTTTATAAAAACAGTGAGGTTCATAAACATCTCGGAATTAAAACTGTAAAAGAAGAAATACAGCAGTGCAGTATCAAATACAAATCCCGGCTGGAACACCATCCAAATCAGCTGGCGTTTCAACTCACGGTCCCAGACTGCCTGAATCGTCTGAAAAGGAAAAAGATTTTAGATCTGGACAGATCATAGACGACCTGAACAATGTATATTTACATTCCAATGGGAAAAAATATACAGAATAATAATAAAGAAAACTTACCAAACATCTGCTCATAGTCTTAGGACTGATCGCATGATACCAACAGAAAAAAAAAAAAAAAAAAAAAAATTACAATAAAACTTAACACTATCTTATTCTGATTACTATACAAGTCTTGCCCGCGTGGAATGGTGCCAAGAATACTGGCTGCATTTCCGCGTTGAACAGCTAGGCTGATACGTTGCGCAAAAAATGAGGCAGCCCTTCTGTCACCATTGAAGCTATTAAACGCGGGGAAAGATAATTTTATTAGTATTAATTGCATGCCATAAGGCTGAATTTGGAAAAACTAACACTTTTGAATAAGACCTTATTGTAATTAACCCAAATTCGCAATTAAAGACATTGATTGATTGATTTATTGATTCTTTTTTTTTATTGAAGATAGGCTTGCGCTTGACGACTATCATGCCTGATGGAAAGCAATGATGAGGTCTAGGATGGAGCGCGCTTGCCCAGACAATGCCTATTCACTCTTCTCTTGAAGGCACTTAGATTGTATACTTGGAAACACGGAGGCTGGAAGGGCGTTCCACACCTTAGCGGTTCGTATCAGAAACGTGGAGGAAAAACGTTTCGTGCGAGTTTGTTGGACGTCAACCACATAAGGATGCCACCGCTCTCGGCGTCTTGCAGTCCTATGGTAGAGATTCATTGACAGATTGATTGATTGTTCTTGTCGCAGGGTACGACGAGATGCAGATCTCGTGTGGAGAGCCGTACGACGCGTACAACATGCTGCATCACCCCTACACGCAGAATAGCGCAGGTATATATAACAACCAATCTCAGCAGAGGACAGCCAACTGCGTTAGAAACATCGACGACCTCCATGGCTCAGTCGAGCGCACTTAGATTCAAATTAGCGTTGCCAGATTTTTTTCGTCAAGTCGGGATTTTGAAAATTTTTTGAGTGAAAAATGCAGGATGCATCAGTTGAAAGCGGGACACAGTAAAAAAAAACGTACCTATGCCTAATCAGAAGTATTGTCTAAATTTAATATTTAGATTTAGATGTTCCCTATCATTAAATAGATAGTAATAAGACTTAACTTATTGCTCTTGTTAATAAAAAAAAAACAAATCAAAATATTTTCATTCATTAGAAAAATATGGCTTTCAAGTTGAAGTGTTACAAATAGCTACTTAAGAGTTTATCATGTTTTACGCAAATAAACTGATTGATTGATTGATCCCTGAAAAGCGGGACTGAACCTGTCCCGCGCGGGACATTTGGGGGATTTCATTTTGATGAAAAAATCGGGACGTCAGGTAAACATCGGGACGTCTGGCAACGCTGATTCGAGTGGAAAGTAGCCAGTTAGTTTCTTGGCCCCTTAACAGCGAAGACGCATCGTCAAGCGATTTATCGTTCCGGCGCGATGCTTGTAGAAACCCTAAGGCTTTTTTTTATTGAAGATAGGCTTGCGCTTGACGACAATCATGCCTGATGGAAAGCAATGATGAGGTCTAGGTTGGAGCGCGCTTGCCTAGAAAATGCCTATTCACTCATCTCTTGAAGGCACCCAGATTGTATTTGGCTGGAAACACGGAGGCTGGAAGGGCGTTCCACACCTTAGCGGTTCGTATCAGAAACGTGGAAGAAAAACGTTTCGTGCGAGTTTGTTGGACGTCAACCGCATAAGGATGCCACCGCTCTCGGCGTCTATGCGGTCCTATGGTAGAAAGGTGAAGGAGGCACAAGGTTATGCTTAAGTTTGTACCAAAGCGGAGACGAAAACAAACTAAAGACGTCCGCTCTCGCACGTCGCTTTATCGCCCGTGGTATAATACAAAATTCTATAAAAGAATGAGACATCTCTCTCCTCTCCAACGAAACTGAGCGGAGAGGAAAACTTACAACAGAAGCTGCAGATGAAACTGTGCAGGGAGTCCGTGGCCACAATTCGGAGTGAGGCCTCTGGACGAGATGGACTCATTAACGGCCTAGAAGCAGTATTTAAGCGATTTTGAATGAAGTTTTATGCAAAAACTATAAAGACAATTACTTTCAAATTTACACGTCATGTATTTTGGGTCTTTAATCTAAAATCGCTTAGAAGCAGAAACACGATTGGATAAAATTTTCTCGATAGAAAGTTCTCCCAAAAGTTGCTCCAAAATCTCAGTTTTTCTATATTTTATCGGAAACTACAATGGATGTAATTGTAATTTTTGTTTTAATGTATCGGTAATAATAATATCCTAAAACGCTTAGAACAGATTTTTGATAACTGGCTTAGTTTTTGAGTAATTAGGTAAAACGTCGTTTTTCTGCTATATTCTTCCGCGACGCTGCATGTCGCACCTACCAAATCTCCGTGAGAGTGAGAAAGACAAAAATAAATTCAATAAATCCTCTTAAATTCGCGATCAGGATAGCCAAAATTGCAATTGACAGAGAGAAAAAAAACAAAAAACAAGCGGAGAGAATATGTCTTATAGAATTTTGTGCCGCAAGCAAGTGCGCGCAGAGCGGAGATGTCTAATAATCGAGGATGTGGAATTAACAAAATCGGATTGGTTATTCAAAACCAAACTCACTCCGAAGGTCCGGTTTCCACCAAAAATTCCGCTTTGGTGGAACCCGGAACGCAGAAGTGAGTTTACTTTCCCCTTCCAAGTTACGATAACATCTTCGGCTGCATCATAACTTACCATCAAGTGAGATGCTTATATTTTGGGGCACACAGCACCATGCTGAGTTAGGCCTTTTTCCGGGTTGTGCCACATGTGACAGGCTTTGTCTGGTGCTGCCCTCACTTGGCCAATTATTGGTTTTTGTTGCCCGAGTGGGGGAATCCTCAGGCATCGTTTTAGTACGTAAGGTGTATTGTTTTGTTACATGTGGCATATTCTTGTGGAATAAAGTTTTTCTTTCTTTTCTTTTCTTTCTTTTTCTTTCAATCAAGTTCTAACTTGTGTAAAAAAAAATTGGTTGCCTGTAAAGTCGGTTTACTGACGATAGTTGAACGTGACAACGTCTTCTTTATCGCTCGTTCCGCGCTCGCGAGGTAACGCCGGTAACGCCGCATGAGCGAGGTAACGGCGGATGAGTCATGTTTTTTCGTGCGTGCAACCGGCTCTATCGATTTATAAGACGTTGTCACGTCAAAAAATTGGTTGTCTGTAAAGTCAGTTTACTGACGATAGTTGAACGTGACAACGTCACGATTGTGCTTCTTTGTCGCTCGTTCCGCGCTCTCGCTTGCCTTACATGGAACGCCTCAGAGCGAGGTAACGCCGCATGAGCGAGGTAACGCCGCATGAGCGAGGTAACGCCGCATGAGTCATGTTTTTTTGTGCGTGCAGCCGGCTCTATCGAATTATAAGACGTTGTCACGTCAAAACCAAGGGCTAAAATGATTGTTTTATCCCCAGGTCTGGACTGCGACATGCAAACCCTCCCGCGGTACGAGCGACCGCCGCCATCTTTCGTTCGCGTCGTCAAGAGGAGGACCACCGCTAACAAGAAAGAGAGGAGAAGAACACAGAGCATCAACAGTGCTTTCACCGACTTGCGAGGAAGAATACCCAATGTTCCACCTGACACTAAACTATCTAAGGTAATATACTAGCATACTCCGTATCTTTATTAGGTGTTTGCCGGTGTTGGTGGCGAAATTTCCCTCCAGGCAGGTGTTATGCCTGGGGACCGCTTGTGATCCGAGCGTGTGACGTCAGAACTTCTATATATTTACACGCTCGTCGAAAGCTCCGTCAGCGTGTGCTAGGGTACTGGTTACGCCATCTATTGTCAGCTATCGAAGACCGCTACAGGTGAAAGCAAAGATTAGTAGGAAAGATTAATTTGTTTTGCTATGATTCGCTACTTGAAAAGATTCTGTATGGTACAATATGCAGGAACACTGCCCACATGAAACACCACACACAATTTTCCAACACTTTTTTCGACGTAGCTTTCATCCCGGGACACCGAGACATCTTTAGGAATCGTAGAGACTCTACGATTTCACATTGTGAAGTCAACATCTCTTGAGGATGTCCCGGTGCCGGGAAGAAACGTGCGTCGAGGAAAGTATTGGAAAATTGTGTGTGGTGTTTCATGTGGGCAGTGTTCCTGCATAATATTGTACCATACAGAAACTTTTCAAGAAGCCGATTATTGCAAAACAAATTATTCTTTCCTACTAATTATGGATTTCCGCAAAATAACGCCTGCTTCCAAAGATATTCCTGAGATACGTAACGTTCATACTAAGCGACGTTCACTTCTGTTGCGCGCTGACACACGGCAGACACGTCGCCTAACCTCATTCTCCATTGCTCGCGGATTGAACGAAAATTACACTAATTAGGGTAATTTGTTTGCAACAAATACCGCGCGTATGTGCGATATATACCTCTTCTTTCTTTGGGTGAAAGAGAAGAGAAGTACAATCGACAGGAAAAAGAGTCTTTAGCCATGTGTATTAGCTTCAATAGTAGAAACGACAGACACAGAGCATCAACACTTCTTTAACCTATTGCTGAGAGGCGTATACCCAATGTTCCACCTGACACTAAATTATCTTAGGTGATACCTATTATCAAGAGCGTACTTAGTTTGGTGAAAAAATAATATTTTTTTTAATCAGCAAAACTCCCTTTTTCCTTTTTTATACGCAGAAAAATACCTAATGCTTAATAGGTATCCCTTCGTTAGTTGGAACGGGGGGTTATGTGGGGCTTGCTCCCAATAAAATCTGTTTCTTTGACTTGCTGGCGTGAGTGCGGGATTCACTTTCGTATATACCCATACCCAATGGAAAACACCGTACGATTTTGTACTAATTTTGTGTTAAGCAACCAACTCTCCACTTAACCGAAGCTGACAAACTATTTGTGTCTCACTCTAACTTGTGCGCTTGTCAGATGGTGCGGGCGAGATCGCAGAGCATCAATGTCGCGTTCTCTAGGCTCAGGGACCGCATTCCCAGCGTTCTGCCCGACACTAAGATGACCAAGGTTAGAAATTCACGTTTCATTTATAAGGCCGATATTACACTATACTATATATAGGATCCTAGATCTATGACTACTAGAAATTGGAAATATGATGGTGTAATGGCCCAAATTCTCGATAATTATATATCTAGGATACTAATTGTCAACATGTTGTTAGATAGGATCCTATTTGAGAACACGGACAAGGACAACGATTTTCAATAATTGAGTTTGTAAGATGGGTTGCTTGTTTGATGATAAGGAGAGCAATTTTGTAAGAATGTAGGTATATTGTAGATTCTTCCATGCGCAAATAGGTTCTGTAACAGTTTTTATCATAAAATCGAAAATTCTCGAGTAAGTTTAAATGATTTCCTTTTGATGGCCGCCGTGAGACCTAATCTATTTTTGTTACTCTGGGGTTTGCTTTTTTTTTTCTTTTCATAAGTAAAAAAAAGTAAGAAGCATTAAAAGTAGTTGCAGCAATAATTGCACTCCTAAGAGCTTCCATCGCAATTTATTTTCTTTGGAAACAGGCAATTCATAGGTAGGCCATTGCACCACAGACCACAAACATTGCACTCTGATAAGAGCAACTTGAACTCTATAGTGTAATACATCCATAGTATCAAGTAGATCATATTAGGATGACGATCTATGGTGCGAGATAGGATCCTATATATAGTATAGTGTAATATCGGCCTATGGCATGACCACACTTGGACGTCATAGTTGAATACAGCTGTCTCTGTCTAATCAGAAATACTTAAATGCTTGTAACTTTTTTGTTATTTGATCTATTCATTCAGTTTTTTTAACATTTTATTTGTTAATAGTTTTGGTTTTAGAAATAAATGAAAAAAAAACTGTTGTCTTTAAAGTCGGTTTACGGACGATAGATTTACGTGATAACGTCATAATTGGCCTCTCTATCGTTTGTTTTATCGTGCCTCTCTATCGCTTGTTGCGCGCTCTCGCTTGCACGCACAGGCTCAGGTGGAACGTTACTATTTTTCATGTGCGTTGCTGGTGTTCATCAATTTATTAAACGTTATCACGTCAAAAGTCAATATTTTGATTACAGTCAACTACCCAATTGTTGGTGATTTTAATTATTGCATTTGGTTTCCTTTAAATACTGATTTAGTTGGTTGCTTATTGCAAAATATTAGGTACTTATTTAATCTGCCAAGTGCTAGTTAGACTTGCTCATGAAGGGTTCCGTACCACAGACTTTTTTTAGGGTTCTGTTCCTCGAGAAAAAAAACACGGAATCTTCAGACGACCGCGACCTGCGCTGGTCTAGTCAGACGTACCTATAGACGAGCGCGGGGCGCGGTCGTATGGCAACTCGATTTCTTCCCTCCTACTTCATACGACCGCGACTCTCGCTCGTCTAGTTAGACGAGCGCGGGTCGCGGTCGTATGGCAGCTCGATTTCTTCCCTACCACTTCATACGACCGCGACTCTCGCTCGTCTAGTTAGACGAGCGCGGGTCGCGGTCGTATGCCAACTTGATTTCTCCCCCTCTACTTCATACGACCGCGACATGCGCTCGTCTAGTCGGACGATCGCATGTCGCGGTCGTATGTCAACTATCAAGGTGTGTTGTCCACAGATCAAGACACTCCGGCTGGCGACCTCCTACATCTCGTACCTCCTGAAGGTCCTGGAGACGGACGGAGAACCCGCGGGAGGGTTCCGCGCAGAGCTGCACCACACGCCGCCGCGGCGGAGACACGCGGACCACTCGCCGGTGAGTGATCGCCGTTTCTCGTTTCAGCCGACGGACGTCCACTGCTGGACAAAGGCCTCCTGCAATGATTTCCAGGCCGGTCCTGCATCACTTGTATCCAGCGCCTTCCCGCGACTATCTTTTAACGGCCTACACTACAAGCCGTATTTAGGTGATTTTGAATGAAGTTTTATGCAAAAACTATAAAGACAATTACTTTCAAATTTACACGTCATGTATTTTGGGTCTTTAATCTAAAATCGCTAAGAAGCAGAAACACGATTGGATAAAATTTTCTCGATAGAAAGTTCCAAATCCCCCAAAAGTTGCTCCAAAATCTCAGTTTTTCTAGTTTTTATCAGACACTACGTTGGATGTAATTGTAATTTTTGTTTTAAAGTGTCGGTAATAATAATATCTAAAAACGCTAAGAAACAGATTTTTGATAATCAGCTTAGTTTTTGAGTAATTAGGTAAAAGGTCGTTTTTCTGTTATATTCTTCCGCGACACTACATGTCGCACCTACCAAATCTCCGTGAGAGTGAGAAAGACAAAAATAAATTCAATAAATCCCCTTAATCTGGTCGGTCTTCCAAGTTAGTACGATAACATTTTAGGCTGCACCATCAGGTGAGATCGCAGTCAAGTACTTGTAACAAAAAAACAAAAAAAACATACATGAACCCTAAAACTATTGCACTCCTTTTTTATCTGTCTGTCTGTTCGTCGCGATCTTTTATTTATATATAATAGGTACGAAGCTTAGTACAGAGATAAGCTAATGCGTACAGCGGCGCCGATCGGTTGTGCACTCGAGTGCGCCCGCGCCGGTACTTGTGCACTTTCCCTTGTGAACCGTCTCAAGTGGCGCACGTTTGAACATGGAATTAGATTATGATATGAATGTCTATTTGTGTCTCCGTGAGAGTGCATTATTACTTACTAACTGGCAACTTGACTGTTTCGATGGCGTTTTTTTCACCTGTCCCGATGTTTGTTTGTTTGTGTGTCTGTAATCAAATAATGACCAGGGATGCATGGAATCCCGTATCAAACGGAGTCAAATCGAAAGTTTTGTTTATAGGCTACGGTTTTTTAATTAGTTTTTCCAGAATGGTCTTCCCATGATATTATTGTAGTAGGTACTTACCTACCTACTCTTGCTTCCGCAAAACACATTAAATGTCCATAATAATCCAAAAGGTCCATACAATACAACTTCAAACATGTAAACTCTTTTTTTTTAAGTTTTTTCTTTAATTAACTTCCGGATTCCCTCAGCGGATTCCAAAGATATAATATCTGTAGGTATGACAGGCTGACAATGCAATTATTATTTATTATAACATAGACAACACAAACCCATCGAGTATTCGTTTGATCTGTCTTGACGAGTACTTTTGTGCTAAGTAGATGGCAAGTCAATGTCTGATGAGAAAAGCTTCTTTTTAAATTTTTCACTAAAGACATCTCGTTACACACTACAAGTTCGCACTTCGCCCTGATGGTGAGTGACGATGCAGCTACAGATGTTATCGTATTAAATTATTAACTTTAAAAGTCCACTTTTAGAGTAGGTACCTACGTAAATTGATTAAAAAAACCACTAACACTGGCAGACGAAATCTAATTCAATCTCCCATTGAAATAAAACAGCGGTTATTTATAGTAATATTTAGATAATAAAGTCAGTTAATTTTTGTTTTATCTCGTAACACAACACAGAGCAGGCGCGGGGCAATCTTTTATTACCGCTAATCTAATAACGGAAAAACACATGGCCCTCACAAAATGGCGGCGCATCGGAGCGGGAAAATTCGGAATTACACTTTATATTTCCGACTACAGAAGGGATGGAGTTTATATTATAATGTTCTGTCTTAAAGGGATTTATTGAATTTATTTTTGTCTTCCTCACTCTCACGGGTACGTTGGTAGGTGCGACATGCAGCGTCGCGGAAGGATATAACAGAACCTTTTACCTAATTACTCAAAAACTAAGCTAGTTATCAAAAATCTGTTTCTTAGCGTTTTTGGATATTAAGATTACCGACACTTTAAAACAAAAATTACAATTACATTCAATGTAGTGTCCGATAAAAACTAGAAAAACTGAGATTTTGAAGCAACTTTTGGGAGAACTTTCTATCGAGAAAATTTTATCCAATCGTGTTTCTGCTTCTTAGCGATTTTAGATTAAAGACCCAAAATACATGACATGTAAATTTGCATGTAATTGTCGTTATAGTTTTTGAATAGAACTTCATTCAAAATCGCTTAAATACGGCTTCTACACCGTTAATCTATCTCTCTATTTACGACCTTGTAAACCAATTAGGAAACACCATAGATATTATACCTTGGTATATCGATGATAGATATAGATAGTAAGTCAATGGGAAACACCCTATAATTATTGATCCGAGACCCATGACTCTGGGTCTTCCTCTCAGAACTTTCAGAAGGCTCAGAGTCACTCAGCGAGCGATGGAGAGAGCTATGGTCGGAGTTTCTCTGCGTGATCAAATCAGAAATGAGGAGATCCGTAGACGAACCAGAGTCACCGACGTAGCTCAAACGTATCGCGAGGCTGAAGTGGCAATGCGCGGGGCACATAGCTCGTAGAACCGACGGACGTTGGGGACCCAAAGTGCTGGAATGGCGACCCCGCACGGGAAAGCACAGTGTTGGCAGACCAATCAGATGGATTGACGACATTAAGCGAGTCGCGGGAAGGCGCTGGATACAAGCAGCTTTGTCCAGCAGTGGACATCCGGGACAAAGACCAAAATACATGACGTTTAATTTGAAAGAATATGCAGGTACCTACTTCTAACTTCCCTGGCGCAGTGGCGGCGCGCTCGGATTCGAGTGGGAGGTCGCGGGTTCGATTCCCGCCACGAACCATTTTGGAATTTTATAATTTCTATTCGTTCCGGTGCGATGCTGTGTAGAAACCGTTGGGGGTAAATTTACTTACCCTTCCAAGTTAGTACGATAACATCTTAGGCTGTATCATCACTTACCATCAGGTGAGATCGCAGTCAAGTACTAGATAACTAGTAGGTATAGAATAAAAAAAAATGCACGCCATTTTCGTATTTAAGCAATAGGTACCTATACGTATTTTTGAACTACATCGTACATACCAGAGGGGCTAGACAAAGTCACAGTCGTTTGGCGTTAACGCTAGTCGACAAAAATGTATGGACAAAACAAATGACTGTAGAAAACCATGATAATAATTACTAAACACGCTGGTTTGAATAATTAACTACGTAAACATTACGTGTTTGAATAATTAACTACGACAACTTGAACGCTCGCTGGCGTTCTCGCGGACCTTGTAGATAACTTTAGCGTACTTCGCTTGACAATTGACAGCCGACAGTATCAAACACAGTGTGTTTAGTAATTATTATCGTGGTTTTTCTACCGTCATTTGTTTTGTCCATACATTTTTGTCGACTAGCGTTAACGCCAAACGACTGTGACTTTTTCTAGCTCCGCTGGGTGTCTAAAATTAAAACAAAAACAGATGCCCTGCAAACCGCAACACTTGAACGATTAGCTACAGTTACTGTGTAAACAGACAGGTAAAAAACTGGCCCAGTTCATCTCACTGTAAACTAAACATGTAAACTTGTAAACAAAAGCTTCCTTCTGGGCGGAAAGCGGAATCGTAAATTATCTACTAAAATACAGTTAATTTTAACGGTTGCGTATCCAAAGTGTAAAACGGGACCCTATTACTAGGACTCCGCTGTCGACATCCCGATATTCTCTTATTTATTTATTTATTTAAATTTGGAGCATTTTTTGGCAGAAGTTTCTAATGAGAAAATTTTATGCAATCGTGTTTCGGAGCGAATTTAGATTAAAGACTTAAAATACATGACATTTGAAAGTAATTGTCTTTATAGTTTTGAACCTACAGGTTAACTAAAAATTGCTAATACATCCCTTTTATGCCGTTAAGGCAGTCCATCTGGTCGGAGGTCTGCCAACACTGCGCTGTACCGTGCGGGGTCGCCATTCCAGCACTTTGGGTCCCCAACGTCCGTCGGTTCTACGAGCTATGTGCCACTCTGTTCGCGATACGTTGAGCTATGTCGGTGACTCTGGGTTCGTCTACGGATATTATCTTTGACTAGTTGTTGCACGCGGCTTCCGTCGCATCCAGGGGGTAATCTGTGCATCCGCATGAATTTCGGTTTTACTTTTCCCGACGGGGCATTTTTACACATCGCAATCTAGCCCCAAAGTAAGCGATAGCTTGTGTTATGGGTACCAGATGACTACATATATGTATAGTACATACTGTCTAATATACATAAATATAGTATATTGAAAAACACCCAGACACTGGAAAACATTCATGCTCATCACACAAACATTTACCAGTAGTGGGAATCGAAATACCAGTTAACTTTTGCGTTTGTTACCTACCACCTGATATATCCATTGAACATCTGAAGTTGTTTTATGAAAACACACATCGGAATATCATTAATTCTGATTACAATAATATTAACATACTAGTTGGTGACTTTAATGTCCCTGGTATTTCCTGGTCATGCAGTCCGGTCAGCAAAATACTGCTACCTAGTTCACCTAGGGATCAAAAAGCTACACTTCTGTGTGATATGCTAGCATCATGTAACTTATCACAATTTAATAGTATTACAAATAAAAATAACCGACAACTAGACCTGGTATTAGCTTCCATAGATAATCTTATTGTTAAATGTGCAGACCCTATCGTAAAAATAGATACTTATCATCCTCCTCTTTCTATATTCCTGGAAGAGCTCACTCTTAATAAAAAAAGTATGAAAGTTCCAATACGTAGTAAACTTAATTTTCGAAAATGCAATTTCAATGAGGTACGTCGTAAACTTAATGAAGTTGATTGGTATGAATTATGTTTAGGTGATGATGTCGACAAGTCTGTGGATAGGTTTTATGACGTCTTAAATAAAATAATCAAGGACTACACACCAGTGTATATTTTAAAAAAAGATTCATACCCAGTCTGGTACAGCTGGCCACTAAAAAAATGCCTCGCGGAAAAATGCAAATATCATCGTCGTTTTATTAAATATGGAAATCCTCGAGATTATGACACTTTCTCATTATTGCGAGCGAGATGTAATAAATTAACTGCTAAATCTTATAATTCTTTTTTGTTATCAACAGAAAATGCACTTAAGCATGATGTTAAGCCATTTTACAAGTATGTAAATAGTAGAAAAGGTTCTAATGATTTGCCACAGAACATGCATTATGATAATAACAAATCAGGTGACATTCAGGAAACGTGTCAATTATTTTCAAAATACTTTGGCTCGATTTTTGAAGAAACTGTCTCATCAGTTGTTAGCCCTAGTGTCGATGAAGATTGTCAGTCTTATCCTACATTTAGCTCTTTACATATTAAGCAAGAGGATATATTTCAAATATTAAAAAAGTTAGATCCTAATAAAGGGCCAGGTCCAGATGGAATTCCCTCGCTCTTTTTGAAAAAGTGTGCACTAGAACTTTCTTTACCATTATTTTTTATTTTTAATAAGTCTATAAATACAGGTAATTTTCCCTCAGTTTGGAAAGTTGCTCATATAGTGCCTATTCACAAATCAGGTAATAAATCGGATTGCAAAAATTACAGACCAATTAGCATTCTATCAGGTATGGCAAAAATATTTGAAGCTTCTGTATATAATCATCTTTACTTTCACTTTAAGTCGTTTTTAGTGGACCAACAACATGGCTTTCTCAAGCGTAAATCAACAGTTAGTAATCTGCTTGAGTACAAAAACTATTTATGTAAGGTTTTTTCTAGGAAAGGACAAGTGGACTCTATTTACACAGATTTTAGTAAAGCGTTTGATAAAGTTAATCACCAAATATTATTAAGAAAGGTATGCGGTTATGGAGTCCATGGAAATCTTCTTAGATGGGTTGAGTCGTATTTGTCAAATAGGAGTCAACTAGTTAGGCTTAGAGGGCAAACTTCAGATCCAATAATAATAAGGTCTGGTGTGCCGCAAGGCTCCCACTTAGGACCCCTCTTCTTCGCTGTATTTATTAATGATTTAGTTAAAAAATTGTCTTCACCTTGTCTCCTGTATGCCGATGATCTAAAAATATTCCGTGAATTAACAGATCCCAGTGACTGTCTGCATTTACAGAATGACTTATTGACATTGTTGAATTGGTGTAAACATAATCAGATGAGTCTAAATGTTTCTAAATGTTTTGTTATTTCTTTTACTAAAAAACGATTGAAAATTACTCATGACTATAAAATTAATGATCATCTACTAGAAAGAAAGACTGTCGTAAAGGATCTCGGCGTTTTGTTTGACGATCAGCTCAGTTTTCGTGATCATTACAATAGAATCATAAACAAATCATCTAAAAATCTAGGTTTCATCGCGAGAACCACAAAATCGTTTAAAAACCCACAGAGCTATATTTTACTGTATAAAACATTAGTGCGAACGGTGCTGGAATACTGCGCAGTGATCTGGTCTCCCAGTTATGCTGTGCACTCGGACAATATCGAGGCTGTTCAAAGGAAATGTCTTAGGATACTCTCCTACCGATGCGGGCTCTCCAGACAAATCCCATCCTACACTGGTCGTCTAATAAAGTTTAATATGACCCCTCTGCATATTCGCCGCAAACGACAAGACTTACTCACCCTGCATAAAATAATGCATTCGAACATGGACTCCCCCACCCTGCTATCTCAGTTAAACTTAAATATTCGATTTAAAAGTCGCAGAGCTAATAAGACCTTCATACTTGGTATTTGTAAAAATAATACCTCATACTACAATCCTCTGACAAGAATGTGTCGCTTATACAATGAGATCTCAAGCTCAGTTGATGTGTTTGATCACAAGTACTCAACGTTTTATAGAAAGATGGTTGAAGTAATAAAATAGAATCATGTTTTCCATGATTTTCTTTTATTATTTTACTAACATATTCTTTTCACAATAGAATTAAGTACGTATTAATTTTTCTTTCTTTTTCTTTAGTGTTTTTTGCGTTGTTTTTAGCGTCACGCATTTTTGCTTATGTTTTTCAAAACTTGTATTTTATATGTGCGATTATATTAGAGTTATAATTAGAATTAAAACTTAGTATTTAAGAACTTAATTGTTTGTAATATTTATAACTTGTTGTAGTTGCCTAATAAATAAAATAAAATAAAAAAAAATCGAACCCACGACCTCCGGCGCAGACGGCAGGTTCGCTACCACTACGCCATTCGGTCGTCAAATATTGAGGCAACAATATTATTATATCTTAACTAGCTGACTAGGCAAACGTTGTTTTGCCATATAAGTAAATTTTTCTCACCTAGGGACATAAATAGATAACAACCTGCTCCCAGACCCAGAGAATATACACTGAAAATATCATAACAATCGGTCCAGCCGTTTCGGAGGAGTTTGGTAACAAAGAGAAGCGAGAGAATTTTATATATTAGAGAAAGAGAGAGATTAATTAACAAAAAAACCGACTTCAACTCCCATCAAAGTATACTGTTATAACATTTCTTACCCGATCGACCTCTTAGTCGAATCACAAAGTAGCCCGTGGCAGGAATCGAACCGGCGACCTCTCACTCTAAAATCCGCCATCAAAAACATCCGAAACTACCTAGGTGTTTTTTGTACAGTTTCTAGTATCGTTTACAAGCATGATTGCTTACAGATGAGGCGGAACGGTATATTGTGAAAAAAAGGCAACAAAAACTTTACTCCTGTTTCGTTGTAACATTTTTTTGGCGGGAACGCGTGTCTTGAATTAACTGTCTATTTTGAAACTTTTATCGTTTACATAATTTACACAGTACGGTATTTTACTCCATTTTTTTATTACTTTACAAGCTGACCGGGCCAACGTTGTTTTACCGTTTAGGGATATAAAAAATAGATAACAACCCGCTTCCAGACCCAGTGATCATACAATGGAAGTTTCATAACGATCGGTCGAGCCGTTTCGGAGGAGTTTGGTTACAAAGAAAAGCGAGAGAATTATATATATCAGACTAGCTGACCGGGCAAACTTCGTTTTGCCGTTTAGGGACATCAAAATATATAGATAACAACCCGCTCCCGGACCCAGAGATCATACCCTGAAAATTTCATAACGATCGGTCCAGCCGTTTCGGAGGAGTTTGGTTACAAAGAAAATAGAGAGAATTTTATATATTAGACTAGCTGACCGGGCAAACGTTGTTTTGCCACTAGGGATATAACAAATAGCTTACGACCAGCGACCTACTCTCAGACCTACCGAACATACTTGCACTGAAAATTTCATAACAATTGGTCCAGCCGTTTCGGAACGAGACAAATTTTCAACCGACATCAAAAAAGGAGGAGGTTCTCAATATAACTGTGTTTTTGATGTTTGTTACCTCATAACTTTTGACTGGGTGAATCGATTTGATGATTCTTTTTTTTATTAGAAAGCTGACGCTTCCCGTGTGGTCCCATTTCAATTTAGTCAAGTTCCGATAATGGTATCCTTGAGGAAACCATATAAGTCTTAAATTTCTAATTGGAAATGATGTATTCAACAGTAGTTTGATGAGAGTTGAAGTTGGTTTTTTGTTAAAGCACGGTCGCGGAGCACGAAGAATTTCGTACATTAACGTCCTGTTACTACCTGTCTCTGTCACTCCCGCGTCAAAATAATGCGGTCACGCTCGCACAGATGCAATGACCCCGTCCTGTGCGAGCGTGACCGCATTATTTTGACGCGGGAGTGACAGAGACAGGTAGTAACAGGATAATGTACGAAAACCTTCGTGCTCCGCGACCGTGCTATAGTAATTCAACGAATATTATTGTAATGCCTAAGTTGAAACATAGATGTTTGTTTGTTTCCAGAGCCCCTGCACTGAGAAGAAGGGAAAGGGACGCACTGGCTGGCCGCAACATGTATGGGCGTTGGAGTTGAAGAGCGAACAGAGTCTGCAGACTTAGCTTGTATAGATTTGAGCCAGACCTCGAACCCTGAGCTATTGAAAGTGTAGCGGTCTTCGATAGCTGACGATAGATGGCGTAACCAGTACCCTAGCACACGCTGACGGAGCTTTCGACGAGCGTGCTATATATAGAAGTTCTGACGTCACACGCTCGGATCACAAGCGGTCTCCAGGCATAACACCAGCGGAAATTTCCCTATTGCCCTATCAACCGGCAAAAAAGAAACAAGAAAGAAATGTTTTTTAGTCACAACCAGCGTTGAAAATTTTTAAGCTATTGCATAGCTTCTATCGCGGGCCTTGAGCGTGGAGACCGAATCCAGAAATTCCGTAACGAAAATAACCTAACCGGTTTTAGTTTTGCCATCTATCGATGAATAGCAGAACTTTTAATGACTTTTTGAAATATCACGCTTGTCTCTTTAGTTCAGCAACTCGTCTCTAGGTGGCATTGGTTGTAAAATTATAATTAGGTATACATAATTATAATTGGCATTGGTTGCCACCTAGAGACGAGTTGAGACACGAACTAAAGAGACAAGCGTGATATGTCAAGAAGTCATTAAAAGTTCTGCTATTCATCGATAGATGGCAATAATACCTAATTGCAAAAGTTGATAAAAACAGCTATGCACTAGCTTTACCGCAGTCTCCGAGTGCCACACGTCTTTTTTTGCCAAGTCATCCAGAAACACCATATATGGCTGTGGCAAAAATATCACCTTTACAAGTTTTTATATAATAAGTTTATATCAAAAATCTTTTATAATACTTAATTGTACTAAGAAAATACGCTGTAAAACATAAATTATTATTTTATTTATATAAGTAAATATATAATGTATGTACTTAGGTGTAAATAATATTAGTTATGATTTTTTTCAATACCATATTATAGAGCCAAAGAATTAAATAATACTTATGTTATACATAGACAAATTTTTTTTTTTTTATTTCATATGTCCTATCCCTACTATATTTAGGGCAGATTTTTTCAAGCCAGATTTTATATTAACTAATAAATATGACGTTTTGACAGATTTTGTATGGCATATGTTTCAAATTTATTGCTCAGATAGATATTCCTGACGATTGAAAAATCGGCCCTTAATATTATAAATGTGCATGAGGATTCGCTCGTTGGCTTTGGTCGACACAAGTGTTTTTTCGGTGTGATTTTTTTTTCTACGCTGAAAAGTTGCTGATTTTTGTGTGTTTTTTACTAACTTTTTGTGGTGTTGGTACCTGGTAAGCAATAGATAAGTAAGGTATGGAGACGGAGCCGCCTCCAGAACCTCCCGACCCCGATGGGTTACAAAGTGACGGTGGCCCCCATGTGGCAAGTCAAGCCACCACTCGGAAGCGCCCGCTAGAGAGCGAACAAATCTCATCGGAAAGTTCTCCTCCGAAAAAATCGGAAACTCATGCATCCCGACCCGTACCCTCTACACAAACTATCTATATCCATCCTTCATTCGCCGATGGCCCTAAATGCTACGACAGAGAGGACAAAGGTCCCTTCTTGGTACATGTCTCGAGGGAAGTCTCGGACCCGTCTTCGGGAGTCACAATCCGCGCACTAAAGTTTGGCCAGTTCCTACATAAAAACAAGTTCCCAGGCATAATAAATGATGGTGTCAAAAGTGTTGGCCGTAACAAAGTTAGTGTTGAGTTTTCAACTCCCCAGGCGGCCAATGACTTTTTGGGTAACCCCATTCTGTCTTTGGCAAAGTACAAAGTTAATATTCCGACATTTAACATCACAAGGATGGGTCTGGTCCGAGGTGTCCCAACAGACTGGCCCATGGAGGAATTTATAGACTCCCTGGCACTTCCAACTGGTTGTGGTGAGGTTCTGAAGGCCCGCCGCCTTAATAGAAAAACTATGAATGATGGCATTGTAGAATGGGTTCCTACACAATCAGTGGTTGTGACTTTTAGAGGCCAAGTGCTCCCCAGCAGAGTTTTTTCATTTTATACCTCCCTCCCAGTGGAGACTTACAAATACCCCACCATCCAGTGCTTGAACTGCTGCCGTTTTGGGCATGTTAAAGCGCAGTGTAGATCCAAGCCCAGGTGCTATAGGTGTGCCCAGTCACATAGTGGTGAGTCGTGTGACATAACAAAAGAGAAATCCTCCTGTCTGCATTGCGATGGACAGCACTTTGCTACAGATAAAAACTGCCCAGAATTTGTACGCCAGCAGAACATTAAACTCCTCATGTCCCAAGAAAACATCTCATATGCTGAAGCTTCTTCCCACTACCCCCCATCCCGTAGATCTTATGCGGAGCTGACTAAGGAACTATTCTCAACACCTACTTACTCTTCCCGTACTACAAACTACCCTCGCCCAGCAAATCCTCCCCGCTCTTCAAACTCACCCCGCCCATCACCATCCAAATCCTATAGAGAAACAGTTGTCCGCTCCCCCCGACCCCGAGCCCCCTTAGCAAAGGGTTATGACAGACAAGCACACCAAAACATTGTAAACTCTCCATCGTCCGCCCAACCTAATGGCTGCGCCCTTGGCAGTAGCCAAACTGAATTCCCCGTCTCTTCAGGAAGAATGCTGGAAGACATAACAGCATTGCTCTTGAGCATCATTGCTCCGTGCAATGAACTCGCCCTACCGCCCAACGTTGCCAAAAATCTATCTGAACTCTTTAAAATCATAAATAATGGACCAAACAGTCCTCTTACAGTGGAACTGTAAAAGCCTACAAACTAAGAAACAAGATCTTATATCTTTAATCAACCTGCATAAACCCGTCATGATTGCCATCTCGGAGACATGGTTGAGACCGGGTTCCCGATTTCGGGTGCCTGGTTTCTTCTGTTTGCGGGATGACAGGGATGACGGCTATGCAGGCAGTGCCATTTTCATCAGGCACAATCTCCCCTTTACCTCTATCCCCATCCCCCCTCACAGTAACCAGATTAATGCTGTTGCTGTGAGGGCCTTAAATATATCCTTTCTTTCTCTGTATATCCCACATCCTCATCCTTCTCTCATCCCAGAACTCCAAACTATCATATCTGCTCTTCCAAATCCTATTGTGATTATGGGTGATCTTAATGCGCACCACACCCTGTGGGGGTGCCATAATTGTGACAGGTTTGCTCCGTTGCTGGTTGATATCTTTGAGGATATGAATCTTTGTACCCTAAATGATGGCACCCCAACCCGTAGAGTTTACCCATACCAGAACCCAAATTCTGCAGTAGACTTATCCATAACTTCCTCCTCCCTTGCCCCTCAAATATCCTGGAATGTCCTCCCCAGTACCTATGGTAGTGACCACTTCCCTATCATCCTATCTCTAAACAATAGACCCCACTATGTTCCCAAACCTGACCCTATGCTTAAATATAAATTACAGAAAGTAGATTGGTCTGCCTATGCTCAATCGGTTGATGATTTAATGGACTCTGCACCTGATCCTCGGATTGATGGTAACCTCTTGATTTGCTACGACTATCTTGTGAAATCCCTCACTTCTTCGGCCGATCTTAATATTCCTCTCAAAAAGCCTCCTCTTAAAAATTATTTGCCTCCCCCACCTTGGTGGGATGAGGAATGCAAGGAACTGTTTAATCAGAGAGTAGCTGCAGAAGAAGAGTACAAACTACATATGACAGAGGTCAATTTTATTAAATATCAACACTTAGATGCTAAAGTAAAAAGAATAGTATCCAAAAAGAAAAAGCTTAGCTGGACCAAATTCTGCGAGTCACTTAGTCCGAGATCTCCTTCCTCGGTTGTTTGGAATAACATGCGAAAGTTCCGGAGGGCAATCAACTACTCCGACCCAAGCTCGAACAATCCACAAGAATGGCTCAGCACCTTTGCTGCCAAACTAGCCCCCCCTTATGTTCCTAATGACCAAGATCTCCCTAGCCCAACTCCACCTATCTCACCTACGGATGAAATGGACTCCCCATTTACACTCCCAGAGCTCCAGACTGCTTTAAGTGGTCTGAAAGACTCAACCCCTGGTGAGGATGGAATCCCATACTCCTTTCTTGTAAACTTAAATCATAAATCTAAACTATACTTTCTAAATTTAATTATTGAAAATGGATCAATCCCAGATTCCTGGAAAACCCAAATTGTGATTCCAATCTTAAAACCTGGAAAAGACCCATCAGACCCAAATTCTTATAGGCCTATTGCACTTTCCTCTACTCTCGCCAAGATCATGGAGATCCTTCTTAAAAACCGATTGGAATGGGTGATGGAAAACAGAGGAGTACTGGCCACTTCACAATTTGGATTTCGCAAGGGACTCAGCACAACAGATAGTCTCAGCATACTCACTACGGACATTCGAACTGCCTTTGGAAAGGGAGAGTACCTTGTGGGTATTTTCCTAGATGTTGCTTCTGCATATGATAATGTTCTTCTTCCGGTACTCAGGCAAAAGTTGCAACAGCTGAGTGTTCCATCAAAGATTACTCATTTCATATGTAACCTGCTCTCTGGCAGGTCAGTGGTGGTAAAACACCAATCATCCATTCTCCCACCCAGACTAGTCTGGAAAGGTCTTCCCCAAGGCTCCGTCCTCAGTCCTCTACTCTACAGTATATATACTCATGACTTAGAATTGTCCACAAATAGTTTTTGTAACATCTTACAGTATGCTGACGACATTGCTCTTTATTATAACTCAGGCTCAATTGATGAAATATCCCACCGTTTAAACTCAGCTTTATTTTACTTAGGGCAGTGGCTCTCTGATCATGGCTTATCCCTATCAGTGACCAAATGCCAGGCAGTTGTGTTTACGAGGAAGAGATCTATCCCTAACATTAACATACACTATGAGGATCATCACATCAGCCTAGTAGATAAGGCAAAATTCCTTGGTGTCATTCTTGACAATAGATTGAAGGGATCAGCTCATGTTGAACATATAAGTAAAAAATGTGAGAAGGGCATCAACACTCTGCGCGCAGTAGCTGGAGTCTGGTGGGGCGCCCATGCCTATTCACTCAAATTGCTCTATAATGCTCTAGTCCGCAGCCACATTGACTATTGCTCATTTGTTTTAGACCCATTAAATAAAACCCTGTCTGAAAAGCTGAATAAAATCCAATACCGTTGCCTTAGAATCATCTTGGGTGCAATGAAGTCCTCTCCCACAAATGCGTTACAGGTTGAATGTGTTGACCCCCCTCTTCACCTTCGACGACAATACCTGTGTGACCGCTTCGTTACCAAAATGCTACAACACTCCTCCCACCCCCTGTGGTCTAAATTAACCCAGTTATCTGAAGTTCTCAGTTCTCAAAATCCCTCATCTTGCCTTTTGGATAGTTTCCTCAAGTTTACTAAACTCCCCCATCCCTCAATATCTTTCCAAATAAACCCTCTATTTTCTACATCCTATAAAGCCCTTATTTACACACCCCCAGTGGTCATGGATCTTGGTCTAGTTAAAGGAGCCCCAGATAGTAACACTAAATTTCAATCCATAATTCATGAAAATTGGTCAGACTATCTTCAGATATACACTGATGCCTCAAAATTATCCCCAGATAGCTGTGTTGGTGCAGCTTGCTGGGTACCTAAATATAAAATTTTATTACAATTTAAATGTCCACCTGAGTCCTCGGTGTTTACAGGGGAGGCTGTAGCTCTTCTAGAAGCAATCTTGTTTACCCGATCCCATAACCAGAAACAGACTGTTATATTTACAGACTCCCTTAGTTGTTTACTATCTATTAAAGAAAACCCATTCCGAAGTAAATCGAGAGCTCCCATTATTTTGAGTATTAGAGAAGCCTTGCTCTCCTGTCATCAAAATGGATTGGCTGTAACCCTTGTATGGATTCCAAGTCATTCTGGCATTGTTGGCAATGAAACAGCTGATATATGTGCTAAAGCCGCTATTCAAGTGGGCTCCCAGGAGCACTTCAAAAATAGTTGCCAAGATTTGAGTGCCTTGTCTAAAACATATCTGGACAAGTCCTGGAACACATATTGGTCCAACTCTAAAGTAATCAAAGGCAAATTTTATGCATCAGTTCAACCAGATATCCCAAGACGTCCATGGTTTTTCTTCCATAAACATGCAGACAGGAGGGTTACCTCTACAATATGCCGCTTGCGACTCGGCCACTCTTGCACCCCTGTACACCTACACAAGATCAGAGTTCGAGATCACTCCCTGTGTGAGTGTGGTTTAGATGAAGGTTCTGCTTCCCATATCCTCTTCACCTGCCCTAAACTCCTTCATCCTTTGTATGATGTCCTACCATCCCAAATTCCCCGTCCTTTAAATGTTGAATGTTTGTTAATGTCCGTGTTCAGCCCATATTGTAAATTTCTGTGTAAATATATTAAATATAATAATATTAAGCTGTAAATATTTATGTATGTAATTTAATATGTAATATATTTTGTATTGTGCTGTTTCAGATCGGAGACTAACCAATAAAAAAAAAAAAAAAAAAGTATATATACTAACACAGATAATAATTAATCAACAAAAAAAATCAGTCACTTAGAAACTTTCAAAATTAAAAGTTGAATTATCCTCAAACTTGTCTCCTCCAATCCACGTGACACTGGCGAATGAATTGTACCCAGTTGGTACAACTACAAGCCAATAAACGAACAAAGAAGAAGAAGTAAATGTGCATGTAGGTTTGTTTCTAATAAGGTATTATATAAGGTATAAATTATTACTTTCTGTAACGCTGTAGATTTTCTGTAAGTATAATAAAATAAAATAAAATAAAATAATAAAATAAATAATTTCACGCCTGAACCACTGAACCAATTTTGATAAAATTTGACACAGAGATAGACTGAAGATTGGGTAAGTACATAGCTTACATTTTATCCCATAACAGTCCAGTTCACGGGGGATATTAAAAAACCCCAATATTCTGCTGTAATCTATAGCAACATTATAGATGTCGCTATTAAATTGTAAATTGCTTTAGCAAACTTCCTGTTGAATACCTACATCCTTTCCAATTAAAAATTTAAAACTTAGGTATATATGATTTTCTCATGGATACCATTATCAGAACTGGACTAAATTGAAATGAGACCACACGAGAAGCGTCAGTTTTCTAATAAAATAACAATCATCAAAATCGATTCACCCAGTCAAAAGTTATGAGGTAACAAACATACAGTCGAATTGAGAACCTCCTGCTTTTTTGAAGTCGGTTGAAAACCGAATTTCACGTGGGCGGAGACGCGGGCAAAAGCTACTCCGTAACCCTGACATTAAAGATGCTTTTTGACGTCATGTTTGAGCCTATGTAAAGGTTGTTGCCTGTCTGTCGGTATTCTATAAAAAGACGGTATTCTATATTTCGGAGAGTGTGCACAGGAACTTTTTAATTTGGTCCCCCCGTCACCTCTCTACCATAGAACGGCAAGGCATCGTAAAGGCTTCCACCCATACATAGTCGACGTACCAAAGACGCGTACGAAGCGGTTTGATTCCTCGTTCCTGATACGCACTGCAAAGGCCTGGAATACACTCCCAGGCAGTGTCTTTCCTGCCACTTACAACCCGGGTGCCTTCAAATCAAGAGTGAATAGGCATCTTCTAGGCAAGCGCGTTCCACCTTAGACTGTATCATCACTTTCCATCAGGTGTGATCACAGTTAAACGCTAGCCTATATAGTATAAAAAAAAAAGAACAGCCTTTTGCCTGTAAAATTCTAAAGATGCCCGTGCCGGGAATCGAACCCGCGACCTCGACGAGTGCGCACTACTGCGTCGGAGGGCTCATGTAGGTGGGTATATAAGTTAAACAGTGATGAGGTACCATTGATTGTTAACATCAAAGGTGGATGTATCGACTCTGAAATTGGGCCATAAAACAAATTATCCTGGTATTTTTACACGCACTGGGGTGACCACGTTGTATTAATTTAAATACGAAACAAAAATTCATAGGATAGTGACCAAAGGTGGTATCAAGTTTTCTCATGACCCAAAAGCAAAATAGTCTAGGAAAATAATAGTGTTTTTTAAGAACCATTGGCACTAGAATTTTTTTTTTTCATATATCCGGAATTTAATTTTGCATACAAAAAGTTACTTTTTACATACCGATTTTACTAAGAAGTACAACTTGGTTGTTTGGATCTTTAGAATCCGGATGTTAATTAAAAAAATTGGTTGCCTGTAAAGTCGGTTTACTGACGATAGTTGAACGTGACAACGTCTTCTTTGTCGCTCGTTCCGCGCTCGCGAGGTAACGCCGGTAACGCCGCATGAGCGAGGTAACGCCGGATGAGTCATGTTTTTTCGTGCGTGCAACCGGCTCTATCGATTTATAAGACGTTGTCACGTCAAAAACTGGTTGCCTGTAAATTCGGTTTACTGACGATAGTTGAACGTGACAACGTCTTCATTGTCGCTCGTTCCGCGCTCGCGAGGTAACGCCGGTAACGCCGCATGAGCGAGGTAACGACGGATGAGTCATGTTTTTTCGTGCGTGCAACCGGCTCTATCGATTTATAAGACGTTGTCACGTCAAAAATTGGTTGCCTGTAAAGTCAGTTTACTGACGATAGTTGAACGTGACAACGTCTTCTTTGTCGCTCGTTCCGCGCTTGCGAGGTAACGCCGGTAACGCCGCATGAGCGAGGTAACGCCGGATGAGTCATGTTTTTTCGTGCGTGCAACCGGCTCTATCGATTTATAAGACGTTGTCACGTCAAAAAGTAATAATTGTAGAAGTTAATGTTGTTCAATAAAAGAGTGTAATGGGACGAAACAATTCAAAAACAAGTTAAAATCACATATTATAGAAAATTTTGAAAAATACATTGCATAATACTTTATATTTGTCTGTAACTACCTTTTTAATGCTTTGTCTTAGATATAACTAATGATGAGTCTGTAACAATATAATATAATAATGCATGCGTCAATTGTAAAATTACTATTTAAAAAACAA
This sequence comes from Coenonympha arcania, assembly GCA_036785405.1. NCBI lineage: Eukaryota > Metazoa > Arthropoda > Insecta > Lepidoptera > Nymphalidae > Coenonympha > Coenonympha arcania. Next base: position 2,345,618 of record CM072081.1, read on the forward strand.
AACTGTATTCTCTTTTAAGTGAACTGTTGTTATTTTGAGAAAATAAAGCTCTTTAAACAGAACGTGAAGACCGTAGTCTATAAAAAATAAAGTTTGGGTTTGATTCAGCTTGATACGGGATACCATACATCCATGGTCATCATCCTTTTATTAAATTAATTTACATATTAATTTAGCGTAGCGTTTAGCGTATTTCAAAATGCCACTATAGTAGTGTTATTATCTCGCTGCAGACTCGGTCATAAACCATTCGAGTGTTTCGCTTTTGTTGTTCCTTGTTGAGTTGTGCATTACTGCAGAACAACAAAAGCGAAACACTCGAATGGTTTATGACCGAGTCTACAGCGAGTCAAAATAATGCGGTCACGCTCGCACAGGACGGGGTCATTGCATCTGTGCGAGCGTGACCGCATTATTTTGACGCGGGAGTGACAGGGACAGGTAGTAACAGGTTAATGTACGAAATTCTTCGTGCTCCGCGACCGTGCTATATAAAATATTATGCGTGGTGCGCGCACGCTACACACCACATGGCCCCCTGGCGGAAGTTTCCTGTAAACAGCAACCTGCTTAGGTATAAATATATTATGCACGCTTTATAATGTATAAAAAACAACGGCCAAGTGAGAGTTGAGTCGCGCACGAAGGGTCCGTACTCCGTATGTCGAGCAAAAAATTTTTTTTTACTTTTATTTATTAAAATTTGTCAATACATATTTTTATAATTTAAAACAGAAGTTTTAAGCTATTGCATAGCTTCTATCGCGGGCCTTGAGCGTGGAGACCGAATCCAGAAATTCCGTAACGAAAATAACCTAACACTTTTTAGTTTTGCCATCTGTCGATGAATAGCAGAACTTTTAATGACTTTTTGAAATATCACGCTTGTCCTTAGTTCAGCAACTCGTCTCTAGATGGCATATTGGTTGTATCGGCGTTACTGCGTATGCGTAATCCCCTCTTCGCCCCGCAATCTGGTGACTCATGCCTGCTAGAGTTTCGGCGTCAGGGCACCTCCTATGCTATGCAATAGCTTTACCGCGGCAGTCTCCGAGTGCCACATGTCTTTTTTTGTACTTTTCAGACGTACAATAGAGGGGCTAGGTGAATGGAAATGGATTTTTAGGGTTCCGTACCAAAATGGTAAAATGGAACCCTTATGGTGCGACTTTCTCCGTCTGTCTGTTTGTCCGTCACACTCGATTATTTCAGTAACTACCGGAGCTATCGATATGAAATTTGGAATAGTTGTGTATATTAGTGGCCCAATGACACTGGAATAAAAAAAAATGGAAATTATTTTTGTTCTTATTTAAAAAGGGGGGAAAATCGGAGGGTTGAAATTTAAAAGTAAGATAACTGTACTGTGTGGGGTATCATATGAAAGGGTTTACTTTGTACATTCTAAAACCGATTTTTAATTATTTTTAGTCATGATAGTTTTTGATTTATCGGGGAAAATGTCTAAAAAATACCGCCCCCCCTTATCTCCGGAGTTTACCAATCGAAAAATCTCAAATAATTATGGTCAATAGGAATTTACGTATATTTTACAGGAAAACTATAGCCAATGCCTGCCGACGATTCATCTACTGACGATCCTGAACACAGAAAAATTCGAGAAATAGTGGAAGAGACGCTTCCCTCTGAACCAGATGATCCACCATTTTCGTTTACAGAATTACAGCTGTCCGTAAAGAGTTTCTCTGCAAAAAAAGCGCCTGGAGAAGACCACTTGACTGCCGATATTTGCGAACACGCTGTGCTCGCTGATGGTGAGGTATTCCTGGGGTTAGCCAATGCGTGTCTGAAATTAGGATACTTTCCAATTGCCTGGAAAAAGGCAACAGTAGTAATAATCCCTAAACCTAAGAAAGTAGATGTTGCTAATCCGAAATCGTATCGTCCTATTGGACTCCTTTCCATTCTGGGCAAGATAACGGAGAAAATGGTAGCATGCAGATTAAGATGGTATGTTAACAAGAGAATCAGCCCTAAGCAGTATGGATTCACGCCTCAGAGGAGCACCGAAGACGCCCTCTATGATCTGATTGCACATATTAAAGGAAAAAGAACTGAAAAAACCACAACGCTGTTGATATCATTGGACATAGAGGGCGCCTTTGATAATGCATGGTGGCCAGCTATCAAAGCCGGATTGTTGAATGCCAACTGTCCCAAAAATATCTATAAAATGATGTGCTCATATCTAAACGACAGAAGTGTGAAAATCTCATATTCTGGGGAAGACTTTTTGAAATCCACAAACCGAGGGTGTGTTCAGGGCTCAATAGCGGGACCAACCCTGTGGAATGTATGTATAAATTCGCTTTTAGTTGAAATTGCCTCATTAGGTATTTATTGCCAAGCATTTGCTGATGATGTCGTTCTAGCGGTTTCGGGAAAATCATCCGAAGAAATACAGGACAGAGCCAACGTTGCTTTAAAAACGATAAATCATTGGGGTCAGAGGAATAAGTTAAGATTTGGTCCACAAAAGACTCAGGCCATGATTATAACACGAAAGAGAAGTCTCGATGCAATAGATGTGGAAATGGATGGGATAAAAATAAACGTCACTAACCAAATTAAAATGTTAGGGGTAATTATAGACAATAAATTAAAAATTGAATCACACATCGACACAATGTGCGTGAAGCTTACTGAACTATATAAGAACTTAGAACGAGCCGCGAGATGTACATGGGGACTGAATCCGGACATAATAAGACTAATATATGTATCGGTCATCGAACCCATTGCATTGTATGCTTCAAGTGTGTGGGCACCAGCAATGCAAGTCAAGTCTATTAGAAGGAAACTGTTAGCGACTCAACGAGGATTTGTCCAAAAAATAGCCAAGGCCTACAGAACAGTTTCCCTTACATCAGCGTTAGCAATAGCTGGAGTATTGCCATTGGACATACGTATAACAGAGACAGCTCACTTATATGAAATCAAGAAAGGAATTAGACCTCTGGATTGTTATCCAGATAGAGAAGTCGAACGCCGTATTCCCTACACTGAGTTTCCACACCCCGCTTCGTTATGCCCGAAGGATTTTAACATGGTGGGAACAGAGGATGTAGATAACATCGCAGGAACACACATCTACACTGATGGAAGCAAGATAGACGGAAGGGTGGGTGCAGCTTTATCCATCTGGAGAGATGGAAAAGAGATAAAATACCGAACTCTCAAGCTAGACTCCTACTGTTCCGTTTATCAAGCTGAACTACTGGCAATTTGGAAAGCGACTGAGGTAGCTGAGAGTTTGAAGGTACCTGTAATAAACATCTTTTCAGACAGCAGATCAGCTCTTGAAACTATAAAAGATGTCACCTCTCTTCATCCAATCGCTTTTCGGACTAGCGCACAGATCGATAGACTCACAAATAAAGGCGTGGATGTTCGTCTCTACTGGCTGCAGGCCCACGTAGGCACCAAAGGTAATGAGAGAGCCGATGAACTGGCCAAGCGCGCTGCTAAGTTTAAAAGAACCGCGCCCGATTACGACTTATACCCGATATCGTATGCGAAGAGTGCCATCAGAGAGCAATCGATAGAAAAGTGGAATACCTAATACTCTGAACAAACAAAGGACAAACCGATGGAGCTTTTTCTCCCCGATGCTACCTCAGCATATCGGTTATTCAAACATATTAGAGCAGGGGGACTCTTAACACAAGTCCTCACAGGCCACGGTGGCTTTGGGCAGTATTTACACCGTTTTAAGCTACGGGATAATCCCTGGTGCGCGTGCGAGCCGAATGTGATCGAAAACGTGGTGCATATAATTACCGAATGCCCACGTTTTGGATTACAAAGGCAAGATATTGCAGCTGAACTAGAAATAGATATCACGAGAAGCAATTTAAGTATTCTTATTTCAAATGATAAATACAGGAAGAAATTCATTAAATTTTGCGAAACTGTCGCAAAAGCAGTTGGTAAATCAAATGGCAGCACTGCAAAATGGCAACCTACGCTGATAGCGAAATAAAATACTAACAAGACATAATAATAAAACCTGCAATGCTGTTATTTGTAGAAAAACTAATAACTAACTGAATTATTAAACGATTATATCTAATGGAATTATTAAACGGACTGACAGTATCTTAGATGCATGATTTTGTTTAACAATACTGACATTTAAACACTATTTTATGACATTACAATTATTATTACAAGCTTATCATCACTTACACTATTAACGATATTCTTAATTTATTTGCTTATTTTTGACATTATAATTAACCAATAATAACTAACTGACCACAAATTAACTATTTAACAAAAACTTATAATTTATTACTATTCTTATTATAATAATTATTTCAATTTTGACGGAGCACTCAAATGCTCTGGAAGAGTGTTGCTCACATTCGCAAAAGGAAAAAAAAAAAAAACAAATGTAAAAAAAAAACCAAGTCACGACCATCACGTGAGTTGGCACTTCTTCAGAGCAAAGCTCGCATGAAAAAGGTCTCTGCCTATAGCAGAGAACAAATGAGTGCAATACAAAAAAAAAAAAAAAAAAACTATAGCCAATGCTCTAACTAGCATAGTTTTTTTGATATTAACAATAAACCTCTACAAACAAAGTTAGTTTTGCGGTTCATTAACAAAGGTAATTATTACCGTTTTACATCTTTGGTCGTTACAGTTTTGGTCGTGTTACATCTACATTAGTACGAACGAATCTTAAAAGTACCTAGCTATAACTACCTAAGCTTATTTTGCTTCAGTACTTCTTGAGTACGGAACCCTCGGTGCGCGAGTCCGACTCGCACTTGGCCGGTTTTTTTCTTTTCGCATTACAGACCCAAATGCATGAAGGAGGCCTCCTCCTTCTCCTAAGAATAATTATACATAGCACCTGTAGAATCCATTCAAGGTTCTGAGGTTAAGCGTGGTTTCACTTCTACAAGCCTTAGGTACCTAAACGTATGGTTTTTTTCGCAAATGTATTAAAAACATCATTCAATGCACTTGCGGAATAGTAATTTAAACTCGTCCCTATTACTCGTAAGGAAATGACAAACTTTCCGCACTTATACTGGACTGATACTTATAACTCCAGAATAATTCCTAATTATTAAAAGAATTAGTGTGAAAATTTGAGCATGCAGGGATATTGACATTTGAAGTCAGTTGTTTTTTATATGGAGAAATAAAACGAAACGAGTTCTATTGATTTAATTGTTTATTATAGAATACTTAATATTATCAACTAATTACCAACTTTCAGTGATGAAAATAAAAACAAAACCAAATTAATATCGGTTCATTGATATTACACTACCATTTACAATACTTACACTTACAGGTAACAGATTACTTACACGTAATTATAAATTACCTACTACAGATTAATAAAATATAAAATATATATTTTTTGTACAAAAGAATGATGGTATAAACTATAAAGCAAACTACAGTCGATATTGAAACCAAAGCGTTTTTTTGCGAACACTGAAAAATTAACTTTACGACTATTGAGTATTGACACAGAGCGTAAAATCGAATGAAAAAAAGTAACGCCATTTGTCAAAATTTCCGCTACTACGCCGCAACGTGGTCGAAAATCGTGAAATTGAATTTACTTTGTGCGAAAAGGTTGAAGTATTTTATTTCCTATGTTCAAATACATTCAATTTTACACTCTAAACCAATAGAAGTAAAGTTAATTTTTCAGTGTTAATTTATTGTTCACATCATTGCTGCAATGGCGGTACAATTAAGAATGTTTTTAAAGTTTTGGTACGGATAACAAATTGGTAAAATGGAACCACAGACAAGAACATTGGAAATTAGTTGTTTATAGTAAGAAACCTCGTGTAGAAGCAAATGTGTTGCTAGAGTGTTTCTTGGAACTACGGTTGCTTTCAAAGACATTAAAAAAACTATTACTTATAGTATCCAAACCATCTATTGCTGCAAGCCCAGGAAAACTTAGCAGATCTGCAACCGAGCTCCCTAAAGTATCTTTTTGGTTTTTAGTCTTGGTTCCTAGAACACCTGTTTTAGATTTATTGTTATTTTGTCTATGTTTTCTTTTACCTATTCTTTTAGAAATATCTGTACTGAGGTTTTCAATATTTGTTTCTAGTTCAGCGATGTCTTTTTCGAGGTTTCTCGCACCTGTTTTTAGTTTGGAGAAATCTGTTCCGGCAGTTTTTGGTAAATTTGAGCCTCTTCTACGTTTTGCACCACCTGTTTTTGATTTCAGACGTAAAATATCTGGTATATAAGTTCTTTTAACAAAATCTCTTGATATTTTTAAACCAGATCTCGGTTTTACTTTGGCTCCGGTCTTTGATTTTCTTTTTGGATTTGTGGATTCGTCATGTCTTTCACCAGCCTTTTTTATGCTGGGGATATTAAGTTGCTTCTCGTCTGTTTTGTTTTTATTTTTGCTCTTTCTTTTAATTTCATTATTATCCTTTATATCGGCCTTCTTTCCACCTGAATGCTTGTCATTGGTTTTTTTCTCGGCAGAAATATTTACATCTAGTTTCTTCTGTACAGATTTTTCTTTACCCATTTTCTGATCCTCTGGTTTCTTTTTGTCTTTTATCTTGTCTTCTTTATTTCCGCCGATTCCTTCATGCGCTGGTTTCTCTACATCGCTTTTCCAGTCTCCAGATTTCTTTTCATCAGTTTTCTTATGTTCTGGGTACTTTTCGCTTGTTTTCATGTCTTTAGATTTCTCAATATCAGTTTTCACTTGCTCTGGTTTCCCTGCATCTTTTTTACTGTCTTCAGATTTCTTGAAATCAGTTTTCTCGGGCTTTGGTTTCTGTACGTCATTTTTCTTGACTTCAATTTTCTTTTCATTAGTTTTCTCCTGCTCTGGTTTTTTGTCGTCTTTTTCCTTGTCTTCAGATTTCTTGCCATCAGTTTTCACTTGCTCTGGTTTCCCTGCGTCTTTTTTACTGTCTTCAGATTTCTTGATATCAGGTTTCTCGGGTTTTGGTTTCGCTGCGTGGGTTTTCTTGTCTTCAGTTTTTTCATGCCTTGGTTCCTTTTCATACTTTTTCTTGTCCTCAGATTTCTTGACATCAGTTTTCTCGGGATTTGGTTTCGCTGTGTCGTTTTTATTGTCTTCAGATTTCTTTTCATTAGTTTGCTCATGCCCTGGTTTTATTTCGTCTTTCTTACTGTCTTCAGATTTCTTGATATCAGTTTTCTCGGGCTTTGGTTTCTGTACGTCATTTTTCTTGACTTCAATTTTCTTTTTATTAGTTTTCTCCTGCTCTGTTTTTTTGTCGTCTTTTTCCTTGTCCTCAGATTTCTTGACATCAGTTTTCTTGGGATTTGGTTTCACTGCATCGTGTTTCTTGTCTTCAGTTTTCTCAATATCAGTTTTCACTTGCTCTGGTTTCCGTGCGTCTTTTTTATTGTCTTCAGATTTCTTGATATCAGTTTTCTCGGGTTTTGGTTTCCCTGCGTCTTTTTTGTTGTCTTCAGATTGCTTGATATCAGTTTTCTCGGGCTTTGGTTTCGCTGTGTCGTTTTTCGTGTCTTCGGATTTCTTTTCATTAGTTTGCTCATGCCCTAGCTTCTTTTCATCCTTTTTCTTGTCCTCAGATTTCTTGATATCAGTTTTCTCGGGTTTTGGTTCCGCTGTGTCGTTTTTCGTGTCTTCGGATTTCTTTTCATTAGTTAGCTCATGCCCTGGCTTCTTTTCATCCTTTTTCTTGTCCTCAGATTTCTGGATATCAGTTTTCTCGGGATTTGGTTTCGCTGTGTCGTTTTTCGTGTCTTCGGTTTTCTTTTCATTAGTTTGCTCATGCCTTGGCTTCTTTTCATCCTTTTTCTTGTCCTCAGATTTCTTGATATCACTTTTCTGGGGATTTGGTTTCGGTACTTCGTTTTTCTTGTCTTCAATTTTCTTTTCATTAATTTTCTCCTGCTCTGGTTTCCCTGCTTCTTTTTTATTATCTTCAGATTTCTTGATATCAGTTTTCTCGGGTTTTGGTTTCGCTGTGTCATTTTTATTGTCTTCAGATTTCTTTTCATTAGTTTGCTCATGCCCTGGTTTTTTTTCGTCTTTTGTATTGTCTTCAGATTTCTTGATATCAGTTTTCTCGGGCTTTGGTTTCTGTACATCATTTTTCTTTTCATAAGTTTTCCCCTGCTCTGGTTTTTTATCGTCTTTTTCCTTGTCTTCAGATTTCTTGACATTAGTTTTCACTTGCTCTGGTTTCCCTGCGTCTTTTTTATTGTCTTCGGATTTCTTGATATCAGTTTTCTCGTGCTTTGGTTTCGCTGTCTCTTTTTTCGTGTCTTCGGATTTCTTCGCATTAGTTTGCTCATGCCCTGGCTTCTTTACATCCTCTTTCTTGTCCTCAGATATCTTGATATCAGTTTTCTCGGGTTTTGGTTTCGGTACTTCGTTTTTCTTGTCTTCAATTTTCTTTTCATTAATTTTCTCCTGCTTTGGTTTTTTGTCGTCTTTTTCCTTGTTCTCAGATTTCTTGACATCAGTTTTCTTGGGATTTGGTTTTAATGCATCGTGTTTCTTGTCTTCAGTTTTCTTAATATTAGTTATCACGTGCTCTGGTTTTCCTGCGTCTTTTTTAGTGTCTTCAGATTTCTTGATATCAGTTTTCTCGGGTTTTGGTTTAGCTGCATCGGTTTTCTTGTCTTCGGTTTTCCTTTCATTAGTTTTTTCATGCCGTGGCTCCTTTTCATACTTTTTCTTGTCCTCAGATTTTTTGATATCAGTTTTCTCGGGATTTGGTTTCGGTACTTCGTTTTTCTTGTCTTCAATTTTCTTTTCATTAATTTTCTCCTGCTCTGGTTTTTTGTCGTCTTTTTCCTTATCCTCAGACTTTTTGACATCAGTTTTCTTGGGATTTGGTTTCGGTACTTCGTTTTTCTTGTCTTCAATTTTCTTTTCATTAATTTTCTCCTGCTCTGGTTTCCCAGCGTCTTTTTTATTATTTTCAGATTTATTGATATCAGTTTTCTCGGGTTTTGGTTTCGCTGTGTCGTTTTTGGTGTCTTCGGATTTCTTTGCATTAGTTTGCTCATGCCCTGGCTTCTTGTCATCCTGTTTATTGTCCTCAGATTTCTTGATATCAGTTTTCTCGGGCTTTGGTTTCGCTGTGTCGTTTTTCGTGTCTTCGGTTTTCTTTTCATTAGTTTGCTCATGCCTTGGCTTCTTTTCATCCTTTTTCTTGTCCTCAGATTTCTTGAAATCAGTTTTCTCGGGATTCGGTTTCGGTACTTCGTTTTTCTTGTCTTCAATTTTCTTTTCATTAATTTTCTCTTGCTCTGGTTTTTTGTCGTCTTTTTCCTTGTCCTCAGATTTCTTGACATCAGTTTTCTTGGGATTTTGTTTCACCGCATCGTGTTTCTTGTCTTCAAATTTCTTAATATCAGTTTTCTCTTGCTCTGGTTTCCCTGCGACTTTTTTACTGTCTTCAGATTTCTTGATATCAGTTTTCTCGTTTTTTGGTTTCGCTGTGTCGTTTTTCGTGTCTTCGGATTTCTTTTCATTAGTTAGCTCATGCCCTGGCTCCTTTTCATTCTTTTTCTTGTCCTCAGATTTCTTGATATCAGTTTTCTCGGGATTTGGTTTCGGTACTTCGTTTTTCTTGTCTTCAATTTTCTTTTCATTAATTTTCTCCGGCTCTGGTTTTTTGTCGTCTATTTCCTTATCCTCAGACTTTTTGACATCAGTTTTCTTGGGATTTGGTTTCGGTACTTCGTTTTTCTTGTCTTCAATTTTCTTTTCATTAATTTTCTCCTGCTCTGGTTTCCCTGCGTCTTTTTTATTATCTTCAGATTTCTTGATATCAGTTTTCTCGGGTTTTGGTTTCGCTGTGTCGTTTTTATTGTCTTCAGATTTCTTTTCATTAGTTTGCTCATGCCCTGTTTGTTTTTCGTCTTTTGTATTGTCTTCAGATTTCTTGATATCAGTTTTCTCGGGCTTTGGTTTCTGTACATCATTTTTCTTTTCATAAGTTTTCCCCTGCTCTGGTTTTTTGTCGTCTTTTTCCTTGTCCACAGATTTCTTGACATTAGTTTTCACTTGCTCTGGTTTCCCTGCGTCTTTTTTATTGTCTTCAGATTTCTTGATATCAGTTTTCTCGTGCTTTGGTTTCGCTGTGTCGTTTTTCATGTCTTCGGATTTCTTTGCATTCGTTTGCTCATGCCTTAGCTTCTTTTCATCCTTTTTCTTGTTCTCAGATTTCTTGATATCAGTTTTCTCGGGATTTGGTTTCGGTACTTCGTTTTTCTTGTCTTCAATTTTCTTTTCATTAATTTTCTCCTGCTCTGGTTTTTTGTCGTCTTTTTCCTTATCCTCAGACATCTTGACATCAGTTTTCTTGGGATTTGGTTTCACTGCATCGTGTTCCTTGTCTTCAGTTTTCTTAATATCAGTTTTCACTTGGTCTGGTTTCCCTTCGTCTTTTTTAATGTCTTCAGATTTCTTGATATCAGTTTTCTCGGGCTTTGGTTTCGCTGTGTCGTTTTTCGTGTCTTCGGTTTTCTTTTCATTAGTTTGCTCATGCCTTGGCTTCTTTTCATCCTTTTTCTTGTCCTCAGATTTCTTGAAATCAGTTTTCTCGGGATTCGGTTTCGGTACTTCGTTTTTCTTGTCTTCAATTTTCTTTTCATTAATTTTCTCTTGCTCTGGTTTTTTGTCGTCTTTTTCCTTGTCCTCAGATTTCTTGACATCAGTTTTCTTGGGATTTTGTTTCACCGCATCGTGTTTCTTGTCTTCAAATTTCTTAATATCAGTTTTCTCTTGCTCTGGTTTCCCTGCGACTTTTTTACTGTCTTCAGATTTCGTGATATCAGTTTTCTCGTTTTTTGGTTTCGCTGTGTCGTTTTTCGTGTCTTCAGATTTCTTTTCATTAGTTAGCTCATGCCCTGGCTCCTTTTCATTCTTTTTCTTGTCCTCAGATTTCTTGATATCAGTTTTCTCGGGATTTGGTTTCGGTACTTCGTTTTTCTTGTCTTCAATTTTCTTTTCATTAATTTTCTCCGGCTCTGGTTTTTTGTCGTCTATTTCCTTATCCTCAGACTTTTTGACATCAGTTTTCTTGGGATTTGGTTTCGGTACTTCGTTTTCCTTGTCTTCAATTTTCTTTTCATTAATTTTCTCCTGCTCTGGTTTCCCTGCGTCTTTTTTATTATCTTCAGATTTCTTGATATCAGTTTTCTCGGGTTTTGGTTTCGCTGTGTCATTTTTCGTGTCTTCGGATTTCTTTTCATTAGTTTGCTCATGCCCTGGCTTCTTTTCATCCTTTTTCTTGTCCTCAGATTTCTTGAAATCAGTTTTCTCGGGATTTGGTTTCGGTACTTCGTTTTTCTTGTCTTCAATTTTCTTTTCATTAATTTTCTCTTGCTCTGGTTTTTTATCGTCTTTTTCCTTGTCCTCAGATTTCTTGACATCAGTTTTCTTGGGATTTTGTTTCACCGCATCGTGTTTCTTGTCTTCAAATTTCTTAATATCAGTTTTCTCTTGCTCTGGTTTCCCCGCGTCTTTTTTACTGTCTTCAGATTTTTTGATATCAGTTTTCTCGTTTTTTGGTTTCGCTGTGTCGTTTTTCGTGTCTTCGGATTTCTTTTCATTAGTTAGCTCATGCCCTGGCTTCTTTTCATTCTTTTTCTTGTCCTCAGATTTCTTGATATCAGTTTTCTCGGGATTTGGTTTCGGTACTTCGTTTTTCTTGTCTTCAATTTTCTTTTCATTAATTTTCTCCGGCTCTGGTTTTTTGTCGTCTATTTCCTTATCCTCAGACTTTTTGACATCAGTTTTCTTGGGATTTGGTTTCGGTACTTCGTTTTTCTTGTCTTCAATTTTCTTTTCATTAATTTTCTCCTGCTCTGGTTTCCCTGCGTCTTTTTTATTATCTTCAGATTTCTTGATATCAGTTTTCTCGGGTTTTGGTTTCGCTGTGTCATTTTTCGTGTCTTCGGATTTCTTTTCATTAGTTTGCTCATGCCCTGGCTTCTTTTCATCCTTTTTCTTGTCCTCAGATTTCTTGAAATCAGTTTTCTCGGGATTTGGTTTCGGTACTTCGTTTTTCTTGTCTTCAATTTTCTTTTCATTAATTTTCTCTTGCTCTGGTTTTTTATCGTCTTTTTCCTTGTCCTCAGATTTCTTGACATCAGTTTTCTTGGGATTTTGTTTCACCGCATCGTGTTTCTTGTCTTCAAATTTCTTAATATTAGTTTTCTCTTGCTCTGGTTTCCCTGCGTCTTTTTTACTGTCTTCAGATTTCTTGATATCAGTTTTCTCGTTTTTTGGTTTCGCTGCGTCGGTTTTCTTGTCTTCAGTTTTCTTTTCATTCGTTTTTTCATGCCCTGGCTCCTTTTCATACTTTTTCTTGTCCTCAGATTTCTTATCAGTTTTCTTGGGATCTGGTTCCTGTGCGTCGTTTTTCTTGTCTTCGGATTTCTTTTCATTAGTTTGCTTCTTGTTATCTTTTTTCTTGTCTTCAGATTTCTTGATATCAGTTTCCTCGGGCTTTATTTCCAGTGCGTCCTTTTTCTTATCTTCCGACTTTTCGGCATTAGTTTTCTTCTGCTCTATGTTCTTTTCATCTTTTTTCTTGACTTCAGATTTCTTGATATCAGTTTTTTCGGACTTTGGTTTCGTTGCATCATTTTTCTTGTCTTCAAGCTTCTTAGCATCAGGTGCTTTGTCTGGTTTCTTTGCAGATTTCTGTGCATCGAGTTTCTTTTCATCTGGATTCTTATCATTGGGAACCTTTTCATTGTTTTTTTTATCTTTTGATTTTTCATCTAATTTCTTTTCTACAGCTCTCTCAACTTCGGAGTTCTTTTCTTGTTTTTTAGCATTAATGTTTTTCTCAACACCTTTGTCATCCAGATGTTTATCTATTACCTCTTTTTGAACTAGATGTTTATCCACACCTATTTTATTACCAATTGTTATTTTATTTAACGGTTTCTTGACATTTTCCTTTATTTTATCATCCACCTTTGGCTTTTCCACGTCAATATCTGCAGGCTTTTTATCAGCTGCACCCTTGATAATAACTTTATTTTCGTCGATTTCTCCTTTTATTTTATCCTTTATGTTAATTAGGCCTTCTGTAATTAATTTTTTTAATGTTAATTCTTTAGAAAAATGAAAGGAGTACCTACTAATTAGACTACCGAAGGATCTCACATAGTGGTCACTTATTACAATGTGATATGAGTGAAACAAGTTGCTGTCGACGAAGCGCAATTATTTGGAATTAGAGAATAAAAACCTCAATAACAAGAGGTAATATTCAAAAAAAAAATTGGTTGTCTGTAAAGTCGGTTTACTGACGATAGTTGAACGTGACAACTCTCGCTTGCACTTCAAGCCTCACATGGAACGCCTCAGAGCGAGGTAACGCCGCATGAGCGAGGTAACGCCGGATGAGTCATGTTTTTTTTTGTGCGTGCAGCCGGCTCTATCGATTTATAAGACGTTGTCACGTCAAAATCTAATCACTTTTATTTATCAAAAAATCGGTAAACGATAGTGATAACCGTATGAACAAAACACAGGTAGTCGATTCACGTCACGCGTCGGCTACATTTCGTGAAGTGAAATGTTTAAAAAGGTCATGGCATTAGCAGACGATATTGACACGAAAACATTTTTGCGAACACTGAAAAATTAATTTTACGACTATTGACATAGAGTGTAAAATTGAATGTAGTTCAAAACGCAACATGTTCGAGAGTAATGAAATTAATTTTACTTTCCGGGATAAGGTTGAAAGATGTATTTCCTTTGTTGAAACCACATTCAATTTTTCGCTTACTTTACTCCTAGTGCTTAGGTTGATATTACTCCAATATACTTACTCAATTATACGTATACGTAGGTATACTTACTCAATGTTGGCATACATTGCACCACCAGCACACCCTGAAATAGTAACGTATTCACTATTCAGAACTTTAATAAATAAAATAATAGTTTAAAAAACTAAAAAAACACGCTCTATCTCTCTTACTCGCATTTTTTTTTTACCCACAGGAAATGCCTGACGCATACCCCTCCGTCAGGGGACACGGAGGGGTTATGTGGGGCTTGCACCCACTAAAACCTGTGCTTTGCCACGACGGACCTCGTTGGCGGGAGTACGGGATTCACTTGCGTATTCACCGCGCTCCCGCCAGGCCTCGACGCGCCACCAAAGCGGTAGGTCCCGCCGCCGCTGCCGACCCTCCTGGGAGGCGCGTCCCGAACAGGTCGCGCCACCACCTCGGCCTGTCGGTGGAATTCGGGTGACGGACGCCAGAACCCCTCACGTACGTCACCCGCAGGCCGGCACCGGTCGCCGAAGGAAGGTGTTCGCACCCCAACCGCAACCGGCGCGTCTCCTGCGAGAGGGATATGCCGCCGTAAATATCCCTCTCGACGAGCGTTCCCGCCCACTTTGGTGATTTTTTTACGAGGTTGTCTTCCTCGTAATCTCTCTTACTCGCATGCAAAGGATGCGGAAAAAATCCTGGCGAATCTAATTAAGATAATTGGATATTTTAATCGAATTATTGCATTGTCATCGGTCTTTGATGGGTGTGCAAAGTTTGAATTAAATCTGATCGTTCAAAGTAGGACAAAATCGAGCTCAAAGGAGTCGGTTACAAACATACAAACATACAGGTGAAGCTAATAAAAAGCGTGTTAAAAAGATAATATACGTTAATTAGTTAACAAAAAAACCTACTTCAACTATCATCAAACTACTGTTGAATACATCCTTTCCAATTAAAAATTTAAGTCTTATATGGTTTTCTCATGAATGCCATTATCAGAACTGGACTAAATTGAAATGAGACCAAACGGGAAGTGTCAGCTTTCTAATAAAAAAGGATCATCAAAATCGATTCACACTGTCAAAAGTTATGAGGTAACAAAGTGGGTAACTATTAGGTCCTTACATATGAAATTGGCGTTTTGTATGGGAGGAACATAAAGTCGATTTTTTTTAAATATAATATATATATTTAATCAAAGTATGTACCATTGCTATCTATGCACTTTTGCCACCTTATAGGTAGTTCATTGATCCCTTTACTAAAAAAGCCATTCGGACGGGAATCAATAAAATCTTTGAAAGCGCTTTGGACTGCCTCATCGGAGTTAAATTTTTTCCCTAGTTATCCAAATATCGAAAAAAATGGTAATCTGTTAGAGCAAGGTCCGGGGAGTAAGGTGGATGTCTTAGGCATTCCAATTGAAGCTCCTCTAATTTGGTAGCCGTCTGTTGTGCAGTGGGTGGTCTAGCGTTGTCCTGAAGCAGCAGTGGCCTAGAACGATTGACCAGCCTCGGTTGTTTAGCAGCTAGCTTTTCCATCATGGATTGCAGTTGCTGACAATAGATATCCGCCGTAATCGTCTGGCCA
Organism: Coenonympha arcania; assembly: GCA_036785405.1. Lineage (NCBI taxonomy): Eukaryota > Metazoa > Arthropoda > Insecta > Lepidoptera > Nymphalidae > Coenonympha > Coenonympha arcania. Next base: position 2,361,005 of record CM072081.1, read on the forward strand.
GATTTAAGAAAGCTGTAGTGAACGACGCCGGCGCTAGTCCACCAAACGTTCACAAGTAATTTTTTTTGAGTCAATTTTCGTTTGGGGCAGGATTTGGCTGGTTCGCCAGGGTTCAACCATTGCGATGAGCGTTTCCAATTATCATACAGGATCCATTTTTCATCACAGGTAATGATTCGATTTAAAATCCCTTCATTACTGGGCTGGTTGAGTAATGTAACACAGCAGTCTACGCGCGTTTGTCGGTTTGCTGCACTCAATTCATGAGGTACCCACCTTTCAAGCTTTTTCACCTTCCCAATTTGCTTCAAGTGAACTAAAACAATTTTATCACTAACACCGCAGCCTGCAGCTAGCTCGGACGTGGTTTGCGATGGATCCGCTTCTACAATAACCTTCAATTGTTCATTGTCAACTTTGGTCTCCGGCCGTCCACGGGGCTTGTTCTGCAGGTCAAAATTTCCAGAACGAAAACGTTGGAACCAAAAACGCAGTGTGTTTTCTTTTGAGACACCCTGGCCGTACACATCATTAATCCTTCGAGCCGTTTCTGCAGCACTGGTGCCACGATGGAACTCGTACTCGAAAATAACGCGATATTTCAAGTTTTCCATTTTGTAAACAGAGTGGCGCAAAAAAAAAAACCAAAAGAGAAAAAAACAAATGAATTACGATTTTTAAAACACAAAAGCATGAGTAAATAGCTGTATAAATTTGAAATTGGAATTCCAAACCAAAGAAGAGATATTTGAGATCAAAGTGGCCAGTACGACAAAACGCCAATTTCATATGTAAGGACCCAAAAAAAATACAGTCGAATTGAGAACCTCCTCCTTTTTTGAAGTCGGTAGAAAAGGCTTATTATTTTGCAGGTGACTAATTACTTTTTTCTTTTTTTTTACTCTATACAAGTACTTGACTGCGATCTCACCTGATGGCAAGTGATGATGCAGCTTAAGATGTTATCGTACTAACTTGGAAGGGTAAGTAAGTTTACCCCAACGGTTTCTACAAGCATCGCACTGATAAATATATATACATACTAATATACATAAATATTATATATTGAAAAACACCAAGGCACTGGAAAACATTCATGCTCGTCACACAAACATTTACCAGTAGTGGGAATCGAACCCACGACCTCCGATGGAGACGGCAGGTTCGCTATCGTAACGCCCATTCGGTCGCAAATTTTGGATTGGCAGGGTTCACACACCATCAAAAACATTTTTTTTTGACGACCTCCCTGGCGCAGTGGCGGTGCGCTCGGATTCGAGTGGGAGGTCGCGGGTTCGATTCCCGCCACGGGCCACTTTGGGATTTTATAATTTCTAAATTGGCTCAGGTCTGGTCTCTTGGGAGGCTTAGCCGTGGCTAGTTACCACCCTACCAGCAAAGACGCACCGCCAAGCGATTTAGCGTTCCGGTGCGATGCTTGTAGAAACGTTGGGGTAAATTTACTTACCCTTCCAAGTTAGTACGCTAACATCTTAGGCTGCTGATGGTAAGTGATGATCACTTACCATCAGGTGAGATCGCAGTCAAGTACTAACTTGTATAGAGTAAAAAAAAAAACATTATAGCCACCATTACCACAGATTATAGAAAATTTACTCACAATGGATATCAACAGCAGCGATGTTAGCGTCTTCATGTTCGCAACTGACAAAATAATCATATAACATTATTTTAACAGTTCAATCAACATGTCGGTCGAAACCCGCGTCATTTTATACAAATTCCTCGAGCGTTTCGAAAAATTAACCAAACATTAAGGAAAACCGGCCAAGAGTGTCAAGCGTGAAGTGTGTGGTTCCGTAGCCCCCATAATATTTAGCCCCCATAATATTTAGCCCTCATAATATTTAGGGCTTTTCCCGTAGCCCCTATAATATAAATAATTATGTATACAACCGGGCGATTGGCTAAAAATGTATCAATCATTAAGGGATTTATTGAATTTATTTTTGTCTTCCTCACTCTCACGGATACGTAGGTAGGTGCGACATGCAGCGTCGCGGAAGAATATAACAGAAAAACGACCTTTTACCTAATTACTCAAAAACTAAGCCAGTTATCAAAAATTGGTTTCTAAGCGTTTTTTGATATTGTTATTACCGACACATTAAAACAAAAATTGCAATTATATCCATTGTAGTTTCCGATAAAAAACAGGACAACTGAGATTTTGGAGCAACTAATGGGAGAACTTTGTATCGAGAAAATTTTATCCAATCGTGTTTCTGCTTCTAAGCGATTTTAGATTAAAGACCCAAAATACATGACGTGTAAATTTGAAAGTAATTGTCTTTATAGATTTTACGTAAAACTTAATTCAAAATCACTTAAATACGGCTTGTACGCCGTTAACGATTGATACATTTTTAGCCGATCGCCCTAGAAGAAAACTCAGGACATGAGCATCCGAACGACTTAGGTAGGTACGTAAAGCTTTTTCGTACAAGCAAACAGTAGCGCCATCTGACAAAATTCTATAGGTGGCCGCTGAGCTAACTACAGCGTAGCCTTACTGTTGGTGACATTAAAACATTACCTCGCAGACATTTTTAAGATACCTACTCGTTTATGTCTACGGAACCCTAAAAATGGTACATGACTCATTTTCACTGTATTGTCTTGAGAAAATATTCTTTAAATATTAAAATCGGGCCACTTAATATTATCGGTACCTACTCTCAAGCATTTAAACAGTATTTCTCAAAGTATGGCCTCTCAATATGAACGAGCAGGCGAATATTATAGTGTATTATAGCAAACACAGATGTACTCTCTATTCCCTCACTTTCGTTATCGTAGATAGCACCAACAAAACCGGTGAGAGATCTAAACGGTTGTTTAAGCGATTTATTTTAGTGACCTGCAGTTTAAAACTACCTTTTTAAAAGTCATCTATTTTGGGTCTTTCATAATTGTGTATTTGACTCTTTATTGCTTTATTATAAACTAGGAAAAACTTAATGACGAACACTGAAAAAACTAATTAAATCGATCAAATAACAAAAAAGTTAAAAGCATTTAAAGATTTCTGATTAGACAGAGACAGAGATATTAAATTGTGACGTCACATTTTACTAATGCCATAGTAGCGTCGTGCGGCTTCATACAAATTTTCTTTTTGCAAGAAAGGAATGCAAGACTCTATGTAAATCTTCGTTAGATTTTTATATATTTTTTTCAGTTTACGTCAAATATTTTTTATCCTAGTTTATAATGAAGGACCTGGGTTACCGAGCTTTGCTCGGTAGTATTACAGCTACTCACCAACAGACGGCAGCAGGAGTTTACTGTAATAGTTTTACTTTATCGCCATTAGATGTCAGGTATAGAGGGTATAGATTTACATAGGTATATTTTTTTTGGTAAATACGACATTTTCTAAAAATGAATCCTAGCTGGATCAATTTATCGCCCCCTAAATCCCTTGTATACTAAATTTCATGAAAATCGTTCGAGCCGTTTCCGAGATTCAGATTATATAGAAATATATCAATATACAAGAAGTGCTAAAAGTAGTGTAATACCCGATTGTTATTTTGGGTGCCATTTCTTTGGGAGTCTCTAGTCATCGATCAAATATGTACACAATAAAAATGGTAACATGTGGAATTTGCAAAATATGTAGGTATCTACTTACTTGTTTTATTTTAACTCTTCAGAAATACCTAAGTTGGTACAATAACTTGGTTATTTTTATATTTAAAATACCGTATAGAATGACGTTAGTTTTTCGCAACACATTGTAGGTTTATGGCAAGGAGTAATGCATTTAGTAATAAATAATATAACAATAATATCAATAAATATAAACGGGACATTTGACACATCGCAATCTAGCCCCAAAGTAAGCGATAGCTTGTGTTATGGGTACTAGATAACTAATAAATATACATACATACTAATACATAAATATAATACCTATTACCTATATTGAAAAACACCCAGACACTGGAAAACATTCATGCTCGTCACACAAACATTTACCAGTAGTGGGAATCCAACCCACGACCTCCGACGCAGACGGCAGGTTCGCTACCGCTACGCCATTCGGTCGTCTATCAAATTTAGTTCATGTTGGTTCCCGATAGCGATATTAATCTGGGAAAACTTCAAAAAGTAAGATGAAGGGGAATTTTCGAGCAAATTTTTTATTAAAAACATGTAAATGTACAGGTATTATGCTTGCTTGTTTGATTTGATTTGATTTGCAAAACTAAGTGTCTCAATCTTACGATGCATAATAATAATCCAACTATTAGCGATGCACCTACATTTGAGGAAACATTTTATGAAAAATACTACTGAGAAACTGAACGAAATTAAAAAATGTATGAAAATGATCCTTAATTAGTCACGTGACCTCAAGCATTCTTATACATTTCTGAAATTTCGTTCGAAAGCGATGCACATGCAGTCTTAAAAACGCATGTTTTTTTTTACTCTTTACAAGTTAGTACTTGACTGCGATCTCACCTGATGGTAAGTGATGATGCAGCCTAAGATGTTATCCTACTGACTTGGAAGGGTAAGTAAATTTACCCCAACGGTTTCTACAAGCATCGCACCGGAACGCTAAATCGCTTGGCGTTGCGTCTTTGCTGGTAGGATGGTAACTAGCCGCGGCCGAAGCCTCCCACCGGACTAGACATGAGCCAATTTAGAAATTATGAAATCCCAAAGTGGCGGGAATACCTAGAACTCTCGACCTCCCACTCGAATCCGAGCGCGCCGCCACTGCGCCAGGGAGGTCGTCAAAATTATAACGCAGAAGTTATAGATACAATACACCGCTGAAGAGATAAAGAAGATACGATTTCGCCTTGTGAAGTCAAAATCTCCCGAGGATGTCCCGGTGTCGGGACGAAACGTACGTCGAAGAAAGTGTTGGAAAATTGTGTGTGGTGTTTCATGTGGGCAGTGTTCCAGCATATTGCACCATACAGAATCTTTTCAAGAAGCGGATTGTGGCAAAACAAATTAGTCTTTCCTACTTATTATGGATTTCCGTAAAATAACGCTTGTTTCATTCAATAGATAAAGAAGATTTTCCATACTTATCGTGACGGTGCGACGTACACATAATGTTTATAGCATTTACTTGCAGCTCAGTAATTGCTATACGGTTTAGTCTAGGCGCATAGCTTCAAAGTGGTTCAAACTTCTGTTTTCCCTTTATCTGGGAAACAAACAGCAAACCTTCAATGTATAATATAAACTATAATGCTGATATAAACCTATAATGTATAATATGATGAACATATAAGTATAAACCTATATGTTTGGGGACTACAAGCAGTACTTATGTGTGTTTTACATTTTTATTTTTATGCCTGATAGTGTTGTTCATTTATCAAAACGAAAAAATACCGTTCCCTCCACTTATTTCTAAAGTCTACCAATCGAAAATCAGGAATAACTATGACAAATTGGGATTGTATAATATTTTACGGAATAAAATAAAACCAACTTTTGTGACGAAATTGACAACCGAATGGCGCAGCGGTAGCGATCCTGCCGTCTGCGTCGGAGGTCGTGGGTTCGATTCCCACAACTGGAAAATGTTTGTGTGATGAGCAATTTAGACATAACATAAACTGGACAAGGCGGACGGCGCGAAAAAATGTCGTCAGTTTACTGGTGTCAAAAATGTTTGTTTTGACACCAACAGCGTATCCGATTGTAAGCCGACCGCAGTATTGTCTATGGATCGCGGTCCACGACATTTTTTTTTACTCTATACAAATTAGTACTTGACTGCGATCTCACCTGATGGTAAGTGATGATGCAGCCTAAGATGTTATCGTACTAACTTGGAAGGATAAGTTTTACCCCAACGGTTTCTACAAGCATCGCACCGGAACGTTTAATCGCTTTGCTGGTAGGTTGGTAACTAGCCTTGGCTGAAGCCTCCCCCCAGACCAGACCTGAGCCAATTTAGAAATTATAAATTTCTAAAGTGGTCCGTGGCGGGAATCGAACCCGCGACCTCCCACTCGAATCCGAGCGCGCCGCCACTGCGCCAGGGAGGTCCTCATATGTCATGGTGGTTGACGTATGACTACCACCCTGTCATCAAATGTTTCGATTGGCATATCAGCGGGGCTAGACAAAGTCACAAGCGTTTGGCGTTAATCGACAAAAATGTATGGACAAAACAAATGACTGTAGAAAAACCACGATAATAATTACTAGACACGCTGTGTTTGATACTGTCGGCTGTCAATTGTCAAGCGAAGTACGCTAAAGTTATCTACAAGGTCTGCGAGAACGCCAGCGAGCGTTCAAGTCAGCGTGGTTAATTATTCAAACACAGCGTGTTTAGTAATTATTATTTATTATCGTGGTTTTTCTACAGTCACGTGGTTTGTCCCATACATTTTTGTCGACTAGCGTTAACACCAAACGCTTGTGACTTTGTCTAGCCCCGCAGGTTTGAATATCGGTGTAGATGAGCTATGAGCATGAATGTTTTTCACTGTCTGGGTGTTTTTCTATCAGTCTTTTGTTATGCTGCAGCCTGCAGGCAGACGACGTATCCATCGTCTTTCATATCTATTGCCTATTTGTTTGCAAACACAATGTAATACAGCCTAACCTGCACTTGAATCAATACTTAGGTCATTTACACAAACCATTGACGGCAGAGGCTATGTACCTACCAAATGTGTCGAAAATAGAATATAATATCATTAGGTAGGTACTTATATGGCTAATTACGCAATGTCATTCTTCATAACTTATTACTTATCACATACAATATCACACAATACATAATATTAAGTAGAAGGTAGGTATCTATTATTAAACGACCATTGACTTAATTTCAATGCATTAAACAATTCGTTATTATTTTATTAGTATTTATTCATGTTTACTGTTTCACTATTAACATTTTGTTTATTCAGTTGCAGTTACTTTACTGCAACTGAATGCCCTTTCATTTATTTTCAGTATAAAAAGGGACCCGCACTTTGTAAGGTATGCCATTGCAATTACAGAAAGCTGCCAAGACATCAAGACTTCAACATGAAAACAATTATAATATTCTTCGCTGTGGTAAGAAAACAATATTTTTATCTATTTTTCAACCGGCTTCAAAAAAGAGGTGGTTCTCAATTCGACTCTGTTTTTTTATGTTTGTTACCCACAGCTACCTCACAACTTTTCTGAGGTAAGTAACTGAGTGAATGGATTTTGGTGAATCTTTTTGGGTATCATTTAAGCTATCACCAATTTAATTAGTTTTGTGTTTCTTAAATAATAGGGTTTGTCCTCAAAATAGTAGATCTGTCACCAAAATGTAGTCACCAAACCACAGATAATATAATACTATACTAGTACCAAACAATGCAAAATCAGTTCCACAATAAATCACCTAAAATCCTGAGATATAAGGTCTAGTACCAAATAAATGTTTTTGTATGTATTATAATAGGTGTGTCCTAATAAGTATTTAAGCAAACTAATTTAAAGAGATCACCAATAAATCATATTATGTTTATATTTTTATTTTTTGAGGTTATGTGTTAACTTTATATAAGAATTTACGACTATAGCCTTAGAAAAAGTGGGGGATCTAGGAAAACTCCTTAGCCGTCACCCTCTTCCCCTCCAAGAGCATGTCGACGGAGCCCCGCTTCGCGGGGCTCCTATTTCTGGGTGGTCAAAAAAGGAAAATAACCTTAACCTAAGTATTTACCTATAGGTGCACATGGGACCTAGAAAAACTCCTTAGCCGTCACCCTCTTCCCCTCCAAGAGCATGTCGACGGAGCTCCGCTTCGCGGGGCTCCTATTTCTGGGTGGTCAAAAAAGGAAAATAACCTATAATTTACCTATAGGTGCACATGGGACCTAGGAAAACTCCTTCGCCGTCACCCTCTTCCCCTCCAAGAGCATGTCGACGGAGTCGCAGTCAGGGATCGATAATCGATTTATTTGGTGACAGATCTACCATTCTGAGCACAGAGCTATTATTTAAGTACAAAACTGTTATTATAAGAACGAAGTTTATATTCATGTAATGCAATATAATTTTATTGGTTATCGATCTCTTATATTTTACACATATATTAGGTCCTTACATATGAAATTGGCGTTTCGTATGGGAGGAACATAAAGTCGATTTTTTTTAAATATAATATATATATTTAATCAAAGTATGTACCATTGCTATCTATGCACTTTTGCCACCTTATAGATAGTTCATTGATCCCTTTACTAAAAAAGCCATTCGAACGGGAATCAATAAAATCTTTGAAAGCGCTTTGGACTGCCTCATCGGAGTTAAATTTTTTCCCTTGTAAGAAGTTATCCAAAATTTCGAAAAAAATGGTAATCTGTTGGAGCAAGGTCCGGGGAGTAAGGTGGATGTCTTAGGCATTCCAATTGAAGCTCCTCTAGTTTGGTAGCCGTCTGTTGTGCAGTGTGTGGTCTAGCGTTGTCCTGAAGCAGCAGTGGCCTAGAACGATTGACCAGCCTCGGTTGTTTAGCAGCTAGCTTTTCCATCATGGATTGCAGTTGCTGACAATAGATATCCGCCGTAATCGTCTGGCCAGATTTAATAAAGCTGTAGTGAACGACGCCGGCGCTAGTCCACCAAACGCTCACAAGTAATTTTTTTTGAGTCAATTTTCGTTTGGGGCAGGATTTGGCTGGTTCGCCAGGGTTCAACCATTGCGATGAGCTTTTCCGATTATCATACAGGATCCATTTTTCATCACAGGTAATAATTCGATTTAAAACCCCTTCATTACTGTGCCGGTTGAGTAATGTAACACAGCAGTCTACGCGCGTTTGTTGGTTTGCTGCACTCAATTCATGAGGTACCCACCTTTCAAGCTTTTTCACCTTCCCAATTTGCTTCAAGTGAACTAAAACAGTTTAATCACTAACACCACATCCTGCAGCTAGCTCGGACGTGGTTTGCGATGGATTCGCTTCCACAATAACCTTCAATTCTTCATTGTCAACTTTGGTCTCCGGCCGTCCACGGGGCTTGTTCTGCAGGTCGAAATTTCCAGAACGAAAACGTTGGAACCAAAAACGCACTGTGTTTTCTTTTGCGACACCCTCGCCGTACACATCATTAATCCTTCGAGCCGTTTCTGCAGCACTGGTGCCACGATGGAACTCGTACTCGTAAATAACGCGATATTTCAAGTTTTCCATTTTGTAAACAGAGTGGCGCAAAAAAAAAACCAAAAGAGAAAAAAACAAATGAATTACGATTTTTAAAACACAAAAGCATGAGTAAATAGCTGTATAAATTTGAAATTGGAATTTTTAACCAAAGAAGAGATATTTGAGATCAAAGTGCCCAGTACGACAAAACGCCAATTTCATATGTAAGGACCTAATATTAACATTAATTTGATAATTCATACCTGGGAACAATTTTTGTTTATCTGAGAACGAAAATATTTCGTGGCGATAGATCTATTTATTAGGTGATACAACTTGATGACAAATATAAATTTTGGTGATAGAAAATATAGTTCCCAATCTTTTTTATTAGATAGCTGACGCTTCACATGTGGTCCCATTTCAATTTAGTCCAGGGGTCTGACCGAATTAGTAAACGATTACGATATCGATGAATACGTTTTCCTTAGGCCGATATTACACTATACCTACTATATATAGGATTCTATCTCGCACCATAGATCGTCATCCTATAAATATGATCTACTTGATACTATGAATGTATTACACTATAGGGTTCAAGTTGCTATCTGAGTGCAATGTTTGTGGTCTGTGGTGCAATGGGGCCTACCTATGAATTACCTGTTTCCAAACAAAATAAATAACAATGGAAGCTCATAAGAGTGTAATTGTTGCTGCTACTACTCTTACTGCTTCTAACTTTTTTTAATTATGAAAAGAAAAATAGAAGCAAAACCCAGAGTAAAAAAAATAGATTAGGTCTCACGGCGGCCATCAAAAGGGAATTTAAACTTACTCGAGAAACTTCGCTTGATAAAAACTGTTAAAGAACCTATTTGCGCATGGAAGAATCTACAATATAACTACATTCTTACAAAAATTGCTCTCAATCATCTTACAAACTAAATTATTGAAAATCGTTGTCCTTGTCCGTGTTCTCAAATAGGATCCTATTTAACAACATGTTGACAAATAGTATCCTAGATATATTATGATGATATAGTCATAGATATAGGATCCTTTATACTTATAGTATAGTGTAATATCGGCCTTAGACAATCTAGGGGCTGTTCTGATAATGGTATCCATGAGAAAACCAAATAGTCTTCAATTTTTAATTGGAAAGGATGTATTCAACAGTAGTTTGATGAGAGTTAAAGTCGGTTTTTTGGTTAATTAATTGACTTTATTTATTTACAATAAAACTTATCACTAGCTTATTCTAATTACTATACAAGTCTTGCCCGCGTGGAATGGTGGCAAAAATACTGGCTGCATTTCCGCGTTGAACAGCTAGGCTGATACGTTGCGCAAAATAAAAATTAATTGACTTATTAGTCCAATCAATAAAGGAGTTGTAGAATGCATGAGAGGGGACCTAAGTGATTTCTTCTGAAACTTGTTCAGGGTACTTAGGAAGTTAACATACTAAAAGTCCTGACGTCTCGGAGGAGAGCCGGAGTTGGGAGGGGGGGGAAAAGGTACCACTTTTGGGTTTTTCACTAATATCTCAGAAACGGTGCGTCGTAGAACAAAAAATCTTCTAATAAATTAAAGCTCATAAAATTATCTAAAACTTTGGTCTTATTCAATTTTGCCGTATTCCTAACCGTTTCCGAGCCACACGCTCCGGAAAAGTTAATACTACAAAAAAAACCTTATCATATAATAATCCGGTCAAGTTAGACATAAAAATAGTTGTCAAATAACAATAATTCCGACAGAGCCAAATCTTCGTAGAGACCTTAGGTTTACCACAAGGAATAAAGTGTCAAAAGTCCCCATCAATCCTATGTGTGCAACAAAAGTTATTCGGGGTCAAATATCAAAATTTGAGGTTTTTTGGATTTTTCTCGAAAACGGTAAGTTTTCTCAAAAATAAATTCAGGCCAAAGTTGTAGACCTTAAAATTATCTACAAAAATGGTCCTTATGATTTTTTTCCTAAGAGTTAACATTCCTGAGATATCGCGATTCTAAGAGTCACATTATACATGATATGCACATGTATATACATAATCAGGCAATTACAATTGTAGTTGCTGAAGATATTGATTTCTTAGTAGTTACTACTTACTGCAAGGACTCCAATGGATAAAATAGTTTATTTTCTATAACTTCCTAACATTAACCGTTTACGCAGTGTACGCAACGGAAACTCTCAATATGAAACAAATTTTCCCATTTTTGCAACATTTTTCATTGATGCTCCTATTGTATTGGTCGTAGCGTGATGTTATGTAGCCCACAGCCTTCCTCGATAAATGGACTATCCAACACAAGAATAATTTGTCGATCAGGACCCGTAATTTCTAAAAAACAAACACGTTGATCCGCTCCTTCGTTTCAGCGAAATGGCGATTTCCATAATAAAAAAATTATAGCGAGTCAAACTTAGAGATAGGTATTTGCTGTTGTGGATTATTTTTTAGAACTATTAAAGGAGATCAACTCCGCTATACATGATTTTGGCGAGACTTTAGCCGTTTACGCAGCGTACGCAACAGAATTATGGCAATCGCCATTTCGCTGAAACGAAGGAGGGGATCAACGTATTTGTTTTAGAAATTACGGGTCCTGATCGAAAAATTATTCTTGTGTTGGATAGTCCATTTATCGAGGAAGGCTGTGGGCTACATAACATCACGCTACGACCAATACAATAGGAGCATCAATGAAAAATGTTGCAAAAATGGGAAAATTTGTTTCATATTGAGAGTTTCCGTTGCGTACACTGCGTAAACGGTTAATGTTAGGAAGTTATAGAAAATAAACTATTTTATCCATTGGAGTCCTTGCAGTAAGAAGTAAGTACTAAGAAATCAATATCTTCAGCAACTACAATTGTAATTGCCTGATTATGTATATATATGTGCATATCATGTATAATGTGACTATTAGAATCGCGATATCTCAGGAATGTTAACTCTTAGGAAAAAAATCATAAGGACCATTTTTGTAGATAATTTTAAGATCTACAACTTTGGCCTGAATTTATTTTTGAGAAAACTTACCGTTTTCGAGAAAAATCCAAAAAACCTCAAATTTTGATATTTGACCCCGAATAACTTTTGTTGCACACATAGGATTGATGGGGACTTTTGACACTTTATTCCTTGTGGTAAACCTAAGGTCTCTACGAAGATTTGGCTCTGTCGGAAATATTGTTATTTGACCACTATTTTTATGTCTAACTTGACCGGATTATTATATGATAAGGTTTTTTTTGTAGTATTAACTTTTCCGGAGCGTGTGGCTCGGCAACGGTTAGGAATACGGCAAAATTGAATAAGACCAAAGTTTTAGATAATTTTATGAGCTTTAATTTATTAGAAAATTTTTTTTTTCTATGACGCACCGTTTCTGAGATATTAGTGAAAAACCCAAAAGTGGTTCCTTTTCCCCCCCTCCCCACTCCAGCTCACCTCCGAGACGTCAGGACTTATAGTATGTTAACTTCCTAAGTACCCTGAACAAGTTTCAGAAGAAATTACTTAGGTCCCCTCTCATGCACTCTACACCCCCTTTTAGGTTATTCATTGACTGGACTATATATTTTAATGTTAATTTTTTTTTCAGTGCCTTGTGGCGGTGATGGCAACGCCCAACTTTCTGAGCTTAATACCTTTTTGTAAGTATAACTTATTTGGCAACTAATGATTCCGTATAGCCGTTTGCACATTATTAGAACCCATGACAAGAATATGTCTTGTCTTGTGTTACAGTCTGCAAAGAATAAAGGTGTATTATCAAAGATATATTCTTTGATAATTAAATATAATCACACTTCATACTAATATTATAAAGGCGAAAGTTTGTGTGTAAGTGCGCGCGCGCGCGTGTGTGTGTGTGTGTGTGTGTGTGTGTGTATGTGTGTGTGTGTGTGTGTGTGTGTGTGTGTGTGTGTGTGTGTGTGTGTGTGTAAGTGTGTATGTTTGTTACTCCTTCACGCCGCAAATGCTGAACCGATTTAGCTGAAATTTGGAACATAGATAGCTTATAACCCGGATTAAAACATAGGCTACTTTTTATCCCGGGGAAATCCATAGTTCCCATGGGATATTTTAAAAACCCTAATTTTCAACAGTAATATGTAGCTACAGCTATAGGTTTTGATTACTTTGACAATCTTTCCTGAAAGTAGGTGTAAAGGTCATTGAAAAGGAAATTAAATTTGTTCTCGGGATTAGTAAAAAATCGAATTTAACGCGGGCGGAGCAGCGGGCAAAAGCTAGTAATTTGATATTTTCTTATCCTCGGTCTCCTCGGTTTGTAACAGCGTTGCCAGATTTTTTTGCCAAGTCGGGATTTTGGAAGTTTTTGAGTGGAAAAAGCGGGATTCTTACGTCGAAAGCGGGACATAGTAAAAATACGTATGTAATTATAAAATAATACATAAAAAAGCCATTTATTTCTATTACGTTACAAATAAATATTAAAGAAAATTCCATACAATTAAAGAAGATTCGAATATTTTAAAGTCACTGTAAAATATTTAAAAGTATGTAATAGAAAATAGAAGAAGTAGGTATATAATAAAAGTAAAATATTTAAAGTACTTATGTCAATTAAATTACTATTATAATGATAGTATACAATTTAAAGTCAAATTTAATGTCATATAGAATTGTTCACGTAAAAGTCGCCTCAAATTACTCCAGAGCTTTCTGTCACGAGCTTTTGTCATCCAGTCCGGGCCGCATCTCTGAGAGAATATATCTCTCCATCTCACAAAGATCTGAGTAGACGTTTTTAATTAGAAGTTTTTAAATATTTATCTTTGTTTTTGAATTACAATTAATATAATATTTTAAATCATATTTAGGTACCCTGTCGTTAAAAAGTTAAGTCTTATTCTACTTCTGAATAAAAAAAGTAGAAATAAAAAAATATATATTCATTACAAAATTATGGCGTTTCAAGTTGTATGTCTGTATGTTTTATTTATGTGTGTAATGTGTTACCTCATAAATTTTGACTGGGAGAATCGATTTTGATGATTCTTTTTTTATGAGTAAGCTGACGCTTCCCGCGTGGTCCCATTTCAATTAAGTCCAGTCCTTATAATGCTATCCATCAGAAATCCACATGTCGTATATTTTTAATTGGAAAGGATGTTTTCAACAGTAGTTTGATGAGAATTGAAGTCGGTTTTTTTGATAATTATTACGTATTATATTATTACATTACGTATTATATTTTTGTTCAGCTGGCGATAACGGTGGCGATCAAAATTGTGGTAACGGCAATGGTGGCAAAGGAGGTGACGCTCTTCTTTTTGGCGGAAGTGGCGGCGATGGCGGCAGCACCGCCGGTTCCGGAAATAAATGCAATGGTGGTTCCGGCCAAGGTAGCCAAGGCGGCGATGGCGGCACCGGTGGCAATACCGGTTCCGGAAATAAATGCAATGGTGGTTCCGGCCAAGGTAGCCAAGGTGGCAATGGCGGCAAAGGCGGCGATGGCGGCAGCGGTGGCAATACCGGTTCCGGAAATAAATGCAATGGTGGTTCCGGCCACGGTAGCCAAGGTGGCAATGGCGGCAATGGCGGCAGCGGTGGCAATACCGGTTCCGGAAATAAATGCAATGGTGGTTCCGGCCAAGGTAGCCAAGGTGGCAATGGCGGCGAAGGCGGCGATGGCGGCAACGGTGGCAATACCGGTTCCGGAAATAAATGCAATGGTGGTTCCGGCCAAGGTAGCCAAGGTGGCAATGGCGGCGCAGGCGGCGATGGCGGCAACGGTGGCAATACCGGTTCCGGAAATAAAGGCAATGGTGATTGCGGCCAAGGTGGCAATGGCGGCAACGGCGGTGATGGCGGCAACGGCGGCGATAGCGGAAACGGCGGCTTTGGGAATGGAGGTTTAGGCAACTGGGGAAAAAAAGTTCCCAAATGCATATAAATAGAGAAATAACATTAATTAATATAATTCATTAATATATTAATTAAGCTCGGTTTAAAAATGTTTAATAAAAAATAATAGTTATGAAATCTAGTAGGTACCATCTGAAATTTACGCAGCAATAGCTTGTTTATTTTGAGTTATAAATAAATAAATATTAAATAACAAAAACCTTTAATTTCCCATCGCCAGTGTAAGCAACTTGATATGTAATCAAAACATTAAAAACCTGAACAACATTAATTATAATGATGTTATTTAAATATCAATTATTATACCTTTAACGGCCTACAAGCCGTATTTAGGTGATTTTGAATGAAGTTTTATGCAAAAACTATAAGACAATTAATTTCAAATTTACACGTCATGTATTTTGGGGCTTTAATCTAAAATCGCTAAGAAGCAGAAACACGATTGGATAAAATTTTCTCGATAAAAAGTTCTCCCAAAAGTTGCTCCAAAATTTCAGTTTTTCGAGTTTTTATCGGACACTACATTGGATCATTGGATCATTTACTATCACCTGAAAATAAATAAATTATTGGATGTAATTGTAATTTTTGTTTTGACACTTTAAAACAAAAATTAAAATTACATCCAATAATAAAATAATAAAATTCAAAAACGCTAAGAAACAGATTTTTGATAACCAGCTTGGTTTTTGAGTAATTAGGTAAAATGTCGTTTTTCTGTTATATTCTTCCGCGACGCTGCATGTCGCACCTACCAAATCTCCGTGAGAGTGAGAAAGACAAAAATAAATTCAATAAATCCCCTTAAACGAGTAATTCTTGTATATATATTTCTATATAATATGAATCTCGGAAACGACTCGAACGATTTTCATGAAATTTAGTAAACAAGGGGTTTTGGAGCAATAAATCGACTCTTGCTGACATCTATTGGCGGAAAGTCTATCTATTTTTAAAGTCTCACAGTAGAGGTCTGCCCGAGAAATTAAAATTTTATTGGGTTCTTGCAGTTTGTTTAATAACACATGTAGGCTTGCGACGGTAAAATTGTGGGAATAGAAGTATCATCTTCACATGTTTATATAAAAATCTTTGCTTGAATTGTTTAGCTTTGTTGTTTTTAGCGTGCATGCTAAAAACAATGCATGCTTGCTTATTTTTCATAACTTGTATTTTATATGTGCGATTATAATATTAGAGTTATAATTAGAATTAAAACTTGGTATTTTTAAGAACTAAATTGTTATTAGTTATTAAATAAAATAAAATAAAAAATGAAATAAATTCAACTGCAGTAGTTTGATGAGAGTTGAAGTCGTTTTTTTTTTGTTAATTAATAAACGTATATTATGCAGATTGTCGGTCTGTGCTAGCGTATCTGTATATAGCTTCATGTTTATAACTGTTGCATTAAGGCATAATGATGTGACTCGCTGCTGCATCGGCTGGTCGAGATCAGTGAATCCCATACTTCCGCCAGCGAGTCCGTTTTTCCAGACGAGTCGCCCCAGACCCCAGTACCGAAGGGGGGATCGGGTACTCAGGTGGACGGGTACAGACTCCCGCAAAGGTTTTCGAGTCTCCTATCCAGATTATATTAGGGGAGCCCACGAGGGGATTTTGGTAGTTACTCGAGCGTCGTAGGGACCTATTGGATTTTCAATATAAGATGCTAAAAAATATCAGGTTATATTATATGCTATTTCAGTGGTGGGGGATGAAAAAAAATCGTGACTGAAATTTTTTTCTCGTGCTCGTCAGATTTTCATACAGACGCTTCATCTTAATGTGTTTGTCGTCCTGACCCCACAATCTGAAAATTATGTCAAGTTATTTTTAACCCGGCAGATTAGGTAAGGAAAATCCTTTAAAAAAAAGTTTATTTGACTTTCTTAGATCTAATCACAGGATCAATTATTTTATATTATTTATGAATAATAGGATTAGATTACAATATAAACAATCAATATTATGTTTAAGTGCAGGAACATGATACAAAATCATAATTTGAATAAATCATAATATTGGCACGTTAAGAGGGTTTATGCAGCGCGGCATGCCTAGCGTTTCGGTCCATACAAAACAGGAATTCGTTCCCACAGACGCAATTTTGCGCGGAAAATGGTATTACAAAAAAATTTATAGTAAAATAAATATACAACTTATTAAAATAGTAAATAACCAGTGACATTGAATATTAATTAAATTAAATTACTATAATTCAGAAATAACAAAATATCTTGGATTTAATCCTAAAATAATACGTTTAATTTATCGAAAAATGCTAAAAATGTCACTTTTCGGTTTATGGTTTTTGAATGAAAATCTAGGAAAATCGTGTTTTTTTTTTTGAGACATTTTTTAGTAAATGTTAATAATTTTCTAAATATGTCATTGTTATAAGTTTGTGTTATGAAACATGGCAAATATCTTCCATCAAAATAGAGCTTCCACCGCTAAGTGGGTAATTAGCCTTTACCTTAAACTTTCTAATGAGGAAGTTATACACATATTTTCAAATATTTTTGAGACAAAAACTAGATTATGAAATGCCAAATAATATGATAGCAATTATCTAATCAATAATTGAACACATGACACTCTTATGTTACGTCGAAAATTGACAATTTTGACTCAAGCATAATTCCAACGCATGAATGGTCTTAATGGCTGCTCCTATAGTGTAAACTGTGTTGCAGCCATTTACGCGTGCACAATAAAGAACAATTATTGAAAATAACTACTTAAACAATTTTAATTAATCTAAGAATTTGTCTGATTATTGGTCAGGACTCAGGACGACAAACATGTCAAAAAGAAGCGTCTGTATAAAAATCTGATGCGCTTCCGCATGATCAATTTAATTTTTAATTTTTGAATTATTGTAATATTGTACCTGTATTACCTTCCCCCACCACTCAAATAGCAATCTTCATCTCTTTTAGCACCTTTTGCAATGCAATAGGTCCTCACGAGGCTCGATTAACTACCAATTTAACATTGTGGGCTCCCCTAGTACTAGCAATAGCATATACCTTCAGGTAAGCGGTAAGCTATCGGATGAACAGTTTGGCGGTGTGGTAAACAAAAGATTTAAATCGCTAGATGAGCCCTAAGCCTACATTGTGCACATCGAAAACGTCCACAAACATGCTGAGTGAGTGATCTGTATTTGCACTTGTGACAGAGAGAGTGACGGATGTTGTCTACAATTTATTTGCTAGTTTTTCCACCGTAAACTAAATTAAAATGTCTTCTTGTGCATTTAGAAAGTGTAGTAACATTACAAGAAATATAAATAAAGCTAAAGCTGCTAAATGTAACACCATTTCTTTTTTTTTTAATTCTATACAAGTTAGTATTTGACTGCGATCTCACCTGATGGTAAGTGATGATGCAGCCTAAAATGTTATCGTACTAACTTGGAAGGGTAAGTAAATTTACCCCAACGGTTTCTACAAGCATCGCACCGGAACGCTAGATCGCTTGGCGGTGCGTCTTTGCTGGTAAGGTGGTAACTAACCACGGCTAAAGCCTCCCACTAGACCAGACCTGGGGGCCTACCACCAACGCTTAAAGTAATATTATTGTAATATTGTTTTGACATTTTCATACAATGTCAGTATGGAAATTTTAAAACAATATTACAATAATATTACTTTAAGCGTTGGTGGTAGGCCCCCTGATCAAATTTAGAAATTATAAAATTCCAAAGTGGCCCGTGGCGGGAATCGAACCCGCGACCTCCCACTCGAATCCGAGCGCGCCGCACTGCGCCAGGGAGGTCGTCAAAATTAATTGAATTTCATTAATTAATGAATTTCATTCGTAAGCACATACTTCATACATGAAATAAAAGATAAGGACCATGGATGTATGGTATCCCGTATCAAGCTGAATCAAACCCAAAATTTATTTTTTATAGACTACGGTCTCCACATTAACTCCAACAATGATTATTTTTTTAATTAACATCGGATTCTCAAGTTATACCTAGGCAAACAAACAAGTTGTACCTACTTCTTAATAAAATCCGTATGACACGAAATGTGCATCGAAAAGACTTTATTAAACTTCATGTATGCAAAATTACATTCCGGATATAAAAACAAATTCCTAGTACCTATGGTTCTTAAAAAACACTATTTTATTTTCCTTGACTATTTTGGTCCCGGTTCGTTGAGAGTGGTTGAGGGGTAGAGAGAAACAGTAAGGGCTGTTGGTTTAAATTAGGTTGCCCTAGTTCGAAGTTACGATGACTTTAGAGATATTCAGTAGGACGAGAGGGTGGTGCACATACTTATATTTTCCAGGAGATGCGAATTAATTCTTTTGTGATTTAAATAAAATTTAAAGGCTGTACTTGGCTTAGAATACGAAGGCTGGAAGGGTGTTTTACAAGTTAGTCGGATGTCGAGCAAAATAAAGGACGCCACTGCTAACAGCATCTGGCCGCTGGCGGTTTAGTGATATAGATGACTAGCGACCCGCCCCGGCTTCGCACGGGTGCAATGCTGATACTAAATTAAATACACTACAGAAAAACTATGAACGTTGTATATAAAAACATAGCGGCCCGCTCCGACTTTGCACGGGCATAAAATATATATGCCTATGTCACTCAATGAAAACATGATTAAAATCGATCCAGTATTTTTGATTCATTCATTACTGCCCTTGGCCTGCACGCATTAAATTTGGAGTAAAACAATTCCTCTTTCCCTATACTTACTATGAAGATTTCCTGCTATCTTTGGAATATCTAAATTCATACAATTTTTATTACATTACACATTTTTACTTATTTACTTTTTACATTTTTACCTAGGTATTTATTTTATTTTTACAACAATTAATATATTACAGGATGTCTTTATACACAACGTTCACAGCTTTCTTGTCATTAGACAATACAAACATGTTTTCTCTTGAGGTTACTCTTTGAAAGAGCGACATACAGTTGGCCATGTGAAAAACAGTCAACGCTCAAATCAAGGCCTGCAACGTCCGTCCGACCGGTACCGCCCGCCGCAAACGCAAATTTTAAATTTGTAATATCTCCGAAAAAGTTTGTTTAATTTACATGCTGTAAGGAACCATATTGATCTATATTAATTGCACACTGTATTTAAGGTACTTAATTCGATAAGGATTAATGCCGTATTGCTTAAAATAGCTTCGTAAATAAGCCATTTTTTCACGTAAAAAGTAAACAATAAAAATGGTTAATGTGGGTTATCCCTAAAATATAAACATATACCATCGCGGACTTTTTTGTAGACCTTTTTATGGTGTACAATACTGTAGTACATTAATTTGATCTAACTCGTAGGGTTTAGGCAGCGTTTTTGCTAAATTGCTAAATAAGCCCAAAAAAATAGGTTAATTTACGACATCACGTTAGAAACCTCTAAAATTAGCAATGTTGCCTTAGTATATGATGCATGTATTATACATATAAACCTTCCTCTTGAATCACTCTATCTATTGGAAAAAACCGCATCAAAATCCGTTGCGTAGTTTTAAAGATTTAAGCGCACATAGGGATATAAGGACAGAAAAGGCGACTTTGTTTTATACTATGTAGTGATAGTGATAGTGATAGTGATATCTTTTTTTTTCTTTTTTCACTTTATCATAAGTTATCTGAGTTAAGAAATAAAATATCAAAGTTAAGAAATAAATCTGAGTCAAGAAATAAATAATTTTTAAAATAAGTTGATTTTCTTTATTCACAAGCGTAAGTAAAAGGTACCCTATGTATTACAACGGAAGGAATATTTACCACGCGTGAATGTTAGATTTACACAAATATTATGTTCAGTAAATATTCATACACCATAATATGGTAGAATGTATAAGGACCATAAATATTAGTATAAGACCTTAATTGTACCTACATTCTTATGAATAAATTTATTTATTTTATACAATATGCAACAATGCGCATTCGGTGTTGTATCTAAGAATACGAAGGCGATGTATAAAATGAATGATATTTTATACATTACGTGAACGTTTTAGACATTATATGCTTTACCTAGGTATTGTATACAACACCGTATTATACAGATTCCTGGTAACATTTATATCAGTGTACATATTAATTAATCATTTGTTTAAAATATAATATTATTTAAATAATATTTCTGATAATTTTATGTCGAGTATATAAAAACATCGATATCGGTAGTCCCTAGCCTTAAATGTCATTTAAGCTCCGCCCATTCGCCATTATTTGGCTACGGAAGCTTCATTTGACATTTCTTGTTTCTTATCCTCTTTTAATCTTATAATCTATGATTTCAACATGGACTTGAAACACAAGTTGCCAGTTACTTATAATCCTCTATCAAAACATTAACTACCTACGTATAGTTTGTTTTGATATGTGACAGTGTGGTCGATTCTGTTGTGCAAAATCTCTAAACTAAACTAATTTAAAGTAGTGCTATCCTTTAAAGTAGTCCTATTTAAAGTAGTGCAACAGAATCGACCACAGTGTCCCATAGAACAGTGCTTAAAATTCGGTGATAAGGCTTGAAGAGATAGCAAACTGGCTCTTTTTTATGGTGTTTAAGTCGAATTGTTTTAATAACTGATCATCGAATCCTTACAAAAAAAATATGTATCGGAAAATAAGGGTTTAATGAACAATCGTTATTGACAAGAAAATTAATTTTCTCAAACCCTCCTTCAGAAAAAAAATCCCAAAAAGCATCTAATTTTGTCATACTTTCAAAATGGTCTGCAAAACGGCGCAAGCTTTTTAATGAATTCTTGCACACAAAAAAGTACATAAAAATTACAATAACTTTGATTTTGAGTTTTATTTTGAGGCCTTCTAACAATCGCGTAAAGTAATAATTTCCCCGAAATTTAAGTAAATCAGTGTGAACGCGGCTGCTCCGCCCCCCTGTAAACTGTCAAGTGTCATTCAGCCTTCTTAAAGCCAAAATTATGCTTATCATTAGGTATACTATATATTATTATTTGCTTGTTAGATTATTCATGCTATACCTAAGTAGAATTTATGAAAATTACAATTAAAAGGTATTGCGTTAAAAAAGAACTTAATTTTCTCCATATGGTATTTATTTTGACGTAAGTAGGTACTAACATTTAAACAAGGGCAAATGTTAAGAATTAGGAACCGATTACTTTAATGTCTTGAAGGTTAAAGACGTCCGCGTTGCTTGAGCTTCCTCCATTGCCGCCGCAGCCGCCGTTGGCGTCGCCGCAATTGCTGTTGCAGCAATTGCCGTTGCCGCAATTGCCGTTGCCGCAATCGCAGTTGCCGCCGTTGGCGTCGCCGCAAGCTGTGAACAAACACTGCTTAGCCAAGCCAGTAACTATAACAATGCGTTCAGAATGTTGTTGGGGCTGCCAAGATTATGCGTAAGCGGTGCACATCCCTGTTGCGTAGGGTCCGGGCTAGCTCCAATGGTATTCTGAGGGCATTTTCGGACAGGTTCGACTGTCAGTACCTGAACCACTGCTGTAGGATTCATGTGCTGACAAGTCGATCCTGTCCTAGGTTAGGTAGGCTTCATTAGGTTCAAGATATACTAACACTAGGTTTTAAGTTATAATGTTACTATAGTAGTTTATGTAACGGTTACATAATGGGGGGTTACACTCGTGTGATACTATTAAAAAACTCGCCTGCGGCTCGTTTTTTAAACTCACACTCGTATTTTAATACCTAATTATGTAGAGTTTCATACACTACTTTATCTACGCTCATATTATTATCATAAATCCAAATCATAAAATCTTGCTAACTTTTGTCGTAAATCATTGCAACTACTAAGATGTCAGGTGGCGTGAAATTTTCTTTAGTAGGTTTCACTACTAGACATTTTTCAGCGCAAAGTTTTGACTAAGTAACAAAAAAAATTAGTTGTCTGTAAAGTCGGTTTACGGACGATAGATTTACGAGATAACGTCATAATCGTAATCGTTATCGTAATCGTTATCGTAATCGTAATCGTAGTCGTAATCGTAATCGTAATCATAATCATAATCACAGGCCCAGGTGGAACGTTACGCGGAACGTTAGACATTGTGTTGTTGTCTATGGTCAATCATGGCCCATCTATACTCTCGGCAATGACTACCAACTACTTATATGTTGTCTGTGGATTCACTTAAAAAAATATTACATAAAAAATATTACCTACCCCAGATAATAATTGTAACCGTTAACCGTTGTATTGCCGATAGCGGTACTGTAATCAATTCCTTCAAAACCCCAGATACAAATACAGGAGTCCAGAGCCGTGTATCGTTATGGATATTATACAACTTTCTTTAAATATTTCCATAGAGCGATGTTATTATGAATAACTTTTTAATAATTATAGAAGTCTGTGAATAAAGTAGGTAATTATTTGACACATTTCGATTTTATAATTCGAACTTTAAGCAATGAGCGTAGATAAACACAATAATATGATCCTCTGTTGGTCGAAATAAAGAATTTTTATTTTATTTTATTTTAGCTAAAGCTATACCCGAGATATTTCGATTCAATTCGTAAAATAAGGATAAAGACGTAGTTATTTAAATATATTCACTTTAAAATATATAGTTCAATTAAATTAAAAAGAAAATTAAGAGGGCTCATTAAAATCTCATCATTACACATATAACAAACGTGATTTTTGCTCGTTTTTGTATTTAGAAGGTGTTTTGATTGGAATTGGTCTTAAGAGGAAACGATAGTGGTCTTTTTTCCATACAAACGTTCTCGTCTGTTTTCTTTCTGGTTTATGAACTTGGAGCAATGATTTTTTACAGAAAAATAAATATCAATGTCTTCTATGTTTCTATGTTTTCGTTTTTGATAATACATTATCTTTTTAAGCATTAGAAGCCTTACAAAATGCTCAAAATTGCCTATTTACCCGCTGTTAACAGATGCCTATTGTACGAATTTGACAACTATTAACGAAAAAAGAAAAACATAACGACAAAGCATATATCCATTTTATTTAGTTTACGAAATATCTTTTAAATTGGTCCAATTTTGGATGAGAAAATAGCCGAGAGCCAAACCACGAAAAAAAAACTTTTTTAATACATTTGCTCAAAAAGTTGACATTTCTATGTATGTTTAGCGTGCGCAAAGTTATTCTTTTCCGCACTAGTGCTTTTGTGTTTTCCTCCTACTCGGCACCGGAGCGGGCGCACCAGGAGCGCATGAACACGAACACGGCATGCAAACACGGAGCAGGCAAACACTTAAAACCAATATTTTTTTTTCGCAAATGTATTAAAAAACGTCGTTCAATGCACGTGTGGATTGTCATTTTTACTCGTCCTTATAGTTGACCCTCGCCTTCGGCTTGGGTCAACAAACCGGGACTCGTAAAGAAATGACAAACTTTCCGCACTTATATTGAAATGTACTATTTCCATAGAGCTATTGTCTCGGATCTGCAGTTGTCCTTATTGCACGAATAGGACACAGCAACGTCGCAGAGTGACAGCAATAGTTTTCCAAAATAGGTACCTAATTTTCAAAAGTCTCTCGGACGACATTTCCTCTTAATGGTACGGAAACCTCAGTGCGCGAGCCAGACTCGCACTTGACCTTGATTAGATTTCATTCCGTGATTACCCGCCCGAACTTCACTCCTGTGATTCCTTGGGGATTTCGGACAATCTTCCCTTATTCCTTGTCTCCATTCCTAAATCCCAAGGGCTGAGTGGCGCGATGAAGTCAGTTAAAATGAAATGAAAATCTATTTTTCACATAGGGCTAAATTATACAGGGTCATATAAAAAATACTAAATCGCGCTCGGCCTGTAGTTGTTTACATTAACACTAACAACTTTTTTTCTACGACTTTTTGTACTCGATATTTTGAGAACTATGAAACATTCAATATCTTACAGAGATGAGATACTCTACTCGTTCCTACTCTGTAATGTAACGTAACATCGGCAAGTGCAGGCAAACTAGCGGCGGGAAACCGCAACAGTGTAATTTTACTTTACAGTAATAATGTTATTTATTTCTGTAAAGTGTAAATGCCGCGAGTTTGCCTACTCTTGCCGATTTTACGTTACATTACAGAGTAGGAACGAGTAGTGTATCTCATCGCTGTAAGATATTGAATGTTTCATAGTTCTCAAAATATCGAGTAAAAAAGTCGTAGAACAAAAGTTGTTAGTTTTAATGGAAACAAATACAGACCAAGATCGATTTGATATTTTTATATAACCCTGTATAGGCTCTACTATGAATAATAATAAGTCAACCATCCTTCTTAAGAAAGTATCATTATAGCCAATCGCATCACCCGCCCCGCGTCTCGCAGACCATCGGGAGGGTCAAGTTTATAGCGGTTTACCTATAGCTCTCACGTTTCAAGAGATACAGCCTGGTGACAGATGGATGGACAGCGAAGTCTTAGTAATAGGGTCCCGTATTACCTTTTTTTTTAACGGCCTACAAGCCGTATTTAGGTGATTTTGAATGAAGTTTTATGCAAAAACTATAAAGAAAATTACTTTCAAATTTACACGTCATGTATTTTGGGTCTTTAATCTAAAATCGCTAAGAAGCAGAAACACGATTGGATAAAATTTTCTCGATAGAAAGTTCTCCCAAAAGTTGCTCCAAAATCTCAGTTTTTCTATATTTTATCGGAAACTACAATGGATGTAATTGTAATTTTTGTTTTATTGTGTCGGTAATAACAATATTCAAAAACGCTGAGAACGGATTTTTGATAACCAGCTTAGTTTTTGAGTAATTAGGTAAAACATCGTTTTTCTGCTATATTCTTCCGCGACGCTGCATGTCGCACCTACCAAATCTCCGTGAGAGTGAGAAAGACAAAAATAAATTCAATCAATCCCCTTATTACACAATTCGACGTTATTCGGCCGCGGTTACAAGGAGAATATTCGCCAGTTCCCACTCAGTCGCCGCGTCATTGGTTGATAACTTACCCGCAGTTGTAGCAAGCATCGCCAGGAAGCACTGAAAACAAAAACAATAATATAAATAAATAAATATATACGGGACATTTTACACATCGCAATCTAGCCCCAAAGTAAGCGATAGCTTGTGTTTTGGGTACTAGATAACTGAGAAATATACATACATACTAATGTTGTAACATTGGTTTTTTCCCAGCCAATATTGAAAACGGCTGAATCTAGATGTTTTTATCGAAATGTCAGAATATTACCTTGGTTAGTAACATTCCGAAGTCGCGAATGGTAATTAGAGTTTCCGGTTCAGCTGGTTTGCTTGGTAGTGGCTGTGTTATTCGCTACCAGCCGCCAGATGGCCCAGTTAGTAATGAAGAACCATATTTAGAAACAGTGGTGCCATCTCGCAGGCAGTATAGGTAGCTCCTTCTACTCGTCTTGCTCATTATAGTTTCGTAACTCTGAAGACAAACTCTTCAACGAGTTACATAGTTTCAGACGAAAAATACAAAATAACTCGCAGTAGACAACAAATAAAAATATATTTTGACAGGATAGAAACTTTTCATATTGATGTAACGTCTCCCCTAATGTATTTTCTTAAATAGACAAAAATGAAGAAGCGACATCTACCGAGCGCATATGAACTATCCCAATTGTGTCGACCCTAGATGTCGAATGGGTTTCTCCCGACGCCGCCAGATGGGGGTGGCAGTCCTGTTGTTTTGTTTTTCTCAAAAGATCGAGAACATTCTAGATGATTTTATCGCCGGCTATTTCCGGGACCCGAGTTTTTAAATGTCCCGCACTCACGGTTTGGCGACATTCTCTGATCAGATGAAGATCGTATTTTTTTGAGCCATTGCTCCCGAGGCTGGAGTTTTAATAATGAAGAAAGTTTAGTGGTGGAAAAATGTTGGTGGTGTAAATATAGTCGAAAAGTTTTATTATTCAATCATATTATGTGGTGGCAGTGGGCACGTCAGTTACTGGTATGTACAGGTTAATTTTTCTTTGTTAGGAGTTCAGGGTGTTGTTTTTTCTTCCTGTTGAGGTTAAATCTAGGTTATTCTTTTCAGATGTGACGGGAAATTTAAGTAGAAATTGAAGTCTAAATTCAAATCAAAATTTATATTAAATTAACATCAAGAATGACCATTTGTCGAGAGAAATCCACGTAGTAATTCATTCGGACCGATTTACCCCGGCTACTCGCTCCCCGGGTAAACAACCTCGTAAGTTAGAAGTTATTGCCGGCCGTCGGTGAAGATATTTTCCTGATGTACGCCCCAACTTGGTTGATTAGCCGTTTTCTCGTCGAGAATGGCCTAGTCTAGGCATCAACACAGTGGCGTGTCGGGTGCACTGGGGCTGAGGTCGTCGGCAGATTCATCCAGCGCCGGAGTTGCGTAGCCGGATTCCAACGAGGTACAAATTCATAGCGTAATGCAGAGTTAATTATCCAATTTTCGTTAAAACCTTACCTGAGGTAGGTCACGTTATATTATAACCTAAGCGGAAGAAATCGTGGAGTTATGTGCACATAAACCTAGATTTAATTCTAATAATAATTATCTAGAATTTAAGTATCCTAGAAAATTCCTTTTAAATCGAACCCTTGCCTACCGTACTGAGTCGTGCATAGTATTAAGTTAGTGATTTCGGAAACCGAATTAAGAATATATTTTTTTTAGTATGTAAAAGAAAAATTTCGTATTTATAAACAAATTATTATGGGACTAGTGGCCGAGCGTGCAAGTTATTGAAATACATCTGTACTAGTAAGATTTCATGTAAAGGTAAGGTAGGAAAAAGTATTTCATACTTTGACCATTTGTTTACGTTGTTTACAAAATTTGACTTCGACGTCGACACGGTAGACTCTTATATTACCCAAGTTAACAGGTTGTATTTTTTTTGTATTTTTTTCCTTACTTGAAAACATCATCGTGGACATCGACTTAAATACCATAGACACTTAAAAATTTTGTAAACAGATCGAATAAGTATTAACTGAGTTAGGTATATGAATAAGAAGACTTCAATTTTTTTATTTTTTTTATTATTATTATTTTGCGATAAGTCGTATCCATAAAAATAAATATTTTTTATTGTATTGTATATATAGACACCACCTTCATTAAAAGATAACTAACCTATTACTGTGTTTCGTTATTTCTTGTACCCCAAAAATTTTCCAAACCTTGAACTTGGAATACCGAGACAATATTAGGAACTTGTAAATTCCATTATTTACTTTTTGTACGAGGACGGAGCGACGGGCAGATTCCGGGCATTAAGGAAGTAAGTATTTGTGACGGCGAAGTAAGTATTTATTCTGTCCCGCTCATCCCCGCTACAAAAATGGCGCCCAACGTGGGGCGGGGGAATTCTGCCCCCGCTAAATCCTTGTGACAAAAATGGCGCCCAACTCATTCAATTTGCTGTTTAATGGATATATTTTTCTTATTTATATTTTTTGGATTTTTTGGATTTTTTCAAAATGTAATATTATTTACTTGTTGTACAAGAACGTTGCGGCGTTACAAAAATGACGCCCAACTCATATGATTTATTATTTAATGATTATATTTTTATTAATTTTATTTTTTTTTGTTGGATTTCATAATGTAACTTTTTTTTTATAAATTTTGTACGGCGTCGTTACAAAAATGGCGTCCTACCGTTCTGATTCCGTTATTTTGATATGTTTAGACATTTTTTTTAATTTTTCAAAATCTTGAAAATTTTTTTTTTTTGGCAGAATTCTTTTGTTTTCTTTTCCTATTAAGCGCCCTTACAAAAATGGCGCCCGAACGTTTGAATTAATAGTATTTAACAGAAATTTTTGTTTTTTTTTTAAAAAAATTTTGAAAAAAAAAAAAAAAATTTTTGTGGAAAATTTTTGGTTACTTGCATTTAGTTAAATAAGTTAAGTCGTTACGTAGTGCGGCTCAAGAGTTATTACTAAATATTTTTTTTATTTTGAAAACTTTTACTATTGTAAAAAAAAAAAAAAAAAAAATTTTTTTTTGGAAATTTAAATTAAAATGTAAACAATGTTTGGATTTAGGTACGTTAGGTAATGTAAAATTTTACCTAGTAGTACGTAAATTTTTTTATGTATTGTTAGTTGAGCACACACGCAACAAGAATTACATTTTGCTTATATAACCTTGTAAGCACTGTTGTAAACATTATATCAGCTACGGTTTTGACAATTTAGGTATATTTTACATGGAACAAACCATTACGAAAATTTCTTTGCTTTTGTTAAATGAACAATCAAATTTTTTATGGAAGCTACAAAAATGGCTAATGTATTTTTTTATAAATTTTTAACTCGGCGCAACAAAAATGGCTTTCTTTTGCTTTTGACAGATGTTCATCTAAATTTTTATAGATACCTTAAATAATTAATGCGGTATTATGCCATCAATGACCCCAGGTTATGATTTTTTATTATTTTCTTATTCAAATGTGAGTGTTAGGTGAGTTATGTAGGATCACACTAATACGAGCACAATTTTGTTATTTTGTTTTGGGTAGTCATTGTTGGGTAGATATTTTTTGAAAATTTAGATTCGTTTTGCCGTCTTATTTTTTTTTGGAAATGATAAACTATAATTCTGTTTTGGAAGTTAAACATTTAGCAGCAGTCAGTCGCTTGTTTTTTATGCATATTCTGCTTAGAGTGCCTGTTGTTATGAGACAATTTAAAGGCGTTAAATACGTTTCAGAGTATCTTAACATCTAAGTGTTAGGGAAGGTAGTCACTTTGGTCCCGGTGTGCTACTTTAGGTTGTTTGGGGAAGGATGAAAGAGATGTAAGGGATGTATGAAATATTATGAAAGAAATGAAAGTGTATATAAGGTGAAGTATGATTTCGAAAAATTGTGCTCCAATTTGTAAACACAGACATCTCGCATCAAGCGTCTAGGTGTAGTTTTGTGGTTTTGTATTTCGGGTCAACAACTTACGTGGTTAGGTGAGGCTCGGAGTCATTTTTTTTTATACTTCAGTTGATGCAGTTTATGGCAGATGACGCTGAGTATAAATTTGTGTTGGGTCATGTGTACTTAAGGATAGGGAAGCTTGAGTATACTACCTATGGGGTGTTGGGTTAAGTACCTTGAATGGTCTGGCCTTATTTTTGCTGTAGCGGAATTGTTCCCCGGACGGGGTTTATTATGGCAAGGTTCGCACAGTATTTTATTTTGTTTTATTTTTACCCAAACCACCTAGAATTGTGCAGACGACTGAAGAGACGGCGATTTTTTTTCAAAAATTTATTAGATTGTGTTATGATGCAGTATTGATTTCGGTTTTGCTGTTAGGATTTGTTCCGCAGCTGTTCGAAATTCTGATGTAGCTTTGGTTGTTGATTTGTTCCATGATTTTAGAAATTTTTTTTATTAGCAATCACTTACACTTGTGCAGGATCTTTCTTTCGGGTTTAAAGAAGAAGGTTTGACTTAGAAAAATTGTTTCAAGTAGCAAAGAAAATTCCAATTAATAACTTGTCTTATAGTTTGGTACTTTCATTTTCGCTCCAATAAGAGCATCATTTCTTCAGTTCAGGTGTTTGTGGTCAAACAACCTTGTTAGTTTTTTAATGTTGTGGGAACGCGGGGACCGCGTTTTTTCCTTGAGGGGGGGTATTGTAACATTGGTTTTTTCCCAGCCAATATTGAAAACGGCTGAATCTAGATGTTTTTATCGAAATGTCAGAATATTACCTTGGTTAGTAACATTCCGAAGTCGCGAATGGTAATTAGAGTTTCCGGTTCAGCTGGTTTGCTTGGTAGTGGCTGTGTTATTCGCTACCAGCCGCCAGATGGCCCAGTTAGTAATGAAGAACCATATTTAGAAACAGTGGTGCCATCTCGCAGGCAGTATAGGTAGCTCCTTCTACTCGTCTTGCTCATTATAGTTTCGTAACTCTGAAGACAAACTCTTCAACGAGTTACATAGTTTCAGACGAAAAATACAAAATAACTCGCAGTAGACAACAAATAAAAATATATTTTGACAGGATAGAAACTTTTCATATTGATGTAACGTCTCCCCTAATGTATTTTCTTAAATAGACAAAAATGAAGAAGCGACATCTACCGAGCGCATATGAACTATCCCAATTGTGTCGACCCTAGATGTCGAATGGGTTTCTCCCGACGCCGCCAGATGGGGGTGGCAGTCCTGTTGTTTTGTTTTTCTCAAAAGATCGAGAACATTCTAGATGATTTTATCGCCGGCTATTTCCGGGACCCGAGTTTTTAAATGTCCCGCACTCACGGTTTGGCGACATTCTCTGATCAGATGAAGATCGTATTTTTTTGAGCCATTGCTCCCGAGGCTGGAGTTTTAATAATGAAGAAAGTTTAGTGGTGGAAAAATGTTGGTGGTGTAAATATAGTCGAAAAGTTTTATTATTCAATCATATTATGTGGTGGCAGTGGGCACGTCAGTTACTGGTATGTACAGGTTAATTTTTCTTTGTTAGGAGTTCAGGGTGTTGTTTTTTCTTCCTGTTGAGGTTAAATCTAGGTTATTCTTTTCAGATGTGACGGGAAATTTAAGTAGAAATTGAAGTCTAAATTCAAATCAAAATTTATATTAAATTAACATCAAGAATGACCATTTGTCGAGAGAAATCCACGTAGTAATTCATTCGGACCGATTTACCCCGGCTACTCGCTCCCCGGGTAAACAACCTCGTAAGTTAGAAGTTATTGCCGGCCGTCGGTGAAGATATTTTCCTGATGTACGCCCCAACTTGGTTGATTAGCCGTTTTCTCGTCGAGAATGGCCTAGTCTAGGCATCAACACAGTGGCGTGTCGGGTGCACTGGGGCTGAGGTCGTCGGCAGATTCATCCAGCGCCGGAGTTGCGTAGCCGGATTCCAACGAGGTACAAATTCATAGCGTAATGCAGAGTTAATTATCCAATTTTCGTTAAAACCTTACCTGAGGTAGGTCACGTTATATTATAACCTAAGCGGAAGAAATCGTGGAGTTATGTGCACATAAACCTAGATTTAATTCTAATAATAATTATCTAGAATTTAAGTATCCTAGAAAATTCCTTTTAAATCGAACCCTTGCCTACCGTACTGAGTCGTGCATAGTATTAAGTTAGTGATTTCGGAAACCGAATTAAGAATATATTTTTTTTAGTATGTAAAAGAAAAATTTCGTATTTATAAACAAATTATTATGGGACTAGTGGCCGAGCGTGCAAGTTATTGAAATACATCTGTACTAGTAAGATTTCATGTAAAGGTAAGGTAGGAAAAAGTATTTCATACTTTGACCATTTGTTTACGTTGTTTACAAAATTTGACTTCGACGTCGACACGGTAGACTCTTATATTACCCAAGTTAACAGGTTGTATTTTTTTTGTATTTTTTTCCTTACTTGAAAACATCATCGTGGACATCGACTTAAATACCATAGACACTTAAAAATTTTGTAAACAGATCGAATAAGTATTAACTGAGTTAGGTATATGAATAAGAAGACTTCAATTTTTTTATTTTTTTTATTATTATTATTTTGCGATAAGTCGTATCCATAAAAATAAATATTTTTTATTGTATTGTATATATAGACACCACCTTCATTAAAAGATAACTAACCTATTACTGTGTTTCGTTATTTCTTGTACCCCAAAAATTTTCCAAACCTTGAACTTGGAATACCGAGACAATATTAGGAACTTGTAAATTCCATTATTTACTTTTTGTACGAGGACGGAGCGACGGGCAGATTCCGGGCATTAAGGAAGTAAGTATTTGTGACGGCGAAGTAAGTATTTATTCTGTCCCGCTCATCCCCGCTACAATGTACATAAATATAATATATAGAAAAACACCCAGACACTGGAAAACATTCATGCTCATCACACAAACATTTACCAGTACTGGGAATCGAACCCACGACCTCCGGCGCAGACAGCAGGTTCGCTACCGCTACGCCATTCGGTCGTCAAAAAACAATGTTAAATTAAACAAGTAGCAAGCAGATACTTCTATTCAGTTACTAGTAGTTAGGTATTGGACTATTTCAGTGCACGAAGACGAGATTCTGTTCCCCCGTCACCTTTTTACCATCGCACGACAAAAGCTTGAAAAGGCTTCCACCCATACATAGTCGACGTGGGTACCAAAGACGCGTACGAAGCGGTTTGATTCCTCGTTCCTGATACGCACTGCAAAGGCCTGGAATACCCTCCCAACATTGTCTTTCCTGCCACTTACAACCCGGGCGCCTTCAAATCAAGAGTGAATAGGCATCTCCTAGGCAAGCGCGTTCCACCTTAGACTGTATCATCACTTTCCATCAGGTGTGATCCATCAAGTGCTAGCCTATATAGTAAAAAATATGCGATTTGTTACTAAAGGGATCTAAAATTCGCTTGTGTGTACCCAAGGTCATATACCCAAGAAATTAACATCTCGAAAGATGTTCGTCATATAATAATAATAATATATAATAATATTATAATAATAATATTTCTTTATTAAAGATAAAACACCCAATTGTACAATAAGTGAACACTAATAAAAAGAATCTACAATTAAATACTTAAAACTTATCTAGTAAATATACTTAAGTACTATCTGAAATGGTCAAAAGACTCATTTCAGATGTCAAGTATACGGGTTGGAACTACTTTCTATTTTTGATCTGATGAACAGACAGCCAATAGTCAAAGATCTGACTGGGCATCCCCTCGCACACGACCTTGAGTTTAGCATTGTTAGAACTGCGAAGCCTTTCCCAAAAGGACGCTATGCGAGCTCTAACAATGCCATAGAAATCCGCCACCCTCGACTCAGCAAACATGGTGAAAGCACTGCAATAGCGTGGCAGACATAATAATTTAGAAATTATAAAATTCCAAAGTGGCCCGTGGCGGGAATCGAACCCGCGACCTCCCACTCGAATCCGAGCGCGCCGCCACTGCGCCAGGGAGGTTGTCACTAAGTAATTAACATGACACCCGGCTCCGGCTCGGCTGTAATGCGACATTTGTCACGCTCGGGGCAATACAATAAAAGTTTCACTTTAAAATAAATTAAAAAGTTTTCTTACCAACATGGCAAAAATCACACCCGAAAGTTTCATGTTGAACTATCGAACTCTTCCCTTTGCTCCGCTCAATGTTCCGATCGATTTATCTCCACAAAATGCAGCACCCGCTATATATACTGAAAATCGATGAAAAGCCATTATTTAAATGCAACTAAATAAATAAAGAGTCAATAGATAATCAGTAAAACGTAGTTATTCTGTTAATAATTATGTTTTGTTGTCAATGTAAATAATAATTAACAATAACAGTTGGTTAAACTCAACGGGTCAATGCATGGATTCACAAATGACATTGATGCCTATTAGGGTTAAGGTACCTGGGGGGCTGGCCAAGCAACCTCCACGAGTGCCCGAGACCCGAGTGCTACGGTGCCTCTCTGTACCGCACGGGCCGGTGCTCCCTGGTAACGTCGGTTAATAACCGACGGCTAATAGCTTGGCCCGGTGGATAGGTGACATTTTTTCGCGTGTCCCTTTGAGCCCCAGCAGAGGGCACAGTGTCGAAACGTCTACACCTACCCCGGAGGAGGAAGAAAACCTAATTTAAAAATTACAGGCGGGGCGGAAACGCCCGCAAGTCCCTTCGGGGCACTACGAGGAAGACAATCTCGTAAAAAAATCACCGAAGTGGGCGGGAACGCTCGTCGAGAGGGATATTTACGGCGGCATATCCCTCTCGCAGGAGACGAGCCGGTTGCTGGGGTGCGAACACCTTCCTTCGGCTTCCGGGTGCGCCGGCCTGCGGGTGACGGACGTAAGGGGCTATGGCGTCCGTTACCCGAACTACATCAACAGGCCGAGGAGGTGGCGCGCCCTCAGGACGCGCCTCCCAGGAGGGTCGGCAGCGGCCAGGCTGCCGGCAGCAGCGGCGGGACCTGCCGCTTTGGTGGCGGTTCGAGGCCTGACGGGAGCGCGACGAATACGCAAGTGAATCCCATACTCCTGCCTTAAGGACCTATAATACGAATCGAAATTTCACCGCAGTTGGATATGCTCGTATAGCTCAGTGGTAAGAGCACCCAGCCGCGAGAGATGGG
Organism: Coenonympha arcania; assembly: GCA_036785405.1. Taxonomy (NCBI): domain Eukaryota; kingdom Metazoa; phylum Arthropoda; class Insecta; order Lepidoptera; family Nymphalidae; genus Coenonympha; species Coenonympha arcania. Next base: position 2,396,147 of record CM072081.1, read on the forward strand.
GAGACGCGGGTTCAAATCCCGCTGCGAGTGAAAAATTTTGATTCGTATTTAAATTTGTAGGAATCCCATACTCCGTACCTATCCAATATGTAAATCAGTTTTTTATGCAAAAAATTATTGACTCCGCAACTCTGTTAACGTTACCGACACCTCTTTATATAAGTACTAGCAGTGCCTGCGGACTCCGTTCCGCGTTAGAAATATTTTTGTCCCGGCCCGTTTGTCCCGCGTTGTCCCACTTCACACCTTTATATGTCTGTGACTTCACACAACACACACACACACACGTATTACTTCGCGTAGGTATTACTTCGCTAGTTTATTGTATATTACTATATATATAGCTGCTTGTGCTGATTCACTCACTGATTGATCACCTCTCCTGAACAATTTTGTATGAAAAAATTTTTTTTGAATGACCATTTCGTATATAAGGGAAAAATTCGTTCGGAGGAAAAATACGGAGAGAGCTGATGAGTGAGGATTTCGGAGATGGGTGAAGAGCACGGCCAGGGTATTGAAGATAGGTGGGGGGTGCTCGACCAAATGTCATTTGAAATATCATCCAATTGGCAGTGAGTTCGAAAAATTTTCAAAATGGCGGATTCAAAATGGCCGCCGTTTGAATTTTGTCGATATCTCGGAAAGTATAAAAGATGGAAGAACGGTTTCTTGACAAGAAGTGATCAGGACCCGAAGGTCTATTCGATGGAAAGAAAAAAAATTCAAAATGGCGGAATTTATTTTTTTCCATAGAAAAATGTATGGCGAATTTTGAAGAGACGAAAGGTGTAAGGCAAATAGGGGGGAAGACAGCACGCGGGCCACATGTGGCCCGCGCCCCCACGCGCCCTACTAGTTAATATATATATAGCTGCTTGTGCTGACTGACTGACTCATTGATCACCTCTCCTGAACAATTTTGTATGAAAAAAAATTTTTTCAATAACCATTTCGTATAGAAGGGAAAAAATCATTAAGAACAAAAATATGGAGAGAGCTGATGATTGAGGACTTCGAAGACAGATGAAGAGCACAGCCAAGGGTATTGCAGATAGGTGGGGGGTGCTCGACCAAATGTCATTTGTAACGTCATCCAATTGGCAGTGAGCTGAAAAAAATTTCAAAATGGCGGATTCAAAATGGCCGCCATTCGAATTTCGTCGATATCTCGGAAAGTATTAAAGATGGAAGAGTGGTTTCTTGACAAGAGATGATCAGGATAAAGAGGTCTATTGGATGGATAGAAAAAAAATCAAAATGGCGGAATTTATTTTTTACCATAGAAAAATGTATGGCGAATTTTGAAGAGACGAAAAGACTAAAAGTTGTAAGGCGAATAGGGGGGAAGACAGCACGCGGGCCACATGTGGCCCGCGCCCCCACGCAACCTACTAGTTAATATATATATAGCTACTCGTGCTGATTCACTGACTCATTGATCACCTCTCCTGAACAATTTTGTATGAAAAATTTTTTTTTCACTGACCAAATCGTATAAAAGGAAAAAAATCATTAAGAACAAAAATATGGAGAGAGCTGATGATTCAGGATTTCGAAGACGGGTGAAGAGCACAGCCAAGGGTATTGCAGATAGGTGGGGGGTGCTCGACCAAATGTCATTCGAAACGTCATCCAATTGGCAGTGAGCTGAAAAAAATTTCAAAATGGTGGATTCAAAATGGCCGCCAAAAGAGTTTCGTCGATATCTCGGAATATATATATATTGTTTATTGTATTGGTTGTATATTGTAGACCCTTTTAATCACCAATGTCATTTGAAGATGGATACATTTCATTCACCTATGATTTTACTCCGTTTTTATTGACTGTTTTTCTATTGAAGACTTGTTTTATTAGTTGCATTGAAATAATGCCTTTTCATACATTTTAAGTATAAATAGGGTCTTGCATTTCGTAGACTATACTAAACGCAGTCAGAACATTTAGCTAATAAGACTAACTACAAGCTAACAAGAGAGATTTCAACATTTCAAGAATCATGAAACTTTCAGTTGAGATTTTCGCCATTGTGGTAAGATTTTTATTTTTATTTATTGAATTTATTTTTGTCTCTCTCGCTCTCACGGATACGTTGGTAGGTGCGGCATGCAGAAGAAAACTACAATTTTTAACGAATTACCTACTCAAACTAAGCCAGTTATAAAAAATCTGTTTCGCAGCGTTTTTGGATATTATTATTAGCGGCACATTAAAACCAAAATTACAATTACATTCCTTGTAGTTTCCGATAAAAATTAGAATAAACTGAGATTTTGGAGCAACTTTTGTGTCGACTTTCTATCGAGATATTCAATCGTGTTTCTGCTTCTAAGCGATTTTAGATTAAAGACCCAAAATACATGAAGTTTACCTTGGTTTTTAAATAAAAATTCATTCAAAATCACTTAAATACGGCTTCTACGCCGTTAAGTGAAACGCCTAGTCCCGTGTCAGATCCAGTGCGTCCCTTACATTGCAATATCAATCGACGCACTGCACTGCGCTCGTCATACAGAGATATTACTTCTGAAGCCTCATTACGACCTATATTTTTTTTCAGTTCTTAGTATTCCAGGACCCGAGCATTTTTTATGCAATTATCAGCTTTGGGCGATGAGTTCTAAAGTGGCCTGTAGCAGGAATCGAACCCACGACCTCCCACTCGAATTTGAGCGCACGCCAATACGCCAGGAGGGTTGTCAAGTCACGATTATCATCAACGGCGCTACGGCCCTTTGTGGGCCCGGGCCTGCTCCAAAAGATCTGTCTCTGTTCTATTCTAATCACTCATGCGCTGTACAATGTACCTACGTGTCCAGCCCACCGCGGTCTTGCGATCTATATGTGCTGGACTAAGTTTGACTCACCAAAGATCTCGTAGAGTTCGTGATTGTATCTGATACGCCACAGACCTTCCACCGCACCAAATACGGCCGCAACACCTTCCTTTCGAATATTGCGAGGGCTTCTTCGTCTTTTTTCTTGTTTTTTTTTTTTAATAAAAATTGTTTATTGCAGTAACCTTAAGATAAATTACAAAGTTTTTAGATGGGATTTTCTTTTAAGGGCACTAATATTACCCCCGTGTTAGAAAGACCCGCTCTTCCACACACTGCTGAATATCTTGGTGTGACCTGCCGATGGGAAGCACCACATATAGTGTGAATCGCATGAAACATACGCAATCGTGAAAGAGTAGGGCGCGTCTTCGTGGCTCGAACTTCCTAGACCGCTCGCTATACCCGCACAATTTATAATTGTTTTTGTTTTCAGTGCCTGCTGGCCATGCTCGTTACAACTGTGGGTAAGTTACCAACAAATGCAGCCTTCATTAGCGGGGTCGGCGAATATTCCCTTTGTAATATAGGGGATCTGCAGGGAGAATAAACAAAAATGGACCAAAATACTGACGGAATCGCTACTACGAAACGGGAAACGTAGCAGGGGATAACCAAGAAGACGATGGACCGATTTATTTAGACAGGTTATCGGACTGCTAATGATAAGACTTACTCGTGACAGAGATTCATGGAGGGAGCTGGGGGAGGCCTACGCCAAACAGGCGACTTCTACCTGACACTACACTTTTATCTGACACCACACTTTAACCTGACATTATACTTAATTTGGCAATAACTATCGAATAATAATGAAAGTGATAATAATAACAGTTTACAATGTATAAAGTATAATATTATGACAAATAGAAAGAAATTTAATGAATGGTAGTAGAATAAAGACTATTTTTATTTTATTTAATGTATTTAATATAGGGGATTATAATAGTAGGGGAGCCCACGATCAAAGATTTAAATCGTAGACTAGCTCTAAGCCTCGAAAAACATCCACGTTTTAGTCTTGTGTGCGACACGTTGTCATCTTACACACACAACGGCAATCTGTCACACAATAATTGTCATTTTCACAAGAATTTGTCGCGCTAAGTCACTAAACGGGATTGCCCCTTAACCTCTGGGTTATTGTGTTATGCGGGGTCTATGAATATAACACCGTCAAGTAGTTTACTGTCGGGTCATATTAACCCCGTAGTGCACCAAGTTGTAAAAAGCATAGACTGCATTTATTTTATTCTTCTGGTCTGTGGTTACAGCTACCTGTGATGCCAATGGCGGTGATGGCGGTAGCGGCGTAAATGGCGATAACTGTGACAATGGCGGTAATGGTGGCGATGGCGGTAACGGCGGCAATGGCGGTGACAGCGGCAACAGCGATTGCGACAGTAACGGCGGTAATGGTGATAACGGCGGCAACAGCGGCAATGGTGATAACAGCGGCAATGGCGGTAGCGGCGGCAATGGCGGTAACGGTGGCAACAGTGGTTGCAACAGTGGCGGTAACGGGGGAAATGGCGGCAGCTCAAGCAATACAGCGGTCATTAATTTGAGTCAAACTGCAGGAGCCAGTAATTCTTAAGATTTGTTTTTGCATAAACAAGAACAAATCTTGAATATGATTTCGATTTTTCGTTATACATATACTTACATATTCGAATATTCAAGGGTACGCATACGCAAGTGTACTTGATACCGAATCACGCCGTAAAAATATTAAATAGAAATAAGCATATTTACTTTTCCATAATGTATAGAAAAATGGATATGCTTATTTTATTTTTCCAAACTTTATAGAAAAATTGATATGTTTTTACAGGAATATTTTTACAGAAATATTTTTACAGGATATTTCCTTATATACCCTTCAATATTATTTCGACTTTTAGTTACACGTTGTATATGTAAAGTGAAAGGCTTAAACTTCTGAGCAATTAAATTAAAATTACCCATTCACCATATTATGAACTATTATTTATATTACCTACCTATATTGTTTCGTTAATATATTTTTTTAAATTCTATACAAGTTAGTACTTGACTGCGATCTCACCTGATGGTAAGTGATGATGCAGTCTAAGATGTTATCGTACTAACTTGGAAGGGTAAGTGAATTCACCCCAACGGTTTCTACACAGCATCGCACCGGAACGCTAAATCGCTTGGCGGTGCGTCTTTGCTGGTAGGGTGGTAACTATAGCCACGGCCAAAGCCTCCCACCAGACCAGGCCAGAGGCAATTTAGAAATTATAAAATCCCAAAGTGGCCCTTGACGGGAATCGAACCCGCGACCTCCCACTCGAATCCGAGCGCGCCGCCACTGCGCCAGGGAGGTCGTCAAATTCCAAGTATGAAAATGCATGGGGGCATGAAAAACAAAAAACGTGATTTTTTTTAATTTACTGGGCAGGGGTGGTTAGTTTACTTTAATACTGTTGAGAATTGGTCTGGATGGTACAGAACCCGCAGTGCGCGAGCCCGACTCGCACTTGACCAATTTTTTTTACCAATTTTTTTTTTTATGTTGCTGTTTTTTGTTGTTATTTTTATTACTTTTTTGACATATTCCGTCTGTGGTTAGCCAATCGCTGAGACATTTCAGTGCAAGACTCTAGCAAAGAGATTATAGATCGCAGATCGCAAGCTATATTCTCTTTCATTCGCAATACGCTGTGCATGCTCAAAAGAAGTCTCTCCTTTTCGGCGTATAGAGACCACCCTCCACCACCCATGGCCCAATCAACCTCGCGGTTATGGGGGCCGAAACTCGGGAGGGCCGTTCGGTACTTGCTCTTGGCGTGTTCCCGGGGCGCCTTCTTGACTCCTTACAAGTTGTTTCCTCTCGCTTCTTGTCCCTATGGGCTCACTCTCCCCATTCTGGGGCAGGACCATACGATGACGGACTCGCCTCGCGCCGTCGCTGTCCGCAGCAAAAATTATCTGTGTCACTCCAAGCCGCTTCGCCTCTTATGCCACGCGTGCGCGATCTCCTGTAGGCCGTAGCTTTCCAGTTGGCCGCCGAACCCACGAGATCCTGATAATAAACTGGGCCAGAAACTTCGCGAACGATCCCATCCAGCAGCAAGCACCGGAGGTCCTCGTACCTATAAGGAGCACTCCCACAAGATATGGTGGAGGTTCTCCTCCGCCAGTCCGCAGAAGCACTCGCCACTCTCGACCAGACACATATCATGCAGGCGCTTCCGATAGCGACCGTGCCCCGTCAGCATCTGCGAGGTCTGATAATCCGGGACGACCCAAGTCGCCTCGAGTCGCCCGGCCACGTCTGGAAAGAATCGATGAAGCTCACCGCCCTTCGTTTCGCTGGCCCATCTCGCTTGCCATTCCGCGACGATGTCTGCCCCGTTTTTTGAAGTTAATGACCCCAGCTCAAGCGAAGCTGAGGTCATTAATTTCAGCCAAATTAAAGTATTCTGTACTGATTAACATTTGTTCTTTATTAATATGTTTGTACCTACGTGGAAGCCTGAACTTCTGAATAAATTACAATGGCCATTCGTTTTTTTTTTGATAGACAAACGTAATCCTTAAGAATCACTTTTATTACCGAATCACAAGCTAAACTTTGTTTTTTAGGTTAATTGTTAAAACCAAAAAAGTATGATTTTATTTTTTCCGTAAAATATATTTAGGTAAACCCCTATTAATCAGATTTTTTTTATTTAATTTTTTTATTTATTTATTCTACATTGGTACAGTTTAGAGATAAGGGGAGGAAATGTATTTTTTACTACTAAAAAAGTAACTTTCTTCTCAATGCACATTTCCTATCATACAGATTTTATTGAGAAGTAGGTACAACTTGTTTATTTGAAAAAGAACATTCTACCAAAATACGTATAATATAGAATGATTACAATACAAATTATGGCAACATGGAAACATCTAACAATATGGTTCAATACCCTTCCAAATCTGTTAATAATCCATAGAATTATAATTACCTATAGGTATCCACACTCATAATATTATATAAATTTAAACGTGAGTTGTTGGTTTGTATGTTTGTTGTTTCTACTTCCGTTTATCGCCCGTGGTCCCCCCGATAGTTCCCTAAGGTACCACAGGTAATTTTTTTGCCCGTGGTATCCCTGGAGCTTTTAGGGGTACCACGGGAAAAAAAAATCCCATGGTACCCTTGCGAATAAAAAAATACTAAAAAAGGAAAACACACTTATAGACCGTTTACAGACTACCCTTTATGCTCTGTGTCTTTATGTGTCTGGTCGAGAGTGGCGAGTGCTTCTGCGGACTGGCGGAGGAGAGCCTCCACCATGTCTTGTGGGAGTGCTCCTTATACGAGGACCTCCGGTGCTTGCTGCTGGACGGGATCGTTCGCGAAGTTTCTGGCCCAGTTTATTATCAGGATCTCGTGGGTTCGGCGGCCAACTTCGGAAAGCTACGGGAGTTCGCGCACGCGTGGCATAAGAGGCGAAGTGACACAGAGAATTTATGCTGTGGACAGCGACGGCGCGGCGAGTCCGTATTTTGTATCGTCCTGCCCCAGAATGGGGAGAGTTCATAGGGACAAGGAGCGAGAGGAAACAACTTGTAGGGAGTCAAGAAGGCGCCCCGGGATCACGCCAAGAGCAAGTACCGAACGGGCGCCCTCCCGCGTTTCGGCCACCATAACCGCGAGGTTGATTGGGCCATGGGTGGTGGAGGGTTGATCCCTACCCTTTATGCTCAAATTGAAATAATTTATTAAAGTGACAAAAGAAAACATGAACCTGTACATTTACCTTATCACTGACCTTCTACCATTTTGTATACTAAAATCGGAATGGGAGCCATTTTCAAGGAAAAATAAAATAGTAAAACTTTTTTACCAAGAACCGGGAAAACCGGATACCCGGTTCTAAGCTTGTTTCAGAACCGGGTAACTCAAATTCGGAACCGGAACCGGTTCTGCATGCCATAGGGCAAAGTCGCAGGCTAAATCAGTATAACAATAATACTTATTGTTTGTACTTGTAAGAACAAATAGTTAAATATTTACACAGATTGTCTGTTTTTGGCACTTTCGGTATATAAGGAAAGGAACTAGACAGAATAGCAGAACCGGACTCGAATCGGCTACCCTCGCAACAATTGTAACCATGAAACTGTTCCTAGCTACTTCTTTGGTATTGGCGGTAAGTCTTTCTAATATACATATATAAAATTCTCTCGATTTTCTTTGTTACCAAACTCCTCTGAAACGGCTCGACCGATTGTTATGAAATTTTCTGTGTTTGATTGGTAGGTCTAAGAGCAGGTTATCTATTTTTTTTATCTTAGTGGCAAAATAACGTTTGCCGGGTTAGATAGTCTTCTAATATATAATATTCTCTCGATTTTCTTTGTTACCAAACTCCTCTGAAACGGCTCGACCGATTGTTATAAAATTTTCTGTCTTTGATGATTGGTAGGTCTGGGAGCAGGTTGTTATCTATTTTTTATCCTTAATGGCAAAAAAACGTATGCCGGGTCAGCTAGTCAGTCTTCTAATTTATAATATTCTCTCGATTTTCTTTGTTACCAAACTGCTCCAAAACGGCTGGACCGATCGTTATGAAATTTTCAGGGTATGATCTCTGGGTCTGAGAGCAGGTTTTTATCTATTTTTTTTTTTAAATATCCCTTATGGCAAAACAACGTTTGCCGGGTCAGCTAGTACTTATATGAAATTATTATAATATATTTAATACTAGCTGAGCCGACATTTAATACTAGTTATTATTATATTTAATACTAGTAAGCTGTTACAAATCCAAACTTTATTTGATAGGCTACGGTCTCCTATAATTATTGCAAATAAATTCACTTGCGGAATTGTCTATTGCACACGACTTTATTTATTGTTGGGATAAAACTGGGACTTGTAAGGAAAGGCCATACTTTCTGCACTTGTATCAAAACGTACTATTATCAACTAATTTTTTTTTTTACAGAGCCTTATGGCCGCAGAGGCACACCCGTTGGGTAAGTATGAAATAAATAAAGTTTTGTAAGGTTAGCCAACTTAAATCGCTTTAAAAGTAAAGCTTTTTGATATAGGAATTAAAAAAACTTTATCTTTATTATTAGAAGACAAAATAAAAAACATCAATTAAAAAACTATATCTAAATTAAAAACTACCTAGGTATCTAAAGTAAAAACTACATATTTAACTAAAATATTAAAACAAATTAATCTAGTAAGTAGACCGCTGTCAGAGGGAATTGTTCCCAAAATGTTAGCACCTGCATTGCCTCGTTGAGTGTTAATTGACCCCCCATTAAGGGGATTGATTGAATTTATTTTTGTCTTTCTCACTCTCACGGAGATTTGGTAGGTGCGACATGCAGCGTCGCGGAAGAATATAGCAGAAGAACGACGTTTTACCTAATTACTCAAAAACTAAGCTGGTTATCAAAAATCCGTTCTAAGCGTTTTAGGATATTATTATTACCGATACATGAAAACAAAAATTACAATTACATCCATTGTAGTTTCCGATAAAATATAGAAAAACTAAAACTGAGATTTTGGAGCAACTTTTGGGAGAACTTTCTATCGAGAAAATTAAAATCTAAATATTTTATCCAATCGTGTTTCTGCTTCTTAGCGATTTTAGATTTAAGACCCAAAATACATGACGTGTAAATTTGAAAGTAATTTTCTTTATAGTTTTTGCATAAAACTTCATTCAAAATCACCTAAATACGGCTTGTAGGCCGTTAACCGAGCGGCCTTGTGCGTAGCGATGGTAAGAGACCGGACGGGATGACCCTGATTCCATGGAAGATGGGAATTGGGCAGGCCTTTAGTATGGGATGCGACTTGTGTCGACACACTTGCACCGTCCCATCTTCCTGGAACCCAAATTAGGGCTGGTGCAGCGGCTGAATCCGCTGAAAACTTCAAAAGGCGCAAATATGTATCCCTGGACAGTGGGTACATATTTGAGCCTATTGGGGTCGAAACTATGGGACCGTGGGGACCGGGAGCAAAGAAAGTTTTTAAAGAAATTTCTTCACGCCTGGTCGATGCAACGCGTGACCAAAATGCTGGCCTCTACTTTGCCCAGAGAATTAGTATCGCGATACAAAGCTTTTTTGAGTCCGGAATACCCAATTTTATTTTGTCCATAATATCCAATGTTATAATTAAACCAAGTTTAAACCCACTTGCATGGCGGTGACAAAACCTGCGTGTCCGAACTCCGAACCACGAATATATTATAACTAGTAGGTTGCGTGGAGGCGCGGGCCACATGTGGCCCGCGTGCTGTCTTTTCGCCCATAAAAAATCCTTTCAAAATTCCCCATACATTTTCTATGAAAAAAATAAATTCCGCCATTTTGAATTTTTTTTCTATCCATCGAATAGACCTTCGAGTTCTGATCACCTCTTGTCAAGAAACCGTTCTTCCATCTTTTATACTCTTCGCGATATCGGCGAAATTCGTTTGGCGGCCATTTTGAATCCGCCATTTTGAAATTTTTTTCAGCTCACTGCCAATCGGATGACGTTTCGAATGACATTTGGTCGAGCACCCCCCACTTATCTTCGATACCCTGGCTGTGCTCTTCACTCGTCTCCGAAATCCTCAATCATCAGCTCTCTCCGTATTTTTCCTCCGAATGAATTTTTCTCTTGTATACGAAACGCATAGTGAAAAAAAAAATTTTCATACAAAATTGTTCAGGAGAGGTGATCAATCAGTGAGTGAGTCAGTGGCCAATCAGCACGAGTAGCTATATATATATAGTAATGTGAAGTCTACTAACCCGCGATTGGCAAAGTTGGTGGAAGATGGTCGAACACTAAACACTTCTCTTTTTGATATTATAATCATGTCTGTGGTATTTTTTTACACACTTTAGGTTAGTACTTGACTGCAATCTCGCCTGATATTATAGCTCCAGATGGTTTTTACACAGCATCGCATCGAACATGCATCTTTGCCGGAACTCGGTAGCGTGGTAACCTTTACCGCGTCCGTAGCCAGTTCTGTGCCAATTTATAAAAATACTTTTGGTGAAACTATTGATGAAAATAGAAGTTTTGTTATTTACGCAATATTTTTTTTATGAACAGTATTCGGCGGACTTCTTGGAGGACCAAAAAAAGGTTAGTACCTAAAGTAGGTAGTGTTATTATCTCGCTGCAGTCTCAGTCATAAATCGGTGCATAATGCACAACTCAACAAAGGACAGCAAAAGCGAAACACTCGAATGATTTATGACCGAGTCTGCAGCGAGATAATAACACTACTATAGTTAATACAGAGTAATGAATAATTATATTAATTGAACACATTTTACATTTATGATCTCCGCTTGCCATTCGATCTTATAACATTTTACTTGCTCAGTATTTATAGAAATTCAAGTATGTAATTTGGATTATAAAACACTGATTGGTGCAGTTATTCAGTTATTAGTGGTCCTGCCCTTTACATCCGAGGTCGTGAGTTCAATTCCCACGGCTGGAAAATGTTTGTGCGATGAGCATTAATTTATCTTGTTTGTAGTTGGTTGTATTCCTATAATATGTACCTAATATTGTATTTATGTAAATTAAATATTATGTATAGATATATATTATCTCTAGACCTCTAGTACCCATAACTTAAGCTATCGCATAATTTGGGGCTAATTTGTCAAAGTGTGTTACGTCCTTATATATATTAATTTTAATTAAATGTAGAGATAATATTTAGTAGACCAAACAATTTTATAGACCGTAACTCGTATTAGGAAAACTAAAAACCAAAAATTAGTTTTTGGAGTGGAACTAATTTTTTATTTTCGGTATATTGACTGTACAGATTGCGGTGGTTGCGGTACAAAGACCAGCAACCCTCGTCACGCTACTGAAGAATCTGGTGGTTTAGGAGGATTGGACGGCCTAACTGGTACTTACAGTTTTCTTCTTTAAAACCTTCCTTGGTTGATCTTCAATAGGTATTTGCCGGTTGATATGGCAATAGGGAAAGGAGATTGATCATCGAAGTATGGGCTTTGGTTTCACATTGTAACACGTTGTACATTTATGAAACTTACAATACTTATACGGTAAAATAATAGCAATATATCCTCAAAATATGGAATCTGTACTTCGCCGGATTTCCGAGAAACAGCTTACAAATGTTCACGAATTGAGGTTATATTTTAAACACGATAAAATCGAAATATTTTTGATTTATTGTAGGTAGGTACCTATTTTACTTACAAATAAAGCCTATTTATTTTAATCACAAAATACCTTCTCAGGTCACCAATAAACCACATCTCATTCATTATTTAATAGGTATAATATTCAAATAAATACCATAATATAGGTATTGATTCTCATAGGTAGGTAAAGAAAGAAAGAAAGTATTTATTTCTTAGTATGCCACACACCACACAACGTACACACTTATGTACTAGAACGATGCCTGAAGCTTCCCCCACCTGGGCAAATTGAAACCAATAATATTACCCAAGGGACGGAAGCACCAGACACCGCTTGTCATGTGTGGCGCACCCAGAAATAGGTACCTAAGTACTGTTTTTTTTGCAACACAAATACTAGTATATATTATATTGAATAGAAGCAGGCGTTATTTTGCGGAAATCCATAATTAGCAGGACAGATTAATTTGTTTTGCTGTAATCCGCTACTTGAAAAGATTCTGTATGGTACAATATGCAGGAACCCACATCTATGGCAGGAACACTGCCCACATGAAACACCACACACAATTTTCCAACACTTTCTTCGACGCACGTTTCGTCCCGAACCGGGACATCCTCAGGAGATGTTGACTTCACAATGCGAAATCGTAGAGATTTCGTCAACGTCAAAGGAAAGTGAAAAATGTCAATGTGAATATTGACAGAGAGCGATTGCCTGAGATCGATTTATCGAAAAATCGTTTTTAGGTTATAATAATCGATTTATGCAATGATGGTGACTTAGTGCTGTCCTTTATGGTAAAGCTCAATCTAATAAACAATTAATTAATCTAGGAAGCAATATTATGGATGGGGCCCTGTGTGTGTCTAAATAATCAGTAAGTAAGTAGCAAATCTTGGCGCTCAATATGGCGCCGCGCCGCATGTCAAGCAAAGCTAGGCTAGAATGAATGAATGGGCCCCTCCTTATTTCTCTCATCCCTATGGTTAAAGCACTGTTTCCATTATATCCATGGATATATCATTCTATACATCTGACAGTTCCTTTTTTGTGCTGAGTTGAAGCGCCACCCTCGAACGTCCACGGTACTAAATTGACATTTTCTGGTAGTGACCGTCGTTTTGAATGACATTTTATTTTAGTTCCATAGACGCTCACGCCAGGTTTCGCAACAATCAGCGCCAAAATGGCGAAAATCTAGTGTCTTCATTTTACGTTGACAGCTGTTAGCGATCCTTAAAATAGAGATCAATAGGTTAAAGTCTGTTTTGATCCCAGAAGTTAAAATGACAGCTCGCTATGGTTAGTCTTTTTTTTTTATCCCAGAGACTAAAATGGCAGTTGCGACTGTACACAGTTGAAATATTTGTTCTCAGCGTTATCCATCTGCGCGTGGTAATCACTCATTGAGCTTATTGTGCGTTCACAGTTATTTTAACTCTGACAGTCTAAAGTATGGATAAGATCTAAAGTGTGGTGATAGTTTTCTGTTTGTCAGTATTTTAATGAAGGTTCGTTGATGCATGTCGATTAATGTATCGATTATTTACTCGTAATAATATTTCGAATCTGTATTTGGATACTGGCAACACTTTGAAACAATGCATATCTGAGATATTTATTAAAAAATAAAGGAAATAATAAAATCACTTTCTTTTTATTTTGCAACATTTTAATCCGGCGAAGTTGGAATTTAGTATTTTAACAGATTTTTTAAAAAAATAAATCTTAATTTTTGATACCAGTTTCAATCTGATACAAATTGAAACCATGTTTGAGCAATCTCCTTTCCCTCCAGGCAGGCGATGCCTGGGGACCGCTTGTGATCCGAGCGTGGGACGTCAGAAGTTGTATTTATAGAACGCTCGTCGAATGCTCCATCAGCGTGTGCTAGCGACTGGTTACGCCATCTATCGACAGCTATCGAAGACCACTACAGGTACATACGAACACCTCCACGGGATCGCACCACAACAAGATCGACCACCAACGGGGCGTCCGCTACCTCGCGAGCTCTTGCGGTCTCCCTCCCCCGTGCGCGCGCGCGTGGACAGTGACGGAGACAGTGACGGAGACCCCAGCATCCCCGCGTAGGGCAGCGACATGATCGCTGACCGCGCGGGGCGACCAGACCCGTCAAACCAGCAGGCCTCAAGCCATGAAGGCGAGGCCTTAGCCCCTTACCGGGGCTAAAAGAACAACACCGAGGGAGCGCGGCTCCCCCGCGACACATCGCCCGGGTAAAGAGGCATGACTCGAGGCCCGTACCCCCGTGGGGACTTGCTCCCCATGGAGAAGACCACGCAAATATGTGTCAAATGAGCTTGTTGAAGATCACTGGGTGATCATCACTCAGATACAGAATAAGGGCCCTGGTAAGCACTATATTATTGTTAACTTAAGCACTATATTATTGTTATAGTTAGAGTACATAATCTGGATTAATACACCAACCTTGTTATTTTGTTTGCCTACTTTTTATCCCGGAAAATCCACGGTCCCCACGCGGGATTTGTGAAAACCGAAATTCACACAGGGAGCCGCGGCCAAAAGTGGTTGCTAATAAAGTAATAGGTATATCATTTGTTTCAGATGACAACCCTTTAATTGACATCGGCTTCGGTCTTAACCTCTTCAACAAGGTTTCTGGTGGTAAGTAAAGACATCTATGGTTTGGCAAAAAAACGTAGAAACAAGTTATTATATTATTACTAGCTGACCGGGCAAACTTCGTGCCGTTTAGGGATATCAAATATAGATAACAACCCGCTCCCGGACCCAGAGATCACACCCTGAAAATTTCATAACGATCGGTCCAGCCGATCGGAGGGTTTGGTTACAAAGAAAATCGAGAGAATTTTATATATTAGAAGAAGATTACAGACGTATCTGATCGCAAAATAGATCAAGTGAAGACATGTTATACTTTCCACCCTTGGATTGAAATGTAGGTACCTACTATTTCACTATGGCCTTGATTGCAGATGCAGTCCAAAAGACTGATGCCAATATTGGAAACACGGTCAACAAAGAACCCTGCACCTCAGGTAAAACTACTTTCAAAAATCTTGAAAAAATCGCTTTTTCATAAACCTGGGCTGAAACTGTAGCCATAGGACTTATCTATTCTATTTCTAAGATTACTTTTGGTACACATATGGAACGACATATTATACCATCGCAAAATGGACAACTGTCAAACTCAGACATGTTTTTGAATTTCGCTAGGTTACCTGCGGAACTCATGAAGGCAGAAGGAATGACATATTTCTACTCTTGTATCGAAATGTACTATTTCAGTATTGCCTTGATTGCAGATGCAGTCCAAAAGACTGATAGATCAAAGGGATCGGTTGTGGACGCTGACGCCATCGCCAATATTGGAAACACGGCCAACAAAGAACCCTGCACCTCAGGTAAAACTACTTTCAAAAATCTTTAAAAAATTGCTTTTTCATAAACCTGGGTTGTAACTGTAGCCAAATATGACTTATCTATTCCATTCCTAAGATTAATTTTAATAAGCCGATGGAACGAAATTCAAAACATATTATTTAGACCGGGCGCTAGAGGTAAGTGAGTATGCATAATATGAGTACCGAATTTCGCCAACGGATTTAAGTGAAGAAAAGGTCAAAGAATAATAATGTGGATCTTGCCGGTCAATTTTTTGGTCCATATTTTTTTTACCGCCTCTTCTCTTATTCGTAAAGGGAATATATTGAGTACATGATATAAAATCATTTTAATGATTATTTTCGTAGTTATTTATAGTTTTTTTAATCTATCTAATCATAAAATTGATTTATAAATCTAATGGTAAGAGTTTGGATAGATTCTTAAATAATAAAAAAAAAAACAATAATGAAAGTAATAAAATTTTTTATTTATAAAAAATTAAAGTTACATGTGAAAAACCAGCGAATTCAAGCATAAATGTATTCAAAGTAGGTAAAAAATTACTCATTTTTGTCCTTAAGTGAGAAAAAATTTATGTGGCAAAACAACGATTGTCAGGTCAGCTAGTCTAATATATAAAATTCTCTCGATTTTCTTTGTTATCAAACTCCTCCGAAACGGCTGGACTGATTGTTATGAAATTTTCAGTGTATATTCTCTGGGTCTGGGAGCGGGTTGTTATCTATACTTTATGTCCCTAAGTGAGAAAAAATTTTATATGGCAAAACAACATCTAGTGTATATATAAAATAAAAACCTGTCAAGTGCGAGTCGGACTCGCGCACTGAGGGTTCCGTACTACAGCCGGAGGAATAAAACCATAAAAACCACGTTTCTTATCGAACCGCAAAACTAACTTTGTTTTTAGAGGTTTTATTGTAAATATCAAAAAAACTACTTATTAGATCTCGTTCAAACCAATTTTTGGTGGAAGTTTGCATGGTAATGTACATCATTTATTTTTTTTTAGTTTTATCATACTCTTATTTTAGAAGTTACAGGGGGGGGGGACACATATTTTACCACTTTGGAAGTGTCTCTCGCGCAAGCTATTCATTTTAGAAAAAAATGATATTACTTAGAAACCTTAGTATCATTTTTGAAGACCTATCCATAGATACCCCACACATATGGGTTTGATGAAAAAAAAATTTTTGAGTTTCAGTTCTAAGTATGGGGCACCCCCAAAATTTATTACTTTTTTTTAAATTTTGAAAACCTTAATGCGGTTCACAGAATACATCTACTTACCAAGTTTCAACAGTATAGCTCTTATAGTTTCGGAAAAAAGTGGCTGTGACATACGGACGGACAGACGGACAGACAGACATGACGAATTTATAAGGGTTCCGTTTTTTGCCATTCGGCTACGGAACCCTAAAAACGATTTAACAAAGCAACGTCTTTCCGTCAATAGATGTAGAAACAAATGTGTAAACGCGTACGCGCGCTATACTTACTGTATGGGCGAAGAGGGGTTTGAAAGGAGCGGGAAGAGACCAGCACACTTGGCGGCAAGATGTGTTTTGTCATTATTTAGGGTCTCAGGAATAAGAATCCAGTCATAGTTGCCGTCACTCGGATTTTGCATATTCAACTACCTCTAGCGCCTGGACTAATTAGAATGCCATATACCATCGCAAAATAGACGTGACTTCCACATAGACAACTGTCATGCTCAAACATTTTTTGAATTTCGTTAATACGGTACACCTGCGGGACTCGTGAAGGAATGACATACTTTCCACCCTTGAATTGAAATGTATTATTCCAGTATTGCCTTGATTGCAGGTGCAGTCCCAAAGACTGATGGATCAAAGGGATCGCTCATAGACGCTGACGTCATCGCCAATGTTGGCAACACGGTCACCAAAGATCTTCCCCCTTCAGGTAATTATTCTTTCATAAATTATATGGCCTTTGCCGACTGGCTAACAGATCTTCAAAATATAAAAAAGAAACAAATATTAGAGTTCAATTAATTGAATAATTTTAACTAGACGTACTTATACCTAATATTTATGTATTAAGTTGATCTGAATAAAAAGGCTATTTATTTATTTATTTATTTAAATTATATGACCGATTAGTGAACGCTCGCGGCTCTGAATGAATTTTCGTTTTTCACAAAGGGTTGAAATGTAGCCCATATATTAATACAGAGTTTTATCTATCTCCGTTCGAAGCAGGTGGTTTTTGCGTTAAAAGGCAACATAGATCGACAGATACATTCATATAAACTTTCGCGTTTATAATTTTGACGTGACAACGTCTTATAATTCGATAGAGCCGGTTGCACGCACGAAAAAACATGACTCACCCGGCGTTACCGGCGTTACCTCGCTCATGCGGCGTTACCGGCGTTACGTCGCGAGCGCGGAACGAGCGATTAAGAAGACGTTGTCACGTTCAACTATCGTCAGTAAACCGACTTTACAGACAACCAATTTTTTACTAAAATGTTTTACTATACTCGTTCCATTCGTTTTTTTCCTCTTTGACACATGAAACAGATATAGCAATAGCGAGGGATTAGAAAGAGATCACTTTACCTTTATCTCTCTCTGGTCCCTCGTTATTGCTATATCTGTTTCATGTGTCAAAGAGAAAATAAACAAATGGAAAGAGTATAATTATCATGTTCTATTTCTACGATTGCTATTGGAATGAAATTAAAAAAAGACAGTAGAAATATCTTCAGATAACTGCAGTTACGTTTCCTGCCACCTTTACCAAATACCTACCTATACATCTGTGTGCATCATTCAATATATTTCTTTGATATTTACAGGTCTTCCCACCGGTGCTCTTACTGGCTCTAAGTGCGATTGAGCCGTTCCTTTTAATTAAATCTAGTATCTACCAAGGTAGTAGGTAATGAACACACTTGCTCAAATAAATAGACCTTTCTTATGTGTGTTTAGCGTACGGAAAGTAAATTATTATTATTAAAAAAAAATGCTTGAAAGAGGTTATTAAACTTTTCTGTACAAATGTTTGTATTAAATTACTGTTTTACATCTTACTATTAATACATAACCAACATAGGTATGTACTATTAATACATAATTTAAATTAAAAATATATTTATTTTTAAATATTTCGTGTCGTTTTATTTTTTCGCATAATTTAGGTACCAAAACCTATTATCTATATAATACTTACCTCTGTACCTAGCTATATACTGGTATAAAGTATCTATTTTTTTCTATACTATATTGTAATTATGTATATTGAGTAATATATATATTTATCAGCCCATAACACAAGCTGTGGTTTATTGAATTGCTGTCCATATAGGGTTATATAAAAAATACCAAAATGCTCTCGGCCTGTACTTGTTTACATTAACACTAACAACTTTGGTTCTGCGACTTTTCAAAATTCAGTATTAATTTATATCATACAAAAAAATGTTATTTCTGTAAAGTGACATTACACTGTTGCGGTTTCGCGCCGCGAGCTCGCGCACCGGCCGCCGCGCCGATGTTACATTACAGAGTAGGAACGAGTAGAGTATCTCTGTAAAATATTGAGTATTGGATATTTCTCAAAATATCGAGTAAAAAGAAAAGTCGTAGAACAAAAGTTGTTAGTTTTAATGTAAAGAAACACAGGCCGAGAGCGTTTTGGTATTTTTTATATAACCCTGTATAAAATTTATTTACAAAGACGTCGTTCAATAGACGTGCGTAATTTGCATTTACACTCGTCTCCATTGTATACCCAGGCCTTTACTTTGGCCACTAAACCGGAACTCGTGAAGAAAATATATACTTTCCACTCGCCTCCATTGTATTCCTATCCAGGTCTTAATAATAATAGCCTACATTTCGATGTAAGTGCGGAAAGTTTGTCATTTTATTTAGGTACGAGTTCCAGGTTATCGGCCCAAGGGGTAGGTAATGCAAACAGAAGCCAACCGAACCAAAGCCGAAGGCGCGGGTCAATAATAATTATTCCGCAGATGCATTGAACGACGTTCTCTAATACACTGGCGAAAAAATATTTATACATTTAGGTATACATAAGTGAAACCACGCTTTACCATGAATTTTCCATTCATTAATCTCAGCGCTTCAGAAACAACAAACGAAAATGTTTAGCAAATGAACTAAAAATAAATAATATTAAATTCCTATGAATAATAAAATAAATTGCCAAAAATAGGAAGGCAAGAAAGGTTGAGCTTTAAAAATCAATACCTAACAAAAAAAGTTAACAACGGGAAAAAGGGAAATCATTGAAATAATACTATTTTTTTTAATTTTATTTATTAATCATAGCGGTGTTAGAAACAAGTGTTAGTTATTAGTTATGAAAAACTGTCGGCAACCCGACATTGGTCCACAAAAAACTCCAAAGCCTTGAACATCGTCGTAAGGTTGCCTGTCTGTCGGTATTCTATAGAATATATTTCGGAGAGTGTGCTCAGGAACTTTTTAATTTGGTTCCCCCGTCACCTTTCTACCATAGAACGGCAAGGCATCGTAAAGGCTTCCACCCATACATAGTTGACGTACAAATGACGCGTACGAAGCGGTTTGATTCCTCGTTCCTGATACGCACTGCAAAGGCCTGGAATACCCTCCCAGGCAGTCTTTCCTGCCACTTACAACCCGGGTGCCTTCAAATCAAGAGTGAATAGGCATCTTCTAGGCAAGCGCGTTCCACCTTAGACTGTATCATCACTTTCCATCAGGTGTGATCACAGTCAAGCGCCTATATAGCCTATATAGTATAAAAAAAAAACTTATTTGACATGTATTTTGTATCCGTTGAAAATTTACAAGGAAATGCTATTTTTGTCTCGCATAGTAAAGCAGCAATGTATGTCGAACTAGTTGCTTTCATTCATGATGATCTATGGTCTGTGAGAATAACATAGACTAAGAATATGATTTTTATTTGAATAATTTGTAAAAAGGTGAGCACAAGGTCGGACGAATTATTTCTAATTGAACTTTGTCCGGCGTTTACTTAATACCATTAATACTGACAATATTTTAGATTTTTCTAAGCATGGCTCTACAATCATTATCCTTTGCCTTGAAACACGTCGATAAAACAGTACTTTTGACATTGACAGTTCCTTTTACCAAAATCGTGAAAAAAGACGTGAAAAAATTTAAAATGAGCACCGAAACACCCGGGATTGAGAAATCTTCTTGCGTTTTCTGCAATATAGCTAACAAATTGGAGAACACCGAAATACTGTACGAGGACGAGGAAGTTTGTGTGTTCCGCGACATAAAACCGGCGAGTGACTATCACATATTGACGATCCCGAAACGGCATATCGTTGATGCGAAATGTCTGACATCGGCTGATAAAAACTTGGGTACGTTTGGTACTATGGGCCTCTTATGAAGGCTCAGGGTCACTCAGCGAGCGATGGAGAGAGCTATGCTCGGAGTATCTTTGCGCGATCGAATCAGAAATGAGGAGATCCGCAAAAGAACCAAAGTAACCGACATAGCTCAACGTGTCGCAAAGCTGAAGTGGCAATGGGCGGGGCACATAGCTCGCAGGACCGATGGACGTTGGGGACCCAAGGTGCTGGAATGGCGGCCACGCACCGGGAAGCGCAGTGTCGGTCGACCCCCCACCAGGTAGACGGACGACATAAAGAGGGTCGCGGGGAATCGCTGGCGCCAGGCGCCGCAAGATCGTGGTGTTTGGCGGTCATTTCAGGAGGCCTATGTCCAGCTGTGGACGTCCATCGGCTGAAACGACGACGATGATGACGACGACGTTTGTTAGGATGCCTTTTTCTATTGGATATTAGCGGACGCCCGCGACTTTGTCCTGGTTTTTGGTTTAAAAACTCCTTTATTTCCATTCTAAATTTTTGCCAAGTCTGTTCAGTAGTTTTTGCGAGAAAAATTATTAACAACATTATCAATCTATTCAAAACAGAATGACCAAAGATGGTATCAAGTTAACTCATGAACCAAAACCAAAATATTCTAGACTCTAGTTAAATAAAACAGTTTTTCTAAGAACCATTGGCACTGGGAATTTGTTTTACATAACCGGACTAATTTTGCAAACAATAAGTTACTTTCTTTTCAATGCACATTTGCTGTCTTACATATTTTATTGAGAAGTACAACTTGCTTAGTTACCTAAAACGTTGGAATCCGGATATTAATAAAAAAATAATAATTGTAGGAGTTAATGTGGAGGCCGTAGTCTATGAAAAATAAAGTTAAGATTGGAATCAGGTTGGTACAGAATTCCATACCTGCATGGTCGTTATCGTTTTTTTTGACAAGTTTCTTCAATCATTTTTGTGAGCAAAATGAAAACATCTATTTAAATCCCACTTATAATATCAAATACAAAGATGATAAGGATAGCATAGATGCCTTCTGGCTTGAAGCCCATAATATTTATCAGTTGCCTAGTACCCATAACACTAAGTATGGCTCACTTTGGGCTTAGATTGCAATGTATGTTATGTCCTGATATTAATAATATATTTACCTATGCCTCAACTGGTGACAGAAGGGCTGGCTCATTTTTTGCGCAACATAACAGCCTAGCTGTTCAACGGCCAGTAACAAAAATGCAGCCAGTATTCTTCTTCTTGACTTGGATAGTTTTACTGTAACATTTCAATAAAAAAAAAACCACTAATTCCTTTAAAAAGTATATTATTTGTTGCTTGTGTTTATTTTAATATGATTTTCAAAATTTTTCAGTTGATAAAATGCTGTCGACAGCCAAAGAAATGTTGGCCAAAAATAACTTGTCAGTGGAAGATGCCAGGTTTGGGTACCACTGGCCCCCATTCCAGAGTATCAAACATTTGCATCTACACACTATCGCTCCGGAGTCTAAAATGGGATATGTCGGGAGAATGATATTCGCCAAGAACTCTTATTGGTTTGCGTCGGTGAGTAGAGTAGAATCCTATCTAATATATAAAATTCTCTCGATTTTCTTTGTTACCAAACTCCTCCGAAACGGCTGGACCGATCGTTATGAAATTTTCAGTGTACGGTCACTGGGTCTGGGAGCGGGTTAATATCTATTTTTTATATCCCTATTGGCAAAACAACTTTTGCCGGATCAGCTAGTTATTTATATAATGACGACCAAATGGCGTAGCGGTAGCGTCTGCATCTGAGGTTGTGGGCTCGATTCCCACTACTGGTAAATGTGTTTGTGTGATGAGCATGAATATTTTCCAGTGTCTGGGTGTTTCTCAATATTTATGTATATTAGTGTGTATGTACATTTATCAGTTATCTATTACCCATAACACAAGCTATCGCTTACTTTGGGGCTAGATTGCGATGCGTGTAATGTCCTGATATATATTTATTTTATTTATTAATTGTAAGTAAATAAAGCTTTTTTTTTTTTCAGCCTGAATATGTTGCCTCAAGACTGACCAGATGAATGGAAAATGATAAAACTCAAAATACTTACATTTATTTCACTTAGGCCCAACGTACAGGCTCTTGTAAAACGTCAAAATGACTTCAATGAATTTTAATAATTTGGGGTATTAGGTTGGTAAAACGTTTATTGAGATGCTTCAGCCAAGGTGTATGCTAAGGTGGTTCGGCCAGAGTAGTACGCGAAATTCAAATATTATTTAGTTTTTAGGGTTCCATACGAAATAACGGTTTTTCACAAAGAGATAATTTACATTACAATATTGCAGTACAATTTTATCTTTACATTAGTTACTAATGACGAAATATTATGTTAGTTATTATCAATTTTAATTAGGAGGTATTACAAAATTATTTTATTGATTGAATTGTTTTATTTACGACATTTGAGAGGCATAATTAAAAAATAATTTTAATAAAACATAAATTGGGTATTGGACTCCAATTTTTTTATTATTTTATTATTATAAAGTAGGACGAAAATAATGACGTACACTGAAAAAACTAATTAAATCGATCAAACATCACAAAAGTTATATGTATTTATTTATGATCATACAGAGATAGCAACATTGAACTATGACCTTAATAATGACTTATGACATAGTAGCTTTGTGGTTTGTGCGGCTTCATACAAATTTTCGCTTTGCGAGAAAGGGATAGAATATTCTCCCACTCCAAAATTAATATGCCTGTAACTTTGTAAATGTTGGTTGGATTTTTATAGTTTTTTCAGTGTACCTCATTATTTTATCCTAGTTTATAAGAGAATAATACTTTTTATCAAATTTAAAAATTCTCAATTAGAAATATATATTCTGATTGTTACAGTACGCGCGGCGAGAGTTTGGCTTTGACCTTCGGGTGGAGGGGATTACTGCGCATGGGTACCCAAATTCTGATTGGTTGATACCCAATTTCTGCAAATTCTGATTGGTTGATACCCAATTTCTGATTTCTGCGCAATAACGGTCAAAGCCAAACTTTCGCCGCGCGTACTGTACTCATTTGGGTTTTATCCTTTTTGCAGCGATTTTTTTACTAAAATTTTGATTAAAATTTCATTATGTAGGTATAGGTAACTTTAATCATTTCAAGGACATTGCAGTTTGCTATCACTTTGGAAGTTTGTACTCTTATCTGAAGGATTATTATTACCGATAAATTGAAGGTTAAATAAAGCAATTAGGTAATAATCACAGGTAAATGAAATTATGTAGAAATTATTAGTAACAATAAAGGGGCTAGTCCACTAGAAAAGCAAATCTCGATTTTCATGTCAATTCATTGCAGCAAATCGTGCTATTTTAAGGGTGCCTTTCTACTATGGGGTCAAAATAGACATTTTGACCCCATTAACTGGCGACATTTATTCGCGCGGTTCGCCCTGTATAGATGGCAAAGGTTTTTATGAATGAATGTAGGAGGAATACTCCTTCACGCCGCAACTACGGAACTAATGACGAAATAATCAGTGTTGCCAGAGTATACTCCTCGTATACTCAGCCCAGGTTGCCATTTGTAGGTTCAAATGTTGCCATCTGAAACCAAATGTTGCCATTAGAAAAAAAAACTGTAAAAAAAACGTTCTGTGCCTTTTAGTATTAAAAAAATAGTTATACCTACCTATTGAGTACTGTTATATTGCTCAGCATTTTGGTTGATAAAAATTTAAATCGAAAAAAATCATGTTTTCAAAAAATGTTAATCCTTTTGGTTGATAAATAGTTGATTCCAAAAATTTTTTTTTCTCATAAAGGAGACATTTCAAATTGGGCTAGGTCTTGTACGGTACCTTAAAAAATTAAGAAAAATCTGTTGTTCTCGGGAAAAATATAATAATTAACTTATAGCGAATAGTTTAGGTGTACAAAAATATTTTTCTTTTCATTAATAAGATCGATTTTCAATATGGCGTCTCGCTGGCGTCGTATGATTTGACCTAAGACCAAGGATTTGACGTAAACTGACAGCTTGTCACTTCAATGTCAATTGTCATTGTGATGACTTCTGTCAGAATATCATTGTCATTGCTCATTGTAGGACTGGGTCGTATCGCTTTTTTTGAGTATCGTATCCGAATCAGATGCTCTGATTTAACATCCATTTATCAA
This sequence comes from Coenonympha arcania, assembly GCA_036785405.1. Lineage (NCBI taxonomy): Eukaryota > Metazoa > Arthropoda > Insecta > Lepidoptera > Nymphalidae > Coenonympha > Coenonympha arcania. The sequence goes on from CM072081.1 coordinate 2,421,156, forward strand.
ATCTATATATTAAAATATCTATGATCTGAAAAATCTGTGGTTGTTGCGGTTATGGGGAAACGTCAATGTCAATTCACAATGAAAGACATGTTACCGCCATGATGAATCTTTGTTAAGTGTTGCAATTTTATGCAGAAATATTTGTTTTGTACACCGAAAAAAGGCATTTTTAAAGAAAATCTAAAGGTAAAACCTGTTTATTGTGATCTGGGCTATACCCAAGTATACCGTACATAGACCTGGCCCAGGGCCCATACATTGATGAAACGTCTCCTTTAAAATCATGTTTTCCTGAACCTACTGTAATGTAGACGTGTACACCGAACACAGATCGCACTTGTTGAGTCTTTGTTAAATTATTCGGATTACGGGATTGGGAAAAATTAAAATTCTTTATTTTATACTGAGACGATGTCTTTTATTCAGCAGCCATTGACAAGAAGGGATTGAGTTTGTACCACAGACAACTTACATAAATTATTACATCTGTCATTCCCATCACAGACTTGTGTTCTGTGACCACAGAGTACACATAATATTAGTTGTCTTTAACACCCCCGCTCAACTAATATTTATTTTATTTACATACTTAAGTACTCTGTCTTTATTTTTCAATTTTAAAATATGCTAACATTTTAATTTAAAAACACAGATATTACAAATCCTTTATAACTAATAACTTATACAATTCATTTAGCAGAACAGTGGAAATTTAACAATCTATTCTTTAATTTTTCAAACATTGTTTTACCCAATGGTTTAGTAAGAATATCTGCAATGTTTTCAGAACTATTTACATACTTTAATGATATTAATCCCTTGTTTATTTGTTCTACAATGTATCTGTATCTAATATCAACATGCTTCAATCTTTTAATGTTCTCAGAATTATAAGCTAATTTAATCACTGACTGATTGTCCTCATAAATAGTTATGTTATTACATTTAATATTAAATTCACACAAAAGATTGTTTAACCAATTTGCTTCAACAATACATAAACTCAAAGCAATATATTCTGATTCAGTAGAGGACAAAGTCACACACATTTGTTTCTTACTATACCATAAGATTACACATCCAAATAATTTAAATATAAAACCTGATGTAGATTTTCTATCAAGCATGTCACCAGCCCAATCTGCGTCTACAAAACCTTCTATCATTGTATCATTACAGTTGTAAATTAATGAAAGTTGTAATGAACCTTTAATATATCTTAATATTCTTTTCAGACACTTGTATAACAGCTGGCTTGCACAATGTTGAAACCTACTCAGGAAACTAACTGTGACACATATATCTGGTCTAGTACCACACGCAGCATATAATAAAGAACCTATTAACTGCCTACATTTTGTTTCTATTTCACTACTTTCTGACTGTTCCCTTTGTAATATTTGAAAATTAAAATTTTGATCTATCGGGGTAGAAACAGCGTTGCAGTTAAACATTTTTTACCTTTTCAGACTTGAAATTAAATATTTTTATTGGTTTAAAGTAGTTATACCGTTTTCTTGTCATGGCCTCTTCATATGTCAACGGTTCAGTATAATATGTTGTCATAAAACCTGTTTCATACTGGTCAAGCCATTGTGGCATCACCTTCTTCCTCGATGGTCTGTTAGTTTCTTGTTCCTTCTGTCCTTGTGTACATGAAACACTTGCTTCTTGGTCGCTCTGTGAACTTCTTGATTCTTCTAAACCTTTTGGATCATTTAGCGAGAATTTGGTTGCTTTCTGTATTTCCTCTTGATTTTCTTTTTCTTCTCTTATTTGTTCTTGTTCGGTCATAGTATCCTCTTCGTAGAAGCTGTGATATTCATCTCCTTGGCTTATATCATCTTCTAAATACTCTACAGGCCATTCACATTCTTCTGATATGTGTTTTTCACTCTCATGTTCTGTTTGCTTTATAAATATTACTTCTCTTTTGATCAGAACATCATTTTTATTTGGAAAATATATCCTATAACCTTTGGTGTTTTCACCATAGCCTACAAAATAACCTTCTTCTGATTTTGAATCCCATTTAAGACGCTTGTTGTCAGGGATATGAACGGAAACTTTTGAACCAAAAACTTTTAATTGCTTGATATCAAAAATACTTTTATTTAACCATAACTCGTATGGTGTTTTTCCTATAACTCTACTCTTACCAGTTCTATTTAAAATAAAAACTGCAGTATTTACAGATTCTGCCCATAAACTTTTACTTAAACCTGAGCCTAACAACATAGTCCTAGCTGCCTCTGTTATTGTCCTTATTTCTCTCTCCGCACACCCGTTTTGTTCCGGAGTATAAGCACAACTTGTTTGGTGTATTATACCCATTTTGTCTAACAAAGACAACATTTGCTGATTTTTAAATTCTTTACCATTATCTGATCTAATTATTTTAACTTTGTGACCTAAGTTGTTAGTGACATACTGTAGGAATTTTTCAACATATGTAACTGTTTCTGATTTATTTTTCAGGAAATAAACTGTTCGAAAACGAGAATAATCATCCTTAATTAACAAGTAGTAATTTGCATTACCCAATGAACTAACCTCCATTGCTCCGCATAAATCCAGATGTAGAATCTCACCTGGTCTTTGACCTTTGACCTCACATAATATAGGAAAAGGCTGTTTATGTTGTTTACCTCTAAGGCAGTCTTCACACGTTGATTCGCTATTATCACTTGATATACTAATATTACTTCTTTTTAAAATATTTTTTACCTGTTCTATGTCCTGATGACCCATTTTACAATGCCACTCTAACAAATTATTTTCAACTTTGCCTACGCAAGCTGTATCACTCATTTTTAACCTAAATTCCATGAAATATAATTTATTTTTTCTTTTAGCTATAGCACAAACTTGCTTTTGATTAGGTTTTCTAAAAATGCAGTTAGTTTTGTTCATTTCTAAGATATACCCTTTATCTGTAGCTGAACTAACAGAAAACAAATTTAACATTATATCTGGCACATGTAAAACGTTATTTAAGGTTGTTTCAACCCATTCAGAACCATTGTACGCTTCTAAATGTATAGTACCTACACCTATAGCTGGGATGACTTTACCGTCTCCTAAAATGATTTGTCTAGGTGATGATAATTGCTCGTATTTTGTAAAATATTTTATATTATGAGCCATGTGCTCCGATGCTGCTGAGTCTAGAGCAAATAAATCTTTATATTGATATGACTGTGCATTTAAGGCTGGGGACACACTTACATAGAATGCATTACCATTGTTTTTATCTCTAGACATTACTTTAGACTTATTTCTAAACCAGCACTCACTGATATCATGATTTGACTTTTTGCAATAACCACAAAACTGTTTGTTACGCTTAGCTATGTTACACTTGTTATCAGACTTAAAATGACCTTCAACGTGACACTTAAAACACTTACGTCCCTTTTTGATAGTTTGAAATGCTTCTGATGTTGAGCTAGTCCCTTGTTTCAGTCGTATCTCTTCAACGAGTAGCCTAGAAGATAGTTCTTCATATGTCTGTTTGTCCGAGTCAACAGATTCCCAGGCAGACACGAAGTGCTTGTAAGAAGCTGGTAGCGATGAAGTAATCTTTGTGATCACCATGCTTTTAGATATTTGAAGCCCTAGTGACTCCAACGTTGCTAAGATTTCTTCAAGCTTCCCTAAGAACTGTGATACTGTGTTGTTTTCTTCAAATTTAAGGTTGTAAAATTTTTCTTGTGCTAAGTGTAGCGATAAGTTGCCCTTTTGCTCAAAAATTGTGTTTAACCTATCCCAAATTTGCTTGGCTGTTGTGCAACTTAGTATTTGTGAAATGGTCTTTTCTGCTAACCTGCTTACAATGAGGTTCTGCGCCTTTGCATCATCGTTTGCCCACGCTGCAAACTCTTCTTTTGCCTCATCCGGCCTTGGACTGGAACCGTCCACGATGCTCGACACGCCTGCCGCCTTTAGAAGTACCTTCACCCGGAACTTCCATGCTGCCCACTGCGATGCATCCCGCAGCTTGATGTCGTTGATAGCGCTGAGATTTATCGCCTCCATTGTGCACGCTTGACCACGTGCGCCGTGCTCCCGGCTGGTGCTTTACCACACCGAATTTTATATTTTTCACCAATCCAGAATCCTGTAATTAAACAGTTGCGAGCCTGGGCCCATAACCTGTTAAATTATTCGGATTACGGGATTGGGAAAAATTAAAATTCTTTATTTTATACTGAGACGATGTCTTTTATTCAGCAGCCATTGACAAGAAGGGATTGAGTTTGTACCACAGACAACTTACATAAATTATTACATCTGTCATTCCCATCACAGACTTGTGTTCTGTGACCACAGAGTACACATAATATTAGTTGTCTTTAACAGTCTTCAATCAGTAAAATTGGTTTTTCAAATAGGTCTTGTAGCTTCTTCGATTAAAACAATAAAGAGGACTTACCAATAGATTTAAAAACAAAAGTATTAGAAAACCACGAAAAAATTTCCTTTGCATCGCACTACACAGTGCACACAGTCACATACAAAGAATTTATTTAAAACACTACGTATTAATTATCTGCTCTGTGGCCACAAAGTTTCTTCCATTTTTGTAGGCTCAGAAGGGCTGGAACTAGGGTTGCCAGATACACGCTTATCATTTCCTGGACATTTCTGGGGTTACAAGCGGAGTTGGAGTTTTAAACTCCAAATCAAACTAACTACAAATGTTTACTGATGGTTGGGCAATAATGTTTTTTTTCATCACTCATACACGAAAAGTAGGTCTGAAGTTGCCTGAGAAGCGGGTTGAAAGTAATACTTTGCAGCCCTAGGGAGAATCGTTTTCAACTGACAGCTGTCAAATAATTAAAAAAAACTAGTTGTCATATTTTTATTGGAGTTCAAATGAAACACGACATACCCGAGTGCATCCATAGACAAGAAGAAAGATAGACTTTATTCATAAAGTAAAGACAACTGATTCATAGATATTCATAGACAATCATAGACAATACTTGACTATTAAAAAGCTAAATGCATAGCCCGCCGGCTAGGCCAAAGAAAAAAAAAAGGCGGGAAAGTGGCAAGCGGCAATCCGATCTTCATTTGTTTTTCGAGTTGTAGAGTTTTGTTTAGGCTTCTGTTTAACAGTGATTTTTATTGACACAATTATTCAATTTTCTTTAGCTAATTTCTATTTTTATTTTGACTTTCCTTATATTCGTAATGAAAAGCACAGTGTTTACCTCGGGATAAAGACTTATTTAGTCCCTCGAACTATAGGCGCCCGAGCGTAAAGTTACTTTCATCCCTAGGGTAACAATGTACTATTACTAACTTACTAGTTATGTACCGCGCCTACTTCATCATTACCATATTTAATTATTAAATACTATTCAACTAATTTTTTTTAAATATTTTTCATTATTTTGCCATTTCTGAAGCAAATTTAGCGACTTCGGAGCTAGAATCGAACGCCCCTAACTTTGTGGAATAAAGCTAGTGTTCATGAATTCCACTTTGGAATTTTATAATTTCTAAATTGGCTCAGGTCAGGTCTGGTGGGAGGCTTCGGCCGTGTCTAGTTACCACCCCACCTGCAAAGATTTAGCCAAGCCGCTCCGCCAAGCGATTTAGCGTTCCGGTGCGATGCTTGTAGAAACCGTTGGGGTAAATTTACTTACCCTTCCAAGTTATAACGATAACATCTTGGGCTGCATCATCACTTACCATCAGGTGAGATCGCAGTCAAGTACTAACTTGTATAAAGTAAAAAAAAATCCGGGACAGTAAAGTGTAATAACTGGACACGGGACCACACGTGAAATTCCGGGACTTTCCCGGAATTCCCGGACATCTGGCAGCCCTAGCTGGAACCCAGAGTCGTAAAGCCAGTTATTAAAAAAAAATCCATTTTTGTTTACATAAAATTACTTTTAACTCTAGCTTCACCAAAATAGACCTTTTGTTGATAGAAATATGGGTACAATTTGTTTGTCTATTTATCTATTATATAAGTATTGTTTTCATTTGGGAATAAAAATGCGTTCAAGATTTTGATTTTGTTCAATTCGATGAGTTCAGTTCATCTGCGAAATATATTCGATATTTTTTTACCGATGATCGCGCGACAAGTCGAAAAGTTGCCAAAAAGTTGCCATTTGAGCTCGGTTGCCATTTGGTTGCCACGAAGGGTCAAATGTTGCCAAAATGGCAACCAAAGTTGTCAAATGGCAACGCTGGAAATAATATCCAGTTTATTGGTCTGAGATCCAGATACTGTCACTGCTACTCTCGCTAGAGAGTATTTATATTCTTTGCATAGGCTACTTTTATCCCGAAAAACCCGCGGTTCTTGTGAAGTGTGAACGATACCGATGCTTAAATACCGTTGCCGGCAAACTAGACTCATGCAATAAAAAGCACTCTGTGGTTGACATTGCTCTAAGCTTTTCCTTTGACACAAGCTCACCTGTGACAGTTGTGTTTAATTTCGACAGTTGTAAATTGTGATTTCATTTTTCATTTACAAAGTTTTTTTGAAGTTTGAACTGTGGACCGGTTTCGGATTTTAATTTTTCTATAACGTAAAACTTTCGAAATACACATTTCGTATCATTATCATATTATCTCGTGCACAAGTTTTTGCATCGAAACTGTTAACAATATTATTTTATAAAAAGTAAGTCATGGCCAAGATTGCCGAAATACGTACGTTATTTGAAGCGAAAATTAAAAAGGATGGAATACCGGATCCGCCGGGAAGTCTTGATCCCCGGGATTTAGAAAGAGTTAGGAGTGATAAATACTTGTACAGAGTGCTCGAACATTGCCAGAACAATGTGCAGCAGGCGGTGGATATGCTGTACGAGATACTGGTTTGGAGGAAAACCAACGGCGCCAGCGACATCGATCATGAGATTGTTAATATAGAATATTTAAGAGAAGGTAGGCATATGCTAAATGTTTTTTTTTCTAAATGGTTTTTGCGAGCAACAAGTGTAATGTCAGACCATAGCATTTGAGGATCTACACTGAATTCTAAAGGTGAAGCTTTAAATCGAGTCGCCTTCATTCGAAACCGAGCTTTTAAGAGGGTTAGAGATATATTATCATGTTTAGTAGAAATATTTTAGAATTAATATTTTTTTATTATTATTAATAAAAAATTAACAGTTTGTAGAAATATTCAAGGCGACCAATTTCAAAACCCTTTACCTAACTAGCTCACCCAGCTACTGTTGTTTTGCCATTAGGGATTATAAAAAAATAGCTTATGACCCATTCTCAGACCTACCAAACATACACAGAAAATTTCATAACAATCAGTCCAGCCATTAGGGAGTTTGGTAAAAAAAATTGGCACAAGAATTTAATACATGCTTAAAGAGATGAATGAAAAGTGTATATAATATATATTAATATAAAATATAATTTGAATGTCTGGTTACTTTTATTCCAGGTATTTTCTTCCCTCGCGGACGAGACATAGATAGCTGCTTATTGTTCATCATGAAAGCGAAACTGTACAACAAAAGCCAGAAAAATTTTGAAGACGTTAAAAAAGTCATCATTTACTGGTTGGAAAGGATCGAGAGAGAGGAGGACGGGAAGAAAATAACATTGTTTTTCGATATGGACGGTTGTGGTTTGAACAACATGGATATCGATGTTATAATGTTCATGGTAACGTTACTGAAGAGTTACTATCCAAACATGATCAACTACGTTATAGTATTTCAGTTGCCGTGGATGCTGACAGCCGGTTTCAAGATCGTCAAAGGGTTATTACCAGCGGCAGCTGTGGAAAGGCTCAGAATGGTGAGCAAGGACAAATTGAAAGACTTAGTGGCACCCGAACAGGCGTTAGCGAGCTGGGGCGGGAAGGACAACTACGTCTTTGAGTTCACACCTGAAAAACAAATGGATTGCACGGATAAAGCAACAAAACACGTTAGTTTCTCCCACGACACAAAGTCCAAGGACATGCTACTACTGAGTCCGAGCAAAACGTTGATATTTAGTAACGATAACGAAAAAATTTCAGCGTATCTCACTATCACGAATAGAGAGGAAAGTTGTGTTGCTTTTAAAATTAGAACTACTGCACCCGAAAAGTATGTCGTGCGCCCTAGCTCTGGTATGTTAAATAGCAAAGCGTCACAGACTATCAACATTTTCGTGAACTCGGGTTTCCCGTTAACATCCGTGGAGAGGGATAGGTTTTTGGTTGTTTCAATGAAAATACCGAATTTGAACATGTCTCAGAAAGACATTGGTGACCTTTGGAATGCTGCGAGCGCAAATAATGATACCGATGAGTACAGACTAAAATGTTCTGCGATAGATGTTGTAAAAACTGTAACGGAAACTAATTTAATGGCTCGTGATAAAAATTCTGTTGAGTACAAGCTCGAACATTTGAGTGATAGCCATAATAGTTTAGCCAAAAAATTAGATAGTGTGAAAGTTTTGCAATTTATTACTCTTATACTACTCATAAGTTTTGCTATCATTTTTGCATTTAATGGTTACAGAAATCGTAAAAATGGGGATTGTTAACGTGGTATAATAATTTATATTAGTCACAAAATTCAAATTTTATTTAGTGTTCTGCAAATAACCCAGTAACCTGCAAGATCATTTTTTGCAGTTTCCCTATGGAGCTATTGGAAACCAATATGAAGTTTAAGAATTTTTGAGCAAAGTTTTTATTACAAACATGTACAGTGAGGGTCAAAAGTCGATATAGAATTTGCAAACAAGATCCCTTGCATGCATGTAAAAAAATATTATGGACCTAATAGTCATTCACTTAAGGTTGACATTGCTAACAATCTTTGATACTGAATGATGTATTGCACACCATTTTAGCTCTTAAGCTATGTATACACTTTAGACTGTACATTTGTGTTAAAAGTTATTTGTGCAAAACTCATTTCCGTAAACCACCTACAATGTATAGTTAGTGTTTGCCAAAGTACTATTATGTGTGAAAAATTAAATAAAAGGTGGCCGGATGTTACACATCCACTTTAATAATAATTTTATTTTGTGTGTTGATTTTTGTATCTATATAATTTTTAGTAAGTTTTTTTATAGAGAAAGTATTGTATATCTAATCAGAGAAGGTGTATATTTTTGTTAAAACTATTAAAACTTTTATTATGGATAAGCTGGATTTTTTTTCAATTCTATGTCAGCATTGTTGGGTACTTTAAATATAAAAATAATAAATTACACAAGGGCTTTTCCAGATCCTACTTCCTACTAATATTATAAACGCGAAAGTTTGTAAGTATGGATGGATGGATAGATGGACGCCGCAACTACTGAACCGATGTGGCTGAAATTCGGAACAAAGATAGATTGTAACCCGGATTAACACATAGGCTACTTTTTACTACTTTTTATCCCAAAACAATCATCGTTTCGATGGGATTAGCGAAAACCCTAAATTCACGTAGACGGAGCCGCGGGCAACAGCTAGTAAAAAATATATATTACCTACTCCAGAGCCCAGAGTGAAGCTATCTCTATATCCGGCATAATCTGTTCAGGGGTTATTCTTTAACCATTTTAGACGTCAAATTGATCATTATTTTAAATAAGTAATTTGTTTTTAGAATGGTCTTTTTATTAAATATTTTCATCGTGATTCCTCATAATTTTATACACATCGTTTGTTCGTTCGTTTCAGCCGACGGACGTCCACTGCTGGACAAAGGCCTCCTGCAATGCTTTCCAACCCGCACGGTCCTGCACCATTTGTATCCATCGCACACGTCATGGCCTTTAAGTTTATACACATAGGTACTATTGCTAGTATTATATTCGCATGAGTCAATGGTACTGCTCTTACTTATCGCAATTCAATTACCTATTATTGCTATAAGTATAAAAATCTACAATTTTATTGAAAATATGAAAGGCCATACAAACCAGTTTCAATTTGGCGGGCTATCTTGGCAACATGGAGCTAATATGTATAATAAAATGACGTATTGGTTCATGGTTCTATGAGGTGTCTGTGGTCTGTGGCTCCATATACATTGCTGCTTTATTAAGTTACTAGCGGCCCGTCCCGGCTTCACACGGGTAGACAATAGACATGAATAGGTAGAGATATTTAAGTTATAAGCATGCTAATTAAAACGACCATGAATCACTAAATTAGAAAAAAATTGTATGCTTATTTTAAAGCCTCCCTGTACACAACGTTGGCTGTGGTATTTGTAGGTGACAACAAAACGTATTGATTATCAGGAGATCCTATTCGAGAAAGTGCCACATACAATTGCCCGTGGGAAAAGCACCCTTTCCTTAAGTCGATACCAACTATGGAAAGAATTTGTCCCTGGGATTTATTTATTGTTAGGGCAAAGGATATTTTTAAAAGGAACTGTACCCTTTTAAAAGATATGGGCAAATCAGTTGGTATCATCGGGATCCGCGTAACATGTGCGAGCTGACCGGCCGCGGGACCCCCGCCGGCACGTATTTTTATTTTAATTTCATGATATCTTTTGAATGGAATGTCTGATTTCTATAATTCAAAAAGTAATTCAGGTATTGAGACAGTCTTGAATATTAAATTATTTGTTTGGATAAAAATTTATAAATGGCATGGATAACACGGTCTGATTTTGATCGGCATTTCTATCAATTTGTTAAATGTAAAAAAGTAGTTATAGTGACGCAACTACAATAATTAGACACATGGTCTCGCGAAGTTTTTTGTAGATATTAATATATTCTATAATATTGTCGAACATTTTTCTGTCCTATCATTAATACTCTTCGCAGCGTATACGATGAAAGACATTTTATGGCTTATTTTTTTACACCTTCGGTTGGTTTTTATAGGAATTTCTAAAGATTTCTATAGTAATCTAGTACTTAATATAGCCTATGTTACTCAGTGATAATGTAGCTTTCTAATGAAAAAAGAATCATTAAAATCGGTCCAGTACTTTTTGAGTTTATTCGTTACATACAAAAATCCAAAAATACAAATCTTTCCTCTTTATAATATTAGTGTAGATGTAGATAGTGTAGATATAAAATTATATTTTGTGGCGAACCTTCAATCGATATGAATTAATTATATACCTATGTCAATTTGAGTACGTTGAAGGTCACTGAGTGATAATCGCAGATTAAAGATATCGTATCTTATGACCCGATGGCACGTCTGAATATAATATAGCGCGCGCTTAACTGAAATATCTTTCACCGCGCACTGAAAGATATTTCATTATGCAGTGACTGAAATTCAAGCAATGTGATGTGGTCTAAAAGCCGCTAAGGTCAAAATTCGAAACCAACTACCTAAAACCTTGTACCCTATAACCCTTCGTAAAATTGTCAGAATTGCTAAGTTACCGGTTTGCGGTACCAGAGATCCTCGAAGAAAATGTCATCGTAAAAACTGTCAAATCAATCAAAGTTCAAAGATCACAAAAAAAGAAAAACATGCAAGAAGGAGGTACCCAAATAAAATCATTTAATTTAAATTAATATATCCCGTTTCCGCCGTAGTTATATGCGGATTCATAAACTCGATAGTCCGCCATTGTAAACTGTGGTAACGGTGCAAAATGACTACGTCCGACCTACGCGCGCTGATCCAAGATAAACTGCAGGAAAACCCTGATCACGGCTTTCATCCTTTGGACTTGGACAGGATAAAGGATGATAAATATCTGAAAAGGGTGATGAGACACTGCGACAATGATCCCAAACAGGGCGTGGACATGCTGTGGGAGATATTCGCGTGGAGGAAGGATGTGTCCGCAAACGATATAAATGAGAGTAATATCAAAATGGAATATCTTCTTGAAGGCTGTTTCTTCCCGCGCGGCAGAGATGTGGACGGCTGCTTGCTTTTGATTGTAAAATCAAAAAAACACGTAAAAGGTACGTACACTGTTTTTAGATGTAATTCTTAATTTTTATTAATTCAACGGACTTCAAAAAGAGGAGCAAGAGAGTTTATCTCATAACTTTTGACTAGGTGAACCGATTTTGATGATTCTTTTTTAATTAGAAAGCTGATGCTTCCCGTGTTGTCCCATTTCAATTTAGTCCAATTCTGATAATGGTGTCCATGAGAAAACCATATAAGTCTTAAATATTTAATTGGAAAGGATGTAAGTATTCAAAGGTAGTTGTAAACACGTAAAAGTAGAGTTGGAAACACAATCACTTAACATCAGGTGAACTAAAGTAAGGCAATTTTAGTCTAAGATCCCGGCATACAACGAATTTCAGAAATTTTCAATTTCAGCATTTCAGCAGCTGTTTAATAGATAAAAACTATTTTATATCCAATTATATATATCAATAAGAAGGTCGTTTTATAGCAGGATCCTATTCCATTTGTCTTATTGTACTTTTGTATTTAAACATGTATTTTTTCCAGGTACCAAAGATTTCGAAGAGCTGAAAAAAATCATCATATATTGGTTCGACAGGATTGAGAGAGAGGAAGACGGCAACAAAGTGACACTGTTCTTCGATTTAGACGGATGCGGCCTCAACAATCTAGACATGGACCTAACCAAATTCCTAATAACAATGTTCAAGTGTTACTACCCTAGTTTTTTAAACTATATACTCATTTACAACATGCCCTGGGTACTTTCAGCAGCTTTTAAGATAGTCAAAACATTATTGCCGGCAAAAGCGATTGAAAAAATGAAATTCATCACGAAAGACACAATATCTGAATTCGTTGCACCGGACCAAGCGTTAACATGTTGGGGCGGCAACGATACCTATGAATTCGAGTTTGTGTCCGAAGGAAAAATGAGCACCCCCAAGAAAGTCACGTTTGCAGAAGGCGATCACTCGCCAGGGGAAATGCTGCGTTTGAATCCGAATAACTTGATCATATTCAAGAATGAAAACGAGGAAGTAACGGGACAGTTCACGATAACGAATATGGATGAAAGTGCTGTTTCTTTCAAAATCAAGACTACGTCTCCAGAGAAATTCCGTGTTCGACCCAGCACTGGGGTCCTAGCAAAGGGTGGCACAGTAACCATACTGATCATGGTGCAGCCCGGATTCCAACTGCGTAATGTCATGAAAGACATGTTCCTCGTTAAATCTGTCCAAATATCATCAACAGAGCTGACGCAGAAAGAACTTACTGAGGTGGGTACAACATAAATGGCTAACATTAGGTTTGACGACCGAATGGCGTAGGGGCAGCGAACCTGCCGTCTGCGTCGGAGGTCGTGGGTTCGATTCCCATTATTGGTAAAGGTTTGTGTGATGAGCATGAATGTTTTCCAGTGTCTGGGTGTTTTTAGTACCTATAACACAAGCTTTCGCTTACTTTGGAGCTAGATTGCGGTGTGTGTACAAAAAAGAGGTTAATTTTTTTTTTGGAAAAAGTTGTTTTACCACAGGGCAGTCGTGTTTTTTTAAAATTTTTAATATTTATTTTAAATTTTACATCTACAGGTATGGACAAACTCTTCAAGCAGCAAAGTCGATGAATACAGATTAAAATGCCAGTTCCCTGTCAAAGATCTACCTAAGAACGGAAACATGGAGATCCAAGAGAGAACTCAAGAAAAATCCGAATCTATAACAAATGCGTTAAACAATTTGCAGATGAACTATGAAATTCTGCATCGACAAGTGGATAAACTTAAGATGTATCAATTAATAACGTTATTTGTGACGTTCATTGCTGTGTTTCTTGGGTACTTGGTATACCAGAACACAACTGATACAAAGAGGTATTGTGAGAGGATCTAGCCTATGACATTAGTGGTTTGTGGAGCCACTGTCGATCTATATATATGTCTGTACTGCCTGTCTGTTTTTCTGTTGATTGTTAACACTTTGCTGTATGTTAAATGTTGCTGTTTGGCACAGTTGGTAGATAGATTGCATGCATAGACCATAGTGCCACAAACTTTTTTTCTTAAATTTTTTTTAAATTTTGCATAGACCATGATAGTGCCACACTTTTTTTCTTCAGATTTTTTTTTAATTTTCCATAGACCACAGTGCCACAAACTTTTTTTTTTACTCTTCAGTTTTTTTTTTAATTTCCAAATTGGCTCGTCTGGTCTGATGGGACGCTTCGGCCGTAGGTAGTTATACCAGCAAAGACGCCGCCAAGCTTTCCTTTAGTTTCAATTCGTTCAAATTCGTGAGTAATGGGTGAGTTAGTAACCCCTTTCAGGCCAGTCTCACTAATCACGTGACCGTCCCGGCTACAAGTAGGGGTCCGGACCTCAATATTTCAGATGGTTGCAGTTCTGTATGGTCTATTTTACGCGCCGTCGCGCCGTCTGGCTACGGCAGCCCTTGTACGTCGTAAGAGATAAAGTTAGGCGATAGAAAGAGACCACAACATTGCGTTTGTTGCGTGTCGATTTTGAGGGCGGGGCCAGGCGCTATTGCGAACGGAATTGCACTTTTTGTGTCAGCGCTAGAGTCGCTATTTCCTTTAATTATCGTGCAGAGTGGACCTTCTGTACGTATTTAGTGCTCCGTGCCCCTTTCAAGTTGGTATGATAACATCTTAGGCTGCATCATCACTTACCATCAGGTGAGATCGCAGTCAAGTACTAACTTGTATAGTGTAAAAAAAATTGAATAGATTATAGAAGTAGAACAAAGAAATCACAAACATTCCAAAAATTTGTGTAGCTGAGAATTGATAATATTTACGTTGAATTTATTCCGAATTTTGCATATTTAATTTTTTAAGGTTCCTTAAGTACCTCAAAATGATATAAGTAGGTAGAGATGCAGAATAATATTTATTTATTGTCCATCAGTCTTTCTGATCGCAAGTGTCTGCACGCGAAATTCATTTTTTTTTTATATAAGTAAACTAAAGACGTGAAGATGATATTGGCATTTCCGCAATGTAACCACCATAAGCATATTTCTAACTATAGTAGTGTTATTATCTCGCTGCAGACTCGGTCATAAATCATTCGAGTGTTTCGCTTTTGTTGTTCTGCAGTAATGCACAACTCAACAAAGAACAACAAAAGCGAAACACTCGAATGATTTATGACCGAGTCTGCAGCGTGATAATAACACTACTATAGTTTACAAATTGGGTATTTTCCTACTTATGAATTTGATAAATATTATTAGTACTTTATTATATAAACTAGAATAAAAATAATAGTGTATTAATTTATTTCTAAATACTTGAAAAGTATTGTAATGTTGTTTGAAAACTTGGGTCATATTATAACGAATTTATTCTGGTTTTAGTTTTAATTTTTGTTAAGGTTAATGTTGAAAAGGGCTGACCAAAAAATATAATAAATGATATTAGTGCCAATTCTGTTGTACAATGTCTCTAATTTGACGCATCTAAAAAAAACAACAAAGAAGAACAGAATTGGCAACAGTATAAAATATGTGAAATGTATCATTAAGTTTTGACGACCTCCCTGGCGCAGTGGCGGCGCGCTCGGATTCGAGTGGGAGGTCGCGGGTTCGATTCCCGCCAGGGGCCACTTTGGGATTTTATAATTTATAAATTGGCTCAGGTCTGGTCAGGGTGGGAGGCTTTGGCCGTGGCTAGTTACCACCCTACCAGCAAAGACGCACCGCCAAGCGATTTAGCGTTCCGGTGCGATGCTGTGTAGAAACCGTTGGGGTAAATTCACTTACCCTTCCAAGTTAGTACGATAACATCTTAGACTGCATCATCACTTACCATCAGGTGAGATTGCAGACAAGTACTAACTTGTATAGAATAAAAAAAAAGTTACCTAATTTATTAAGGCGGGGTTGCTTGACTTGACTTTAACCGAAACGTTATAGTTAAATATGGCGGTCTGACTCTTTATGTTTTTCGAAATGAGGGTCAGACCGCCATATTTAACTATAACGTTTCGGTTAAAGTCAAGTCAAGCAACCGACCCTAAGAAAATAATATATTCGGCAGTCGTGAGGTCTTGAATTTGTACTTTTATCCTAGTTTATCTTAATTTGTGGGTACAAAATAAAAATCCGATATCGGTTTATTTCTTTTATTTTTCATACATCTTATCATAATAAGTGTAAAGAAATTCGGAAATACTTAATATAAATAAATAAATCTTTATTTATTTTCACCAAAAGAATTACAATCTTTACAATCTTGATCTTTTATTTAACATTATATTAAATAATAGGTGCTCATTTGTATAACTTAAAGTCATGTAGTAAGATCAAGAACTGACTATCCTAGTTAGATTTTATGGATCTGTGTTATGGATAGCCAGCCCTCTCCCTCGGAAAATATAGTATAAAAAGAGCACAAGCACATAGTTTCTTAGTCATACCTACATAATACTAATACTAAATTACTGCAGGACAGATTAATTTGTTTTGCTGTAATCCGCTACTTGAAAAGATTCTGTATGGACACACTAAGACACTTTCTTCGACGCACGTTTCGTCCCGAACCGGGACATCCTCAGGAGATGTTGACTTCACTATGCGAAATCGTAGAGTGACTCTCGTGTCAGCAACGCGTTCTTATATACCCTAAACGATACCCTACGATTTCGCATTGTGAAGTCAACATCTCCTGAGGATGTCCCGGTTCGGGACGAAACGTGCGTCGAAGAAAGTGTTGGAAAATTGTGTGTGGTGTTTCATGTGGGCAGTGTTCCTGCATATTGTACCATACAGAATCTTTTCAAGTAGTGGATTACAGCAAAACAAATTAATCTGTCCTGCTAATTATGGATTTCCGCAAAATAACGCCTGCTTCCATTCAATACTAAATTACTGTCTAAGGCCCGGTTATTTGACTTGACTTTAACCGAAACGTTAACTAAATATGGCGGCCTGACCCTTACGTCTTTCGAAATAAGGGTCAGACCGCCAGATTTGACTATATAGATTCTGTTAAAGTTAAATTAAGCAACCGAGCCAAGTGAATTTAGGTTGTAATTTTATAATAAACTTTAATTTCCCCTAAAATACAGGCCTACCTAGTTTAGGGGTCAGGAGTCCAAAGTACTTTGTAAACTGAGTTATTTCAAATAAATGCTATTTATTTAACGACCTCCCTGGCGCAGTGGCGGCGCGCTCAGAATTCGAGTGGAAGGTTCGAAGCGGGTTCGATTCCCGCCGCGGGCCACTTTGGAATTTTATAAAAGTAAAGAGCACTGCCAAGCGATTTAGCGTTCCGGCGCGATGCTGGTAGAAACCGTTGGGGTACATTTACTTACCCTTTCAAGTTAGTACGATAACATCTTAGGCTGCATCATCACTTACCATCAGGTGAGATCGCAGTCAAGTACTAACTTGTATAAAATAAAAACAAATTATTTATTTATTTATTTAATATGTAAGGATAGTTCAAACATCAATTCGAACAATCAAAAAAAATTTTTTTAATTTGTCACAAACACTTAGACGTATTTTTCTTTGCAGGTCTTTACATGTATTTTTAGACTACTGACCTGTGCACACTTATAGTCGCAATGTTTACATGAAAAGGTTTTCTCACCGGTATGAGTCATTGCATGTTTTTTAAGATTACTTACATGTAAACACTTATAGTCACAATGTTTACATGAAAAGGGTTTCTCACCGGTGTGAGTCATTATGTGTCTTTTAAGAGTAGTGGGTAGTGTAAACTTATAGTCACAATATTCACATTTATAGGGTTTCTCACCCGTGTGTATATTCATGTGATACTTGAGATAACTGGCATGTGAACACCTATAGTGACAATGCTTACACGAATATGGTTTCTCACCGGTGTGAGTAAACATGTGAAGCTTAAGATAACTGGCCTGTGAACACCTATAGTCACAATGCCCGCATGAATATGGTTTCTTACTGGTGTGAATCAACATGTGCCTTTTAAGATTACTAGCATATGCACATCTATAATCACAAAGTGTACACGAATAGGGTTTCCCGCCTGAGTGGGTCTTCAAATGATTTTGAAGATATCTGTCTTGTGAAAATTTATAACCACAATGCTTACATGAAAAGGGTTTCTCACCGGTGTGACCCATCATGTGCCTTTTAAGGTTACCAGCATATGAAGTTTGATAGTCGCATTGGTCACATGAAAAGGGAAATTGTTTTGCTATGGTGTGAGTCCTCACATGCTGCGTCAAATCAGACTTGTTGACAGTTTGGTAGTCGCACAAATAACAGTGCAGGTTGAGTGCAGCAGCAGTGCAGTGAGCTGTGTGCGCGGTGCGGGGGCTGCCCGCGCGGCTGCTGGCTGTGCTCAGTGTGTCTGCGCGGGGGCTGGCCGCAGCTTGAGGACACTCCCCCTGAAATCACAAGTTCCACATCAGAACAGCAATATTGTAAGGACTTAGCTGTTGCCCGTGGCTCAGCCTCGGCGGCGCGCTCGGATTCGAGTGGGAGAACAAATTATGAAACAGCACAGTCTGCATATTATGCATATGCTTACTCTTGACTTTATGGTGTAATCCTGTGGGGCCAATAGTATCTATAGACGCGTGTGATCCAGTGAATGAAAACTTATTAAGTTTTTTTGTCTCCTGAAAAGCAGGGGTAATTGCTTATACGCCCCTCTGACTTGAAGCCCGCGATATGTGGTTATGTATGCAAAATAGATAAATTAGTAAAAGTCACCTACTAATGAATCCAGGAAGAACCTGGATCTATATCAAGCATAGGCGAGAAAGAGGCGACCTTATTGAGACATACAAGGTTTTTAACAACTTTTACATCATGCCTAATTACAATGAAATGTTTGCCATTAAGAAAAATCCTAAGCTAAGAGGGGCTGAGGCTAGAATTCCAGCCGGCGACTACAAAACCCTACAAGCATTTCATTGTTAACAGAGTTATAAGACATTGGAACGAATTGCCTGAGCCGACTCGACTCTACAAACATCTGAGCATGCAACAATGAGCACAATTGATATAGGCGCATCAGCGAAAGCTGCTTAGCCTATTATTAAATAATAATAATAATATATTCCAAATTTCAGCTAAACTGAATCAGTATTTTCATTGTAAAAGAGCAACAAACATTCAATCGTGAGGATGGTTTTAAGCTAGCCAGTATGTGGAATCCAGTAGTAGAACTATGCAAACCAGGACAGCGCCGTATGAAATCAAAAGTTAAAAGTGACGTTGTGAGTGTATTTTGCCGAAATTTTCGCGAAGTTCCTGTGAAGAGAACGAGGAAGAGGGTAGTTCGCTACTGCCTATGACGGTTCCAGCTACACACCTCGCAACACCGCAGTCCTGTCGTGACCACGATCCATGTAACTGGGTCGAAATATCGGCACATAAAATTATCGTGTTATATCGTGGTATGTACCCGCTCTAAACACAACAATAAACAAACATAAATTCCCACTAACTCATTACTCACATCTATCACGCCGTCATCCCGCCGCTGTTCCACCCCTGCGGTGTCGCCGACCTCGTGCTTCACCACGTCCAGCAGCGCGTCGTACACGTTGGTGCAGGTCTCCGTGCATTGGGCGTCCAAGGGCTCCTGTTTGGCTCGTGTGTCAGACTCAGTGGTGCAGGTCTCAGTGCATTGGGCGTCCAAGGGCTCCTGCTTGACTCGTGTGTCGGACTCAGTGGTGCAGGTGTCCGACCATTGGACGTCCAAGGGCTCCTGTTTGACTCGTGTGTCGGACTCAGTGGTGCAGGTGTCCGACCATTGGACGTCCAAGGGCTCATGTTTGACTCGTGTGTCGGACACTGCGTCTGCCTGCGCCTGCATGTCGATGGTCGATTATCGTGCCGCGAGCGAACGCGAACAGGCATTTGGAGCGCGGTGGTTCACACGGCTCGCACGTCTGCCTCAGGTCGAGTCTCTCAAACGCTGGTC
This sequence comes from Coenonympha arcania, assembly GCA_036785405.1. Taxonomy (NCBI): domain Eukaryota; kingdom Metazoa; phylum Arthropoda; class Insecta; order Lepidoptera; family Nymphalidae; genus Coenonympha; species Coenonympha arcania. Next base: position 2,440,960 of record CM072081.1, read on the forward strand.
GCAAGCGTTAAACCTTTGAACCCAAACAAAAATCAAAAATAAACATGGTTGAATCTTTGAGGTTGAATCCTAATTACCAACCTACTCTATGGTTGAATCTCTCTGCTGTCAGCTGTGCCTGTGGTTGTTGGTCAGGGTTGCCAGATGAAATTTTATTATTTCCCCCAAATCTATTTTAATTTTTCCCCAATATGATACGTTTTAAACCAAAAATCCCCCAATTTCGTCACCAATAAAAAAAGATATAAAATTAAAACTGCTTTTATTTTACTGAGGAAAAAAAATTAATGAAATACTTGACTAAGCATTGAATTTTTTATTCTTCATTAAAAATAGCAAATACTTCATTTACTTTGTCTTCATCTTCTGTTTGATAGACAATTTCAGACATAAATAAACATAACATTCTAGAGCTTGGCTCAAATTTTGTGCACCCGCCGTGGTGTCCGTGTTGTATGGCACTTCTCACTCTCATAGTAGAATATGATACAGTTTTCGTATGCATTCTGTTTCGCAATTTATTTTTGACGATGTTCATCATCGAAAAAGCCCGTTTTACTGCAGCGTTAGAAAATGGCAAACTCAAAATAGCCGTGGCAAGTTTTGTTAGATTAAAAAGAAAAACCGCCTCTCCACAAGCATTTCTGTATGACAACACTTCTCCCCAAAACTCGTCAGCTGTTTTGGTTTTTTGCCATATCTGAAGAGGTAGAATTCTCCACTCTTGCAGCGACGCATCAACGTTCTCCACTCTTCCAATCACATCTTTGAAAGCAACAACTATTTCTTCAATATTAGGTCTTACTTTATTGGCTTGTCCCCCATTATTTTATTGTTTAGTTGTTCCCCATTATTTTTTTTATTTTCCCCAAAATTTTCCCCAAAGATTCTGTTTCCCCAGTTTTTCCCCAAGAGTTATTTTTTCCCCAAAATTGCGAAAAAAACCCCCAATCTGACAACAGTGTTGTTGGTTGAACTGTGTAGTATAGGTATTAGGTCCATGGACACAGAACAATACTCTCTAACGAGAGTATAGGTAAGGACAGACTGAGCTTACGTACGCAACGTATGCAACGCATTACGACATCTAGACTCATTAATTTGTATGAAATCCGTTGAATTAGAAACATACTGTCATACGCAATGCTTTTACACGCGTTCACACACAACGGTAGTTCTGTCAGTCAGATCGGCGTGGGAAGGTGGAGGGGATAATCATACGCCATCCCACGCGTAAGACCAGTGTGTTTCTAGAATATACGTTTGCAGCGCGTCAGTCTCGAATAGACGTTGGTACGCTTTGCTTTGAAAATGGGAGACGAACAATTGATTGATTTGGTTAGACAATATGAAGCCATTTATAATATTAAATGCATTGAATATCGCGATGCTACATTACGCAATGCAGCGTGGGAAGAGATCGCAAAACTCCATGGCAAGCCTAGGAAGTACCTACCTGCGTTTATATTTTTCTTTTATTTATATTTTTTGAGTAATGTTTCACAGAAAAAATGACAGTGGCCTGGTGCAACGTTGTTAGGATTTTAAAGACAGATATGAAACTCAACCTATGTTCAGAATACTCTATTTATTATTTTAAAGTAAGTAGGTACCTAGGTAAATAGGTAAACTGTTAAAGAAATGATAAATAAGAGCGTATTAAATGTGAATAATTCTGTTTATTTTAATATTATAACTATAAGAGAAACATAGTTTAATATCTTTCCAAAATCAACAATACGGTTGCTAACCAACCTCTGTCAATATAAACTTTTCATCATATAAGTAAAGAGTTCTTTCTGAATCTTAACATCTTCGCCTGATGAAAAGTTTTTCCAACAAATTAATCAATATTCTAAAATAATCTAATTGCTCTTCAGAAGAGATTTTTCTTATTTCAATTTCACCATTTTCTACTACTTCTTTTACAAAAAAGTGTCTGATCTTTATATATGTTTAGTGCGTTGGTGAAATTCGTATAAGGGATTACTTGCGAGCTTTATGGCTGACTCATTGTCAACATATAAGACTGGAACAGTAGCAATTTCTTCTATTACTCCTATGAGCCTTCGAAGCCATAAAATCTCTCTTGTTGTCTCACTGGCGGCCACAACCTCAGCTTCAGTACTTGAAATAGCTACACTAGCTTGTCGAATACTTCTCCAGGATATTAATCCACCAGCATACATACAAATCATTCCTGTAGTGGAACGCCCTGTATTTTGATCCCCACCATGATCTGCGTCACTATAGCATGTAAGGCCCTTTTGTTGCCCTTTATATTCGATACCCCAATCTAGTGTGCCCTTTAAGTACCGGAATATTCGCTTTACTCTAGCGACATCTTCTTTTCTAGGATTCTCTAGATATCGAGAGGCAAGAACAGAAAATAGATTTTTCTTTATTCCTGGAACATACCATACATCACAAAGCCTTATATTCTTCTTCTTTCCATGAACGTCAGCTATTAAATCCACTGTGCCTTTACCAATAGCTTGGGTTGTAGCACCATTTGCAGTTGTAACCGATTGGTTGTTCGTGAAATACTGAAACGTAGAAAATATATCATTGCGCCCAGTGACATGACTGGTTGCTCCATTATCTACATACCAGTTCTCAAAATCTCCTCCAATGGTATTAACTGTTTCATTAGTTTCAACCTGCATTAGTGAAAGCGTAAAGTTTGCATCTTTAGCTTGACTTGTCGATGGATTTTGTGGTTTAAGAGGTTTACCATCCGCTATCCACTTCCGGCATTGTTTGACCTTGTGTCCAGTACGTCCACAATACCCGCATGGTTTTATTTTATTTGTTTTCTTCTGTACAACTAGTGCTTCAGTATTTTCTTCTTTATTTAAAAGAGATTTTTCATATGCACATAATTGAGCTGTCAAATTATCGATATTTCGCTCCTTTTTAGTCATAAGCATCCAACTAGACTTGAATGTAAAATAACTTTCCTCAGGTAACGTTTCTATGACTTTGCAAATTAGTAAGATGTCTGGTAGGTCATAATATTTTCCTTTCTGCAGACCATCTTCGTTTTCAGACTTTAGCAGTTCTGTTTTAAGCTCATGCCATAGATTTTTAAGTTTCGATATATGGGTTGACATATCATGCGTTGGATCTTTACGATAGCTAAAGAAACTGTAGCATAATGTATAGCTTTTATCCTCAGATGTGCCATCAAATAAAGTATGCAATTCATCCCAAACCTGTTTAGCAGTTGAGAATCTCATGACTTTTTGTAGCGTAGCATCTGACATATTAGCCATTAAAATAAACATTGCAGAATTATTCGTCTTGTTATACGCTTTCAAAGCTTTTTGATAAGAAGCAATAGCTTCTGCTGATGCTTTGCTGTCTGGTTCCTTTGGTTCTTTTAGATTGCCATTTATAGCATCTAATGCTCCAGTAGTACCTCTTAGCATTAACATTATCTTGCAGCGCCATGTTGTCCAATTATCTTTACCTTCTAAACGTCCAATATCAATTTTGAAGCTCGTAGACGAAGCCCATGGAGACGACATTTTGATAGGATTTGTTAGAATTTTTAAAGAAATTGTCGCTTTCTTAATTGAACTTTGCTTAATTCACTTTCTTTTTTATTTAAGCTCTGCTACCATGTTAAAGAAATGATAAATAAGAGCGTATTAAATGTGAATAATTCTGTTTATTTTAATATTATAACTATAAGAGAAACATAGTTTAATATCTTTCCAAAATCAACAATACGGTTGCTAACCAACCTCTGTCAATATAAACTTTTCATCATATAAGTAAAGAGTTCTTTCTGAATCTTAACATAAACCATTATACCTATAAATGCACGCCTCTCAACAAAACGTGTGACGAAAAGAAATACCTACCTAAAATACAAATTGTAATATTTTATTTGTATACGTGCTGTACTTTACAATAAACATGAAATCATAAATACGATTTCATGTTTACTCTTTTGGCGCGCAAAAATTCATTTATAAATAACAAACGTAGTAAATCGTCCTCAAATTCACTCTCAGAATCGGAAAACATTGTGCACAACAGCACCTGAAGAAATTACTCATGAGTCTGACGTCAAATGCATTGTGTACGCGGGACAAGTGTGCACATCTACTCTCCCATATCGCATAGTATACGTTGCGTACGTACGCTCAGTCTGTTTTTACCTATGTGTTCATTGAACTGTGAATAATATTATTTTACTCTATGACTGTGAACATTTACTGACACTAGAAGTAGGTATTGATTACTACTTTTTTTTTTTTTAATAACTGGCTTTACGGCTCTGGCTTCCAGCCCTTCTGAGCCTATTACTTTATACTTATATTTATTAACACAGACCACACAACTAGAGACTGTTTATTCCAAGTTTATTCTCTAATCTCTACATTCAATATACTCTATGGTTTATTAACGTCATCTCCACAGACCACAAGTCATCTCTGTCACAACACTATATTCGTTTATCAACGTCGTACGATTGCCTGTCTGTCGGTATTTATAGGTATTTCGGAGAGTGTGCTCAGGAACTATTTAATTTGGTTTCCCCGTAACCTTTCTACCATAGAACGGCAAGGCATCGAAAAGGCTTCCACACGAAGTGCATGTAAATCCGTGGCTTCCACCCATACATAGTCGACGTACCAAAGACGCGTACGAAGCGGTTTGATTCCTCGTTCTTGATACGCACTGCAAAGGCCGGAATACCCTCCCAGGCAGTGTCTTTCCTGCCACTTACAATCTGAGCGCCTTCAAATCAAGAGTGAATAGGCATCTTCTAGGGAAGCGCCAATGATGAAAGGAAGCGCGTTCCACCTTAGACTGTATCATCACTTTCCATCAGGTGTCATCACAGTCGAGCGCTAGCTATATAATATAGTACTAAAAAAATATATCTATTAAATTGCCAGAAAGAGTATAATAACATCGAAGAGTATGATATGATATGAGTATGTCTCAATCGCTCTACGCGCGGAGCCAATACCTCAAAAGAAGAAGAAGGATATAATTTATTTTACGGCCCTGGATACCAGTCCTTTAAGGCCTGAAGAAGAAGGAGATCAATCAACATCACAGACATTTAAAGGGAATAATATACTTCCCTATATATGTCTGTGATCAACATTCAACATAGACTATCTCTGCTTTGTGGTCTGTCTGTGATAGGCAGCCACAGCAGCTGGTCTAGGCTCAGAAGGGCTGGAACCCAGAGCCGTAAAGCCAGTTATTAAAAAAAAAATGTGGTGATAGGGATTTAATGTCAACATTTTTGTTACATTATGAATTAAAGTGAATATTTAAAATATTGAGTCAAAATTGCGATGCTTACGACCTGCGCTTGAGAGACTCGACCTGAGATAGACGTGCGAGCCGTGTGAACCACCGCACCGCAAATACCTGCTCATGAAAACTTTGCTGTTCACTTGTGGCACGACAATCGACCGTCGACATGCAGACGCAGGCGGACGCCGTGCAAGGAACACTGGTCAAACAGGAGCCCTTGGACGCCCAATGGTCAGACACCTGCACCAATGTGTCCGACGAACGAGTCAATCAGGGGCCCTTTGACGCCCAATGGTCAGACACCTGCACAAATGTGTCCGACACACCAGTGAAACAGGAGCCCTTTGACGCCCAATGGTCAGACACCTGCACAAATGTGTCCGACACACGAGTCAATCAGGAGCCCTTTGACGCCCAATGGTCAGACACCTGCACCAATGTGTCCAACACACAAGTCAAACAAGAGACATGTATCAATGTGTATGATGCGCTTTTGGACATAGTGAAACATGAGGTTGACAGCAGCACCGGAGCACAACACCGGCGGGACTATGGTGATGATGCACATGGCACGGTGAGTTTCTGTTGTCACAGAACTAAACTAGGTCCCTGAAACCCAAATTCAAAGAGGGCTGAGTCGCAGGCAATAGCTCGTATCCTTACAATATTGTTGTACAGCAGGCTGAGTGACAAATAGCATTGCATCATGATATCAATTGTAATAATCATCTTTCACAAAAGTTGCTATATGGTAGAAAAGATGCAATCTTGACAGACGCTATCAATTATTGTTGATGCATAGATTATGAATAGGTTGTTGCTTGTCAGACCATATATGAGTTGGTGTGACATTAATGTTATATTTATACTAGTAGGATGCGTGGGGGCGCGGGCCACATGTGGCCCGCGTGCTGTCTTCCCGCCCATAAAAACCCCTACAAAATTCCCAATACATTTTCTATGAAAAAAATAAAGTCAGCCATTTTGAATTTTTTTTCTATCCATCGTATAGACCTTCGGATCCTGATCAACTTTTGTCAAGAAACCGTTCTTCCATCTTTTATACTTTCTGAGATATCGACGAAATTCGAATGCCGGCCATTTTGAATCCGCCATTTTGAATTTTTTTTCAGCTCACTGCCAATTGGATGACGTTTCAAATGACATTTGGTCGAGCACCCCCCACCTATCTTCGATACCCTGGCCGTGCTCTTCACCCGTCTCCCAAATCCTCAATCATCAGCTATCTCCGTATTTTTCCTCCGAATGAATTTTTTTCTTCTATACGACCTCATCCATGAAAAAAAAATTTTTCATACAAAATTGTTCAGGAGAGGTGTTCAATCAGTCAGTGAGTCAGTCAGTGGCCAATCAGCACGAGTAGCTATATATATATTAATTACCAATAGCTAACCATAGACAATTATTGGTTTCTTTCTACGCAAGCTATAGAATGACCAAATGAGCTTTAGAGTAAGACATGGCTACAGCTGTTTATGTAGAACACAGCACTAGTTCTAGTAACAGTAGCAGTAGTAGTAGTAATAGTTTCTGTCTTCATGCGGCCTGCAAAAATAAATATGGCTCCTAATTAGGCCCATCGTGAGTTTCAAGTAACTCATGATGGGCCTAATTGTAACGATCCTTACAATATTGCTGTTCTGATGTGGAACTTGTGATTTCAGGGAGAATGTCCTCAAGCTGCGGCCAGCCTCCGCGCAGACACACTGAGCACAGCCAGCAGCCGCGCGGGCAGCCGCCGCACCGCGCACACAGCTCACTGCACTGCTGCCGCGCTCAACCAGCTGCACTGCAATTTGTGCAACTACCAAACTGTCAATAATTCTGATATGACACAGCATTTTAGGACTCACAATGTCGAGATAACCTTTTCATGTGAACATTGTGACTATAAGTGTTCACAAGCCAGTACTCTTAAAAGGCACATAAATACTCACATTGCTGAGAAACCCTATTCATGTAAACATTGTGGCTGTAAATTTTCACAGGACAGATATCTTAAAAATCACTTAAAGATTCACACAGGAGAGAAACCCTTTTCATGTAATTATTGTGACTATAAGTGTTCACAAGCCGGTCATCTTAAAAGTCATATAATGGCACACACTGGTGAGAAACCCTTTTCATGTAAGCATTGCGATTATAAATGTTCACATGCTAGTCATCTTAAAAGGCACATATTGACTCACACCGGTGAGAAACCGTATTCGTGTAATCATTGTGACTATAGATGTTCACAGGCCAGTTATCTTAAGTATCACATGAACACACACACTGGTGAGAAGCCCTTTGAATGTAAACATTGTGACTATAAGTGTTCAATACCCAGTACTCTTAAAAATCACATGATGGCTCACACTGGTGAGAAGCCATATTCTTGTAAACATTGTGACTATAAATGTTCACAAGTCAGTAATCTTAAAAGACATGTAATGACTCATTCTGCTAATAAAAATACTACCAAGTGTTAAAATCACTGATCTGATATTATAAATGGATCTCAGATTCGACGTAGTTGTCGTCGTTTTAGCCGATGGACGTCCACAGCTGGAACTAGGCCTCCTGCAATGACCGCCAAACACCACGATCTTGCGCCGCCGACAGCCATCGACCCCCCGCGACCCTCTTTATGTCGTCCGTCCACTTGGTGGGGGGTCGACCGACACTGCGCTTCCCGGTGCATGGCCGCCATTCCAGCACCTTGGGTCCTCAATGTCCATCGGCCCTACGAGCTATGTGCCCCGCATATTGCCACTTCAGCTTTGCGACACGTTGAGCTATGTCGGTTACTTTGGTAATATAGATCAGGGGTTTAAAATAAATAAAATTTGAATTTGTCAGGCTCATATTAGCTTGAAGCTGCAAGGCGTTTGATTGTGTTGAGCATGATACCTACTTTGGTCAGGAAGTTACACCACTATGGAATTAAAAGTGCAGCTCTTGATTTGATGAGCTCCTATGAGCAGTCGCATTCAAAAAGTGGATGTCAATAGGAAACTGGTTGACTGTGAAGATGGGAGGTCGTCAAGGGTCTATTTTGGATCCATTCCTATTCCTTATTTACATCAACTTTACATTAATGTCCTTGTTACGACTTATGACTATGGTAGTCAGTTCTTGATCTCACTACATGACTTAAGGTTATACAATGAGCATATATTATACAACTAGTAGGGCGCGTGGGGGCTGTCTCCCTCCCTATTTGCTTTCCAAATTTTAGTCTCTCCAATATTACATTTTTTATGATGATATAATTTCGGCCATTTAGAATTTTTTTTCTCCATGAAATAGACCTTCGGGTTCTGATCAGTTCTTATCAAAAAACAATTCTTCCAGCTTTCTCCGTATTTTTCCTCCGAATGAATTTTTCCCTTCTATAGGTACGAAATGGTTATTGAAAAAAAATGTGTCATACAAAATTGTTCAGGAGAGGTGATCAATCAGTGAGTCAGTGAGTGAATCAGCCCGAGTAGTAGTATGTTTAGAGTAATCCTATACCTTTAAACGAGCAATTCTTGTATATATGTATATATATATATATATTTCTATATAATCTGAATCTCGGAAACGGCTTGAACGATTTTCATGAAATTTAGTATACAGGGGGTTTTGGGGGCGATAAATCGATCTAGCTAGGATTCACTTTTAGAAAATGTCGAATTTACCAAAAAAAAATATGAACCCTGCTGCCATCTATTGGCAACCGAGCAAAGCTCGGTCACCCAGATATTGATTATATAATTGGTATTATAATAATAATGTGAAAAAAAAAGATCAAACTTATTATTGTAACTTTTATGGTGAAATAAATAAAGATTTATTTATTTATATATTATTTACGAATTTCTTTACACTTATTATAAATAAAATTACTTATGAAAAATAAAAGAAATAAACCAATATCAGATTTTTATTTTGTAACCACAAATTAAGATAAACTAGGATAAAAGTACAAATTCAAGACCTCACGACTGCCGAATATATTATTTTCTTAGGATCGGTTGCTACTTGACTTTAACCGAAACGTTATAGTTAAATATGGCGGTCTGACACTTATTTCGGAAGACGAGTCAGTTTTTTTCAAACAACAAAAGTTTTTACAATACTTTTCGAGTACCATTTAGAAATAAACCTCTGTTGTGCAAAATCTCTAAACAAATTTAAAATAGTGCTATCCTTTTGCATAGGGAACAGTTTGAAAAGGAAGATTTTGTACAACAGAGTTAGCATCATCATCGTTCCTGTAATCTAAAACTGTAAGCCCCTCCACGTGTTTATGCTTACACTTTGAACGGTTGAATGAATAATGTACTGGAGGAGAGTTCATTTTTAAATTAGACCATCTCTAGGTACATACTTACTTTTCTTTACTAATTTTATGCATTTAAGTACATGTTTTTTATAAAAACTACTCAACAATACCTACTCATTTTCATTTTCGAGCTATCGGAAGCTCAAAATCTGGGAAACTGCAAAAAATATCTTTCGGGAACCAATATGAGGCGAGAGTGGGAATTTTCGAGCAAAGTTTCTATTAAAAACATGTAGATTCATAAATATTATGCCCGCAAAATTCATTGCCATAAATCTTCTATGTGTAGTTAGCTTATAGCTTGAATGAATGAATGAATGAATCAGGATGAATGAATGAATGAATGATATTTTATTCATGAAACGATTACATTTTACCAATATGTGTTTTACCAATGGTGTATGCTGTATGAATATTAAGGTCTTAGAAATATTAAAAACAGTGAGAACAATAACATAAATTTATTTTATTTTATTTGTTAGGCAACTAAAACAAGTTATAAATGTTATATACAATTCTTTAAATACTTAGTTTTAATTCTAATTATAACTCTAATATAATGGGACATATAAGATACAAGTTTTAAAAAATAAGCTAACATGCGTGACGCTAAAAACAACGCAAAGAAAACACTAAAGAAAAAAGAAAGAAAAAATTATTTATATTATATATATTGTTTGTTATACAGCTTTTAGAAGCAAGGAAAAGAAAATGTAAATAAGCTCTCATCCCATCCTCTCTGGCCTAAATTACAACGGCTATCTCAGGTCTCAGGCTCACATATCCCGTCCTCATTTCTTTTGGATAGTTTCCAAAAATTTTTCAATCTCCCTCACCCCTTATTATCCTTACCAATTAACCCCATCTATAACACATCCTACAAAGCTAGTGACTAATATTGGACTAGTTAAAGGGGACCCACACAAATACTAAATTTCAATCCATCTTACATCAAAATTGGCCAGAACACCTCATTATCTATACAGATGCTTCAAAATTGTCCCCTGATAGTTGTGTTGGTGCAGCTTGCTGGGTCCCCAAGTACAAAATTATTTTGCAATTTAAATGCCCTCCAGAATCATCGGTGTTCACAGGAGAGGCCATTGCCCTATTAGAGGCAATTCTTTTTACCCGATCCCATAACATAAATCAGACTGTCATATTTACTGACTCCCTAAGCTGTCTATTGTCCATTAAGGAAAACCCTTTCCGTAGCAAATCGAGATTTCCGATTATTCTAGAGATCAGGGAAGCTCTGTTCTCATGCCATGAAAATGGGTTGTGCTTATCTTTAGTGTGGATACCCAGCCATTCAGGAATTCCCGGTAATGAAGTGCTAAAGATGCTATACATTTAGGTTCCCATGATCGTTTTAAGAATAGTGCTGAAGATCTAAGCGCCCTGGCTAGAAAACATCTGGACACTTCTTGGAACACTTACTGGAATGAGTCTATTCTACTCAAAGGTAAATTTTATGCCTCCTTAAATTTCAATTTTAAAGTTTCACAGTTATCACCGTCCATCAGCTTAAAACGTGTTTCTTCCGTATCAACTCTGACACTGGCGAGGTGTATTGTGCCTAGTCGGCACAGCTGTAAGCCATAACCCCAAAATTGAATTGAATAAATATATATAAATATAATAATAAAAGAAAATCATGGAAAACATTATTATCTTCTTACTCCAACCATCTTTCTATAAAACGTTGATTAAGTACTTGTGATCAAGACAAACACATCAACTGAGCTTGAGATCTCATTGTATGAGCGACACATTCTTATCAGAGGATTGTAGTATGAGGTATTATTTTTACAAATACCAAGTATGAAGGTCTTAGTAGCTCTGCGACTTTTAAATCTAATATTTAAGTTTAACTGAGATACAAAATTAAAGCATAATGTTATCAATTAGAAAAACGTGGTTTGAATAGAAGGGTTTGCATCTGAAGAGGGTTTCTCAGTGGAAACTTTTTGGGGATTAGGATGATCCAGAGGCTGTTTGCGCGTCTGGGTCGAGGATGCCCGGGGAGCATCATTGAATGAGACTTGAGTGTCATTTGTATTCCACCAGGATCCGGTGGCTCCGGAGGGGATCTCCCTCCATTCTCCACCACAAAAACTTACCAACACCACAGAAAGGTTAGTAAAATAAACAAAACCGGCTACTTTTCACACCAAAAACAACACTGAAAAAACCAACCAACGTCAACGGCGAAGTCACCTACAAACATACGGTTTCATTTCTGTGTTTCTTCATAATATGAGATTTAAGATAACTGGCACGTGAACTCCTATGTTTATAAAATTATATATAAAATATTTTATTATAAAATTATATATAATATTATTTATAAAACCCTTTACATGTCACAATGTGTACATGTAAAGGGTTTTTCACCAGTGTAAGTCATTATGTGAGTTTTAAGAGTACTGGCTTGGATACATGTATAGTTACAACTTACATGTTTACACACAAACAGTTTTTCACCAGTGTGTATCTTCATATGCTGTCTAATGACACTGGCACGAGTACATTGAGAATCACATAACTGACACGTAAAGGCTTTCTTACCAGTGTGATTCTTAAGGTGATTTTTAAGATAACTAGCCCGTAAACATTTATAGTCACAATGCTTACATGAATAGCGTTCCTCACCAGCGTGACTCAATATGTGTCTTTTGAGATGACTAGCATGTGCACATTTATAGTCACATTGCATACATGAAAAGGGTTTCTCACCAGTGTGACTCAATATGTGTCTTTTGAGATGACTAGCATGTGCACATTTATAGTCACATTGCATACATGAAAAGGGTTTCTCACCAGTGTGACTCAATATGTGCCGTTTAAGATGACTTGCATTTGAACTTCTATAGTCACACTGCGTACATGAAAAGGGTTTCTCACCGGTGTGTGTCATTATGTGCTTTTTAAGAGAACTGGCTAGAGAATATTTACAGTCACAATAATTACATGAAAAGGGTTTCTCTCCAGTATGAGTCCTAAAATGTTCCACTAAATTACGCTTATATAATGTTTTGTAGTTGCACAAATTGCAGTGCAGGTAAGGTATCTGCGTGGTGCGGGGGCTGCCCGCGCGGCTGCTGGCTGTGCTCAGTGTGTCTGCGCGGGGGCTGGCTTGAGGACACTCCCGCTGAAATCACATCAGAACAACAAAATTGTAAAGATTGTTACAATATGGCCCATTGTGGGTTTCAAGTAGGAGCCATATATATATTTGAGGCCAAATGAAGAAGGCGACTCACTGTTTAATGTTTGAAAATTGGGACAGGCAGTGGTGCTAAATAGTATAAATAAAACTTAACACTAACAACTTTTGTTGTAAGACTTTTCAAAATTCAGTATAAATTTGTATCATACAAAAAAAATGTTACTTCTGTAAAGTGACATTACAGTTGTGGTTTTGCACCGCGAGCTCGCGTGCCGTAGGGCCTTGCGCCGCGCCGTTGCCATTTGCCGATGTTACATTACAAAGTAGAAACAAGTAAAGTATCTCTGTAAAGTATTTGATACTTCCCAAAATATTGAAAACAAAAAAAGTTTTAAAACAAAAGTTGTTTGTTTTAATGTAAACAAATACAGCCTGAGAGCGATTTGGTATTTTTTGTACCCTGTATTTTGTGATGCAATGCTATTTGTCACCAGTAAGGATACGAGCTATTGCCCATGACTTGACCCTCTTTGATTTTGGTTTCAGGAACCAAGTTTAGCTATGCAGGCCTCGTGACGACAGCAACTTACCATGTAGTGTGTGTCATCAACACAGTCCCGCCAGTGTTGCGCTCTGGTGCTGCTGTCAACCTCATGTTTCACTATGTCCAACAGTGCGTCGTACACATTGATACATGGCTCTAGATTGACTTGTGTGCCTGACACATTGGTGCAGGTCTCTGAGCATTGGGCGTCCAAGGGCTCCTGTTTGACTCGTGTGTCAGACTCAGTGTTGCACATCTCCGACCATTGGGTGTGTAAGGGCTCCTGTTTGACTCGTGTGTCAGACTCAGTGTTGCACGTCTCCAAGCATTGGGCGTCTAAGGGCTCCTGTTTGACTCGTGTGTCAGACTCAGTGTTGCACGTCTCCGACCATTGGGCGTCTAAGGGCTCCTGTTTGACTCGTGTGTCAGACTCAGTGTTGCACGTCTCCAAGCATTGGGCGTCTAAGGGCTCCTGTTTGACTCGTGTGTCAGACTCAGTGTTGCACATCTCCGACCATTGGGTGTGTAAGGGCTCCTGTTTGACTCGTGTGTCAGACTCAGTGTTGCACGTCTCCAAGCATTGGGCGTCTAAGGGCTCCTGTTTGACTCGTGTGTCGGACTCAGTGTTGCAGGTGTCCGACCATTGGACGTCCAAGCGCTCCTGTTTGTCTCGTGGACATAGTTGTGCAGGGCTGCGACCATTGGACGTCTCCAGTTTGACCAGTGTTTCGTGCACGTTGTCTGTCTGCGTCTGCATGTCGACGGTCGATTGTCGTGCCGCGAGTGAACAGGAAACTTCTCACAAACTCGCTCGTCTCGGGTTGGGCCTCTCAAGCGCAGGTCGTAAGCATAGTAACCTTGACCCACCTATAAATAATACAAATTCAATGAAATTCTAAAAATCGAAAATGTTGACAATACAATTCACAGACCACAAGTGTCTCTGCGCTGTGGGTTGTCTATGGTCTCTACTTTGTGGTCTGTGTGTATTGACTTGTGTGGTCTGTGTTTATTGACAATGACAGTACCATTTGATCAATGTCATTGTCACCATGTCAATCCCTGTTAGTTGTCTATGGCCTCTGGGCCCTATTCATCAAACACAAATATTACAAATCTCGGTAGAGAGTAGCTCTCGGTAGAGAGTAGTATGTTCCTTGGAGATAGAGATGGGTCGTCGACTCATTTTTCGTTAACGAAACTAGACCGTCCGTTGTGGTTCATCGACGAGTCTATCAACTAGTTAAAATCTTCGACTAGTTAACGTGCCAATTGCAGACGTTTAAACAACTTAGCAACGGCGCGATGGTTAGTCTGCGGCTTAACGTACTGTCCAATCTGCCGCAAAATTAAAATTTTATATGATTTTTCGCAACTTTTAACTAATACAACGAAGTACGCGGCATTTATTTTAGTTTAAAAAATTCAAAAATTGAGAAATCCCAAATAAAAATTAAATTTCGTAATTTTCTTAACTAATGCAACGAAGTGGACTTATGGCATTTATGCTGCGATAATAGCAGCGTCATCTTCAAAGGTTTATATAAAAATATTTACTTAAAACTGAACAGTTTAGGAAATTAGTTCGACTATCGACTAATTTGTGAGGTTACCCATTCTAACTCGATACATTATTCTACTGCACAGTAAGCAAAATAATAATGTCTTTTCACTCTAACACAACTATTAAAAAATCATAATATCAACTTTCTGTCAAAATCGCTAAAGCTGAAATTTGGTTGCTTGAAAATAATTCAACTAATACATTTTTTCATTAACTTGTATTATCCGACTATGTTGCGCGTCATCTTCGCGTTGCTAGTATTGCGTCGCGTCGTGATGGACTCTTTTGTTTCGCCGGTTAAGATTCAACTAGTCTATGAATGAACGGTGGACCGTCGAAGCGTTCATTGTATGTAGACCGTCGATTTCAACCGTTCGTAGATTCAACGCCCATGCCTACTTGGAGAGTAGTATGTTCCTTGCATTACAAGTTAAAGCTCACAAGCTACAAGTTAAACAAAAATTCACAAGTTCTTGTAAATTACGTTCGTCAAATAATTTCACGTAACTTGTAGATTTTAGACACTTGTATTTTTTATTTACAAGTGCGTACCTAATAATGAGACGTATAGTCCGTCAAAAAAGTCTTGAAATTAATTCTCGGACGTAATAATTTTGATTACAATTTAATTAAAATGTTTTTATTTTATTTTGATTTCCACTTTTTTGTTTCACGTCTTTTTTCACAGACTGCATAAATTTAAGTAATTATTTTTTTATTTCTTGTTTTTAATAAAAAAATGTGTTTGGGCAATGCCAAGGCGGTTTTTCCGGCCATAATTATTTGACTAAGTTTGTTGAATACTTAAAGTCCGAAAGAAACCGCGAAAATGTTGATAACATATAAATATTACATATTCTACCTATGTAGGCTACAAGTGAAGAGTCCGCGAAGACTCTCCAACTTTTTTGTCACAAGTTACAAGCTACAAGCAACGGTGGCATTTTTGATGAACAACACTACAAATACACGTGTGAAAAACCACTTGTATTACAAGTGATATAACTTGTAGCTTGTAATTTACACGTGTAGTTTTGATGAACGCACGTTTGTAAAACTGCGGAAATTTACAAGAGAATCGCTTGTTATACAAGGCTTGTAATGTTTGATGAATAAATTACTTATAGGTATTAAATACTTATTATGTACTTATAGCTCTATGGTATAATAGATTCTTCATATATTTTTTAATTTATTTACGGCCTGGAATCAAGTCTCTTGTTCAAAACTGCAGATCATTACATACAGGCGAATATAGGAATAGCCTTAAATTCAATATACTGTATGATAAGAATTTTCACTTTCGTCGGAACACGTAAACAAGAACATGTCGATCAGATGGTCAGAATGTGTACCGTTACCATCAAGTGATATCAAGTACTAACTTGCAGAAGATTATATAAAACCGTTGAAATAACTGATGAAATGATGTTGAATGATGTTGAAATGACTGAATGGCTCGCAGATTTTTTGAAGGAAGCAAACAAAATATTCAATTTGGTTCAGCCTGATATGGAATTCCATACAATGTCCTTTGAATGGTAAAAAAATAAAAAGAATCGTTTAAATTTGACATTCATTTAATCATAATTTTAATTTCATACAAAAAAATATTTGAAAGCATCCAAATGGCGCCTTTGCTGGAGCCTAAGGCGTGTAGAAAAAAAGTTTACATTTGATTTTTAAGGGTACCAGCTTGTGAACACATAGTCACAGTACTTTATGTGACTATTTATAGTCACAGTACCTACAAACACAGGGTATCTCTTCAGTCTGTGTGTTTCTTCATGTGATTTTTAAGAGTACGAGCTTGTGAACACTTATAGTCACAATGCTCACATGAATAGCGCTTTTCACCAGTGTGACTCATCATATGACGTTTAATATTACTGGCAAGAGAACATTTGTAATCACACACATTACATGTAAAGGGTTTCTCACCTGTGTGAGCCATCATGTGACTTTTAAGAGTACTGACTTGTGAACACTTGTAATCACAATAGTTACATGAAAAGGGTTTCTCACCAGTGTGGGTCATCATGTGCCTTTTAAGATAACTAGCTTGTAAACACTTATAGTCACAATGCTTGCATGAGTAGGGTTTTTCACCAGTGTGACTCAATATGTGTCTTTTAAGATGACTAGCATGCGAACTTTTATAGTCACATTGTGTACATGAAAACGGTTTCTCACCGGTGTGTGTCATTATGTGCTTTTTAAGAGTACTGGCCAGAGAATATTTATAGTCACAATAATTACATGAAAAGGGTTTCTCTCCTGTGTGAATCTTTAAGTGATTTTTAAGATATCTGTCTTGTGAAAATTTACAGCCACAATGCTTACATGAATAGGGTTTCTCAGCAATGTGTGTATTTATGTGCCTTTTAAGAGTACTGGCTTGTGAACACTTATAGTCACAATGTTCACATGAATAGGGTTTCTCACCTGTGTGAGTCAATATGTGCCTTTTAATATTAATAGCATGTGAAGTTTTATAGTCACATTGCTCACATGAAAAGGGGTTTGCTATGGTGTGAGTCTGCAAGTGCTGTATCAAATCAGACTTGTTGAAAGTTTGGTAGTTGCACAAATTGCAGTGCAGCTGGTTGAGTGCAGCAGCAGTGCAGTGAGCTGTGTGCGCGGTGCGGGGGCTGCCCGCGCAGCTGCTGGCTGTGCTCAGTGTGTCTGCGCGGGGGCTGGCTGCAGCAGTGCAGTGGGCTGTGTGCGCGGTGCGGGGGCTGCCCGCGCGGCTGCTGGCTGTGCTCAGTGTGTCTGCGCGGGGGCTGGCCGCAGCTTGAGGACACTCCCACTGAAATTACAAGTTCCATATCTAAACAACAAAATAGGCACGACGACAGTATCAAAAAATTGTAGATTTAATGTTTACACAGGAAAATTTATGTTTAATACAATTAAAATATGAATTAACTAGGGAATGCAATCTCGATGCGAGATTAGCAATTCGAGATCTCGAGTGCCACGTCTGGTTTCGAGATAGGGAATTTCGAGATCTCGTCCAAAAACAAGTCGAGATCTCGCGAGATTTCGATATTAACGAGATTTTGAAATAACTTGTTATTTTCTAAAAAAAAACCTTTATCCCATTAAAATTTTAAGACAAACTGTGTAGAATAGTGCTTCTCAGGATATTGATAATATTTCGTAAATAAAACAAACTATGTGACTATTAAATAACCGAAAAATCATTTATTTAGAAAACGGTGACGTAACATAATTTGGAAAAAAAACAAGATAGCATTATGGCACTCAATCATAAAAAGAAGAAAACAAACTTAGGAGTTATTTTCAAAATCATGACTAACTAGTCATGATTTTGAAAATAACTCCTGAGGAAGCACAATGTATCCAAAGTGTCGTCCGCTAAGCGACACCTAATGTCGGAAGCTAAATAGCTCTCAGTCACAAAATCTCGATCGAGATCTCGATCAATATTTTCGAGATCTCGCACGAAATTTCAAAAACGAGATTTCGTATTGTCGAGATCGAATATCGAAAATACGGTCGAGATCTCGCGAGATCGAGATTGCATTCCCTAGAATTAACTCTTATTTCAAAAATTTAGATAATTAAGATTTTCAACAAAATAAAATGTTGAAATACTGCAGTCGGCCATTTTGACTTAAGGTATGATTCTGAACTCGGCAGCAAGCAGCAGTGCTGTTGCTGCAGTGTAGCCACTAAGGTGCTGTGCATTACATTGCTGCCGCGACATTGCTGCCTCGCTCGGAATGTAATCTCATATAAGCTTATAGAGATTGTATGGGGACCAGTAGTGTCGCGACAGAACTGCTGCTTGCTGCCGAGTTCGGAATGATACCTTTAGGTAAACATCGATCACAGCTCATGACGTTACACCTAGGTAAACTTCACCTTATTTGTGTTTTGTTGTTGTGAATTATGCATATTTTGGATTGACTTTATTTTTTTACATGTTTTATCTACTCCACTCTACTATTAATTATTTAAATTTTAACATTCATTTTATATTTACTAATTATATTTACTATCATAAATAGTAAATGTAAACCCACATTACTGAAGAGGATTTCAAAATCTTTCCTCACACCTATTGGTAAGGATCATTACAATATGGCCCATTGTGGGTTTAAACTCACTGTTTAAAGTTTGAAAAGTGGTGCTAAAAAGTATAAATTAAACTTAACACTAACAACTTTTGTTGTACGACTTTTCAAAATTGAGAATTAAATTTATTTCATACAAAAAACTGTTACTCCTGAAAAGTTACATTACACTGTTGTGGTTTCGCGCCGTGAGTTCGCGCGCCGCGCCGATGCCACTTGCCGATGTTACATTACAGAATAGGAACAGATAAAGTATGACAGCGACTTACCGTGCCACCACCACAGTCCTGCCAGTGTTGCGATCCGGTGCTGCTCTCAACCTCGTGTTTCACTACATCGAACAGCATGTCATACACTTTAATACATGGCTCTTGTTTGACTTGTGTGTCAGACATAGTGTTGCTGGACTCCGGCCATTGGACGTCTAAGGACTCCTGTTTAACTTGTGTGTCAGACCCAGTGTTGCAGGTCTCCAAGCATTGGGAGTCCAAGGGCTCTTGTTTGACTCGTGTGTCTGATTCAGTGGTGCTGGTCTCCGAGCATTGGGTGTCCAAGGGCTCCTGTTTGCCTTCTGTGTAGGACATAGCTGTGCAAGGCTCCAACCATTTGACATGTAAGAGCTCCTGTTTGACTCGTGTGTCGGATTCAGTGGTGAATTTCTCCGACCATTGGGCTTCCAAGAGCTCCTGTTTGACTCGTGTATCGGACATACTGGTGCAGGTTTCCGACAATTGGACGTCCAAGAGCTCCTGTTTGACTCGTGTGTCGGACTCAGTGGTGCATGTGTCCGACCATTGGGCTTCTAAGGGCTCCTGTTTGACTCGTGTGTCGGACTCAGTGGTGCATGTGTCCGACCATTGGGCTTCTAAGGGCTCCTGTTTGACTCGTGTGTCGGACTCAGTGGTGCAGGTGTCCGACCATTGGGCTTCCAAGGGCTCCTGTTTTTCTCGTGAACATAGTTGTGCAGGGCTCCGACCATTGGACGTCTCCAGTTTGACCAGTGTTTCGTGCACGTTGTCTGTCTGCGTCTGCATGTCAACGGTCGATTGTCGTGCCGCGAGTGAACAGCAAACTTCGCACGAACTCTCACGTCTGCCTCAGGTTGGGCCTCTCAGGTGCTCTCAGGCGCAATCAATGAAATTCTAAAAATCTAAAAAGTACATACTCAATGCTGTTCACTGGATTTTTTTTTTAATAACTGGCTTTACGGCTCTGGGTTCCAGCACTTCCAGCCCTTCTGAGTGTTCACTGGAGTAATAATTACGTATCACAGAACATTCATAACAGCGTGTGGTCTGTGATAAATAATTACCCCATAGATCACACACAGAACACAATACGTGCTATTCACAGACCACAAATTGGTTGTCTATGGCCTCTGGTCTCGTCTCTAGTTTAGCGGTCACTGGTCTTTATGTATGTATGTTTGTTTGTCACAATGGTCACATCCATAGAGTATATTGAATAAATGGTCACATCCAACATCCCATCATGGAACTAGTAAAATCTCAAGTAAAATATAATAATTAAATACCTATAGTACTACCTTTATACGTGTGTTGTCTCTGCTACGTTGTTCCATCAAGGCGCATTTAGACCAAACGAATGCTCAGCCGTTCTACCCCCACTCTACTAAATTCTTTTGGTATAAACAGACGTGGAGCATTCTTGGAGCATTCTTGGAATGCTCGCTCGCTTCATTTAAACGGCACCAGAGCGCGCGAACAGTTGCTCCAAGAGCATTCTTGCGCGTTCGGCCCCGATTGGTCTCGACGGCTTGTTTACACCAGACGAACATCGCTCATTTCTATCCCCACTCTACATAATTATTATTCTTTCGGTTTTCGCAAAGAACTGTCGATCATTCGTAGAATGCTCTTTCGCTTGGTGTAAATGGCAATAAAACGTGCAATCAGTTGTTCTATACCGTTTTTTTGTGTCCTGGCGCGCTCGCTCCTCGGAGCGGTCTCTTCAAAGCGTTCTTGTGTTCTACCATAGAGATTAAACCTAACTTTGTGGTCTGTGGATCTATTCTGCAATACAAATATTTTAGTTTGTAATTACCCACGACGGAACGGAGTACGGGTATATGCGTTTAGGGTGAGAGACCGTTTGTACATTACTCTGTTAAAAAGATTTTATGTTTGTTTGTATGTTAAATTGTTCACAAAAACCAATAATGCAAAAATATTTTTGTTTGTTTGTTTGTTTGTTTGTTTGTGTGTGCACATCAATGTTCCCATTTATTTCAAAAACGGCTTGACTGATTTAGATGCGGTTTTCTGTATAATGTTTGGTGTTCAGCGGCAATGGTTCTTAGATAGTTGTTACGAACATCGATCACCAGGGGGCGCCATAAAATACATTTATATTGGAAACGAATGTTCCCATTTATTTCAAAAACGGCTTGACCAATTTAGATGTTCTTTTCTGTATAATATTTGGTATTCATTGGCGATGGTTCTTAGATAGTTGTTACGAACATCGATCACCAGGGGGCGCCATAAAAACATTTACAGTTCAAACGAATGTTCTCAATTATTACAAAAACGACTGAACCGATTCGGATACTGTTTTGTATAAAATATTAGTGAGTCATGGCAATGGTTCGTAGATAATTGTTCTTGTGATTGAACAGCAGGGGGCGCCACAATAAACGTCTCTTTATGACTTGGAAGGGATGATGCCTTCAAACGCTGCTAGAGGAGCTAATGGCTAGTTTGAAGATTAATTTTCATTTTTTTAATAATAGTATAATTTAAATTACATTAATATATTAATCGGAAAACTATTAAACAAGTGGAAAATTAAAAAATTTTAAAACACCCACGACTTTTGCAGACTTTTATTAAAAATGATTAAATAATTTTTTTGAAACTCCCCGACTAAAGGAAAGTAAGAACTAAGAACCTATCAGTATAATTACAAATCCAAGAAAATCCGTCGGAGCTGCCATTGCTATTTTCGTTTCCAATATCAATTAATGTAATTAGTAAGTATTAATAAACTGCCGGTATATGAGAAGTATCAAGAAATTGAATTAGTCATCAACTGGTAAACAGGACCATCAACACCGTCATAGGCAAAGGCATGAGGGGGGAGGGTAGGAACCCTCCCCACCATCCCCCGCGGCGCGGAAACCTATAATTTTTTTTTTTATTTCGACTATAGCCTAAGAAAAAGTGGGGGACCTAGGAAATTAATTAAATATTTGTTGTATTATCTTACTATCTCAGAACCAACCAACAATGTGCACCTATAGGTAATTAGGTTAAGGTTATTTTCCTTTTTTGACCACCCAGAAATAGGAGCCCCGCGAAGCTGGGCTCCGTCGACATGCTCTTGGAGGGGAAGAGGGTGACGGCTAAGGAGTTTTCCTAGGTCCCCCACTTTTTCTTAGGCTATAGTCGTAAATTCTTATATAAAGTTAACACGTAACCTCAAAAAATAAAAATAATAATAAAAAAAAATTATAATTAATTAAATATTTGTTGTATTAGAGTAAAATTAATAAAACACCTTGCTGATTGACTTGACTGCAAAACAATAAAAAACAACATTAAAATACTATAAGTATCAAAGGCAAATGAGCATTGGAGATTTGAAGCATTCTGAGAACATACTTGCGCTGTTCGTTGCGCGTTCGGGCTAAATATTCGTCTGGTCTAAACATCTACGCAAGCATTCTTGAGCATTCTTGATGTCAACATTCTTGCTCGTTGTATTTTTGGTGTAAACGCTTCGTTTAAACTAAAAGATCAAGAAAGAATGTTCTTGCTCTGGTTCTAGCTAGTTGTTCGTTTGGTTTAAATGCACCTTCATTGGTTCCATCATCCATGCATCCAAATATCAGATTCACATTTTTAAAAAAAATATTTACGGCCTGGAATCAGGTCCTTATAGCCTTTTGTTTGTTCAAAACCGCGGATTATGCGAATTTAAGAATTTTTACTTTCGTTGGAACACGTAACAAGAACATATCGGTCAGATGGTCAGAATGTTTACTGTTACCATCATCACTTACCATCAAGGGATATCAAGTACTAACTTGCAGAGGATTATATAAAACCTTTGAAATAACTGATGTAAAAATGGCTCGCAGATTTTTTTGAAGCACGCAAAAGGCGAATTCTCAAAGGAGTTTGATTCAAGGTGGTATCTATTTTTCTCATGAACCTAAACCAAAATATTCAATTTGATGCAGCCCTCAGATCATTCTGTTTGAGTGATCTGAGATGCAGCCTGATATGGAATTCCATACATTGTTTGTCCTCTGACTGGTAATAAAAGAATCGTTTAAAAGTTAACATTAATTTAATTATAAATTTTAATTTTTAATTTCATACAAACAAATATTTGAAAGCGTCCGAATGGCGCCCCTGCTGGAACCTAACGCGCGAAGAAAAAATTTACATTTGATTTTTGTGAGTGATACATATACCACTCACCATATGCTACCAGCTTGAGAACCCATAGTCACAATGCTGAATGTGACTTTAAAGTAATAATGGATGTTGAAAATTTGTTACAGTACCTACAAACACAGGGTTTCTATTCAGTCAGTGTGTTTCTTCATGTGATTTTTAAGACTGCGAGCTTGTGAACACTTATAGTCACAATGCTCACATGAATAGCGCTTCTCACCAGTGTGACTCATCATATGGCGTTTAATAACACTGGCACGAGAACATTTATAATCACATAACTTACACGTAAAGGGTTTTTCACCAGTGTGAGTCTTAAGGTGATTTTTAAGAGCCTAAGGCGTGTAGAAAAAAAGTTTACATTTGATTTTTAAGAGTACCAGCTTGTGAACACATAGTCACAGTACTTTATGTGACTATTTATAGTACCGAAAAACACAGGGTTTTTCTTCAGTCTGAGTGTTTCTTCATGTGATTTTTAAGAGTACGAGCTTTTGAACATTTATAGTCACAATGCTCACATGAATAGCGCTTTTCACCAGTGTGACTCATCATATGACGTTTAATATTACTGGCATGAGAACATTTGTAATCACACACATTACATGTAAAGGGTTTCTCTCCTGTGTGAGCCATCATGTGACTTTTAAGAGCACTGACTTGTGAACACTTATAATCACAATATTTACATGAAAAGGGTTTCTCACCAGTGTGGGTCATCATGTGACTTTTAAGATAACTAGCCTGTGAACATTTATAGTCACAATGCTTACATGAATAGCATTTCTCACCAGTGTGTCTCAATATGTGCCGTTTAAGATGACTAGCATGTGAACTTTTATAGTCACATTGCGTACATGAAAAGGGTTTCTCACCAGTGTGTGTCTTTATGTGCTTTTTAAGAGTACTGGCTAGAGAATATTTATTGTCACAATAATTACATGAAAACGGTTTCTCTCCCATATGAGTTGCACTAAAATGTTGCAGTAAATTACGCTCATTTAATGTTTTGTAGTTGCACAAATTGCAGTGCAGCTGGTTGAGCGCGGCAGCAGTGCAGTGAGCTGTGTGCGCGGTGCGGGGGCTGCCCGCGCGGCTGCTGGCTGTGCTCAGTGTGTCTGCGCGGGGGCTGGCTGCAGCAGTGCAGTGAGCTGTGTGCGCGGTGCGGGGGCTGCCCGCGCGGCTGCTGGCTGTGCTCAGTGTGTCTGCGCGGGGGCTGGCCGCAGCTTGAGGACACTCGCGCTGAAATCACAAGTTCCATATCAGAACAACAATATTGTAAGGATCGTTACAATATGGCTCTCAGCCTTGACCCTCGTTTATTTTGAGTTTAACGTAGGAGCCATATTTATTATTGCAGGCCTCATAAAGACAGCGACTCACCGTGCTGCGCGCGTCGTCACTGTCATCCTGCAGGTGTCCTGCCCTCTCGTTGCCGCAGTCCTCTCGTTTCACCATGTCCAACAGTGGGTGATGGTCATTAGTACAGGGCTCCACTTTCACTTTTGTGTCTGACTCAGTGGTGCAGGTCTCTGACCATTGGGGGTTCAAGGGCTCCTGTTTGACTTGTGTGTTGGACTCAGTGCAGGTGTCCGACCAATGAACGTCCAAGGACTCGTGTTTAACTCGTGTGTCGGACTCAGTGCAGGTGTCCGACCAATGAACGTCCAAGGACTCATGTTTGACTCGTGTGTCGGACTCAGTGCAGGTGTCCGACCATTGGACGTCCAAGTACTCCTCTTTGACTCGTGTGTTGGACTCAGTGGTGCAGGTGTCCGACCATTGGACGTCCAAGGGCTCGTGTTTGACTCGTGTGTCGGACTCAGTGCAGGTGTCCGACCATTGGACGTCCAAGTACTCCTGTTTGACTCGTGTGTCGGACTCAGTGCAGGTGTCTGACCATTGGACGTCCAAGGGCTCCTGTTTGACTTGTGTGTCGGACTCAGTGCAGGTGTCTGACCATTGGACATCCAAGGGCTCCCGTTTGACCAGTGTTCCGCGCACGGCGTCTTCCTGTGTCTGCATGTCGATCGATAGCATAGAGTAAAATAATATGATCGATAGTCGTGTCACGAGTGAACAGCAATCTTCTCGCGAGCAGGTAGGTATTTGCAACGCGGTGGTTCACACGGCTCGCACGCGTGCCTATCTCTCGGGGCTCTCAAATGCAGGTCGCAAGCGTCGCAACTTTGACCATAAAATTACTTATCAACTATGATGTAAACCCAAACAATACAAGTATTAAAAAACTAAACAATTTTTTGATTGTTGACAAATTGAAAACATAGAGCCACAGAACACATATACTCCGGAGCCATAGAGCTATAAGTACATCTATGTCCGGAGCACACAGGAGCACATAGAGCCATAGACAACCACAGCAGCATAGAGCATAGGCAACCCACAGCAGAGACAGTTCCTAAAATTTTAGTAGAGTAAATACCTACATTAAATACCTATCAATGTCAAATAAATAGAATGTCAGATACTTTTTTCTGAGTTTAAAACCGATAGTTTTGTGGTCGGTGATTGTCATTTGTCAGTCAACATATCTAGGTAAATTTGTAGGTATAGTAGAGGTTGAGTACGATCTGATTCACGAAAGATCACAAATCCACAAATGGCGGGTCTTTTCTTCATGTACACTCATGAAGAAAAGACTTAAGCCAAAATTATATTTTAATATTAGTTAAATAAGACCATATATATTAGTTGAAATAAATAAGACCATAATATTAGTTAGATAAGTCCAAAGAGACCTAAAATAGGCCCGCCATTTGTGGTCATCTTTCGTGAATCGTACTATACTTATGTACTCCAATGGTATTGTAAAATCGGTAGGACTTAAATTTTTTTTAAATTTATTTTACGGCCCTGGAAACCAGTTTTTTAACCGACTTCAAAAAAAGGAGGAGGTTCTCAATTCGTCGGAATCTTTTTATTTTTTTATTTTTTATGTATGTTCCCCGATTACTCGAAGATGCGTGGACCAATTTCAAAAAATTTTTTTTTGTTTGATAGGGTATAGTTCACAGATGGTCCCATTGTCATCAAGTCAGGATCTGATGATGGGATCCTGGAGAAATCGAGGGAACTCTTCAAATTTTATAGGCACACTTGAAGTGATTTGGGTATTGTTTGAAAGAGTAATTTTTTACAGGTAGTCTTATGGTCATCACGTCGGGATCTGATGATGGGATGTTGGTAAAATCGAGGGAACTCTTCAAATTTTGCTAGTATACTTGAAGCGATTTAGGTATTTTTTATAGTTACGATTGCATTTCCTTGCATTCATCAAGTAATGACTGTATTCATCAAGTCAGGATCTGATGATAGGATCTTGGAGAAATTGAGGGAACTCTTCAGATTTTAGAAGCATACTTCAAGCGATGTGGGCATTTTTTCCAATGCCTTGCGCATTAGTTGTTTTCCACTAAAAAGTATAAAATAAAATGGAAAATTCTTTCCAAAAACCAACTTCAAATGCCACTACAAAGAATGAAATAATTTTTAATGTACACCAATTCGAAGTCGGGCAATGTTTCGTTCATTCAATAATAGTCCTTGGTATTGTCGATAATTTTGTCGTTTCTTTGCACATCAAGTTTTATAATAAGAAGGACTATTAATGATTGAACAAAACATTGCCCGACTTCGAATTGGTGTACATTAAAAATTATTTCATTCTTTGTAGTGGCATTTGAAGTTGGTTTTTGGAAAGAATTTTCCATTTTTTCGAAATCAACAGATATATTCTTTTTATACTCTTTAACAAGTGGAAAATTAAAAAATTTTTTTTTTAAAGCACCCACGACTTTTGCAGACTTGTAATTGAAAAAGGATTAAATTTTTTTTTTTTAAATCCCCGACTAAAGGAAAGTAAGAACTAAGAACCTATCAGTATAATTACAAATCCAAGAAAATCCGCCGGAGCTGCTGTTCCTGCCTGTGACGGTGTTGATGGTGCTATTTACCAGTTGATAACTAATTCAATTTCTTGATACTTCTCATATACCGGCAGTTTATCAATGCTTACTAATTTCATTAATTGATATTGGAAACGAAAATAGCAATTGCAGCTCCGACGGATTTTCTTGGATTTGTAATTATACTGATAGGTTCTTAGTTCTTACTTTCCTTTAGTCGGGGATTTAAAAAAAAATTATTTAATCCTTTTTCAATTACAAGTCTGCAAAAGTCGTGGGTGTTTTAAATTTTTCTAATTTTCCACTTGTTTTATAGTTTTTCGATTACTATATTAATGTACTTAATTTAAATGATATTATTATTAAAAAATGAAAATTAATCTTCAAACTAGCCATTAGCTCCTCTAAGCAGCGTCTGAAGGCATCATCTGACCCATGTCACCAAATTTATTATTGGAGCCTAGTTAAACATACGAATCCCTAACACCTTGTGTACTAGAAAGATAACACATTAGACAGAGAATTTCTCTGAATAAAGTAAAAAAAGCTGAGCGAGGTGCCTCTAGCGCCGCCTTTATGAGGCTGACGCCCTGGGCCATGGCCCTCTTGCCCCTAGGGTAAATACGCCACATTCATTCATTAATCCTCGCCACCAAGCCTAATGTGTTAGAATAATTTAACCAAATCAAATGAGACTAAACTCGATTTATTTGCCAGTTACCATTATTAAGCATCGCTAATCAGGCCCATGTTGCATCATCAGACCCTCGTCACCAAATAGTTAAAACAAATACAATCCCTAACACAACTAGAAATAACATTAAAACTAGGGCATGCAGAACCGGTTCCGGTTCTTAATTTTGAATTCCCGGTTCTGCACCGAGCTCAGAACCGGGTACCCGGGATTTCCCGGTTCTTGGTAAAAAAGTTTTAAAATTTAATTTAAAGGCATTATTTTTAATATTCCGACAAAATGGGCTATAACGATTTGTAATAAACATGAAATAGAAAATTATTTCCAAAAAACCGACTACAAATGCCACTACAAAGGGTGAAATAATTTTTAATGTATACCAAGTTGACGTCAGGCGATTGTTTATAATATTATCGTATTTTCTTCGCACATGGAGTAGGTATTATGAAGGACTATGATTGTACGAAACATTCAAGTGTTCGTATAAAATTTGGACAGTTCCCTCGATTTCTCCAGGATCCCAACATCAGATCTTGACTTGATGACTATGAAACCATCTGGAAAGTATACTCTTTCAAACAAAAAAAATAATTTTCGATAAAATACGCCTAATAATTGGATTTTTTTAAAGAACCGGGAGAACCGGGAAGTAATATTCAGAACCGGTGCTTTTAACACCTTAAAAATCCCGGGATTTCCCGGGATTTTAAGAACCGGGAAATCCCGGGAGCATGCCTTAATTAAAACTGAGAATTTCCCTTCCAAGTCATAAAGATTTGGAAATGTTTCATCTTCTGGCATTTTATAAAAGTTCGCAACGTCAGTAAGGTAATGAAGTACGCCCGCCACTAAAAGACGCCTCTCTTTTATTCGTTCTCGCAAGTTAAAAGTATTTTTTTTCAATACCGGGATTTCGGTATTGCGCCTAGTCAATACCGCTATTTGAATCTCGGAATATCGACCGAGATCCCGGGATTTCGAGATCTCGGGATCCCGGTATTCATGCCCTACAGGTGTCCGACCATTGAGCTTCCAAGGGCTCCTGTTTTTCTCGTGGACATAGTTGTGCAGGGCTCCGACCATTGGACGTCTCCAGTTTGACCAGTGTTTCGTGCACGTTGTCTGTCTGCGTCTGCATGTCAACGGTCGATTGTCGTGCAGCGAGTGAACAGCAAACTTCGCACGAACTCTCACGTCTGACTCAGGTTGGGCCTCTCAGGCGCAATCAATGAAATTCTAAAAATCTAAAAAGTTAGGTACCTACCTTACCTACCTACATACACAATGGATTTTTTTTTAAATAACTGGCTTTACGGCTCTGGGTTCCAGCCCTTCTGAGTGTTCACTGGAGTAATTATGTATCACAGAACATTAATAACAGCGTGTGGTCTGTGATAAATAATTACCCCATAGATCACACACAGAACACAATACGTGCTATTCACAGACCACAAATTGGTTGTCTATGGCCTCTGGTCTCGTCTCTAGTTTTGCGGTCACTGGTCTGTATGTATGTTTGTTTGTCACATGGTCACATCCACAGAGCAAGGAATGACTTTATATTGGGTAATAGAGTTAGCATGATGACGATCTTCTTAGGTCGCTAAACTCACATATTTACAAGTCACGCACACCATAATCCTCCACATTAGATTGGTCAAAAAAATGACGTGATTTTCAAAATATATTTCCATTAAAGTCAACACAGCTATACAATTTATATTGCAAAAATTTACTTCAAATATGTTTAGTTCCGATATTGCCCGCATCGGCAGTTATAGTAGATTCGTTTTATAAAGATTTTTTTGAGAAACTCTGTTTATATGAAGTTAAGATTAAAATTTGAATGGCAAAGAACAAACTTCAATATTTGATAACTGTCAAAGTGTAGTGATGCATCTTAACCGTGAATCGTAAAATTATCGATAAAGTTGAAATAAAAAGCAATGTTATATTAATATGTACAGAAATTCGATCTAGCGATGCGTTGGAGGAGATTGACTGGAATGAACCATTCAAAGGCTCTCATAAAACCTTTTAATGGGAGAGCAGCTTCTGAGGCTCTGAACCTCAGTAAGAAAAACTTGTGTATACTAGTGCGGGCATTAACAGGGCACTGTGGACTAAATCGACACATGAACAACCTGAAACTGAGAGATACAGACATGTGCAGACTCTGCAATGAGGCGGCGGAAACGCCGATGCACATGATCTGCTCTTGCCCGGCACTAATGCACAAGCGCAGCAATCTTCTGGGGAAATTCATACTGGACCCAATTGATGCTAAACTTCTTCCAGCCAAGATGCTGCTGCTGTTCCTGGCGGCAACGAGCATTGGCTGGGAACTGTAGATGGCGGCGTCACAATAGATCGGGGACGGTCAATGTGACACCAGGGACCATGGAGACCTGAAGCTGCAATCAAGAAAGAAGAAGAAGAATATGTACAGAAAAAAAAACCTTTAATTAATTTCCGTCTAGTCATAATAAATCACATAAAATAACACATTATGGTAAAAAAATAAATAATATTTAATGAATAAATAATATTTAATAATATAATATTTAATGAATTCCGTCCTGTTAGCGTTCCGCCTTCTGACTGTACATTAGATGCTTCATTTTTGGAGACTTCAACCTAAGTACAGGAAGTAATAGCTGTTGTAATAATGATTATCGATTTATTAAGCAAATATAAAGGAGTAATCGTATTTAGAAAGAATCTACGTGACCATATCAAAGTGATTAACATATCCCAATAGCTAGCTAAAATAGCAGTGGCCAAGCTATAATTATCATAGAACTGAGGGCCGTATACCCCACACGTACTTATGTTTACTTTGAAGTAAAAACCGCGCAGGGCACAACAAGAACCACATTGTACGACAGGCTACAGAACTTGCGATCTGAAGATAGTTGCTAGTGGCAAGAGATATCCCGTACGTGGAGGTGTAAGTTTAGAAAAGCCTTCACCTAGCTCCAGCAGTGGACGTCTAAAGGCTGATCATGTCATGTCATACTTTCTATATATTTTTGCGAGTAAATTACTTAGTTATGACTGAATTTGTGACGTGTATAGACGTACCAGTGCACGATGAATTAAAAAAAAATTTACATGGTTCTGCTCCAGTTTTAATGTATTTATTACCACTTTTCTTAACAATAAAATCCTCTTCCAAAAAATGATCGGAGCAGATTGTACTTGCTTTTGAAGGGAACCAATTAAACCTTCCAGTAGCTTTGATCCATTTTCTTTTACAAAATAAACCCACCCACCCTAGGGACCCACCCTAGGGAAACTGAAATAGTAATATTTTTAATTGTTAATTTTCTTCTTACAGCCTATTATCGTAGTGAAAAACCATTTTTTTCCTAATATGGATAAGCGTGCGAACAGTAGTGGTGAATTTCTTAACTCTTGAGATTGCACTGGACAGAGGCAATACGCGGAACGTTTTAATAAAAGTCGATAATATTTTATCGATATGTTGACAGTCGACATGATACAGTACTGGCTGAGTAGCGAAAGTTGAATGACAACGTTCTAGAAGAAAATTATTAGTAAATGTGAAATCAACCGCAAAGTTCTTATTTTAAGGATCATTTTAAAATGTCTTGAAGCCCTATAGAAATTTAACACAATTTTTCACGTATTTATACTTAAAACTAGTAAAATTCAAGTTACCGATGGTAAGTTATCCCTCCAATTAACGATTATAGGTCTTGCTACGATTTTTACACACTAATACAGCGCATTGAGCCATTTTAATATTTTTTTTATAGCACTTTATTGTATGCATTTTTGACAGCGACTGAGTGTGCATGTCGAGCAAGTAAGGTAAATTACCATAGAAACAGCTCTATGTAAATTACCCTACTAAAACCACATGCTACTTCTAGTGTCTTTTGTTTTCTGTGGTCACATCCATAGAGTATATTGAATATATGGTCACATCCAACATCCCATCATGGAACTAGTAAAATCTTAAGTAAAATATATTAAATAAATAGTAGGTAGGTACTACCTACGTGTGTTGCCTCTGCTACGTTGTTCCATCATCCATGCATCCAAATATCAGATTCACATTTTTTTAAAAATTATTTACGGCCTGGAATCAGGTCCTTATAGCCTAAATTTGTTTGTTCAAAACCGGGGATTATGCGAATTTAAGAATTTTCACTTTCGTTGGAACACGTAACAAGAACATATCGGTCAGATGGTCAGAACTCAGAATGTTTACTGTTACCATCATCACTTACCATCAAGGGATATCAAGTACTAACTTGCAGAGGATTATATAAAACCTTTGAAATAACTGATGTAAAAATGGCTCGCAAATTTTTTTGAAGCACGAGACAGGCGAATTCGTAAAGGAGTTAAATTCAAGGTGGTACCAAGTTTTCTCATAAACCAAAACCAAAATATTCAATTTAATTCAGCCTGATATGGAATTCCATACATTGTTTGTCCTTTGACTGGTAATAAAAGAATCGTTTAAAAGTTAACATTAATTTAATTATAAATTTTAATTTTTAATTTCATACAAACAAATATTTGAAAGCGTCCGAATGGCGCCCTTGCTGGAACCTAACGCGCGAAGAAAAAATTTTCATTTGATTTTTGTGAGTGATATGTATACCACTCACCATATGCTACCAGCTTGTGAACCCATAGTCACAATGCTGAATGTGATTTTAAAGTAAGAATGGATGTTAATTTGATTGAAAATTTGTTACAGTACCTACAAACACAGGGTTTCTATTCAGTCAGTGTGTTTCTTCATGTGATTTTTAAGACTAAGAGCTTGTGAACACTTATAGTCACAATGCTCACATGAATAGCGCTTCTCACCAGTGTGACTCATCATATGGCGTTTAATAACACTTGCACGAGAACATTTATAATCACATAACTTACACGTAAAGGGTTTTTCACCAGTGTGAGTCTTAAGGTGATTTTTAAGAGTACCGTCTTGTGAACACTTGTAATTACAATATTTACATGTAAAAGGTCTATCACCAGAGTGTGTCAATATGTGTCTTTTAAGATTACCAGCATAAGAACACGTATAGTCACAATGTTTACATGAAAAGGGTTTCTCTCCTGTGTGGATCTTCAGGTGATTTTTGAGATATCTGGCCTGTGAAAATTTATTGTCGCAATGCTTACATGAATAGGGTTTCTCACCGGTGTGTGTCTTTATGTGCTTTTTAAGAGTACTGGCTAGAGAATATTTATTGTCACAATAATTACATGAAAAGGGTTTCTCTCCCATATGAGTTGCACTAAAATGTTGCAGTAAATTACGCTCATTTAATGTTTTGTAGTTGCACAAATTGCAGTGCAGGTAAGGTATCTGCGCGGTGCGGGGGCTGGTCGCGCGGCTGCTGGCTGTGCTCAGTGTGTCTGCGCGGGAACTGGCCTCAGCTTGAGGACACTCCCACTGAAATCACAAGTTCCACATCAGAACAACAAAATTGTAAAGATCGTTACAACGGATAATTGATACTCCCCAAAATATTGAGTACAAAAAAGTTTTAAAACAAAAGTCGTTTGTATTGTTGTATGTATGTAGTATGTTGTTTGTATAATAAATTCAGGCCGAGAGCGATTTGGCATTTTTTGAACCCTGTATTTTGTGATGAAATGCTATTTGTCACCAGTAAGGATACGAGCTATTGCCCATGACTCGACCCTCTTTGATTTTGGTTTCAGGAACCAAGTTTAGCTATGCAGGCCTCGTGACGACAGCAACTTACCATGTAGTGTGCGTCATCAACACAGTCCCGCTGGTGTTGAGCTCCGGTGCTGCTGTCAACCTCGTGATTCACTATGTCCAACAGTGCGTCGTACACATTGATACATGGCTCTAGATTGACTTGTGTGTCGGACACATTGGTGCAGGTCTGTGAGCATTGGGCGTCCAAGGGCTCTTGTTTGACTCGTGTGTCAGAATCAGTGTTGCACGTCTCCAACCATTGGGCGTCTAAGGGCTCCTGTTTGACTCGTGTGTCAGACTCAGTGTTGCATGTCTCCGACCATTGGGTGTGTAAGGGCTCCTGTTTGACTCGTGTGTCAGACTCAGTGTTGCACGTCTCCAACCATTGGGCGTCCAAGGGCGCCTGTTTGACTCGTGTGTCAGACTCAGTGTAGCATGTCTCCGACCATTGGGTGTGTAAGGGCTCCTGTTTGACTCGTGTGTCAGACTCAGTGTTGCACGTCTCCAACCATTGGGCGTCTAAGGGCTCCTGTTTGACTCGTGTGTCGGACTCAGTGTTGCAGATGTCCGACCATTGGACGTCTAAGCGCTCCTGTTTGTCTCGTGGACATAGTTGTGCAGGGCTCCGACCATTGGACGTCTCCTGTTTGACCAGTGTTTCGTGCACGTTGTCTGTCTGCGTCTGCATGTCGACGGTCGATTGTCGTGCCGCGAGTGAACAGCAAACTTCTCACGAACTCGCACGTCTCGGGTTGGGCCTCTCAAGCGCAGGTCGTAAGCTTACTAACTTTGACCCACCTAAAATTACAAATTCAACGAAATTCAAAAATCGAAAATGTTGACAATGCAATTCACAGACCACAAGTGTCAGTGTTATATGTCTATGACAAGTGTATTGACCACAGAACACTTGTGTGGTCTGTGTTTATTGTATGTTGGTCTATGGTTTATTGACACTGACAACATAAATAGGTAGGTACTCTTCATCTGAGGTATGTACCTCTTTAAAGCTCACTCTAAAGGGAATTTATCTGAATTTATTGATAGGTAGGTAGGTAGGTATAGTAGGCAAAGTCCTTTTCATGAAAGAAGTACCCCAGACGCAGCGCTGCACTCGCGTGACATGTTGCCATTTAAATACCTATTTTATATTTAGCAGTAATTTAGCTAGTTAAAAACTCACAAAAATCTACCACAACAAACGAACTTGATGACATCGAATGACAGACCGACCTGTCAAATTTACTTCCAAAAATCTTCTTCTTCTTTGTTCGTTTATTGGCTTGTAGTTGTACCAACTGGGTACAATTCATTCGCCAGTGTCACGTGGATTGGAGGAGACAAGTTTGAGGATAATTCAACTTTTAATTTTGAAAGTTTCTAAGTGACTGATTTTTTTTGTTGATTAATTATCTGTGTTAGTATATATACTTTTTTTTTTTTTTTTTTTTTTATTGGTTAGTCCATAGAGTAGGTTGGTAATTAGGGTTAGTCTCCGATCTGAAACAGCACAATACAAAATATATTACTTATTAAATTACATACATAAATATTTACAGCTTAATATTATTATATTTAATATATTTACACAGAAATTTACAATATGGGCTGAACACGGACATTAACAAACATTCAACATTTAAAGGACGGGGAATTTGGGATGGTAGGACATCATACAAAGGATGAAGGAGTTTAGAGCAGGAGAAGAGGATATGGGAAGCAGAACCTTCATCTAAACCACACTCACACAGGGAGTGATCTCGAACTCTGATCTTGTGTAGGTGTACAGGGGTGCAAGAGTGGCCGAGTCGCAAGCGGCATATTGTAGAGGTAACCCTCCTGTCTGCATGTTTATGGAAGAAAAACCATGGACGTCTTGGGATATCTGGTTGAACTGATGCATAAAATTTGCCTTTGATTACTTTAGAGTTGGACCAATATGTGTTCCAGGACTTGTCCAGATATGTTTTAGACAAGGCACTCAAATCTTGGCAACTATTTTTGAAGTGCTCCTGGGAGCCTACTTGAATAGCGGCTTTAGCACATATATCAGCTGTTTCATTGCCAACAATGCCAGAATGACTTGGAATCCATACAAGGGTTACAGCCAATCCATTTTGATGACAGGAGAGCAAGGCTTCTCTAATACTCAAAATAATGGGAGCTCTCGATTTACTTCGGAATGGGTTTTCTTTAATAGATAGTAAACAACTA
Source organism: Coenonympha arcania (assembly GCA_036785405.1). Classification (NCBI taxonomy): domain Eukaryota; kingdom Metazoa; phylum Arthropoda; class Insecta; order Lepidoptera; family Nymphalidae; genus Coenonympha; species Coenonympha arcania. The sequence continues at coordinate 2,476,939 of CM072081.1, forward strand.
AGGGAGTCTGTAAATATAACAGTCTGTTTCTGGTTATGGGATCGGGTAAACAAGATTGCTTCTAGAAGAGCTACAGCCTCCCCTGTAAACACCGAGGACTCAGGTGGACATTTAAATTGTAATAAAATTTTATATTTAGGTACCCAGCAAGCTGCACCAACACAGCTATCTGGGGATAATTTTGAGGCATCAGTGTATATCTGAAGATAGTCTGACCAATTTTCATGAATTATGGATTGAAATTTAGTGTTAGTATCTGGGGCTCCTTTAACTAGACCAAGATCCATGACCACTGGGGGTGTGTAAATAAGGGCTTTATAGGATGTAGAAAATAGAGGGTTTATTTGGAAAGATATTGAGGGATGGGGGAGTTTAGTAAACTTGAGGAAACTATCCAAAAGGCAAGATGAGGGATTTTGAGAACTGAGAACTTCAGATAACTGGGTTAATTTAGACCACAGGGGGTGGGAGGAGTGTTGTAGCATTTTGGTAACGAAGCGGTCACACAGGTATTGTCGTCGAAGGTGAAGAGGGGGGTCAACACATTCAACCTGTAACGCATTTGTGGGAGAGGACTTCATTGCACCCAAGATGATTCTAAGGCAACGGTATTGGATTTTATTCAGCTTTTCAGACAGGGTTTTATTTAATGGGTCTAAAACAAATGAGCAATAGTCAATGTGGCTGCGGACTAGAGCATTATAGAGCAATTTGAGTGAATAGGCATGGGCGCCCCACCAGACTCCAGCTACTGCGCGCAGAGTGTTGATGCCCTTCTCACATTTTTTACTTATATGTTCAACATGAGCTGATCCCTTCAATCTATTGTCAAGAATGACACCAAGGAATTTTGCCTTATCTACTAGGCTGATGTGATGATCCTCATAGTGTATGTTAATGTTAGGGATAGATCTCTTCCTCGTAAACACAACTGCCTGGCATTTGGTCACTGATAGGGATAAGCCATGATCAGAGAGCCACTGCCCTAAGTAAAATAAAGCTGAGTTTAAACGGTGGGATATTTCATCAATTGAGCCTGAGTTATAATAAAGAGCAATGTCGTCAGCATACTGTAAGATGTTACAAAAACTATTTGTGGACAATTCTAAGTCATGAGTATATATACTGTAGAGTAGAGGACTGAGGACGGAGCCTTGGGGAAGACCTTTCCAGACTAGTCTGGGTGGGAGAATGGATGATTGGTGTTTTACCACCACTGACCTGCCAGAGAGCAGGTTACATATGAAATGAGTAATCTTTGATGGAACACTCAGCTGTTGCAACTTTTGCCTGAGTACCGGAAGAAGAACATTATCATATGCAGAAGCAACATCTAGGAAAATACCCACAAGGTACTCTCCCTTTCCAAAGGCAGTTCGAATGTCCGTAGTGAGTATGCTGAGACTATCTGTTGTGCTGAGTCCCTTGCGAAATCCAAATTGTGAAGTGGCCAGTACTCCTCTGTTTTCCATCACCCATTCCAATCGGTTTTTAAGAAGGATCTCCATGATCTTGGCGAGAGTAGAGGAAAGTGCAATAGGCCTATAAGAATTTGGGTCTGATGGGTCTTTTCCAGGTTTTAAGATTGGAATCACAATTTGGGTTTTCCAGGAATCTGGGATTGATCCATTTTCAAAGAATTTATTAATTAAATTTAGAAAGTATAGTTTAGATTTATGATTTAAGTTTACAAGAAAGGAGTATGGGATTCCATCCTCACCAGGGGTTGAGTCTTTCAGACCACTTAAAGCAGTCTGGAGCTCTGGGAGTGTAAATGGGGAGTCCATTTCATCCGTAGGTGAGATAGGTGGAGTTGGGCTAGGGAGATCTTGGTCATTAGGAACATAAGGGGGGGCTAGTTTGGCAGCAAAGGTGCTGAGCCATTCTTGTGGATTGTTCCAAAAATCACCGCGGGATTTCTTTCATAAAAAGGACTTTCAATGACATTGTCAACATATCAATCCCTGTTAGTTGTCTATGGCCTTTGGTCTAGTCCATATTTTTGTGGTCGGTCCCTGATTAACTATCGTAGTCGTAGATAAAGAATGAACCATAAGTAGGTATATACCTATACTGTGTCTACGGCTGGTTTATTAGATTATCACATAGATCGTAATTTCATCATTGGATTATCATCAGAAAATATTAGTAGGTACTACCTACCTTATACCTACCTCAGTACTTACGTATTCAGTTGTCACATGAACTATGGCTGATTTTCAGTTTGCGCCGTTTCAAAAATTGCACCGCGCCCGTTGCGTCCCCGCCCCCCCCCCCCCCCCCCCGTATTTGCCCCGCACGTATTTCTATTTTTTACAATTTTCAAATTTCAGCCAATTCCGATCAGTAACTGCGGCGTGAAGGAGCATTTCTTCGTAATATTTTTGGACCCCCGTTTCACCCCCCTAGGAAGTAGTCTCATAAGTAGGGGTGGAATTAAAAAATCGAGGAACTTTGTTATTTTTATCCAAAAGCCAATACCGATTTTAATGAACACAACTTGAAAATTGACGGATTTCCATATTATATGTAAAATAAAATTCCTTATTTAACACCCTTAACGGTAGAATTTCATAAATTCCTTTCTTAGTACACATCTAGGGTGTTAAAAGAATATTCCCTGAAAATTTCATGTTTCTACATTCAACCGTTTGGGCAGTAGCTTGTCCAAAAGCCAGCCAGCCGGGACTAAGCGTTTTCTAGTTTCAACCCCCTTTTTGGAGAGTTAGGGGTGAAATTTCCAAAATCCCTCGGACACCCATTCTCTTATTTTTATTCGAAAGTCTATATACCAATTTTCATGAATCTAACTTGAAAAATGAGGGACTTTCATACAAACCTAAATCCCTTATTTAAAACCCCCTTAGGGGTAGAATTTCAAAAAACCCTTTCTTAGCGAGCGGTTTGGGTTCACAAAGAATCTTCCCTGAAAATTTCAAGTTCCTACGTTCAGCCGTTTGGGCTGTAGCTTGTCTGTCAGTCAGTCACTCAGGACAAAGCCTTTTATAGTAATTATAGATTTGCTTGTTCAAAACTGCAGATCATTACATACAGGCGAATATAAGAATACCCCTATATTCAATATACTGTATGATAAGAATTTTCACTTTCTTCGGAACACGTAACAAGAACATGTCGATCAGATGGTCAGAATGTTTACCGTTAACAACATCACTTACCATCAAGTGATATCAAGTAAGATAGTGCAAGTTATGCAGAAGAATAAAACCTTTGAAATAACTATGGCTCTAATAAAAATGGCTCGCAGATTTTTTTGAAGGACGCAACCAAAATATTCAATTTGATTCAGCTTGTTATGGGATTCCATACATTGTCCTTTGACTGCTAAAAGAAATAAAAAGAATCGTTAAAAAGATGACATTCATTTAATCATAATTTTAATTTCATACAAAAAAATATCTGAAAGCATCCAAATGGCGCCCCTGCTGGAGCCTAATGCGCGTAGAAAAAAAGTTTACATTTGATTTTTAAGAGTACCAGCTTGTGAACACATAGTCACAGTACTTTATGTGACTATTTATAGTACCGAAAAACACAGGGTTTTTCTTCAGTCTGAGTGTTTCTTCATGTGATTTTTAAGAGTACGAGCTTTTGAACATTTATAGTCACAATGCTCACATGAATAGCGCTTTTCACCCTTCACCAGTTTGACTCATCATATGACGTTTAATATTACTGACACGAGAACATTTGTAATCACACACATTACATGTAAAGGGTTTCTGTCCTGTGTGAGCCGTCATGTGACTTTTAAGAGTACTGACTTGTGAACACTTATAATCACAATAGTTACATGAAAAGGGTTTCTCACCAGTGTGGGTCACCATGTGCCTTTTAAGAGAACTAGCTTGTAAACACTTATAGTCACAATGCTTGCATGAGTAGGGTTTTTCACTAGTGTGACTCAATATGTGTCTTTTAAGATGACTAGCATGCGAACTTTTATAGTCACAATGCGTACATGAAAAGGGTTTCTCACCGGTGTGTGTCATTATGTGCTTTTTAAGAGAACTGGCTAGAGAATATTTATAGTCACAATAATTACATGAAAATGGTTTCTCTCCTGTGTGAATCTTTAAGTGATTTTTAAGATATCTGTCTTGTGAAAATTTACAGCCACAATGCTTACATGAATAGGGTTTCTCAGCAATGTGAGTATTTATGTGCCTTTTAAGAGTACTGGCTTGTGAACACTTATAGTCACAATGTTCACATGAACGGCTGTTGGCTGTGCTCAGTGTATCTGCGCGGGGGCTGACCGCAGCTTGAGGACACTCTCCCTGAAATCACAAGTTCCACATCAAAACAACAAAATAGGCACGACGACAGTATCAAAAAATTGTAGATTTAATGTTTTCACAGGAAAATTTATGTTAAATACAATTAAAATATCAGTTAACTCTTATTTCAAAAATTTAGATAATTAAGATTTTCAACAAAATAAAACATTGAAATACTGCAGTCGGCCATTTTGACTTCTAGTTAACACTTTCTAGTATCCATCCATCTTAGAGTCTCTACGATTTCACATTGTGAAGTCAACATCTCCTGAGGATGTCCCGGTGTCGGGACGAAACGTGCGTCGAAGAAAGTGTTGGAAAATTGTGTGTGGTGTTTCCTGTGGGTGGTGTTCCTGCATATTGTACCATACAGAATCTTTTCAAGAAGTGGATTATAGCAAAACATATTAATTGGTCCTGCTAATTATGGATTTCCGCAAAGTAACGCCTGCTTCCATTCAATATTCAAAAATTGTTAGTTTTAATGTAAACAAATACAGGCTGACAGCGATTAGGCATTTTTTATATGACCCTGTATACATTGTGATGCAATGCTAATTGTCACTTAGCTCCGCCTGCCGATAAACAATATAGTAATGATACTAGGCCGGTGGCTCGGCCTTCATTGATTTTGGTTTCAGGAATGAAGTTTAGCTTTGCAGGCCTCGTGATGACAGCGACTTACCGTGCAAACACCACAGTCCCGCTGGTGTTGCGCTCCGGTGCTGCTGTCAACCTCGTGTTTCACTACATCCAACAGCGCATCATACACATTAATACATGGCTCTTGTTTGACTTGTGTGTCAGACATAGTGTTGCTGGACTCCGGCCATTGGACGTCTAAGGGCTCCTGTTTAACTTGTGATTTGTCCACATTGGTGCAGGTGTCTGACCATTGGGCGTCCAAGGGCTCCTGTTTGACTTGTGTGTCAGACTCAGTGTTGCAGGTCTCCAAGCATTGGGAGTCCAAGGGCTCTTGTTTGACTCGTGTGTCTGATTCAGTGGTGCTGGTCTCCGAGCATTGGGTGTCCAAGGGCTCCTGTTTGCCTTCTGTGTAGGACATAGCTGTGCAAGGCTCCAACCATTTCCCCAAGTCATATTTGTTGGAACCCTCCCCCCAAGTCATATTTGTTGGAATGTAATAGTTACCGAGAAATAAATTTTTTAAATTTAAAAATTTTGAAGTTATTTTTACTATGAAAGGGCTGGTCGACGGAGCCCCGCTTCGCGGGGCTCCTAATTTCTGGGTGGTCATAAAAGAAAATAACCACTCAGACGATGGCGGGGCCCCGGGCCTTGCAGGCCCCGCCATCCTCTTCGTCACCTAAATTATCCAAGTCGGGGCGCCCTATAGTCCTGAGCTCGCTTCGCTCGCTCTTGAACCCTAAATAGTTACCGAGAAATAAATTTTTTAATTTAAAAATTTTGAAGTTATTTTTACTATGAAAGGGCTGGTCGACGGAGCCCCGCTGTCGCTGCGCTCGCTCTTGGACCCTGAACTCGTTTAACAGTAGCAATATACGTTTTGGAAAGAAAAATAACGACCATAGACAACGACAGCAGAGAGACCACTTTTTTTTTTAATGTCAAACGTTTCGTTTTCTTTTCAATATTTCAAGTGAAATATATTTTACTAAATTATAATTATTTACTTTAACATAACTCAAATATTAATACATAATAATAAAGTATACTTTTGTGGGAAAACTAACCAAATGCTAATTATATGTATTTATTTTTAACTATTAATGTTTTTCTATCGTTTGTATTTCATAGTATAAACAAATCGTAACGTAAGACGAAACATTTTGACGAAACAACTAAGTCAAATTGCGTAATGACATATGAAACGTCATTTTTCTAGTTGTCAGATGCCATAGACTACTGTCAGATGCTATGGTCAGATGCTTAACTTGAATTTTACTCCGATGTTGTGAATATTCAGTAATAATTTTTTCTTTAAATTTTCGTCTAATTTAAGTGATAATACGAAAGTTAGAAGCAGTATAAAAGGTTACGTGATAAAACTTTGGTGAAAATGTGAATAGATTGTCCGGAAAACAACGGTACGTCATCTATACCTGAGCCCAAGTATGTTCCTTGAGGTGGAGTTTAGTGTACCTACTTAAATTAATTAAGTACCTATCACAGAAGCAGAACATTAATAACAGCGTGTGGTCTGTGATAAATAATTACCCTATAGATCACACACAGAACCTCAGACCAATAATCCCATAGACACAAGGCTAAAATAAAACAAAGTAAACGTATATCTTATTCAAGTTTCTAAATAGTATCAGTATTAGTGTGAGTGAGACAAAAATCAGTTGTCAGTTTTTATTTTTTTTGACATGTCACAAGGTCCAAATATTTATGCAACCATTTGCAACCTTTTAATACTGCCAATTTCAAAAGTATTCGCGTTTCTGGTCGAATTACCTCAGTCGTCGTATATATTTAATTTAGTCTCATAATATTTGTTGATGTTTCGTGAGAAGTGCTGAAAAGATAATTTAGATTTTCTTGTGAAAAAATGCGAAGAAATTGAGATTTGTATATAAATTTAAGTATAATGTGAGATGATTAAAAATGTCTTGTTCGGTAGAGTGTTGCAAGACACGTATTTCACAGAAAGAAAACGAAAATAAATCAGTTGGATTGCATCGGTAAGTTATAAGCTATTTTTTTCATATAGAAGTAAGTATTTTGCTCAGAAAAATGTAAAAAAAGAAGCGCAATTAGTAAACGTCCGGGTAAACATCCAATTACAAGATGGTTTACGGTAGTTTAAATATTTATTAAATTATTTTGAAAAACGCACTTTTAGGTTATTAGTGTTGTGAAATTTCACTATATCGATAGTGTCAATATATCTGTAATAGTTGTTGTTTGTTATAGGAAACACCATCATCAAACCCTAGAGAGTTGTTGAACAATATAATATTGCTGAGCAAAATATTTTGAAAAGAAAATTTTCGTGTACGAACATTTTTTAATAGTAATTGTTGTTTGTTATAGGAAACACCATCACCAAACCCCAGAGAGGTGTTGAACAATACTGCTGAGCCAAATATTTTGAAAAGAAAACTTTCGTGTACATGTGGCACTAATATTGATGAAGAGTCTTGGCAAAACAACGTTTGAGGCGTCAACTAGTCGTCGTAATATTATATAACATTGTCGTGACAGTATTTGTAACCAAACTCTTTTGAAACTGCTTGAGCGATTTCTCTGAAGTTTTTTGTGTACATTCTTTAGATGTAAGTATAGGTTGTAAGCTATTTTTTATATTTCCAATGGCAAAACAATGTTAGCTCAGTCAGATTTATTATGTTAATAAACTATTTTAAAATTAAAATGAAGTTTTCGTTCATATCTAGTAATAAAAAGTCTATGTCCAAGTCTCTTCAGAAGTTATGGTGGTTTGTGGGCAGTCGTGCAAAAATCTCATAACCCAAAATTTTGGGTTACGCTTTGGGTTATGCTACAATTTTTAATTTATCAGAGTTTTTCCGCGAATCACGCGATGTATTTTTCTGGATAATTAATAGTGGCTTTTGCTAGCCAAGAATAGTGCCACTTCCTTCTTGCTGAATTGGGTTGGGTAAACAATCTTTTATTATTAAACCTTTAAACGAGCAATAATTCTTGTATAATTATATATTCTTGTATACGGGGGGTTTAAAGGGCGATAAATTGATCTAGCTAGGATTAATTTTTAGAAAATGTATTTACCAAAAAAAAAACGAGCAAAGTTCAGTCACCCAACTACATAGTTAATGTTAATCGTCGAATCTAATCGACTCTAGCTCATCACTAGCATAATCGAACCTTGTGACAACCTACTAATTTTCGAAAGAGGAATTATGGAATTGTCTCTTTTTAGCAACCTACCAAGCACATAAGTAAAAAGAGTACAAAAATAGTGCATGTCGTTTCTATTTTAACTGTCCATCTATTGGATCCTTCATCTGAGCACAGAACGCAATACGTGCTATTCACAGACCACAACTTGGTTGTCTATGGCTTCTGGTCTCGTCTCTAGTTTTGCGGTCACTGGTCTGTGATTATCATAATAATAATTTGTCACATGGTCACATCCTAGTATAGGTACCTATTGAATATTAACTCATTTTACTTGCTTACATAGATTCCTATTCTTGTTTATGTTAAAAAAGAAGGGTCTTTCTGACTGATGGATTACAATTTTTACTCGTCGCCAATAAAATAAAGGCCTTTTGTAGTAACATTTATTTTAATTTATTATTTTATTTATTTACGTATAGAAAAATTGTAATCCATCAGTCAGAAAGACACTAGGAATCTATGATATTTTAACAAGTAAAATGAGTTTGTAACAATGGTCACATCCAACCAAAGATATTAGACACTAACAAGATTGAGTATTAACCATTGTTGCTAAGCTAAATTGACACTTATTGCTACCGAATTAGAGGAGCTATTATCTTACAAGCAGTAGCTAGCTAAAAGCGGTCCTGAGCGAGACGGATAGATTTGGTCGTCGTGTCCTTGTCTGACATCTTGCCATCTCAACTAAATATTATGTTCGGTAGAAACGGTAGATTTTTTTATTTTTGTTTTTTTATAATATACCAAAACGAAACATCTATAAACTTTGAAACTTATTTTAATAAGTTTCTACAGTTATTATAATTACTTTAAATGATAATTATTTCGTTGTATTAAAAAAAAATATTATTGAGTAAAAGTAGTATTTATGTCCTTGGGACTGGTATTACTAAAAGTAAGACGGCGGTTTGTTCACTGCTATTCTGTAGGGTAACCATGATTACGTAGAGCAAAGATTTTTCTCGTAGTAGGACTTTAATTGCAGATGTATAATAATAGTCTACTATTATAATAAAAATAAATCTCCCATGTTTATGTGTAAGCACATACCTACCTTAACTTCCGATCGACTGCACAAAACTGGATATTTAATTTTGTGTACATATGATATTATTGTCAGGAGTTGTTTTGTGTAAAAAATATTATTCGAAATTCCCGGGCGAAGTGATAAATGAGTCAGCAGTCAATCAGTGGGTACATTAGCACAAGCATCTAGATACATGTTATATCAATATATACACAATCGTTTTTAAAAATAATTTGTCCTGTGAATTTTTTTTTTCATAATGGTCACCTTAAATTAGAAAGGGACGCCCTACCTGTGGTGCCCTCTGACGCGGACCGTTTTTTTCATCATAGTGCTCAGTCTTGGACCTTGGTATAGTATAATGTCTTTGCATCCAACATCCGAGCAACATCCAATCATGGAACTAGTAAAATCTCAAGTAAAATGTGTGTTTAAATAGTAGGTAGGTACTACCTACGTGTGTTGTCTCTGCTACACAGAACACAATACTCTCTACCGAGAGCTCTGCTACGATGTTCCATGCATCCAAATATCAGATTCACATTTTAAAAAAAATTATTTACGGCCTGGAATCAGGTCCATATAGCCTAAATTTGTTTGTTCAAAACCGCAGATTATGCGAATTTAAGAATTTTCACTTTCGTTGGAACACGTAACAAGAACATATTGATCAGATGGTCAGAATGTTTACCGTTACCATCATCACTTACCATCAAGTGATATCAAGTACTAACTTGCAGAGGATTATATAAAACCTTTGAAATAACTGATGTAAAAATGGCTCGCAGATTTTTTTGAAGCACGCAAAAGGCGTATTCGTAAAGAAGATTGATTCAAGGTCAATGATATTAATTAAATAAAAAGAGGTGATCTGTGTTCAAGGTGGTATCAAGTTTTCTCATGGACCAAAACCAAAATATTCAATTTGATTCAGCCTGATATGGGATTCCATACATAGTCCTTTGACCGGTAAAAAAATAAAAAGAATCGTTTAAAAGGTAACATTAATTTAATTATAAATTTTAATTTTTAATTTCATACAAACAAATATTTGAAAGCATCCGAATGGCGCCCCTGCTGGAACCTAACGCGCGAAGAAAAAATTTACATTTGATTTTTGTGAGTGATATGTATACCACTCACCATATGCTACCAGCTTGTGAACCCATAGTCACAATGCTGAATGTGACTTTAAAGTAATAATGGATGTTGAAAATTTGTTACAGTACCTACAAACACAGGGTTTCTATTCAGTCAGTGTGTTTCTTCATGTGATTTTTAAGACTACGAGCTTGTGAACACTTATAGTCACAATGCTCACATGAATAGCGCTTCTCACCAGTGTGACTCATCATATGGCGTTTAATAACACTTGCACGAGAACATTTATAATCACATAACTTACACATAAAGGGTTTTTCACCAGTGTGAGTCTTAAGGTGATTTTTAAGAGTACCGTCTTGTGAACACTTGTAACTACAATATTTACATGAAAAGGGTTTCTCACCAGTGTGGGTCATCATGTGACTTTTAAGATAACTAGCTTGTGAACATTTATAGTCACAATGTTGGCATGAATAGCGTTTCTCACCAGTGTGACTCAATATGTGCCGTTTAAGATGACTAGCATGTGAACTTTTATAGTCACATTGCGTACATGAAAAGGGTTTCTCACCGGTGTGTGTCATTATGTGCTTTTTAAGAGTACTGGCTAGAGAATATTTACAGTCACAATAATTACATGAAAAGGGTTTTTCTCCAGTATGAGTCCTAGAATGTTGCACTAAATTACACTTATATACAGTTTGGTAGTTGCACAAATTGCAGTGTAGCTGGTTGAGCGCGGCAGCAGTGCAGTGAGCTGTGTGCGCGGTGCGGGGGCTGCCCGCGCGGCTGCTGGCTGTGCTCAGTGTGTCTGCGCGGGGGCTGGCTGCAGCAGTGCAGTGAGCTGTGTGCGCGGTGCGGGGGCTGCCCGCGCGGCTGCTGGCTGTGCTCAGTGTGTCTGCGCGGGGGCTGGCTGCAGCAGTGCAGTGAGCTGTGTGCGCGGTGCGGGGGCTGCCCGCGCGGCTGCTGGCTGTGCTCAGTGTGTCTGCGCGGGGGCTGGCCGCAGCTTGAGGACACTCGCGCTGAAATCACAAGTTATACATCAGAACAACAATATTGTAAGGATCGTTACAATATGGCTCTCAGCCTCGACCCTCGTTTATTTTGAGTTTAACGTAGGAGCCATATTTATTATTGCAGGCCTCATAAAGACAGCGACTCACCATGCTGTGCGCGTCGTCGTCACCGTCGTCCTGCCGGTGTCCTGCCCTCTCATTGCGGCAGTCCTCTTGTTTCACCATGTCCAGTGGGTGGTAGTCATTAGTACAGGGCTCCACTTTCACTTTTGTGTCTGAGTCAGTGGTGCAGGTGTGCGACCAATGCACGTCCAAGGGCTCCTGTTTGACTTGTGTGTCGGACTCAGTGCAGGTGTCCGACCATTGGACGTCCAAGGGCTCCTGTTTGACTCGTGTGTCGGATTCAGTGCAGGTGTCCGACCAATGAACATCCAAGGGCTCGTGTTTGACTCGTGTGTCGGACTCAGTGCAGGTGTCAGACCATTGGACGTCCAAGGGCTCCTGTTTAACTCGTGTGTCAGACTCGGTGGTGCAGGTGTCTGACCATTGGACGTCCAAGGGCTCCTGTTTGACTCGTGTGTCAGACTCAGTGCAGGTGTCCGACCATTGGACGTCCAAGGGCTCCTGTTTAACTCGTGTGTCGGACTCAGTGGTGCATGTGTCCAACCACTGGACGTCTAAGGGCTCCTGTTTGACTCGTGTGTTGGACACAGAGGCACAGGTGTCCGAGCATTGGACGTCCAAGTACTCCTCTTTGACTCGTGTGTCGGACTCAGTGGTGCATGTGTCCGACCATTCGACGTCCAAGGGCTCGTGTTTGACCAGTGTTCCGCGCACGGCGTCTTCGTGTGTCTGCATGTCGATCGATAGTCGTGTCACGAGTGAACAGCAAACTTCTCGCGAGCTGGTAGGTATTTGCAGCGCGGTGGTTCACACGGCTCGCACGTATGCCTATCTCTCGGGGCTCTCAAACGCAGGTCGCTAGCGTCGCAACTTTGACTATAAAATTACCTAGCATCTATGATGTAAACCCAAACAATATGTAATAAAAAACTAAACAATTTTTTCATTGTTGACAAATTGAAAACATAGAGCACACATAGAGCATACACAACACACAGCAGAGAGAGTATAATCTCAGTATCATAGAGTAGGTTGGTAATTAGGGTAGTATAATAGTAGAGTAAATATCAATGTCAAATACAGAATGTCAGATACATTTTTCTGATTTTAAAACCGATAGTTTTGTGGTCGGTGATTGTCATTTGTCAGTCAACATATCTATGATGTATGAAACCCACAGAAAACAAAAGACACTAGAAGTAGCATCTGGGTGTTACCCGTGCTCTCGTTAGAGAGTATATGTGTTCTGTGTACCCGTGTCGCCACTAGTAGGGTAATTTACCTTACTTGCTCGACATGCACACTCAGTCGCTGTCAAAAATGCATACAATAAAGTGCTAAAAAAAAAAAATCAAAATGGCTCAATGCGCTGTATTAGTGTGTAAAAATCGTAGCAAGACCTATAATCGTTTACTTGGAGGGATAACTTACCATCGGTAACTTGAATTTTACTAGTTTTAAGTATAAATACCTGAAAAATTGTGTTAAATTTCTATAGGGCTTCAAGAAATTTTAAAATGATCCTTAAAATAAGAACTTTACGGTTGATTTCACATTTAATAATAATTTTCTTCTAGAACGTTGTCATTCAACTTTCGCTACTCAGCCAGTACTGTATCATGTAACTATCGATAAAATATTATCGACTTTTATTAAAACGTTCCGCGTATTGCCGTATCTGTTCAGTGCAATCTCAAGAGTTAAGAAATTCACCACTACTGTTCGCACGCTTATCCATATTAGGAAAAAAATGGGTTTTCATTACGATAATAGGCTGTAAGAAGAAAATTAAGAATTAAAAATATTACTATTTCAGTTTCCCTAGGGAGCCATTTGTAAAAGAAAAATGGATCAAAGCTACTGGAAGGTTTAATTGGTTCCCTTCAAAAGCAAGTAGGTACAATCTGCTCCGATCATTTTTGGAAGAGGATTTTATTGTTAAGAAAAGTAATAAATACATTAAAACTGGAGCAGAACCACGTAAAAAAATTTTTAATTCATCGTCCACTGGTACGTCTATACACGTCACAAATTCAGTCATAACTTAGTAATTTACTCGCAAAAATATATAGAAAGTATGACATGACATGATAAGCCTTTAGACGTCCACTGCTGGAGCTAGGTGAAGGCTTTTCTAAACTTACACCTCCACGCACGGGATATCTCTTGCCACTAGCAACTATCTTCAGATCGCAAGTTCTGTAGCCTGTCGTACGATGTGGTTCTTGTTGTACCGTGCGCGGTTTTTACTTCAAAGTAAACAATACGGCCCTCAGTTCTATGATAATTATAGCTTGGCTACTGCTATTTTAGCTAGCTATTGGGCTATGTTAATCACTTTGATATGGTCACGTAGATTATTTCTAAATACGATTACTCTTTTATATTTGCTTAATAAATCGATAGTCATTATTACAACAGCTATTACTTCCTGTACTTAGGTTGAAATCTCCAAAAATGAAACATCTAATGTACAGTCAGAAGGCGGAACGCTAACAGGACGGAATTCATTAAATAGTATATTATTGAATATTATTTATTCATTAAATATTATTTATTTTTTTACCATAATGTGTTATTTTATGTGATTTATTATGACTAGACGGAAATTAATTAAATTGGTTTTTTTTCTGTACATATTAATATAACATTGCTTTTTATTTCAACTTTATCGATAATTTTACGATTCACGGTTAAGATGCATCACTACACTTTGACAGTTATCAAATATTGAAGTTTGTTCTTTGCCATTCAAATTTTAATCTTAGCGTCATATAAACAGAGTTTCTCAAAAAAATCTTTATAAAACGAATCTACTACTGCCGATGCGGGCAATAGCGGAACTAAACATATTTGAAGTAAATTTTTGCAATATAAATTGTATTACTGTGTTGATAAGGTTGACTTTAATGAAAATATATTTTGAAAATCACGTCATTTTTTTGACCAATCTAATGTGGAGGACTATGGTGTGCGTGACTTGTAAATATGTGAGTTTAGCGACACTGGTTTCCTAAAAAGATCGTCATCATGCTAACTCTATTAGCCAATATAAAGTCATTCCTTGCTCTGTGATGAAACCGATGCAAGTATGTTTCTGCCTTAAATTTGTACCTACTTAAGTACTCCAATGGTACCTATTGTATGTACCTACCTACCTAAAATCGGTAGGTCTTATATTTTTTTTAATTTATTTTACGGCCCTGGAAACCAGTTTTTTAAGGCCTCTCTAAACTTAAGGTCCACTCTCCCATAGATCTTTGCCGGTGTTGGTGGCAATAGGGAAATTTGCCTCCAGCCAGATGTCATGCCTGGGGACCGCTTGTGATCCGAGCCGCGAGCGTGTGACGTCAGAACTTCTATATATAGCACGCTCGTCGAAAGCTCCGTCAGCGTGTGCTAGGGTACTGGTTACGCCATCTATCGTCAGCTATCGAAGACCGCTACAGATTATAATAGAACTTGATCATTGCCCATATTGCCAGTGAGAAAAACAGGGGCCACTGCACCGTTAGGGGCTTCCTCGACATCGAGACGGCCTTCGACCGTGTTTGGCACACTGGACTCCTGGCGAAACTCTTGCCCACCACCTTACCACCCGCGATGGTAGCCTCTTTCCTGGACGGTCGGTCCTTTTATGTCTCCGTGGAGGGAGCAAACTCCGCAAAATTGACTTCAAAATTCAAAAAATATACCTCCAAAACTAATCCCGCGCCCGAAGGTTGTGGCTGAGAAGAATTATTAATACTCCTCTCCCGACCTATTCCCATTTCTCTCCCAAAGAATTTTTATTTGTTAATTTTTCATGAAGTGGTGCTGGGGGGACACCCGCCCTCACCCCTTCCCCCCATACTCCAGCGATTCTAAATTTTTTAGCCAGTTAAAAAGAATAAGTACATATAAAAAATTAACATTATTTTCATACAAAAATGCGAAGGCCGCACGGGCTGGCTGGCAAGGCGCGAAGAAATAGTAAATTATTGCAAAGACCGGGAAATAGGCAATTAAAGGTCGAGTACAAGTTTGAAGGCCAAGCCGAAGGCAAGGACTTCACTAATACACAGACAATTGCCATTTCCGCCGAGGCATAGTGCTGTTCTAAAAAGAATGCAGGGAAATAAAAAAATCATACTCTTTATAATTATTCATTTATAGGTACAAATTTATTGCACACAGTACTTACAGAACATACAGAGAAAATAGAGAGTACACAATGAGAGAAAAGGCGTTCTTATTGCTTTTTAACAGACTTCAAAAGAAGGAGGAGGTTCTCAATTCGTCGGCATCTTTAATTTATTTTTTCAAAATAGATCCAATCAAAAAGTATTTTAGAAATCCTAGCACGTCGTTTTATTAAATGACCACATTCCCAAGCATGTTTAAGAAAAAATTATTATATAAAAAAATACAAATAAAATAGTTCGCTCTCTGCCTGTAGTTGTACTGTTGTGTTCTGTAACTTTTCAAAATTCAGTATTAAATTATTTCATACAAAAGCTAAATGAGCGCTGTTGCCACTTAGTTGTTAGTTTTAATTTAAATTACTACAGGCCGAGACTGATTTGGTATTTTTTATAATCCTATATAATATGCTTAACGCCATACAATATGAATTATTTTTCTTGAAGAGAATCACTGTTCAATAACTATGATGTTTAATAACACTGGCACAAGAACATTTATAATTACACCACAAACATGTAAAAGGTTACTTAATATTGTGACCAGTGATAAAATTTAAAGTTAGAGTCAGTAATTACAATCATTTCTTTTTTTGGTTTCTCTCCTGTGTATTTTCACGTGAGTTTTGAGAGTTCTGGCTCGTGAACATTTATAGTCACAATGATCACACGAAAAGGGTTTCTCACCAGTGTGAGTCATTATGTGACTTTTAAGAGTACTGGCTAAGGAAAATTTGGAGTCACAAAGATTACATGTAAAGGCTTTATCCCCAGAGTGTGTCAATATGTGTCTTTTAAGATTACCAGCATAAGAACACGTATAGTCACAATGTTTACATGAAAAGGGTTTCTCTCCTGTGTGGATCTTCATGTGATTTTTGAGATATCTGGCTTGTGAAAATGTATTGTCGCAATGCTTACATGAATAGGATTTCTCACCGGTGTGAATCGTTATGTGCCTTTTAAGAGCACTGGCTATTGAACATTTATAGTCACAGTGCTTACATGTAAAGGGTTTTTCACCTGTGTGAGTCATTATAATGTGTCTTTTGAGATTGCCGGTTTGTGAACACTTATAGTCACAATGTTCACATGAATACGGTTTTATGCCAGTGTGAGTCATTATGTGCGTTTTGAGAGTACTGGTTTGTGAACACCTATAGTCACAATGTTCACATGAAAAGGGTTTCTCACCGGTGTGAGTTCTCAAATGCTGATCTAAACTATATTTGAACCGAGTTTGGTAGTTGCACAAATTGCAGTGCAGTTGGTTGAGCGCAGGAGCAGTGCAGTGAGCTGTGTGCGCTGTGCGGGGGCTGGCCACATGGCTGCTGGCTGTGCTCATGCTGTCTGCGTGGGGGCTTGCCGGAGCTTGAGGACACTCGCACTGAAATCACATCAGTACAACAATATTGCAAGGATACTAGCTGTTCGTACAGTCGTTCCTACCATTCCCATTTCAACCTCAAGAGATAAATGTGCCATGCCACTTGTGAGAGGCTTTTACTCAAGTAAATTGCATAGGTACTAATCTTGCGCCACGTCTTTATAACTTAATTTTAGTTAATAAGCGCGATGCTAAACGACTAAGTAACTTCAGTTTCAATAAGTTAATTTTGGACTGGATCTCTAAATACGATTATCACGATATAGAATCTTTGTTTATGAAATAAGTCTAGACACATATACACACACATACACTTACACTTTCATACACTACACATCCATTCTTACACTTACACACATTTTCTTTATTCTTATTTTATCCTTGCATGATTCTATTATGTATTTGAACTACAACTCTCTTGTTTGCCATATTTGGACTTAAACTATTTGTGTAAACTGACTCCCAAGACACGGGTTTCTGCCTAGTTTGGGAGTCAAGGAGTGTTCGAAAAAATGTAACATTTTGTTTCGTGTGTCCAATAAATTTGTTTCATTTGTTGCTTCAGGTTTTCACATAATATATTACTGTGGTGCAATTAGCTCACAAAGCGACCAAACCCGGACATCCAAAGTAAAAGTATAATTGGGGCTCCACATTGTTCTATGCAGTACACATTTTATTTATTTATTTATTTATGTACCAGAAACTTAACTTAAAATTATACAAAGAAAAGACGTGCACAAAGGACAGCTTATCTCTACTGGAGAGATTTCTTCCAGGAGCCCTTGAATGTGGGGTGTAAATTTTTACCACACATATTGTGTGGTAAAACGTTACACCCCTAAAAGAGTTGAGTTTGTGGGGGAGAGGGAGTTGCGTTTTTTCACTTCCTCTTAAATATTTCTAAAACTATGCAGCTTAGCGCAAAAGTACCAAGGACAAATTGATCTACTTTAAAATACAAACAAAAAAGGACCTTAGCATAATTTTGCTCTAGTGAACAGTTCAGGAGTTATAGAGGGTCTGTTTTTTAGCAAAAACTACACACATACTTATGGCAAAGTGACTTACCATGCTTCCCCCGCCAGTGCTTGTCTCCAGCCATAGGGCGTCTAATGGCTCCTGTTTGACTCGTGTGTCGGACTCAGTGGTGCAGGTGACCGACCATTGGGCATCCAAGGGCTCCTGTTTGACTAGTGTGTCGGACTCAGTGGTGCAGGTGACCGACCATTGGGCGTCCAAGGGCTCCTGTTTGACTCGTGTGTCGGACTCAGTGGTGCAGGTGACCGACCATTGGGCGTCCAAGGGCTCCTGTTTGACTCGTGTGTCGGACTCAGTGATGCAGGTGTCCGACCATAGGGCGTCTAATGGCTCCTGTTTGACTCGTGTGTTGGACTCAGTGATGCAGGTGTCCGACCATAGGGCGTCTAATGGCTCCTGTTTGACTCGTGTGTCGGACTCAGTGGTGCAGGTGACCGACCATTGGGCGTCCAAGGGCTCCTGTTTGACTCGTGTGTCGGACTCAGTGGTGCATTTGTTTGACTGTTTGACTCGTGTGTCGGACTCGTTGTCCAAAAAAGTAGATTTGAATCTTATGATTGATGATGACCACTTAGTGTGCCAAGTAGATTGTGCTTGAACTTCAATTTGATCTGAAGAAGTACTTGGTTGTACAGTAGTTTCTGCTGGTTCTGTTGCTAAAGTTTGACGTTGTTGGTCGGTAAATTGTCGTTGAGTATCAATATGGACGGTGATTAACCTTTGCCCTGAACGAGATGAGGATGTAGTTGTCGCTTCTAGAGAACCACTGGCAATAGCCAAGTTAGCAGCTTGGCGTAATCTGTTGTTTCGCTCTCTTACATTACGTGCTTCTCTTGCAGCTGCTGCCTGTGCAGGAGTTTTGGATGCAGCAATCCGCTGTCTGTACTCACGTTGTATTTGTGCCCTTGTTTTTCGAGCGTGTTGTCGTTGAATTCTAGTTTGGACATTGTTTGACTCTTCCCCTGAACGAGATAGAGATGTAGTTGTTGTTTCAAGAGAATTACTGGCAATAGCCAAGTTAGCAGCTCGGCGTAATCTGTTGTTTCGCTCTCTTACATTACGTGCTTCTCTTGCAGCTGCTGCCTGTGCAGGAGTTTTGGATGCAGCAATCCGCTGTCTGTACTCACGTTGTATTTGTGCCCTTGTTTTTGGCTTTCTGCTGGCTGTGCTCAGTGTGTCTGCGCGGGGGCTGGCCGCAGCTTGAGGACACTCCTTCTGAAATCACATCAGTATAACAATATTGCAAGGATACTAGCTGTTGCCTGCTGCACCAACATAGTTACTTTCAGGTTTTCACATAATATATTACTGTGGTAAGCGTAACCAGGGACGACCTCTGAGACGCTGGGAAGATGAGATAAGACTAACTTTAGGCCCTTACTGGTCAAGAGTAGCTTTAGACAGAGCGCACTGGAAGGAATTGGAGGAGGCCTTTGCCGAAAGGCACTCCAAAATTAGGGACATAATTTAAAAATTTAAGATATTAATAATATGTAATTGTCACTAATTCTGGTGTAAATAAAAGGCTATTTTATTTTATTTTATTTATTACTGAGGTACAATCAGCTCAAAAAGCGACCAAACCCGGACATCCAAAGTAAAAGTATAATTGAGGCTCCACATTGTTCTATGCAGTACACGTCATATTGTGTGGTAAAAAGTTACACCCCTAAAAGAGTTGAGTTTGTGGGGGAGAGGGAGAAGTTGCGTTTTTTCACTTCCCCTTAAATATTTCTAAAACTATGCAGCTTAGCGCAAAAGTACCAAGGACAAAGTGATCTACTTTAAAATGCGAACAAAAACGGACCTTAGCATAATTTTGCTAAATTGAACAGTTCAGGAGTTATAGAGGGTCTATTTTTTAGCAAAAACTACACACATACTTGTGACAAAGCGGCTTACCATGCTTCCCCCGCCAGTGCTGGTCTCCAGCCATAGGGCATCTAAGGGCTCCTGTTTAACTCGTGTGTCGGACTCAGTGGTGCAGGTAACCGAAAATTGGGAGTCCAAGGGCTCCTGTTTGACTCGTGTGTCGGACTCAGTGGTGCAGGTGACCGACCATTGGGCGTCCAAGGGCTCCTGTTTGACTCGTGTGTCGGACTCAGTGATGCAGGTGTCCGACCATAGGGCGTGCAATGGCTCCTGTTTGACTCGTGTGTTGGACTCAGTGGTGCAGGTGTCCGACCATAGGGCGTGCAATGGCTCCTGTTTGACTCGTGTGTTGGACTCAGTGGTGCAGGTGACCAACCATTGGGCGTCCAAGGGCTCCTGTTTGACTCGTGTGTCGGACTCAGTGATGCAGGTGACCGACCATTGGGCGTCCAAGGGCTTCTGTTTGACTCGTGTGTCGGACTCAGTGGTGCAGGTGACCGACCATTGGGCGTCCAAGGGCTCCTGTTTGACTCGTGTGTCGGACTCAATGGTGCAGGTCTCCGAGCATTGAGCGTCCAAGGGCTCCTGTTTGACTCGTGTGTCGGATTCAGTGGTGTATTTCTCCGACCATTGGGCTTCCAAGAGCTCCTGTTTGACTCGTGTATCAGAAATACTGGTGCAGATTTCCGACAATTGGACGTCCAAGAGCTCCTGTTTGACTCGTGTGTCGGACTCAGTGGTGCAGGTGACCGACCATTGGGCGTCCAAGGGCTCCTGTTTGACTCGTGTGTCGGACTCAGTGATGCAGGTGTCCGACCATAGGGCGTCTAATGGCTGGCACTGGATCAATGGAACCTCAATGGAACCACTGGCAATAACCAAGTTAGCAGCTTGGCGTAATCTGTTGTTTCGATTTCTTATATTACGTGCTTCTCTTGCAGCTGCTGCCTGTGCAGGAGTTTTGGATGCAGCAATCCGCTGTCTGTACTCACGTTGTATTTGTGCCCTTGTTTTTGGAACGCGTTGTCGTTGACTTCTAATTTGGACATTGTTCGACTCTTCCCCTGAACGAGATGGAGATGTAGTTGTTGTTTCAAGAGAATTACGGGCAATAGCCAAGTTAGCAGCTTGGCGTAATCTGTTCTTGCGTTGTCTTTCGTTTTTCGATTTTCTCGCAGCAGCCACCTGAGCAGGAGTTCTAGATGCTTTGATACGCTGTCTGTACTCACGTTGTTTTTGGGCTTTCGATTTTGAAGCAGTGAACGCAAATGGCGTTGCTAAAGTAACTGCTACAGCATCTTGAACGTCCGTGGGTTCACTCATCGAAGGTAGTGGCTTATTCGTGACATCCTCTGGTTCGTCAGGCTTTTTTTCCATGGTGGGATTGTAAGCGGTTCTGCAAAATAAATCGTCGTTCTAAACAATTTAAAAAAAATTTTCATTCAGAAAATCATTTTAAATTTAAAAAATAAAAATACAACAAAGTACTTGAACAAAATTTATTGTTTGAATTTCTACTCAATTGTTATAATTTAAATTTTGATTTTATTATTTTAATAATATAATTAAATTTTTTCAATTAGTTACCTACTGAATATCTTATCCAAAAAGTTGGTTCACGCGTCAGGTGACCAAAGAGCTGGCGCTTACTTAGCCCAACGGCTAAACCTAGCTATACAGCGAGGCAATAGCGCCAGTGTTTTGGGCACCATGCCATTAAGCGAGCATTTGGACGGTGTGTACATTTTGTAAATATATTTAGTCTTAATTTATTTTTTAACATTTTAGTTTATTTAGTATAAATATGTAGTTTTTATAATAAATTAAAATATTTAAGGTACCTACTTAATTATTTTTGCAAATTTAATTGTAATTTGTTATAAAAAAGTAATAATTTTAAATAATTCATTATAAGAATAAACAATGATTAAATTATTGTTTAGAAAAATCCTAAGCTAAGAGGGTATGGGCTGAGGCTAGAATTCCAGCCGGCGACTACAAAACCCTACAAGCATTTCATTGTTAACAGAGTTATAAGACATTGGAACGAACTGCCTGAGGACATCATAACCGCTGAATCGCTAAACCAATTCAAGAACCGACTCGACAAACATCTGAGGCCTGAGCATGCAACAATGAGCACAATCGATATAGGCGCATCAGCGAAAGCTGCTTAGCCTATCATTAAATAATCAAAAATAATAATAAATCTTACATTTAAAATTTGGAAACATTAAAATTTTCATAAATCTAGTTTTTAAAAAGTCCGCCTCAATGTGTTTGATAAAGGAGAAAATGTTCCCTTTGGGCTTTGACGGAAGGCTGGTCCAACCTGTCATTTCAGACACGTTGTGATAGGTGGAAGATTTAATATTTGTTTTAATTTTTTTAAATCATAGCTACGCTCGATAATTATTTCGATTGAATAGTAAAGCCATCGATTTTTTACTCATCGTGAAATAGTTCTGATCTTGATTCTTGTTGTTTATTTTTGTCAATTATAGCATAACCTGCAATCGCTGTACTAGCGGACCGATACTATTCATTTTAATTATGAAAGCCCGAATATTCGACAATATATCACTGAATATATAATTAATAACGAATGAATCATTACCTTTAACGCTGTAATCTGTAATAATTATCGTTGCTGTAGACAATTGACACTACATTCACTTTTCACTTACCTTTTTTTTTTTTTAATAACTGGCTTTACGGCGGGCTCTGGGTTCCAGCATAGACAACCACAGCAGAGAGAGCCCTTCTGAGCCTATTTTCACTTACCTACTCGATCAAAACCACAGAACACTATATACAAAGAGGATATAATCACTACGTTTTAAATAAATAAGTATCAAAACATGTAAATGTACTATCCCAACAAAAACATTTTTATGTAAATGTTGCCAGACGAGTATATGGCTCACACTTTCAAAAAGTTATCAGATCTCATGTAGGGCAAGACTTCTGACTTTATACACCCTTAAATACAAGCTCTAACTTCACAAACTCTACACTGTAGTTACAATAATGTCTTGGCCGTTTGGCTGCCGTCACATGGGCGTAAAGTGAAAAATTTATCCCACCAAAATCATATTCCTGATTTCAAATTTTGATTTAACAGAACTTACAGACTACTGAAAAGTGAATTTAAATTTTTGATTTTACGCCCAATGTAACGGTAGCCAAACGGTCAAGACATTATTGTAACTAAAGTGTAGAGTTTGTGAAGTTAGAGCTTGTATTTAAGGGTGTATAAAGTCAGAAGTCTTGCCCTACATGAGATCTGATAACTTTTTGAAAGTGTGAGCCATATACTCGTCTGGCAACATTTACATAAAAATGTTTTTGTTGGGATTTCATTTCTTTTTGTAAGTTTTTTAAAACAATGTTTTTTATTAACTTAATTTTTCTTTTTTTTGTGTATTTCTTGCACTTCAGGTGCGCCTCTTTTCACAGCCCACTCTCTAATATGTTTGTATTACGAGTAGATACGTACTTTGCTTAAAAGTATATTTTGAAAATTTAAAAAACTTATAGCGGATTTAAAGTTAGTAGTTTTGGCCTACCGAAAGTGAAACTAATTTTACATTTATCAAGATAAAATGATAATCAAACGTAATGTGTAGATCCAAATTTCAATTTCTAACTTCAAATTTTACCTATTAAAACACAAAGTCAGTTTGGATGTTTGTTACTCAATCACAACGCAACCACTGAACTGATTTGGCTGAAATTTAAAATGTAGACTGATTATATCCTGGACTAACACAGACTACTTGTTATCCATTAAAAATCTACGGAAGGTATCGGTGAGATTTGTGTGTTTATTAGTTTTTTAACTATTGTTTTATTTATAGACTTTATTTTCGTTGGGCGCTGAGGCGCTCTTGAAATTCAAATTTGACGCTTGACATGCTTGACAACTCATTTTGGTCACAGAGCACTGGACTCTGGGCAATGAACACGCGGAGCTCGGTACGGGAATTCGGGCTTGCCGCGTGCACTATGGTACTGGGCACACTGACGTTGGGGCGCTGTTAAAATCCATATAATTTAGGCTTGGCATGCCCGACGGCTAACTGTGGTTACTGGGCACTGGGCCTTGGGCACTCATCTCACCCTGGGCACTGGGAACTGAGAGCTGGGCTCGTTGGACGGGTCGGATGGGTTGTATGTAACTTGGGCTTGACGCGTCCGTTTGGGCACTAAGCAGGTATTTATGCGCTATAACGCTCTTCAAAATCAGAGAGATATCACGCTTGGCACGTTCGACAGCTCAAGCTGGGCACTGGGCACTCGGCTCAATGTGGGTTCTTGTCATTGAGCGCTGGATTGTGGTCACTCGACATGCAGTGAAACTCGGCTTGTTAAACATGACATGCATGGAACTTATTGGCTTGAAAC
Source organism: Coenonympha arcania (assembly GCA_036785405.1). Classification (NCBI taxonomy): domain Eukaryota; kingdom Metazoa; phylum Arthropoda; class Insecta; order Lepidoptera; family Nymphalidae; genus Coenonympha; species Coenonympha arcania. Next base: position 2,501,268 of record CM072081.1, read on the forward strand.
GTGCGATATTACTGGGCACGGGGCACTGGGCACTTGGGCGCTTGGCCACTTGGGCACTGGAATCGCGCTTATATTTACCAAAAAAAAAATTACATGTTTTTCCAGATGTATACTAGCAGATATCTAACATGAAATTAAGTTTTTTATTACCTATATACGTATGGGAAACCCCATATGAACTTCCAACCCCCTAATTTGATGGATGTGGGGTGATTTACTAAAAATCCTGAAATACGTATTTAATTGTTTATTACAAAGAGTCCCTATATCAATTTTGAGACCTCTAGCATCAATATTTGCCGTAGTTTCATACAAACTTCCATCCCCCCATACGAACTTCCAACCCCCTAATTTGATGGATGTGGGCTGATTTACTAAAAATCCTGAAACACGTATTTAATTGTTTATTACGAAGAGTCCTTATATCAATTTTGAGACCTCTAGCATCAATATTTGCCGTAGTTTCATACAAACTGCCATCCCCTATTTCAAGGGGAGGGGTTAAATTTCCAACTTTTGGATTTTTTTTGTTGGTTGTGTACTAATTCTAGCTTACATACCAAATTTCAGCTTTCTAGGACTTCAGGAAGTACCTAGGAATTTTGATGATCATCAGTGAGTCAGTCAGTCAGTCAGTGACGAAATCTTGGTTTTTTAGATTTCAATAAAATCTAAAGTATAAGACCTGTGATATTGAAACTTTATACGTTTAATAAGTTCACCGGCGACATCATTTCCCGAGAATTTTGATTATCTGGAATAATTCTGGCCTAAGTTATAAGGGTTTAAAAATACGGCGAAACACTTCGAAAAAAGATAGGTAGTGCCCTCGCGCTTCGCTTGACTCGTCTGGCGGGGACACTACCGTGTCCCCAGATAGTACCGCAGATGAATGATCCAATAGATGGACAGATAAAATAGCAACGACATGCACTATTTTTGTACTCTTTTTACTTTATAAGTACAGCTGTCCACGCAGACGCATCGCTCACTCAAGTAGGAGAGAGACGGATGTCGAACGCTGCCGAACGCAAAGGCCGATTGTGCTTCTTTGTCGCTCGTTCCGCGCTCTCGCTTGCACTTCAAGCCTTACATGGAACGCCTCAGAGCGAGGTTACGCCGCATGAGTCATGGTTTTTCGTGCGTGCAGCCGGCTCTATCGAATCAAAAGACGTTGTCACGTCAAAAAAAAAACCTTTTCATTGTCATTGAAGTTTAAGCAAGACAAAGGAGATATTTCAAATTGGGCTAGGTCTTGTACGGTACCTTATAAAACCCCGTACGGTGAACCTGTGCGTGTGTGCGTACCTGCGCAGGTCGTCTTCATTGCTTCATCGATTGAGACCTAGCAGTGCTAGTGCGTCCTCATCCTCACTCGATGCCATCGCAAATAGAACTTGTGGCGGATACCTATTACACTGGCAACTTTGCCATACAATCTACAAAACGTTCCCCACAATTTCCCTCACGCAGGAATTTTAAATGTAGGAGCAGGCGTCCCTCTAGGCGCTTGGCGTCTATCTACCATCTCACGTCTCACACGAGACACACTAGCGCGTCGCAGCTCCCAATTCGTAAAGCTGTGTAACTTGTATTACAACATTAATTGGGATTAAACATTCGTTCGCGCTAAACAGTATTTTATTAGGATCAACCCGAACCAAATCCTAAACTGGTGAATCCTAAAAACTGAAGACCGTTACGGTACACCGGAACATCCCCATACACGCTACCTGACCTGTGCAGGTACACCTGCACAGGTAACCTGTGCGGTGGACCGTAATGTGTATGGCCGCCCTTAGAATGGGTTGCTTGACTTGACCGAAACGTTATAGTCAAGTCAAGCAACCCATACTTGTCAATATACTCTATGCCATCCTCAGTGATATTTATAGCTACCGTTACCACCACAGTTTTAAAGTCATTGTCAAAAAACATATAATCTAATAATTTATGTGATCTGTGATTAGTTACCATGTTTACCATGTTACTTGAAAAATGAAAAATCCATGACAAGAATTCTTGGAAAATAGGGATATGTTTCCATCTCCTCCCAAGTTAAAAAATTATGTAAGAAAAAATGCATATTATGTATAATAATCACTTTTTGAAACAAAAAGTGCTGAGTAATAAATAGTTTCTTCTAGTAAGTTTTTCGTTTTTTTTTGTTTTTCTTTAATTCGTGGCGTCAGCCAGTCCAAGGCTCCGACTGAAAATCAGCGCTGTGTGCTCCCATGCTTATATGGGGCACACAGCACCATGCTGAGTTGGGGCCTTTTTCCGGGTTGTGCCACATGTGACAGGCGGTGTCTGGTGCAAGTATATATGTATTATCTATGGTCTGGTGCTTCCCTCACTTGGGCAATTATTGGTATTTGTTGCCCGAGTGGGGGAATCTTCAGGCATCGTTTTAGTACGTAGGTATATTGTTTTGTTACATGTGGCATAATTTTCTGCGAAATAATTTCTATTCAGTGCAAACCTGCTTTCAGAACCCGGTGGTAGAGTTTAGACTTTTCAGGAGAGCCTATTATTTAGCCCTATGTGAAAAATAAAGATTTTTATTTTCATTGGCTGCTTGTGAGCACTTTCCGTCACAGTATTTAGCTTGAAGCACAATAAAGCAATGGTGAGGTCTAGGTTGGAGCGCGCTTGCCTATAAAATGCCTAATCACTCTTCTCTTGAAGGCACCCAGAATGTACTTGGCTGGAAACACGGAGGCTGGAAGGGCGTTCCACACCTTAGCGGGTCGTATCAGAAACGTGGAAGAAAACCGTTTCGTGCGAGTATGTTGGACGTCAACCACATAAGGATGCCACCGCTCTCGGCGTCTTGCAGTCCTATGGTAGAAAGGTGAAGGAGGCACAAGGTTATGTAGTTCCTGAGCACAGATGTGGCATAGATTTTTTTGAAGCAGCGACTGGAATATTATTCAATTTGGCGGGTAAAAGAATAAAAAGAGAAAAAATTAACAAATTTTATTCTAATTTTAATTTTTAATGTCATACTAACAAATATTTGAAAGCATCCGAATGGCAACACTGCTGCCCATAGAAAAAAAATACATTTGATTTTTAAGAGTACCAACTTAAACTATACTAACTTCTACTAGCACATAGTTTTTTTTTACTCTATACAAGTTATTACTTTACTGCGATTTCACCTGGTGGTAAGTGATGGTGCAGCTTAAGATGTTATCGTACTAACTTGGAAGGGTAAGTAAATTTATCCCAACGGTTCCTACAAGCATCGCACCGGAACGCTAAATCGCTTGGCGGTACGTCTTTGCTGGTAGGGTGGTAACTAGCCACGGTCAAAGCCACCCACAAGACCAGACCTGAGCCAATTTAGAAATTATAAAATTCCAAAGTGGCCCGTGGCGGAAATCGAACCCGCGACCTCCCACTCGAATTCCAGCGCGCCGCCACTGCGCCAGGGAGGTCGTCAAGTATTTATAACAGTACCTACAAACATAGGGTTTCTTTTCTGTGTGTCTTCATATGAGTTTTAAGAGTACTAGCTCGTGAACTCCTATAGTCACAATGTGTACATGTAAAGGGTTTCTCACCAGTGTGCGTCATTATGTGACTTTTAAGAGTACTGGCTTGTATACATTTATAGTCACAATGTTCACACACAAACAGTTTGTCACCAGTGTGAATCTTCATGTGCTGTTTAATAACACTGGCACGAGAACATTTATAATCACATAACTTACACGTAAAGGGTTTCTCACCAGTGTGTGTCATTATGTGACTTTTAAGCATACTGGCTCGTGAAGCCTTATAGTCACAATGTTTACACATGAAGGGTTTTTCACCGGTGTGGGTTTTAAGGTGATTTTTAAGAGTACTGTCTTGAGAACACTTGTAATTGCAATATTTACATGAATAGCGTTTCTCACCGGTGTGGGTCATCATGTGACTTTTAAGATAACTAGCTTGTGAACATTTATAGTCACAATGTTGGCATGAAAAGGGTTTCTCACCGGTGTGAGTTCTCAAATGCTGCGCTAAATTGTACCTAAATACAGTTTGGTAGTTGCACAAATTGCAGCGCAGCTGGTTGAGCGCGGCAGCAGTGCAGTGAGCTGTGTGCGCGGTGCTCAGTGTGTCTGCACGGGGGCTGGCCACAGCTTGAGGACACTCCTGCTGAAATCACAAGTTCCACATCAGAACAGCAATATTGTAAGGTTGGTTGTAAATTAAATTGGTTGTCTGTAAAGTCGGTTTACGGACGATAGATTTACGTGATAACGTCATAATTGCCCTCTCTATCGTTTGTTTTATCGTGCCTCTCTCTCGCTTGCACGTACAGGCTCAAGTAGAACATTACTATTTTTCATGAGTGTTGCTGGTGTTCATCAATTTATTAAATGTTACCTATCATGTCAAAAACAAAGTTTGGATTTAAATCAGCTTGGTACATCCATGGTTATCCTTTCAGCGAAACCGGTTCAGTATTTGCATTGAGAAAGAGTAACACACATCAATTGTACGAGTTAATGTGGAGACTGTAGACTATAAAAAACAAAGTTTCGATTTGAATCAGCTTGGTACTTCCATGGTTATCTTTTCAGCTAAACCGGTTCAGTATTTGCATTGAGAAAGAGTAACAAACATCAAGTCTTCCAAACTCACATCTATCACATCATCGTCCGACTGGTGTGCCACCCCCATGCTGTCACCGCCGACCTTGTGCTTCACCACGTTCACGTGTATGTCCAAGGGCGACCATTGGGCGTCCAAAGGCTCCTGTTTGACTCGTGTGTCGGACTTAGTGGTGCAGGTGTCCAAGCATCGGGCGTCCAAGGGCTCCTGTTTGACTGGAGTAGGGTTCACATTGGTACTAGTCCCTGACCACTGGACGTCTAAAGAGTCCTGTTTGACTGGTGTGGTGTTCACATCGGTACTAGTCCCTGACCACTGGATGTCTAAAGATTCCTGTTTAACCGGTGTGGTGTTCACATCGGTACTTTGCTCTGTCCACTGGACGTCCAGGGGCTCCTGTTTGACTTGTGTGTCGAACACAGTTGTGCAGGTGTCTGACCATTGGGCGTCCAAGGCCTCCTGTTTGAGTTGGGTGTCGGACTCAGTGGTGCAAATGTCCGACCATCGGGAGTCCAAGGGCTCCTGTTTGACTCGTGTGTCGGACTCGGTGGTGCAGGTGTCAGACCATTGCACGTCCAAGGGCTCCCGTTTGACTCGTGTGTCGGACTCGGTGGTGCAGGTGTCCGACCGTTGCACGTCCAAGGCCTCCTGTTTAACTTGTGTTCCGCGCGCGGCGTCTTCCTGTGTCTGCATGTCGAATGTTGATCGATAGTCGTATCACGAGTGAACAGCAAACTTCTCACCAGCAGGTATTTGGAGTGCAGTGGTTCGCAGGGCTCGCATGTCTGCCTCAGCTCGGGTCTTTCAAGCCTGATAACTTTTTACCACCTTTTTACCCAAAACAAACAAACCCAAACAAAAATCAAAATTAAACTAAAATTTTTGTTATTATCTCTGTGATTTGTCTCGTGTTCTGTGGTCCTGCTGTGGGTTGTTTATGGTGGTCTTATGTCTTAACTCAATGCAGTGGCGTAGCGTGTGATTTCGCCGCCCGGGGCCGAACCTAAATATGCCGCCCCCCTTATTTTCAGGCTTCCGTACCTTAAGGGTAAAACGGGACTCTGTTACTAAAAAAATGGAAAATTCTTTCCAAAAAACCAACTTTAAATGACTCATGTTCACCAATTCGAAAGAATTTTCCATTTAATTTTTTACTTTTTAGTGGAAAACAACAAATGCGCAAGGCATTGGAAAAAAATCCCAAATCGCTTGAAGTGTGCTTCTAAAATCTGAAGAGTTCCCTCAATTTCTCTGAGATTATCACATTATCAGATCCTGACTTGACGACTACAGTCATTACTTGATGACAGCAAATGCAAAACTAGCAAAATTTTAAGAGTTCCGTCGATTTCTCCAGGATCTAATCATTAGATCAAATCCCCCTTTCAAAGAAAAAAAGAATTTTCTAAATTGCTCCACGCGTCTTCGAGTAATCGGGGAACATATATAAAAAAAAGATTCCGACGAAATAAGAACCTCCTCCTTTTTTTTTGAGGTCGGTTAAAAAACAGAATAAAATAGGTATTTAATGGGGCTCCTGTCTAACAAATGTTACTTTTTTTGCTTGTGATATTGATAACGGTAACAGGTAGACGCTTCAAATGTTTAGGCTATATTTAATTATTATATTCACTTTAAAAATAAAAAATAATAATTTAAAAACACAACTACCCTGATATTAAACGAACTAAAAAGTATTGAATTGAAGAATTGTTGTCATGGAAACTCACGAAAAAAAGTTATTTTTGTATGTACATCCTACCTATATAAATGTGTGTGAACATATATTATATATTCGATTACTACTCTCTGATATCTTCATTTTGATACCCATATTTGTGTTAATTAAAGAAAATATTTTGTTTTCCACTTTTTAAAATGGCGCCTCACATTCGCCATATTGATTTTTTCCAAAAAACTATAGCCTATGTTACTCGGGAGGATGTATGGATTCCAACCATACCCCATAAATCTCGAAATTTGTTCAGCCGTTCAGAAGTTATGGTGGAATAAAAAAACTCACAAACATACGTACAGAACCCTACAAACATGAACCCTAAAAACATTACACTCCTTTTTTTGGGCAGTTGTATAATAAATACCTATTCATTAAACAGAAAAAGTACAAAAGCAAAGTGAGGTTTGATCTCGGTTGTCCAATAAATAATAACGACGGTCGCACCGCTGCGCTTTTTGAGCCCATTATAATAATAAAATAGCAACTAAACTCTAAAGTGCAAAATATTTACAAAAGTACACAGTCCAAGTGCTCGCTTAATGGCATGGCGCCCAAAACACTGGCGCTATTGCCTAGCTTTATAGTCACACTTGGCCATGGGGCTAAATGTTTATTTAATGCCAGTTCTTTGGCCAAAGAGTTGGTTCACCTATCAGGTGAAAATCAACATAATGACAACCATGGGCGCCGCCAGGATTTCTTTGAGGGGGGTGCATATCTGGATCTACACTAATAATTCCGTTTCATTAGAATATTGTTTCACGGGCATTTAACTTTAAATTATGACGTAAATTTGTCAGCGTACGTACAAACAACTTTTAAGGGTGGGAAAAAGCATGGAGTACTTTTTACAGGCTGAAATTGCAATAGTTGAATTTTCAACGTCGCAGTATCCTTGAACCCAACTTATTGTTAAAATCGAGCAAAAAAACCTCCAAAATTCAACTTTTTTTACGATTTAACTTAATTTTGTTTTGTTATTAATCTTTGTTGATTTGTTATCTACCTATAGCATATTTTAAATTTTCAAGTATGGTTCATGAGATAGAGCTCAGTGACAAACAGAAATTTTGCCGAAAAGCAGATGTTAGAGCGGATGTTTATATACTTGACAAAATATATCAGCAAACGCGAGCGAAGCGAGCGAAAAATTTTTTAAGTTTTGTCAGAACAAGTCCGTGTTTTTTTTCCGTATGCCGCCCTTTCGTATTCGGCCGCCCGGGGCGGTCCGCCCCGCCCCCCCCGCCCCCCCCATGCTACGCCACTGACTCAATGTCAATCATAATATTCTGTGACTCAATCTCACAACCAAATAAAGGTACAAGTCCTTTTCACGAAAGAAGTCCCATAGGTGCGGCGCTAGTAGTAGTATGTCTAGGCAATTATTGTATGTAAAATCTATTAGTTCCACCTGATTAGGTACCGCGCATAGAGCTATTATATTAGCTCTATGGTACCGCGGGACTTCTTTCATGAAAAGGACTATACCTATATATACTCTTTGGTCACATCATTCACCACAGATTAATCTCTTCTTCTTCTGTAAAGGATTTGGCTCCGCGCGTAGAGCGATTGAGCCATTGTCAATTTTATTGTTCGTTTCATTTTTTTATAAAGCGAGGCAGATTAATCTCCAGAGTTTGATAAGGACAGTCACGCAGATTATTATTACCTCATTATTACATAAGTGATGCGTGAAACCGCCACAATCACCAACAGCGACACCCTCACCACACAAGAAAAATCTTTGGTAAGGTAAGCTTTGTTTTCATATTTTTTAGGTAGGTACGGATATCTAGAGCCCAATGACGAAGTACGTTAATATATGTAGGTACCTATTATGTACGTTGTGTTAGCCTAGTTTTTTGTTTGTTCAAAACCATAGACTACATACAGTGTAGTAGGTCTGTGTACTGGTGAATACATAAATCGTATAATCTTATAGGTATCTATGGGTGAAGAATTTTCCTAGATCTATTGAATTTTCAGTTCTGCCCGCGAAACTCAATTTCTATTTTGCTGAAATAACACAGTTAGCTAAAAGGCATAGCTGCTAAAGCCTAAAACGTTAAAATGTGGGAATACAAGTATCCCAGACTAGACTGACTAGTAATTTTTCATATCATGGAAGAAAAATTGTATATAATGATAATTTTGAAAAGTGTAAGTGCCGAGTTTCTTGCTAGTTCTTCTCGGTGCAAACCTGCCTTCCGAATCTGGTGGTAACGTTTGTACTTTTCATAAGAGCCTATTATTTATGTGAAAAATAAAGATTTTCATTTTCACTGGCTTCTGATCTTACTGGTGACTGTGTAGACATAATGTTTAGCTTGTCCCACCAATCTAATATTGCAATGTGACCAGAGATAAGATACCTCAGGATATGGGCATCCGAACGATTTCATAAACACTTTCACATCATTTACTTACTTTGAATCATAGTTTTTTTTTGTACCTCTATTTAATGTTTATTAAATTATACTTTATAAGAAATTTATACGAACTTAAATTAAAAATTAAAACTAGTTATAAAATTAAACTATATCTAAATTAAACTAAATATATACATATATATAAAACTAAAAAATATTATTAAAGGGAGTCCCTGATGGCAAGGTTCCGAACATACTGGCAGCGTTCCCCCTTTGAATAGCTAGGCTAATTATATTATATATCCGAGGTGTAGAATTATGTATTAATTACCCTAAGTTTTCGAAGCTGGACGTGACTGGAACGCAGTTTTAACTTTTCCAGCCGTCATCGATCCATTAAATTATGACTCATTGTGATTGAGACAAAATAAAAAAATATTTCACTTCATTTACGTAAACCTTTTTCGTACAAGCAAACATCTGACTAAATTCTGCTGGTGCCAAAACAACCATTTTTGGCACCCATGAACTAGCGACATTTTTCCCAATGTCTGCCCTGTCCAGAGTATATGTCTATTGATGTGACATAGATTTTTTTGTAGAACGCAGATGGCGAATTAATCAATTTGACTGGTAAAAAATTAAAAAGAACTTAAATTTTTTTAACATAAATTTAGTTCTGATTATTATTTTCAATTTTATAGCAACAAAACTTAAAAGCGTGGGATTGGCGAAGAAAAAAACTTAACATGTCGCGGGCTTCAAGCCAGAGGGATGTATAAGCATTGGGTATTACAATACTTTCGAATTTGATAATTCTATTACAAACTAGGATAAAAATAACGACATACACTGAAAAAAGTAAAATAAAATCCAACTAAAATTTACAAAGTTACAGGCAAGTGGGAAGTGGGAACCCACTGTGTTCCCACTGTCATGACAATCTGTTGTCACTGCAAAACATGTTGTAGACGACAGTAAATCGTGTCATTCAATCAAAGAACTTCCGCTAAATTCGACCTTATAGCCTTGTTATGCTTATGCGCTTGGCTTGGTTGCGGGAGGTAGATTTTTTATGTTTTTTAAGTATTGTTTTATATTACTTAAATAAATCAATGTACTGTATAATACTTAAGTAAAAAACACAGAGTTTTATGAAATTTAAGGTGACTTAATTCAAGGTGTATAGGCATAGTATTAAAATAAGTTTAATTAATGTAACTAATTGTACTTATTCTAAGGAAGAGTGACAATAAAAATTTCATTTCATTCTATATGTGAACACCTCCATTTAAACATATAAGCCACAACACTTAAAACTACATGATTATCTGTCGTCACGACAAAGTGGGAATGCGCCCTAAGTGCTCACAACTTGTGTGACTAGCGTTTCTTGTGTGACTTGTGTGACTAGTGTGACCAGTGTGGCTCATCGTGTGACTTATACACTAGTACTAGAACATATTTTATAATCACACAACTTACAAGTAATGAGTTTCTCTCCAGTGTGACTCAATAAGTGACTTTTAAGAGAAATGGATGTCGAGAATTTAAGGTTACAGTACTTACAATAGGTTTTCTCGTGTGTGTCTTCATGTGATTTTTAAGAGAGATTTGACGACCTCCCTGGCACAGTGGCGGCGTGCTCGGATTCGAGTGGGAGGTCGCGGGTTCGATTCCCGCCACGGGCCACTTTGGGATTTTATAATTTCTAAATTGGCTCAGGTCTGGTCTGGTGGGAGGCTTCGGCCGTGGCTAGTTACCACCCTACCAGCAAAGACGCACCGCCAAGCGATTTAGCGTTCCGGTGCGATGCTGTGTAGAAACCATTGAGGTAAATTTACTTACCCTTCCAAGTTAGTACGATAACATCTTAGACTGCACCATCACTTACCATCAGGTGAGATAGCAGTCAACATGTATAGAATAAAAAAAAAAAAAGAGTTCTGGCTTGTGAACATTTATAGTCACAATGGTTACATGACTAGCGTTTCTCACCATTGTGGTTCATCATGTGACTTATAATAACACTAGTACTAGAACATTTATAGTCACACAACTTACAAGTAAAGAGTTTTTCACCAGTGTGACTCAATAAGTGACTTTTAAGCATAATGGATGTCGAGAATTTAAGGTTACAGTACTTACAATCATGGGTTTTCTTTTCTGTGTGTGTTTCTGTGTGTGTCTTCATGTGCTGTTGAATATCACTGGCACGAGAACATTTATACACACACAACTCACAAGTAAAGGGTTTCTCAACAGTTTGACTCAATAAGTGCTGTTCTTCTGTGTGCATCTTCATGTGATTTTTAAGAGTTCTGGCTTGTGAACACTTATATTCACAATGGTCACACGAATAGGGCTTCTCACCAGTGTGAATCTTCATGTGCTGTTTAATAACACTGGCACGAGAACATTTATAGTCACACAACTCACACGCAAAGGGTTTCTCACCCGTGTGAGTTTTAATGTGATTTTTAAGATTACCAGCTTGCGCACACTTATAATCACAATATTTACATGAAAAGGGCTTCTCACCAGTGTGAGTCAACATGTGCCTTTTAAAATAACTAGCTAGTAAGCACTTATAGTCACAAAGTTTACAATTAAAGGGTTTTTCACCAGTGTGCCTCTTCAAGTGATACTTAAGATAACTGGCTTGTGAAAACCTATAGTCGCAATGCTTACACGAATAGGGTTTCTCATCGGTGTGAGTCAATATATGCTTTTTAAGATTACCAGCTAGGGAACACTTATAATTGCATTGTTTACACGAAAAGGGTTTATCGCCAGTGTGAGTCAGCATGTGGTTTCGAAGTTGACTAGTTTGTGAACACTTATAGTCACAATGCTTACACGAAAAGGGTTTCTCACCAGTGTGAGTTCTCATATGTCGCACTAAATTAAACTTGTACAAACTTTCGTAGTCGCAAAAATTGCAATAAAGCTTATTCAAAGGTGGAGTAGTGTGGAAGATTGTCACCATAGTCGGGCTCGGGGTGTCTGCGCGGGAACTGGTTGCAGCTCGAGTTCTCTCCCTCTGAAATACAAAGTGCACATTTGTTCAACAATGTTATAGGATTTTGATCACCTCCCTGCCGCAGTGGCAACGCGGTCGAATGGAGTGGGAGGTCCCGGGTTCGATTCCCGCCACGGGCCCCTTGGAATTTCTGAATTAGCTCAGTTCTGGTCTGGTGTGAGGCTTTGGCCGTGGCTACTTACCAGTCTACAAGCAAAGATGTAAGCGATTTTTTCTAAATCTAAATTTTGAATTTTTTCATCACTTCTTGCCAAGGAATAACTCTTCCATCTTTTATATTTTCTGAGTTAGACATTGCTGAAGTTTTGTATGAATGCGGCCATCTTGAATCCACCATTTTGATTTTTTCCCACGTAACTTCCAATTGGATGACGTTTTAAGTGACATTTCATTAAGCACCTGGCAACAGCAAGTATTTTTTTTTACTCTATACACTTGACTGCGATCTTACCTGATGGTAAGTGATGATGCAGCCTAAGATGTTATCGTACTAACTTGGAAGGGTAAGTAAATTTACCCCAACGGTTTCTACAAGCATCGCACCGGAACGCTAAATTGCTTATTGGTGTGTCTTTGCTGGTAAATTTCAGAGAAGCAACTTACAGTGCCAAGTGTGCTTCCACTGCCAGTACTGGTTTCCGCCCGTTGGACGCCCAAAAGCTCCTGCTTGACTGGTGTGGCGTTCATATTGGTGCTAGTTTCTGACCACTGGACGCCCAAAAGCTCCTGCTCGACTGGTGTGGCGTTCACATTGGTGCTAGTTTCTGACCACTGGACGTCTAAAGTCTCCTGTTTCACTAGTGTGGCGTTCATATTGCTGTTAATTTGTGACCCCTGGACTTTCAAGGGCTCCAGTTTGACTCGTGTGTCAGACACAGTGGTGCAGACCATGTCAGACCATTGGACGTTTGAGGGCTCGAGTTTGACTTGTGTCTCGGACACAGTGCTGCAGGTGTCCGACCATTGGACATCCAAGGGCTCCTGTTTGACTATTATCGCGTTCACATTGCTACTAGTTTGCGACCCCTGCACGTTCAAGGGCTCCAGTTTGACTCGTGTGTCGGATTCAGTGGTGCAGGTGTCTGACCATTGGACATCCAACGGCTCCTGTATGACTCGTTTTCCGAGCACGGTGTCTGCCTGTGTCTGCATATCGATTAATAGTAGTGTCACAGGTGAACAGCGAGCAGGTATTAGGACCGCGGTGGTTCTCAAGCTCGTACGTCTGCGTCAGGCCTCACGGGTGTACGTCACTGCCGTCGCAGGTTTGACCATGTAACCAAACTGAAGTCCCAATAAAAACCGAGGTTAGAAACTATTCAATTCAATTTCGGGGTTATGGCCACAGAACACATATACTCTCTAACGATGGCTTGCAAGTTGCAGCTGTCCAATTGGAACCATAATGGAACCTCTCTCTGCTGTGGTTGTCTATGATTGGATTTGGAACGATAAAACAGTGTTGCCAGAGTATACTCAGCCCGGTTGCCATTTTTGTACATACATTGGGATTTGTAGGTTCAAATGTTACGGTTAAAGATCTTTATTTTCTCAAAAGAATTACAAATAAATTCGCTTATTTGAGAAAACACAATAAACTTATCTTAGTTTCATAAACACTGAGCATGCTGAGCTTAAAATTTTAAAACAAAAACACATTATACATTATACACAGTTGTCAGTTAATAACTAACTACTAGGTACAGTACGCATTTAACAATTTTTTTTTTAAAGTGGGTAGTTCCAGTTATCACGCATCACTATAGAAAACATTGCGATCTGACTTTAGCAATGTTGCCATCTGAAACTAAATGTTGCCATTAGAAAAAAAAACCTGTAAAAAAGAAAAGCAAAATGCCAATGAAACTCAAAAGTAAAATTATGAACTCGTGCATCTTACCTACCTTAACTTATGGCTGGCAAACTTGGAAGTATACTAACAAAGCAAGTCGAATGATAACGTCCTGTCAAAAAACGATGGAGAGGAGCATTTCAAATATAAGAAAAATAAATAAAATTTGTAACTCTATTATTCGACAGCAAACCAAACTTACCGACGCTCTCTCCTTCTCATTAAGATCTAAATGGAACTGGGCCGGCCACATCGCTAGGTTTGCCGACGATCGTTGGACAGGTTGACAAAGTGGCCAGGCCCCAGTGGCTCACGCGCTAGAGGCAGACTTTATAGCCGTTGGGACGACAATATTAGCAGAGCAGGACAAAACTGGCTGGTGGTGGCAAGAGACAGGCAACGATGGACATCTCTGGGGGAGGCCTTGACCCGCGAGGGGTTTTCTAATACTCAATAAATATAAATAAGATAAATTTTATTAGTAATAAGTTAATATTAAGATTTCACTTTTCTAACTATCTTTTTTGTATTGTAACAGGAAAAAATAAAAGGCTTTTTTTATTTTATTTTATTTTTATAGACAGATATATTTTATAGACTTGCGTGACATGCGGCGCCATGATGAGCGCCATGATTTATTGCATTGTCAATGCACTAAGGTTACTACCTTAGGGGACGCTATCAAATTATTGTTTCGTAGGTCTGTGGACCCGTGTCAATCGTCAAAATTGGGGCAAAATTGGGAGACGTTCCATCTGTCGCATCCATGGAATTTTGAATCTACTACCATTGTATTATAAAATATTTCACATGGCAATAATTGTGCGAAAGGGACACACCAAGAAAAAGATTTCTCGCTCACGCTCACTTCTATAAGGAGATATTGGTTAATTAAAAAAATACTTTGAAAACAGTTTGATAAGGTTCATTTTAATATACAGTGTGAGTCTTCATAATGTGCACATATTGAAATGAGGGAAACTATGCTTAATTTTATCGACGGAAAACGTATCAAAAAAAATCTTAAATTTTTCTTTATATTTTTTTGGAATTTTTAAAATTTTTGTTCGCTACTATGACCCTGGTGTAAACAAAACGGTGTAATTTTTAAAATAAATGATCTATCAATATGAATCAAACTTATTAATGATTGGAAGTAATGGTCCGTCCTCATGAAATGAAAATTGTGGAAAAAATTACTCTCAATGGAAAATACACGTGTTTTTAATAAAATTTCTGTTTTTTTTTTTCACTAATTTTTATAATAATCGTAAAATTTCTCAATAAAATGCCCCCATTGTGTGCCTTTTTTATTACTGTAAATTATTCCTCATCGTATTAGCTACCTAATGGTAAAAATTGCATGCTTATAACTCAATTCTAACATTTCTTATCAAGTGTTAAAGAAAGGCCTAGGACACTGCTGCGCACTTTATTGAGATTGTAGATATCACGTAGAACCCTCCTTCGTAAAACAATAACTTGCGCGTTCGGAGTGCTATTTGAATTGTATATTGATAAAAATTCTTTTCAAAAAACCGACTTCAAATGCCACTACAAAGAGTAAAATAATTTTGATGTAGGTACACCAATTCGAAGTCGGACGATTGTCTATAATATCGTCGTAGCACATCGAGTAGGTATTGTGAAGGACTATGATTGTACCATACATCGTCCGACTTCGAATTGGTGTACCTACATCAAAATTATTTTACTCTTTGTAGTGGCATTTGAAGTCGGTTTTTTGAAAAGAATTTTTATTTTTTACTTTTTAGTGGAAGCTGTTTTCCTAGCTTGGATTGAGTAGAAACTTGAATTTAATACTTCCAAGAAACTATAGAACTTATCTGAATTGTTTAAAAGTCTCGTGTTTGTAACACAACAAACTCATCCAAAACGGCTCGACCCATGGATTTTTCAGGGTATATTCGATAGGTCTGTGATTAGGTCGTTAGCAATTTTTTGTATCCCTAATGGCAAAACAACGTTTGCTATTAGGGATACAAAAGGCAATAGGAGCGCCAGCTAGTCTATTTATATTATAAAATTGTATTTCTTGTCAATTTCTACCTATAGCTATAGCCTATACCTGATAGCTCTTACTTTGGGTTATATTTCATGAATCGGCTGTTCCTGAGAAAAAGTGTCAAGTCACAGACAGACAGAGTTTTGGGTTTTCTGATCAGAAGCCACTTATTAGAAATCGTTTAAAATAGAAATCAATAGTCTGACAAGGATCTCTTGGCACTTGAATGACATTGCCAGGAGGGCGCAGTCGGAGAACAAATGTAGATGTTGTAGACTATTATGAAATGAAGACTATGATGGAACTATGCCATAGTTCCAGCTAATAGAATTTTCTCAATTTTAGTTGTTAATAATAAACCAAAACAACACAAAATACTTGCAACATACTGACATAATATATACCGACGGAGCGAACTATCAAACTAGCGGCGTTAGTTCCGATTTTGACCACGCACCAAGATAGCCTTGTCGCACTTGTAATTTGATGCAACATGCATTGTTTACCAACACCAGGGGGGCTATTCCGTATCTCTGACAGTTATAGCGTGATGTTCACTGTTGTCTATGGTGTGTTATACATTGCTGCTTTATTAAGTGAAACGAAAGTAATATTTTGCGGTGAACCTTCAATAGATAAAAAAACATAATAAGTCAAATTAGCTCGTTGAAGGTCACAGAGTCATTATCACTGAGATACAGAATAAGGGTCCAGGCCCGTTAGTTGTTGCTAAGCAATGATTTGTTTATTAGTTAATAATTTATTATTCGAATTTGACATAAGATTTGGCAAAATTCCAACAAAATTCCCCTATTTTTAAAGATAATTTAAAAAGTAGTCAACCAATTTCGATAAATTTACATGGGACCAATTCGATACTAGTTCCTATCGATCTAATGTAGAACCATGAAAATCAGTTGCGTATTGACGGAGAAATTCGTGAACATACATACAAAAAAAAAAAAAAAAAAAACATACAGGTCGAATTGATAACCTCCTCCTTCTTTTGTTTTTCGAAGTCGGTTAAAAATGAAAACCATAAAAGACTATACAAGTTAATTTAAGCACGTTAAGAAAACACCAAAACTTTTCTCAGATTATTAACAATGGCCTTATTCTTTTTTTTTATTATTTTATACAAGTTAGTACCTACTTGACTGCGATCTCACCTGATGGTAAGTGATGATGCAGTCTAAGATGTTATCGTACTCACTTGGAAGGGTAAGGTGAATTTACCCCCAACGGTTTCTACACAGCATCGCACCGGAACGCTAAATCGCTTTGAGTCTTTGCTGGTAGGATGGTAACTCACAGCCACAGCCGAAGCCTCCCACCAGACCAGACCTGAGCCAATTTAGAAATTATAAAATCCCAAAGTGGCCCGTGGCGGGAATCGAACCCGCGACCTTCCTTATTTAAAGGCAAGTCCGCGAAATATTTGGCAAAAGTACTTTTTTTGTGAGCCGCACCCATGTTTGGCTCTCTTTTTCGCACAAGCCATTAAAAATTATATGGACAATAGAGTAGAAAACGGAGGATAAGTAACTTTAGGCACGTGAATGACCAGCGATACTATAAGAGCTATCTCTGGCCAGTTATGACGGTTACCATCTCAGAAGGTACTCGATAAGAAGTTTAGTATCGATTCTCTGACAATCACATGAGGGCCTCTTTTGGCGTAGTAGGCTCGTACTTTTTCGAGCTTTGCGACCCTTAACTGACCAGCGGGGCTAGACAATGTAGGTACCAGTCGTTTAGCGTTCACGACAGTAGATAAAAATGTATGGACAAAACAAGTGACTGTAGAAAAACCACGTGACCGTATAGAGGAAAACACGCTTTTTTTGAAAATTGACTACGATTATTTGAACGCTCCCTGGCGTTCTCGCAGACGTTGCTTAGCGTACTTTGCATGACAATTGACAGCCGACGCCCGACAGTGAACAACGCTAAGCATAGAGTCGATTCTGCTTTTCATTTGTTTTCATTCGGTCACGTGGTTTTTCTGCAGACATGTGGTTTGTCCATACATTTTTATCTACTGTCGTGAACGCTAAACGACTGTTACTATGTCTAGCCCCGCAGGGCGCACTGTAGCCATGGCATGACAGCGTTTTAATTTTAAAACGCTGTCATGCCATCATGTCAGTATCATATACATTTTTATTTTTACAACCTTTTGATATGGTATGTCATAACGTATGGTTTTAACACGAAAGCTAGCAAAAAACCACATGTGAAAACCAAATATTTTATATTATGAATAGCTACCTACCGCGCGGCTAGCGCCCTCTGCGATAATTTAGCGTCAGGACAGAAACCCCATTTCCAAGTGGTGTGTGAAAGTTATCATAAAACCACCAATATTCACTTATATCGACTGTATTTTTGGATAAATCGGTTGCAAAATACTTACTAACCAGCCCCATATTTGCAAACTATTACCACGACGAACAACAACTTCGAATTTCGAAATGGTCGTGTAGCGTTCTGGATGAAACTGTCATTTAGCCATCGCCAGCGCCATCTCGCGCGATAAAACAGCAGTTAGGATCGCCATTTCGAAATGGAGTTTTTAAGTTACAATAAAACCACCAATATTCACTTATATCGAGTGTAATTCTGGATAAATCGGTTACAAAATACTTATGAACCGGCCCCGCGCGGGCCCGCATTTATGGTACGGGAGCTAGGCAACGTTTGAAAAGTAAGAATTTTAGGAGAGCTGATTTTGTGATATGTCGTTCTTTTTGCACTTTCGGTTAGAGTCTGGGCCATCTGGCTGCCAGTAGCCGTTGCGTTCATTAATGCGCATCCTACGTCTGTCCAGGTGTTGACGCTTAAGCCTCCACAATATTTATACCAATGTTGTCGGAGCTACTAATTGCCCTTAAAATTATTACAGGCGCACTACCATTTATGATGACGTTTCATATGTTAACTCGTATGTGGTTGACAATTGACTAATACAAAAATGAAACGTCATCATAAATGGTAGTGCGCCTGTAATAATTTTAAGGGATTGCCCTTAAAATTATTACAGGCGGGGCTACTAATTGTAGTAGCCCCGACAAAACATTTTGGAGGCGTAAGCTGCACATAGGATGCGCACTAATAAACGCAACGGCT
Source organism: Coenonympha arcania (assembly GCA_036785405.1). NCBI lineage: Eukaryota > Metazoa > Arthropoda > Insecta > Lepidoptera > Nymphalidae > Coenonympha > Coenonympha arcania. Next base: position 2,520,039 of record CM072081.1, read on the forward strand.
ACTGGCAGCCAGATGGCCCAGACTCTAACCGAAAGTGCAAAAAGACGACATATCACAAAATCAGCCCTCCTAAAATTCTTTCTCGAAAACGTTGCTAGCTCCTATACCATTACAAGCTATTACCACGACAAACAGCTTCGAAACGGCCGTGTAGCGTTTTTGATAACACTTTATCATTTACAATCTATATGTATAAAAATGCCAGACTGCGATAAAAAAAAACTCCACACATTCAAGTGTACGAGTATGTATTAATTTTATTTTGAGCTAACCTTAACGCTCTTAGTTATTTTTATAGGAAAAATATATATACATAATAATAATTATTAGTATAATTTAATTATTAAACAGACATTCTTATGTCTAATATAGTCGGATTCACTATATCTGTACAATGTATAGTACAACTTAAAAAAAAACATTTTTTATTTAACTGAGAAATCGCTTTAGAGTTTAAAAAACTTGTTTTGATCACTATAGTCGCGAAAACTAAACTATCAATGTGTTAATAATTTTCGTAACTAACCTCCCATTTAATATTAATACTGTTTAATTTCTCTTATAAATAAAATACACCCTCCTAGTTGACTTTTCTTACATTTATCTTTAAAAAAGCTATAGATTAGGTTAAAAAGTTAGAGCCATAGATTACATTAAAAAAATCACATCGACAAAATGTCGGATACAAGTTATCATGTGAAAAGAATTTGGAGTTTTGTTTTGCGCGACTATAGTTATATCAGTCTAGCGTGTGACCCAGTCTAGCAATCATACAGTTCACCAAAGTTATGTGCGCAGACGAGATAGGCCTTGCCGATGTTCCACCCGAAATGCGTATATGTACACTCAATACTCCGTCCAAAAAAATATTTTTAATAGCAATTGTGTAGGATCAATCTGTGAGGAATGCTAGTTGTCTCAAAAATAAAATAAATGCTTGGACAAAGTCGCCTATATCTGCTATAGACGTTAATGGTCGACAATATTGGTAAATTTACAGACGAATTTCACTGTGACAGTAATATATATTTTTTGGTTTACCATGGTGCCTACCTGGGTCTGCAAAATCTCTAAATTAAAATGGCATGTCTAGAAATAGTGCCCTTACATTTAATAGAGTATTTATTTACAGTTTAGCTCAATTGTCTTGTTCAATATGGATATATTACAGATTGATTGATTGATTGATTGCTGGAGTTTTTAACCTCTTGATACCTCATAAATTAGCAGGACAGATTAATTTGTTTTGCTATAATCCGCTTCTTGAAAAGATTCTGTATGGTACAATATGCAGGAACACCGCCCACATGAAACACCACGCACAATTTTCCAACACTTTCTTTCTTTCAACCTCAGGAGATGTTGACTTCACTCTACGATTTTGCATTGTGAAGTCAACATCTCCTGAGGATGTCCCGGTGTCGGGACGAAACGTGCATCAGAGAAAGTGTTGGAAAATTGTGTGTGGTGTTTTCATGTGGGCGGTGTTCCTGCATATTGTACCATACAGAATCTTTTCAAGTAGCGGATTACAGCAAAACAAATTAATCTGTCCTGCTAATTATGGATTTCCGCAAAATAACGCCTGCTTCTATTCAATACCTCATAAATTTATCCCCTATTGGATTTAGTTTTATGAACTGTTTTTAAGACTTGCCACTTTAAGAGATAAGCCCCTAGATTGGGTAAGAAAAACGTATTCATCGGAATCGTAAACAAATTGGTTCGCTGATTTACGTCAGCCAATCAATCGGGGGGTAGAATTTGCTAGCGATTACGATAACGATGGATACGTTTTTCTTACGCAATCAGTCCCCTGCACAACAGCGGGGCTAGTCAAAGTCACAAGCGTTTGGCGTTAACGGCCTACAAGCCGTATTTAGGTGATTTTTAATGAAGTTTTATGCAAAAACTATAAAGACAATTACTTTCAAATTTACACGTCATGTATTTTGGGTCTTTAATCTAAAATCGCTTAGAAGCAGAAACACGATTGGATAAAATTTTCTCGATAGAAAGTTCTCCCAAAAGTTGCTCCAAAATCTCAGTTTTTCTATATTTTATCGGAAACTACAATGGATGTAATTGTAATGTTTGTTTTAATGTATCGGTAATAATAATATCCTAAAACGCTTAGAACAGATTTTTGATAACTGGCTTAGTTTTTGAGTAATTAGGTAAAACGTCGTTTTTCTGCTATATTCTTCCGCGACGCTGCATGTCGCACCTACCAAATCTCCGTGAGAGTGAGAAAGACAAAAATAAATTCAACAAATCCCCTTAACGCTAGTCGACAAAAATAGAAAAACCACGATAATAATTACTAAACACGCTGTGTTTGAATAATTAACTACGCTAACTTGAACGCTCGCTGGCGTTCTCGCGGACCTTTTAGATAACTTTAGCGTACTTCGCTTGACAATTGACAGCCGACAGTATCAAACACAGCGTGTTTAGTAATTATTATCGTGGTTTTTCTACAGTCATTTGTTTTGTCCATACATTCTTGTCGACTAGCGTTAACGCCAAACGCTTGTGACTTTGTCTAGCCCCGCAGGACATTTTACACATCGCAATCTAGCCCCAAAGTAAGCGATAGCTTGTGTTATGGGTACTAGATAACTGATAAATATACATACATACTAATACACATAAATTTAATATATTTCCATTGCCATTAACCTACAATTTGTAGTTAATTTAATATTTGCGAAAAACTAAATAAAATTTCATTTTCGCGGGTTGGTAGAGCCGAAACACCTTAATGGCTCTGGGATATCTTTTCGAAGACCACAGATGACACAACGCTGCCAACTTTCCCGCCGAATTTGAATTGCGGTGTTGGTATCACGCATTTCAGTTTCATTTTTTCGGAGAACTGCCTCAAAAGCTCGTCGTCTGTCCAATTGCACGATGTTATCACGAAAATGCCTGAAACCAACAAGAAAGACGTTAAAAAAACAGTGAAAATTATTTTTAAGCTATTGCATAGTTTCTATCGCGGGCCTTGAGCGTGGGGACCGAATCCAGAAATTCCGTAACGAAAATAACCTAACACTTTTTAGTTTTGCCATCTATCGATGAATAGCAGAACTTTTAATGACTTTTTGAAATATCACGCTTGTCTCTTTAGTTCAGGAACTCGTCTCTAGGTGGCATTGGTTGTATAATTATAATTGCATAAGTTGACAAAAACAGCTATACAATAGCTTTACCGCGGCAGTCTCCGAGTGCCACGTCTTTTTTTTTGATGTCACTTACTAAGTACCTATAGCGCCACCACTGACCTCTATTATAGTATTATGAAGTGGAGGGGAAGTCCTCGGCAAACAATTTATCTGTGGGACTGAAGGAGGTCGCTAGCTTCGTTGTAAAACCGAGCTCCCAGACTAAAAAAAAATGACAACTGTCCTTTATACTATTAGAAAAGCTTTTTCCTATATTGACAAGAAAACCTTCCTGAAAATGTACAAGACCTACATAAGACCATTACTAGAGTATGCCTTCCAGGTCTGGAACCCATACTTTGTTAAGGACATAGATTTACTGGAAAAAGTACAAAGGAGAGCAACTAAAATGCCAAGGGAACTGAGATACCTTTCATATGAACAAAGGCTTAAAAGTCTTGGTCTCAGCACTCTCAAGCATAGGCGAAAAAGAGGCGACCTTATTGAGACATACAAGGTTCTTAACAACTTTTACAACATGCCTAATTACGATGAAATGTTTGCCATTAAGAAAAATCCTAAGCTAAGAGGGTATGGGCTGAGGCTAGAACTCCAGCCGGCGACTACAAAACCCTACAAGCATTTCATTGTTAACAGAGTTAGAAGACATTGGAACGAATTGCCTGAGGACATCATAACAGCTGAATCGCTCAACCAATTCAAGAACAGACTCGACAAACATTTGAGCATGCAACAATGAGCACAATTGATATAGGCGCATCAGCGAAAGCTGCTTAACCTATTATTAAATAATAATTAATAATAACCGAATGACGCTCTAATGCCGCGTCCGCACGTTTGGCACTTGCTGCAAACTCCAAACCTCTAAAAACGTTTGACTTGAGTTTGGAAATCAAACTCCACCAGCCACACGATTGGGATTTCTATGGGCGTCTATATTCTCTAGCGTTGTCCGGGTTCTTGGCGGCGTGAAACTTGTCAGAATGCCATGAATAGAAGCATGATGGGGAAAAAGTTGTCAGACAAAATAAGAACCTCAACAATAAAGAGCTTCACAAAAATGTAAATGTCATCATAAAGAAACTGAAATGGAAGTGGGCTGGGCACACAGTCAGAGGCAAAATAAATGGAGCAAAACAATAATGCACTGGTACACAGGTCATATGAAAAGGAAAAGGGGTAGACCTTTCCAAAGGTGGGTGGATCAAATCAAATCTATTGCAGGTGGCACTTGGACAAGAAAAGCTTGTGACAGAAAGATGTGGAGGAAATTGGAGGAGGCCTTTGCCTTTAGTGGGCAAACAGACTAGGTTGTCGAGGCAGTAAAACTTTAATGTAATATATATTTTAAATTTATACTTATTTAAACTATTATTTTGTTTCTTTTTTAATTGTTAGTTGAGTGTTAATATGTATACCAAGTCTGAATAAAGGCTCTTTTTATTTTTTTATTTTATTTTATTGTCCGGGTTCAGGCTGACTGTGTCGTAGGTGCCCTTGTCGTGAGCTAGACCGAACTTAGCGCCCAGGTCCTGTGCAATGTCTTACCACTATCCGTCAGCATGTCAGCAACTTGTTGGATGTACTGGCGTCTATGTTCTCTAGCGTTGTCCGGGTTCAGACTGACTGCGTCGTAGGTGCCCTTGTCGTGAGCTAGACCGAACTTAGCGCGCAGGCTCTGTGCAATGTCTTACCACTATCCGTCAGCATGTCAGCAACTTGTTGGATGTACTTGCGTCTATGTTCTCTAGCGTTGTCCGGGTTCAGGCTGACTGCGTCGTAGGTGCCCTTGTCGTGAGCTAGACCGAACTTAGCGCGCAGGCTCTGTGCAATGTCTTACCACTATCCGTCAGCATGTCAGCAACTTGTTGGATGTACTTGCGTCTATGTTCTCTAGCGTTGTCCGGGTTCAGGCTGACTGCGTCGTAGGTGCCCTTGTCGTGAGCTAGACCGAACTTAGCGCCCAGGCTCTGTGCAATGTCTTACCACTATCCGTCAGCATGTCAGCAACTTGTTGGATGTACTCGCGTCTATGTTCTCTAGCGTTGTCCGGGTTCAGGCTGACTGCGTCGTAGGTGCCCTTGTAGCTAGACCGAACTTAGCGCCCAGGCTCTGTGCAATGTCTTACCACTATCCGTCAGCATGTCAGCAACTTGTTGGATGTACTTGCGTCTATGTTCTGTAGCGTTGTCCGGGTTCAGACCGACTGCGTCGTAGGTGCCCTTGTCGTGAGCTAGACCGAACTTAGCGCCCAGGCTCTGTGCAATGTCTTACCACTATCCGTCAGCATGTCAGCAACTTGTTGGATGTACTCGCGTCTATGTTCTCTAGCGTTGTCCGGGTTCAGGCTGACTGCGTCGTAGGTGCCCTTGTAGCTAGACCGAACTTAGCGCCCAGGCTCTGTGCAATGTCTTACCACTATCCGTCAGCATGTCAGCAACTTGTTGGATGTACTTGCGCCTATGTTCTCTAGCGTTGTCCGGGTTCAGGCCGACTGCGTCGTAGGTGCCCTTGTAGCTAGACCGAACTTAGCGCCCAGGCTCTGTGCAATGTCTTACCACTATCCGTCAGCATGTCAGCAACTTGTTGGATGTACTTGCGCCTATGTTCTCTAGCGTTGTCCGGGTTCAGGCCGACTGCGTCGTAGGTGCCCTTGTCGTGAGCTAGACCGAACTTAGCGCCCAGGCTTTGTACATTGTCTTTCGTTATATCAAATACCTAAAAAAGAAAATGCTTTTTTGCTACAAAAAGTCTAGTTAAATGAGTACAAATTCAAATTCAAATTCAAAATATATTTATTTCACATAGGCCTAACTTACAAGGCACTTTTAAAACGTCAACAATATTTGTTACATAATATTATGTACGGTGATAACTACAAGTCGACTTAAAACTAAGTTTACGAGGGTTCCAACGCGCCCTGCACTGAGAAGAAGCCCACAACAAACTCAGCCGGGTTCTTACATATGAGTACAGTTACATCTCCGTCTGCATTTGCAAGCATCATTCAGTGAGATTGTGGTCTTCTAGTCAGAACACATTAAAATATTTCAGTCTGTGATCTCAGCTAACTCTTAATATATTTCCTACCAATTTATTCAACACTGCATTAACAGAACAATCACACAAATTCTTCCTTTTGAGTGATTGTTATTTGATTGGTTGTTAATGATCATTAATCATTATTTTGACTCAAATTTTTCAGGCAATTTAATTAATTAATAGCATTTTTAATTGGATATAAAATAGTTTTCATCCATTTAACAATGTGAACTTCGAGTGAACTTCGTTTGGTGAAGATTTTTGTATAGCGGGATCCTATACATATTAAACACATACCTGAAACTTCAAAGAAGGGAATTCACTCTTAGCCACTTTCTCGGCCAAAGTTATAGCTTCAGCGCAGTAATCTACGCCGAGTATGTTTGTGAAGCCCCCCTTTGCTAGTTCTATTGATGTGTAGCCATTGCCGCAGCCTGCAAACGAAATTAAAAATTGGTCAAGTGCGAGTCTCGCTCGTGCACTGAGGGTTCCGTACTATCAAGACCAATTCCCATCAAAACACCTCTGCCCACCAAATTCAAAACGAACAAATTATTAGGATGGTCATGTAGTTACACACTGCTGCGATAATGTGGTCGATTCTGTTGTGCAAAATCTCTAAACTAAACTAAATTAAAATAGCGCTGTCCCTTTCAAACTGCTCGCGATGGAAAAGGATGGCACTATTTTTAAATTTTATTTTTATTTTTATTTTTTATTTTATTTATTTATTTGTAATCAAACAGCGTTTACAAAAAATGGTTGTACTGTCAATTTTAAATCTTAAAATAAGGCCAAAAAAGATTACAATGATGGTTAAAAATATAAGTATAACAAGTAAGTACTATAAAAATAAGGAAAATTTATACATTTAAGTGCAATAATATGTAAAAAATATGTATTTAGAATTTTTTTTTTTTAATATTTACAATAAAAAATTCACAACTGAATGCTGGTATTGACGGGGTAAGTAATCGAGTTGTGTAGTAGGTGTTTGTGAGAGTGTTTGAGCGTGCTTGTGTGTGTGTGTGCGTGTGAGTATGTGTGTGCGTGCGTGTGTGTGTTTGTATGTATGTGTGTGCGTACTGTATTGGTACCGTGTGAGTGTTGAGTTTATTCTTCTATTTCTTACGATGTAGCAGAGTTAGTTCCCTTTTCAACTGCTGTTTGGATAGATGAAATAAATCAAGACTGTAGTATGTTTTGTTATAAGTTCTTGCCAAACGTGGTACTAGGGAGTTATGTGCATAGTTGGTGTTAGATTTGGGTACATGCAGTAGTTGTATTTTCCGGGGTCTAAAGGAACATGCATTCAAAGAGAAAGCTGACAGCAAGCTAGGACAGTCGATATTGCCATTTAGAATAGCTTGAAGTAGCAGCATATCGCTCTGGTTTCTTCTTTGCTCTAGGGAATCTATTTTATAGTGAGCGCATGCGTCCTCATAGCTAGTGAATGTTTTGAAATCCTTTGAGGCTAAGTATCTGACGAATTGTTTTTGTATGGATTCGAGTCTTTGCGTGTGTACAACATAATAGGGCGTCCAGATGTTACAAGCGTATTCAAGGAGGCTTCGAACATATGTAAAATATAGAATTTTTAAACACTCGATGTTATTAAAGGTACGCGTAACACGTTTGATAAATCCTAGCTGTTTATATGCCTTGTTCGCTACTACCTCAATGTGGTCAGTTAGTGATAGCTTGGCATCGATTTTTATTCCCAGGTCTCTGACGCTGTGAACTTTAGATATATTAACGTTATTAATTTGGTAGTCGAACGTTATTATATTTTTTTTGCGAGACAACGTTATGTGATGGCACTTTTTAACATTTACAATAATTTTGTTCTTAGTATAATATTCAGTCAAAGAATTAAGATCATCCTGCAAGTTGACACAGTCTTCGGGGGTACGAATTTTAAGAAAAACTTTCTTATCGTCAGCGAACATCAAGAATTGGGCGTGGCTAAAGCAGGTTCCGATATCAAAAAGATATGCATTATATAGAAGTGGCCCAAGAATGGAGCCCTGAGGCACCCCTGACGGTATTGTTATGAAATCGCTCCTAGCACTACCGGTAACCACAGCCTGCATGCGATTTTTGATGTACGACGTCATCCACCGAAGCAAGTTGCCGTTTATACCTAGGATGCTTAGCTTTTGAAGCAGGATTACATGATCTACGCGGTCGAAAGCTTTTTCGAAGTCCGTGTAGATGACGTCGACTTGGCATCGATTATCCATACTCTGTAAAACATAGTCCGAGAAAACCGCTAAGTTTGTTACCGTTGAACGATTCTTCATAAAGCCGTGCTGCTCACAAGGAATAGATCTCGAGATAATGGGACTTAGGTAAGTATAGACTGCGGACTCAAACAACTTACTCATCACGTTTAATATTGAAATGGGACGGTAGTTTTCAATCTGGGTTTTGGAGCCGCTTTTATGGATGGGAACAATTAGCGCTTCTTTCCAAATGTTCGGGAAAGTACCGAAGACATTTATTGAAAGATTAAAAATTATGGTAAGCGGCTTTGCCAAGTTTGCAGCACATTTGGTTAAGAAGATTGGAGGAATACCATCACTCCCGGCTCCTTTATTAGTTTTTAATGATTTGAGAAGTTTCAGCACATCATCCTCGCCAATGGTTATTTTACAAATTGATTCTTTATGAGAGCTTGATGGAAGGCTTATCGCATCGTATGAGTTTGCTGGTTTTACAAACACACTTTCAAAAAATTCACTGAAACCGTTACAGGCTGAGGTTTCATCCGTAAATGTTTTGTTACCTAATAAATAAAAAAAATAAAAAAAAAATAAATAGATACAGGACATTTGACACATCGCAATCTAGCCCCAAAGTAAGCGATAGCTTGTGTTATGGGTACTAGATGACTGATAATATACATACATACTTATATACATAAATATAATATATTGAAAAACACCCAGACACTGGAAAATATTCATGCTCATCACACAAACATTTACCAGTAGTGGGAATCGAACCCACGACCGCCGGCGCAGATGGCAGGTTCGCTACCACTACGCCATTCGGTCGTCAACCTAATGTAAGTTTAGTGGGATATCCATTTTTATTGTTCCTTAGCGACTTCGTGAATGAAAACAGGAGTTTAGGATCTTTAATGATGTACGTTTGCATGCGTTCTTTGTAAGACAAAAAGCACTTTTTCTGAATTATTTTTTGTCTAGATCTTAATATAGCGAACTCATCATAATCGCGAGGATTTTTGGACTCTTTCCATTGTTTATGTTTCTGAAGTTTTTCTTTAACTATGTGAATCAGCGGTTTTGTATACCATACAGGAAAGTTTGACTTCAGCTTCGTATTGACAGGAACGAATTTCTGTATAGCTACATTTAGGATGGAATAGAAAATTTCGACAACGTCGTTAACTGAGTTAGCTGTAAGTACTTCATCCCACTTAATACTAGACAGATATTCATTGATTTTAATGTAATCACCTTTAAAAAAGTTTGGTTTTTTGACTGGTTTTGGGCGATTGTTACGAATTAGTAGATTACAGAGATCAAATTGTAGGCACGGATGGTAAATGTCTTCAGAAGTAAGAGGATCGGTGCAGTGGCTTACACTAAATTCTATGTTACTAAACAGAAGGTCTAGCGTATTCTGCCTACAATTTGCTATAGTATTATGTTGTTTAAGGCCGGATAGGTTGCAGATATCTAATAAATTCGTAAAAGCATTATGTATCTCGATTGCCCCGCGTTTGTGTATTGTTGGTCCGGAGCTGGACCACGTAACATTAGGTAGGTTGAAGTCTCCGGCTAGAATAAAGTAATCATTAGGGTACTTGACAGTGAGCTCTGCAAGACGAGAAGAGATCGACTCGAGACGAGTGGGTAAGAGGTTATCTGGTGGCGCGTATATCAGTCCAATATGTAAACTTTTATTTCCTTGTGTTTTCAAAGACTGAGGTGGTATTGTCGCCCACAGTGATTCGACTCCCGGACAGGTCCACTCGCGATTATGTTGTATATGCAACGCTTTCAACGCACATAGCAGAACTCCGCCGCCCTTTTTCTTAGAGGATGTATCCGGGCTTCGGTCACACCTAATTACATCATATCTATCGTCACAGATTTCACGGTCATAGATATCCGCTGATAACCATGATTCTGTTATTAAAATTAGGTCGAAATTATGGTTAAGAATATTTAGCCGAAACTCTCCTGTTTTTGTACGTAAACCACGCACATTTTGATAAAATATTTCTATGGGGTTAGCGCCTTTTACAGTTAAAAATGTACCAAAATATGTAACCCAGAATGATTCTTGATAGTGTGCGTGGTGTACTGTATGCTAACATTGGAAAGGAGGTATGGATTGTAAAGTGAATTATTTTAATAACGAGGCAAGTTGTTTGCAGGATAAATTGATTAGGACAAAGTTTCATACTAGATTTATTGCGTTTAGCTGCAGTGCGTAAAGTGAGTGTGGGTAATTGTGGTGTTTGTAGTTTGATGTGTTGAGTACTATGGGAAGTGTGTAGTGAGTATACGTTAGCGTGTGAACAATTATTTATCGAATAATCATTATTGAAGTGTTGTGAAAAGTCTAAGTGTACGTCAAAACCCAGTTCTTTATCAATTTGGACAATTATTGTACTTAATTCTAAAGTGAGGGTGATTTTAGTATTGATTCCAAGTAGTATCACTTTAATTTGTCCAAGTCCTTTTCGACACGTATGTTTATAGCCGGCGATTCTTCGTTTTTCCTTAAAAAAATATTGCAGTTCCTCACCCAGACGAACTTAAAAGCCTTATCGCGAGCGTATGTTTTGGTTATTTTTAACAGCTGCTTGTTCTCCGGGGTGAGGTGCTCGTTTACGAAGAACTTTTTAGTGGTGCCATCAATTCCTACGTCCTTCGTACTGATGCCCTTTTTCCTTTTAAGACCGGAGAGCAACTTATCTTTGTTCATCCGGTCCCTCAGTTTTATGACAATGGGCTTTGGTCTCCCAGCTATAGGTTTCTGTGGTTGCACGCGATGGGCGAACTCTATATCATCTCGTTTTAGCTCGACTCCAGCGTATTCAGCAATTTTTAAAACAACATCAACGGGTGATTCACTCGAGGTCTGCGGTAACCCTACGATCTCTAAATTAGTTTAGTTTAGAGATTTTGTACAACAGAATCGACCACAATAACGCCGCAATGGAAGTATATCGGTCGACATTATCGCAAGCGTTATTGCGATATCTGTTTTCAGTACATTTTGTATTAGGATGATCCAGTAGTTACACACTGCTGAGAATAACGACCGATAATAACGCGGGACGCTGAGTCCGTCTGCGCGTTATTATCGCACGATAAAAACGCAGCTGTGTGCAAGGAATCGGGACGCAATATGGCAATAACGCTTGCGATATTATCGACCGATAATAACGCGCCTGTGTGGGAGAGCCTTTATTTTAATTTAATATAATTATTTCTCCGAATCTCCAAAACTGTGGGGAGAGATGTCGAAATTACGAAATCTGATTGGTTACTCAAACACAGCTCCGCGTTGGTGGAAACTGGACCTCATTTGTGCCTCGTTTCATACTGTTCTAATGACCCCGTACCACACCCGGAGAATTTTATGTTATAAATTATGATGTAAAACCTTATAAAGTATGATGTTTGATTATATTTGAATTTGGCGGGTGGATTGAACCACCAATATGAACCTAAGGGCGAGCTTATCTGAACATTTTATCATAAACCTTCTTCATACAAGACAAAATTAGAGCTATCTGACAAAATTCCCGTTAATATGCTACAATATGGAAATACCATCCCTGTGAAAACGCGCGTGCAGACTAAGTGAAGTTATCTGTGGCGTGGATCGCGGCCCATAAACGATACTGCGTTCGGCCAGGTCAGTCTCACTTATCACGTGACCGTCCCGGCTACAAGTAGGGGTCCGGACCTCAATATTTCAGATGGTTGCCGCTCGCGGGCCGAGTTGTAGGCACTAGTTCTGTACGGTCTATTTTACGCGCCGTCTGACTACGGCAGCCCTAGTACGTCGTAAGAGATAAAGTTAGGAGACAGAAAGAGACCACAATAATGCGTTTGTTGCGTGTCGATTTTAAGGGCGGGGCCAGGGGCTATTGCGAACTGAATCGCACTTTTTGTGTCAGCGCTAGAGTCGCTATTTCTTTAAATTATCGTGCGGAGTAAGCCTTCTGTACTTGTACTATTTAGTGTTCTGTGGTTCGGCTTACTACTGACACAGTTATTGTCAAAACAAACTTTCTTGACACCAGTAGACTGGCGACATTGTTTCGCGCGGTTCGCCGGATCCTGACCAATATGTCTTTTCATTGACCCTAACCTTACCAAAGTCAATGATGGCACTATCCTTATCCACACCGCTCTCGCATAGTATCCAGCTGATGACCCGGTCCACTTTATCCTCCCCGAACCAGATATCACCTGGGTCTCTGTGATCCTCGAAGTTGCTTATTTCCTTCGAGTCATGTCAATTTTTGTTACTAAATTCCTCCAAAACTATTCAACCGATTGTTATGAAATTTTCTGTGCATGTTTGTCAGGTCTGAGAGGGGGTCGTGTGCAATTTTTTTATTTACAACCCTGATGGCAAAACAACGTTTGCCGGGTCAGCTAGTTATAACGAAAACCCTAATAAAATTTGAACTTGAAGCGCGGATCCTCCCATTGATGCTAACCCGGCAACAACTGAATGGCATAGTGGTAGCGAACCTGCCGTCTGCGTTGGAGTTGTGGGTTCGATTCCCACTACTGGTAAATGTTTGTGTGATGAGCATGATGTTTTCCAGTGCCTGTGTGTTTTTCAATTTATTATTATATTTCTGTTATATATTTATCAGTTATCTATGTATCAGTACTCATAACACAAGCTACCGCTTACTTTGGGGCTAGATTGCGATGTTTTTTTTTTTTTTTTTACTGTATACAAGTTAGTACTTGACTGCGATCTCACCTGATGGTAAGTGATGATGCAGCCTAAGATGTTATCGTACTAACTTGGAAGGGTAAATAAATTTACCCCAACGGTTTCTACAAGCATCGCACCGGAACGCTAAATCGCTTGGCGGTGCGTCTTTGCTTGTAGGGTGGTAACTAGCCACGGCCGAAGCCTCCCACCAGACCAGACCTGAGCCAATTTAGAAATTATAAAATTCCAATGTAGCCCGTGGCGGGAATCGAACCCACGACCTCCCACTAGAATCCGAGCGCGCCGCCACTACGCCAGGGAGGTCGTCAAAATGTGTGTAATGTCCTGATATTTAAAAAAATTGGTTGTCTGTAAAGTCGGTTTACTGACGATAGTTGAACGTGACAACTCTCGCTTGCACTTCAAGCCTTACATGGAACGCCTCAGAGGTAACGGCAGCGAGGTAATGGCACATGAGTCATGTTTTTTTGTGCGTGCAGCCGGCTCCATCGATTTATAAGACGTTGTCACGTCAAAAAACTTTATCCAAGTCAATGATGGCAGTGTCTTTATCCAGGCCGCTCTCGCACAGTATCCAGCTGATGACGCGGTCAGCACTATCCTCCCCAAACCACACGTCGCCGGGGTCTCTGTGATCCTCGAAGTTGCTTATTTCCTTCGAGTGATGCCAATTTTTGTTACCAAATTCCTCCAAAACTATTCGACCGATTGTTATGAAATTTTCTGTGCATGTTTGTCAGGTCTGAGAGTGGGTCGTGTGCTATTTTTTTTTACATCCCTGATGGCAAAACAGCGTTTGCCGGGTCAGCTAGTTATAACGAAAAACCTAATAAAATTGGAATTTGAAGCGCGGATCCTCCCATTGACGCTAACCCGGCGACAACTGAATGGCATAGTGGTAGCGAACCTGCCGTCTGCGTTGGAGGTCGTGGGTTTGATTCCCCCTACTGGTAAATGTTTGTGTGATTTTGTGTGATGACCATGAATGTTTTCCAGTGTCTGGGTGTTTTTCAATATAATATTATATTTATGTATATTAGTATGTATGTATATTTATCAGTTATCTAGTACTCTTAACACAAGCTATCGCTTACTTTGGGGCATCAAAATTGGTTGTCTGTAAAGTCGGTTTACTGACGATAGTTGAACGTGACAACTCTCCCTTGCACTTCAAGCCTTACATGGAACGCCTCAGAGGTAACGGCAGCGAGGTAATGGCACATGAGTCATGTTTTTTTGTGCGTGCAGCTCCATCCATCAGGCTCCATCGATTTATAAGACGTTGTCACGTCAAAAAACTTTACCCAAGTCAATGATGGCAGTGTCCTTATCCAGGCCGCTCTCGCACAGTATCCAGCTGATGACCCGGTCAGCACTATCCTCCCCGAACCAGACGTCTCCGGGGTCTCCGTGATCCTCGAAGTTGCTTATCTCCTTGGTGTACGCTTGCTGCCAGTAGTTGTGGGTGCCAAGCTCGGAAGGATCCAGCTCCGTATCCTCCATTTAGGTTCTTTGAACAATGTTTATACGTAAATAAGTCTTTTGCCTCAACAATTAAAGGCTATTGTGGTAACTTGGTAACAACTCCAATAATACTAAGAATTTGTATTTTGTACCAACCTTTCAGTTGCAGGGATTGTTTTTGCTTACAATAATTCTTTTGAAATTAGTAAAATCAGTAAAAAATTGCTGAAAACATTGAAAATTCCAGTGTTTCAAGGGATATAAAGCAGTTCCTATTTTGATATTTTATTATTTTCCTGTTTTCCACAGATGACAGCTACAACCCAAAGCAGAGAGATGACAGATCACAGATGTCAGATCCATAGACATAAAACACTATAGGTCAGATCTATTTTTGTGGTCTGTGTGTATCATGCTCAGATGAAGGATCCAACTGAGGTAAAGTCTTCGTCCGAGGGTAAAGTCCTTTTCATGAAAGAAGTCCCCCAGACGCAGCGCTGTACTCGCGTGACATTGGCATTTTTTGGCAACTTTTGGCATTCTAAACAATCTTTAAAATGCACTAAGCTCGTTAAAAACTCACAAAAATCTACCACAACAACAAACGAACTTGATAACATCGACGAACGACAATAATAGGACCGACCTGTTATCGCGGGACTTCTTTTATGAAAAGGACTTTACCTATCATGCATTGTAATGATTATCCTCTTTGTACCATGCCATGGAGTTTATAGAAGACAGCTAGAGGGGTAGGTATTGTGGGTTTCGTTTGTGGTTTCGTTGTACTATTTTAGTGTTCCGTGGTTTCGTTTGAGTTTCCTTGTGGTAAATGGTGGTGATTCTCTAGTTTTGCGGTCTGTGGTGGTGGAGGATAGGTCATAGTTATACCTACTCATTCATGCCCGTATGCCCGTATATAAAAAGTACTCTGTGCATAGGTACTTCATAATATTGATTAGTGATCTGTGGTATTTGCGATTTTTTAAACGTCAATCAAATTCAAAGAAAAATTGCAAATTGCATTAAAAATTCAAAAAGATCCAAATCACTTTGGCACTGTAATTCGTCAGAAACACTGTGCGCCTTCAAGTTTGCACTTGCAATGGAATTTGCGTACAAATTACAAGTGTATTATTATGCGTAAACATAAATTAAACTATTTATAAAAATAACAACCGAGTGTTGATTTCAACAAATTAACAAAATGAAGTCGCGCTAATACACAAATATATCAAAAACTTTATGAACCTAAATCAATACGCATATGAAAAATAGTGTTTTGGTACCTACCTATTAACGCATCGAGTGTGTGGTACAAAAATAGGTATCTAATTAATATTCAGTTAACTTTACGTAATAAACTGGTTTTTGTTGTGTTTGTGTGTTGAAAACGGGAATCCGGCGTGTACAGGTGAGCCTAACTGTATAGGTAATCTAGACTCAATAGTTATTAGTTAGACTGATAGGTTCTAAGTTTTGTTTATCTTGCGTAATTACTTTTAGGTGAACTTAATTATTATTGGTAACTAAAAGAGTTTGTCCGCCATATATATATCAGGACATCCCAAAGTAAGCGATAGCTTGTGTTATGGGTACTAGATAACTGATATATACATACTTACTAATATACTTAAGTAAATATTATATGTTTGAAAAACACCCAGACACTGGAAAACATGCTTGCTCATCACACAAACATTTACCAGTAGTGGGAATCGAACCCACGACCTCCGACGCAGACGGCAGGTTCGCTGCCGCGACGCCATTCGGTCGTCAAAAATTTTTTTTTGCCCATGGACGGTTCACGGTACTCTCAAAAATGAGCCAAGTAAAAGTAGAACTTGCACACTAAGGGTTCCGTACCATTATCTATAAAAACAGAAAAATATCACGTTTGTTGTATGTGTGAATAATGAATCTACATAAAAATTCAAAATATCTTTATTTCACATAGGCCTAAAGAACAGGCTCGTGTAAAACGTCAATATGATATTTGTCGCATGGTGATACCTACAAGTCGACTTAAAACTAAGTTTACGAGGGTTTAAATGCATCCTCCACTGAGCAGAAGCCCACAACAAACTCAGCCGGGTTTTGTTTTCTGTTATCACCACTTCACAAAGGCTCTTGAAAACTAAATGAGCTAGTATAATCACTCCCAAGGATTTAATTCATGTAAATAATCCTTAATAAAGTATATAATAAGGTTTATTCATAAGTAACTAAATATTCTGTGAATAATTAAAGTGATTTCCTGTTGCTATTATCAATATTGGAAAATAACAAGCAAAAACATCATGTTTGCTGTATTAATAAATTCCCATTCAACGCATATTGGTTCCTGAAAGATTATTTTCGGCAGTTTCCCAGATTTGGAGCTATGGGGAACCAATATGAAATAAATGAGTATTTGACCAAAGTTTATATGAAAAACATGTAGATGCATAAATGTTATGCTCGCAAAACTTGTTGCAATAAGCCTACAATGTATAATTAGTCCACTATTTGCGAAAAACTAAATAAAACTAAGAATTTTCGTGCCCGGATGATACCCAACCACTTTAAAAGTGTTTTAGGACACTACTTAGTCCTTTATGTTGCAATATGATTCTGCACTCCACTTAGCATCTGGACTCTTAGGTCTCAAAGTTGAATGGAAGCAGGCATTATTTAGCATAAATCCATAATTACCAAGATAGATTAATTTGTTTTGCTATAATCCACTATTTGAAAAGATTCTATACAGTCCAATATGCAGGAACACCGCCCACATGAAACACCACACAATTCTTCCAACACTTTCTTTGACGTACATTTCGTCCTGACACTGGGACATCCTCAGGAGATGTTGACTTCACAATCTCTTTGATTTCCTATCCCGATCTATCCCAGAAAATCCATAATTTCATGGGAAAGTCTCCCACACAAAAACATCATTATACAAAACCTTGAATAACTGACACCGCTGTGGTACTTGCAGTACCTGGAAAAATGCTGCAAGGGGTCCTACACCATTAAAGCATTTGTGTGTTGCAACTGCTCAACCGATTTGGCTGGAATTTCGAATGGAATCAGATTCTAATCTAGATTAAGACATAACTAGACTTTTATCCCAGAAAATCCATAATTTCATGAATAAGTAACCCCACACAAAAACATCGTTAAACAAAACCAAATACTCAAAATAGTTAATTCTTATCACTTAATCAAGCAATTCCATGTATTTATCTTCTATGGGGTACGTATTACTATATATATAGCTACTCGTGCTGATTCACTGACTCACTGATTGATCACCTCTCCTGAACAATTTTGTATGAAAAATTTTTTTTTCACCATGCGTTTCGTATAGAAGAGAAAAATTCATTCGGAGGAAAAATACGGAGAGAGCTGATGATTGAGGATTTCGAAGGCGGGTGAAGAGCACAGCCAGGGTATCAAAGATAGGTGGGGGGTGCTCGACCAAATGTCATTCGAAACGTCATCCAATTGGCAGTGAGCTGAAAAAAAATTCAAAATGGCGGATTCAAAATGGCCGCCATTCGAATTTCGTCGATATCTCGGAAAGTATAAAAGATGGAAGAACGGTTTCTTGACAAGAAGTGATCAGGACCTGAAGGTCTATTCGATGGAAAGAAAAAAAATTCAAAATGGCGGAATTTTTTTTTTCTCCATAGAAAATGAAAGGGGAATTTTAAAGGGATTTTTTATAGGCGGGAAGACAGCACGCGGGCCACATGTGGCCCGCGCCCCCACGCGCCCTACTAGTTACTATATATATAGCTACTCGTACTGATTCACTGATTGACTGACTCACTGATTGATCACCTCTCCTGAACAATTTTGTATGAAAAAAATTTTTTTCAAGGATGGTGTCGTATAAAAGAAAAAAATTCATTCGGAGGAAAAATACGGAGAGAGCTGACGAGTAAGGATTTCGGAGACAGGTAAAGAGCACAGCCAGGGTATCAAAGATAGGTGGGAGGTGCTCGACCAAATGTCATTCGAAATGTCATCCAATTGGCAGTGAGCTGAAAAATTTTTCAAAATGGCGGATTCAAAATGGCCGCCATTCGAATTTCGTCGATATCTCGGAAAGTATAAAAGATGGAAGAACGGTTTCTTGACAAGAGTTGATCAGGATCCGAAGGTCTATACGATTGATAGAAAAAAAAATTCAAAATGGCGGACTTTATTTTTTTCATAGAAAGTATATGGGAATATTGAAGAGACTAAAAGTGGAAAGGCAAATAGAGGGGAAGACAGCACGCGGGCCACATGTGGCCCGCGCATCCACGCGCCCTACTAGTATAATATATATGCACTTATAAAGATAACAGACTTTTAACAGCTATAGACTATTGCCTCAATAAACCTGTAATTGGGTATTTTCCCACTTTTGAATTTGATAAATATTATTAGGTACTTTATTATAAACTAGGATAAAAATAATGACGTACGCTGAAAATAAAAATCCTACAAAGATTTACAGGCATTTTAATTTTGGAGTGGGAGGATCTTCTATCCCTTTCTCGCTAAACGAAAATTTGTATGAAGCAACACAAATCTAATATGGCATTCGTAAGGTGTGACGTTACAATTTAATATCGTTATCTCTGTCTAATCAGTCATTTTCGTTCGTCACGTGGTTTGTCCATACATTTTTGTCTACTGTCGTTAACGCCAAACGACTGTTACTTTGTCTAGCCCCGCAGACATACTTAATTAGTTTTTTCATTATTTTTATCCTACTTTATAATATAGTGATAAAAAATTTGGAGTCAAATACCCAATTGATATTGGTTAAGTGACCGAATGGCGTAGTGGTAGTAGTCCTGCCTTCTGCGCCCGAGGTCATGATTTCGATTCCCATAACAAGAAAATGTTTGAATGATGATTAATCCAGTATTTGGGTGTTTTTCTATATATTCTTCAGTATATTTATCAATCATCACGAAATGTAGCCGATGCGTTACGCGAATTTTCTACCTAGTATGTAAACAAGTAAATAATGAAAAAATTAAAAACACGACTGCCCTGTTGTATTCCGACTTTTCCAAAAAAAAAATTGGTTGTCTGTAAAGTCGGTTTACGGACGGTACGTGATAACGTCATTATCGTGCCTCTCTATCGCTTGTCGCGCGCTCTCGCTTGCACGCACAGGCTCAGGTGGAACGTTACGCAGAACGTTACTATTTTTCATGTGTGTGTTGCTGGTGTTCATCAATTTATAAAACGTTATCACGTCAAAATATAGCCTATATGTTACTCGGAGTGATGTGAGGATTCTAACGATACCCCATATTATGTACAAATCTCTTCAGCTGTTCAGAAGTTATGGTGGAATAAAGAAACTCACATACATACATACATAAATACATACCTTATTTGTCGACCTCCCTGGCGCAGTGGCGGCGCGCTCAAGTTCGAGTGGGAGGTCGCGGGTTCGATTACCGCCACGGGCCTCTTTGGAATTTTGTATTTTCTAAAATGGCTCAGGTCTGGTCTGGTGGGAGGCTTCGGCCGTGGCTAGTTACTATCCTACCAGCAAAGACGCACCGCCAAGCGTTTTAGCGTTCCGGTGCGATGCTGTGTAGAAACCGTTGGGGTAAATTTACTTATCCTTCCAAGTTAGTGCGATAACATCTTAGACTGTATCATCACTTACCATCAGGTGAGTTCGCAGTCAAGTACTAACTTGTATAGAATAAAAAAAATATATACATGAACCTTAAAAACAATACACTCCTTTTTTTGGGTAGTCGCGTAAAAAGTACTATGCAATTCGTTAATGAATGGAAATGTAACGGAAAGCCGTATTTATTTTCAGGACGCGCCGCTACAGTTGACTGCAAATGCCAGAGGAATCATGTAACAGGAATAATTAGGTATGCTATGATATTCTCGTAACGTTTTCACACACTCAGTGATGTGAAACAAGAAAAGGAAAAAAATATTAACACTGAAAAATGAACTTTACACCTATCGGCTTGGAGTGTATTTGTATGGCAAATTGAATGTATTTCATCATTGGAAATACAATGCTAGACTTTGACGCGCTTAAGTAATTCAATCTCAGAACTGTCGACCAATATGGCGTTTTGAACTACATTCAACTTTACGCTCTATGTCAATTGTATTAAAATTAATTTTTCAGTGTTCGCAAAAAATGTTTTGAATTCAATATCGTCTGCTTATGTACGTAAATACCATCACCTTTTTAAACATATCACATCACGAAATGTAGCCGACACGTAACGGGAATAGCCCCCCTGCTGAGTTTGCTGAGTTTGTTGTGGGCTTCTTCTCAGTGCAGGGCGCGTTAGAACCCTCGTTAACTTAGCTTTAAGTCGACTTGTAGTTATGCGACACTATACATATGCGACAAATATCATATTGACGTTTTACAAGAGCCTGTACGTTAGGTCTAGGTGAAATAAAGATATTTTGAGTTTGAGTTTTGGGTATTCATAAGTTATGTAAGTATCAGGTCGAAGTTTACCCAATCACGAGCGGAGAAAGTCGCAGAACGCTCATCTCAAGGTGTTGTAAGGTGGGTGTAGCTATGGCAATAGTACCTAGTTTATGAAACGGTTGCATAATGAGCGGTATTAAGGCTTTAAGAAGGCCGAATGACAGTTGACAGGGGGACGGAGCAGCCGTTTACTTAAATTTCGGGGAAATTATTACTTTACACGATTGTAAGAAGGCCTAAAATAAAACTGTCAATCAAAGTTGTAATTTTTATGTACTTTTTTGTGTGCAAGAATTATTTAAAAAGCTCAAAGTATGACAAAGTATGACAAAATTGGGTTTTTTGGGTTGGCTTTTTAGGTTTTTTTTCTGAAACAGAGTTTAAGAAAATTAATTTTCTTGTCAATACCGATTGTTCATAAAACCCTAAATTTTCGTTACATATTTTTTCTGTAAGGATTTGATGAAAAGTTCTTTAAACAATTTGACTTAAACATTGTAAAAAAGAGCCATTTTGGCAGCTCTTAAAGCCTTAAGGCTTAAAAAGATGGCAAACTGGCTCTTTTTTATGAGTCAAATTGTTTAAATACCTGATCATCGAATCCTTACAGAAAAAATATGTAACGGAAAGTAAGGGTTTAATGAACAATCGTTATTGACAAGAAAATGAATTTTCTCAAACTTTCTTTCAGAAAAAAATCCCAAAAAGCATCTAATTTTGTCATACTATCCAAATTGTCTGCAAACGGCGCACGCTTTTTAATGAATTCTTGCACACAAAAAAGTACATAAAATTACAATAACTTTGATTGAGAGTTTTATTTTTAGGCCTTCTAACAATCGTGTAAAGTAATAATTTCCTCGAAATTTAAGTAAATCAGTGTGAAAGCGGCTGCTCCGTCCCCTTGTATACTGTCATTCGGTGTGTTTAAAAAATGAGCCGCAAAAATAAATAATATCTGTTTTGGAATGTACAGTCGCGGAATGAAAAGATTCGTTTCGTCGAAAAGGAAAGTGATTCGTTTGCACTAGTCGATTGTTTTATTATGTTGACATTATGAACTCTTGCAGTATTAGTGCAAGGGAAAATCGACACTAAGGTGACGAACCTTTTCATTCCGCGACTATACAAGTAACGCCCTTTCGTATGTTACCCCTCTCAATATTATTATCTCATTTTGAAATTTCGACACCCTTGTTTACCCCCTTTTCAACCGACTTCAAAAAAGGAGGAGGTTCTCAACTCGTCTGCGTTTTTTTATGTTTGTTACCTCTTAACTGGGTGAAATAGGTCGTCTTTCGTGGTCCTACTATTTCTATTGAATGTCATTTTGTATGTAAGTAAAATGCCCAATGGAAATAACGGGCCTGTTTATAACAATTGAAGGCATCGAATTATCTAGCGATGTGTACTTAGTACAGTAATTTTGTCTGATAATGTGTGGTTATTTGGTAAATTGGACGTACATACTCGGAAGCAAATTGTACAATGCTATTTTATGATTAACGCAAATTGGGACCACGTGATGTATTTATGGTGTGTTCTATTAAAGAAGGAAGAGTTTTTTCCACTTCTATAATGTCGGACTGTATGTTTGTTCGAGTGGGATGTTGCAATTTTGAAACAGGGGGGTTATTCACGTAACGTGTCGTCTACATTTCGTGATGTGAAATGTAAAAGGTAATGGCATTTACGTACATAAGCAGACGATATTGAATTCAAAACATTTTTTGCAAACACTGAAAAATTAATTTTAATTTAATTGACATAGAGCGTAAAATTGAATGTAGTTCAAAACGCCATATTGGTCGACAGTTCCGAGATTGAAATTACTTAAGCGCGTCAAAGTCGAGCATTGTATTTCCTATGATGAAATACATTCAATTTTACACTCTAAGCGAATAGGTGTAAAGTTCATTTTTCAGCGTTAATGTTTTTTTTTCTTGTTTCACATCACTGAGTGTGTGAAAACGTTACGAGAATGTCATAGCAGCCCTCACCATAAGCTATTATTGGTCTTAAAAGTGTTTTGTAGAGTGCCACCTTGATGTGTCTAGTAAGGAGTTGTGACCCTTAATTTTAATAACCCTTTTATGCCGTTAATGGGATCCGATTGGGTCAAGGATGTCCGAATCATCGATGCATTATAAAACGAGTGCATTTCAATGTCATATTGATAAAAGCATTTAATTTTTTCAATGAAATATAATGATAAGCGGTCAGTGTGGCAAAAAATGGAGTTTGTTGTTATAAAAAACCCCCGACACAAAAAATAAAATATAAAAAGTAACAAATAATATTTTAAACCTATTACATATAATAATTATTATCGTCACAATATAATATTAAGTACGTTCAAATATTTTTTTATTCAAGCGTCGTCGCATCGTCGGAGGACATATGGACACGTCAAACTTATAACACCCCTTTTGCGTCTCTCTAACGGTCCCCCGACGATGCGACGACGCTTGAATAAAAAAATATTTGAACGTACTTAATATTATATTGTGACGATAATATTAGTTTTCATTTACTAGATTAAGTTTTACCTTCCTACTCGTAAGTCTAGGTTAAATATTAAGTAGGTATTTGTTTTTTGCATTAGTTTAAGCAATTTATGTAGGTATGCCTATGGGAACGATAGGACATAATTATGAAAGGTAGTCAGATCCCCTCATCAACTATTAAAGAGCTGATGATCTTCAAACGGCAAATCAGGACCTTACCATATACTTTCAAGTTTCAATATCATTGAAGTAACACTGTACCAAATTTCGAATCGATAGGATATATGGAAGGTGGTCAGAGCCCCTCATCAACTATTAAAGAGCTGATCTTCTTCAAACGGCAAATCAGGTCATGGTTACCTTACCATATACTTTCAATGTCATTGAAGCTACACGGTACCAAATTTCGAATCGATCGGACATAAAGAAGTCAGTCAGATCCCCTCATCAACTAGAAAATAGCTGATAATCTTCAAACGGCTGAACAGATTTTCAACATAGCTAAGAACACTCGGGATAAAATTATCTATGACACAAAATAAACTTCATTAAAATCGGTCCATCCGTTTGGGAGCTACGATACCACAGACAGAAACACAGATACACAGATACACAGACACACAGATACACAGATACACAGACACGTTAAACTTATAACACCCCTTTTGCGTCGGGGGTTAAAAAGAGAGAATTAATGTCGCTATCGATTTTATTACATAGTGATAGGTAATGATTCCTGACGACAGCTTTAAACTTGTCCAGAGTTTTCGCGCGATGGATGTAAGAGGGAAGCTCATTCCACAGGCAAATGGCCCTGACCCTGAAAGAAGTTTTAAAATATTTGGTCCTGTAAGGAGAGGCGAGGGTCGAGAAGTGAAACACTCGAAGGTTCGTTCGAAACTCTGGTTTATTCAAATTAGAAAGCCTATTTATATTGGTACAATTGAGTGGGGTGACGCGCGTGACCTACTTGGACCATGACATCATCTGTTACACGTGGAGAGCTTCGTATGTCGCGGTCCGGTGGCGGCGTCAAATAACATGCTCCTATATAAGGAATGGAATCTCTAAACAAATAGCTGTGGGTGGTCCGTTTGAAATATGAGTGATTTAAGATACCTTTCTTATGAGTAATATTTAACTAGTACCTACTACTATGTATCTACTACTATACCACATCTTCCCCTTTTTATTAAAAAAAAATTATGAAATACATTTTTTTTTTTTTTTTGAATACAATGTTAACAGTTATTCAATCTTGTTTACATAAAATCCTTATAGGTATCTATTACAAAATCCTTATAGGTATCTATTACATAGTTTTGGTTTTTTCTTTTTAATTTTTATCTGCCTTATATCTATGATTACAAAACTTATTCTATGATTATATTGGTATGACAATCTTCTAATTCTATGAGTACATTATATATTTTTTCTATTATTACAAAACTGTATTTAATTATAAATAACTAATTATATACTTTTTTATTGTTAGTATGGTTAGTAAAGTACATTTATTTTCTATCTTATTACTAAATATAATATGGTATTGTTCTATTCTTATGTATTACATTTTCTTTGTTATTTTGTAATATCTTAACATTTTCATTCATATCATTAATAACCTTAAATGGACCTAAATATATCTGATCTAGCTTATCTCTATTTGCATTTTTAATAAGTATTAAGTCACCTTTGTTGTATTTTACTGAATTTAAATATTTGTCATATTTATATTTCCGACGAACCTTTGAATGAATTAAATTATTCCTAGCGTCTGATTGCGATTTTTGCAATCTGTATTTTAATTCAAAAGGATAATGGTCGAAATTATAAATAGGATCTACATTTTTAATAAGATTATTTGGGAGATTACATAATTTTCCGAACACAAGTTCATATGGGGTATATTTAGTTTCAGTATGTACAGTTGTATTATATGCAAAACACCAATATGGTACCCAATTACTCCACATTTGAGCTTGGTTATCTGTTTGTATTCTTAAGAATGCTCCTAATGATTTATGTGAGTTTTCTAAAGATCCTAAACTTTCATGATGATATGCAGTAGATTGTGTTTGTTTTATGTTAAGTAATTTACAAACATCTTGCATTGTTTTTGAGATAAATTCGGTCCCTCTGTCGGTTCCAATTTCGCGTGGTATTCCGTAGCGTAGAATGAAATTTTCTACAAATGCTCGCGCTACTGTTTCTGTCTCTTTGTTAATAATTGGGTAAGCTTCTACGTATTTTGTAAGTTCGCATTGTAGAGTTAATATATAGGAATATCCATTTATGTCTTTGCTTAAAGGTCCTACTAAATCTAAATATACTTTTTCAAAAGCTGATGATGCTGTTGTTGTTATGCACATAGGCTGTTTGATATTCGTGTGAAATTTTTGTTTTTGACATTTATCACATCTTTTTACAAAATTTTCTATATCTCTGTCCATTCCTGTCCAATAATAATGTCTTTTAATATTATTCGTCATTCTATTTATTCCTGCATGACCGCTACTTGGTAATATATGAAAGTCATTTAATATGACTCTTTGGTCATCTTTATCGTCTATATTTTTTACACCTTTTATTATACAAATATGTGGTCCTTGCCACTTTTTCATAAAATTAACACCTTGAGCTAGCTCCTTTATAAATATATTATTATTATCATTTCGAATTATGCATAATTCATTTATTTTTAATTTGTTACAAAATTGCTCCAATTCCCTCACGATGAAAGCTCGTTTCAACCATGATCTGGATTTTGGATTTATTGTAACTAATGATTTAGAAGGTGTATATATAAATGTTTTATTTTCACTATAGACATTTTCTTTATTAGTGTAATTTTTATCGTAGTCACATGTTTCAAAGCTTAATTGCATTGAACTGTTAGGTTTTTTAAGAATTTCAACGACTCTTGGGGGCGCCATCCAATTGTCTGAAGAAATATCTTTAGTCTTATCCGGGTGTTTATTATTCGTCGTTTCATCCTGTGTGGTTTTATTATTTTCCATCCTTTTTCGTTGTGCTCTTGTCATAACCATGATACGATCACTCATACCTTTCAATTCCTCTGATGTTAGTACTATGCGAGATAATGCGTCTGCAGCTGCATTATCTTTGCCTTTTACATATTCAACAACGAAATCGTACTCTTCTAGACATAGTCTAAATTTTGTTAGTCTACTTGATGGGTTTGTCATATTAAATAAGTAAATTAATGGTTTATGATCGGTACAAATTTTAAATTTTCTTCCATAAAGGTACGGTCTAAAATATTTTACTGCCCATACAATGGCTAAAAGCTCTTTTTCTATAACTGGATAATTTCTTTCCGCTTTGTTTAAACCACGACTGGCATAGGCCACTGGTTTTTTATCTCCATTTGATAATACACATCCAATTGCCATTCCTGAAGCGTCCGTATTTAAAATAAATTCATTTTCTTCTGAAAAATTTGGGTATTGTAATAAAGGTGGATTACATAGCGCATTCCTTAAAATTTCGAAGGATTTTTGACAATCTGGTGTCCAATTGAAGTTTACATTTTTCTTGGTTAAATTATTTAAAGGTAAGGTAATTTTTGCAAAGTTGGGTATAAATTTCCGATAATAATTTGCGAACGCTATAAATCTTTTGACCTCGTCTACATTTTTCATAACTGGGTAATTTTTTAAAGTTTTCACTTTGTTAGGGTCCGGTTTTATACCATCTGGTGTTACGACATGTCCGAGATAAAGTAATTCTTTCTGTAAGAAATTACATTTTAATGGATTTAACTTCATGTTCACTTTTCTTAGTCGTGTAAAAACGTCAATTAAGTTTTTGTTATGTTCGTTTAAGTTACGTCCCATAACAATTATATCGTCTAGGTATACTATGCATTTATCGTAGTTTAGTCCCGATAAAGCTATTGTCATTGCTCTACTAAAAGCACTTGGACTTGTTTTTAATCCCATTGGTAACCTTTTCATTTGATAGTGTTTGTCTGCTATAAACGCAGTGTATTTTCGACTTTCAGCATCTAACTTTATTTGATAATATCCTTGATTTAAGTCTAGATGACTGAAGTACATTGCTCCTGACAAAGAATCCAAAATGTCTGTTATATTTGGTAATGGGAATTTATCATCTTGAATACAATTATTTAATTTTCTATAATCAATAACTATACGCCATTTTCTTTCACCATTAACGTCAACCTTTTTTGGTACTAATAGTAAAGGACTTGACCATTCTGATTTTGATTCTTCAATTATGTCACTATCTAACATTTCTTGTAGTTGTTTCTTGATTTCGGCTTTTTGTGACTGTGGTAAACGATATGGTTTTGTATAAACTGGACTCGTATGTGCTTTCAAATTAATTTTTTGTTCATATAAGTTACATGTATTTAGTTTATCACCGGGTAGATGAAAAATGTCTGCAAATTTAGCGCAAATGTTGACAATTTCTGTCTCTTCTTCTTCGCTTAGGTTTTTTAATTGTAACATTTTAAATAATTGTTTTACGCGTTGACTATTATTTTCAATTTCTTCAAATGTAAAGCAATGAAAGTTATCTAAAGGTATTATTTCTGGAGTGAAACAGTGTAATACTACCTCTGTGTCTCTTGTGTTAATTATTCTAACTGTTATTTTTCCATCATTGTTTTTAGTTATACAATTTGCTACAAATACTCCATTACATATTTCTTTCGACAAAACTACGCATTCGTCCTTATAATTGGTATGTAGTTGAATAACTTTTTCACATCTAGCTGGGATTGTTATGTCGGAAGTTGCATTAATGTTTCCTGTTGAAAATAAATTTATTGGTATAACTAAGAGTCCATCATTCATACGTAAAGATAGTGTTTTGTTTTCAAAATCAATCAATGATTTGTAATTGGCTAAAAAGTCTTGACCTAATATACCATTAATGTGTGATGGTAAATATTTAAAAATATGGAAATTGTGTTTGAACGATTCATTGTTATATTGCAATAGTAAGTCTATGCATCCTTCTGAAATAATTTGTCCACCGATGCCTTTTATATAAGTTGTTTTAGGATAAATATGTTTACTTTTATGTTTAATAGTTTCATATTTAATTGCTGATAATGTTGCACCTGTATCGATTAAAAATGTTAAAAGTTGATTATCCACTGTTAATTGTATAGAGTTTACGTTATTATAGTGAAATAAATATTCAGTTTTCACGAAAAAATTTTTCTGGCTTTTGTGGTGGTTCTTCAATTCTTGGTAAGTTGGTTGTCATATGTACTTGTTGGTTTTGATTTCTATGTGAATAGAATGGTTTGTTTAATCCGTTAGGTTTTCCTCGTCCTCTCGTGAAATTAGTGTTATGTCTGTTGGTTGAACAATTGTATCTATTATTCGCATAGTTGTTTGGGTAAGTGATAGCCAATGGTTTGTTGGTTTGGTAGACGTTATTTGAGTTATTACGATTGAAATATGTCCTACCTCGAAAATTGTTATTTCTAAATCCTGGTCTAATATATCCTTTGCCTCTGGCCGAAAAAATTTGGCCTGATGGCGAGGGGGTCATTGTTACCTCCTCATCCTTTGCTCCTTGAATCGCGTCTTTTAGGGAGTTAAAGTTTCGCGCGGCTATTATCGTTCTTAACCTGTCGTTACGCAGGCCGTCCGCAAATCTATGTATTGCTTGTTGTTCGTTTATTGGCTTAAGTATGTTGTATGCGTCCTCATTATCTTTTGCCTGAGAGATGGTAAGGTCCACAAACAATTTTTCTAATTCTGCACCGAACTGATCTATGGTTCGGCTGCCTTGGTAACATGTTTGTAACTTTCTTTGTAATGCTGTACTTGATTTAGTAGTTAATAGATGTTTCTTCATGTCCCTAATAAGATCCTGTGCCGACGCGTAATTATCAGTTAATTTAAGTTTCGCATTTTGTGAGAGCCTTGTTTTTAATATGAATTGTATAAGAAGTGGAGTACTTTCTTTTGAAATCATGTTTGCATATAATTCAATTGCGTCAATTAACTGTAATGTCACTTTCTCAGAGCCATCCATCTGAGGTAATAGTGTGACTGCGATTTTTAAATCAAAATTTGATTTAGACGTCATGATTGTTTGTTTCATACAATTACTTATCTCAATATAAAGTGAATTTATAGCTGTTGCTATTTCTAAGATTTCGCTAGTTACGCTTTCTTTTTGTACATGTAATTTATAATCTTTGTTATAATTTTCATATATTTTATGAGCTAGCTCGAATTTTTCTTGAGCTGCTTTACTAGTGAACCGTTTTTGGCCAGTTTTTATTAAGTATTTCCTTATTTCTAATAAATCATCATAATATTTAAGTAATATAGCAATCATGTATAGTTATATCAATAATTCATAATTATTTATAATAAAAAAGAATCTTAATACAAAAATTATCAATTTACAAAAAGAAAAAAAATATAGTTCTTAAGAGTTCACTTACATGTTTTGTTTTGTCCACTTTTCACTTAATCACTGATGCTAATGTTCATTTATACGGAAACACGGCGTGTGTTCAAGACGATCTTCGTAGCTTGCTTCTCGATTTTCCTTGTTAGACACTGGTTTATCTTCTTATACGCGAGGTAACTCAGCAGAATAGCGCATATGATCATTAAAGTGACGAGCAGTATAAATGATTTTTCGGCTAATTCGCCTTGGCTGGAACTATTTGGTGCGTAATTATTTTGGCCATTTTGTGTAATAATCACCTCTTCTTTGGTTTCTTTATCTTCTTTCGAACTTTGGGTACCCATTGTAATGTTTTTCTTCTATAATGATCATAGTTTCCCGACGTTAAATGTGGTAAATAGTTCCATAATGTTAGCGGTTTCGTTCCGCTACCCGTCGCGAATAACTTGCCATTATACCGAGGCAAGGGCCTTTGCACGATACTATGCGCGGACTGGCAGGGTCGCCATGTAAGGAGAGGCGAGGGTCGAGAAGTGAAACACTCGAAGGTTCGTTCGAAACTCTGGTTTATTCAAATTAGAAAGCCTATTTATATTGGTACAATTGAGTGGGGTGACGCGCGTGACCTACTTGGACCATGACATCATCTGTTACACGTGGAGAGCTTCGTATGTCGCGGTCCGGTGGCGGCGTCAAATAACATGCTCCTATATAAGGAATGGAATCTCTAAACAAATAGCTGTGGGTGGTCCGTTTGAAATATGAGTGATTTAAGATACCTTTCTTATGAGTAATATTTAACTAGTACCTACTACTATGTATCTACTACTATACCACAGTCCGATGTGGAGGCATTGGAAGTATGAGCTTCCCAGCTGAACGTAAAACCATGCCAGTCCTATCGTTATTATATAATATGTATATTATATCGGTAAGTATGTGACATAATCACAATTTAATACTTTGCTGGAACGCGTCACCGTTATGTTTTGCATACACAAAGGTTAAATTGATGTTGCAATGACGCATCACAGTCGATTTAGCATACAGTTAGATAGCAGTAGTAATAAGTAGTGGCTCCATAATTACTTCATTAAATGTTAATTAGGTACATATAAATTAAGACGCACAATAACCATTGTAAAAAGAGCGCCAACAAACTGGTAGCGACATTTTGTAAATACGATTTGTGCTTGTATTTAGTAACTTAAAAAAAAGTTTTTTGTCGGTTGTTTCAAAATCAAGTCGAAAATTTGTGGTTTTGAGTATTCTAATAAATAAAAAAAGTTGTCTGTAAAGTCGGTTTACGGACGATAGATTTACGTGATAACGTCATAATCTCTATCTCTCTATCGTTTGTTTTATCGTGCCTCTCTATCGCTTGTTGCGCGCTCTCGCTTGCACGCACAGGCTCAGGTGGAACGTTACGCGGAACGTTACTATTTTTCATGTACGTTGCTGGTGTTCATCAATTTATAAAACGTTATCACGTCAAAAGTTGAGATTAAACGTAAATAATGTAGGAATATACATATAAATGTTAACATTCAATCCATAGTCCATTAAAATATCATATTATTTAAAACTAAAGTTAACTTATGAGTTCTTGAAATCAATAAAATAATCAATTTTACTCTCTCCTGTAAAAAAGTCAAAATAACTTGAGCGGTGTTATTTGATAGCGACGAAATCGAAATGTTTATTATTTCACATAGGCAAAATTTACAGACACTTAAGGAATGTCAGACTCAAATGCCACGCTGTTTGAATGAAAGAATAAATGTTTTGTTATTCTCAAAATAATAGAAAGAAACTAGCCACTTCCTCTTAAAAACAGTTGAGTTTAATGATTTACAATTTTATATTGACACATTTATAAATTTGTATTTTAAAAGTACAGTACAGTATCTGAACGACCGAATGGCGTAGTGGTAGCGAATCTGCTGTCTGCGCCGGAGGTCGTGGGTTCGATTCCTACTATTGGTAAATGTTTGTGTGATGAGCATGACATTTTTCTAGTGTCTGGGTGTTTAATATATTGTATTTATGTATGTATGTATATTTATCAGTTATCTAGTACCCATAACACGAGCTGTCGCTTACTTTGGGGCTAGATTGCGATGTGTAAAATGTCCCGTATATAATATAATAACTGTATAGCTTGTCAAACTGTGATCATTGAAAGCCTTGTTTGATGGAATTCCTACGATTTGTTTGCTGTTGTTATATGTTACCGTCTATGTATGTTTATTACAACATTACTACTAATCTACCAAACAAACATTTTGGTAACCTGGCTATATGCAGTAGATGGCTGTTGACATTTTTTTTTTATTTAGACTTGCGCTTGACGACAATCATGCCTGATGGAATGCAATGATGAGGTCTAGGTTGGAGCGCGCTTGCCTAGAAAGTGCCTATTCACTCTTCTCTTGAAGGGTCCCAGATGGTACTTGGCTGGGAACATGGAGGCTGGAAGGAAATTTCAGTTTTTTTCCAAAATTGGGTATTTTTGTACTTTTGAATTTGATAATTATTATTACTTTATTATAAACTTAAAATAATAATGTACACTGAAAATCCAACAAAGATTTACAAAAGTTGCAGGCATTTTAATTTTGGAGTGGGAGGGTCTTCTATCACATTTCGCAAAATGAAAATTTGTATGAAGCCGTACGAAGCTACTATGTTTGGCATTCGTGAGGTGTGACGTCACAATTTAATATCGCTATCTCTGTCTGATCAAAAAATTTTAAATGCTTATAACTTTTTTGTTATTAATTGATCGATTTAATAAGTTTCTTCAGTGTTCATCATATTTTTTTTATCCTAGTTAATAATAAAGTGATAAAAAAATTGGAGTAAAATACCCAATTCCGCGCAAATCGTTGTTTTCCTTTCTTTACAGTTATGTAAAATTCTCGTGTCGTGAGTAACAAATTAGCATTTATAATAGGAATGCTAATTTAGTTTCAACTATTGAATTGAGTATTTTTGTTCTTATCAGCGCGTAAATAATAATTGTATAATAATTAAATTACTCTTATCACCTAAGTACCTACTTAATAGTAGTATAATTTTTCTCGTTAATTAGTAGTTAAAGTAAAAAAATGGTCAAGTGCGAGTCGGGCTCGCGCACTGAGGGTTCCGAACCTATTCTCAATAGTATCAAAGTAAACTAAACACACCTGTCCAGTAAATTCAAAAACATGCAATAAAATCACCTTTGTTGATGAGAAAAAATTTCCCCATGAAATATTTTTCTTATTTTAATTTAACTATTTATTTTTAAAGCAAATATGTAATTAAATATTCTGTGAACATTTGAAGCGTCTATCTTTTAATATCGAGCAAAAACAAGCAAAAAAATCACGTTTGTTGTATGGGAGCTTCCTTAATATTTATTTTATTATATTTTTTAGTATTTTTTGTTATAGCGGTAACAGAAATACATCATCTGTAAAAATTTCAAGTCTGTAGCTATCACGGTTCAAGAGATACAGCCTGGTGACAGACAGACTGACGGACAGACGGACGGACGGACAGCGAAGTCTCCGTAATAGGTTCCTTTTTTACCCTTCGGGTACGGAACCCTAAAATGTATTAAAAGGAAATTCCGTATAAAAGGTGTGAAAAATAAAAAAAACTGAATTAAGTACCTAGATAAAATCGACGCACTTAAGTACAGTTGGAATACTCATATTTTTGTTTTTTATTCTGCTAAACATAGTGTAGGTACCTATTGGTTAAGTTCGGTATTGTGTCAATCTATCTTAATATTTTTTCTTAGGGCCGATTTTTAATCGCCAGATAAACGTTAGCTATGGAATAAATATGACATTTTGACAGATTTTGTATGGCAAATGTATCAAATTTATTCTTCATTTCAATTTTGTATAGTCTACTGGCGATTGAAAAATCGGCCCTAATATATAAAATTCTCATGTCAGTGTTTTTCACCAAATTCCTCCGAAGGGCTGGACCGATTTTTATGATTTTTTTGTCTACATTCAGTCGTCCTGAAAATAGGTCTTAACCTATTTTTCATATCCCTAAATGAGAAAACAACGTTTGACTGGTCTAAATCTAAATACAAAAAAGAAGAAACTGACTTACTGACTGACATAATTTCAACGCACAGCCCAAACCACGGGGTCTAGAGACTCCAAAGGTACACAGATTCTTTATGAAGTCCCTCCCCCCCCCCCCCCCCCCCCCTTAGGGGGTAAAACGGAGGTTCGCAGTTTGTAAACTCAAGCTCATCACATAGGCCTAACGTACAAGATCTTGTAAAACGTCAAACGTGTATTTTAGTAATACTCCTTCACGCCGCAACTACTGAACCAATTTGGCTAAAATTGGAGTGGAGAGAGAGATAGTAGCCTAGATTAGACACAAAGGCTATTTTTTTATCCCGTGAAAGGCCATGGTTCCCATGGGATTAGGTACAGACCAAAAGTCACACGGAAAAATTACTTTTCATTACTCATACACGGAAAGTAGGTCTGAAGTTGCCTGAGAAGCGGGTTGAAAGTAATACTTTGCAGCCCTAGGGAGAATCGTTTTCAACTGACAGCTGTCAAATAATTAAAAAAAACTACTTTGTCACATTTTTAATGGAGTTCAAATGAAACACGACATACCCGAGTGCATCCATAGACAAGAAGAAAGATAGACTTTATTCATAAAGTAAAGACAACTGATTCATAGACATTCATAGACAATCACAGACAATACTTGACTATTAAAAAGCTAAATGCATAGCCCGCCGGCTAGGCCAAAGAAAAAAAAAAGGCGGGAAAGTGGCAAGCGGCAATCCGATCTTCATTTGTTTTTCGAGTTGTAGAGTTTTGTTTAGGCTTCTGTTTAACAGTGATTTTTATTGACACAATTATTCAATTTTCTTTAGCTAATTTCTATTTTATTTTGACTTTCCTTATATTCGTAATGAAAAGCACAGTGTTTACCTCGGGATAAAGACTTATTTAGTCCCTCGAACTATAGGCGCCCACGCTACGCTCGGGCGCCAAACCCCGTCTCGGGACTAAATAAGTTACTTTCATCCCTAGGGTAACAATGTACTATTTCATCACTCATACACGGAAAGTAGGTCTGAAGTTGCCTGAGAAGCGGGTTGAAAGTAATACTTTGCAGCCCTAGGGAGAATCGTTTTCAACTGACAGCTGTCAAATAATTAAAAAAAACTAGTTGTCACATTTTTATTGGAGTTCAAATGAAACACGACATACCCGAGTGCATCCATAGACAAGAAGAAAGATAGACTTTATTCATAAAGTAAAGACAACTGATTCATAGACATTCATAGACAATCATAGACAATACTTGACTATTAAAAAGCTAAATGCATAGCCCGCCGGCTAGGTCAAAGAAAAAAAAAAGGCGGGAAAGTGGCAAGCGGCAATCCGATCTTCACTTGTTTTTCGAGTTGTAGAGTTTTGTTTAGGGTGATTTTTATTGACACAATTATTCAATTTTCTTTAGCTAATTTCTATTTTTATTTTGAGTTTCCTTATATTCGTAATGAAAAGCACAGTGTTTACCTCGGGATAAAGACTTATTTAGTCCCTCGAACTATAGGCCCCCTCGCTACGCTCGGGCGCCAAACCCTGTCTCGGGACTAAATAAGTTACTTTCATCCCTAGGGTAACAATGTACTATTTCATCACTCATACACGGAAAGTAGGTCTGAAGTTGCCTGAGAAGCGGGTTGAAAGTAATACTTTGCAGCCCTAGGGAGAATCGTTTTCAACTGACAGCTGTCAAATATTTAAGAAAAACTAGTTGTCACATTTTTATTGGAGTTCAAATGAAACACGACATACCCGAGTGCATCCATAGACAAGAAGAAAGATAGACTTTATTCATAAAGTAAAGACAACTGATTCATAGACATTCATAGACAATCATAGACAATACTTGACTATTAAAAAGCTAAATGCATAGCCCGCCGGCTAGGCCAAAGAAAAAAAAATGCGGGAAAGTGGCAAGCGGCAATCCGATCTTCATTTGTTTTTCGAGTTGTAGAGTTTTGTTTAGGCTTCTTTATTGACACAATTATTCAATTTTCTTTAGCTAATTTCTATTTTTATTTTGACTTTCCTTATATTCGTAATGAAAAGCACAGTGTTTACCTCGGGATACAGACTTATTTAGTCCCTCGAACTATAGGCGCCCTCGCAGCGCTCGGGCGCCAAACCCCGTCTCGGGACTAAATAAGTTACTTTCATCCCTAGGGTAACAATGTACTATTCCGCCACAACTATACGGAATTTGGCTGAAATTTGGAATGGACATAGATTGTAGCCTGAAATACATCGGCTACTTTTTGTCCTCTTTTGACTTTTTGTCCTCGTTTTTCTGTGTATGTTCGGTAGATCTGAGAGTAGGTCGTAAGCTATTTTTTATATCCCTAATGGCAACAAAGCTTGCGTTTCAGCTAGTAGCGCGTAAAACGTAATATATCGCGTTAAGTACAACATAGGTGTGAAAAATATTGTTTTCATTATAAAGCGTCAAGGTGAAGCTCACAATGGAATAATAGATTACATTATAGCAGGTACATGTTTGTATTATGTGTCATGCATATCTAAGTAAAGGTACAATAATCCTATTGTATTATATTAATATGATAATATATTATACAGGGTTATATAAAAAATACCAAAACGCTCTCGGCCTGTATTTGTTTACATTATAACTAACAACTTTTGTTCTACGACTTTTCTTTTTACTCGATATTTTGAGAAATATCCAATACTCAATATTTTACAGAGATACTCTACTCGTTCCTACTCTGTAATGTAACATCGGCGCGGCGGCCGGTGCGCGAGCTCGCGGCGCGGCGCAACAGTGTAATGTCACTTTACAGAAATAACATTTTTTTGTATGATATAAATTAATACTGAATTTTGAAAAGTCGCAGAACCAAAGTTGTTAGTGTTAATGTAAACAACTACAGGCCGAGAGCGTTTTGGTATTTTTTATATAACCCTGTATTTACGTGAAAGTACTGAACTGCAATTACTGAACCGATTTGGGTGACACGGGCGAAACTGCTCAGTTTAAAACACCGACGCAGTGTTGCCTGCTTAGCGGCTTTTTACAGGATA
Source organism: Coenonympha arcania (assembly GCA_036785405.1). Lineage (NCBI taxonomy): Eukaryota > Metazoa > Arthropoda > Insecta > Lepidoptera > Nymphalidae > Coenonympha > Coenonympha arcania. The sequence continues at coordinate 2,557,249 of CM072081.1, forward strand.
TATTTTGGAGAGTGTGCTCAAGAACTCCACAACCTTGTGCCTCCTTCACCTTTCTACCATAGAACCGCGAGACGTCGAGAGAATTGGCATCCTTATGTGGTTGATGTCCAGCGTACTCGGACGAAACGCTTTTCTTCTACGTTTCTGATACGAACCGCTAAGGTGTGGAACACCCTTCCAGCTTCGGTGTTCCCAGCCAAATACAATCTGGGTGCCTTCAAGAGAAGAGTGAATTTCTAGGCAAGCGCGCTCCATCCTAGACCTCATCATTTCTGTTCATCAGACTTGATTGTAGTCAAGCGCAAGCCTATCAATTATAAAAAAAAAAAGATTTTGGTGATATTTTGAATTAGATCGATTATACCCTTGATCATTATACGACTTGTGAATAAATGTAATAAACATTTGTTTAATTTTTACGGATTTTAGAAAACTGGCTTAGTTTTTTAGAAATTAAGTAAGACGTCGTGTGTCTGTTACATTATTCTGCGACGCTGCATGTCGCAACCCCCAACGTATTCGTGAGAGCGAGAAAGACGAAAGTAAATTCAATGTATCTTCTTTATGCAGTTCTTGTGTTTTGTTTCAGAAACCGCAATAACGAAAAAAAAGAACCCAAGCACAAACAATGAAACAGCGCCATCTACCGCCGCGGTTAGCGAACACGTAACGCCATCTGCCGGCCGGTGTTTAAAGATGCGTCCGGGAGTTCCCCTGTAGCCGCAGCGACGCGATGCCCCGTCTAAAATACGCGTCTCTGCTACGGGTGCTGGTGATACTCGGCCTCTTCTGCGTGTGGGTGCAGATCATGCTGTCTGCTACCAGCGGCGCGATGGACAAGGACAGCGGTGAGTTGTTGGACAACCTCAGCAGAAATTAGCCAACTGTATAGGTGTGTAGCGCACGCATCCCTTCGTCGTAAGGTGTTAGTAGCCAACATGTTACGCCATCTGCCGGCGCTGTTTGAAGATGCGTCCGGTAGTTCCACGTCTAAAATACGCGTCTCTGCTACGGGTGCTGGTGATACTCGGCCTCTTCTGCGTGTGGGTGCAGATCATGCTGTCTGCTACCAGCGGCGCGATGGACAAAGACAGCGGTGAGTTGGTAGACAACCTCAGCAGAAATTAGCCAACTGTATAGGTGTGTAGCACGCATCGCATCGTCGTAAAATGTTAGTAGCCGACACGTAACGCCATCTACCGGCGGTGTTTGAAGATGTGTCCGGGAGTTCCCCGTCTAAAATACGCGTCTCTGCTACGGGTGCTGGTGATACTCGGCCTCTTCTGCGTGTGGGTGCAGATCATGCTGTCTGCTACCAGCAGCGCGATGGACAAGGACAGCGGTGAGTTGCTGGACAACCTCAGCAGAGATTAGCCAGTAGCCGACACGTAACGCCATCTGCCGGCCGGTATTTAAAGATGCGTCCGGGAGTTCCCCTGTAGCCGGGCTCTGGTGATACTCGGCCTCTTCTGCCAAGGATAGTGGTGAGTTGGTAGACAACCTCACTCAGCAGAAATTAGCCAACTATGTACGTCGTACGATGTTAGTAGCTAACACGTAACGCCATCTGTCGGTCGGTGTTTGAAGATTCGTCCGGGAGTTCCCCTGTAGCCGCAGCGGCGCGATACTCGATGACGATTTTTACTTTATAGGATCACCCTGCCGGACCATACACCTATTAACGTTCATTTACCTTACTAAATTTTCTTATAATTTCAAAATAGTACTTTTCGATACAAGTGCGAAAAGTATGTCGTTTCTTGATACGAGTATTTATTGGAGTAGGATGAAAAAGACTAACTTTCCGCGCACTCGTGTAAAAGTCTACGGTTTGAGTTTGAGCAAATGTATTGAAAAATATGATTAAGCCCCCTTTTTGTTTTCTAATTTTTCAGATACTAACACAAAAGCAAAAAAGTTTCTAGCCGCCATCCCAAAAATTCGGTCTAACATAACTAATAAAATGGCGATATCAGGTTTTTTTTTTTTAAATTTTCCTTTATTTTTTGTGTCGTTTTTTTTCACGTATTTTTACCTCCACCTGTAATTAACTATCACAATTTATACGCGAAAGTTTGCACCTATGGTAGTGATATGTTTGTAACTTCTTTACGTTGCAACTACTGGACCGATTCGGATGGAATATGGAATGGAGATAGATTATGCCCTGGAGTAACACAAGGTACTGTTTGTTCTGCATAAATTTGTGGCGGGCTTGCTGAAAAATTAAATTCAGGAGGAGCCGCAAGTGAAACTTGTTTTTACTATTTGTTTATGGGGAATCGGCCATAGTAGCTCACTAAATTCTTTGTTTAGTTTTTCGCAAATAGCAGATTCACTACATTATTATGTAGATTAATGGAAATGATAATTGCGTAAATAATAGTATCATGTTTTAAAAAATCTACATTCAATTTATGTTGGTTTCCGAACAATCATTTTATGCGGTTACTCAAATTAAGAGCTATTGGGAACCAATCCAGTAAATGAGGAATTTTGAACAAAGCTTTTATTAAAAAGTAAAAACATGTACCTACAGCAGGACCTCTTTAATCCGAAGTAGACGAAAGTAACAGTCGTTTAGCGTTAACGACAGTAGACAAAAATGTATGGACAAACCACGTGACTGTAGAAAAACCACGACCGAAAAGAGCTAAACATGCTGTGTTTGATACTGTCGGCTGTCAATTGTCAAGCGAAGTACGCTAAAGTTATCTACAAGGTCTGCGAGAACGCCAGAGAGCGTTCAAGTTGTCGTTGTCGATTATCAAAACACAGCGTGTTTAGCTCTATTCGGTCGTAGTTTTTCTACAGTCACGTGGTTTGTCCATACATTTTTGTCTACTGTCGTTAACGCTAAATGACTGTTACTTTGTCTAGGCCTGCTGATTATAGTACAGAGAATTATAGATATTTCAATCCACGACGTCGCGCCCCACTCTTTCAAAATCGCTTATGTTTCATTCGATTTATATGGAGTTTGACAGAGTGGGGCGCGCCATCGTGGATTGAAATATCTATAATTATAGGGTATATTTTATTTAGTTTATTGGGAGTAATGAGAAATAAATAGCTTTTACTTGCAATTTACGTATGACAGCGATAAAAAAATGTAAAAACACTGGTGCGTGGGGCGTTCGGATTACAGAGTCGTTCGGATAAGCGGGGATTCGGATTAAAGAGGTCCCGCTGTAGATGTGTAATTGTTATTTGCGCAATTACCATTACCATTTAAATACAATGAGTTATTTAACTATGTACTATTTACAAAAAAAAAAATTGAATTTGGCGGGCCAATTTTACCTTTCCACCTTATAAATAAGTATTTATTACAATAATGCACACATTTATTTTATCTGATAACTATTTTTATTGTAATCTTGTACAAACTTTCAGTGATACGCAAATATTAATATATGACGTGGGACAGGTGTATTGTAAATGTTCATTTAACCCCTGAAATAGACAAAGGGTGTACTGTTTTTATATTTATACTTTTTGTTTGTCTGTTTATATGTAATTATACCGCTCAATCGAACTGACCGATTTTAATGCGGTTTCTATATACGAGGCTATATAAAAAATACCAAAACGCTCTCGGCCTGTAGTTGTTTACATTAACACTAACAACTTTTGTTCTACGACTTTTCAAAATTCAGTACTTACCAATTTATTTCATACAAAAAAAATGACCAAAAAAAGTAAAGCACAAAAAAAAAGTAAGGTTCTGTAAAGTGACATTACACTGTTGCGGTTTCGCGCCGCACCGTTCCCACTTGCCGATGTTACATTACAGAGTGGGAACAAGTAGTGTCTCTATAAAATATTGAATATGTGATATTTCTCGAAATATTGAGTAAAAAAAAGTCGCAGAACAAAAGTTGTTACAGTAGTGTTATTATCTCGCTGCAGACTCGGCCATAAATCATTCGAGTGTTTCGCTTTTGTTGTTCACTAAAATACAAAAGCAGCAGTGAAATACAAAAGCGAAACTCTGATGATTTATGACCTAGTCTGCAGCGAGATAATAACACTTATAGTGTTAATGTAAACAACTACAGGCCAAGAGCGAGTTGGTATTTTTATATAACCCTGTATACGAGCTATGTCGGTGACTCTGGGTTGTCTATGGACTCTTTATTTTTGATTCAAACAGTTTTGTTTGCTACGAAATACGAAAACACTTTGCAAATTGCAAACAAAATGCTACACAAAAACATCAAAACTGACTATTTCTCAGTGATTAATAATTCTTAGGATTAATTATTAGATACCTTGTTCGGAACGCATCCTTCGCGCAAAGCGGGGGTTTTTTTTTACTCTATACAAGTTAGTACTTGACTGCGATCTCACCTGATGGTAAGTGATGATGCAGCCTAAGATATTATCGTACTAACTTGGAAGGGTACGTAAATTTACCCCCAACGGTTTCTTCACAGCATCGCACCGGAACGCTAAATCGATTGGCGGTGCGTCTTTGCTGGTAGGGTGGTAACTAGTCACGGCGGAAGCCTCCCACCAGACCAGACCAGAGCCAATTTAGAAATTGTAAAATTCCAAAGTGGCCCGTGGCGGGAATCGAACCCGCGACCTCCCACTCGAATCCGAGCGCGCGCCACTGCACCAGGAAGGTGGTCAAGGGTAGTACTGTATGTCTTCACAAAGAAAGATGTATTAGCTTCTTGATACGGGATTCCATACATCCATGATCATTGTCCTTTCCCAAGTTTATGAACCTCTTCATCAATTCCAGAAGAGCTGATGAACACGAACGACACGTCGGAACAGGTGCTGGCGCTAGTACCGCCCGAGCTGCACAAATACCTGACGGTGCATCCCAAGAACGCTACCGGTAAGTTTCATTTACGACCGCCATTTTGATTTCATCCTTAAAACGCTACCCGTAAGATTCATTCACGAATCACGACTGCTATTTTGCATTTATCCTAAAAACGCTACCGGTAAGATTCATTCACGGCCGACATTTTGAATTTGTCCTAATAACGCTACCGGTAAGATTCATTCACGGCCACCATTTTGAATTTGTCCTAATAACGCTACCGGTAAGATTCATTCACGGCCGCCATTTTGAATTTGTACTAAGAACGCTACCGGTAAGATTCATTCACGACTGCTATTTTGAATTTGTCCTACTAACGCTACCGGTAAGATTCATTCACGACTGCTATTTTGAATTTGTCCTACTAACGCTACCGGTAAGATTCATTCACGACTGCTATTTTGAATTTGTCCTACTAACGCTACCGGTAAGATTCATTCACGACTGCTATTTTGAATTTGTCCTACTAACGCTACCGGTAAGATTCATTCACGACTGCTATTTTGAATTTGTCCTACTAACGCTACCGGTAAGATTCATTCACGACTGCTATTTTGAATTTGTCCTACTAACGCTACCGGTAAGATTCATTCACGACTGCTATTTTGAATTTGTCCTACTAACGCTACCGGTAAGATTCATACACGGCCGCCATTTTGAATTTGTACTAAGAACGCTACCGGTAAGATTCATACACGGCCGCCATTTTGAATTTATCCTAAGAACGCTACCGGTAAGTTTCATACAAGGCCGCCATTTTGAATTTGTCCTAATAACGCTACCGGTAAGATTCATTCACGACTGCTATTTTGAATTTGTCCTACTAACGCTACCGGTAAGATTCATTCACGACTGCTATTTTGAATTTGTCCTACTAACGCTACCGGTAAGATTCATTCACGACTGCTATTTTGAATTTGTCCTACTAACGCTACCGGTAAGATTCATTCACGACTGCTATTTTGAATTTGTCCTACTAACGCTACCGGTAAGATTCATTCACGGCCACCATTTTGAATTTGTCCTAATAACGCTACCGGTAAGATTCATTAATGGCTGTTATTTCGAATTTAATATGGACGAAAGTTACATGACCAATTCAGTGGTTGTTCTCATACATGTTTCGAGTTTCGTTTCATTACAATGTATGTCATATGGCTACTCTATGGGTATTCCAGGAAACTCAACAGAGCGGTACCCGTCAAAGAACGCTTCGGACATCCTCCGCGCGATCCACCGCCTCAACGACGCGCAGACCGTCTACAACGAGGACATCTTCGGCCCCGTGCTGAACGACACCGTCATCATCGCGATACAAGTAAGCAGTGCGCCACAAACTCAACAGAGCGGTACGCGTCAAAGAACGCTTCGGACATCCTCCGCGCGATCCACCGCCTCAACGACGCGCAGACCGTCTACAACGAGGACATCTTCGGGCCCGTGCTGAACGACACCGTCATCATCGCGATACAAGTAAGCAGTGCGCCACAAACTCAACAGAGCGGTACGCGTCAAAGAACGCTTCGGACATCCTCCGCGCGATCCACCGCCTCAACGACGCGCAGACCGTCTACAACGAGGACATCTTCGGCCCCGTGCTGAACGACACCGTCATCATCGCGATACAAGTAAGCAGTGCGCCACAAACTCAACAGAGCGGTACGCGTCAAAGAACGCTTCGGACATCCTCCGCGCGATCCACCGCCTCAACGACGCGCAGACCGTCTACAACGAGGACATCTTCGGCCCCGTGCTGAACGACACCGTCATCATCGCGATACAAGTAAGCAGTGCGCCACAAACTCAACAGAGCGGTACGCGTCAAAGAACGCTTCGGACATCCTCCGCGCGATCCACCGCCTCAACGACGCGCAGACCGTCTACAACGAGGACATCTTCGGCCCCGTGCTGAACGACACCGTCATCATCGCGATACAAGTAAGCAGTGCGCCACAAACTCAACAGAGCGGTACGCGTCAAAGAACGCTTCGGACATCCTCCGCGCGATCCACCGCCTCAACGACGCGCAGACCGTCTACAACGAGGACATCTTCGGCCCCGTGCTGAACGACACCGTCATCATCGCGATACAAGTAAGCAGTGCGCCACAAACTCAACAGAGCGGTACGCGTCAAAGAACGCTTCGGACATCCTCCGCGCGATCCACCGCCTCAACGACGCGCAGACCGTCTACAACGAGGACATCTTCGGCCCCGTGCTGAACGACACCGTCATCATCGCGATACAAGTAAGCAGTGCGCCACAAACTCAACAGAGCGGTACGCGTCAAAGAACGCTTCGGACATCCTCCGCGCGATCCACCGCCTCAACGACGCGCAGACCGTCTACAACGAGGACATCTTCGGCCCCGTGCTGAACGACACCGTCATCATCGCGATACAAGTAAGCAGTGCGCCACAAACTCAACAGAGCGGTACGCGTCAAAGAACGCTTCGGACATCCTCCGCGCGATCCACCGCCTCAACGACGCGCAGACCGTCTACAACGAGGACATCTTCGGCCCCGTGCTGAACGACACCGTCATCATCGCGATACAAGTAAGCAGTGCGCCACAAACTCAACAGAGCGGTACGCGTCAAAGAACGCTTCGGACATCCTCCGCGCGATCCACCGCCTCAACGACGCGCAGACCGTCTACAACGAGGACATCTTCGGCCCCGTGCTGAACGACACCGTCATCATCGCGATACAAGTAAGCAGTGCGCCACAAACTCAACAGAGCGGTACGCGTCAAAGAACGCTTCGGACATCCTCCGCGCGATCCACCGCCTCAACGACGCGCAGACCGTCTACAACGAGGACATCTTCGGCCCCGTGCTGAACGACACCGTCATCATCGCGATACAAGTAAGCAGTGCGCCACAAACTCAACAGAGCGGTACGCGTCAAAGAACGCTTCGGACATCCTCCGCGCGATCCACCGCCTCAACGACGCGCAGACCGTCTACAACGAGGACATCTTCGGCCCCGTGCTGAACGACACCGTCATCATCGCGATACAAGTAAGCAGTGCGCCACAAACTCAACAGAGCGGTACGCGTCAAAGAACGCTTCGGACATCCTCCGCGCGATCCACCGCCTCAACGACGCGCAGACCGTCTACAACGAGGACATCTTCGGCCCCGTGCTGAACGACACCGTCATCATCGCGATACAAGTAAGCAGTGCGCCACAAACTCAACAGAGCGGTACGCGTCAAAGAACGCTTCGGACATCCTCCGCGCGATCCACCGCCTCAACGACGCGCAGACCGTCTACAACGAGGACATCTTCGGCCCCGTGCTGAACGACACCGTCATCATCGCGATACAAGTAAGCAGTGCGCCACAAACTCAACAGAGCGGTACGCGTCAAAGAACGCTTCGGACATCCTCCGCGCGATCCACCGCCTCAACGACGCGCAGACCGTCTACAACGAGGACATCTTCGGCCCCGTGCTGAACGACACCGTCATCATCGCGATACAAGTAAGCAGTGCGCCACAAACTCAACAGAGCGGTACGCGTCAAAGAACGCTTCGGACATCCTCCGCGCGATCCACCGCCTCAACGACGCGCAGACCGTCTACAACGAGGACATCTTCGGCCCCGTGCTGAACGACACCGTCATCATCGCGATACAAGTAAGCAGTGCGCCACAAACTCAACAGAGCGGTACGCGTCAAAGAACGCTTCGGACATCCTCCGCGCGATCCACCGCCTCAACGACGCGCAGACCGTCTACAACGAGGACATCTTCGGCCCCGTGCTGAACGACACCGTCATCATCGCGATACAAGTAAGCAGTGCGCCACAAACTCAACAGAGCGGTACGCGTCAAAGAACGCTTCGGACATCCTCCGCGCGATCCACCGCCTCAACGACGCGCAGACCGTCTACAACGAGGACATCTTCGGCCCCGTGCTGAACGACACCGTCATCATCGCGATACAAGTAAGCAGTGCGCCACAAACTCAACAGAGCGGTACGCGTCAAAGAACGCTTCGGACATCCTCCGCGCGATCCACCGCCTCAACGACGCGCAGACCGTCTACAACGAGGACATCTTCGGCCCCGTGCTGAACGACACCGTCATCATCGCGATACAAGTAAGCAGTGCGCCACAAACTCAACAGAGCGGTACGCGTCAAAGAACGCTTCGGACATCCTCCGCGCGATCCACCGCCTCAACGACGCGCAGACCGTCTACAACGAGGACATCTTCGGCCCCGTGCTGAACGACACCGTCATCATCGCGATACAAGTAAGCAGTGCGCCACAAACTCAACAGAGCGGTACGCGTCAAAGAACGCTTCGGACATCCTCCGCGCGATCCACCGCCTCAACGACGCGCAGACCGTCTACAACGAGGACATCTTCGGCCCCGTGCTGAACGACACCGTCATCATCGCGATACAAGTAAGCAGTGCGCCACAAACTCAACAGAGCGGTACGCGTCAAAGAACGCTTCGGACATCCTCCGCGCGATCCACCGCCTCAACGACGCGCAGACCGTCTACAACGAGGACATCTTCGGCCCCGTGCTGAACGACACCGTCATCATCGCGATACAAGTAAGCAGTGCGCCACAAACTCAACAGAGCGGTACGCGTCAAAGAACGCTTCGGACATCCTCCGCGCGATCCACCGCCTCAACGACGCGCAGACCGTCTACAACGAGGACATCTTCGGCCCCGTGCTGAACGACACCGTCATCATCGCGATACAAGTAAGCAGTGCGCCACAAACTCAACAGAGCGGTACGCGTCAAAGAACGCTTCGGACATCCTCCGCGCGATCCACCGCCTCAACGACGCGCAGACCGTCTACAACGAGGACATCTTCGGCCCCGTGCTGAACGACACCGTCATCATCGCGATACAAGTAAGCAGTGCGCCACAAACTCAACAGAGCGGTACGCGTCAAAGAACGCTTCGGACATCCTCCGCGCGATCCACCGCCTCAACGACGCGCAGACCGTCTACAACGAGGACATCTTCGGCCCCGTGCTGAACGACACCGTCATCATCGCGATACAAGTAAGCAGTGCGCCACAAACTCAACAGAGCGGTACGCGTCAAAGAACGCTTCGGACATCCTCCGCGCGATCCACCGCCTCAACGACGCGCAGACCGTCTACAACGAGGACATCTTCGGCCCCGTGCTGAACGACACCGTCATCATCGCGATACAAGTAAGCAGTGCGCCACAAACTCAACAGAGCGGTACGCGTCAAAGAACGCTTCGGACATCCTCCGCGCGATCCACCGCCTCAACGACGCGCAGACCGTCTACAACGAGGACATCTTCGGCCCCGTGCTGAACGACACCGTCATCATCGCGATACAAGTAAGCAGTGCGCCACAAACTCAACAGAGCGGTACGCGTCAAAGAACGCTTCGGACATCCTCCGCGCGATCCACCGCCTCAACGACGCGCAGACCGTCTACAACGAGGACATCTTCGGCCCCGTGCTGAACGACACCGTCATCATCGCGATACAAGTAAGCAGTGCGCCACAAACTCAACAGAGCGGTACGCGTCAAAGAACGCTTCGGACATCCTCCGCGCGATCCACCGCCTCAACGACGCGCAGACCGTCTACAACGAGGACATCTTCGGCCCCGTGCTGAACGACACCGTCATCATCGCGATACAAGTAAGCAGTGCGCCACAAACTCAACAGAGCGGTACGCGTCAAAGAACGCTTCGGACATCCTCCGCGCGATCCACCGCCTCAACGACGCGCAGACCGTCTACAACGAGGACATCTTCGGCCCCGTGCTGAACGACACCGTCATCATCGCGATACAAGTAAGCAGTGCGCCACAAACTCAACAGAGCGGTACGCGTCAAAGAACGCTTCGGACATCCTCCGCGCGATCCACCGCCTCAACGACGCGCAGACCGTCTACAACGAGGACATCTTCGGCCCCGTGCTGAACGACACCGTCATCATCGCGATACAAGTAAGCAGTGCGCCACAAACTCAACAGAGCGGTACGCGTCAAAGAACGCTTCGGACATCCTCCGCGCGATCCACCGCCTCAACGACGCGCAGACCGTCTACAACGAGGACATCTTCGGCCCCGTGCTGAACGACACCGTCATCATCGCGATACAAGTAAGCAGTGCGCCACAAACTCAACAGAGCGGTACGCGTCAAAGAACGCTTCGGACATCCTCCGCGCGATCCACCGCCTCAACGACGCGCAGACCGTCTACAACGAGGACATCTTCGGCCCCGTGCTGAACGACACCGTCATCATCGCGATACAAGTAAGCAGTGCGCCACAAACTCAACAGAGCGGTACGCGTCAAAGAACGCTTCGGACATCCTCCGCGCGATCCACCGCCTCAACGACGCGCAGACCGTCTACAACGAGGACATCTTCGGCCCCGTGCTGAACGACACCGTCATCATCGCGATACAAGTAAGCAGTGCGCCACAAACTCAACAGAGCGGTACGCGTCAAAGAACGCTTCGGACATCCTCCGCGCGATCCACCGCCTCAACGACGCGCAGACCGTCTACAACGAGGACATCTTCGGCCCCGTGCTGAACGACACCGTCATCATCGCGATACAAGTAAGCAGTGCGCCACAAACTCAACAGAGCGGTACGCGTCAAAGAACGCTTCGGACATCCTCCGCGCGATCCACCGCCTCAACGACGCGCAGACCGTCTACAACGAGGACATCTTCGGCCCCGTGCTGAACGACACCGTCATCATCGCGATACAAGTAAGCAGTGCGCCACAAACTCAACAGAGCGGTACGCGTCAAAGAACGCTTCGGACATCCTCCGCGCGATCCACCGCCTCAACGACGCGCAGACCGTCTACAACGAGGACATCTTCGGCCCCGTGCTGAACGACACCGTCATCATCGCGATACAAGTAAGCAGTGCGCCACAAACTCAACAGAGCGGTACGCGTCAAAGAACGCTTCGGACATCCTCCGCGCGATCCACCGCCTCAACGACGCGCAGACCGTCTACAACGAGGACATCTTCGGCCCCGTGCTGAACGACACCGTCATCATCGCGATACAAGTAAGCAGTGCGCCACAAACTCAACAGAGCGGTACGCGTCAAAGAACGCTTCGGACATCCTCCGCGCGATCCACCGCCTCAACGACGCGCAGACCGTCTACAACGAGGACATCTTCGGCCCCGTGCTGAACGACACCGTCATCATCGCGATACAAGTAAGCAGTGCGCCACAAACTCAACAGAGCGGTACGCGTCAAAGAACGCTTCGGACATCCTCCGCGCGATCCACCGCCTCAACGACGCGCAGACCGTCTACAACGAGGACATCTTCGGCCCCGTGCTGAACGACACCGTCATCATCGCGATACAAGTAAGCAGTGCGCCACAAACTCAACAGAGCGGTACGCGTCAAAGAACGCTTCGGACATCCTCCGCGCGATCCACCGCCTCAACGACGCGCAGACCGTCTACAACGAGGACATCTTCGGCCCCGTGCTGAACGACACCGTCATCATCGCGATACAAGTAAGCAGTGCGCCACAAACTCAACAGAGCGGTACGCGTCAAAGAACGCTTCGGACATCCTCCGCGCGATCCACCGCCTCAACGACGCGCAGACCGTCTACAACGAGGACATCTTCGGCCCCGTGCTGAACGACACCGTCATCATCGCGATACAAGTAAGCAGTGCGCCACAAACTCAACAGAGCGGTACGCGTCAAAGAACGCTTCGGACATCCTCCGCGCGATCCACCGCCTCAACGACGCGCAGACCGTCTACAACGAGGACATCTTCGGCCCCGTGCTGAACGACACCGTCATCATCGCGATACAAGTAAGCAGTGCGCCACAAACTCAACAGAGCGGTACGCGTCAAAGAACGCTTCGGACATCCTCCGCGCGATCCACCGCCTCAACGACGCGCAGACCGCGGTCGCGGGTTCGATTCCCGCCACGGGCCACTTTGGGATTTTATAATTTCTAAATTGGTCCAGGTCTGGTCTGGTGGGAGGCTTCGGCCGTGGCTAGTTACCACCCTACCAGCAAAGACGCACCGCCAAGCGATTTAGCGTTCCGGTGCGATGCTGTGTAGAAACCGTTGGGGTAAATTTACTTACCCTTCCGAGTTAGTACGATAACATCTTAGACTTCATCATCACTTACCATCAGGTGAGATCGCAGTCAAGTAGTAACTTATATAGAATAAAAAAAAAGACATCCTCCGCACGATCCACCGCCTGAACGTTTTTGCGTTATTTTCTTCCGCAACGCTACATGTCACACTTACCAGGTACCAACGTATTCGTGAGAGTGAGAAAGACAAAAATAAATTCAATATATCCTCATAAATGTAGGTTTAGACAGCTTACACATAAAATAAACAAAACTTTACGAAGGGAAATAGTATATTTTTAGTTTTTACAATGTTTAGGTGATGGTAGAAACTTGGGTTTTGCCATTTTCCTCTTCGCCAGAATGTATTCCCTCCCCTTAAGTCCAGTCAAGCTTATCTTCTTCGGCATTAAACTGGTTTCCTTGGGCACTGTTAATTGCTTCTTCTTTTTTCTCTCTCGCTCTTTTTCCTTCTCTTCTGATATTATGTCCTTCTCTAAATCTATCGGTGCATTCATCCAGATATATTGGTTAGTATCTGGTATGCTGGCTTGGAGTTTGAATTTTCTTGGTGCCTGGAATTTTTCGTTATTATAGGTAAACCGTTATAAACTTGACCCTCCCGATGGTCTGCGGGACGCGGGGCGGGAGCCGCTCAACCAATCAGCAAGTCTGTCGCTGTCCGCCGACAGCGCTGACGTATCGTTATAGCCAATCGCATCACCCGCCCCGCGTCCCGCAGACCATCAGGAGGGTCAAGTTTATAACGGTTTACCTATAATTCAAATTTCTTGGATTTTTCGCAATTTCTTATAAGACTTATTGAATTTAAATTGCTTCAAATTGGGAGTTAAATATCTTCTTATTTAGATGAAAATCTTTGTTCAAGAAATGAGTTTGAAATGAGAATTTCTTATCACTGCATTTTTGTCTTAGTTCATCTTAAATTTAAATTTCTCGAGTCTTCGTGTTGTAGTAAGGAACATCGCATGTGTCGTACCGGTACGTCATATCGCTAAGATGCTAGCATACCAGTACAACAAACTGTGTACAAAACATCCGGTGAAGTAAAAGTAACATCGCATGTATCGTACCGGTACGTCATATCGCTAAGACGCTTACGTACCAGTACGAACACTCACCAAGTACTCCCGATACGTCTCTTGCTCGGGCAGCGGCGGGCGATAGTGCGGTATCCTTTCCATTTCGTAAAGCTGACGTTTCGGGATACGAGCGAACTTAACTTTGGGAACATCTGGTGGTTGGTACCACACTAAATCCCAGTGGTCCAGTTTAAGAGGTTCTGGCATCAATATCTTCTTCCAGCGCAGTATGTCGCACCTTTTATGAAAATAAGGGTTAAATTCCCACCAGCGCCGAGCATTAAAAATAACTGCGGGGCTAGACAAAGTCACAAGCGTTTGGCGTTAACGCTAGTCGACAAAAATGTATGGACAAAACAAATGACTGTAGAAAAACCACGATAATAATTACTAAACACGCTGTGTTTGAATAATTAACTACGCTAACTTGAACGCTCGCTGGCGTTCTCGCGGACCTTGTAGATAACTTTAGCGTACTTCGCTTGACAATTGACAGCCGACAGTATCAAACAGTACAGTCATTTGTTTTGTCCATACATTTTTGTCGACTAGCGTTAACGCCAAACGCTTGTGACTTTGTCTAACCCCGCAGGTGCGCCATCTTGGGTGTTCCGTCATGTTATAACAAATAAGACAAGACAACAAGACAATTATGCCACATGTAACAAAACAATAAACCTTACGTACTAAAACGATGCCTGGAGATTTCCCCACTCGGGCAACAAGAACCAATAATTGCCCAAGTGACGGAAGCACCAGACACCGCCTGTCACATGTGGCACAACCCGGAAAAAGGCCCCAACTCAGCATGGTGCTGTGTGCCCCATATAAGCATGGGAGCACACAGCGTTGATTTTCAGTCGGAGCCTTTGACTGGGTGACGCCACGAACCAAAGAAAGAACACAAAAAAAAACACGAAAAAAGTAAAATAAAAAAAAAGTGATATTTTAATATAAGAGAATTTATTTATATACATTATATTTATATACATTATATTATATTATTTTATTATATACATTATTTATAATATTATGTTGGATTTATTATGACGTCACACAACTAACCATGCATTGTCATCCAAACTTAAAGTGTACACAAAATAGCTCAATCGGTTGAAGAAATCTGCTTCAAATCGAATTGCAAGATATGTCACATGTAGTACGTCAAAAGTTATAGGCTGCGTGCGAAGCGTTCCAACTCTACCCTGTGTAACTCACTCACCTATGCTTAGAGTGAAGCGTTCTTACTCTACCCTGTGTAACTTGAATGAATGAATGAATGATATTTTATTCATGAAAATGTACGTTACAATAAGATCTTAAATAATGTTTTACAACCAATTACATTTTACCAATAATTTATATTGAGTTCTTAGAAATAATAAAGACACAGTGAGAACATTAACATAAAATAGCAAAATTATAGCATAATGTTATCAATTACATTAATTACAATTATTTAAAATTTAAAATGTTATCGTCCATAATATAATCCATAATATCATAGTAGAGTCTGTTCGTCAACAGATCAAAAATTTTATTTTTAAATATTGTCAATGGCTTATCGCGTATACTTGGATATATGTCCCGTGCATATATCAAAAGTCATATGCTGCGAGCGAAGCGTTCCAACTCTACGCGTGTTATTCAATGGTAAAGCTCACCTGGTCCAATTCTGCCTGATCCCCCAGTTGGGTCCGCTTCTGGATTTGAACCACGTGCAGTGCGTCAATGGTTTTCTTGGCGGCAGTCCAATGCTGCGAGCGAAGCGTTCCAACTCTACGCCGAAGAGTTTGCGTACTGCGCTTGTTATTGACTGAAATCATCATCATCATTCGACCGACGCGAAATTTCTGTTATAGGACGAAAATCGCCTTTATTGTCATCGAAATAAGAGATTTGTTGTTGTAAGTTAAATACTTAAAGTTGGTTTTTACTTGTGTTCTATTTTAAAACATGTATTTTGAACTAATGTGAACTCTAAAGCTAAAGATTTCTCAATTTCGGTTTCTCTTCGTTTGTCTTCTCAAATTCACCATGGATTTTTAAGCGATGAAATCGGGACTATTTGTAATCCAGGATACAATATATCTCCATTCCAAATTTCAGCTAAATCGGTTCAGTTGATGCGGCATCAAAGAGTACTACGCTGTGCAAAGTTTGAATCCTTGTTTAAACCTCTTAGGGAGTTTTGAAAAATCCTCTCAGTGCACCCCTAGGTTTCCTATGTGTGTTTGAGTCTCTATAGTATAGACCCAGGGGAGCTATTCACGTTACGTGTCAGCTACATTTCGTGATGTGATATGTTTAAAACGATGATGGTATTTACGTACATAAGCAGATGATATTGAATTCAAAACATTTTTTGCGAACACTGAAAAATTAATTTTTAAACAATTGACATAGAGCGTAAAATTGAATGAAGTTCAAAACGCCATATTGGTCGACAGCTCCGTGATTGAAATTACTTAAGCGCGTCAAAGTTGAGCATTGTATTTCCTATGATGAAATATATTCAATTTACACTTAAGCCAATAGGTGTAAAGTTCATTTTTCTGTGTTAATATTTTTTTCTTTTTCTTGTATCACATCACTGAGTGTGTGAAAACGTTACGAGATTGTCATAGCAGTAGTATTATATGTCAGTCAGTCAGTTTCTTCGTTTATATATTACCTGTATATGCCCAAAGTCTTTTATATTCAACTCGGCCAATTTGGATGGATCTTCCAACATTAATAGTCGCCTTCCGTTTATATGGTTATCCAAAATACAATTCTGAAATCAAAAACACCGTGGTCATTCCGTAAAAGAACTTCGTGGTCTCTCTCTGGTCCCTCGCTATTAATATATCTGTCTCATGTGTCAAAAAGAAAATAAACAAGTGGACAGAGTATAGCCGATCCGAATAACTCTGTTATGCCGTATATATATATATTTTTTTATTCTATACAAGTTAGTACTTGACTGCGATCTCACCTGATGGTAAGTGACGATGCAGCCTAAGATGTTATCGTACTAACTTGGAAGGGTAAGTAAATTTACCCCAACGGTTTCTACAAGTATCGCACCGGAACGCTAAATAGCTTGGCGGTGCGTCTTTGCTGGTAGGGTGGTAACCACGGCCGAAGCCTCCCACCAGACCAGACCTGAGCTAATTTAGAAATTATAAAATTCCAAAGTGGCCCGTGGCAGGAATCGAACCCGCAACCTCCCACACGAATCCGAGCGCGCCACCACTGCGCCAGGGAGGCCGTCAAAAATTTGCCATTGCTGTTGGAAAATCTCAATCTCTCTTAAAAAATTGAAGATACGTGGTGTTTTTTTTAGAACTTTTAAATAAGATAAATTCCATGATAAATGGTCTTTGCTTAATTTTAACCGTTTACGCAACGCACGCAACGGAAGCTCTCCAAAAGGAATTATTTTTCATTGATACTCCGCTTCTATTGGTCAAAGCGTAATTTTAAATGTAGACTATAGCCTTCCTCGATAAATGGACTATCCAACACAAAAACAATTTTTCAATTCGGAACAGGGGGGCTATTCACGTTACGTGTCGGCTACATTTCGTGATGTGATATGTTTAAAAAGGTGATGGTTTTTACGTACATAAGCAGACGATATTGAATTCAAAACATTTTTTGCGAACACTGAAAAATTAATTTTAATACAATTAACATAGAGCGTAAAATTAAATGTAGTTCAAAACGCCATATTGGTCGACAGTTCCGAGATTGAAATTACTTAAGCGCGTCAAATTTGCGCATTGTATTTCCTATGAAAGGGAAAGCGCAGTGTTGGCAGACCTCCGACCAGATGGTCTGACGACATTAAAAGAGTCGCGGGAAGGCGCTGGATACAAATGGCGCAGGACCGTGCGGGCTGGAAAGCATTGCAGGAGGCTTTTGTCCAGCAGTGGACGTCCGTCAGCTGAAACGAACGACGAAATTTCCTATGATGAAATACATTCAATTGTACACTCTAAGCAAATAGATGTAAAGTTCATTTTTCAGTGTTAATATTTTTTATTTTTCTTGTATCACATCACTGAGTGTATGAAAACGTTAAAAGAATGTCATAGCAGTAGTTTCTGAGATAAGCGCGTGCAAACAAAACGTTCAGTTTTATAATATTAGTATAAATCTGATATGCTTTAGTGTTTCAAGGTTTTATACCTTATATTGTGATAACCCAACGGTTGCTTCTATCCAGTTTGCAACATCATCTTCTGACCAATCAAAAGCTTCGGGACTCTGGAGTCCATCTACCACCGCAGCTGCCAATTCATATAAATTCAGTGGGGACTTTTGACATGGAGTTAGTTTTCTGTAATATTAATATAGTAAATATAAAAATATCCCTCAGTGCCTGAAGGCTAAGGCTAGTGATGACATACGGATCTAAGACATGGTTTTACTTTGGGTCTCATACGACGGTTCAGAGTCACTCAGCGGGCGATGGAGAGAGCTATGCTCGGAGTATCTCTACGTGATCAAATCAGGAATGAGGAGATCCGTAGACACAGCTCAACGTGTCGCGAAGCTGAAGTGGCATGGATGGGGCACTTAGCTCGTAGAAACGGGGACCCAAAGTGCTGGAATGGCCGTTTTATCAACAGGCCCAAAATGACCTACTGTGTATCTACAGTTAGCCAAATAATGGCCTTTCAATGCTATTTTTTGCTATGTTATTGAGCCACTTTGTTATCCAGTATGCTGAAAATGGCTTTCATACAATGCAATGTGACAAAAACGGTCCTTCCATGTTATCCAGTGAACCAAAAATGGCCCTACTATGTCCATTAGTGTGAAAATGGTTGCTTAACCATTTTACATACTTACTTGTGTGCCTCATAAGGGTCTTCCCGAGGGAAGCACGGGCATTCAATGCAGGTAGTTTTGTCCGGAGTTATGAAAACTGGCACTTTTGGGCGTATGACGACTGATGCTTCTCTCTTTGGCATCGGCGCCTTCTTGGGACACCTTTTTGGCGGTGGTGGTGCTTCTGGCTTCTTCGCCTGTGGAAAAGGTGCGCCTGTGGAAAAGTGTCGCCAGTTATCGGTGCCAAAAACGTTTTGCCACCAAGAGTAAGGCCACGTTGTAGTTCGCTCAGCAGCCACCTATAGAATTTTGACAGATGGCGTTACTGTTTGCTTGTACGAAAAAGGTTTACATAAATCGTTCGGATGGCCATATCCTGAGGTTTCTTTTCGGAAACCTAACCTAACCTAAACTAACCTAATCTAACCTAATCTAATCTAACCTAACCTAACCTAACCTAACCTAACCGAAACGCAGACAAAAATCCATAAGAATCGGTCATACTTTTACACAAGAATTTTGTATATTAGATTTCCCCACTCAATAAAAGCAAATTCAACTGGTTCGGACTTCTGCCTCTTTCTCGTTGCTCGCTGCTTGCGATGTAATAAAATGTGTGAACAGAACGGCGCCTATTGCGTGTCAGGCCTGCCTGCTTGCCTGCTTGTTTTTATCTCTATCGCACTTACGGGCTTTACAGTAAGTGCGATAGAGATGAAAACAAGCGGTACATTTTCCTTTTTTACTGCGTCATGAGCGGCGACATTTTTCTTTAAAAGGTACAGTGAGTATGTGGGAACTGGGTAAGCGAGAAATTTATATTAATGAGAGTACTTGCCAGGTCCTGTCATTTTGCCCTTCTAAGTCTGTAACTGGGTAAGTGAGAAACCTCTATAAGAGAGACTCTTTCTCTCTTCTCGGTCCCTTGAACTTCCACTTAACCAGGTTTGACTGTATTCCTCATGTATTTTGTATTCTTTCTATACATCTAACTTTGATGTTTTGATATTAGACTAAGAAATAAATGAGTTAATTTAAATATAAGCTAACCATTCCAAAATCCTCGTCTAACATTTTTTTATTTAGAATAAAGATAAAAATATAAATTAAATTCACAAAATATTTTATATACAATTCGATGTCAGTTTTGTCATTTAATGACATTTTGAAATATCCTGTTGTGTCAAACACCCTCACGAAAGAGTGGTTTTATCCATCAATAAGTTCTTACTGATTGCAAATTGTGTAAAAAATCAAAGACCTAGGAAGAAATATGAACTGGCCGGTCTACAAAATTTAGTTACTATACCATTGAGGTCGGCAGCGGAATCTCTGCTGGAGATTCTTAGCACTCCATGCCTCGCCGTTACCCGTACCGCTGCCAGAGCCGGGGCTAGTGGGGCTGCCAGGGACTGGGGGCCGTAACCATTATTTATTAAATGTTTTATGACAGTGACTATAAACATGTTCAAAGGTAAGTCAAAAACAGACTTCGAGATCATATTGTAGAAGCGTACACTCAACCCCACAAATGACCTCTGTACCTCTTTGAATCTTTGGTTTCAATAGTATTATAGTAGTATTATTATTATCTCGCTGCAGACTCGGTCATAAATCATTCGAGTGTTTCGTTTTTGTTGTTCTTTGTTTTGTGACGACCTCCCTGGCGCAGTGGCGATGCGCTCGGATTCGAGTGGGAGGTCGCGGGTTCGATTCCCGTCACGGGCCACTTTGGGATTTTATAATTTCTAAATTGGCTCAGGTCTGGTCTGGTGGGAGGCTTCGGCCGTGGCTAGTTACCACCCTACCAGCAAAGACGCACCGCCAAGAGATTTAGCGTTCCGGTGTGATGCTGTGTAGAAACCGTTGGGTTAAATTTACTTACCCTTCCAAGTTAGTACGATAACATCTTAGACTGCATCATCACTTACCATCAGGTGAGATCGCAGTCAAGTACTAACTTGTATAGAAAAAAAAAAGAAACACTCGAATGATTTATGACCGAGTCTGCAGCGAGATAATAACACTACTATAACGGTGATCACTGCTCGCCACAGGCAGGCCAGTCTCACTTATCACGTGACCGTCCCGGCTACAAGTACGGGTCCGGACCACGATATTTCAGATGGTTGCCGCTCGCGGGCCGAGTTGCACGCGCTAGTTCTTTACGGTCTATTTTACGCGCCGTCTGTTCAGCCACCACTACGGCAGCCTTAGTACGTCGTAAGAGATAAAATTAGGCGATAGAAAGAGACCACAACATTGCGTTTGATGCGTGTCGGTTTTGAGGGCGGGGCTAGGCTCTATTGCGAACTGAATTGCAATTTTTTGTGTCAGCGCTAGAGTCGCTATTTCTTTAAATTATTGTGCGGAGTGAACCTTCTGGTACTATTAAGTGTTCTGTGCCACAGGTACACACCCGGCTCACGTACCTGCGGCACCTGATCGTGTCTCTGGCGCAAGCGAAGGACATAGACAAGACGCTGCTGATCTTCTCGCATGACTACTACGATGAGGAGATCAACAGTCTCGTGAGGAGCATCGACTTTACTAAGGTGAGTGAGGAAACAAAAAACCGGTCAAGTGCGAGTCGGACTCGCTTCTAACCGTACGATTTTTAGGGTTCCGTAGCCGAATGGCAAAAAACGGAACCCTTATAAATTCGTCATGTCCGTCTGTCCGTCTGTCCGTCTGTCCGTCCGTATGTCACAGCCACTTTTTTCCGAAACTATAAGAGCTATACTGTTGAAACTTGGTAAGTAGATGTATTCTGTGAACCGCATTAAGCTTTTCACACAAAATTTAAAAAAAAGTAATAAATTTTGGGAGTGCCCCATACTTAGAACTGAAACTCAAAAATTTTATCAAACCCATATGTGTGGGGTATCTATGGATAGGTCTTCAAAAATGATACTAAGGTTTCTAATATCATTTTTTTCAAAAATGAATAGCTTGCGCGAGAGACACTTCCAAAGTGGTAAAATGTGTGTCCCCCCCCCATGTAACTTCTAAAATAAGAGTATGATAAAACTAAAAAAATATATGATGTACATTACCATGCAAACTTCCACCGAAAATTGGTTTGAACGAGATCTAGTGAGTAGTTTTTTTTTAATACGTGTTGAATTGATATTCAACAAGTCTAATATTTTGTTTAACTTTGATGACGACAGATGGCGTTGCACGTCCGACTTGTCCGGTTTTTAAATTCTATGGGCAGGGGTGTTTAGTTTACTTTATACGTACTATTGAGAATGAGTCTTGATAGTACGGAACCCTCAGTGCGCGAGCCCGACTCGCACTTGACCAATTTTTAGGGTTCCGTTCCGTCCGTAGACTTCGCTGTCCGTCCGTCAATAGTTACTATTAGAGATGCCACGAATATTCGGCTACTATTCGGTATTCGTCCTATTCGGCCACTTTTTTTGGTATTCGGTATTAGGCCGAATACCGAATACCAAATCGCGGACAAAAAAAGACACATCATAATATGACTCTAGATTTGTATTTATTACCAAATTACAATATTTCAATAAGTAAAATTATTCAGCGGTAAGTTGAATAAAAAGCATTTGATGGTAGCAAACGATTACGCTTTTCATCGTAAATGATACCAGCTTCAGAAAACAACTTCTCACTATACACGCTACGCCCGGGAGAAGAAAGATAAACTTTAGCAAATTTTGAAAGGTTTGGGTATTGCTTTTCAATTGCGGACCACCACTTGTAAGGATCATCTTTCCTATGTAGGCGAGTAGTTTTCAAATAAAAATCTATCTCATTTGCCACAGTATTCTTCTCCATGTTCTCCTCATTATTACTATTTCGGATATTATCAGTAGCGACTTCCTCACAGCAGTTCCAGAAACTGTCGTGTATTTCAAATGTCTTACAATTTCATTCAAGTTGCTTTTCTCACGAAGTGGAGAAGAATCTTCATCAGTACTACTAGATTCATCATCATCGACAAGCATGTACTTAGTGCCGAATGTTCGGCGGCCGATAGCGTTGCAGAATATTCGGTATTCGGCTAAATCACTATTCGTGGCAACTCTAGTTACTTATACCTACCATTGAAGAATTTCTTAACGACAATGATTCTTGGAACGATAGAAATATGCTTCCATCTCCTCACGAGATATCTTAAAAATATGTTATAATTTTTCATAATCTATAAAAAATCTTGCACTTATTATAACAATGACATTTTTGAAACGAGCAAGCGCCGAGTTTCTTGCCAGTTCTTCTCGGTGCAAACCTGCTTTCCGAACCTGGCGGTAGAGTTTTGACTTTTCATAAGAGCCTGTTATTTAGGCCTATGTGGACGGAACTTTCAGTGCGCGAGCCCGACTCGCACTTGACCATTGTTTTTTAAATTGTAATTAAAAAAAACATACATTACACTAAATATTTATGCCTCTAACTAAAGTCATCGTTTGATTTTCAGGTGATGCAGATATTCTTCCCGTACTCCGTGCAAACACATCCAAACGAGTTCCCGGGCATGGATCCCAACGATTGTCCCCGGGATGCTAAATTAGAACAGTGAGTCACTCATTATATTCTCCCACAGCCGGCATGTCGGCCACCTGAGCGACATACCGCAGCCGGCATGTCGGCCACCTGAGCGACATATCGCAGCCGGCATGTCGGCCACCTGAGTGACATGCTGCAGCTGGCATGTCGGCCACCTGAGTGACATACCGCAGCCGGCATGTCGGCCACCTGAGCGACATATCACAGCCGGCTTGTCGGCCACCTGAGCCACATGCCGCGGCCCGCATGTCGGCCACCTGAGTGACATGCTGCAGTTGGTATGTCGGCCACCTGAGCGACATATCACAGCCGACTTGTCGGCCACCTGAGTGACATGCTGCAGCTGGCATGTCGGCCACCTGAGCGACATACCACGGCCTGCATGTCGGCCACCTGAGTGACATGCTGCAGCTGGCATGTCGGCCACCTGAGCGACATATCACAGCCGGCTTGTCGGCCACCTGAGTGACATGCTGCAGCTGGCATGTCGGCCACCTGTGCAACATATCACAGCTGGCATGTCGGCCTCCTAAGCGACATTCCACAGCCGGCATGTCGGCCTCCTGAGCGACATACCACAGCCGGCATGTCGGCCTCCTGAGCGACATACCACAGCCGGCATGTCGGCCTCCTGAGCGACATATCACAGCCGGCATGTCGGCCTCCTGAGCGACATTCCACAGCCGGCATGTCGGCCTCCTGAGCGACATACCACAGCCTGCGTGTCGGCCACCTGAGCGACATACCACAGCCTGCATGTCGGCCACCTGAGCGACATGCCGCAGCCGGCATGTCGGCCACCTGAGCGACATGCCGCAGCCGGCATGTCGGCCTCCTGAGCGACATACCACAGCCTGCATGTCGGCCACCTGAGCGACATGC
The DNA here is from genome assembly GCA_036785405.1 of Coenonympha arcania. Taxonomy (NCBI): domain Eukaryota; kingdom Metazoa; phylum Arthropoda; class Insecta; order Lepidoptera; family Nymphalidae; genus Coenonympha; species Coenonympha arcania. The sequence goes on from CM072081.1 coordinate 2,581,537, forward strand.
TGCAGCCGGCATGTCGGCCTCCTGAGCGACATACAACAGCCTGCATGTCGGCCACCTGAGCGACATGCCGCAGCCGGCATGTCGGCCACCTGAGCGACATACCACGGCCTGCATGTCGGCCACCTGAGTGACATGCTGCAGCTGGCATGTCGGCCACCTGAGCGACATATCACAGCCGGCTTGTCGGCCACCTGAGTGACATGCTGCAGCTGGCATGTCGGGCTCCTGAGCGACATACCACAGCCTGCATGTCGGCCTCCTGAGCGACATACCACAGCCGGCATGTCGGCCACCTGAGCGACATGCCGCAGCCGGCATGTCGGCCTCCTGAGCGACATACCACAGCCTGCATGTCGGTCACCTGAGCGACATGCCGCAGCCGGCATGTCGGCCTCCTGAGCGACATGCCGCAGCCTGCATGTCGGCCACCTGAGCGACATACCACAGCCTGCATGTCGGCCACCTGAGCGACATGCCGCAGCCGGCAAGTCCGCCTCCTGAGCGACATGCCGCAGCCTGCATGTCGGCCTCCTGAGCGACATACCACAGCCTGCATGTCGGTCACCTGAGCGACATGCCGCAGCCGGCATGTCGGCCTCCTGAGCGACATACCACAGCCTGCATGTCGGCCACCTGAGTGACATGCTGCAGCTGGCATGTCGGCCACCTGAGCGACATATCACAGCCGGCTTGTCGGCCACCTGAGTGACATGCTGCAGCTGGCATGTCGGGCTCCTGAGCGACATACCACAGCCTGCATGGCGGCCTCCTGAGCGACATACCACAGCCGGCATGTCGGCCACCTGAGCGACATGCCGCAGCCGGCATGTCGGCCTCCTGAGCGACATACCACAGCCTGCATGTCGGTCACCTGAGCGACATGCCGCAGCCGGCATGTCGGCCTCCTGAGCGACATACCACAGCCTGCATGTCGGCCACCTGAGCGACATGCCGCAGCCTGCATGTCGGCCACCTGAGCGACATACCACAGCCTGCATGTCGGCCACCTGAGCGACATGCCGCAGCCGGCAAGTCCGCCTCCTGAGCGACATGCCGCAGCCTGCATGTCGGCCTCCTGAGCGACATACCACAGCCTGCATGTCGGCCACCTGAGCGACATGCCGCAGCCTGCATGTCGGCCACCTGAGCGACATACCACAGCCTGCATGTCGGCCACCTGAGCGACATGCCGCAGCCGGCAAGTCCGCCTCCTGAGCGACATGCCGCAGCCTGCATGTCGGCCACCTGAGCGACATACCACAGCCTGGATGTCGGCCACCTGAGCGACATGCCGCAGCCGGCATGTCCGCCTCCTGAGCGACATACCACAGCCTGCATGTCGGCCACCTGAGCGACATGCCGCAGCCGGCATGTCCGCCTCCTGAGCGACATACCACAGCCTGCATGTCGGCCACCTGAGCGACATGCCACAGCCGGCAAGTCGGCCACCTGAGCGACATACCACAGCCTGCATGTCGGCCACCTGAGCGACATGCTGCAGCCGGCACGTCGGCCACGGCATAAAATAAATATAAATATTTGGTTCGCAGGGCCATAAAGCTGAAATGCAACAACGCGCTGCACCCCGACCTGCACGGGCACTACCGCGAGGCGAAGTACACGCAGACGAAGCACCACTGGTGGTGGAAGGCCAACCGGATATTCAACCAGCTGCAGAGCACCGCCGGACACACAGGTGACGCGCTCATATATATATACAAATGCAACAACGCGCTGCACCCCGACCTGCACGGGCACTACCGCGAGGCGAAGTACACGCAGACGAAGCACCACTGGTGGTGGAAGGCCAACCGGATATTCAACCAGCTGCAGAGCACCGCCGGACACACAGGTGACGCGCTCATATATATATACAAATGCAACAACGCGCTGCACCCCGACCTGCACGGGCACTACCGCGAGGCGAAGTACACGCAGACGAAGCACCACTGGTGGTGGAAGGCCAACCGGATATTCAACCAGCTGCAGAGCACCGCCGGACACACAGGTGACGCGCTCATATATATATACAAATGCAACAACGCGCTGCACCCCGACCTGCATGGGCACTACCGCGAGGCGAAGTACACGCAGACGAAGCACCACTGGTGGTGGAAGGCCAACCGGATATTCAACCAGCTGCAGAGCACCGCCGGACACACAGGTGACGCGCTCATATATATATACAAATGCAACAACGCGCTGCACCCCGACCTGCACGGGCACTACCGCGAGGCGAAGTACACGCAGACGAAGCACCACTGGTGGTGGAAGGCCAACCGGATATTCAACCAGCTACAGAGCACCGCCGGACACACAGGTGACGCGCTCATATATATATACAAATACAACAACGCGCTGCACCCCGACCTGCACGGGCACTACCGCGAGGCGAAGTACACGCAGACGAAGCACCACTGGTGGTGGAAGGCCAACCGGATATTCAACCAGCTGCAGAGCACCGCCGGACACACAGGTGACGCGCTCATATATATATACAAATGCAACAACGCGCTGCACCCCGACCTGCACGGGCACTACCGCGAGGCGAAGTACACGCAGACGAAGCACCACTGGTGGTGGAAGGCCAACCGGATATTCAACCAGCTACAGAGCACCGCCGGACACACAGGTGACGCGCTCATATATATATACAAATACAACAACGCGCTGCACCCCGACCTGCACGGGCACTACCGCGAGGCGAAGTACACGCAGACGAAGCACCACTGGTGGTGGAAGGCCAACCGGATATTCAACCAGCTGCAGAGCACCGCCGGACACACAGGTGACGCGCTCATATATATATACAAATGCAACAACGCGCTGCACCCCGACCTGCACGGGCACTACCGCGAGGCGAAGTACACGCAGACAAAGCACCACTGGTGGTGGAAGGCCAACCGGATATTCAACCAGCTACAGAGCACCGCCGGACACACAGGTGACGCGCTCATATATATATACAAATGCAACAACGCGCTGCACCCCGACCTGCACGGGCACTACCGCGAGGCGAAGTACACGCAGACGAAGCACCACTGGTGGTGGAAGGCCAACCGGATATTCAACCAGCTACAGAGCACCGCCGGACACACAGGTGACGCGCTCATATATATATACAAATACAACAACGCGCTGCACCCCGACCTGCACGGGCACTACCGCGAGGCGAAGTACACGCAGACGAAGCACCACTGGTGGTGGAAGGCCAACCGGATATTCAACCAGCTACAGAGCACCGCCGGACACACAGGTGACGCGCTCATATATATATACAAATGCAACAACGCGCTGCACCCCGACCTGCACGGGCACTACCGCGAGGCGAAGTACACGCAGACGAAGCACCACTGGTGGTGGAAGGCCAACCGGATATTCAACCAGCTACAGAGCACCGCCGGACACACAGGTGACGCGCTCATATATATATACAAATACAACAACGCGCTGCACCCCGACCTGCACGGGCACTACCGCGAGGCGAAGTACACGCAGACGAAGCACCACTGGTGGTGGAAGGCCAACCGGATATTCAACCAGCTGCAGAGCACCGCCGGACACACAGGTGACGCGCTCATATATATATACAAATGCAACAACGCGCTGCACCCCGACCTGCACGGGCACTACCGCGAGGCGAAGTACACGCAGACGAAGCACCACTGGTGGTGGAAGGCCAACCGGATATTCAACCAGCTACAGAGCACCGCCGGACACACAGGTGACGCGCTCATATATATATACAAATACAACAACGCGCTGCACCCCGACCTGCACGGGCACTACCGCGAGGCGAAGTACACGCAGACGAAGCACCACTGGTGGTGGAAGGCCAACCGGATATTCAACCAGCTGCAGAGCACCGCCGGACACACAGGTGGCCCATATTACTAGGTGTTACATGCGGGAATTTCGATTTTTCGCTAATCCCGTGGGAACGATCGATTTTTCCGGGATAAAAAGTAGCCTGTGTTAATCTAGGTTATACGCTAACTATGTTCCAAACTTCAGCCAAATCGGTTCAGTAGTTGCGCCGCGACAAAGATCCATCCTTACTTACGAATTTTCGCGTTTTTACTTTTTATATAAGATACTAGCTGACCCGGCAGACGTTGTTTTGCCATTAGGGATATAAAAAAAATAACAACTCTCAGACCAATTGATCATACACTAAAAATTTCATAACAATCAGCCCAGGAGGAGGAGTTTGGTAATGGTACGAGAATTTTATATAACTGACAATATACAATTATTCCCCGCACTAAATAGTGAAAGACAAAGCAAAAAATGTACTAACCTTTTATAAACTTTTATATTTCCAGGCATGGTGGTCTTTTTGGAAGAAGACCACTACGTAGCCGAAGATTTCATCCACATGTTGAATCTACTGCGGACCACAGCTGACAGGACCTGTCCTCAATGCGAGATCCTGTGCCTCGGGACTTACCTCAAGACCTATCAATACCACAGCAATAGTGACAAGGTATTGTGGAGTAACATACTTTGGTGCTATGTCCTTCACACAGACAATTGGAGCAATACTTATAGGTGAACTAAACGGAACCTTTAATGCAAGTTAAGTGTTTTTACTTACAATCTTCATTGCTCTTGTTATATCTTTTTATATTATTTTTGTGAATAACCTCTTAATATTTCAGAAATAATTAACAAAACAGAAGTTTTATTTTTTTTCCTAAGAAGTAGATCATATAAAATGGTAGCAAAAATATTTTTGTATAAAAAGTTAAATCTAAACAATAATGATTTTTCTTCCTTCAAATCCAATTTTGGGGTTTAAAATAGCCTATGTGCTAAATCAGGGCGCAAACTATGAACTACCATATTCCCAATTTCACCCAAATCGGTTTAGTAGAAGCACAACTTAGTACAGCGTTATAGAGTAACAGTTAATCTAATTCACAAATAATTTTATATATAAAAAAGACGTGTGGCACTCGGAAACTGCCGCGGTAAAGCTATTGCATAGCTGTTTTTATCAAATGATGCAATTATAATTATACAACCTAAGCCACCGAGAGACGAGTTGCTGAACTAAAGAGACAAGCGTGATATTTCGTTAAGTCATTAAAAGTTCTCCTATTCATCGATTGATGGCAAAACTAAAAAGTGTTGGTTATTTTCGTTACGGAATTTCTGGATTCGGTCTCCACGCTCAAGGCCCGCGATAGAAACTATGCAATAGCTTAACACATTTCTGTCTAAATATGTGTTTTGTCACTAATCACTTCTCACTTTTTTATTTTAACATGCTTTCTATGGGGTATATGACATACCAGACACCCCTGAGTGCTTGTAAAGTAGTACGTAATATACTATACACTGCACAGATTTTTTTTACATAGAGTATACTTTAAGTTTGAAAAGACCAAAATTATAAAAACTAAATATATACGCAAAGCTTTTTTATACGTAGTTTTGATAGAAACGAAGTTTTTTACGCAAGCTTTTTGTGATCCTAAGTGGAGTACACGCAAAGTTTTAATAAGAAGCTCGCCGCTGAGTACCCCTGCCACTTCAAACGACCGCATCCCGCGCTCGTCTAGCTCGACTGACCAAACGAGCGCGGGCCGCGGTCGTCTGAAGTGGGAGTAGCACTCATCGTCAAAGTCTACAGAAAACTTAAATTTGGGTTGCCAAAATCAAACTAAGCGTGTGAACTGAAAAAAAGCTTGTATAAAAAATCCTAAAAACGAAGTTCTTACAAATGAAAATCAGCTTTAAGTCTTATGTTCTAAGGTTGAAATTAGTTTATCAGTCAATTCACACCCTAAGCAGTGCTAGAGAACTTCGTTCTAAAACGTAAAGAGTAGAGACCAAGCAATTTTGAACCTTACCACGTACGTAACAGAGAAAGAAACACCTCACCCTGAGCTACATACAGCAAGTGCGAGCGGTCAGCGAAGAGAGAAGAAAGAGACAGCACGACACCCAAGCGTGGAACTACCAAGTCTACCCGAATTTCTATGCTAGCACTCAAAAGGTCTACCTGAGTTTTAATTTTTTTTTTGTAAAGAGACTGCTATGCCAATATCCCGTTTTGCTATTTCATAATGGTGGATGCTAATAATTGCATGAAACATTGCCCGACTTCGAATTGGTGTACATTAAAAATTATTTCACTCTTTGTAGTGGCATTTGAAGTTGGTTTTTTTGATAGAATTTCCTATTTTATTCATTAACAAAAACCTTGTTAATTTATGTTGAGAGTAATTGAGATAAAATTAACTATTATCTTTAAATAATAAAGTTATTTTTGTGAAAACATATTTGGCCGTTTCCGGTGTATAAATGTTTAAAAAGTAAAAATAAACCATGTATATGAATTCTAATTTGTATATTAGCACTCAAAAGGTCTACCCGAGTTTTCAAAATTTGGTTATACGTTTCTGAAAAGTCGATTATATTATAATTAATACAGACTTTAATTGTAAATATTAATATTATACTAAGATTTTACTTATATTTCTATGCCTTTTTAAAGAATTAAAAAAACTGAACATTATTTATTGGATCAGAGTTCTTTGCTATCACTCTAAGGTCTACCTGATATTACTTTTTGTTGTAAATATTATTGAATGCTTTCGCTACTGTCCCTTTTTGCTATTATATAAAAATGGATGCAATTTCAATCGAGTAGGAATTCTCCATTTGTACGCAAAAAGTCTACCTGAGTATTTTTGTACGCAAAAGGTCTACCTGAAAATTTATATAGATATCTCTGACTGCTGTTGCTAGCATATATTTCTGCTATTTCTTTCTAGTAGATCCAAAGCTAAATATTTCTTTTAGTCTAGAATTAGACTAAGTTTTTGCACAATAAAAAATGGAAATGTTTTTTATAGTATGATTTTAGTACGAGTGTTAAAGACATAAGTTTTTTTTACACAAAACAAATTGATATTATGTTAGTTTATTCAAGAAAAGGTGAAAAAAACGTATGTTTCATACATCCACGAAACCTAAAACAAATTAAAATGACTATAAAACTAAACTATTTAAAAAAAACACTCTGTATCTATTGCATGGCATGTATATAACTTGCTAACAATTAACTAGAAAGCATGTAATTTTAGTTTTTGCTTATTTTAAAATTAGTTTTAGTTTTAAAATTAGGTTAACAAAGCAAACTTGCTTTTTTTTAAAGTTTTGTACTATTTTTATCTTCGTTCTATTTGAGCAAATAGAAATCGATTACAATCATATTATGGCTGAAGGAATTTGAACCCCGAACATATAACTACTAGGTTGCCACTGCTATAATTGTATGTATATTGGCTATTTTTTATTGCAGTTATTAATTAATGCACGCGTATTGCACGGAAGTCTCAAATAATGATTCTATTCATCATAACAATGGCTTTTTTTATGTAGAATCAGAATTATTTTTTTTAATTAAAATATACAGGGTTATTTAAAAATACCAAAACGCTCTCGGCCTGTAGTTGTTTACATTAACACTAACAACTTTTGTTCTACGACTTTTTTTAATCGATATTTTGGGAAATATCGAATATTCAATATTTTACATAGATACTCTACTTGTTCATACTCTGTAATGTAACATCGGCAAGCGACAACGGCGCGGCGGCGTGAAACCGTAACACAACATTTTGAAAAGTCGTAGAACCCCTTGAACATCGAAAGCCTTGAACATCGTCGTAAGGTTACCTGTCTGTCGGTATTCTATAGAATATATTTCGGGGAGTGTGCTCAGGAACTTTTTAATTCGGTTCCCCCATCACCTTTCTACCATAGAACGGCAAGGCATCGAACAGGCTTCCACCCATACATAGTCGACGTACCAAAGACGCGTACGAAGCGGTTTGGTTCCTCGTTCCTGATACGCACTGCAAAGGCCTGGAATACACTCCCAGGCAGTGCCTTTCCTGCCACTTACAACCCGGGTGCCTTCAAATCAAGAGTGAATAGGCATCTTCTAGGCAAGCGCGTTCCACCTTAGACTGTATCATCACTTTCCATCAGGTGTGATCACAGTCAAGCGCTAGCCTATATAGTATAAAAAAAAAAGTTGTTAGTTGTAATGTAAACAACTAGAGGCCGAGAGCGATTTGGTATTTTTTATATAACCCTGTATGTGAAAACTTATAAAAATGCTCCATAATTATCTTTAATAGGGAATTACAACATAATCGTTAGAGCCCTTTCCGAGATCCGGAAAAGAAATAATATACATGATAAAAGTACTGCATTTGAGTTGGTCACTGGGCAGGCATGTCCTCTGACCTCTATAATACAAGTACGATGGACTAAATATTCTGTGCAATTGACAGTTCCTTTTTAGTGCCGATTTGAAGCCCCCCATCGAATGTTCACGGTACTAAAATTGACATTTATCATCTCAGCCTGCGGACGTCCACTGTTGGACATAGGCCTTCCCAAGCGCGCGCCACCACACCCTGTCCACCGCCTTCCTCATCCAGCCGCTTCCCGCCACCCGCGCCATATCATCAGTCCAACGAGCTGGGGGTCGTCCTACACTACGCTTACTCGTACGCGGTCTCCACTCAAGGACTTTGCGGCTCCAACGGCCATCGCCCATCGCCCCTGCGACACGCGTGACCTGCCCACTGCCACTTCAGCTTGCTGATAGCTCGGGCTATGTCGGTGACTTTGGTTCTCCTGCGGATCTCCTCATTTCTGATTTTATCCTTCAGGGATAAATGTCATATTACGCAATAAACATCGCCAAAATGGCGAAAATCAAGCGTCTTCATTTTTGACGTTGACAGCCTGAAGTCCAGCGAACTTGTGTCAGAGGTCAGTGATAGCTTGCTATGAAAATTACGGACCATAGATAAAACATATTTTTTTTTTAATTTGCAGGTAGAAATTACCCCGTGGCATTCTAGCATGCACAATATGGGTTTCGCCTTCAACAGGACGGTATGGGAGAATATTCTGGAATTGCAGGTAATTTTGAGATTTTCCCAGGCTTTTATTTAGTTTTTTTTTTAAATAAAAAATGGTGTCCCCTTTCATAGAAAGAGATCTTGCGTATGAGATTGTGTGTAACATTTTTCATTGACACTAATGATTTACCTAAGACTTATTTCGTGGTTTAACACATTATTTTATGATTTTACAATTTACATAGTCCTATGAGCTATGTTGCCTATTGCCACATCAGTTTTGCGACACGTTATGCTATGTCGGTCACTTTGGTTCTTTTGCGGATCTCTTCATTCCTGATCCGATCGCACAAAGATACTCCGAGCATACTCTCTCCATCGCTCGCTGAGTGACCCTGAGCCTTCTTATGAGGCCCATTGTTAGCGACCATGTCTCGGATCCGTATGTCGTCATCCGAAGACAGCTACATTATTATAGAAGCATAGATGATAACTAATTAGACTAAGTTTTATTGCACACAGGATCAGTTCTGCGCGTACGACGACTACAACTGGGACTACTCGCTGCTGCACCTGTCTCAGAACCGGCCGGGGCGGGACAAGTTCAAGGTCATCCTGTGCAAGGGCCCGCGAGTCTTCCACATCGGAGAGTGGTGAGTGCATGCCACAATGGTAGAAATGTCATCGTACACAGGAGCAGTTCTGCGCGTACGACGACTACAACTGGCACTACTCGCTGCTGCACCTGTCTCAGAACCGGCCGGGGCGGGACAAGTTCAAGGTCATCCTGTGCAAGGGCCCGCGAGTCTTCCACATCGGAGAGTGGTGAGTGCATGCCACAATGGTAGAAATGTCATCGTACACAGGAGCAGTTCTGCGCGTACGACGACTACAACTGGCACTACTCGCTGCTGCACCTGTCTCAGAACCGGCCGGGGCGGGACAAGTTCAAGGTCATCCTGTGCAAGGGCCCGCGAGTCTTCCACATCGGAGAGTGGTGAGTGCATGCCACAATGGTAGAAATGTCATCGTACACAGGAGCAGTTCTGCGCGTACGACGACTACAACTGGGACTACTCGCTGCTGCACCTGTCTCAGAACCGGCCGGGGCGGGACAAGTTCAAGGTCTTCAGCTCTTCACTCTTCAGCTTTATTATATTAGTATAGAATCTATACTAATATCTATACTATAGATAATTCCTATAGTTATCTTTTGTTTCAATTATCATTACACTATGGTGTTGCAGCGGCTTCCATCACAAGAAGAGCAACTGCAACGCGTCGACAGTGATCAGCAAAGTGCAGAAGCTCCTGCAGGACGCCAAGCCCAACCTGTATCCGTCGCGAGTGACGGCCAGCATCAGCGCGGGCGGCGCCAAGCACAACAAGAAACTGACCAAGGGCAATGGGGGCTGGGGAGATCTGAGGTACGCGAATCTGTTAAATGACTCTCTGTGGAACGCACTATCGAGCTAGTCTGTGTGGAAGTGGAGCAGCAGTCAGCACCAAGCACAACAAGAAGCTGACCAAGGGCAATGGGGGCTGGGGAGATCTGAGGTACGTGAATCTGTTAAATGAGTCTCTGTGGAACGCACTACAGAGCTAGCGTGTGTGGAAGTGGAGCAGCTCCAAGCACAACAAGAAACTGACCAAGGGCAATGGGGGCTGGGGAGATCTGAGGTACGCGAATCCGTTAAATGAGTCTCTCTGTGGAACGCACTACAGAGCTAGTCTGTGTGGAAGTGGAGCAGCAGTCAGCACCAAGCACAACAAGAAGCTGACCAAGGGCAATGGGGGCTGGGGAGATCTGAGGTACGTGAATCTGTTAAATGAGTCTCTGTGGAACGCACTACAGAGCTAGCGTGTGTGGAAGTGGAGCAGCTCCAAGCACAACAAGAAACTGACCAAGGGCAATGGGGGCTGGGGAGATCTGAGGTACGCGAATCCGTTAAATGAGTCTCTCTGTGGAACGCACTACAGAGCTAGTCTGTGTGGAAGTGGAGCAGCAGTCAGCACCAAGCACAACAAGAAGCTGACCAAGGGCAATGGGGGCTGGGGAGATCTGAGGTACGTGAATCTGTTAAATGAGTCTCTGTGGAACGCACTACAGAGCTAGCGTGTGTGGAAGTGGAGCAGCTCCAAGCACAACAAGAAACTGACCAAGGGCAATGGGGGCTGGGGAGATCTGAGGTACGCGAATCCGTTAAATGAGTCTCTCTGTGGAACGCACTACAGAGCTAGTCTGTGTGGAAGTGGAGCAGCAGTCAGCACCAAGCACAACAAGAAGCTGACCAAGGGCAATGGGGGCTGGGGAGATCTGAGGTACGTGAATCTGTTAAATGAGTCTCTGTGGAACGCACTACAGAGCTAGCGTGTGTGGAAGTGGAGCAGCTCCAAGCACAACAAGAAACTGACCAAGGGCAATGGGGGCTGGGGAGATCTGAGGTACGCGAATCCGTTAAATGAGTCTCTCTGTGGAACGCACTACAGAGCTAGTCTGTGTGGAAGTGGAGCAGCAGTCAGCACCAAGCACAACAAGAAGCTGACCAAGGGCAATGGGGGCTGGGGAGATCTGAGGTACGTGAATCTGTTAAATGAGTCTCTGTGGAACGCACTACAGAGCTAGCGTGTGTGGAAGTGGAGCAGCTCCAAGCACAACAAGAAACTGACCAAGGGCAATGGGGGCTGGGGAGATCTGAGGTACGCGAATCTGTTAAATGTCTCTCTCTGTGGAACACACTCATAGCTAGTCTGTGTGGAAGTGGAGCAGCACCAAGCACAACAAGAAACTGACCAAGGGCAATGGGGGCTGGGGAGATCTGAGGTACATGAATCTGTTAAATGAGTGACTCTGTGGAACGCACTATTGATCTAGCCTGTGTGGAAGTGATTAGCAAAGTGCAGAAGCTCCTACGGCGCCAAGCACAACAAGAAACTGACCAAGGGCAATGGGGGCTGGGGAGATCTGAGGTACGTGAATCTGTTAAATGAGTCTCTCTGTGGAACGCACTACAGAGCTAGTCTGTGTGGAAGTGGAGCAGCACCAAGCACAACAAGAAACTGACCAAGGGCAATGGGGGCTGGGGAGATCTGAGGTACGTGAATCTGTTAAATGAGTGACTCAGTGGAACGCACTATTGATCTAGCCTGTGTGGAAGTGATTAGCAAAGTGCAGAAGCTCCTACGGCGCCAAGCACAACAAGAAACTGACCAAGGGCAATGGGGGCTGGGGAGATCTGAGGTACGTGAATCTGTTAAATGAGTCTCTCTGTGGAACGCACTACAGAGCTAGTCTGTGTGGAAGTGGAGCATCTCCAAACACAACAAGAAGCTGACCAAGGGCAATGGGGACTGGGGAGATCTGAGGTACGTGAATCTGTTAAATAAGAATTGCTTAAAAAGGAGTCTCTCTGTGGAACGCACTATCGAGGTTGCTTGTGTGGAAAAATAATCTGTCCAAAGGTGATGGGGGCTGGGGAGATCTGAGGTACGTGAATCCGTTAAATGAGTCTCTAGGTGGAACGCACATTGATCTAGCCTGTGTGGAAGTGATTAGCGAAGTACAGAAGCTCCTATGGCGCCAAGCACGACAAGAAACTGACCAAAGGTAATGGGGGCTGGGGAGATCTGAGGTACGTGAATCTGTTAAATGAGTCTCTCTGTGGAACACACTACAGAGCTAGTCTGTGTGGAAGTGGAGCAGCACCAAGCACAACAAGAAGCTGACCAAGGGCAATGGGGGCTGGGGAGATCTGAGGTACGTGAATCTGTTAAATGAGTCTCTCTGTGGAACACACTACAGAGCTAGTCTGTGTGGAAGTGGAGCAGCACCAAGCACAACAAGAAGCTGACCAAGGGAAATGGGGGCTGGGGAGATCTGAGGTACTCGGGCCAATCTAGTTACCTAACTCCTCTGAAACGGCTCGACCGATTGTTATGAAAATTTCTGTGTATGTTCGGTAGGTCTGAGAGTAGGTCGTAAGCTTTTTTTATAATGGCAAAACAACGTTTGCTGGGTCAGCTAGTCATACAAAATTCTCGTATAATTTTTGCTAACAAATTCCTCCAAAAAGTATGATTGTGTATGTGTACGTATGGTAGGTCTGAGAGTAGGTCGAAAGCTATTTTTTTAAACCCTAATGGCAAAACAACGTTTGCCGGGTCAGCTAGTATTTTACAGGATTAATATAAAAAGCATTATTTTTTTTTATTTACAGAGACCAAGAACTGTGCACGAACATGACGCAAGTTGGCCGGCAAACGAGAAAATATATTTATTACGCGTAACGCACGGTGGATTCCATGTAACACATGATGTTACGCGTAACACATCAGTTCTGTTTGTTGCTTGTAGTATAAGATACTGCTGTCTGTCAGAAAAGAGATGAAAATAGTAACAGTAGAACATTATTTCTAAAATCATAAATAGAATTTGAAGTACTCGTTAAAACAAATATAACTCGTTTTAATTATTTTGTTACTGAGTTATCTTTATTAATTGTAACCGGTGTAGTGATTCACAAAATGCAACTGTTGTGAAATGAACAGTGAAATGAATAGATGTCATGAATATGGGTATATAAACAGATAAAATTTATACTAAAACATTTTCTGAGAACACTGAAAAACTAATTTTAAAACTATTGACATAGAGCGTATAATTGAATGTATTTCTAACGCAACATGGTCAAGAATTATGAAATTATATTCATGTCTTTTTTGACAGACTAAACAGTAAAGGTTAATAAACTTATAGTGTTACGCGTAACACACGATAATAGCTACACGTTACTCACCTGTAACATAAGTCACAAAGTTACAAACTCATCGTGTGTTAACTGTAACACGAGTTACAAGTTTTAGCACACTGTGTGTTACTTACACATAAGGCACAATATTATTGTTACACGTAGCTTTAAATTATACGTTACGCGTAACGCGTCGCATGTTACGCTTAACACGTTGCATGTTACGAGTAACGCGTCGCATGTTACGCTTAACGCGTCGAATGTTACGCGTAACACATCGCATGTTACGCGTAACGCAAGGTATTTGTAACACTCCTCGATAGTTACAATGCTTTGTTTCGTACTGTTTCCTATACCAAATGATTATAACTAATAAATAATAATAATATATTTGTTCATAAATAAGTATTGTTATTACTTTCAATAATACCAAAAGGTGCTTGACTCAATATACTATTATTATAATATGTACTAAGTTTTGTTCGCGGTTTCGCCTACTTTTATTTTCGCGCTTATAGATCGTATAATTTTAAAATGAATGCCCCTCCACTACATAATTATTTCAACGTTAAGCGTTAATACGTAGAGGGCCGTTCATTTTAGATTAGACGATCCATAAAATGGTAGCCAATTGATTAATTTTGAGTACAACAGTGAACGAAAAAATATAGAAGCCATCTTTTCTAACAAGTTTTTTTAAACTCTTGAATATGAAACTAAATATATTCAATCGTACAAGTTGTTTTTTGGGAGTAGCACTGATAAGAAAACTCAGGATATGGGCATCCGAACGATTTACCTTAAACCTCTTTTGTACAAGCAAACACTAGCGCCATGTCACAAAATTATCTCGGTGGCCACTGAGCGAACTACAGCGAGATAATAACACCTACTATAGCCAGGCCAGTCTCACTTATCACGTGACCGTCCCGGCTACAAGGGGTCCGGACCTCAATATTTCAGATGGTTGCCGCTCGCGGGCCGAGTTGCACGCGCTAGTTCTGTACGGTCTTTTTTACGCGCCGTCTGACTACGGCAGCCCTAGTACGTCTTAAGAGATAAAGTTAGGCGATAGAAAGAGACCACAGGATTGCGTTTGTTGCGTGTCGATTCTGAGGGCGGGGCCAGGCGCTAGTGCGAACTGAATTGCACTTTTTGTGTCAGCGCTAGAGTCGCTATTTCTTTAAATCATCGTGCGGAGTAAGCCTTCTGTACCTGTACTATTTAGTGTTCTGTGCCATCGGTACATTTAACGTCGACTTTCTTCATACAAGAAAAAAGTAGCGCCATTTGTCAAAATTTCCGCTAATACGTCGCAACATGGCGGAAATCGTCCCTGCGGAAACACTCGTGCGGACTAATAACAAGTATAGCAGCACGCAGCTTACAACTGACGCTGTTGGTGCCAAATCAAACGTTTTTGACACCAGTAAAAATTTTTTCGCGCTGTCCGTCGGGTCCTTTTTATACGTCTATTCTCATGGTGTAGTTTATATTTGAGCAGAATAAAATATAATTCTATGATTTTTCCGTTCACTGTGGTATAATTAGCTATTTTCATTGCAAGTTTCAGCGAAATCGGTTCAGTAATTCTTTCTTCAACGATGAAAAACACACTTTTTCACATATACATAATATTAAATAGTATCATCAGTTTTACATAATATACAAGGGAGTAAAATGGCATTGTGTTTGATAGAAAAGTATTTATTTTTGCATATATAGCCATTACTAATTCCGGCTTGGCAGACTTCACAGGGCATTGTTAAATTTAATGGAATATGAGTCATGTATGTACCATTATTAAGGGGATTTATTGAATTTATTTTTTGTCTGTCGGAAGAATATAACAGAAAAACGACCTTTTACCTAATTACTCAAAAACTAAGCTAGTTATCAAAAATCTGTTTCTAAGCGTTTTTGGACATTGTTATTACCGACACATTAAAACAAAAATTACAATTACATCCATTGTAGTTTCCGATAAACAGTAGAAAAACTGAGATTTTGGAGCATTTTTTGGGAGAACTTTCTATTGAGAAAATTTTATCCAATCGTGTTTCTGTTTCTTAGCGATTTTAGATTAAAGACCCAAAATACATGACGTGTAAATTAGAGTTTTTGCATAAAACTTCATTCAAAATCGCCTAAATGCGGCTTCTACACCGTTGATTTAACATTAGAACCTGTCTATTTAATTTACTCCTTGCATATTGTATGAATGCTTACATACAAAAAGAATACATAAGTTGCATATTTTAGTTATTATTTAAATACATATTTTTATCTGAAGTATTTTTATTTTTAAGGTGAAAATGTTGATTGTCTGTTCTATATTCTATAATCATGGTGAAATATGCATAATTTTAAACAATTTGTAGGTTTTTTTTTGCTAAGTATAATTATATTTTATTTTTAAACAGTTTTGTGCAATAAAAATACAACATTAGATGAAGTGGTACTAAAAAAAGTATAGAAGATACTGTTTCTTATGCGAAATCTTTCGTAAATAGTAGCTTTTTTTTTTACTCAATACAAGTTAGTACTTGACTGCGATCTCACCTGATGGTAAGTGATGATGCAGTCTAAGATGTTATCGTACTAACTTGGAAGGGTAAGTAAATTTACCCCAACGGTTTCTACAAGCATCGCACCGGAACGCTAAATCGCTTGGCGGTGCGTCGTTGCTGGTAGGGTGGTAACTAGCCACGGCCGAAGCCTCCCACTCCCACCAGACCAAACCTGAGCCAATTTAGAAATTATAAAATTCCAAAGTGGCCCATGGCGGGAATCGAACCCGCGACCTCCAACTCGAATCCGAGCGCGCCGCCACTGCGCCAGGGAGGTCTAAAGCTAGTACCTAATAACACACAGTACAATTTTTCTTTACACCATACAAAAAAATACTTCTATACTTTTTATGTTCACTGACAAAAAGTAAAAGATTAAAAGATATCTAAATCACGATTTTCTTTTAAATATATATTATCGAAACGTCCAAAAATATTTAGAAAAAAAATCATTCCTTTTTTAATATGAACAAGTACTTACACAAACACTACCATTTTATAGAGAGCATTGTAAATATTTTTTTACACTTAGGTATTATAAAAATTAGTGTGTATTTTAAATTCAGCGGCTTTTTTATTTTGTTTATGAAAGCATTATTAGTAAAAACTGGTAGCAATTCTGTTTTAAGAGTCTCTAAATTTAGCGAAACTAAAAATCCATTGCACATAGTCGGAAAGAAATAGCACTACTTTTAGAAATAGACACCGTTGAGAGAAGGATAGAAGATTTTAAGCGTCTTAAAATCTTCTATCCTTCTAAATTTAGAGAATCTAAAAACAGAGTTGCTACCAATATATGCAAAAATCATGGCGATCCGTAGCTCATAATATATTATACTATATCGAACAAAAACACGCTTTTATTACCCGACTGCAAGAATGGTGAATATATGTGTTCTTGTATTATGTATGTATAGCAGGACAGATTAATTTGTTTTGTAATCCGCTTCTTCTAAAGATTCTGTATGGTACAATATGCAGGAACACTGCCCACATGAAACACCACTCACAATTTTCCAACACATTCTTCGACGCACGTTTCGTCCCGACACCGGGACATCCTCAGGAGATGTTGACTTCACAATCCGAAATCGTGGAGTGAGTCTCAGCGTTCCTGCATATTGTACCATACAAAATCTTTTCAAGTAGCGGATTATAATAAAACAAATAAATCTGTCCTGCTAATTATGGATTTCCGCAAAATAACGCCTGCTTCCATTCAATAATTATGTATGTATATTTTTTTGTTTGTTTGTAAATGTCTTTATTACCTCGTATCTATCAAACGGTTGAATGGATTTTGGTTAGGTTAGATTTGTCTAAAACCCAACTGTTCTTAGATTGTTTTTTTTTTTAAAAAGATCAGATATCTGTTTTTTTGGCCAAAGATTTAAATCTTTGTTTTTGGCGCTAAATCATTAATAAAAAAACTAATCTAAAAAATAAATTAATATCAAAATATCGGCTTTTTGTCGCTAAAAGTAGTTATTAAAAAAAACCAAACAAACCTAAAAATGTATAAACGATTAAAAGGAGAATAATTAAAAGGAGATTGCAAAAATATGTATATATTATTTATGTTTAAATGTAATTAATTATATTTTATATAAGTTGATATTTTTGCAGTCGGGTTTTTATTTTTTTCATTTTAAATATTTTTTTTAATTTATAATATTAGTGGAAAGTACTCGTATGATACCTCAAAATCTATAAATATTATGTAAGAATATTATCTTCATGTTAAAGGGTATGATGAACTATCTTTTTTGTAGCACAAATTACTAAAACATATTCGTTTCTGAGATTTTTTTAAATTTATTTCTATAGAATACAAATAATTATGTTACTTAACTGAAAAATAAAATTGAAATCAAACATACACTTACAAAGTTTTAAAATTTTGAAATAGGGGTTTTCTGTCCCTTTCTCGCAAAAAAAATTGTATACATTTTGGCTTTGCTAAAGTGACCTCCTTTTTTTATATTTCTTATTTATCACAGCTATAACATTTCTTATATCTGTGATTAATCAGAAATATTAAAATCCTTGTAACTTTTTATAATTGATGGATTTGTTTTTATTTTTTTCTTAAAATCTAGTGTTGAAATTCAATATTAGAAGTATTTGTATGAAATACTTCAATTGGGTATTTAATACTTTAGTTTAGAGCATCTATATTGTATTATTGGTACATGAACATAGAAAAAATGTCGGACCGAATCTTACTAAACAATCTGCTCTATACTATCACTACAGTTAATATAAAAAAAAATATATTGTTGCAATTACAACCGTTATAATAAAAAATAATAATAATAATTGCGGACAAACATACATACATACGTACAAACATACGGGTCGAATATAGAACCTCCTTTTTTTTGAAGTCGGTTAAAAACCACCACTGCCCTGTTATAAAACATCTTATTCTAAAAAAAGTGTAGCCTATGTTACTGGGAATTATGTAAGGATTCTAACGATAGCCCATAATATGTCTAAATCTCTTCAGTCGTTCAGAAGTTATGGTGGAATAAAGAAACTCACATACATACATACATGATCCCTAAAAATCTTACACTCCTTTTTTTGGGCATTCGTGTAATCTCTTTGTAACGATATTCGGTATGACATTTTTCCGCTCTCATGGTTTTCACGTAAGATAATGAAAGTATAACATCGAATTTTAAGTAACTTTATCGTATATATATTTTTTTTATAATCAATGTTGAAAATAATAATAATAAAAACTAATTATAAAATGCATAATAACATGTGCATTCAGTATTCACTTATATTTATAATATTTTTTATTGGAAAGGCACAAGTATCACATTTAATAGTCAAAGATATCGACAATTAGATACGATATGGTATTCTGGAATTTTTAATTAAAGGCAAACCGATTGTCTTGACATTGAGACCAATGACTTGCGTCGCGACGTATAAGGTTGAACAAAATTCAAAAAAACTAACGCTAAATTAAAAAAATAATGTTTCTCTCTCGAAAGTTGCTAAATGGTAGGTAGCCAAGATGCAATTTTGACAGGTGTTAACGATTATTGTCGATGCACAGATTATAAATACGTTGTCGCTCGCGGGACCTATACGAGTCGATGTGACACTGACATTATTTTGACATTGGTTTCTTTCTACTAAATCTGTAGAATGAGCGATCGTTGTTTCCGCACCTATCGACGATAAGACATATGGTTACAGCTACCACGCAATAACGACGCGACGCAGTATTTTGATGAGTTTCGGTTCGCCTTGTTTAAACTTCAATGGCTTTAATAAAATTTGTTGTCACCAACGCACTCAGTCTTTAGTAAAATTAGGTATTATCCTTCATGCCATTGGTTGCCTGTAAGAAATCGCTATGTAGCGATAAGGCCGCCAAGTTGTACTCCTAAGTCTGTGTTTTCATTATTTCTTCTTTTTAGGGTTCCGTAGCCGAATGGCAAAAAACGGAACCCTTATAAATTCGTCATGTCTGTCTGTCCGTCTGTCCGTCTGTCCGTCTGTCCGTCTGTCCGTCCGTATGTCACAGCCACTTTTTTCCGAAACTATAAGAGCTATACTGTTGAAACTTGGTAAGTAGATGTATTCCGTGAACCGCATTATGGTTTTCACACAAAATTTAAAAAAAAGTAATAAATTTTGGGGGTGCCCCATACTTAGAACTGAAACTCAAAAATTTTTTTTTCATCAAACCCATATGTGTGGGGTATCTATGGATAGGTCTTCAAAAATGATACTAAGGTTTCTAATATCATTTTTTTCTAAAATGAATAGCTTGCGCGAGAGACACTTCCAAAGTGGTAAAATGTGTGTCCCCCCCCCCGTAACTTCTAAAATAAGAGTATGATAAAACTAAAAAAAATATATGATGTACATTACCATGCAAACTTCCACCGAAAATTGGTTTGAACGAGATCTAATAAGTAGTTTTTTGATATTTACAATAAAACCTCTAAAAACAAAGTTAGTTTTGCGGTTCGATAAGAAAAGTGGTTTTTATGGTTTTATTCCTCCGGTTGTAGTACGGAACCCTCAGTGCGCGAGTCCGACTCGCACTTGACAGGTGTTTTTATATTTTTATTCTATGGTGTGCAATAAAGTGTTTATCTATCTATCTTTGTATCTATTATATTATTTATTAACATTTAATCCCTATAATAGCGGGACGTATTGGTTTTTAATGATAATTTTATTAATTAAGTCAAATCCCTGATAGTTTTGATTTTTGGTGACAATGTTTTATGACGTCACACTTTATAGGTCTCACGTGACGCAATGTTACGTCACAAATGCTTTTCGAAATTAATTGCTAGTCAACTTTAAAAACAAATTAGTAATCTATGAAAATATGATTAAAATCGATCTTTATTGGTAAACTTTTAAATGTATCGTTTTTTTATTATATCTTTTTGGTCGATTTTGTCTCGTAAATTGCATTATAAAATACATATGTGAAGGGAAGATTTTGTAACGAAACTTTGACCATTTTGGAATATTCAGTCCAGTTTTTTATTGTTTAATGTTTTTTTTGTGTCTGGATTATTGACATTTGAACCACGTATAAGATAAATATTATATTTATAAAATCTTAATAATATACGTTTTATTTAATTAGGGTACATTTTTTACTTATAAAAAATTATAAAAGACGATATAGTCTGTTCTTACTTTGTATTAATTTCAAAATGGTCAGAGTAACGCATCGGCAGTATTGCCACACAATAATATACCTACATTATGGTATAGGAGCTAGCAACGTTTTCGAGAAAGAATTTTAGGTGAGCTGGTTTTGTGATATGTTGTCTTTCTTGCACTTTCGGTTAGAGTCTGGGCTATCTGGCTGGCAGAAGCCGTTGCGTTTATTACTGCGCATCCTATTTGCAGCTTACGCGTTCACAATGTTTATACCAATGTTGTCGGGGATACTAATTGCCCTTAAAATAACTACAGGCGCACTATCATTTATGATGACGTTTCATTTTTGTATTAGTCAATTGTCAACCACATACGAGTTAACATATGAAACGTCATCATAAATGGTAGTGCGCCTGTAATAATTTTAAGGGCAATTAGTAGCCCCAACAACATTGGTATAAACATTATGGAGGCGTAAGCTGCAACACCTGGACAGACCAAGGATGCGCATTAATGAACGCAACGGCTTTCGGCTTCCAGATGGCCCCGACTCTAACCGAAAGTGCAAGAAGCACGACATATCACAAAATCAGCTCTTCTAAAATTCTTACTTTTCAAACGTTGCTAGCTCCCGTACCATTAATAAATGTACTAAAATAAGTGTGAATTGAAAATTTAGATCAAATAAGTGAACAAACAAAATTTGTATTAAAGCGAAGAGTTTAAAAGTGAGTTTTTTTTATTTCTGATTTGAAACCTTCAACATCCTTGAAATGAAAATGAAAATCTTTATTGACGTGATAACGTTTTATAAATTGATGAACACCAGCAACACACATGAAAAATAGTAACGTTCCACCTGAGCCTGTGCGTGCAAGCGAGAGCGCGCAACAAGCGATAGAGAGGAACGATAAAACATGACATAAAATAATGATTATGACGTTATCACGTAAATCTATCGTTCGTCAACCGACTTTACAGACAACCAATTTTTTAACATTGGGTAAGTAAACATAAAGTTGGTTCACTCCAAAAAGACCTGCTTAGAAACTCAGCATTTGCTATTTTCAAAATATCAAGATTACAAAGAGAATAATGACCCCAAAATTGGTACAGTACGATTCACGAAAGATGACCATGCGCAGAAGTTATATTTTAGGTCTCTTTGGACTTATCTAACTAATATTAAGGTCTTATTTATTTTAACTAATATATATGGTCTTACTAGCTGATGCCCGCGACTTCGTCCACGTGGGATAAAAACTATTCTATCTTTTAAGTTGGACCAAATGACAGATATTCACGAAGTTTGAACTAAATCGGTTCAGTAGTTTAGGAGTCCATTGAGGACAAACATTGTGACACGAGATTTATATATATTAGAAGATTTAACTAATATTAAAATATTATTTTGGCTTAACTAAGTCTTTTCTTCATGAGTGTACATGAAGAAAAGACCCGCCATTTGTGGTCATCTTTCGTGAATCGTACTATAGGTACCTATCAAGTTTCCTCATGAACCAAAACCAAAATATTCTAGGAAAATAAAAGTGTTTTTTTTAGGAATCATTGGCACTAGGAATTTATTTTTCATATCCATTGATCATAACTAAGGATAGGCCTGTTCGAACATTTTGCCAAAGCCTTTTTCATACAAGGAAATTTAGCGCCATCTATCAAACATCCTGCGAAATACTTGTTTAGTTAATTAATAAGATAGTGCGCGTACAATGGGGACATTTCCCCATTGAACTGGCGACATTTTTTCGCGCGGTTCGCCCTGTCTCTATATAGAGGTCAATGTTCATATCTGAAATTTAATTTTGCATACAGATTTTATTTAGAAGTGCAATTTGTTACTTTGGACAACTTTGGAATCCGGATATTAATTAAAAAAAAATGGTAGGAGTTAATGTGGAACTGGAAACCGTGGTCTTTAAATAATAAAGTTTGGATTTGAATCAGCTTCGTACGGGATTCATACATCCAATATCCCTGGTCAATATCATTTCCTTGAAAGTACCTACCCTACTGAATCGATTTAGGCTAAACCAAATATATATATATTATATTATATTTAAAAGAATGTCGTGTTAGTTACACTATTTATAACTCAAGAACGGCTCTACCCATATAGCTGAAAATTGGTGAGGAGGTAGCTTAGAGCCAGGAGACGGACATAGGATAGGTACTATTTATTCTGTTCGACAGTGTTCCAAATTTCAGGACAAAACAACGTTTGCCGGGTCAGCTAGTTTGAAATAACTGTAAAACCATGCCTATTTGGTTTCGTGTGTTTATGTGTTTCGGCCCTACTAGTCCGCGAAATTCAAATTTTATTTAGTTTTTCGCAAATATTAGACCAATTAGGTATTATAAAACTGAGTATATCATCAAAGTATAGTAGGTTATGCTCGCGAAAACCATTGCCTTATGCCTACGATGTTTAATTAGCCCAAAATTAGCGAAAAACTAAATAAAATTTGAATTTTCGCGCCTGGATGGTACTCATCCCCGACTTACGAATAAAATAACACTAAATATTACGTATCAATTTTATTTAATAAAAAAATATTAAGCCTATATATATATATTTTGATGTCTCGCACTTTATCCTTATAAAACATGCTATAAAATTATAGATAAAACTTTCAGGAATAATTCAATGCGTGGAATGGAACGAAAAACAAATGTGTGAGATTTAGCGCTAAACCGTTACGTCATGTGATATACTTAGCGATAACTCCATACCCAAAGTGTTAAAAACGAGACTCTATTACTAAGACTCTGCCGTCCGTCCGTCCATCTGTCACCAGGCTGTATAGGTACCTCTTAGACACACATGATGTTTTTCTGTTGCCACTACCACAACAAATACTAAAAAAACAGAATACAATAAATATTCCCCATACATACAACAAATAACGTGATATTTTTAAAGATAATGGTGTGTTTCCTTTGCGCGCGAGTCCGACTCGCACAGCTGTATAATTGAATTTAGTTCCATTCCATTCTACGCATGAAACCGCATCATGTCATATTACTCAGGTCAAAGTCCTACGTTCTTATTTTAAAAAAACATGTTTTTTTTTTTAACTCATTAGTTAGCTCCTAGGGGCAGCTCTTTCAGCGGGATGAGTTTGGGCGGCCCCTGGCTGTCGCAGGCGCAGTAGCAGTTCTTGGTGTCGCGCGGACCGTTTGGAAGGATGAGCAGCTTGAAGTTGACATCCACTTGCACGGCGTTGTGGTTTTCTGGAAGAAAAGGGATAAAAAATTATAGGATTCCGACTGATCTACACAGCGCGGAGGCCTTTTATATAACTACTTGCTCATCCGCCTGTCAAAGACAGTACACTACAAAAACAAATGGCGACCGAATGGCGTAGTGGTAGCGAACCTGCTGTCTGCGATGGAGGTCGTGGGTTCGATTCCCACTACTGGTAAATGTTTGTGTGATGAGCATGAATGTTTTCCAGTGTCTGGGTATACCGCATAGAGCTAAACACGCTGTGTTTGATAATCGACTACGACAACTTGAACGCTTCCTGGCGTTCTCGCAGACCTTGTATACCTTTAGCGCACTTGTAGACCTTTAGCGTACTTCGCTTGACAATTAACAGTCGACAGTGAACAAGGCTAAGCATAAAGTATAAGCTAAGCTCTATTCGGTCGTGGTTTTTCTACAGTCACATGGTTTATCCATACATTTTTGTCTACTGTCGCTAACACCAAAAGACTGTTACTTTGTCTAGCCCCGCAGCTCATACAATATATTGTTTCCTAGGTCTGTGGCGCAACTCGTCATTCTTTGCCATAGAGAAAAAAAGAAAGACTCACCTTTAGCGTTATTATTCCCACTCTTAGCCCCCGGCGGAGTGGGCTTTGCTCCAGATCCCGACACTTCAGTGATATTCTTCGTCTTTATTTCAGTTATATTTTCCGTCTTCACCTCAGTTGAATTCTGGGTCTTAATCTCTGAACTGGTGATAGTTGTGGACGTAAAGCTGGTACTGGTTTCTCCTTTAAGCTTCTCTGCTTTTGGAGAAACTTCTTCGGCTTTAGCAGGGACTTCCTGATTAGTTTGTGGTTTTGGTTCTTCAGTTTTGACTGGGTTTTTAGCTGTTTCAGGCTTGTTTTTATCGTCTAAAGGTTTATTTATTGGTTTCTTTATGTTCTTTGAGGTATCATCTTCAGTATGTTTCTTTGCTTTTTGTAGTGTTTCTTCAGAAGATTTCTTTTCTTCTTTTGATTTATGGCTAGGTTCTTTTGTATCTTTTTGTTTATCTTTAGTATCGTTTATTGCTTCTTCATTAGGTTTCTTCATATGTTTCGATTTATATCCGGAAGGCTCTTTCGCATCTTTGTGGTTATGTTCAGGTTTCTGTTTTTTTGGTTTATCTTCTGAAAGTTTCTTTGCATCTTCAGTAGATTTCTGTGCATCATTTAATTTGCTGTCAGAAGGTTCTTTCGTATCTTTTGGTTTATGTCCAGAAGAAATTTTCTCAGTTTTCGGTTTATCTTCACCAAGTTTCTTGGTATCTTTTGGTTCATTTCCAGTAGGTAGCTCCGCATATTTTGATTTATCTTTAATAGGTTTCGTCACATCTTTTGGCTCATGTTCAGCTGGTTTGTTCTCTTTTTTTGGTTTCTGAACATCTGTTGAGTTATCTGAAGAAGGCAGCTTCGTATGTGTTGGTTTTTTCTCTATTATGGGTTTATCTTCAGTATGTTTCTTTGCATCTTCAGCAGATTTCGCAAAATTGTTTGATTTACCTTCAGTAGAATGCTTCTCATCTTTTGGTTTATGTTCAGTAGGTTTCTTCTCTATTTTTGGTTTATCTTGAGTAGGTTTCTTCACATCGTTTGATTTATGTTCAGTAGGCCGCTGCGCATCTTTTGGTTTATTTTCTGTTCTTGGTTTTTCTCGAGTTGGTTCCTTCACATCTTTTGATTTATCTCCAGTAGGCTGCTTCACATCTTTTGGTTTATGTTCAGTAGGTTTCTTCTCTATTTTAGGCTTCTCTTGAGTAGGTGGCTTAACATCATTTGATTTATCTCCAGTAGGCTGCTTCACATCTTTTGTTGTATGTTCAGTAGGTTTCTTCTCTATTTTTGGTTTGTCTTGAGTAGGTTTCTTAGCATCGTTTGATGTATCACCAGTAGGATGCTTCACATCTTTTGTTTTATCATGAATAGGTTTATCCACATCTTTTGATTTATCTCCAGTAGGCTGCTTCACATCTTTTGGTCTATGTATAATAGGTTTCTTCTCCAGTGTTGGTTTATCTTGAGTAGGTTTCTTTACATCGTTTGATTTATGTTCAGTAGGCTGCTGCGCATCTTTTGGTTTATTCTCTATTTTTGGTGTATCTTGAGTAGGTTTTTTCGCATCTTTTGATTTATCTCCAGTAGGCTGCTTCACATCTTTTGGTTTATGTTCAGTAGGTTTCTTCTCTATTTTAGGCTTCTCTTGAGTAGGTTGCTTAACTTCAATTGATTTATCTCCAGTAGGCTGCTTCACATCTTTTGTTGTATGTTCAGTAGGCTTCTTCTCTATTTTTGATTTGTCTTGAGTAGGTTTCTTAACATCGTTTGATGTATCACCAGTAGGATGCTTCACATCTTTTGTTTTATCTTGAATAGGTTTATCCACATCTTTTGATTTATCTCCAGTAGGCTGCTTCTCATCTTTTGGTTTATGTTCAGTAGGTTTCTTCTCTATTTTTGGTTTATCTTGAGGAAGTCTCTTCTCATCGTTTGATTTATGATCAGTAGGCTGCTTCGCATCTTTTGGTTTGTTATCAGAATGTCTCTTTTCAATTCTTGTTTTATCTTCGGTAGGTTTCTTAACATCTTTAAGTTCAACTATAATAGATTTCTTTGCCTCTTTTGGTTTATCTTCAACAGGTTTCTTTGCATCTTTTGGTTTTCGTTCAAAATGTGTCACCTCATCATTTTGTTTATTTTCGATTTCTTTTGTCACATCATTCTTGTTTTCAGTTGGTTTTTTGCCACTTTTAAGATTTGCTTCAATGGGTTTCTTCGCATCTTTTGATATATCTTTAGTGTGTTTCTTTGTAACTTCAATAGTTTTCTTCACATCTTTTAATTTATCTCCAGTGGGCTGCTTCGCATCTTTATGTTTATCGTTCATGGGTTTTTGTTCAGTTTTATGTTTGCCTTCATAAGGTTTCTCAATGTTTTTGGGTTCATTCCCTATAGATTGCTTTGCATCTTTTGGTTTATCACCAATAAGTTTCTCATCTTGTTTTGGTTTATTTTCAGTTGGTATTTTGCCATCCCTTAGCTTTCCCTCGATAGGTTTCTTTGTCTCCTTTGATAGTACAGAACTAGATTTTTCTTTGGGCTTTTGCTCACCATGATTTGCAGCTTTTTCATTTTTGGGTGAACCTTGTTTTACAGATTCTCTACTTTTCGGAGATGCCACATTATTTGAAGGAGCTGATTTAATTGGGGCTACAGCTTTTGGATTAGAAACATTTATTTCTACAGAGCCTGGAGGTTGTTTAGTAGAACCTTGGTCTTTAAGAGTTTGTTTATTCGGGGCTCCTTTGTCCGTAGCTGGACCGTGGTTATTAGAAGGATTTACATTATGAACACGTTTGTCCAAGGGACTATGGTCTTTAGGAACATATTTATTCGCAGTTTTGTTTTCAGGAACATGTTTATTAGGAGATTTTGGGGCTTGTTTAGTTAGTGGTCCTTGCTTCTCAGGAGTTTGTGGGTTGAATTGACCCTTAGCTTGATCTCCAGCACTAGGATTACCATTCTGATTAGGATTTTGTTTACCAGCTGTTTGCTTTACTGGTCTCCGTCTTCTAGGACGTGGGGTTGGAGTTTGTTTAGGATTAGCAGATGTTTTAGTTGTTTGTTGTTTTGGTTTAAATGCGGTTGGTTCTGACTTAGGTCTCGTTTTGGATGGTTCTGTTTTTGGTTTCACTGAAGGTTTATTTGTGGCGTTTTCTTTTGGTATCGATCGTTTAACGCGGTCGATGGCTTTGAGGATATCTGTAAAATAAGTAAAATAATTCAAAAATTAGTTTGAAACTGTAACGTTTCACAATAGATGGCGCTGGTTCTGCCTAAGGACCCTCAATGAAACTAAATTTCATCGCGGAGGGATATGGCTCGTATGGCTCAGCGGTAAGAGCACCCAGCCGCGATAGCTGGGGGACGCGGGTTCAAATCCCGCTGCGAGTGAAATTTTGGTTCGTATTTAAATTTATTGGTAAAAATTATATTTTACCTTCAAACCAATCTGACCACAGCGGCCTATCTTTGCCAAAAGCACTCTTTTGTGTGTGAGTGAGAGAAGATCTTTCTTACCTTGTTCATTCGTTTTCTGCCTCAGAACGGTTATAGCTTTAAGCGGTTCTGAAACGAATAACAATTTAATTTTTAGTATAATTCATTAAAAAAACTCCGTCAGAAGTGAAAACTCGAACAATTACGTGAGGTGTCGGTTACGGTAACAGTGTCGCGAGTTCAATGGTGTTTCCCATCCCAAAACGTGTTCAACGCGCTTGAAAAAGTATTATTCACATCAAAAATACTATTATTATAATTTAACCTCCATAGCGCTGTAGCGCAACTGGCGTGCCCTCGGGTTTTAGTGCGAGGTTTCGGGTCTGGTACAAGGCTTCGGCCGCGAATAGTTACCACCCTACCAGGAGCGACGCACCGCCATGTTATTTCGCATTCCGGTGCGATGCTGTGTAACATTTTTATGGGGTTACTAAGTACTAACCCCTTCCAAATTAACTTAACATGTCAGATTGGGTCAAACTAGTAATAGTAGATAACTTCTAGTGTCAAAAAATACCTCTGTAATAGAGGGGCTAACTAAACTTACCGTCAACTTTTGCGAACTGTTGATTTATAATAATTGCATCTTCTAGTACTGAAAAAGAATCATTTATATTCTCATTATTAGGTAGGTACAATATACAACACGAATTTTACCTTTTTATGAGGGTGCTAGAAAATTCGATGGAATTATCAACAATGAAAGAATGTGTTAAACCAAACCAAAGGTAGTATCAAGTTTTCTCATGAACCAAAACCAAAATATTCTAGAAAAATAAAATTGCGTTTTTAAGAACCATTGGCACTATGAATTTGTTTCTCATATTCGGGATTTAATTCTGCATACAAGAAGTTACTTTCTTTTCAATGCACATTTCCTGTCATACAGATTTTATTGAGAAGTACAACTTGTTTATTTGTCTATACCTTTGGAATCCGGATGTTAATAAAAAAATTGTAGGTATAAGGAGTTAATGTGGAGACCGTAATATACAAAAATAAAGTTTGGATTTGATTTAAATAACGGGATTCCATACATCCATGGTAATTATTCTTTTGCCTTTTTATCAGGGTATTGCCGCATAGTGTTAAAAGATCCTTCTTTAAACTGTAATACTACGAAATTTCACCCGACCTACAAATTTTTGAAGTCCCGTTTCAAATCTCACCGCGAAGCGAATTAATATAATATTTATTTCATCTCGATTTATTTATTAAATCTCAAATTATTATTTATTTATCACATTTCAGAATATTGAAACTACTTACAGAATCGGGAGCTCAGACTTGTGTACGCTTCCAGGAATTTAACCATATCTGAAACAAATTAGGTAATCTCAGTCAATTTGTGAATTTGAATAGTTACTATAAATTAACCCTACATGGCTACTAATATTATAAATGCAAAATTAACTCTGTCAGTCTGTCTGTTTGTCTGTCTGTCTGTCTGTCTGTCAGTCTGTCTGTCTGTCTGCCTGTCTGTCTGCCTGTTACGCTTTCACGCCTAAACCACTGAACCAATCTTGATGAAATTTGGTACATAGATAGACTAGAGCCTGGGAAAGGACATAGGCTAATTTTTATCCCGAAAAATACCACGGTTCTCGTGGTATTTCGAAAAATCCAAAGCTCGCTATAGCGATATAGCTAATAATAATAGGTAGATTTTTATAGCAAATTTCTTTGAAAGTAGCTATAAAAATTAGGAAAAGGAGCGGGAACGGGAACTACATCAATCCCGGGAAAAATCCACGATTCCCACAGGATTTGCAAAAACCAAAATTAACGGAGCGCGAAGCCGCGGGCAACAGCTACTTAGTTACCTTTTTTTTATTTACCAAAAATTTTTTTTTTAATTAGTGATAATACTTACAACATTTTATACCAAAAATGGTCTATCTAAAGAAAGTATAGTATATGTAATTGACATCTACCCTGGACAGGGCGGACCGCGCAAAAAAATGTCGCCAGTTTATCGGTGCCAATAATACCAACAGTATAAAGCCACGTTGTAATTCGCTCAACGGCCACCTATAGAATATGAATATAATTGACAGATGGCGCTACTGTTTGCTTGTATGAAAAAGGTTTACGTACCTAAATCGTTCGGATGCAAATATCCAGAGGCTAGTAATCGGTGCCTACGGTACAAGTAATTTATGTATGTACTATGAAAATACTCACCAATGCGTACTATTTGATAAATCGCATCAATCCATTCGAAGAAACCTGAAAACAAATTGAATGATGCTTATTCTGTTTTAGAGACTCTAACTTTAGCTCGTCTAAAAGTTGCAGCCCCGACAAAATTATGGGACGCACCACAGCTGACATGTGCATGCGTATCACTTATCATCAGGTGAAAGTCTTGATCGTTGTCATCAGACCATCCTTTATTAAAAAGAAAGTTGTCTTCTACTTATTTGCCTTCCAACTTTTAGTCTATTCAACATTCGCCATACATTTTTTCTATGGAGAAATATTTCCACCTTATTGGATATTTTTCTATTCACCGCGTAGACCTACAAGTCCTGATCAACTCTTGTGAAGAAACCACTCTTTCATCTTTATACTTTCCGAGATATTAGCGAAATTAGTATGGCGGCCATTTTGAATCTGCCATTTTGATTTTTTCAGCTCGCTGCAATTGGATGACGTTTCGAATGACATTTGGTCGCCCATCCCCCCCAACTATCTTTAATAGCCTTGCTGTGCTCTTCACCCGTCTTTGAAGTCCTCAATCATCAGCTTTCTCCGTATTTTTCCTCCTCTATACGACACTATTAAGTCAAAAAATTTTTTCATACAATATGTTCTGGAGAGGTGATCAATCAGTTAATCAGCACGAGTAGCTATATAAGGTGGTGTCAAATTATCTGCCACCGTTTCAGGAGGTGAATGTGCCATACGTATACACTACAATAGTGAAGAAATTTCAGTCCCCAGGCTCAATATATTTTTTATTTTTAATTAAAAATTACGTAGCAACCCAAGGTCAACGCTCTCACGCCGCGCCTAAACAGCTGATTTCCGTAACGAGGCGATAACTGTACTAAACATGTGCTCAGGTTTAACTGATGGACGTTTTTATGCAACATGATGCGATATGTTAATAATGTTTAATTTAAAAAAAATTGAGCCTGAGGACTGAGATTTCGTCACTATTGAAGTGTATATGTATGGCACATTCACCTCCTAGAACGGTGGCAGATAATTTGACACCACCTTGTATACATATAGTAAAGTAATGGTGGTACGGCCCCAGAGTAACCCACCAGGTAGATGGAAGAGTGCCCCGATCTTCAGCGCGGCGAGGCGGATGTTGGTTGTGTTGGTGATACGCTGCAACTTCTGGAAGAAGTAGCTGAGATCCGCTGCCGTGTAACCCCTCACAGCATCCAGTAGCGCGAACATGTCTGCACACACACATACATTAAATAAAATCAGGGTAGTTTCACTGACACTATAGGTACATTAGCGGAATGAAAAGGTTCGTCAATTTTCAAAGTGCATTTTCGTTTGCACTAGTCGATTGTTTTAGTACGTTGACAATATGGACTCTTGCCGTATTAGCGCAAGGGAAAATCGACACTAAGGTGACAAACCTTTTCATTCCGCGAATGTACAAAAGCTACAAGTACATACTGCCGACCGCCCAGCGGTTTCATAACTATGACTTCTAAATTGCACCAGGGGGGCTATTCACGTTACGTGTCAGCTACATTTCGTGATGTGAAATGTTTAAAAAGGTGATGGTATTTACGTACATAAGCAGGCGATATTGAATTCAAAACATTTTTCGCGAACACTGAAAAATTAATTTTAATACATATGTATGTATCTAAGAGCGTAAAATTGAATGTAGTTCAAAACGCCATGTTGTTCATGCCAACGCCAAGTTCTGAGATTGACGTCAAAGTCAAGCTTTGTATTTCCTATGATGAAATACATTCAATTTTACACTCTAAGTCAATAGATGTACAGTTCATTTTTCAGTGTTAATATTTATTCTATTTCTTGTTTCACATCACTGAGTGTGTGAAATCATAATAAGAATTGACATTCTAGCAGGGTAGCGATTCGCGAAACGTTTTTACACACGGTGTGAAATGAATCATGAAATAAAATGAAAATAAACACTGAAAAATTAACTTTACATCTATTGATATACAGTGTAAAATTGAATGTACTTCAACATATGAACTGTCACTGTAAGTACAAAGTCTAAAAAAATACTTAGAGCCGACCGCACAGCGGTTTTAAACGTACCTATAAATTCTAATTTGTATCAAGGTAAGGTAGGTTTAGGCTCATTAGGTTAGGTTAGGTTTGGGTAGTTGGCCCCACTGTCAAGATCGCTTTTGTTTTATTCGATTAGTTTAGTATGGAGTTTGACAGAGTGGGGCGCGCCGTCGTGGATTGAAATATCTATACCATCACCCTATCAGCAAAGACTAAAGAGATAGATTAAGTAGGTATATACTTTACCATTTTTCTTGGTAACTGTCACCATAACGTTCCATGCGTGCCGAAGACCTGAAAATTAAAATGAAAACTTTAATGTATTTCTTTTCAATACATTAGTCAGTAAAATGACACAACGTAAATTTTATGGGCCTATTTTTCAATCCCATTAATTTGAAACATATGCCATACAAAATCTGTCAAAAGTCACATTTATTCCTTAGATAACGTTTATCTGGCGATTGTAAAATCGACGCTTAATTAATTGCGAAAAATTTAATAAAGATATGAATTTGGGCGGCCAATTTTTGCCCAACCTCCAAATAATACATAAAAAAAAACCATGTTTACAATATGTTCACACAATTTATAAAATGGTTTACTCTAAGTTTTTATTGTTAATTTCTCATTAAGTGAAATTATTGTATTCTTTTGAGAATAAACATCTTTGAACCTAAAAAAAATGGGATAATTGAAACTACTTTTAGTCCTCGTGTAAGTCAACATGTTTCGGAACAGCTCCAAGATGTCGCCATTTCCGTTCTTCTGCTGGATCCCCTCCATTACCTCCAGGGCCGTCACTGCAACCAAAACAATATATATAAAATACTAAGTGAGTCGCATGATGTCCAGGCGAGAGAGAGAGAGAGAGAGGCGAGGACGAGAAGAGGGTCGCGAGTGTTTGTGACGCGGTTCACCGTCTCCATCGCTCGCTACATCACTCGATACTCACTCTGTCTGAACGTGAGGCCGGTGATAGAGGCGCTGCAGTCGCTGAGAGTCGCAGTCTGCGTGATGTCCAGCAGAGAGGCGAGGACGAGGAGCGGGTCGCGAGTGTTTGTGACGCGGTTCACCGTCTCCATCGCTCGCTACATCACTCGATACTCATTCTGTCTGAACGTGAGGCCGGTGATAGAGGCGCTGCAGTCGCTGAGAGTCGCAGTCTGCGTGATGTCCAGCAGAGAGGCGAGGACGAGGAGCGGGTCGCGAGTGTTTGTGACGCGGTTCACCGTCTCCATCGCTCGCTACATCACTCGATACTCATTCTGTCTGAACGTGAGGCCGGTGATAGAGGCGCTGCAGTCGCTGAGAGTCGCAGTCTGCGTGATGTCCAGCAGAGAGGCGAGGACGAGGAGCGGGTCGCGAGTGTTTGTGACGCGGTTCACCGTCTCCATCACTCGCTACATCACTCGATACTCACTCTGTCTGAACGTGAGGCCGGTGATAGAGGCGCTGCAGTCGCTGAGAGTCGCAGTCTGCGTGATGTGCAGCAGAGAGGCGAGGACGAGGAGCGGGTCGCGAGTGTTTGTGACGCGGTTCACCGTCTCCATCGCTCGCTACATCACTCGATACTCACTCTGTCTGAACGTGAGGCCGGTGATAGAGGCGCTGCAGTCGCTGAGAGTCGCAGTCTGCGTGATGTCCAGCAGAGAGGCGAGGACGAGGAGCGGGTCGCGAGTGTTTGTGACGCGGTTCACCGTCTCCATCGCTCGCTACATCACTCGATACTCACTCTGTCTGAACGTGAGGCCGGTGATAGAGGCGCTGCAGTCGCTGAGAGTCGCAGTCTGCGTGATGTCCAGCAGAGAGGCGAGGACGAGGAGCGGGTCGCGAGTGTTTGTGACGCGGTTCACCGTCTCCATCGCTCGCTACATCACTCGATACTCACTCTGTCTGAACGTGAGGCCGGTGATAGAGGCGCTGCAGTCGCTGAGAGTCGCAGTCTGCGTGATGTCCAGCAGAGAGGCGAGGACGAGGAGCGGGTCGCGAGTGTTTGTGACGCGGTTCACCGTCTCCATCGCTCGCTACATCACTCGATACTCACTCTGTCTGAACGTGAGGCCGGTGATAGAGGCGCTGCAGTCGCTGAGAGTCGCAGTCTGCGTGATGTCCAGCAGAGAGGCGAGGACGAGGAGCGGGTCGCGAGTGTTTGTGACGCGGTTCACCGTCTCCATCGCTCGATACATCACTCGATACTCACTCTGTCTGAACGTGAGGCCGGTGATAGAGGCGCTGCAGTCGCTGAGAGTCGCAGTCTGCGTGATGTCCAGCAGAGAGGCGAGGACGAGGAGCGGGTCGCGAGTGTTTGTGACGCGGTTCACCGTCTCCATCGCTCGCTACATCACTCGATACTCACTCTGTCTGAACGTGAGGCCGGTGATAGAGGCGCTGCAGTCGCTGAGAGTCGCAGTCTGCGTGATGTCCAGCAGAGAGGCGAGGACGAGGAGCGGGTCGCGAGACTTTGTGACGCGATTTACCGTTTCCATCACCCTAACTATATCTGCAAGTATAAACAATTGTTAATCACGTCCTTATATTTTTTATTTATCAATGAGTTTTAGGTACGTTTTAAAGTTCTTACTGTCAATTCGGAAAAGTCTGAGGAACTCCCTTTGTACGTGTTCTAAGGATGTCTTGCCGGTGATTTTGTATAGTGTTTCCACTATTACTTTGAGACCTGCAAAGAAAAAACGATCGTAGGTACAATGTGTAGAAAGGCACAAATTTAGCTGTAAGTACTTATGCACGCAAGCCGAAGGCGAAATGTATTTACCGAGTGAACTGTTTGAACGAACAGTTCAGATACTTTGATTTAGTCCACGAGCACAATCATAACGAGCGTAATCACGAGCAATATTTAGTAATCGTGTGATTGTTGGTAATGTAAATTACTTAGTAAACATTTTTTATGAAATTTATTAAAAAAAATGGAATATTAACTTACTGACTCTAGCAGTTTCTTCGAGTAGTTCTTCGAGCGCATACTTGAGTTCTGTAATAAAATACTTAGATGAGAGATATAGATCATGGAGTTTATTTCTGCACTTTTTACTATGTTTTCTTTGGTTGGTAAATTTTTTTTATAATTTGTTACCTTGTTTTTTACCTTATAATTTGATTTATTTTCTACTAGATAATGAAATTAGGAAACAAATGCATTGAATGAATGACTGAATGGTTCACTCACGCGGTATTCCGGTCACCAGTTTAATCACCATCACAGATTCATAAAACGTCCTTTTTCCGAGCAACTTCTTAAACTGGACGATGGCCTCGTCCACATCTGAAATGAAAAAATAATGAGCACAACAAGGCCATAAAACAAACCATTTCCTAATCGACTACAAATTCTATCGCAAAAACTACTCGACTAAATTTCCTCGCAATAGAAGTAAAAACTTCTATTGCGAGGAAAAGACATGGCCGGATTCTGCCCTCGGAAAAAAATATTCATGGCCACCGACAAACAGTACATCATATTAAAGCTTATAATGACGTCTTTATAATCGTTTAAGTTTTATGATCAGAAAACATGCGAGAGACACAATATCAGCAAAACAATTTGCAAAAAAATGCGCCTGAATGTTATTAATAGCAATGATTTTGGACTAGAAAGTCGTATGTTCTTATTTTTTTTAATAATTACGAAATAATGTGTTCTTATTTTCAAATGCACTGAAATGTGCTTGAAATCTTACCATTGCATCTCATAGCAGAGGTCAGGACATTCAACGTAGCTGTCCAATCTGAAAAAAATTATATTTATGAGTAAACGAGATAAGATCTACTAACTTTTATAATTTAAATCCGGATTCTAAAGTTATAGGCAATCAAACAAGTTGTATAGATACTTAGTAAAGTCAGTATGACACGAAATGTGCATCGAAAAGAAAGTAACTTTTTGTATGCAAAATTAAATTCCGGATATGAAAAACAAATTCCTAGTGCCTATGGTTCTTAAAAAACACTAATTTATTTTCCACTATTTTGGTATGGTGCGGGGCCACTCAAGACCACCCACTCAAGACCCAAAGGCCACAAGCCAGGACGGCGAGGCCTTAGCCCCTTACAGGGGCTGAAAGAACAATACCTGGGGATCAAGGGTCCCCCGCGACACATCACCCGGGTAAGGAGGCAAGCCTCGAGGCCCGTACCCCCGTGGGGACTTGCTCCCCATGAAGAAGACCACGCAGTAGACTATAGCCACGTACCGAATTCAAAGTCGAGCGCTTTGCTCACGTGTGACGTCAGAAGTTGTATTATTATAGAACGCTCGTCGAAAACTCCGTCAGCGTATGCTAAGGGACTGGTTACGCCATCCATCGTTAGCTATCGGAGACCACTACAAAAGCACAGAGACTATAGCCACGTACCGAGTTCAGAGTCCAGCGCTTTGCAGACGCTGGGGAACTCCGCGGGTCCCGCTCCACCCGTCAGCTTGTACACCTGTCGGGTGATGCCTTCCACACCTGGGAACAGAGCAGGGTGACAGTGGTAGTGACTTAGTTATAGAGAGTCTAATTTAGCGCGTGTAAAAATAGTACCTAGGGCATGTTGTAACCGGAGACCTTAAAGATGATGAGGACATAGAAAGGGAGCGGAGAGCGTTGACAGTGCGGTGTAATATGTTGGTCCACAGGTTTGCACGTTGTAGTAAAGATGCAAAAATTAGTTTATTTAAAGCTTTTTGCCAAAGCTTTACACAGTTACACAACGTTACAACTTTACACAGGCATCGCTGAACGCAATTCGGGTTCAATACAATAACGCCTTCTCTGAGCCTTCTTATGAAGAAGAAGGCTCAGAGTCACTCAGCGAGCGATGGAGAGAGCTATGCTCGGAGTTTCTCTGCGCGATCAAATCAGGAATGAGGAGATCCGTAGACGAACCAGAGTCACCGACATAGCTCAACGTATCGCGAAGCTGAAGTGGCAATGGGCGGGGCACATAGCTCGTAGAACCGACGGACGTTGGGGACCCAAAGTGCTGGACTGGCGACCCCGCACGGGAAAGAGCAGTGTTGGCAGACCTCCGACCAGGTGGAGTGACGACATTAAAAGAGTCGCGGGAAGGCGCTGGATACAAATGGCGCAGGACCGTGTGGGCTGGAAAGCATTGCAGGAGGTCTTTGTCCAGCAGTGGACGTCCGTCGGCTGAAACGAACGAACGAACAATAACGCCTTCAGAATGTTGTTGGGCTTGCCGCGCTATTGCAGTGCGTCAGAGATGTTTGCGTCCGCTAAAACAGACGATTTTCATGCTATAAGGAGGAAGCGCATAGCATCTCTGATGTGCAGAGTGTGGGCAAGTGGCAACAGCATTCTGAGGGCGTTAGGACAAAGACATGACTCTCCAGTATATAGGATGTACTTACTTGAAATTGCATGTGAATTGATATTTTGTGATAATTATTTAGTATGATTTAATAATTTAATTTGTATAATTTTGACATTTTGATATAATTTTAGCTATAAGTAATAATGTAGGTAATTTCTCTGGGGGCCATAGTTGCCACGAATAAATGAATAAATTAAATAAAATAAATATAGTTATAGTAATATTAATAAAATAAAAATTACCTTTTGAATCGCCCAATCCATGGTCGTAGTAATCGACGACATCGGACAAACCTAGATAACAAAATTACAAGTCAATATGTCAAAAGAAACGATAAAATTTTGCATTGTCAAGTCAACAACTTTCGAGGATACTCCGGTGTCGGTAAGAACCGAGAACATTATAATAATTTAAAAAAATATGCATGGTGTAACTGACATCGGAATAAAAACTTTGAGATAAAACTGCATTCACGTCTCATGTAAAATTAATAAAATAATTTTAATCGGTTCAGTAGTTGCGGTGCGAACGAGTAACAAACATCGAAATTCACACATCTATCAACCGACTTCAAAAAAGGAGGAGGTTCTCAATTCGACTGTATGTTTTTTTGTTTGTTACTTCGTAACTTTTGACTGGGTGAATCGATTTTGATAATTCTTTTTTTATTAGAAAGCTGACGCTTCCCGTGTGGTCCCATTTCAATTTAGTCCAGTTCTGATAATGATAACCACGAGAAAATCATATAGGTATTAAATTTTTAATTTGTTTTATGATGGTTGAAATCGGGTTTCTTTGTTATTTAATTAATGTAGGTATATTATAATGTTTATTAGAGCAGATAATAATTATTATACTCTTTCCTTTCGTTTATTGTCTCTTTGATATATGAAACAGATATAGCAATAGCGAGGGACCAGAGAGAAATAAAGGTAAAGTGGTCTCATTTTTAACATTTTTCATTTTTTTTTGTTCTTCTTTAGTTCGTGGCGTCACCCAGTCTAAGGCTCCGACTGAAAATCAGCGCTGTTTGCTCCCATGCTTGTATGGGGCACACAGCACCATGCTGAGTTGGGGCCTTTTTCCGGGTTGTGCCACATGTGACAGGCGGTGTCTGGTGCTTCCGTCACTTGGGCAATTATTGGTTTTTGTTGCCCGAGTGGGGGAAGCTTCAGGCATCGTTTTAGTACGTAAGGCGTATTGTTTTGTTACATGTGGCATTTTCAGGAATTAAGTTTTTCTTTCTTTCTTTCTCATTCTGGTTCCTCGCTATTGCTATTATGCTTCACAGCTTCTTTCTAGCGATTTAGGTTTACTTATTATATATGCGTCCCACGCATCAGCCTATCACACGGAATTTTAAATTAATATATATATATATATATATATATATATATATATATATTGTTTTTTTGTTGCTGGCAACACTATCTCCCCACCGTTCACTCCCAATATTCCTACTCCGATCGCCGACCCGAGCCGCGGGCGCCCGAACCAAAGACTATAAATACTGGCCCGAACGTTAACTCGTCATTACGTGTTTCCGTGCTGAAGCCTACGCACATCACAGAAACCCGCTCAAATCTTAATCATCGCTACGAACATGGGGAAGAAGAGGAAAAACGGAAAGGATCAGGAGAAAGTTAAGGAAATTGAATAAAATCGTAAGTAAAAATTTATTTTACTAAAGACATCTCGACGGCTGTCATTTGGATGCGAACAACTAATAACCTGGGTTGTATTCATCCCTAAATTTGATGCGTAATTGCCAAATTCTGGGCTCTTACCTTCACAATTCTATATGACAATACCTGCGTAAAAATCGCGATGCGAACAACTAATAACTTGGGTTGTATCCATCACTATAATCTCGATGCGAACAACTAATAACCTGGGTTGTATCCATCACTAAATTTGATGCGTAATTGCCAAATTCTGGGCTCTTACCTTCACAATTCTGTATGACAATACCTGCGTAACACTATCATCGGCTGGCCAACCTGAGTTGTATCAATCCCTAAAATCGCGATGCGAACAACTAAGGACCTGGGTTGTATCCATCACTATAATCTCGATGCGAACAACTAATTAACCTGGGTTGTATCCATCACTAAAGTTGATGCGTAATTGCCAAAAATCTGGGCTCTTACCTTCACAATTCTGTACCGCAAAACCCAGGGCCAGAAACAACTCGGTAACTCCTTAGCTGCGTTAGCACCAGCATTAGAAATCATAATGTCGAAACGTTTTTGAACAGTGTCTAAGTATACTTCGAAGATCTCAAGATAACAAAGCCACGTTCGACATTGATCATCCATAACCTGCTACCGAGTCACCGCGGATTGCCGATCAATTTGACACCGATATTGTGAGACTAATCGGCCCATAACCAGATTGCACAAGAACTTCGCAGCTACGTAAAAAATGGCTATATATAATTAAGTAAGGGTGCACAACACGTGCAATTTTTTGCTACATGCACCACGCTATAACCTAAATAACAAGGGCCGTAGATCAATAATTATTGTCTTTAAAGACACTTTTTCTAGCACGTATACCGATGAATACCGATAAGAACTTGGTGTCATGAAATAAGTCAGAAAATGGAAGCCCTGTACAAAGATCAGGAAAAGCTATAAGAATCTGTCAAAACCTACAACAAAAAGGGTTTTACAAAATTTAATGGTTATTAAGATTAATTAATCTTCAAACAACTGCATCAGAAGATGATGGTCAAACAAGGGAAACGGCGAGCCAGTCTGTTTCGCTCCGCTACCTGCAACAGTCGAGCTGCACCGCGTCGACGGCGCGCGACCGCTCGCCACCACCGTCGCCGCCGCGTGGCACTGAAGAACCACACGCCCGTGCCACCCAGACTGCGAAACGAGGTATCGTACACATGACGATTACGTTTCTTTTTCAAAAGTTTTGGCCTTCTATTACGAATGGTTCCACTATATTATCTCAGATCAAGGTAATATTCCTTGAGACAACACACCTGTTTAAATGCACAGTCCTAATTTTTGTCCAAAATCACCACAAGAAGTGCTCGGTTTCCAGAACTAAGTACTAAGTACTTGAAAATAAAGCGATTCGTTTCAAGCGAGCATTACTTCTCTTAATTTCCATCTAGTATATATTTTATACAACCTAGGCCTAATGGCATCAGAAGATTTAAATTTATTGAACCTAATAATTTAAAATGGAGGCTTACTTTAAGTAAAGCATCTTTAAGTAAATAAGTAATTGTAAGCAGTTAAGTAAATTATTTACACCAAATATATGTTCTGACGTGGCGTCTATTCTCAGCGTCTAGTGATCGTCATTGAATCGCAAAGGATATACTACGTTTTAATATCAAATTGTCATCCAACATTGCCATTACTCTAAATATTTACGAATATTTACAAATTTACTTGCCTCATTTGCATTTATGGACAGAACCTTACCTATAAATACTAAATTACGTTATTTTGTAATAGAATACCAATATAAGTAAGATATGATATTCATACTTCTATATTATGTTTTGGACAACCCTTTGAAGAATATATTTATTGCAATCCATATCTGTGATTGCAATAAAATTAAGTAACTAAAAATTAAAAAGCTATTTAGAAACATACTTAAATTAACAAAAATGTAAACTACGCTATTGCATTAGATAGATCGAACTAATAATTTCTGCTTACTCTGCTGTTCAATATTCGTTGTTATAAACAAAAGTATTTGTACGTCACAAAAAAATACCTTTGTTTACATAAAAATTAATCTTGCGTCTTGCGAGTTAGAATGAAAGACTACTTTTCTAGCCTTAAATACATATTTGTAAAACATCCTTATTGGATAAACATTCCTGGATTTTCACTATACAATTTCTTATATTAATCGAATGAAGCATGAAGTACCCTCATTTTATTAAAATAAATAGAGAAATCCGGCAATGGTATAAAACTTAAAACAAGGTTCCTTTAAATCTTACAATCATTGATAGTCAGGAAATATAAAAGCTATTATTTTACCAAGAAAGTCGTTTCTTGGTAAAGTATTAGCGAAGTAAAAAAAAAATTTTAATCTAACTTTAATACATATGAATGATTGGTCTTGATGTATGGAACGTTGATACCTTAACGGTATCATGGAAAAAGTTTAAACCTTTATGCGTTTCCGCTATTTATATTGATTTTAAAAAATGATTTGAAAAAAGTATTTAAAGCAAATAGCTTAATGTTGTACCATATTAGTCCTCACAGACGTGATTTGCATTGTTTAAAAAATTTACCTGCTCATATATATTTGATATACTTTGATCTTGAAAGTAATTTGTTTACATTTCTTTTTAGGGTTCCTCGTAACCACAAGACACTCGGCTTTCTTGAAAGGTTACTTGCTTTTAAAAATGCCTATATCAGACAGAACTGTTGATAAATATTCCGCTGTCTTGCTATTTGTATTAAGATCTAGTTACAATTTTGAAAACAAAATAATTATGAGTAGGTACTTAATTGATAAAAATGTCACTGTGATCTTAAACTTTCTTACACAAGTATTTAATTGATTAAGGTAAAAAATATGTGAGAATTGATTCACACAAATCTGCAGTATTGCTATTATTTTCATAATAATATGATAATGTTTTTTGAATTAAGGGATTTTTTTTTCATAGTTGAGTTTTTAAGTTGAGGCCTACTCAACCGAAATACACTATGAGCTGGGGATATTGATATTGTTCCAGGTTACTTTTCTGAACAATGGCCACATGAGAACTTCAACCCGGAAACTCTTTCGAAGGAGACTATTACTCTGTAACTGCTCATAAAGTGCAAACCTTTCACAGATAAAACAATTAAACAATGTCAATAATTTCAATCCAATTACTAATCGTGTTTTTGCTTTTCAGCGAGTTGGGATTGGGGATCCGAAGCGCATGACGTTTGGATTTGGAAGTGATATTCTTTATAGTTCTTGAACTGCAGGTTACTAAAATTGTCTTAAAACGACAGTTTACGGCGTTAATGTTCAAGATATAATGGAATTTTCGTCCTGACATGTTTCAACTTAATTCAAGTTTAAATTCAAGATGTCTTAATTTCACATCGACCTGACATGCAGGCTTTTGTGAAGGGTCCATACGATAGTTGTGAAACACATATTTTATGTATATGGTGATAAATACTGATAGCACTTTTTGAAATTGTTATCCTCCAAACATGTATGTCCTGTTACATATCTTAAAGATATACCAATTCCATTCATAAAACTAACAACTATTATTCATTTTTTAGATTTGATTAAATGAAGAACTGTTACAAAGTTGTCATCCCAACTGTTGAGCCATTAGATATAGAAAATTTTACAATGAAGCAGTTTTTGATAAAATTATATTCAAAGCTGATAGTAAACGACAATTAAAGCCAATAATATTGTTGTCAAAATGTATTATTGTGTCGGTTACAGTATTTGTTCATATTCCTTATAGTCTGTGGTCTCTCTACGAACTTTTTCTTGTTATGGCGTCCGTCGTCGACATACTCGCATATAATATACCTATATATGTATATATATATATATATATATATATAAATATATATATATATATATACATATATAGGTATATATTTGAAGTGTCATGTCTCAAAGTTCCTTTCGTTATTTTAATACTATCACGGCCATAAAATGATGCGATTTAATACTACAGGTTGGAGCCAAACTCCATCAACTTTTGCTAAATTCTAAATAAACTTTACGAAATCCATTCTAGAATGTTCAAAATAATAAGATGACATGTAAATTTACCTAATAATATTCTCTCATTAATTTAATAAAAATTAATGATTTAAAAATCAGCTTGTCTTATGTAACAAACAAGTGTCACAAATTTTATATTTGTTACCTCTAAACATCATACAATAAGTAAACCTAAATCGCTAGAAAGAAGCTGCGAAGCATAATTAAAAATCAAACGAACTTACCAAGTGAAGTTCGATGATAATAATGCGAGCAGCTTCTTTCGACGCGATTTATACACACCCTCCCTATTAAACTTTCATTATAAAATTTAAATATTATGCCCTACCCTAAAATATATACATATATGTACATATACACAAAACAAATATAAAATTTGAATAAACTATCAACAAAATGACGAGTTAACGTTCGGGCCAGTATTTATAGTCTTTGGTTCGGGCGCCCGCGGCTCGGGTCGGCGATCGGAGTAGGAATATTGGGAGTGAACGGTGGGGAGATAGTGTTGCCAGCAACAAAAAAAAAAAAAAATATATATATATTAATTTAAAATTCCGTGTGATAGGCTGATGCGTGGGACGCATATACAATAAGTAAACCTAAATCGCGTCGAAAGAAGCTGCTCGCATAATTATCATCGAACTTCACTTGGTAAGTTCGTTTGATTTTTAATTATGTGTTTCATATTGTGTCAAAGAGAAAATAAGCGAATGGAAAGGGTATAATAACGTAATGTTTGTCATACTCTTCCTGCCGGACATCTTCTGCAGCACTTCGATGACGCCATCCACGTCGGAGTGATCTGTCAACTGCTTGATGACGTCCAGCGCCGAGAACACGTCTGCGGACACCGCAGCATCATCACAACTCATAAAATTACAGCTAGGCTATTCACTAAATTCACTAAACGCTTCAATATATCAACAAATACGTCGCAATCTTAGTTATGTATAAAGTCCGGTCGCGGAGCACGAAGAATTTCGTACATTAACACATTAACCTGTTACTACCTGTCTCTGTCACTCCCGCGTCAAAATAATGCGGTCACGCTCGCACAGATGCAATGACCCCGTCCTGTGCGAGCGTGACCGCATTAATTTGACGCGAGAGTGACATAGACAGGTAGTGACAGGTTAATGTACGAAATTCTTCGTGCTCCGCGACCGTGCTTTAGGTATAATATATTAAATAGACAATTTTCATAGACAATTTTCTTTGTTTTGAATATAGTTCTAATTAAGTTAGCTATTTTGTTAATAAAGAAGA
This sequence comes from Coenonympha arcania, assembly GCA_036785405.1. Lineage (NCBI taxonomy): Eukaryota > Metazoa > Arthropoda > Insecta > Lepidoptera > Nymphalidae > Coenonympha > Coenonympha arcania. The sequence goes on from CM072081.1 coordinate 2,626,324, forward strand.
AAAAAAATCACTAAACGCTATGGTTGTACAACGACCATAAAAACTGTTTCCCATTTAGGTACATATGTTATGGGTATTTAAACAGACAAGATAAATACCAAAACATTTTTTTCGAACACTGAACTGAAAAGTTAATTATACGAATACCGACATAGAACTTAAGTACCTAATTCAAAACGCAACATGGTCGAGAATCGTGAAGTAGCTCAGTAAAGTCGAGCCTGCGGTATGATTCTCGAAAATATAAAATTGTACAGCGGTCAACCATCGAGGGTAACCATGGCAACGCAGCCATCAGCGGCCAATTGTCGTCTTGGCTGCATAACTGACGCAAACATTAACCAATCAACGCATAGCTGTCAGCTCGTCGCTGTTTTAGGTATTTTTGCAGAATAGCACAGCTGAATAGATATAGCTGGGGGGGCTATTCACGTTACGTGTCGGCTACATTTTGTGATGTGATATGTTTAAAAAGGTGATGGTAAAGTACATAAGCAGACATATTGAATTCAAACCATTTTTTTCGAACACTGAAAAATTAATTTTAATACAATTAACATAAAGCGTAAAATTGAATGTAGTTCAAAACGCCATATTGGTCGACAGTTCCGAGATTAAAATTGTATTTCCTATGATGAAATACATTCAATTTTACACTCTAAGTCTGAGCCAATAGGTGTAAAGTTCATTTTCAGTGCCAATATTTTTTTCTTTTTCTTGTATCACATCACTGAGTGTGTGAAAACGTTACGAGAATGTCATAGCTGCTATGGCATTCTCGTAACGTTTTCACATACTCAGTGATTCGATAAAAGAAAAAGAAAAAAATATTAACACTGAAAAATGAACTTTATAGTAATTGGCTTAGAGTGTAAAATTGAATGTATTAGTAATTATGTTTATTGTAAAGGAAATACAATGCTCAACTTAGAGGCGCTTAAGTAATTTCCGACCGACCGAGTCGACCAATATGGCGTTTTGAACTACATTCAATTTTACGCTCTATGCTAATTGAATTAAAATTAATTTTTCAGTGTCCGCAAAAAATGTTTTGAATTCAATATCGTCTGCATAAGTACGGAAATAGAATCACCTTTTTAAACATATCACATCACGAAATGTAGCCGACACGTAACGTGAATAGCCCCCCAGCTATGGCATTCTCGTAACGTTTTCACATACTCAGTGATTCGATAAAAGAAAAAGAAAAAAATATTAACACTGAAAAATGAACTTTACAGTAATTGGGTTAGAGTGTAAAATTGAATGTATTTCATCATAGGAAATACAATGCTCAACTTAGAGGCGCTTAAGTAATTTCCGACCGACCGAGTCGACCAATATGGCGTTTTGAACTACATTCAATTTTACGCTCTATGCTAATTGAATTAAAATTAATTTTTCAGTGTCCGCAAAAAATGTTTTGAATTCAATATCGTCTGCATAAGTACGGAAATAGAATCACCTTTTTAAACATATCACATCACGAAATGTAGCCGACACGTAACGTGAATAGCCCCCCAGATACGATTTTTTATATACTCACGTTTTTCATTGGTTAGCGTTTTCAGAAGACGAAGTATAACAGTAATTTCTGTAAAGAGAAGGCTCGTATCAAATGCTTGTATTTTCAAAGTGCTCAAATATAATTTTTTAAGGTTCCATACCGTAATGGTAACAAGTAAATAATTAATTAAAAAATTAAAAAGCACGACTGCTCTGTGGTAAAACTACTTTTTCCCATAACAGTAAAGCCTATGTTACTCGGAATGATGTAAGGATTCTAACGATACCCCATATGTCCAAATCTTTTCAGCTGTTCAGAAGTTATGGTGGAATAAAGAAACTCACATACATACATACATGAACCCTAAAAACATTACACTTATTTTTTTTGGCAGTCGTGTAAAAATGGAACAATTATGATTATTAAAATGGTAAGTACTTACTTGCATGCCCTTCCAGAAGTTTGAAGAAGCGTATGAAGAATTGAAAGCCGCGCTTGCCGCGGCAACTTCGCAGGAACTCAAATACTTCCTTGTCAGCTGAAAATAGTTATTTATATATACAGGGTCAAAAACTAAGAAAATTGTCTCAGAACATAGGACCTTAACTTAAAGTTAACTTTAATTCTATGCTTTTTCAGAATTAAGTATTAGGTATTTTCATATTATTCAGTCCCAGTATATAGGTACGTGACACACTCTGTGATCGAATCGATTATAATAATAATTGTATATTGGTGTAACAATTTTTATCGACATTTTAATTTTTAATAAGTAATATTGCTTATGTTAAACGTATAACTAAATATCCATATTTTTGACCTAAAAACTTTCTCGAGTATTTTTATTTTTTTAATTGAAATAAACTATAATACTAAAAAAATAAAACGTACGAGCCTAGATTAAGGTTTATTGAATCTAATGAGACCAAAATTGTCCAATTTCGTATACGTTTGGGAGAGTAAAAACGTGATCACCCGAAGCAATATTTCAAGCATAAAATGTAAGATTCGCTCTGGACTTGCAACTCTCTCTATACGAGCATAGATAGCCTTGTTTAAAACACCTGCGGGGCTAGACAAAGTCACAAGCGTTTGGCGTTAACACTAGTCGACAAAAATATATGGACAAAACGAATGACGGTAGAAAAACCACGATAATAATAACTAAACACGCTGTGTTTGAATAATTAACTACGCTAACTTGAACGCTCGCTGGCGTTCTCGCGGACCTTGTAGATAACTTAGCGTATTTCGCTTGACAATTGACGGCCGACAGTATCAAACACAGCCTGTTTAGTTAATTATTGTCGTGGTTTTTCTACAGTCATTTGTTTTGTCCATACACTTTTGTCGACTAGCGTTAACGCCAAACGCTTGTGACTTTGTCTAGCCCCGCTGTTCATGTCACTCTTAGTCACTAGACGATAGTCTTAAGCAATGCTATAAACCTGACGAAAGTATAGACAAGTCTCAATGATTACGAAATAAAAGCTATTTTGTTTTTTAATTAAATTACTTACTTTGTAGACCAGTCTCTTTCTTACAATACGCTAATGCTTGGGCCTCGTCTGTAAAAAAATAGTAAGTTTTAACAAAGTTAAGACTTCGGCCTCCAATTTGAGGGTCTGGACTCCGATATAATCCGCCCGTAAACTTAATTTAAAAACAAAATTGTAAGTTTTTTCTAGAGCAAATGCCGATTTTTTGCTGGTTCTTCTCGGTTCAAAACAGCTTTCCGAACATGGCAGTAGAATTTGAGATTTTTCTACCTATGTGAAAGAATAAACAATTTGATTCGATTTTTGTTTTGTTTTTTCATCATTTAAATTTTCACATATATTTACGCCTTGTAGTAAAAACATACTAATAGCAGGAGGCTTGAACAAAATTAAATATAGGAGATTCCTTAACGATAGAGCAACTTTATATGTAACTAGCTGACCCGGCAAACGGTGTTTTTCCATATAAATTATTTGAAAAAAATTTACGTCCTTTTCTCAGACCTACAGAATGTACACAAAAAAAATTGGTCTAGCCGTTTCGGAGCCGGTTACAAAAAATTGCTTACCATCAAGACCTGCCTAACATACACAAAAAATTTCATAACAATCGGTCGAGCCGTTTCCGAGGAGTTTGGTGACAAATATTGGCACACGAATTGTATATGTATATTAGAAAGTAAATAAATAGCAGTTACCTTTAAACCCCGTAAGTTCATACAGCACTTCTCTTATTTCATGTTGATCTGTAAAAAAAGTTTGCCTTAACAAGAAATAGTCATTTCATATTTCTATATAAATATAATTATTTATTGTAATATACATAATATGCCTAGTTGCACGAAACAAATTTAAAAATTCAAGTGGTACTTAAACTAATTTAATCGCAATCAATGTCAAAAAATATATAAAATTTTGAAATTTCTCGCGATTAAATTTTTAAATTTATTACGTGCAAGTCGGAGTTAGGTACCTTTATATACATTATTTTTTTGTATTTTTGTTTAACTAGTAAAATAAAAAAAATACAACAATTTATACATTAATAATACAAACAGAAAGATTTTCTTGTTTGGTAATTATGTTACCAAACAAGAAAATCTTTCTAGCTTAGAATAAAATCTGTATGGTCGATCCAACATGCAGGCATCTCTCCCTCCCACTCAAGCACGAAAGCCAACTCCCAAGCAAGCAATGCTACCACGTATACCACGTATACTTCTACAGTTCTACTGCTACTACTACTATACTCCTATTACTACTTCTCATCTAATTAATAGTTCTTACCAGTTATATTAAGGACTTCTTGCATCTGTTTTGATACAGTTTGAGTTTCTTTAGCTGAAAAAGATGGCAAAAACAAACAAATAATTATATTATTTCAAGACAAATCTTTTAACATTTGAAATAAATACAAAATAGGCTTCAAACTCGTGAATTACGCTTTTTCACAAATCCCGCGGGTACCATGGATATTTCCGGGATGAAAAGTGGCCTGTAGTTAAATTCAGTATTCCAAATTTCAGGTAAATCGATTCAGCAGTTGCAGCGTAAAGGATTATTTCCCCGCGTGAATTTCGGTTTTTCACAAATCCCGCGGGAACCTTGGCTTTTTACGGGGTCTAAATTAACCTGTAGGTTAATTCAGTAATTATAATCTATCTCAAATACAAATTTCAGCCAAATCGGTTCAGTAGTTGCGGCGTGAAAAACAATTTCCCCCGCGTGAATTTCAGTTTTTCAGTAATCCTGCGGGAATCTTGGATTTTTACGGAAACAAAATTAGCCTGTAGGTTAATTCAGTAATTATAATCTATACCAATTACAAATTTCAGCCAAATCGGTTCAGTAGTTGCTGCGTGAAAGAGTAACAAACATATAAGGTACACCTATATTCAAATATTCACCTTCATAAATGAGTGTAAAGTGAAATGTGATGTAATGTGATAGTATGATAAGTGTGATGTAGTTAGGTACGTACCTATTTATTATAATAATATGTAAGTGTACATAATTATTCGTATACTTACGATCATTTACAGAAGATTTTCCTCCTACTGGTTTCTCTCCTGTTTCCTGTCCATCCTCACTCCCTTCACTCCTCTCGGCATCTTCTCCATCATCACCTCGTTCTTCACTGGAGGTCCATTCTTCATTTTCTTCTTCATAATATTCTTCTTCGTCTTCTTCATTGTACGATTGTTGTTCATCGTAATACGCCGTGTCGGTTTCCGACTCTTGGAAATTGCCGTCTTGGTTTGTGCTGCGAATATTGTGACAAAGATAAGTGGGAGGTCGCGGGTTCGATTCCCACCACGGGCCACTTTAGAATTTTATAATTTGTAAAATACAGTATTTTACTAAATTTTTGGAGTTAAGTATCTCAAAAGAAAAATAATCGAGTGTTGTTCATACTTGATCACTTGTTCATTATTTATTGTTAACCTGTGAAAATAATACCATTTTCCTTACCTGTAACTGCTTGAAACGCTACTAGATAGTTCTGATTGCTGGTTCTCAGCTGACAGCGACTCTTGCTTTTGTTCACGTTGTTCATACTTGAACACTTGTTCACTATTAATTGTTTATCTGTGAAAATAACACCCTTTTCCTTACCTGTAACTGCTTGAAACGCTACTAGATAGTCCTGATTGCTTGTTCTCAGCTGACAGCGGCTCTTGATTTTGTTCATGTTGTTCATACTTGATCACTTGTTCACGATTTCCATGATTATCTGTTGAAAAAGGACATGTATAAAAGCTCACTGACACTTAAGAAGATTAGACTCTTGGTGTTACATTAAGACTATTGATGATTTTTGACTCCCATGCGATTTGAACTGGCGCAGTGGCGGCGCGCTCGGATTTGAGTGGGAGGTCGCGGGTTCGATTCCCGCCACGGGCCACTTTGGAATTTTATAATTTCTAAATTGACGCAGGTCTGGTCTGGTGGCAGGCTTCGGCCTTGGCTAGTTACCACCCTACCAGCAAAGACGCACCGCCAAGCGATTTAGCGTTCCAGTGCGATGCTTGTACAAACCTCCAGGTTAGTACGAAAACATCGTAGGCTGCATCATCACTTACCATCAGGTGAGATCGCAGTCAACTTCTACAGATTAAAAAAAAAGTTAGCGCGATTTCAAATTTTATAATTTCTAAATTGGCTCAGTTTAGTTCTGGTGGGAAGCTTACCAGTGATAATGTTGTTGTTGATCAAACTGATCTAACGACTTCAATTCTAAACTCTATACGTGATTGCATGCGTGCTAATTCTGTTGACTATAGTAAAAGAAGCTTTTATTCTAGATTTTCGTAGATTTTCTTTGTAACGGGACTATTGTCAAGAAAAATCCATCTTCTTTAGCGATGCCGTCCGAAAAGAAACATTGTTTCAAAAATAGACTAAAGTAGGTAGGTACTCACGAGGTTCGGGAGCTGCATTGGTGTCCACCTAACATTAAATAAAAACGTTAAAACAATTTTAAATTTAAATTTTATACATATATTTTATTTATTTACTTTAAGTTACACAGTATTTTAACCAGTAAACTTATACTTGAACTTATTTATACGTATACAATTTGTGCACTGACCACTGAACTAGTGAAAACTGTGTTTCAGCCACTTTCAGCGGTCAGAACCTTCCAGATTGCACAGATGAAAAATACAAAGGAGCACCAATGACAGTTAATGTGATCAAAAAATTAACGTTGAAATTTTAGTTCTTCCCTCTATTATTTTTTTTAACAAATAAATATATACGGGACATTTTACACATCGCAATCTAGCCCCAAAGTAAGCGATAGCTTGTGATATCTGTACTAGATAAATGATAAATATATATACACTAGTAGGGCGCGTGGGGGCGCGGGCCACATGTGGCCCGCGTGCTGTCGTCCCGCCCATAAACAATCCCTTCAAATTCCACATACATTTTCTATGGTAAAAAAAATTTCCGCCATTTTGATTTTTTTTCTGTCCATCGCATAGACCTTCGGGTCCTGATCACTTTTTGTCAAGAAACCGTTCTTCCATCTTTTATACTTTCCGAGATATCGACGAAATTCGAATGGCGGCCATTTTGAATCCGCCATTTTGAAATTTTTTTCAGCTCACTGGCAATTGGATGACGTTTCAAATGACATTTGGTCGAGCACCTCCCACCTATCTTTGATACTCTGGCCGTGCTCTTCACCCGTCTCCGAAATCCTCAATCATCAGCTCTCTCCGTATTTTTCCTTCGAATGAATTTTTTTCTTCTATACGACCTCATTCACGAAAAAAAATTTTTTCATACAAAATTGTTCAGGAGAGGTGATCAATGAGTGAGTCAATCAGTCAGTGAATCAGTACGAGTAGCTATATATATATTAACTAGTAGGGTGCGTGGGGGCGCGGGTCACATGTGGCCCGCGTGCTGTCTTCCCCCCTATTTGCCTTCCAAATTTTAGTACCTTCAACATTCGCCATACATTTTCTATGGAAAAATAAAGTCCGCCATTTTTATTTTTTTTTTCTATCCATCATGTAGAACTTTGAGTGCTGATCAACTCTTGTCAAGAAACCACTCTTCCATCTTTTATAGTCTTCGAGATATTGGCGAAATTCGTTTGGCGGCCATTTTGAATCCGCCATTTTGAATTTTTTTTCAGCTCACTGCCAATTGGATGATGTTTCAAATGACATTTGGTCGAGCACCCCCCACCTATCTTCGCTACCCTGGCCGTGCTTTTCACCCGTCTCCGAAATCCTCAATCATCAGCTCTCTCCGTATTTTTGTTCCGAATGAATTTTTTTCTTCAATACGACCCCATCCGTAGAAAAAAATTTTTTCATACAAAATTGTTCAGGAGAGGTGATCAATGAGTCAGTCAGTCAGTCAGTGGCCAATCAGCACGAGTAGCTATATATATTGTAATACTAATATACATGAATATAATATATTGAAAACACCCAGACACTGGGAAACATTCATGCTCATCACACAAACATTTACCAGTAGTGGGAATCGAGCCCACGACCTAAGGCGCAGACGGCAGGTTCGCTACCACTACGCCATTCGGTCGTAAGTATTATCACTTCTTAAAATTGAATGCAACAGTCTTTCAAACCGAGGTGTCGCTTATACTAACAGTCTCGCGAATTCAATGGTTTTTTCCCACCTCAAAACAGGTAACCACATGACTGAAGTGTTCACTTTAAAAAACACACAATACACCTACAGTGTTGTCGGTTACGGTAACAATCTTGGGAGGTCAATGGTTTTTTCCATCTCAAAAACGCCCAACGCGCCTAATAAATAAAAGATAAATAATGGTAAGCAAACTTACATGCAATAATCCCATAAATAAAATTATTATTCGCAAATCCATTTGAATGAATGTTTTTGTGCGCGGTCCAGACTGTGAAGCCTGCCAGCCTATTATCCACTGACAATATACGTAGTTTGAATATAAGTACTTACTCATTGTTAAAAATTATTTTTGTTTTACGTATGTAGGTACATACAGTGTCACAAACTTTTCTGAGCAGGTGGCCAAAAATGGAACTAACGCCGCGGTTGATTTGGTAGGGTTACGTACCCAAAGTGTCCCAAAGGGTAAAACGGGACCCTATTACAGTACGCGCGGCGAGAGTTTGGCTTTGACCTTCGGGTGGAGGGGATTACTGCGCATGGGTACCCAAATTCTGATTGGTTGATACCCAATTTCTGATTTCTCTGATTGGTTGATACCCAATTTCTGATTTCTGCGCAATAACGGTCAAAGCCAAACTTTCGCCGCGCGTACTGTACTAAGACTTCGCTGTGCGTCCGTCTGTCACCAGGCTGTATCTCTTTAACCGTGATAGCTAGATACCTACTTGAAACTTAAAAAGATGAGCAGAGTTTTGCTATAATCCGCTACTTGAAAAGATTCTGTTTGGTACAATATGCAGGAACACTGTCCACATGATACCTCTGACACCTCTCAAGTTTTTTTTCGTTTTGTAGTTATTATCTGCGTAAATAATACCTAAAGTAAGTGATGCGCAAAACACCACTACAATCGTCAACAGCGACACCCTCACCAGACCAGATAAGTTTGCGGCACTATACATACATATTTGTTTTACAAACAGCTGTGTAAATATTCTGCTTGTAAGTTTATGACCGAAGCATGTAAAATTACCAATATAATATGCATTGTTAAAATGAAGGTAGCTTATCTCAGGTACAGTCAATAAAAGCATAACTAAATTATGTTGATTCCAGTAATTGTGTCTAAAAAACGAACTATTCTTAATTATCAATTTTATTATCATCGTCTGGTGACCAGCGGGGCTAGACAAAGTAACAGTCGTTTAGCGTTAACGACAGTAGACAAAAATGTATGGACAAACCACTTGACGAATAAAAATAAATGAAAGCAGAATCTACTTTATGCTTAGCGTTGTTCATTGTCGGCTGTCAATTGTCATGCGAAGTACGCTAAAGTTATCTGCAAGGTCTGCGAGAACGCCAGGGAGCGTTCAAATTGTCGTAGTCGAATTATGTGTTGTTATTTCAAAAAAGCGTGTTTTTCTCTGTTCGGTCACGTGGTTTTTCTACAGTCGCTTGTTTTGTCCATACATTTTTATCTACTGTCGTCAACGCTAAACGACTGTTGAGTGTTGCTTTGTCTAGCCCCGCCGAGAGCTGCTGGCGTCTGTGGTGACATATCCACGTTTATTCTGTATTCTGAGATCCACGCAAAGCTCAAGCCGCTAGGTCCAGAAATTTCAAAGGCACATGTGACTTATAAGTTCTAAGGGTGTACTATGGCGTTTTTAATATTCACCCTCTAAGGGGATGAAACAGGGGTCCAAACTCCAAAGTTTGTGACATACCAAGTTTAAATACTCCTTCACGCCGCAAGTACTGAACCAATTTGGCTGAAATTTGGAACAGAGATAGACTATATCCTGGAGTAACACGTAGTCTACTTTATCGTCGTTTCAGCCGATGGACGTGCACTGCTGGACATAGGCCTCCTGAAATGACCGCCAAACACCACGATTTTGCGCCGCCTATAGACAGCGACACCCCGCGACCTTCTTTATGTCGTCCGTCCACCAGCGGGGCTAGACAAAGAAACAGTCGTTTAGCTTTTACGACAGTAGATAAAAATGTATGGACAGACCACGTGACGAATGAAAACAAATGAAAGCAGAATCTACTTTATGCTTAGCGGCGGCTGGCTTTATGTTACACTGTCGACTGTCAATTGTCATGCGAAGTACGCTAAAGTTATCTACAAGGTCTGCGAGATCGCCAGGGAGCGTTCAGTGTCGATTTTCAAAAAAAACGTGTTTTCCTCTATACGGTCACGTGGTTTTTCTACAGTCACTTGTTTTGTCCATACATTTACATCTACTGTCGTCAACGCTAAACGACTGTTACTTTGTCTAGCCCCGCTGGTGGGGGGTCGACCGACACTGCGCTTCCCGGTGCGTGGCCGCGATTCCAGCACCTTGGGTCCCCAACGTCCATCGGTCCTACGAGCTATGTGCCCCGCCCATTGCCACTTCAGTTTTTCGACACGTTGAGCTATGTCGGTCACTTTGGTTCTTTTGCGGATCTCCTCATTTCTGATTCGATCGCGCAAAGATACTCCGAGCATAGCTCTCTCCATCGCTCTCTGAGTGACCCTGAGCCTTCTTAGGCTACTTTATATCCTGGAAAAATCATTGGTTCCCGCGAGAATAGTCAAATACAGTCACGCTCAGGAAGCCGCGGGCATCTGCTAGTTATAGTAGGGGTATTATCTCGCTGCAGACTCGGTCATACATCATTCGAGTGTTTCGCCTTTGTTGTTCTGCAGTTGCAGAACTCGACAAAGAACAACAAAAGCGAAACACTCGAATGATTTATGACCGAGTCTGCAGCGAGATAATAACACTACTATAGTCATATTATTATGGGCTATATGGCTGGATTTTTAACTTACCTAAACACTACGTTGTTTCGTACGTAAGTATAAAACACCTGTGTAAATGACTAAATGTAATTAAATTATTATTTCATTATTAAGGTAAAGAAAGGGTAAGGTAAAGACTAGTTTTTTAACACCTACAATTTTTGTCGCAACTGATTTTTACATTTTACTAAGAAAAAAAATCGTACTTTCGGTAGTCCCGGATTTACCCAAAGGTAAAAAACGGGAACCTATTACTAAGAGGCTGTATTTCATGTATACCGCGATAGTTATAAGACACTTGAAATTTTCCCAGATGCTTTATTTTTGTTGCTGCTTTAACACCAAAAACTGAAATAAATATCTAAGGGTGATCTCAAACCCTATTTATTTGCCTATTTTATATAAAACTAGCTGACCCGGCAAACGTTGTTTTGCCATATACATTTTTTTCTCTCGAACGGAATAAATAGTATCCTATGTCCGTCTCCTGGCTCTAAGCTACCTCCTCACCAATTTTCAGCCATATCGGTAAAGCCGTTCTTGAGTTATAAATAGTGTAACTAACACGACTTACTTTAATATATATATAGCTACTCGTGCTGATTCACTGACTGACTCATTGATCACCTCTCCTGAACAATTTTGTATGAAAAATTTTTTTTTTACTATGCGTTTCGTATACAAGAGCAAAATTCATTCGGAGGAAAAATACGGAGAGAGCTGATGATTGAGGATTTCGAAGACGGGTGAAGAGCACAGCCAGGGTATTGAAGATAAGTGGGAGGTGCTCGACCAAATGTCATTTGAAACGTCATCCAATTGGCAGTGAGCTGAAAAAAATTTCAAAATGGCGGATTCAAAATGGCCGCCAAACGAATTTCGCCAATATCTCGAAGAGTATAAAATATGGAAGAACGGTTTCTTGACAAAAAGTAGTCAGGACCCGAAGGTCTATTTGATGGATAGAAAAAAATTCAAAATGGCGGAATTTATTTTTTGCCATAGAAAATGTATAGCGAATATTGAAGAGGCTAAAAGTTGGACGGCAAATAGGGGGGATGACAGCACGCGGGCCACATGTGGCCCGCGCCCCCACGCGCCCTACTAGTTTCTATATATATATACATATATATATGTAACGGAACCCTTTGTGCGCGAGTCCGCCTCGCACTTGGCCGGTTTTTCGTCAGATATTTTTAACTTCCGATATGGCAACTCTATTTTCAAGACGTTTTTGCTAAACTATAGTAAATTATTAGTAGGTACTTTATGTTTAATATATAAGGTGTTGTCAAATTATCTGCCACCGTTCCAGGAGGTGAATGTGCCATACGTATACACTTCAATAGTGAAGAAATCTCAGTCCCCATGCTCAATATATTTTTTTAAAAATTACGTCGCAACCCAAGGTCAACGCTCTCACGCCGCGCCCAAACAGCTGATTTCCGTTACAAGGCGATAACTGTACTAAACATGTACTCAAGTTTGAGTGATGGACGTGTGTATGCAACATGATGCGATATGTTAATACTTAATGTTTAATTTAAAAAAATTTAGCCCGGGGACTGAGATTTCTTCACTATTGAAGTGTATATGTATGGCACATTCACCTCCTGGAACGGTGAATAAGGAGATAGTCACAAAAACAAAACGATAAGACAGTTTAAAATAATTTATTGAGTACTGCAATCCTTTGGTACATCTATGTATATTCTATACACAATCTATAACACATCCTAGAGTACACACAGAGAAAAAACTCGCGTAGTGATATTCAAAATGGCGGAAAAATTCGAGATCAATCTTTTATGATCACATAAAGTATACATACGTGGTTACTGGTTTATTAAACATAAATATAGTATTATTTTTATGCTTTTAGTAAAAGTGAGGGAATAATAAGTGTTATATTCTTCGTAGATGGTACAGTACGCGCGGCGAAAGTTTGGCTTTGACCGTTATTGCGCAGAAATCAGAAATTGGGTATCAACCAATCAGAGAAATCAGAAATTGGGTATCAACCACTTAACTTAAGTGAACCACTGAACTTAAAATTAAGGTGATAGATATTGATCCCGCATCACAAAGCAGCAAAATAGTTTATGTCAGAGAAGCCCTCACTCCCTATAATAAATATCTCCTATGGTTTGCTAAACAAGAGCTGAGCAGTACCTACAAATATATCTGGGTTAAAAAAGGAATCATACGTGCACGCAAAGAAGGGGACGGGGAAAGAGCTATAGTTATTCGCACAAAAGAAGACATTAGCGGCCTAAAATAAATAATTTATAAACTTTGCATAGATATTGTACATTAAGTGCTACCTACCTAATTTATACATAAGTACGTACTGATTTATATACCTACTCTAAATTCTAATTTACACTTATATTCTATAGTATACTTACCTACCTTCCTTAAATGGACCCTAACATAGATAGCTTAAGAGATGATATTATAGAAGTGCCAGACTGTATAGACCTACAATCCTTCATGAGGTGTTTACCTACCGCAACAAATGTAAATCTACTATGTATTCATATGAACATTAGATCAATAATTAAAAATTTTGCATCGCTTGAGAAATGCATCCACAACTGTTCTAAAACTCCTGATGTTATTATTGTTACAGAGGCTAACATACCAGACTCATTAAGTTGTTTATATAACCTACAAGGATATAATATGCACACAGAGCTGCGAACTGGTCGTAGAGGAGGTGGAATTATATTGTATATCAAGAAAAAACACAAATTCACTATTAAAAACTACAAATCAAAACACTGCGAGCTCTTGTATGGTCAAATTAACACCCCTATAGGATACGCCGCCACTCTGTGTGCCATATATAGACCACCTAGTTACAGTAAACACTTATTTATCCACGAACTGGACACGCTGTTAAATAGAATCGAGTCAAATACAGACCTATTTATCCTCGGAGATATTAACCTAGACCTAAAATCTAATAGTCCTATTAAGCATAAGTATAGCACTGTAATGTATAACCACGGCCTTGTGAGCGGGATCTCGGAATATACGCGGATAGAATTATGTAACAATAGATTAAGCAAAACATGTATCGATCATATCTACGCTAGATCCCGCGCGCAAGCTGTGTACACGGCAGCGCTAGGAACTACTCTGGCGGACCATCGCGCGGTAGCCCTCGCGTGCGTTGCCCCACGGCGGCTACAGGATGTATCGAAATATAAAATTGTATACGACAGTAAACTTCTTAGCAAATGTCTCAACGAAATAGATTGGCAACCTATTAAAAATATCATATGCCCTCATAAAATATACAGTATCATAGTAAACAATATAAAACACTGCTACAAAAATTCAGAAGTCAAAATAAAAATAAGTAATAAGCAAAAACGTGCCAACGAATTAAATATAAATAGTAAAATAAAAAAAGCATGCACCTACAGAGACAATCTTTTTATGGACTGGCTAAAAGACCCAGGCAATAAGATTTTAAAACTTAAGTACAACAAATCAAGAAATTATGCCAATAAATTAATACAAAAAACTAAGGATACCCAAATAAAAACAAAAATTATTGAAAACAAGAAGAACCCTAGAATATTATGGCAGATACTAAACGAAATTACAGGTAGAATAAAAAATTCATTAGACGACATAATTATAAATGCGCTTGAAAATAATGTAACTAATTCTAAAGATATTGCACAAAATTTTGCGATGCAATTCCGAGATAATGTGAAAAAGATTTTACCCAATTGTACCAATAAATTACTAGAGAAATCGACTTATACTTTGCCTAGTAACGTGTCGATACGTTTCCAAAAAGCAACATCCACTGCGGTTTTGAAAATAGTTAAAGCATTAAGGAGTGATAAAGCTCCAGGTGTAGATAGTGTAAGAGCCTCGGACTTAAAACTCATAGGGAAGAAGGTATCTCCAGTATTAGCTAAACTTATAAATAAATCTATCGAAAGCGGAGAATATCCAGACGAACTAAAAATAGGCATTGTTAGACCTATACATAAAACAGGAAGTACAAAGGAATATGAAAATTATCGACCCATTACAATTTTACCTACTATTAACAAAATAGTAGAAAAGTATATAGGTAATCAAGTATCTAAATTCTACTGCGATAATAATGTAATAAATAATACACAATATGGATTTCAGTCCCAAAAAAGTACAACACAATTACTTAGCCATTTTACCAACAGCATCTATAAGCATCTAAATAACAAAAAACATGTATTAGTAGTATTTATCGACTATAGTAAGGCATTTGATACACTGCAACACGATGTTCTGATAGAAAAGCTGGATGACTGCGGTGTTAGAGGACCGTTAAATAAATGGTGTCAAAGTTACTTAAAAGATCGATCCTACAAAGTCAAAGTTGAAAACGAATACAGTGATAAAGTAAATGTCTCAGAAGGTACAGCTCAGGGATCGGTGCTAGGACCATTGCATTATATAACTTACGTCAATGACGTCACTAACGTAATCAAAAACTGTGAAATCTATCAATATGCTGACGACACATGCCTCATAGCAGCAGATTCCGATATAAATAGAGCCCTCGTTAAGTTGCAGATAGATTTCACACTACTAGCCAAGTGGTCCCATGACGTAGGTCTTGTACTGAATGCAAGCAAAACGAAACTTATGTATATAAGTTCTAGCCAAAATAGAAGCACTATAACTCCACGTCTGATAGCGCATACCCATGTATGCCTACATAAAAACTTAAATAGCGCATGTACATGTGGACGTGTCGAGTTAGTCAATTATCATAAATATTTAGGTCTCTTGATAGATGATCGTCTTAAGTGGACAGAGCATATAAATAAAACTTGTGATAAATTAAGGACAATTTTAGCTAAATTCACTCTAATAAAAAATAAGATCCCATATTCAGTACGGCTCTCATTGTACAAAGCACTTGCTGAATCGATTATTTCTTACGGTCTCAGTAGTTACGGAAGAACTTGCAAATCACATCTAGATGCCATTTACCAACTCCAAATACGTTTGCTCAAAACCGTAGTTCCGAATAAAATAAAAAATAAATACAAAGATAACTATCACGAATTATTCACCTTTTGCAAAATCATGCCGATACAGGACAAAATTAAATATATATTGTTACTAGAGAACTACTTTAATATGGAGCTGCAAAGACGGATTAACATCCCTATAAGAACACGCAGTGTATCAAATGCCAAACTCGTAATTCCCCGATACAATAATTTATACGGCAAGCATACCCTAGACTGTATTGTACCAACATTGCTAAACAGTTTGCCCTATAAATTAAAACAAGAAATCACTCGAAAAAATATTAAGGGTAAACTAAAAACATATTTTCTGAACAAATAAATATTTTATATCATACTTAATAGAAGCATCCTGTAGTAGCAGTGGAGTGTAACCAGCATTCGAATCTACTTAGCAGAAGTGCCGTCTCAATATAAAATATTTTAGCTACCCTCAATGATCATTATGTATACTTACGCTTGTTAATTTGTACCTACTTACTATAGTGTTATTGTTGTTATATATATGAAACTAAGTACCGAATGCTAAACGACGAATGTCGCGGTGTACATACAAACCCAATTGGGTTTTTGTTACACCGTTAGGTAATATTATGTAATGTTATATTTAATGTATTGTTATATTTAAATAAATAATAAATAAATAACCAATCAGAATTTGGGTACCCATGCGCAGTAATCCCCTCCACCCGAAGGTCAAAGCCAAACTCTCGCCGCGCGTACTGTATGTAGGATTGGCATTTGGGAGGTCAAATAAGAATTATTTTGGTCCGCCATTTTGAATTGCTGTCAAAAACGCGCGAAACGTTCTAAACCACAGATAAAGTAGACATAGTAAAGACATAATAATTAATAATATGTAAGTCTATGGTATGATTCAGTTGGCAGATATAATGGACACTGAATTTTTGAATGGGTTTGTTTAAAAGAGAAAGTCAATGAACACAAACAAGTAGTGACGAAAAATGAATGACTATTGTTTCATTCATCTTTTTTTGTCTAATTTGTATGAAACTTTTTTTTCAAAACCAAAAAGAAACTCACTTATTGTGCTGTTTTTACTATTGACTTTCTTTGAACAATTTTAAAATATAGCATATTATATTTAAAATATTATAAGAAATTTCAACTATGTAAACAACTTTAATATGAAGCCTTTTACCAAATAAATTATATCTATGATAGTCATAGAAACTGGCCGTTAGCTCAATTGATATCTGAATAGAACAAAATTCAAAAAAATGTAGGAGATTGACATAATATCCGTTCGACAAATAAAAAAGACGTGTGGCACTCGGAGACTGCCGCGGTAAAGCTATTGCATAGATAGCTGTTTTTATCAACTTATGCAATTATTAGTGCCATCTATCGATGAATAGCAGGACTTTTAATGACTTTTTCAAATATCACGCTTGTCTCTTTAGTTCAGAAACTCGTCTCTATAATATAATTATAATTATACAACCAATGCCACCTAGAGACGAGTTGCTGAAGTAAAGAGACAAGCGTGATATTTCAAAGTCATTAAAAGTTCTGCTATTCATCGATAGATGGCAAAACTAAAAAGTGTTAGGTTATTTTCGTTACGGAATTTCTGGATTCGGTTTCCAGTTCCACGCTCAAGGCCCGCGATAGAAGCTATGCAATAGCTTAATAACGTAACTTATCGAAGTCTTCTGTCATTCGAACGATCTATAAGTTACTATGACTATAATAGATAAGTAATAATTGGCTAAAGGCTGTATATCTGAGACTTTTAGCTCAGCCAAATGAGTTCACTTATATATTTGATAATTCAAGTATGTTACTTAAGTCTAATATAATTTGAAGTTATTGCTAAATACTTAAGTTACTTATGAAATACGAATTAAAAAAAAATCGAAAAATGAGCAAAATAGGAATTTTATGTTTACAAAAAAAAAGTAAAATTGTAAACAATTTTTTATACAACCAGTCTCAGAATGTTTTTGGTTTTGGTTTTTTTTTTAGAGATACATAGTTATACAAGATTTATTTAATCAGAAGTTTGTTATTATGACTAATAAATAACCGTTGCCCGAGTAGTTAACTCAAAAAACATTATTTTTTTTTTCAAATAAAATCCGGATTCTAAAGTAATGGAGAAATAAACAAATTGTAAAAATCAATCACCTATCCTCAATAATATCTTGATGACAGGAAGTGTGCATTGAAAAAGAAAGTAACTTTTTGTATGCAAAATTAAATTCCGCAAATGAAAAACAAATTCCTAGTGCCAATGGTTCTTAAATAATTGGTCAAGTGCGAGTCGGGCTCGCGCACTGAGGGTTCCGTACTATCAAGACTCATTCTCAATAGTACGTATAAAGTAAACTAAACACCCCTGCCCATAGAATTTAAAAACCGGACAAGTGCGAGTCGGACGTGCAACACTATCTGTCGTCATCAAAGTTAAACAAAATATTAGACTTGTTGAATATCAATTCAACACGTATTAAAAAAAACTACTCACTAGATCTCGTTCAAACCAATTTTCGGTGGAAGTTTGCATGGTAATGTACATCATATATTTTTTTTAGTTTTATCATACTCTTATTTTAGAAGTTACAGGGGGGGGGACACACATTTTACCACTTTGGAAGTGTCTCTCGCGCAAGCTATTCATTTTAGAAAAAAATGATATTAGAAACCTTAGTATCATTTTTGAAGACCTATCCATAGATACCCCACCCCAAACATATGGGTGTGATGAAAAAAAATTTTTGAGTTTCAGTTCTAAGTATGGGGCACCCCCAAAATTTATTACTTTTTTTAAAATTTTGTGTGAAAACCTTAATGCGGTTCACAGAATACATCTACTTACCAAGTTTCAACAGTATAGCTCTTATAGTTTCGGAAAAAAGTGGCTGTGACATACGGACGGACAGACGGACAGACGGACAGACGGACAGACAGACATGACGAATTTATAAGGGTTCCGTTTTTTGCCATTCGGCTACGGAACCCTAAAAACACTATGGGGAAAATACTGGGAAAGTGTCGCAGAATATTTTAGTTTAGATTCACTTTTATTTCAAATCGAAGATGGCCGTCATCAACAAAATGGCGTATTGTGGTAGTTGGAGGTTGTTTTTGTACATAAAATTACATTTCGAATATGAAAAAAAAGTTCCTAGTGCCAATGGTTCTCAAAAATAGATTTTTCTTTTGCCTAGTACATTTTGGTTTTTATTCGTGAGAAATCTTGATAACTCTTTTGGGCTCTAATTAAAAAAAGCGGTCAAAATCACGGGCAACGGTTAGTTTTAACATCTACAGGGTTATATAAAATACCAAAACTCTCGGCCTGTATTTGTTTACATCACTTAACAACTTTTTTCTACAAATATTTTTTACTTGATATTTTGAGAAATAACAAATATTCAATATTTTACATAGATACTCTACTTGTTCCTACTCTGTAATGTAACAATGACAAGTCGGCAAGTCGGAAACCGCAACAGTGTAATGTCACTTTACAGATATAACCTGTTTTTTTGTATGAAATAAATTAATACTGAATTTTGAAAAGTCGTAGAACAAAAGTTGTTTGTATTAATGTAAACAACTACAGGCCGAGAGAGATTTGGTACTTTTTATTTAACCCTGTATATCAATATTATAGAGTTTCTTGAACTAACTAATAATATGTAAACACACTTACGAACTAACATGGAAGAATTACTATAGACTAGTGTACGTTCAATGGAAAAAAATATCTCTGTCGTTTGACAAACGTGTTTAAAAAAAAAATTGTCAAACTATCATAGGACAAATTCTATGTAATACTAGCTGACCCGGCCACGCGTTGCTGTGGCTAAAGTTTTTGTTATATTAATAAATTAAAATTGCGACTATAATTTGAGATTTAAACTATCCTATCTCTCAAGTTGGACCAAATGACAGATATTCACGAAGTTTGAACTAAATCGGTTCAGTAGTTTAGGAGTCCATCGCGGACAAACATCGTGACACGAGATTTATATATATTAAGGAGATTTAAACTATCCTATCTCTCAAGTTGGACCAAATGACAGATATTCACGAAGTTTGAACTAAATCGGTTCAGTAGTTTAGGAGTCCATCGCGGACAAACATCGTGACACGAGATTTATATATATTAAGAAGATTACTATAGACTAGTGTACGTTCAATGGAAAAAAATATCTCTGTCGTTTGACAAACGTGTTTAAAAAAAAAATTGTCAAACTATCATAGGACAAATTCTATGTAATACTAGCTGACCCGGCCACGCGTTGCTGTGGCTAAAGTTTTTGTTATATTAATAAATTAAAATTGCGACTATAATTTGAGATTTAAACTATCCTATCTCTCAAGTTGGACCAAATGACAGATATTCACGAAGTTTGAACTAAATCGGTTCAGTAGTTTAGGAGTCCATCGCGGACAAACATCGTGACACGAGATTTATATATATTAAGGAGATTTAAACTATCCTATCTCTCAAGTTGGACCAAATGACAGATATTCACGAAGTTTGAACTAAATCGGTTCAGTAGTTTAGGAGTCCATCGCGGACAAACATCGTGACACGAGATTTATATATATTAAGATAAGATGTAATGATATGAATAAAGACTTCCGATAGACTTGCTGTTAATATGAAAATGTCAATTCTTAGAGTATAATATTATTATAATTAAATGCGAAAAATGACTCATCATGGTTTCACTTATTATACTATTTCCATTCTTTCATTTCCATTTACATTTTCCATCTTTTGACACATGAAACAGATATAGCAATAGCGAGGGACCAGAGAGAGATAAGGATAAAGCGGTCTCTCTCTGGTCCCTCACTGTTGCTATTTTTTTTTATAGGTACTAAATAGGCTAGCGCTTGACTGTGATCACACTTGATGGAAAGTGATGATACAGTCTAAGGTGGAACGCGCTTGCCTAGAAGATGCCTATTCACTCTTGATTTGAAGGCACCCGGGGTGTAAGTAAGGCAGGAAAGACACTGCCTGGGAGTGTATTCCAGGCCTTTGCAGTGCGTATCAGGAACGAGGAATCAAACCGCTTCGTACGCGTCTTTGGTACGTCGACTATGTATGAGTGGAAGCCTTTACGATGCCTTGCCGTTCTATGGTAGAAAGGTGACGGGGGAACCCCTACAACAACCTATATAATACCTACAGACAGGCAACCTTACGACGATGATGTGTTTCATGTGTCAAAGAGAAAATAATCAAATGGAAATAGTATAATCAACGAGGTTTCGTCGATTTTTATACCTCCATGATTTTAATACAATAACTATTAATGATAAATTATTTTAGTTCAATTCCGAAATGCAACGAATAATTTAATATTCTAATTTACAATTGAATACAATAACACCTAGGGATTAAATTATTGTTATTTTTTTTTCTATAATAATTTTAGGAAAGTATTGTCTAAGATAATTATTATTAGAAATAATTATGTAATAGTTATTTATTTTACGTACATAGCTTTATATTTACATTTTTGTTTATGTTAATTAAAGAAAAATGCCCTTGGGGTATAATTATGGGGAAATGTGTTGGAGGTAATACTTTGCAAGTAAAGTATTTCTGTTGCCGCTACAACAGCAAATACTAAAATACGGAACAAATTAAATATTTAAGGCTCCCATAAACAAGAATTGTGATTTTTTTGCTCGTTTTTAATTTGTCAAGCAGAGTTGTTAAGTTTATGTTAATACTATAAAGATATTGGCTATGCTAAATATTGTAAACAAAATTTTACCCCCTAAATTAATTTTCTTTCAACCATTATTACCCAAAATGCGAAAAAAATTACCTCTTTTCACTAGAACAGGCAATCAATAGTTTTAATATGTCTTGTCAAAATATTTTTTTTTAACAAAACTCAAAAACAAAAAATTAATAATAATAAAAAGTCTTACAGTTTTTTAACTTAGTAAATTTGTAGATTTTTCAATCCACAAAGACGCGCACTACTCTGTCAAAATCGCTTATGTTCCATTCGATTTGTATGGAGTTTGACGGAGTGGGGCGCGTCATCGTGGATTGAAATATCCATAACATACAGCTTTGACAGTGTGGATTTCTGTTTTTAACTTTTATCATTACTGATAATTTTTTTTTAAATTTATTTTTTTATAAGTATTTTATGTATAATTTTATTTATATATATTATATTGTTTTTTTAATTTAATTCCACGTTATGAGCTAGTTGAAACAAACACACTAACTATTACATTCATAATATGAATAGGATGAATACGAAATGTTGTGATATATTTTTCCTATTTCTAGTTTTTATAAAAAAAAAAATTGTAAAAAAATTGTCATATAAATTGTAAAATGTTGTGTCAAATTATGTAAAGTTAAAATAGAGAGAATTAAAAATGTGCGTTTTTATTTTCAAATATTAATTAAGTAATAAATAATTCTAATGCCTAAAGACCTTCTGAAATTAAAAAAAAATACAAAAAAATGCCGAAGTAGGTAGATTAAATATCTAATACACAATTCTATTCATATATTTTTAATAATGTTATAGAATTTCTTCACTTTTTTTAATTTATTCATTTACAGGACAGTACATTAATAATACTTTTGTTTTTCAAAATTATCAATTACATACCTACGTGTCTATAAAATATTTTTTAGAAAAAAGTTTTTGGATATTTTAAGTATGAAATTTGTTTTAAATAGTTCTGGAGTTCCGTAACGGATAAATGAGAACCATTTTGGGATTATTTTTTTTCCTTTTGAATCGTCGAATTGAAAACTGAATAAGAACCATCTTTGGTCAGTTTTTTTTCACAGGATTTTTAAATTCGCCAAATACATAATTTATGGTTATGTAACATCATCAATGAATAAAAAAAACTTTTATGCCCTTGGTGATACGGAACTCTCGATGCGCAAGTCCGTCTCGCACTTAACCGTATTTTTTTTGTAATTTAACAGAAAAATTTAATAAAGAACATTATTTCTTTTGTTAAATAGTTTTTTTAATACTGTTATTTTCTCAACAATTTATTTTTTCGTCCTTTTTTAAATTTTAAATACGTCTTGAGTTTTGAAAACTAGCTCTTACTTTCATACATTTAAGGCGAAAGTTTTTTTAGGATTCACAGTGGGTTAAGGTCAAATTAGACCTACAAATTTGGCTGAAATCTAGAAAATTATGAACTAATTTCACCAGTTGACCTGCCTGTTGACATCGGGTCCGGGAGGTCCCGAAAGAAATTCCTGAAACCCTCGCTTATCCCTTGTCAACATTGTAAAAATACAGATACCGAATTTGTTGTAGTATTTTTTTAAATAAAGTATTAAGTAAACCTATAGCGTTCTGCTTTGGAAACATCAACCAAGTATCGATATTTTCTTTCTTTTGTCTTTTCTTTCTATAATAATAGTCGATACGATCTTTTCTTTCTTTCTTCTATTAATACACATAACTAGCTCATCCCTTCTACACTAAGGTAAATAGTTTTAATCCCTTTGCAATACTGAAACCCCATTCCTTATTCCTTGTCTACATCATATAGGGGAACTCTGTATAAGATTTCAGCTTCTTTTTGGTTTAGGCGACGACGAGACAGTCAGTTACTGAGTGAGAAATTTCTCGTGTTATATAATAATATGTCAATCGAGACATCTTTTCTTTCTTTCTTCTTTTAATACACATAACTAGCTCACCCCTTCTTCACTAAGGGAATAGTTTTAATCCCTTTGCAATAGTGAAAACCCATTCCTTATTTCTTTTCTACATCATATAGGCAACGTCTGTATAAGATTTCAGCTTAGGTCTAGGTGATGAGACAGTCAGTTAGTGAGTGAGAAACTTCTCGTGTCATATAATAAATAATTATATGAGATACAAAGAAACGTGTGTGTTTGTGTGTCCTTTAGTTTGTAGACGTTTCTTTCCGGCGGATGAAGGAGACGATGGACCTTCCTTTTGCCTTGTCTGCATCGTGTAGGGGACATCTGTGGAAGATTTCAGCTTTGGTCTAGGCGACAGTCAGTTAGTGAGTGAGAAAGTTCTCGTGTTATATATGAGATGCAAAGAAACGTGTGTTTGTGTGTCCTTTAATTTGTAGACGTTTCTTTCCTTCCGGTGAAGGAGACGATGGAGCTTCCTTATCCCTTGTCTACATCGTGTAGGGGACATCTGTGTAAGATTTCAGCTTGTTTTTGGTCTAGGCGGTGATGAGACAGTCAGTTAGTGAGTGAGAAAGTTCTCGTGTTATATATGAGATGCAAAGAAACGTGTGTTTGTGTGTCCTTTAGTTTGTAGACGTTTCTTTCCGGCCGGTGAAGGAGACGATGGACCTTCCTTATACCTTGTCTACATCATATAGGCAACGTCTGTATAAGATTTCAGCTTCTTTTTGGTCTAGGCGGTGATGAGACAGTCAGTTAGTGAGTGAGAAAGTTCTCGCGTTATACATGAGATATAAAGAAATGTGTGTTTTTGTGTGTCCTTTAGTTTGTAGACGTTTCTTTTCGGCCGGTAAACGAGACGATGGAGCGAATGCCCTTGACTGAAGTCTGAAAAGAAAAAAAAATCATAACTATACCCAATTTTTCCTCTTTGCACTGATACGGACTGCAAAAGTCTGGAATACCAGCCACTGTCTTTCCCACCACCTACAACCTGGGCGTCTTCAAATCAAGAGTGCATATGTATAGCGCGCTCGGATTCGAGTGGGAGGTCGCGGGTTCGATTCCCGCCGCGGGCCTCTTTGGAATTTTATAATTTCTAATTTGGTTCAGGTCTGCCCCCCGATTGTGTAACTTTTGACGATGAAATGGTATTCATTTGATGGCCGTTGGCATCAAAGTAAAATAAACCATAACAATATTGAATTAGAGCTCAATTTTGTGTATGCGTTCTTATACGTTTAGGTATGTACGATACGCTCCATAACGCTCCATGTTGAAATCGGTTGTAATGAATTTGTGACTTTAAACTGATACACTTAAGGAATATTTTACTTTGATGGTCAAGGAATACCATTTCATCGTAAAAAGTTACACAATCAGCCCCCTGGTCTGGTGGGAGGCTTCGGCCGTGGATATATTTACCACCCTACCAGCAAAGACGCACCGCCAAGCGATTTAGCGTTCCGGTGCGATGCTGTGTAGAAACCGTTGGGCTAAATTTACTTACCCTTCCAAGTTAGTACGACAACATCTTAGGCTGCATCATCACTTACCATCAGGTGAGATCGCAGTCAAGTACTAACTTGTATAGAATAAAAAAAAGAAGAAGAAGAAAAAGGGGGGGATGTGAGTTACCTTTTTCTTGGAGCCGTTCAGATAATCCTTGTACATCTCTGAGCGCAGGTATCTCGAGTAACTGTCTGACTTCATCAAGTGGTATACATGAGCCTGAAACACGTGTATACTGCTATACTATACTAGTTGACCCAACAAACCTTGTTTTGCCATATAATTTTTTTTTTCTCACTCCGGGACATAAAAAATAGATAACCTGCTCCCAGACTTGGTGATCCTACACTGAAAATTTCATAACAATCGGTCCAGCCGTTTCGGAGGAGTTTGGTAACAAAGAAAAGCGAGAGAATTTTATATACATACATAATATTATAATGTTTAGAAAAACACCCAGACACTGAAAAACATTTATGCTCATCACACAAACACAGTAGTGGGAATCGAACCCACGACCTCCGACGCAGACGGCAGGTTCGCTACCACTACGCCATTCGGTGGTCTTGCGCAAGAAGATTGCGCAAGTGTTCAACATCGCTTTTGACGTGACAACGTCTTATAAATCGACAGAGCCGGTTGCACGCACGAAAAACCATGACTCATCCGGCGCTACCGGCGTTACCTCGCTCATGCGGCGTTACCGGCGTTACTTCGCGAGCGCGGAACGAGCGACAAAGAAGACCTTGTCACGTTCAACTATCGTCAGTAAACCGACTTTACAGACAATCAATTTTTTTAGTGGGTATTCCGGCCACCGGTGAGTCCCACATACCCTTCCAGAAGTGGTGCAGCTAAAACTTCCCTGCTTCCGTAAACGTATTTTCCCAGCGTAAAAAAAGGTTAGGTTAGGTTAGGTTTCTTTTTATTTCTCCCTTTTTGTGGAGAAAGCTGCTGCACATCCGACGGAAGACGGAGTTCTTGTTATTATAATTGTATATGTTATTTGATTTTATTATTTTAACGAATTTTTATTATTAGTTTATTACACAATATACACATCTAGCAAATTATCTATATAGGTCTATATATTCTTACATTAATATAATATGAAGTACATCAGATCTTTGTTGCTGGTATGTAATATACCTCTTTTCCACGGTGATCCTCAAAATCACTCCTCCAACACGAGTTAAAGTCCCCCCCAACGATAACCTTGCTAATTTTAATTTACGTATGACCGTTTTGAGTTCCTCCAAATATGGGTCCACGGGGAGGCTGCCCTCGAAGAATTAGCTTAGGTTAGATTAGATTAGGTTAGGTTAGGTTAAGTTAGGTTTGCCGTCGCCTCCTTTTGCGAGGAAGTGATGGCACAGAAGGAGGCGGCGGAAAGACAGAGAGAGGAAGACGTTGAGGCGGACCCTCAGGGCGGGACGCAGACGACGTGCGGAGGAACGTCGCCTGCCACCCTAGTGAGGAGCTCCGGGCCGCGGAAATGAGGTGCCCGACGCCCGTGGAGCCAATCCCTCGTGCCGGAAGGCATACCGCATGTTCCTGGTACACCGGATGGAGTTAGAGGACCATGTAGCTGGGTCTCCGACGTGGAGGGTCTGCCTCGGCGGACGCCGCCGGCTGGGTCGCGGAAGATTGCGCAAGTGTGTTCCCGTGACCCAGTCGCCAGGCGATGCGAAGGAACATCGCTGGTTTTTTAGTGGGTATTCCGACCACCGGTGAGTCCCACATACCCTTCCGGAAGCAAGAGCTACCCTGCTTCCGGACGGGATGCGTAAACGCATTTTCCCAGCGTAAAAAAAAGGTTAGGTTAGGTTATTTTTTTTAATTTATGAAGCGATTTTCCGCGGACTTGTTGGGTCCGCGCCATTTTGTTTTGAGTTCGTTAAATTTATATTACATATTTCTATCATAAACTTGTCTACTAAATACTCCTAATTGGGGCAAAGGACACCCCGCCTAATGTTTTATAAAGGAACTCTGATGTGTTATGGATAGGTTAGGTTAGGTTAGGTATTTGTTTTTAATTTATGAAGCGATTTCCGCGGACTTGTTGGGTCCGCGCCATTTTGTTTTGAGTTCGTTAAATTTATATTACATATTTCTATCATAAACTTGTCTACTAAATACTCCTAATTGGGGCAAAGGACACCCCGCCTAATGTTTTATAAAGGAACTCTGATGTGTTATGGATAGGTTAGGTTAGGTTAGATATTTTTTTTTAATTTATGAAGCGATTTCCGCGGACTTGTTGGGTCCGCGCCATTTTGTTTTGAGTTCGTTAAATTTATATTACATATTTCTATCATAAACTTGTCTACTAAATACTCCTAATTGGGGCAAAGGACACCCCGCCTAATGTTTTATAAAGGAACTCTGATGTGTTATGGATAGATTAGGTTAGGTTAGATATTTTTTTTTAATTTATGAAGCGATTTCCGCGGACTTGTTGGGTCCGCGCCATTTTGTTTTGAGTTCGTTAAATTTATATTACATATTTCTATCATAAACTTGTCTACTAAATACTCCTAATTGGGGCAAAGGACACCCCGCCTAATGTTTTATAAAGGAACTCTGATGTGTTATGGATAGATTAGGTTAGGTTAGATATTTTTTTTTAATTTATGAAGCGATTTCCGCGGACTTGTTGGGTCCGCGCCATTTTGTTTTGAGTTCGTTAAATTTATATTACATATTTCTATCATAAACTTGTCTACTAAATACTCCTAATTGGGGCAAATGACACCCCGCCTAATGTTTTATAAAGGAACTCTATGTATTATGGTTAGGTTAGGTTAGGTTAGATTTACCTAAGCGTAGGTATACCTGCGCTTGGTCGAAACAATATCTGTCAGCTGTCCCCGACTCCACTTTCACTCGAGTGAGCTCCCTGAAACAAAAGTACGAGTCACTAAAGTAGTAGTAATAATTTAAAAAAAAAAGACGTGTGGCACTCGGAGACTGCCGCGATAAAGCTATTTATTGCATAGCTGTTTTTACCAACTTATGCAATAATTATTATTGCCACCTATCGATGATAGCAGAACTTTTAATGACTTCTTGAAATATCACGCTTGTCGCTTTAGTTCAGCAACTCGTCTCTAGAGGCGGCTAGGTACTCCTTCCAGATCACCTTGGCGCGAGAGTCCTACCGGAAGTCAACAGTTTGTGCTACGACAGGGTACCTGCTAGCCGCATCGATGTTGATGGGCGAGGGCGCGTCGGCGGCTAGGTACTCCTTCCAGATCTCCTCGGCGCGAGAGTCCTACCGGCAGTCAACAGTTTGTGCTACGACAGGGTACCTGCTAGCCGCGTCGATGTTGATGGGCGAGGGCGCGTCGGCGGCTAGGTACTCCTTCCAGATCTCCTCGGCGCGAGAGTCCTACCGGCAGTCAACAGTTTGTGCTACGACAGGGTACCTGCTAGCCGCGTCGATGTTGATGGGCGAGGGCGCGTCGGCGGCTAGGTACTCCTTCCAGATCTCGTTAGCACAGGAGTCCTACCGGCAGTCAACAGTTTGTGCTACGACAGGGTACCTGCTAGCCGCGTTGATGTTGATGGGCGAGGGCGCGTCGGCGGCTAGGTACTCCTTCCAGATCTCCTCGGCGCGAGAGTCCTACCGGCAGTCAACAGTTTGTGCTACGACAGGGTACCTGCTAGCCGCATCGATGTTGATGGGCGAGGGCGCGTCGGCGGCTAGGTACTCCTTCCAGATCTCCTCGGCGCGAGAGTCCTACCGGCAGTCAACAGTTTGTGCTACGACAGGGTACCTGCTAGCCGCATCGATGTTGATGGGCGAGGGCGCGTCGTCGGCTAGGTACTCCTTCCAGATCTCCTTGGCGCGAGAGTCCTACCGGCAGTCAACAGTTTGTGCTACGACAGGGTACCTGCTAGCCGCGTCGATGTTGATGGGCGAGGGCGCGTCGGCGGCTAGGTACTCCTTCCAGATCTCCTCGGCGCGAGAGTCCTACCGGCAGTCAACAGTTTGTGCTACGACAGGGTACCTGCTAGCCGCGTCGATGTTGATGGGCGAGGGCGCGTCGGCGGCTAGGTACTCCTTCCAGATCTCGTTAGCACAGGAGTCCTACCGGCAGTCAACAGTTTGTGCTACGACAGGGTACCTGCTAGCCGCGTTGATGTTGATGGGCGAGGGCGCGTCGGCGGCTAGGTACTCCTTCCAGATCTCCTCGGCGCGAGAGTCCTACCGGCAGTCAACAGTTTGTGCTACGACAGGGTACCTGCTAGCCGCATCGATGTTGATGGGCGAGGGCGCGTCGGCGGCTAGGTACTCCTTCCAGATCTCCTCGGCGCGAGAGTCCTACCGGCAGTCAACAGTTTGTGCTACGACAGGGTACCTGCTAGCCGCATCGATGTTGATGGGCGAGGGCGCGTCGGCGGCTAGGTACTCCTTCCAGATCTCCTTGGCGCGAGAGTCCTACCGGCAGTCAACAGTTTGTGCTACGACAGGGTACCTGCTAGCCGCGTCGATGTTGATGGGCGAGGGCGCGTCGGCGGCTAGGTACTCCTTCCAGATCTCCTTGGCGCGAGAGTCCTACCGGCAGTCAACAGTTTGTGCTACGACAGGGTACCTGCTAGCCGCATCGATGTTGATGGGCGAGGGCGCGTCGGCGGCTAGGTACTCCTTCCAGATCTCCTTGGCGCGAGAGTCCTACCGGCAGTCAACAGTTTGTGCTACGACAGGGTACCTGCTAGCCGCGTCGATGTTGATGGGCGAGGGCGCGTCGGCGGCTAGGTACTCCTTCCAGATCTCCTCGGCGCGAGAGTCCTACCGGCAGTCAACAGTTTGTGCTACGACAGGGTACCTGCTAGCCGCGTCGATGTTGATGGGCGAGGGCGCGTCGGCGGCTAGGTACTCCTTCCAGATCTCGTTAGCACAGGAGTCCTACCGGCAGTCAACAGTTTGTGCTACGACAGGGTACCTGCTAGCCGCGTTGATGTTGATGGGCGAGGGCGCGTCGGCGGCTAGGTACTCCTTCCAGATCTCCTCGGCGCGAGAGTCCTACCGGCAGTCAACAGTTTGTGCTACGACAGGGTACCTGCTAGCCGCATCGATGTTGATGGGCGAGGGCGCGTCGGCGGCTAGGTACTCCTTCCAGATCTCCTCGGCGCGAGAGTCCTACCGGCAGTCAACAGTTTGTGCTACGACAGGGTACCTGCTAGCCGCATCGATGTTGATGGGCGAGGGCGCGTCGGCGGCTAGGTACTCCTTCCAGATCTCCTTGGCGCGAGAGTCCTACCGGCAGTCAACAGTTTGTGCTACGACAGGGTACCTGCTAGCCGCGTCGATGTTGATGGGCGAGGGCGCGTCGGCGGCTAGGTACTCCTTCCAGATCTCCTCGGCGCGAGAGTCCTACCGGCAGTCAACAGTTTGTGCTACGACAGGGTACCTGCTAGCCGCGTCGATGTTGATGGGCGAGGGCGCGTCGGCGGCTAGGTACTCCTTCCAGATCTCGTTAGCACAGGAGTCCTACCGGCAGTCAACAGTTTGTGCTACGACAGGGTACCTGCTAGCCGCGTTGATGTTGATGGGCGAGGGCGCGTCGGCGGCTAGGTACTCCTTCCAGATCTCCTCGGCGCGAGAGTCCTACCGGCAGTCAACAGTTTGTGCTACGACAGGGTACCTGCTAGCCGCATCGATGTTGATGGGCGAGGGCGCGTCGGCGGCTAGGTACTCCTTCCAGATCTCCTCGGCGCGAGAGTCCTACCGGCAGTCAACAGTTTGTGCTACGACAGGGTACCTGCTAGCCGCATCGATGTTGATGGGCGAGGGCGCGTCGGCGGCTAGGTACTCCTTCCAGATCTCCTTGGCGCGAGAGTCCTACCGGCAGTCAACAGTTTGTGCTACGACAGGGTACCTGCTAGCCGCGTCGATGTTGATGGGCGAGGGCGCGTCGGCGGCTAGGTACTCCTTCCAGATCTCCTTGGCGCGAGAGTCCTACCGGCAGTCAACAGTTTGTGCTACGACAGGGTACCTGCTAGCCGCATCGATGTTGATGGGCGAGGGCGCGTCGGCGGCTAGGTACTCCTTCCAGATCTCCTTGGCGCGAGAGTCCTACCGGCAGTCAACAGTTTGTGCTACGACAGGGTACCTGCTAGCCGCATCGATGTTGATGGGCGAGGGCGCGTCGGCGGCTAGGTACTCCTTCCAGATCTCTTTGGCGCGAGAGTCCTACCGGCAGTCAACAGTTTGTGCTACGACAGGGTACCTGCTAGCCGCATCGATGTTGATGGGCGAGGGCGCGTCGGCGGCTAGGTACTCCTTCCAGATCTCCTTGGCGCGAGAGTCCTACCGGCAGTCAACAGTTTGTGCTACGACAGGGTACCTGCTAGCCGCGTCGATGTTGATGGGCGAGGGCGCGTCGGCGGCTAGGTACTCCTTCCAGATCTCCTTGGCGCGAGAGTCCTACCGGCAGTCAACAGTTTGTGCTACGACAGGGTACCTGCTAGCCGCATCGATGTTGATGGGCGAGGGCGCGTCGGCGGCTAGGTACTCCTTCCAGATCTCCTTGGCGCGAGAGTCCTACCGGCAGTCAACAGTTTGTGCTACGACAGGGTACCTGCTAGCCGCATCGATGTTGATGGGCGAGGGCGCGTCGGCGGCTAGGTACTCCTTCCAGATCTCCTTGGCGCGAGAGTCCTACCGGCAGTCAACAGTTTGTGCTACGACAGGGTACCTGCTAGCCGCGTCGATGTTGATGGGCGAGGGCGCGTCGGCGGCTAGGTACTCCTTCCAGATCTCCTTGGCGCGAGAGTCCTACCGGCAGTCAACAGTTTGTGATACGACAGGGTACCTGCTAGCCGCATCGATGTTGATGGGCGAGGGCGCGTCGGCGGCTAGGTACTCCTTCCAGATCTCCTTGGCGCGAGAGTCCTACCGGCAGTCAACAGTTTGTGCTACGACAGGGTACCTGCTAGCCGCATCGATGTTGATGGGCGAGGGCGCGTCGGCGGCTAGGTACTCCTTCCAGATCTCCTCGGCGCGAGAGTCCTACCGGCAGTCAACAGTTTGTGCTACGACAGGGTACCTGCTAGCCGCATCGATGTTGATGGGCGAGGGCGCGTCGGCGGCTAGGTACTCCTTCCAGATCTTCTTGGCGCGAGAGTCCTACCGGCAGTCAACAGTTTGTGCTACGACAGGGTACCTGCTAGCCGCGTCGATGTTGATGGGCGAGGGCGCGTCGGCGGCTAGGTACTCCTTCCAGATCTCCTTGGCGCGAGAGTCCTACCGGCAGTCAACAGTTTGTGCTACGACAGGGTACCTGCTAGCCGCGTCGATGTTGATGGGCGAGGGCGCGTCGGCGGCTAGGTACTCCTTCCAGATCTCCTTGGCGCGTGTCGCCACGCGGCGGATTGGCAGAGCCTTCAGCTCCTGCACGGCCAGCCAGAACCTGGTGGAAGAAAACATGTCCGACGTCACTCCTTGCAGTGGGACAAAATTCAACTAAAGGCAGGCCAGTCTCACTTATCACGTGACCGTCCCGGCTACAAGTAGGGTTCCGGACCTCAATATTTCAGATGGTTGCCGCTCGCGGGCCGAGTTGCACGCGCTAGTTCTGCACGGTCTATTTTACGCGCCGTCTGACTACGGCAGCCCTAGTACGTCGTAAGAGATAAAGTTAGGCGATAGAAAGAGACCACAGCATTGCGCTTGTTGCGTTTCGATTTTGAGGGCGGGGCCAGACGCTATTGCGAACTGAATTGCACTTTTTGTGTCAGCGTTAGAGTCGCTATTTCTTTAAATAATCGTGCGGAGTGAACCTTCTGGTACTATTTAGTGTTCTGTGGTAAAGGTAAACGTATCCAGTAATTAGTTTGAGTATAGACTTTAACGTAGCTAAAAAACCATGCGTGCGCAGCAACGTCATGCACCTTAAGGGGATTTATTGAATTTATTTTTGTCTTTCTCACTCTCACGGAGATTTGGTAAGTGCGACATGCAGCGTCGCGGAAGAATATAGCAGAAAAACGACGTTTTACCTAATTACTCAAAAACTAAGCCATTTATCAAAAATCTGTTCTAAGCGTTTTAGGATATTATTATTACCGATACATTAAAACAAAACTTACAATTACATCCATTGTAGTTTCCGATAAAACATAGAAAAACTGAGATTTTGGAGCAACTTTTGGGAGAACTTTCTATCGAGAAAATTTTATCCAATCGTGTTTCTGCTTCTAAGCGATTTTAGATTAAAGACCCAAAATACATGACGTGTAAATTTGAAAGTAATTGTCTTTATAGTTTTTGCATAAAACTTCATTCAAAATCACCTAAATACGGCTTGTAGGCCGTTAAGGGGGTTTATTGAATTTATTTGTCTTTCTCACTCTCACGGATACGTTGGTAGGTGCGACATGCAGCGTCGCGGAAGAATATAACAGAAAAACAACCTTTTACCTTATTACTCAAAAACTAAGCCAGTTACCAAAAATCGGGTTCTAAGCGTTTTTGGATATTGTTATTACCGATACATGAAAACAAAAATTACAATAACATCAATTGTAATTTCCGATAAAAAACAGGAAAACTGTGATTTTGGAGCAACTTTTGGGAGAACTTTCTATCGAGAAAATTTTATCCAATTGTGTTCCTGCACCTAAGCGATTTTAGATTAAAGACCCAAAATACATGACGTTTAAATTTGAACATAATTGTATTTATAGTTTTTACGTAAAACTTCATTCAAACTCACTTAAATACGGCTTCTACGCCTTTAATGGG
This sequence comes from Coenonympha arcania, assembly GCA_036785405.1. Classification (NCBI taxonomy): domain Eukaryota; kingdom Metazoa; phylum Arthropoda; class Insecta; order Lepidoptera; family Nymphalidae; genus Coenonympha; species Coenonympha arcania. The sequence goes on from CM072081.1 coordinate 2,660,247, forward strand.
CAGCGGGTTTTTTTTATTATTTGCAAGATTGCAGGTATACAGAGTAGGTCTTATAATACACACACGTACACGAACGCGCTCACACACACACACACACATAGTCACACACACAGAAGCACGCTCAAACACTCTCATATACACATACACAACTCGATCACGTACCCCGTCAATACCAGTATTCAGTTGTGAATTTTTCATTGTAAATATTTTAAAAAAAATTTTCTTAATACATATTTTTAACCATTATTGCACTTAAATGTATAAATCTTCCTTATTTTTATAGTACTTGTTATACTTATATTTTTAACCATCATTGTAATCTTTTTTGGCCCTATTTTAAGATTTAAAATTGACAGTACAACCATTTTTTGTAAACGCTGTTTGATTACAAATAAATAAATAAATAAAATAAAAAATAAAAATAATTAAAATCATTACCAAGCCACAATCAGCCAAGATTGGCATGCAAAATTTACAATCAACTTACTGAAAATCCAATATTACTAAAGCACGGTCGCGGAGCACGAAGAATTTCGTATACCTCTTACTACCTGTCTCTGTCACTCCCGCGTCAAAATAATGCGGTCACGCTCGCACAGATGCAATGACCCCATCCTGTGCGAGCGTGACCGCATTATTTTGACGCGGGAGTGACAGAAACAGGTAGTAACAGGTTAATGTACGACATTCTTCGTGCTCCGCGACCGTGCTTTAGTGAAAATACTATATTACTACTTACTTGAGGTTCTCCCCACTGAACTCCTTGCTGAGGAACTTGGCGAAGTGCTCGCGGCCCGGCGGGTCTTTGAGCAGCTCGCGCAGCCCGAACGACCAGCGCCGTACGCGACGCAGTGGAAGAGGCTCTTTACTGCGGAGGACAGAGTAATTTTAAAACAACAGTTAATGGCACTAACATTATTGCAACAAAGTTTTTTTTCGGACCGTATCGCGCAGGGGCTGGCCGAAATAAAATATATTTTTTAATACATTTGCTCAAAAAGTTGACATTTCCATGTGTGTTTAGCGTGCGCAAAGTTATTCTTTTCCGCACTAGTGCTTTTGTGTTTTCCTCCTACGCGGCACCGGAGCGGGCGCACCAGGAGCGCATGAACACGAACACGGCATGCAAACACGGAGCAGGCAAACACGTAAAACCAATAATTTTTTTTCGCAAATGTATTAAAAAACGTCGTTCAATGCACGTGCGGAATTGTCATTTATACTCGTCCAAACTTTCCGCACTTATATTGAAATATACTATTTTGCGTGACGAAAACGTCCCGTCACGATGAAACTCTTCGGAAATCTACAATGAACCTATTTCTTACTAGTCAATACAGTGGATTTACACCCACTGCGAACCTGTCGCGAGATTAACACCCATTGCGAACCTGTCGCAAGATTAACACCCATTGCGACCCTGTCGCAAGATTAACACCCATTGCGAAACTGTCGCGAGATTTACACCCATTGCGAACCTGTCGCGAGATTTACACTCATTGCAAACCTGTTGCGAGATTTACACCCATTGCGAACATGTCGCGAGATTAACACCCATTGCGAAACTGTCGCGAGATTTACACCCATTGCGAAACTGTCGCGAGATTTACACCCATTGCGAAACTGTCGCGAGATTTACACTCATTGCAAAACTGTTGCGAGATTTACACCCATTGCGAACCTGTCGCGAGATTTACACCCATTGCGAACATGTCGCGAGATTGACTCCGATCGCAAACCTGTCGCGAGATTGACACCGATCGTAAAACCTGTCGCGAGATTAGCACCCATTGCGAAACTGTCGCGAGATTTACACTCATTGCAAACCTGTCGCGAGACTTACACCGATAGCAAACAGGTTTGCAATGGGTGTTAATCTCGCGACAGGTTTGCAATGAAATGTGTCTGAAAACGTTACGAGAATGTCATAGCTGTCGCGATGTGATCTGCACACACTCACCACTGGTTCTCCTGGTCCCACAGCTCGGTGCTGTCGCTGATCCAGGGGTTGGGCCACTCGGGCGGCGTCAGGAACGCGTCGTACTTCACGTACTGCTCGCAGTACGATATGAACCTGCGTACACACTCACCACTGGTTCTCCTGGTCCCACAGCTCGGTGCTGTCGCTGATCCAGGGGTTGGGCCACTCGGGCGGCGTCAGGAACGCGTCGTACTCCGCGTACTGCTCGCAGTACGATATGAACCTGCGTACACACTCACCACTGGTTCTCCTGGTCCCACAGCTCGGTGCTGTCGCTGATCCAGGGGTTGGGCCACTCGGGCGGCGTCAGGAACGCGTCGTACTTCACGTACTGCTCGCAGTACGATATGAATCTGCGTACACACTCACCACTGGTTCTCCTGGTCCCACAGCTCGGTGCTGTCGCTGATCCAGGGGTTGGGCCACTCGGGCGGCGTCAGGAACGCGTCGTACTCCGCGTACTGCTCGCAGTACGATATGAACCTGCGTACACACTCACCACTGGTTCTCCTGGTCCCACAGCTCGGTGCTGTCACTGATCCAGGGGTTGGGCCACTCGGGCGGCGTCAGGAACGCGTCGTACTCCGCGTACTGCTCGCAGTACGATATGAACCTGCGTACACACTCACCACTGGTTCTCCTGGTCCCACAGCTCGGTGCTGTCGCTGATCCAGGGGTTGGGCCACTCGGGCGGCGTCAGGAACGCGTCGTACTCCGCGTACTGCTCGCAGTACGATATGAACCTGCGTACACACTCACCACTGGTTCTCCTGGTCCCACAGCTCGGTGCTGTCGCTGATCCAGGGGTTGGGCCACTCGGGCGGCGTCAGGAACGCGTCGTACTCCGCGTACTGCTCGCAGTACGATATGAACCTGCGTACACACTCACCACTGGTTCTCCTGGTCCCACAGCTCGGTGCTGTCGCTGATCCAGGGGTTGGGCCACTCGGGCGGCGTCAGGAACGCGTCGTACTCCGCGTACTGCTCGCAGTACGATATGAACCTGCGTACACACTCACCACTGGTTCTCCTGGTCCCACAGCTCGGTGCTGTCGCTGATCCAGGGGTTGGGCCACTCGGGCGGCGTCAGGAACGCGTCGTACTCCGCGTACTGCTCGCAGTACGATATGAACCTGCGTACACACTTACCACTGGTTCTCCTGGTCCCACAGCTCGGTGCTGTCGCTGATCCAGGGGTTGGGCCACTCGGGCGGCGTCAGGAACGCGTCGTACTCCGCGTACTGCTCGCAGTACGATATGAACCTGCGTACACACTCACCGCTGGTTCTCCTGGTCCCACAGCTCGGTGCTGTCGCTGATCCAGGGGTTGGGCCACTCGGGCGGCGTCAGGAACGCGTCGTACTCCGCGTACTGCTCGCAGTACGATATGAACCTGCGTACACACTCACCACTGGTTCTCCTGGTCCCACAGCTCGGTGCTGTCGCTGATCCAGGGGTTGGGCCACTCGGGCGGCGTCAGGAACGCGTCGTACTCCGCGTACTGCTCGCAGTACGATATGAACCTGCGTACACACTCACCACTGGTTCTCCTGGTCCCACAGCTCGGTGCTGTCGCTGATCCAGGGGTTGGGCCACTCGGGCGGCGTCAGGAACGCGTCGTACTCCGCGTACTGCTCGCAGTACGATATGAACCTGCGTACACACTCACCGCTGGTTCTCCTGGTCCCACAGCTCGGTGCTGTCGCTGATCCAGGGGTTGGGCCACTCGGGCGGCGTCAGAAACGCGTCGTACTCCGCGTACTGCTCGCAGTACGATATGAACCTGCGTACACACTCACCACTGGTTCTCCTGGTCCCACAGCTCGGTGCTGTCGCTGATCCAGGGGTTGGGCCACTCGGGCGGCGTCAGGAACGCGTCGTACTCCGCGTACTGCTCGCAGTACGATATGAACCTGCGTACACACTCACCACTGGTTCTCCTGGTCCCACAGCTCGGTGCTGTCGCTGATCCAGGGGTTGGGCCACTCGGGCGGCGTCAGGAACGCGTCGTACTCCGCGTACTGCTCGCAGTACGATATGAACCTGCGTACACACTCACCACTGGTTCTCCTGGTCCCACAGCTCGGTGCTGTCGCTGATCCAGGGGTTGGGCCACTCGGGCGGCGTCAGGAACGCGTCGTACTCCGCGTACTGCTCGCAGTACGATATGAACCTGCGTACACACTCACCACTGGTTCTCCTGGTCCCACAGCTCGGTGCTGTCGCTGATCCAGGGGTTGGGCCACTCGGGCGGCGTCAGGAACGCGTCGTACTCCGCGTACTGCTCGCAGTACGATATGAACCTGCGTACACACTCACCACTGGTTCTCCTGGTCCCACAGCTCGGTGCTGTCGCTGATCCAGGGGTTGGGCCACTCGGGCGGCGTCAGGAACGCGTCGTACTCCGCGTACTGCTCGCAGTACGATATGAACCTGCACACAGTTCATGCTATTGATTTTGACGTGATAACGTTTAATAAATTGATGAACACCAGCAACACATATGAAAAATAGTAACGTTCCGCGTAATGTTCCACCTGAGCCTGTGCGTGCAAGCGAGAGCGCGCAACAAGCGATAGAGAGGCACGATAAAACAAACGATAGAGAGGCCAATTATGACGCTATCACGTAAATCTATCGTCCGTAAACCGACTTTACAGACAACCAATTTTTTTTTAAACAAATTTTTGATACATTAAAATTTTTGATAAATTTTTGATTTTTAAAACATGAACGGCGTAGCGGTAGCGAACTTGCGTCGGAGGTCGTGGGTTCGATTCCCACCAATGGTAAATGTTTGTGTGATCGAGCATGTATGTTTTCGAGTGTCTGGGTGTTATTCAATATATTATATTCATGTATATTAGTATGTATGTATATTTATCAGTCATCTAGCACCCATAACATAAGCTATCGCTTACTTTGGGGCTAGATTGCGATGTGTAAAATGTCCCGATATATTTATTTATTTATTTATAAAAAATTATCTTAATAACTTACATTTCAGCAACTTTACTGACTCTCACGTTCCTGCGTTCGAGTCTAGCCTTCAGCACGGCCAGTTGCCTCCTCGCCGCCTCTATTTGCTGCTCTATGGTCTTCTCTTTGGTGTCTACGGTGTCTATGGTCTGATGGGAGGTCTCGCCGTTGACGGTGTTGTCTCTGCCCTCTGCGTTCTTTTGGATCGCCTCTTCGCTCTCTTGGGCGTTTGTTATTGTGACTATTGGGTTATTCTGTAACAAGAGAGAAATATAAGCAACGTGTAACGAAAATTTTGAAATAATATTGAAGGGTGCATAAGTGTACTTGATAACGAATCACCCTGTAAAAATATTAAAATGAAATAAAGACATTCATCTCTCCATAATATATGGCAAAATAAATAGTACATTGTTGTTAGTGGATGAAAGTAACTTATTTAGTCCCGAGACGGGGTTTGGCGCCCGAGCGTAGCGAGGGGGCCTATAGTTCGAGGGACTAAATAAGTCTTTATCCCGAGGTAAACACTGTGCTTTTCATTACGAATATAAGGAAAGTCAAAATAAAAATAGAAATTATCTAAAGAAAATTGAATAATTGTGTCAATAAAAATCACTGTTAAACAGAAGCCTAAACAAAACTCTACAACTCGAAAAACAAATGAAGATCGGATTGCCGCTTGCCACTTTCCCGGCTTTTTTTTCATTGGCCTACCTAGCCGGCGGGCTATGCATTTAGCTTTTTAATAGTCAAGTATTGTCTATGATTGTCTATGAATGTCTATGAATCAGTTGTCTTTACTTTATGAATAAAGTCTCTTCTTGTCTATGGATGCACTCGGGTATGTCGTGTTTCATTTGAACTCCTAAATGTGACAACTAGTTTTTTTTTTAATTATTTGACAGCTGTCAGTTGAAAAGGATTCTCCCTAGGGCTGCAAAGTATTACTTTCAACCCGCTTCTCAGGCAACTTCAGACCTACTTTCCGTGTATGAGTGATGAAAAATAATAATATACATTTTCCCATACATTATGGAAAAATAAATATGCTCATATCTATTTAATATTTTTACAGGGTGATTCGTTATCAAGTACACTTATGTACCCTTCAATATTATTTCAAATTCCTGTCCTGATACTAGCTGACCCGGCAAACGTTATTTTGCCATATAGGGACAAAAAAAAAGGTAACAACCTACTCTCAGACCGTGATCGTACACTGAAAATTTCATAACAATCGGTCGACCCGTTTCGGAGGAGTTTGGTAACAGAAATTGGCACGAGATTTTTTTGTATTAGACTAGCTGACCCGGCAAAAGTTGTTTTGCTATTAGGGATATGAACACTTCGCTTCACTTTTATAATTATTTTACATTTAGATTTTTTTATGTTCCTTTTTTTTTAGTTTTTTATGTTCCACTTATGTTCGTGGCGTCACCCAGTCCAAGAATCCGACTGAAAATCAGTGCTGTGTGCTCGCTCCCATGCTTATACGGGGCACACAGCACCATGCTGAGTTGGGGATCTTTTTATGGGTTTCTGGGTTGTGCCATTCCCAGAATTTCAAAAGTCAAAAGTCTAAATATATTTACTTCACATATGCCTAACTTACAAGGCACTTGTAAAATGTCAACAATATTTTTTACATAATAATAATATTATGTACGGTGATAACTACAAGTCGACTTAAAACTAAGTTTACGAGGGTTCCAACGCGCCCTGCACTGAGAAGAAGCCCACAACAAACTCAGCCGGGTTTTGTTTTCGGTTATCACCACTTCACAAATGCTCTTAAAAACTAGTTGAGCTAGTAATTATAATACAGCAGTTCATTCACTCCCAAGGATTTGATTCATGTAAATAATCCTTAATACTATAGTAACCTTTATTCTACTTTATTCTACTGCCGAGAACTTACAATCATGCAAGTTTTATTTTTACTTGCGAAAAACCAAATATAATTTGATTTGATGGCCGCCTCAAGACCTCAATAGTCAAAGTCCTCAATAGATGCAGACACGTCAATAGATGGTCCTACCTTTAGATTGTGCTGCAGTATGAGTTCTTGACACTGCCTCAGTCGTTTCGCCTTCAGTGCGTTGATTTTTGACAGCTTCTTTGGGTCCACCTCCGTCGTGTTGACACATCCGGGCTGTCAAAATAAAAACATATATATAAATAATTAAAAAAAGACGTGTGGCACTCGAAGACTGCCGCGGTAAAGCTATTGCATAGCTGTTTTTATCACAATGCCACCTAGAGACGAGTTGCTGAACTAAAGAGACAAGCGTGATATTTCAAAGTCATTAAAAGTTCTGCTATTCATCGATAGATGGCAAAACTAAAAAGTATCACCGCTGTGCCGGTCGGAGTGGGGGGTGTTAGGTTATTTTCGTTACGGAATTTCTGGATTCGGTCTCCCCGCTCAAGGCCCGCGATAGAAGCTATGCAATAGCTTAAAATCCACTTTCTTTCGCCTAGCTCCTTGCTGTATCGTCCGAAAAGCAACTCCGTTTCAAAAAACCCTGTAGGTTAACCTAATTGTTCTATGAAAATTGTAGCTATTTTTGGTCTATAAACAGATAATACAAAATATATATAAAGTTTCAATAAATTATTTGTTTTGATGTTTACCATAGGTCTGTGTACATCCCAAAACGCCCTCTCTTGGCTGTCTAGGACTTTTCTCTCCAATTTATCGCGTTTTTTGTCCACCTGAAAAAATATAATTCAAATACTTTAATTTCCGATTGTTATTAAAGCGATTGCCCCGAAATATTATTCTCAAATAAATTGTCGGCTTTGGGACGTAATATTGTATTATTTTAATAAATACTTCGGAATCGGAATCTTTATTTTTTTTTATGTATGTTCACCGATTACTCGAAGATGGGTAGATCGATTTGGAAAATTCTTTTTTAATACATTTGATCAAAAAGTTGACATTTCCATGTGTGTTTAGCGTGCGCAAAGTTATTCTTTTCCGCACTAGTGCTTTTGTGTTTTCCTCCTACGCGGCACCGGAGCGGGCGCACCAGGAGCGCATGAACACGAACACGGCATGCAAACACGGAGCAGGGAAACACGTAAAACCAAATATATTTTTTTCGCAAATGTATTAAAAAATTAAAACGTCGTTCAATGCACGTGCGGAATTGTCATTTTTACTCGTCCTTATAGTTGACCCTCGCCTACGTGTTGTGTCAACAAACCGGGACTCGTAAAGAAATGACAAACTTTCCGCACTTATATTGAAATGTACTATTTTTGTTTGAATACCTCCAAGTTAGTCCCATTGTCATCAGATCGAGATCTGATGCAGGGATCCTGGAGAAATGGAGGGAACTCTTCAAATTTTAAGGACACTTCTAGCGATTGGGGCATTTTTTACAATGCCACTACAAAGAGTGAAATAATTTTTAATGTAGGTACTTAAAGTTATTAAGAAGCCAAAACAACACAAATACTTGCCACATAAAGACAGATATGCCGACAGAGTGAACTATCAAACAGTATCACAAGGTTACGGCATTAGTTCCGATTTTGGCCACGCGCCAAGTTAGTCTTGTCGCGCTTGTATTTCAATCCACTTTGTAAAAATCGCTTATGTTTCATTCGATTTATATGGAGTTTGACAGAGTGGGGCGCGCCGTCGTAGATTGAAATATCTAGTTGCCTGGGTGCTGATGAATAATTACTGTCACCTATAAATATTATGTTTTTAAATATTTATTATATCTTCTCTTTCTTTTGATTTTGAGGATTATTTTTATTGTTTATGTATAATAAAGATATGTACAAGTATATATAATGTTTTTGTTGTAGTTTTATCGTAGTTATATGTATTTAGTTTAAGTAATTTGTTGTAAGTATAGTTTATTATATTTATTTATTCTGGCACCACCTACCCCGTATCCAATGTAAAATATTCCTTCATGCCATTGGTTGCCTGGAAGAAATCGCTATGTAGCGATAAGGCCGCCAAGTTGTATTCCTAAGTCTGTGTTTTGATTATTTCTTCTTTTTTATATTTTTATTCTGTGGTGTGCAATAAAGCCTCCCCCACACAGGCGCGTTATTATCGCGCGATAATATCGCAAGCGTTATTGCGATATCTGTTCTGTATATTCTGTATCAGTACATTTTGTATTAGGATGGTCATGTAGTTACACACTGCTGCGATAATAACGCCGCAATAGAAGTATATCGCGCGATAATATCGCAGGCGTTATTGCGATATCTGTTTTCAGTACATTTTGTATTAGGATGATCAAGTAGTTACACACTGCTGCGATAATAACGCGCCTGTGTGGGACGACGGACGCAGCGTCCTATTTCCATTGCGGCGTACAAAATGTACTGAAAACAGAACAGATATCGCAATAACGCTTGCGATATTATCGCACGATAATAACGCGCCTGTGTGGGGGAGGCTTAAAGTGTTTATCTATCTATAACACACCTTGCTCTGCGCCTCTGCCTGCATGAATATGAACTCCCATTTCCTGCTGAACATCTTCTGAAGCCGCGCGAGGGACTCTGCCTCGTAGTCTGCCAATTCTAACCGAGCCTTGTTCTGCATTGTCCTCTTGCAAAGATACACGGCTGGAAAAAAAGACGTGTGGCACTCGGAGACTGCCGCGGTAAAGCTATTGCATAACTGTCCGGTCGGAGTGGGGTGTTAGGTTATTTTCGTTACGGAGTTTCTGGATTCGGTCTTCACGCTCAAGGCCCGCGATAGAAGCTATGCAATAGCTTTAAAATGGTCAAAAGGTACAACGGGACCCTAAAAGACTCATGCTATCCGCAGCTGATGCTACCCGTCTGTCTGTCTGTCACCAGGCTATATCTCATGAACCGCGATAGTTAAACACTTGAAATTTTCACAGATGATCGAGTCTGTTGCCACAGCTTAGACAGAGATGACAAAATAAATTTGTCAAAGTTAATTCCATAATGACTCACCATAATCAGTGTTCTCTGGTTCCCATTGATTGGACGGCCAGAAGTATGGAGTTTGAAATCTGTAACAAAACCATTTAATTTAACACTATCTTCTGAACTATAAAGGTTCTTTATTTAAGTTAAACCATAGAAGTGCATAGTAAGACGTAGCTGGAGAGTTCAAAAATGGAAGCCAAGTTTAAGGTGCCATTTTGGGAGTTTTAGGAAATGCGATAAATTCTGGTCTGTGATCACTTGAGTTCAAACCAAACCAAAAACCACAGATCCCCGGTCGGCCCAATAGAATGTAGGTGTGTGGTTATGTAAATAAAATAACAAGTCTAGTAGTCAGGAAATTCAATTCTTAGTAAGAAAGAAAGAAAGAAAAGCTTTTTATTCGATCACTATTCACATACACATTTAACACTCTAACAAATAAAGAAAATACTTATAGCAAAAAAATATAAAACTTAACTACTTATAATTCCAAGTGACCAAACATAGGTCACCACTTAGCATAAAGCTGCAGCGCTGCAGCGCTGGTTTTCAGTGGAGGTAGTTACGCGATAGAAAGAGACCACAACTTAGGATGCATAGCGGAGGCGGAGCCAGGCGCTATTGCGAACTGAATTGCACTTTTTTGTGTCAGCGCTAGAGTCGCTATTTCTTTAAATCATCTTGCGGGGTGAACCTTCTGTACCGTTAGGTGCTATGTATTCCGTGCCCTAAGCCATGGCTCTCAAGTTTCATCGTTCTAATCACCTGTAGTAAGTGTTGTCGTTCTTGACGGTCAAGCAGTGGTCGTCGATGGGGAACAGGTAGCCGTGCGCCGCCAGGTGGTGCGCGATGTGCAGCGCCTCCGAGGTCTCCTCCAGGCTGAGGTGCCGCTGCAGCCACGCACCAGGTCCGAGCTGGAGAGACGCCATGGCTACGTAGCCAGCGACGTCGCCGTAGCGTGCCAGAGCTCTCATCGTTCTAATCACCTGTAGTAAGTGTTGTCGTTCTTGACGGTCAAGCAGTGGTCGTCGATGGGGAACAGGTAGCCGTGCGCCGCCAGGTGGTGCGCGATGTGCAGCGCCTCCGAGGTCTCCTCCAGGCTGAGGTGCCGCTGCAGCCACGCACCAGGTCCGAGCTGGAGAGACGCCATGGCTACGTAGCCAGCGACGTCGCCGTAGCGTGCCAGAGCTCTCATCGTTCTAATCACCTGTAGTAAGTGTTGTCGTTCTTGACGGTCAAGCAGTGGTCGTCGATGGGGAACAGGTAGCCGTGCGCCGCCAGGTGGTGCGCGATGTGCAGCGCCTCCGAGGTCTCCTCCAGGCTGAGGTGCCGCTGCAGCCACGCACCAGGTCCGAGCTGGAGAGACGCCATGGCTACGTAGCCAGCGACGTCGCCGTAGCGTGCCAGAGCTCTCATCGTTCTAATCACCTGTAGTAAGTGTTGTCGTTCTTGACGGTCAAGCAGTGGTCGTCGATGGGGAACAGGTAGCCGTGCGCCGCCAGGTGGTGCGCGATGTGCAGCGCCTCCGAGGTCTCCTCCAGGCTGAGGTGCCGCTGCAGCCACGCACCAGGTCCGAGCTGGAGAGACGCCATGGCTACGTAGCCAGCGACGTCGCCGTAGCGTGCCAGAGCTCTCATCGTTCTAATCACCTGTAGTAAGTGTTGTCGTTCTTGACGGTCAAGCAGTGGTCGTCGATGGGGAACAGGTAGCCGTGCGCCGCCAGGTGGTGCGCGATGTGCAGCGCCTCCGAGGTCTCCTCCAGGCTGAGGTGCCGCTGCAGCCACGCCACTAGGTCCGAGCCCGTGAACACCTGGGGAAACACCGAGTTATACCATCTTGTGGCGTAGCGTGAAGAGATGTGTGGCGTGGCATGTGAAGTGGTATGTGGCATGTGGCGTGGCATGTTAAGTGACAATTGGCATGTGGCGTGACACGTGAAGAGATGTGTCGCATGTGGCGTGGCATGTGATTACATTAGGCATGTGGCGTCGCATTTGAAGTGAAATGTGGCATGTGGCGTAACATTTGGCATGTGGCGTGGCATATGAAGAGATATGTGGCATGTGAAGTGATATGTGGCGCGTGGCGTGACATGTGAAGTGATATGTCGTATGTGGCGTGGCATGTGAAGTGATATGTCGCAAGTGGCGTGGCATGTGAAGTGATATGTCGCATGTTACGTGGCTTGTGAAGTGATATATAGCGTGGCATGTGAAGAAAATGTGGCGTGGCATGTGAAGAATATATGGCGTGGCATGTGATGTGTAGATTTTTTTTTTAAATACGTATTGCCATGTATATTATATAATTATTTATATTTTAATACGTAAACTATGTAAACTCTTACAAGTTCTTTTACTTTCTTCCTTTTGTAAAATATAAATTGTTCTTTCAACTTATAAATTAATTTTGGTTTATGGTTACATTACAAAAATAGCTACAATAAAAGTATTACAGACTAATTGTTATATGCAGGTTGAAAAGTTTGTCCTTAGTCAGGAAAATTGAAAATAGTAAAAAGTGATATTACTGGCAAGCGGCACCCCTGTAAATAAAATATTTTATCTCGCGGACTTTTAAATTTCTTTTTCTATATTTTAATTAGATTGTCATATGCGTCACTTTTTTTAGTTTGTTCTTTTTCATTTCGTGGCGTCACCCAGTCCAAGGCTCTGACTGAAAATCAGCGCTGTGTGCTCCCATGCTCATATGGGGCACACAGCACCATGCTGAGTTGGGGCCTTTTTCCGGGATGTGCCACATGTGACAGGCGGTGTCTGGTGCTTCCGTCACTTGGGCAATTATTGGTTTTTGTTGCCCGAGTGAGGGAAGCTTCAGGCATCGTTTTAGTACGTAAGGCGTATTGTTTATGTTACGTGTGGCATTTTTCAGAATAAAGTTTCTTTCTTTCTAAATAATATGTGACTGGTGTTGACAACTAAGGTCCTAATACTCACGGAAGGTATCTTGGTCATGAAACTCTTGACAGTCTTCACTGGTACACCCGTGTTCTCATCTTGCATCTTCTCAATTATTGCCTCCATCTGAAACATTTTTGATGCGATTTTTGAGATACCAAAAACTACCAAACACCTCATGTAGCTGTTCAAGTTTTTACTTCAATTAGTACTCCCGGAGAGCCACAGTTCTTTTTGCAGATTTATTGAAACGGAGGTCTGATTATATACACCATGCTGAGTTGAGGCCTTTTTCCAGGTTGTGAATTGACACGGCGGTGTCTGGTGCTTCCGTCACTTGGGCAATTATTGGTTTTTGTTGCCCGAGTGGGGGAAGCTTCAGGCATCGTTTTAGTACTCAAGTACATAAATGTTTTGTAACGTGTGGCATAATTGCTTGATATAAATGTTTTTTCTTTCTTTCTTTCTTTCTTATTGCATAAAAAATATTAATTGATCATTATCATAAGTGGTAGCAAATTCTGCCATAGGCTGACGTAAATCAGAATTGAAACTCAGTCAGCTGAAATACCTTTTTATACACCAGATAGTTGGGCGACTCCTCCGGTGAGGGTATGGCAGACATCAAGGCCTGCACGCTTGGCGGGAGGCTGGCTATCATATCTTTCTTTTCCTTCTCTTTATCTTTCTCTTTGTCTTTATCTTTTTCATCCCTCACACATTTTGTGTTCTCCCTGAAACCATTACAAGCAAGATTAGAAAATTTGCACAAATCTCACAGTCAATAAATGCATTATTGTATTTCTTTCAGCACTGTAGCCAGCATCTTTAGTGGCCATGACACGCACTATGTGCCTAGCCAGAATGCATCAAAAATTTGATTTGGAAAGAAGTGTTTAATCTCATTGCAATGCAGTTGCTGACTGAACACTCGGGTTGTTTTGAGGGCTGCATCCCAACTGACCGCCTGTCGGACAGCTGCCATACAAACCATGCAGATAATGCTAGTTTGCAGTTGCCCACCAGTGACACATGTAACTGATAATAACTATGGATTGTGATGCAGAAACATTTGTAATAGAGATACAAAATAGGTCAGCAATCTGGAATACAAAATCCCCAGAATATCCCCGTTTAAAGGCTTCAAAGGTTCAACCGCTAGCCATAACGGTTTTTAAATGCGCATTCCGGTTGGGGTTGCGGATATCCCCCACCTGGCCTACTGCGGGAGTAAGTGGTTGTGCTTGTGGTTATGTACGTACTATACAATTGAACATATTGCATAGGGCACCTATGATCTTCTATCTCAGGATGACAAGCTAGGTGCAGTGCACTGTATAATATTGCAATCCTGGGATGTTTTTTTTTTTCTCTATACAAGTTAGTGCTTAAGTGTGATCTCACCTGATGGTAAGTGATGATGCAGCCAAGATGTTATTGTACTAACTTGGAAGGGTAAGTAAATTTACCCCAACGGTTTCTACAAGCATCGCACCGAAACGCTAAATCGCCTGGCGGTGCGTCTTGGCTGGTGGGGTGGTAACTAGCCACGGTTGAAGCTTGCCACCAGACCAGACCTGAGCCAATTGAGAAATTATAAAATTCCAAAGTGGCCCATGGTGGGAATCGAACCAGCGACCTGCCACTCGAATCCGAGCGCGCAGCCACTGCACCAGGACCTCCCTGGCCTTGTCTGCATACATGAACTGTTGTACTGCATATGGTTTAACATCAAGTTTACATCTTGCTTGGGCTCAGGTATAGATGACGTACCGTTGTTTTCCGGACAATCTATTCACATTTTCACCAAAGTTTTATCACGTAACCTTTTATACTGCTTCTAACTTTCGTATTATCACATAAATTAGACGAAAATTTTAAGAAAAAATTATTACTGAATATTCACAACATCGGAGTAAAATTCAAGTTAAGCATCTGACCATAGCATCTGACAGTAGTCTATGGCATCTGACAACTAGAAAAATGACGTTTCATATGTCATTACGCAATTTGACATATTTGTTTCGTCAAAATGTTTCGTCTTACGTTACGATTTGTTTATACTATGAAATACAAACGATAGAAAAACATTAATAGTTAAAAATAAATAAATTTAATTATATTTTTCCTTTTAATTATATTTGCCCTTTCATAGTAAAAATAACTTCAAAATTTTTAAATTTAAAAAATTTATTTCTCGGTAACTATTTAGGGTTCAAGAGCGAGCGAAGCGAGCTCAGGACTATAGGGCGCCCCGACTTGGATAATTTAGGTGACGAAGAGGATGGCGGGGCCTGCAAGGCCCCGCCATCCTCTGAGTGGTTATTTTCTTTTATGACCACGCAGAAATTAGGAGCCCCGCGAAGCGGGGCTCCGTCGACCAGCCCTTTTGTAGTAAAAATAACTTCGAAATTTTTAAATTTAAAAAATGTATTTCTCAGCAACTATTACATTCCAACAAATATGACTTGGGGAGAGGGTTACCGCCCTCCCCCCCCTCCCACCCCCCTCCGTAACAATACGTCGCCCTTTCATAGTAAAAATAACCTCGAAATTTTTAAATTTAAAAAATTTATTTCTCGGTAACTATTACGTTCCTACAAATATGGCTTAGGGGGAGGGTTACCCCCCTCCCCCTCCCTCCCCCTCCCACCCCCCTCCGTAACGGTATGGCATCTATACCTTAGCCCTTGCTTGTTTCTTGCTATTCTTTAATTACTAAGTAAATAAAAAAATTACCTGGACGGGCCCTGCTGACAGGCTTTCTGAGAAGCCTTCTCAGATGAGTTCATCGTCACCATTTTAATTTAATATTACACACCGAAAGACACAACATCCAAAAATTATCTGAACACCATTTTGAGTTCTGATATAGTATAATTTCACAGTAAGTACATTAGCATTGTTTATGTATACTATAAAAGGTACTGAATAAATGAATGAATTTATTAAAGGTAAATACCTTAGTTTAAGTACATTATAGAAGTTTAACACACATTTTATACACCGATTTTTAGAGTCAATTTTTTACACTCTTAACAACACTTGTAGGTTTCAGTATTATATTTTACAACGTAAATTTAGCACCGTAACATAAACTATTTACTGTAATTTATGAAAAACCATTTAAAATATCAACGCTACACTTTGTTAGAAGTAAAAATAGAGAAAAACAAAATTAGGGCGAATTTCCGTAGACTACTATTTCAAGAAAATGCATTTTATCTTTGGTTTATGTTCACACGCCGAACCGAAATGGGTTGAATTAGTTAAAATTTACAATAAACTACATTTTTTTCCAACATTTTATTCATGAAATCGTAATTAAATTCAAAAACGATACATCGAAGGAACGTAAAGGTACCTATCTGAGTACCTATCCAAATGTCAAAGTCGACGGCCATTATTATTTTTTATTTGTACCGTATTGAAAGGAGAAGACACTACTTTTAACAGGGCAGTAGAAAGAGATAAAAGATGGGAGGTGATTTAACTCGACTAAATGAAATGGCAGCGAAATTGCTAACTGTGTCAATCAATTTAAGTTGTCATCTTAATTCAGCCGATGTACATTTGAAGTTCGATAGCGCATGTGTTTACAAGTTTATTGAGCGCTTTCAGCTATTTTTAGAACGAGGATGGGAGGAAAATAATAATTAATTTACTATTTTTTTTAATAAATGCTTATATTTATTTGTTTGATTTCAATTTTTTGTACTTATCTCATATTATCATTATTTTTTTAGGGTTCTTTTAAATTACTTAGTAACTTAGATACTAACGGTAGTGGAGTTACAGAAAAATAGATGGCAGCACAATAGACAAATTGATCAACATTCAGATCAATAAATTAGCATGATAAAATTACAAAACACGTTCACTTTAAGCCTTGACATTCTCATATTATTACTATTAGTCCCAATTATAGCGTTATTTAAATAAGTTCTGTTCTTAATTCCTTTTTTATGTTACTTTACCGTATCTACCGTTACTTTTTTGGACTCAGGTCTAGTAGTGTAGTACGTAGTAAGTAGGTACGTAGGTACTAAAAAAGTAACGGGAATTGAGAAGTACCTTCGACTCATATTGATTGACTGAGTCCGTTTGAGTAACTTCCGGACCCCAGTATTCATTTCCGGGAAAATGGAATTTATTTTTAGTCTATAATAGTAGTCTAGCCAGTCATTTAATTATTATGTAAATATTATTATTATTTATCACCATTTCATCATAGTATTTGACGATCGAATGGCCTCTGCGTCGGAGGTCGTGGATTCGATTTCTACAACTGAAAAATGTTTGAGTGATGAGATATGGGCATGATTGGGCACCCGAACGACTTACGTAAATCTTTTTCGTACAAGCAAACAGTAGCGCCATCTGTCAAAATTCTATAGGTGGCTCCTGAGCGAACTACACCATGGCCTACTGTTGGTGGCAAAACAAGCATCTTTGGCACCGATAAACTGGCGACATTTTTTTCGCGCTGATTGCCCTGTCCAGGGTATTAATGTTTTCCAGTGTCTTGGTGTTTTTATATACCTACTTACTTATATTATTTTTATGTGTGTAGGCAAGCAGGGGAATTTTTCTGGATCGCCTACACCTTACTAAGTACCTACCTACAAGATCTTAGTTACTAAGTACTTCCTGACATTGCCCCTGCGTTAACGGTGTAGACGGCGTAGTGAAGCGAGTGACCTGCAGTTTAAAAACTAAAAATTTTACTTTCGAACGTCATGTATTTTGGGTCTTTAAGGGGATTGATTGAATTTATTTTTGTCTTTCTCACTCTCACGGAGATTTGGTAGGTGCTACATGCAGCGTCGCGGAAGAATATAGCAGAAAAACGACGTTTTACCTAATTACTCAAAAACTAAGCTGGTTATCAAAAATCCGTTCTAAGCGTTTTAGGATATTATTATTACCGATACATTAAAACAAAAATTACAATTACATCCATTGAAGTTTCCGATAAAATATAGAAAAACTGAGATTTTGGAGCAACTTTTGGGTGAACTTTGACGTGTAAATTTGAAAGTAATTTTCTTTATAGTTTTTGCATAAAACTTCATTCAAAATCACCTAAATACGGCTTGTAGGCCGTTAATCTAAAATCGCTTAGAAGTAGAAACACGATTGTATAAAATTTTCTCGATAGAAAGTTCTCCCAAGAGTTGCTCCAAAATCTCCGTTTTCTAATTTTGATCGAAAACTACTATGGATGTAATTGTAATATCTATTATAATATAACGTGTCGGTAATAACAATATCCAAAAACGCTGGGAAGGCTTTAGTATTTTAGTAATTAGGTAAAACGTCGTTTTGCTGTTATATTCTTCCGCGACGCTGCATGTCGCACCCGCCAATAACGTATTCGTGAGAGTGAGAAAGACAAAAATAAAGGCGACCTTGGTAGGAAAGGGTGTGTATAGTGCCGGGGTCTACACTACTTTTAGACAAAGAGACTGTAAAGTAAAAATCGACGTCCGCGTGGTAAAAGGTCATTTACTTTCAAACCGCGTCCCGAGGCCGCCCGGATCGCGCCCGGGCCTTTTCCTTGTCAATGCACTTGCCACAGACTATCAGCAGTCAATACAGATGCGACACTATAGTAATGTTATTATCTCGCTGCAGACTCGGCCATAAGTCATCCAAGTGTTTGCTTTTGTATTTCACTGCTGCTTTTGTATTTTAGTGAACAACAAAAGCGAAACACTCAGATGATTTATGGCCGAATCTGCACCGAGATAATAACATTAGTATAGGCAGTATGCAGCTCTAGGCTCTAGCTACATGACTCATCCATGCGTTTTTAGGGTTTCGTACCCAAAGGGTAAAAACGGGACCCTATTACTGAGACTTCGCTGTCCATCCGTACTCTTGGCGTATTCACGTAACGTGTCGGCTACATTTCGTGAAGTGAAATGTTTAAAAAGGTCATGGTATTTACGTATTTAAGCAGACGATATTGAAATCAAAACAATTTTTGCGAACACTGAAAAATTGCCTGATTTTACGACTTTGACATAAAAGCCTAAAATTGAATGTACATAATTCGAACCCTCGTAAACTTAGTTTTAAGTGGACTTGTAGTTATTACTATACATATGCGACAAATGTCATATTGACGTTTTACAAGAGCCTGTACGTTAGGCCTATGTAAAATAAAGATTTTTTACTTTGACTTTGACTTCAAAACGCAATATGATCGACAATCGTGAAATTAAATTTACTTTGTACGGTAAGGTTGAAAGATTGTATTTCCTATGTTGAAAACATTCAATTTTACACTCTATTAAACCAATAGATGTAAAGTTAATTTTTCTGTTATTTTTTGATTCACATCAGTGTGTGAAAAGGTTACATATGAATAGCCCCCTGGGAGGTTTCGGCCGTGGCTGGTTTCCACCCTATCAACAAAGATACACTGTCAATCGATTTACAGATTCTAAATCTACTGTATGTGTAGGTAGGTAGGTAATAAACTCTACCTATTTGAATTTGCACCGTGTCTACCAGTAACAAGTAAGTATGTATTCTTTGCGACATTTAAATGCAGGAATGTAATTTATCTACACATAACTGTTCTATTATGTTGTTAGATGTGCAATGTTATAATAACTGATTTACATTACACTTTCGGACGTGACAAACCTATGACAAAATAAGTGGAAAAGGAAGCTGAGGGATTAGGTATCTTCTTTTTCTACTTACTCAAATAAATATTTTCTAAAAATATATAAAATTCTCGTGTCAGTGTTTGTAAACAAACTCTTTCGAAACCGATTTTTTGGCTATTCTTTATACTAGGGTTGTAACGGAGGCTTACTTAGCGGAGGCGGAGGCGGATGCGGAGGTGAAGAGGTTCGCCTCCGCGGATGCGAAGGTCGGAGGCGGAGGCGGAGGTGAAATTTGTTGGGAAAATATAAATAAATTTATGATTAAATATTTAATACTTTAATAGAGTCAGCAACATTTATTTATATTATATATAATATAATGTGTACAATTGTACATACATGTTCATGATCCATCTTAGTAATCAAAATTGACAAGAGGCAAATTATATTTTACGAACAAAAGCTTTCACGTTGTTCTTCTAATTTACAAAGTTCTTCAAATTGTTCTTTATGTATAGATTTTAAATGCCCTTTCAGTGATGTTGTTTTCCGGCCTTTTCTTGAATAATTTTTCCCGCAACTTTTGCATTTTGCATAATTATCGTCTCCTTCTACAAAGTACTGCCGAATTTCACTAGTTTTCGGCTTCATCACGTTATTTAAATAACAATAACTAATAATTACGCACAAAATTACTTAAAACAATCACGACTCAATTGCAACTACGCGGTACCGAACGCTTTGACAAGTTGATTCCTGTTATTCATTCACACTCCCACCCCACCACCCGCTTGGCCGTGTTCCCGCGGCTTAAGCAAACTCTCGAGTCTCGACTCTCGACCATTTCACTTGAAAATTACCAACCTACTCTATGCTTGAAAACACGCAGCCGAGCGGCCGCGTCGCCTAGCGTCGCTCCTTGCGCGTTGTTTGTGATCGTAAATGAACTTCCGATATGACTCCGCATAAATTTTGCGGAGGCGGATGCGGAGGCGGAGGTTAAATTCTTTGCGGAAGTTCCGCAGTAACGGAGGCGGAGGCGGAGTTCCGTTACAACCCTACTTTATACCCATATATGGCAAGACAACGTTTGTCCGGGCAGCTAGTCTAATCCATCATGGGAAAATAACGTTTGCCGGGTCTGATACTGCGGACAGTAGATATAAAATTCATGTGTCAGTGTTTATAAACAAACTCCTCCGAAACGGCTTGACCGATTCTTATGAAATTTTTTGTCTACATTCGGTAGATCTGAGAATAGGTTGTAAGCTATTTTTCATACCCTTAAATGGTAAAACGACGTTTGCCCGGTCAGCTAATAAATGTTGAAATTATTGATTCTATACCATCTTATCTATCCTTTATTCGTTGTTGAGTGTATATGATTATTTAATGTTATCAATTAGATTATTGACGACCGAATGGCGTAGCGGCAGCGAACCTGCCGTCTGCGTCGGAGGTCGTGGGTTCGATTCCCACTACCTACTGGTAAATGTTTGTGTGATGAGCATAAATATTTTCCAGTGTCTGGATGTTTTTCAATATATAATATTTATGTACCTACCTATATTAGTATGTATAAATATTTATCAGTTATCTAGTAGGTACCCATAACACAAGCTATCGCTTCCTTTGGGGCTAGATTGCGATGTGTGTAATATCCTGATATTTATTTATTTATTTGTAAAGTACCTACTTACAGTTCAGAGACATGGTCCTTTACTATGCGGGCGATGGAGAGAGCTATGCTCGGAGTATCTCCACGCGATCAAATCAGGAATGAGGAGATCCGTAGACGAACCAGAGTCACCGACATAGCTCAACGTGTCGCGAAGCTGAAGTGGCAATGGGCACATATCTCTTAGAATCGACGGACGTTGGGGACCCAAAGTGCTGGAATGGCGACTCAGCACGGGTAAGCGCAGTGTTGGCAGACCTCCGACCAGATGATGCGTTAGTAGGTGCGTAGGTACATGCAGCGTCGCGGAAGAATATAACAGAAACACGACTTTTTACCTAATAAAAACCAAGCCAGTTATCAAAAATTTGTTTCTAAACGTTTTTGGATATTATTATTACCGACAGATTAAAACAAAAATAACAATTACATCCATTGCAGTTTCCGATAAAAATTAGAAAAACTTAGATTTTGGAGCAACTTTTGGGAGAACTCTCTATCGAAAAAATTAAGGTACCTATAGTACGGATAACAACGAATCCGTATAACTGAGGGCCGGATGATAGAGTTCCTACTGTACTTACTCCAAACATAGGACGGGAAATATGTGACGTGTCATGTTGAAGCCAAAAATTACTCAAATATGGCGTAGCGCGTCGTACATTTCGGTACCGCTGACAGCACATGCCGCTGTCGGTCGCTTACACTAGCGCCATTTTACAGTTTTGACAAATTAAAAATGGTGCTTCATGGCGGAGCCTAAAAATACATGTGTGACGTCACTTAAGTGCTGATCCTTTATATGTTTGATCATTGGTCGTATTGGAATGTAACTCATTCTACGTCATTGTTTCTATTTTTTTTTAAATGGACTAAAACATACAATATTATATTTATTGTAAATTGACTAAAATATACTCGTATACATATAATATTTGGGGTCCTAGCGCTACTAGCCTTTTAAAGGAAATTACAAAAAGTTAGTCGACATCACAGGAGACTGAAGAGCTGGCAACTACTTACCTCGGACATAGAATTAGCTTAGCTATTCAAGGGGGGAACGCTGCCAGTATCTTCGGAACCTTGCCATCAGGGACTCCTTTTAATAATATTTTTTACTTTTTAATCTAATATATAAAATTCTCTCGATTTTCTTTGTAACCAAACTCCTCCGAAACGGCTGGACCAATCTTTATGAAACTTTCAGGGTATGATCTCTGGGTCCGGGAGCGGGTTGTTATCTATATTTGATGTCCTTAAAGGCAAAACGAAGTTTGCCCGGTCAGCTAGTCTAATATATAAAATTCTCTCGATTTTCTTTGTAACCCAACTCCTCCGAAACGGCTGGATCGATCGATATGAAATTTTCAGGGTATGATCTCTGGGTCCGGGAGCGGGTTGTTATCTATTTTATATGTCCCTTAGTGAAAAAAAATTAATATGGCAAAACAACGTTTGCCGGGTCAGTTAGTATAGATACATTTATTGTTGTGGTCAACAATAAATAAGTAATTGCACTTTCGCAATAAACAACATTAGTAACGGTGATAACGATAAAGTGATAAGATATTACGAAATCACAACTTCATGTCAGTGGATAACTACATCTAAGTTTAAACTTCTATACTTAATATTATAGCTGAAGAGTTTGTTTGTTTGTTTAAACGCGATAGTAGTGTTACTATCTCGCTGCAGACTCGGTCATAAATCATTCGAGTGTTTCGCTTTTGTTGTTCTTTGTTGTGTTTGAGTTGTGCATTACTGCAGAACAACAAAAGCGAAACACTCGAATGATGTATGACCGAGTCTGCAGCGAGATAATAACACTACTATATAAGCTCTGGAACTATTTATGGTCTGAATTATGACGACCTCCCTGGCGCAGTGGCGGCGCGCTCGGATTCGAGTGGGAGGTCGCGGGTTCGATTCCCGCCACCGGCCACTTTGGAATATTATAATTTCTAAATTGGCTCAGGTCTGGTCTGGTGGGAGGCTTCGGCCGTGGCTATAATTACCAACCTACCAGCAACGGCGCACCGCCAAGCGATTTTAGCGTTCCGGTGCGATGCTTATAGAAACCGTTGGGGTAAATTAACTTACCCTTCCCAGTTAGTACGCTAACATCTTAGGCTACATCATCACGTACCATCAGGTGAGATCGCAGTCAAGAACTAACTTGTATAGAGTAAAAAACAATAGAGATACAAATTGTTTTTTTTTATGTTTGAGAGGTCATTTATTGCTGAAGGCTAGACATTTTTTTTAATTTTTATCGGACACTACAATGGATTTTACAGTAATAATAATAATATCCAATAAGTAACGATTTTAACGGACTTTTGATACCTGACCTGTGTACCTGACTTAGTTTTTAGTTATACGTCGTTTTGCTGTTATATATTCTTCCGCGACGCTGCATGTTGCACCTATCAACGTATCCGTGAGAGTAAAGAAGACAAAAATAAAATCAGTAAATTCTCTTAAAGGGATTTATTGAATTTATTTTTGTCTTTCTCACTCTCACGGATACGTTGGTAAGTGCAACATGCAGCGTCGCGTAAGAATGGAACAGAAAAACGACTTTTTACCTGATTACTCAAAAACTGTTAAGTTATCAAAAATCTGTTTCTTAGGTCTTTAATTAAGCGTTTTTGGATTAAATACCCAAAATACATGACGTTTAAATTTTAAAGTAATTGTATTTATAGTTTTTATATAACTAAAACTTCATTCAAAATCGCTTAAATATGTAGGTAGGTACTCGTATAGAGAGCAAACCAAGTCGCCGGAAGCAACTGGTGCAGTAGAGTTGGATATAAATAACGTATTTTATTTGTGGAGGTCAATTTATCAATTTACTAACACTCAATTTAAGTGCATATATGAGTTTATATTGATACACACTTCAAAGTAATTATGTCAACCAATTGCAGAATTCCTTCAGTCGATTTACGTCCACTGCTATGGACTTAAGACTACCATAAAGATTTTAATTATAACCTTGGGTTACATACCAAAATAGGTAGTTAAAAATGGAACCCTTATGGTGCACTTTCATTCGTCAGTTAAGTAATCTGTCTGTCTGTCTGTCACATTAGATTCTTTGTGTAATTATTTAATTGAGCTACTACAACACCATTGCAATAAAAACTTTAATAATTAGTTTGAGGATGTATTATTTAAAAACCTTTATTGTTAGAGGAGATTTTTTTATAAAGCAAAGCTCCGTAAACCTGTTGTTTATGTTGAAAACACTTTCCCGCTCTTTTGAAATGTCAACATGGCGGAACGTCTGCGTCAAAATGTCAAGGTCAAATGACGATCTCTTCGACATTTTATCGGAAACGTAATATTACCTATAAACGGTATGATAAATAAAATATAACTTATATCCTTGCGAGATTTTTTTAATAAAAAATCATTCTTAAAAAACTTCGTTTTAGAAGTCTGTATCTACTCAAAAGAAAAAAACGGTCAAGTGCGAGTCAGGTTCACGCACTCCAATTAATTCTCAATAGTAAAGTAAAACATTGCCTGCATAATTCAAAAACGAGAAAAAAACCACGTTTTTTTTTGTATCTGTCCCTATACATCATCTTTGAGAATTTTAACTGTCTTATTATACCAGATAGGTACAGCCGGACAGACGGACAGACAGACCGACTTTTTAGATACGGAAACCTAAAGACTAGAAGGCTTTAGAAGCCTTATTTAAGGCTTAGGCAAGGCCCCGAACTAGAAATGCATTCTGAATTGAATGTCAGACTATTGTAGGTTGAACCTATGAAAAGTGAAAGGTTAAAGGTCGCTTGTTAAATCAAATGTCCTGAATTTTGATTGCGTCAGTGAACAAAAAATCTTGTACCTAGATTGTATTACTGTCGATAGTTATTATAGGTAGGTACTAAAACACTAAAATAATCGAATGTGACAGATAAAATGACAGAGGGACAGACGGACAGATGAAGTAGGTACAATATACGGGTACTATTTTTATCATTTTGGTATGGAACCCTAATTATACGGTTAAGTCCAGATTTATGGTAGGTACTGAACCTTCGGAGCGAAATATCTACTCGCACTTGACTTATTTAGCCAGGTTTTCTATATTCCGCTTCTATATGGGAACCCCAAGGAACCCCGCACCAATCTTTCAAAATGTTGTCTCGCTATTTGCCACCCACTTAAGTGCGTTTTGCGCTGTGGTTTTGCGCTGACAGCGGAGCCTCATCGAAAGATTTTGACTCGACAAAGTGTGTCTGTTCGAACAAGCGCCATCGAAAGTGATTTTAGGATATCGTAAAGGTAGGTACTTAATACGTTTCGCCCCGACAAGGGAGCATCATCAGGAGACTTTGACTCGACAACGCGTATGTCTGTACAAACAAGCACCATCGAAAGTGATTTTAGAATGTCATATAGGTACTTAATACGTTTTGCGCCGACAACGGAGCATCATCAGAAAATGTTGACTCGACAACGTGTATGTCTGTTCGAACAAGCGCTATCGAAAGTGATTTTAGGATATCGTAAAGGTACTTAATACGTTTCGCGCCAACAACGGAGCATCATCAGGAGATTTTGACTCGACAACATGTAAGTATGTCTGTTCGAACAAGCACCATCGAGAGTGATTTGTGAAGTGGTGTGTGTGAGTGAAGCACCATCGAGAATGAATCGAAGATGTCCTTAAGTGTGTAAGATGTCCTTCGCTTTTTCGCCCCAACAGCGAAGCATCATCGGCTAAATTGGCTCTTCTCTTGGCTCAATGTGTAATATATGTTCGCAAAACGCCATCGAAAGCGATTTTTAAGATATCGTACCTACTCAGAACTAGAATCATAAAGTGCCTTTCGCCCCGACAGCGGAGCATCATCTGGAGCCGTTGACTCGACAGTGCACTGTTTGAACAAGCGCCATCGAAAGTGATTTGTAGGATTTCATTTACCTAAATGCGTTTCGCCCCGACAGCGGAGCATCATCAGGAAATATTGACTCGACAAAGTGTAGTGTTCGAACAAGCGCCATCGAAAGTGATTTTAGGATGTCGTAATATTTAATATTTGGTAGTTGTAATGTAATAATGGTAATGCGCCAAATGTTGCTAAACCGGTAAGTCGGCGTGCCTGCGGCTAGAGTGGCGTAATATGGCTTTTACATTGCACGATCAAAATACCTAGTTATCGAAAAAAATATAGGTATAATCCACGAAGACGCGCCTCACTTCACCAAGTCTTTCGGCCCTAAAAGCCCGCATTTTTTAACACGCTTTTTTATTAGCTTCACCTGTATGTTTGTATGTTTGTAACCGACTCCTTTGAGCTCGATTTTGTCCTACTTTGAACGATCAGATTTAATTCAAACTTTGCACACCTGTCAAAGACCGATGACAATGCAATAATTCGATTAAAATTTCCAATTATCTTAATTAGATTCGCCAGGATTAATTAATTTCTTTCCGCATCCTTTGCATGCGAGTAAGAGAGATAGAGCTAGTGCGCGAACTGCGCATGCGTGCAGCTCCACACTTACTCTTTTTAACACGCTTTTATTTTTAGCTTCACCTGTAAGCGTGTTTTTTTTAGTTTTTTGAACTATTATTTTACTTATACTCAACGCGGGTAAGCGATCACCGCCGCCCATTGACGTTTATAACGTTTATTGCTCGTAGCACCAGAGGAACTGCAAATGCGGTGCCGGCTTTTAAGTAATATTAATTTGTCTATCCACCCCTTGAATAACCCCATGTTATAGCTTTGAAGGAACAATGTTGCTGGTTCCATAGTTTGCATGTGCGTGGGGAGAAAGATCTGGCATACCGGGTGGTCGTGGATTGCCAGCCATCCAGGTGGAATGGATGGAACATGTTTCTACGCCGGAGTGTATGCATAGAGAAAGTGGAAGGAGGAATTACTTCAAACAGTTTTTCAAAGCACTCCCCCTTTAAACTATCGATAGAACACATAGAGTCAGCTAATTAATTTATAAATTAACCTATGCATAAAACTTTACATTCAAATAAAACTTGTACAAGAGTTTGACGAGAGAACTCAAACCATACTTGGAGTAATTTCCTAATCTATTCAAAATTTTCAATTTTCGTATTGCATGTCTCTAGAGACGATTCCGCCATTCTGCAATTTTACTGCATTATCAACTTGAGTCAACGACTCTAAGTCCTAACGTAAACATATCGTGTCGTATTGACTAAATTTTTTTTATTGTTATGCGCCATTTTTTGCTCCCGCCAAAATTATGAATCATAGACAAAATGCTTTGCAAAAATAAACCTGCGTTTTTATTTTCTTAAAGCCTTAAGTTTTGTGCATAGATCGTAATAGAAAGTAGGTTTTGTGGGCAAAAGTAACCACTAGGGCAAAAGAATGCAAAAATATTATAATATGATTTTTGCCTCCGAACTGAACAACTGAACAATACAGAATCATCCCACAGATCATAACTTAACAATGGATAAACCAATGCTTCAAATTTCGCCATTTTGTGGTACCTATGGCGGCTTTTCATCAGACTTCAAAAAAGGAGGTTCACAATTCAACTGTATTTATTTCAACCCACTTCAAAAAAGGAGGAGGTTCTCAATTCGAGTGTATGTTTTTATTTTATATGTTTGTTACCCTCCAGTCATAACTTTTGACTGGGTGAATCGATTTTGGTGACTCTTTTTTTATTAGAAAGCTGATGCTTCCCGTGTGGTCCCATTTCAATTTAGTCCAGTTCTGATAAAATATCTGAAAGGATGTATTCAACAGTACTTTGATGAGAGTTGAAGTCGGTTTTTTTGTTAATTAATTAACGTATTGGAACGAAGTTCCTTATCGCGCGTTGTGAAAGGGGGCTAGACGGAAAAAATTCATACGAAAAGTTGTAACGACACTTTTTGCTATAGTAAGCTATTTGTAAGCCGTGCGGCGTGCGCATGTTTCTCTGTCTGTCTCTCTCTCTCTTATAGAAGCAAGTCAGATATACTTCGTTCCATCCGGGTGTCCCTTGACACCTCTCAAGTTTTTTACCCTTTTGGTACGGAACCCTAATAAAACCGAAGATTTTTGTTTCAAATTGATTTCGAAATTGAGTTCGACTTTTGTGTTGACAAAGCAGCCCGCAACCTTGAATCGACGTCGACCGGTTGCACTTTAGACCCCACTGGCTCATTGGTGCGAAGTCTCATTTAGAAGGTGCAGGGTTCGGTGCTATGTCTTAAGAGGATTTATTGAATTTATTTTTGTCTTTCTCACTCTCACGGACACGTTTGTGGGTGCGACATGCAGCGTCGCGGAAGAATATAACAGAAAAACGACCTTTTACCTAATTGCCCAAAAACTAAGCCAGTTATCAAAAATCTGTTTCTAAGCGTATTACGATATTATTATTACTGACACATTAAAACAAAAATTACAAATACATCTATTGTAGTTTCCGATGAAAATTAGAAAAACTGAGATTTTGGGAGAACTTTCTATCGAGAAAGTTTTATCCAATCGTGTTTCTGCTTCTTAGCAATTTTAGATTAAAGACCCAAAATACATGAAGTTTAATTTTGAAAGTAATTGTCTTTATAGTTTTTAAGTAAAACTTCATTCAAAATCGCTTAAAAACGGTTTCTACGCCGTTAATATTCAATGCAACGGCCGCCAAATTCAAATTTTACTGTTTTTTCGTAATTATGCTAATAACACTCTAGGCTTATGACAGTAACTAAGTTATCGTTCATAATAAGCTTCGACCAACATCTAAAGAGGCTTTCGCTCGATTATTGCATCAAGGGCCGTATTTTAGTATATAGAGGGAGTAGCAGAGCAATGCTACAGTGAATTTAGAGCACACCAGTCCAGCTTTTAGCGAGTAATTAGGTAGATAAATAATATCACATATTTGAACAAGGAAAGTATTCTACCTTTTTATTTTTACTTGACACATAATAGAAATAAACAACAAGTTGTCATAGCAACCAATTCCACAGACTAACAATATACATTATCTCTAACACGTATACAGAAGCAGTGGTTGTAAAAGCCAAAGAAAAAAAAAAAAAAAAGCAGTGGTCCTGGAGACGGCACGCATTGTGAAGAGGTTCCTCACTCAAGAAGCCTGACCACCGATGGTTTGGGCCGTTAACGGCTTAGACGCCGTATTTAAGAGATTTTGAATGAAGTTTTATATAAAAACTATGAAGACAATTACCTACCTACTTTTAAATTTAAACGTCATGTATTCTCTATAGAAAGTTCTCCCAAAAGTTGCTCCAAGATCTGTTTTTCTAGTTTTTATCGGAAACTATAATGGATGTAGGTATTTGTAATTTTTGTTTTAATGTGTCTGTAATAATAATATTCAAAAACGCTAAGAAACCGATTTTTGATAACTGGCTTAGTTTTTGAGTAATTAGGTAAAAGGTCGATTTTCTGTTATATTATTCCGCGACGCTGCATGTCG
This sequence comes from Coenonympha arcania, assembly GCA_036785405.1. Taxonomy (NCBI): domain Eukaryota; kingdom Metazoa; phylum Arthropoda; class Insecta; order Lepidoptera; family Nymphalidae; genus Coenonympha; species Coenonympha arcania. The sequence continues at coordinate 2,689,821 of CM072081.1, forward strand.
CACCTACCCAACGTGTCTGTGAGAGTGAGAAAGACAAAAATAAATTCAATAAATCCCCTGAATGCTCCGAGACTCAATTTTTTAATATTTTTAATCGTTTTTTTATTTATTTTTAAATAGAAACATTGTTAAAAATATTATTAAATTGTAATAAAAATAAATGAGCGGAATTACGTTAATTAACTAACAAAAAAACCGACTTCAACTCTCATCAAACTAATGTTGAATCCATCCTAATCAAAAAATTAAGACTTATATGGTTTCCTCATGAATACCATCCATCATCAGAACTGGACTAAATTGAAATGGGACCACACGGGAAGCGTCAGCTTTCTAATAAAAAAAGAATCATCAAAATCAATTCACCCAGTCAAAAGTTATGAGGTAATAAACATAAAAAAATACAGTCGAATTAAGATTCTCCTCCTTTTTTGAAGTCGGTTGAAAATTGCGGGAATAGCAGAGAAAATAAAAACACCAAAATTAAACATAAGTAATATGTAATTAAAACTATAATGTTTATTTAATAAAGGAACGTAATCATAAAATAATCTCATTCAGTAAACACTAAAATATAACTTTTAAGTACAATCCAATATTCATACGAATTATTGTAGATACTTCAATCCATGACGGCGCGCCCCACTCTATCAGAATCACTTTTTTTTTACTCTATACAAGTTAGTACTTGACTGCGATCTCACCTGATGGTAAGTGATGATGCAGCCTAAGATGTTATCGTACTAACTTGGAAGGGTAAGTTAATTTACCCCAACGGTTTCTACAAGCATCGCACCGGAACGCTAAATCGCTTAGCGGTGCGTCTTTGCTGGTAGGGTGGTAACTAGCCACGGCCAAAGCCTCCCACCAGACCAGACCTGAGCCAGTTTAGAAATTATAAAATTCCAAAGTGGCCCGTGGCGGGAATCGAACCCGCGACCTCCCACTCGAATCCGAGCGCGCCGCCACTGCGCCAGGGAGGTCACTTATGTTTTTTTCGATTCGCATGGAGTTTGATAGAGTGGGGCGCGCCATCGTAGATTGAAATATCTATAAATTATAAACACTAAATACGTAAATATTAACGTAAAATAAAAATATTATCGTTATAGTAAGTAAAATTAATAAACTGTAAGTAATAGTTGTTTAAAACCTAAAACTTATGTTAGGTATGGGTATATAATTCTATGTACAATCATAATACACAGTAAATTAGGTTCAAATTATATATTGCACATCTTAATTTCAAAAGCAACCATGTTAAAAAATTGCTTCACGCGTTCGTTCTAGTTTTAAGTTATAATTATTATTCATTGCCTGTAATATTTTACAAGAGCCTGACATCGGAAAATTGAGGCAATCTTCCAATATCTTCCATTAAGGGGTTTCGGCTCAAGGAGCCCGCGAAATTTAAAATTTTATTTACTTTTTCGCAATTAGGCTAATTATTATACAACATAAGATGCAGGCCATATAATTTTTTTATTTGAAAGGAGAAAAAGATTGCCACGTATTTATTTATTTTATTAAAAGTGCTTTATTTATAGTGCTTCTTAATCTAATAACTTTTAAAAACATGTCTTTTATAATCAAGTTGAATTTTATTAATTCATTCATTAATTTACACAATTTTGATAAATCAGGTACTTATTTACAACAACAAAAAAATATTATACAATTATTATTTAGCTCTTTTAAATAAAATTAACAATTAAAGACAAAAGAAAATTCATATTATATTATAGGTACATGATAATTGGAATATTTACACATAAAATTAAAAAAGGCCAAACATGTTCTATAATGGTATAAACATATTACTTAACTATAAAAATCGCTTTGCTATCAATTTGCGTTCAACGTTTCTAGTAGTAGTTCTTTGTTGAGTTGTGCATTACTGCAGAACAACAAAAGCGAAATACTCGAATGATTTATGACCGAGTCTGCAGCGAGATAATAACACTACTATAGCGTTTTTCAGGACAGATTAATTTTTTTTGCTATAATCCGCTACTTGAAAAGATTCTGTATGGTACAATATGCAGGAACACTCCCCACATGAAACACCACATTGTAGAGTCGTAATCTACGATTTCGCATTGTGAAGTCAACATCTCCTGAGGATGTCCTGGTGTCGGGACGAAACGTGCGTCGAAGAAAGTGTTGGAAAATTGTGTGTGGTGTTTCATGTGGGCAGTGTTCCTGCATATTGTACCACAAATTAATTTGTCCTGTTAATTATGGATTTCCGCAAAATAACGCCTGCTTCCATTCAACATCGCGCGGCGTGTTTAAATTGTGATACCACCTTAACATTAATTGTGATGATAACGAAACATGTATTTTAAATGTTGTGTAGTGATAACAGAAAAATAATTGATGGTTATTTTTTTTTTTAGGAAAAAACCGCATTACCGGAAACATTGTAAAGATAGGACTGTACAAGTTTATAAAACTATTGTAAATGTAATTTACATAACGTTTCAAGCTGCAAAGTGGTTAAAATGTTCCTTTTAACGGCGTAGAAGCCGTATTTAAGCGATTTTGAATTAAGTTTTATTTAAAAACTATAAAGACTATTACTTTCAAATTTAAGAGCCCATAATACCTATGTACTTTTTGACGACCTCCCTGGCGCAGTGGCGGCGCGCTCGGATTCGAGTGGGAGGTCGCGGATTCGATTCCCGCCACGGGCCACTTTGGAATTTTATAATTTCTAATTTGGCTCAGGTCTGGTCTGGTGGGAGGCTTCGGCCGTGGCTAGTTACCACCCTACCAGCATAGACACACCGCCAAGCGATTTAGCGTTCCGGTGCGACGCTTGTAGAAACCGTTGGGGTAAATTTACTTACCCTTCCAAGTTAGTACGATAACATCTTAGGCTGTATCATCACTTACCATCAGGTGAGATCAGTCAAGTAGTAACTTGTATAAAGTAAAAAAAAAAATTATCAATGTTATCGTACTAAATTGGAAGGATAAGTAAATTTACCCCAAAGTTTTCTACAAGCATCGCACCGGAACGCTAAATCTCTTGGCGGTGCGTCTTTGCTAGTAGGGTGATAACTAGCCACGGCCAAAGCCTCCCACCAGACCAGACCTGAGCCAATTTAGAAACTATAAAATTCCAACCAGACCTGAGCCAATTTAGATTTTATAAAATTCCAAAGTGACCCGTGGCGCGAATCGAACCGGCGACCTCTCACTCGAATCCGAGCGCGCCGCCACTGCGTCAGGGTGGTCGTCAATCCATGGAATAAAAACATATTATTAAGTTTTTTTTTGTTTCCTGAAAAGCAGGGGCCATTGCTGTCCCTCTGGTTTGAAGCCTGCGATATGTTTATTCCCTAATGTTTACCATTCACTCCATTGGTCACAGACTCTTGCATGCTTTTCAAATGGAATGGGCTTAACGTGAACACTTCGTTTTCCACTAAATCCCTCAAATTCTCCCCACCGTATGACAGAAGTGGGGAAATCTCCACGTCTACGTCATCAGCTATAACGCCACCGGCTTGACGGATGTACTTCCTGTGAAGCCGCAGCAGGTCTTCCCTGGCGGTTGACGGACAGTCTTTTTTAGCCGAATCCGCATTCTTCAACGCTGAAAATTCGACGTCCCTCGCCACTTCGAGGCATATAAAGTTTTTGGCAAACTCAAAGACATCAAAAATGAATTTCTCCATCTTAATACCATTCGGTTCTGAGGGTTTCTGTTTCACACCACTATCATCGACATATGGGATTTTTTTCTTGGCAACGTGTAGTTTTAACTTTGATTCGTAGTCACAGATCTTAAGGAGGAATTCCGATGAGAAGTAGTGATTGCAGATGTTTCCGGCAGAAAATGTGAGTTGTCCGTCTGGATTCCTGCGTTCTGCTGCTTCATCTGTGAGCTCGGAGTATTCCACAACTTTATAAAACCCATTTACTCTACAAACAACACCCACTGGTTCACTTGGGGAAGATTTTCGGACAACTTTAGCAGCGCAGTCTGCGTTCTTCGTTTTGCAGTAGCCAATAAAAATTGGATCGGCCACTTTAATCAGAATGTTATCAACGGAATGTGCATGCAAATGTTTCACGCCTCGATTAACAATATCGTCCAGAACGCCTTGGCTTTTCAATGATCTGTAAATCCCTCCGTTACCGTCCGGCGCTGATGACAAGTGGTGTTTCTCTTCTAGAAATATTTTTCCGTTAAAATCGAAGCACGGCAGACGACCTTGCTCGAAGAAGACAATATTCTCTTCGTTCAAACCGAAGTAGTTGTGGCTTTTAAAGAATTCTGCAGTCGGTAACCGAGTGTGCTCAGATGTCATGATGTACCATGTGATGTTACCAGCTTTTCCGGTCCGTTCCTCAGCCATTTGCTGGACTCGAAGGATTCTTTCCGCTTGGATTTGGAACAGCGTCTTTCTAGATGGCAAGCCGACATCGTACATACCTTTCGGATGGCCGAACCCGAGCCTGGTGGCCTGTCCGCCCGCTAGCAGCAAAACTCCGACTTTGCTATCGGAAATCTCCTTAAAACCTATACTCTCATACTCCTCGCGTTTATCCTCGGATAACCCAGGCACAGACTCGTAATGCGCTTCCGGTATGGGTTTCAAATCGTCGTCGTTTTTCTCCAAGATCACTTTCGTGGTTTCCATAGCCCGATGGAATGTGTCGTTGATTTCGGCTAGATCCAACTTGTCTATTTCACTCGCGAGTGCTTCCCGCTCATTTTCGTCGAGTTCCGGCCAGAATTTAACCAAGTGTTCTTGACCGTGGGCCGCCAAACGGGAGTACAGTTCGTCGTAAGACATCGCGGAGCAGTACGTAATTTTCGCGTAATCAATCGCTCTGTTATCAAGTCCGATCGCGGCGATTAGAAAGTACACACTGCCCGTAGCTCGCCGTCTCGCTGTTGATCATTTTCTCCATTCTCCCACCACAATTTGAATTAAATAAAACACGTCGGCTGGTTTTCGCAATGACAGCTCGGCTCGCGATGTTTATTTACATTTTTTTAGGGCGAGCGTACACCATACAACTGTCAGTTAAGTGTCAAAATATCATAGACATTTAACACTATAGGAAGATATTGACATTAGCACAATAAATCAACATGCGCGTTCAGTCTTATTCGGTTTTATTTAGTCTATATTACTCTCTGAGGCGTCACTGACTACTACGCTAGAGTCTGGTATTATATGGGTATTATATAGTGATCTGTGGTGTTAGTAGTCTATGGGTGACGGGACTACTCTATGGATCCGTCTGCTGGATCCTGTGGCTGGATCCGTCATCCGTCAATCGTGTCAATGGAAAATGGCATATTTTCGTTCAGCGAGTTGTGTTATTTTTTATTAATTATCGTGAATTTTCTGCTAAACTTTATTTACAGTGGACTTTATTACTCGTTTTTCATATTAAAAGTGATATTACAACAAGTTTTCCATGTAAACATGACGGAGAAATCCAAAAAAAGGAAGCGCAGCACGCTAGGGCAACCTAACCAAACATATTTTATAAAGCGAGTTATCGACGAGAATTGGCAAAAATTACTATCAAGCAACCTCATGGAAGCTAAAACCGAAAAGGCCGAAGATAAAAAAGACCACTTCACCGGTGTTTTTCGGAGGGCGCGAAAAAAAAAAAACAGTGACGTTTCCAGCAACGTTAGGGATTTGAAATGTTTGAATTTAAGTAATAAACCGATAGATAATAATTCGGAGCAGCATAGAAACAGCTCTAAATGTGATAGCGAGCATAATAAACAGCAGAGTAGCGGTAATACTGAAAATAATGATAGCAAAACCTTAAATGGCAAAAGTAAAAAGCAGGCCAACAAACTAACAAAATTCATAGCAATGGACTGTGAGATGGTAGGAATAGGCTACGAAGGCGGTGATCACATGCTCGCAAGAGTGTCGCTAGTCAACAAATTTGGAGACTGCATTTATGACAAGTTCGTGAAGCCGCGAGAGGAAGTTGTAGATTATAGAACAAAAATTAGGTAAAGTATTTCGTATGGAATTTATTTTTTTAAAGCAAGACATTCACCTTATGTTAAGTTATTATTCTCTGATTAAACTTTTTTTTACTAGTACTCTATTATACTAGTACGCTGGATCAAACATTCTACACAATTGACAGCGCATTTTTTGTTCAAAATTGAAGCACCCTTGAAGGTCCACAGTACTAAATCGACATTTTTTGACACACGAAACAGATGTAGCGATAGAAAGAGACCACTTTACCTTTATCTCTCTCTCTCTGGTCCCTATTGCTATATCTGTTTCATATTGGATAAATATTCATAGTGGATAAATATTCCTGCAATAACCTTATTCTAATGGGCGCTTTCAATGCTCGGGTGGGGGTACAAGAGAAGCTGGAGAGGAAATAGTTTTAGGTGAATATGGGCATAGAAAGAGAAGCAAAAATGGACAAAAGCTGGAGGCTCCCGTACATCACAAACCACCACGTTCTGTTTTGAATATTTGAATTTTTTTTTTGGAATATTTTTCACTTTTTATTAATTATTTTCTTCAATATTGAAGGATTATATAAAAAATTAATATGATAGAAATGTTTTAATACCGATGAAGATTACAAATAAAAAATTGGTTGTCTGTAAAGTTGGTTTACGGACTATAGATTTACGTGATAACGTCATAATCATAGTCATAATCATTATTTTATGTAATTGTTATCGTGCCTCTCTATCGCTTGTTGCGCGCTCTCGCTTGCACGCACAGGCTCAGGTGGAACGTTACGCGGAACGTTACTATTTTTCATGAGTGCTGCTGGTAGTTATCAATTTATAAGATGTTATCACATCAAAAAATACGAGACCTGTATTTAAATTTCTTGCACTTTGTCTATTCCAGTGGTATTAGAAGAGAGGATCTTTTGAATGGTGAGGAGTTCGCTGTGGTGCAGAAGGAGGTGGCGGAGATCCTGCGCGGCAGGGTGCTGGTGGGGCACTCGCTGACCAACGACCTGGGGGTGCTGTTCCTGTCGCACCCCAAACGCAGCATACGAGACACCGCCAGATACAAACCTTTTAGAAAAGTATGTTAGTTTTATATACAAACCTTAAAGCTGGCCATACACGGGCAGCTCGAGCAGTTAACCAGTGATCAACATAAATGGACCGCTCTTGCAGTCAGAATCAACAGCTTGAAGCTGCCAGTGATAACTGCTCGAGCAGTTGGTTCAACAGCTCGAGCGGTCGGGAAGCGTGCGCGACGTGGAATGAAGAGCGCGGGAGGTAACTGCGCGAGAGCAGTTGTATACGATTTTCCTCGTATATTTTTATTTACTTGTTAATCAGTATTCAACGTCACTTGTCAATTACTAATCAATGTCACTTGTCAATGTGCACCATAGAATTACCACAGATAATTTCAAATGTTACTTCCTATCATTGACCTAGAATAATGTAATTACTACCTTCTTATTAACAGACATTCGGTCACAGACTTATGTTTATATAAATTTAATTCTTTTGTCTATTATTTTGCAACAATGTTTTACGGAGATTATTGAAGGCTCGTTGGCTTTGGTCGACACAAGTGTTTTTTCGGTGTGATTTTTTTTTCTACGCTGAAAAGTTGCTGATTTTTGTGTGTTTTTTACTAACTTTTTGTGGTGTTGGTACCTGGTAAGCAATAGATAAGTAAGGTATGGAGACGGAGCCGCCTCCAGAACCTCCCGACCCCGATGGGTTACAAAGTGACGGTGGCCCCCATGTGGCAAGTCAAGCCACCACTCGGAAGCGCCCGCTAGAGAGCGAACAAATCTCATCGGAAAGTTCTCCTCCGAAAAAATCGGAAACTCATGCATCCCGACCCGTACCCTCTACACAAACTATCTATATCCATCCTTCATTCGCCGATGGCCCTAAATGCTACGACAGAGAGGACAAAGGTCCCTTCTTGGTACATGTCTCGAGGGAAGTCTCGGACCCGTCTTCGGGAGTCACAATCCGCGCACTAAAGTTTGGCCAGTTCCTACATAAAAACAAGTTCCCAGGCATAATTAATGATGGTGTCAAAAGTGTTGGCCGTAACAAAGTTAGTGTTGAGTTTTCAACTCCCCAGGCGGCCAATGACTTTTTGGGTAACCCCATTCTGTCTTTGGCAAAGTACAAAGTTAATATTCCGACATTTAACATCACAAGGATGGGTCTGGTCCGAGGTGTCCCAACAGACTGGCCCATGGAGGAATTTATAGACTCCCTGGCACTTCCAACTGGTTGTGGTGAGGTTCTGAAGGCCCGCCGCCTTAATAGAAAAACTATGAATGATGGCATTGTAGAATGGGTTCCTACACAATCAGTGGTTGTGACTTTTAGAGGCCAAGTGCTCCCCAGCAGAGTTTTTTCATTTTATACCTCCCTCCCAGTGGAGACTTACAAATACCCCACCATCCAGTGCTTGAACTGCTGCCGTTTTGGGCATGTTAAAGCGCAGTGTAGATCCAAGCCCAGGTGCTATAGGTGTGCCCAGTCACATAGTGGTGAGTCGTGTGACATAACAAAAGAGAAATCCTCCTGTCTGCATTGCGATGGACAGCACTTTGCTACAGATAAAAACTGCCCAGAATTTGTACGCCAGCAGAACATTAAACTCCTCATGTCCCAAGAAAACATCTCATATGCTGAAGCTTCTTCCCCTACCCCCCATCCCGTAGATCTTATGCGGAGCTGACTAAGGAACTATTCTCAACACCTACTTACTCTTCCCGTACTACAAACTACCCTCGCCCAGCAAATCCTCCCCGCTCTTCAAACTCACCCCGCCCATCACCATCCAAATCCTATAGAGAAACAGTTGTCCGCTCCCCCCGACCCCGAGCCCCCTTAGCAAAGGGTTATGACAGACAAGCACACCAAAACATTGTAAACTCTCCATCGTCCGCCCAACCTAATGGCTGCGCCCTTGGCAGTAGCCAAACTGAATTCCCCGTCTCTTCAGGAAGAATGCTGGAAGACATAACAGCATTGCTCTTGAGCATCATTGCTCCGTGCAATGAACTCGCCCTACCGCCCAACGTTGCCAAAAATCTATCTGAACTCTTTAAAATCATAAATAATGGACCAAACAGTCCTCTTACAGTGGAACTGTAAAAGCCTACAAACTAAGAAACAAGATCTTATATCTTTAATCAACCTGCATAAACCCGTCATGATTGCCATCTCGGAGACATGGTTGAGACCGGGTTCCCGATTTCGGGTGCCTGGTTTCTTCTGTTTGCGGGATGACAGGGATGACGGCTATGCAGGCAGTGCCATTTTCATCAGGCACAATCTCCCCTTTACCTCTATCCCCATCCCCCCTCACAGTAACCAGATTAATGCTGTTGCTGTGAGGGCCTTAAATATATCCTTTCTTTCTCTGTATATCCCACATCCTCATCCTTCTCTCATCCCAGAACTCCAAACTATCATATCTGCTCTTCCAAATCCTATTGTGATTATGGGTGATCTTAATGGTGACCACACCCTGTGGGGGTGCCATAATTGTGACAGGTTTGCTCCGTTGCTGGTTGATATCTTTGAGGATATGAATCTTTGTACCCTAAATGATGGCACCCCAACCCGTAGAGTTTACCCATACCAGAACCCAAATTCTGCAGTAGACTTATCCATAACTTCCTCCTCCCTTGCCCCTCAAATATCCTGGAATGTCCTCCCCAGTACCTATGGTAGTGACCACTTCCCTATCATCCTATCTCTAAACTATAGACCCCACTATGTTCCCAAACCTGACCCTATGCTTAAATATAAATTACAGAAAGTAGATTGGTCTGCCTATGCTCAATCGGTTGATGATTTAATGGACTCTGCACCTGATCCTCGGATTGATGGTAACCTCTTGATTTGCTACGACTATCTGGTGAAATCCCTCACTTCTTCGGCCGATCTTAATATTCCTCTCAAAAAGCCTCCTCTTAAAAATTATTTGCCTCCCCCACCTTGGTGGGATGAGGAATGCAAGGAACTGTTTAATCAGAGAGTAGCTGCAGAAGAAGAGTACAAACTACATATGACAGAGGTCAATTTTATTAAATATCAACACTTAGATGCTAAAGTAAAAAGAATAGTATCCAAAAAGAAAAAGCTTAGCTGGACCAAATTCTGCGAGTCACTTAGTCCGAGATCTCCTTCCTCGGTTGTTTGGAATAACATGCGAAAGTTCCGGAGGGCAATCAACTACTCCGACCCAAGCTCGAACAATCCACAAGAATGGCTCAGCACCTTTGCTGCCAAACTAGCCCCCCCTTATGTTCCTAATGACCAAGATCTCCCTAGCCCAACTCCACCTATCTCACCTACGGATGAAATGGACTCCCCATTTACACTCCCAGAGCTCCAGACTGCTTTAAGTGGTCTGAAAGACTCAACCCCTGGTGAGGATGGAATCCCATACTCCTTTCTTGTAAACTTAAATCATAAATCTAAACTATACTTTCTAAATTTAATTAATAAATTCTTTGAAAATGGATCAATCCCAGATTCCTGGAAAACCCAAATTGTGATTCCAATCTTAAAACCTGGAAAAGACCCATCAGACCCAAATTCTTATAGGCCTATTGCACTTTCCTCTACTCTCGCCAAGATCATGGAGATCCTTCTTAAAAACCGATTGGAATGGGTGATGGAAAACAGAGGAGTACTGGCCACTTCACAATTTGGATTTCGCAAGGGACTCAGCACAACAGATAGTCTCAGCATACTCACTACGGACATTCGAACTGCCTTTGGAAAGGGAGAGTACCTTGTGGGTATTTTCCTAGATGTTGCTTCTGCATATGATAATGTTCTTCTTCCGGTACTCAGGCAAAAGTTGCAACAGCTGAGTGTTCCATCAAAGATTACTCATTTCATATGTAACCTGCTCTCTGGCAGGTCAGTGGTGGTAAAACACCAATCATCCATTCTCCCACCCAGACTAGTCTGGAAAGGTCTTCCCCAAGGCTCCGTCCTCAGTCCTCTACTCTACAGTATATATACTCATGACTTAGAATTGTCCACAAATAGTTTTTGTAACATCTTACAGTATGCTGACGACATTGCTCTTTATTATAACTCAGGCTCAATTGATGAAATATCCCACCGTTTAAACTCAGCTTTATTTTACTTAGGGCAGTGGCTCTCTGATCATGGCTTATCCCTATCAGTGACCAAATGCCAGGCAGTTGTGTTTACGAGGAAGAGATCTATCCCTAACATTAACATACACTATGAGGATCATCACATCAGCCTAGTAGATAAGGCAAAATTCCTTGGTGTCATTCTTGACAATAGATTGAAGGGATCAGCTCATGTTGAACATATAAGTAAAAAATGTGAGAAGGGCATCAACACTCTGCGCGCAGTAGCTGGAGTCTGGTGGGGCGCCCATGCCTATTCACTCAAATTGCTCTATAATGCTCTAGTCCGCAGCCACATTGACTATTGCTCATTTGTTTTAGACCCATTAAATAAAACCCTGTCTGAAAAGCTGAATAAAATCCAATACCGTTGCCTTAGAATCATCTTGGGTGCAATGAAGTCCTCTCCCACAAATGCGTTACAGGTTGAATGTGTTGACCCCCCTCTTCACCTTCGACGACAATACCTGTGTGACCGCTTCGTTACCAAAATGCTACAACACTCCTCCCACCCCCTGTGGTCTAAATTAACCCAGTTATCTGAAGTTCTCAGTTCTCAAAATCCCTCATCTTGCCTTTTGGATAGTTTCTTCAAGTTTACTAAACTCCCCCATCCCTCAATATCTTTCCAAATAAACCCTCTATTTTCTACATCCTATAAAGCCCTTATTTACACACCCCCAGTGGTCATGGATCTTGGTCTAGTTAAAGGAGCCCCAGATAGTAACACTAAATTTCAATCCATAATTCATGAAAATTGGTCAGACTATCTTCAGATATACACTGATGCCTCAAAATTATCCCCAGATAGCTGTGTTGGTGCAGCTTGCTGGGTACCTAAATATAAAATTTTATTACAATTTAAATGTCCACCTGAGTCCTCGGTGTTTACAGGGGAGGCTGTAGCTCTTCTAGAAGCAATCTTGTTTACCCGATCCCATAACCAGAAACAGACTGTTATATTTACAGACTCCCTTAGTTGTTTACTATCTATTAAAGAAAACCCATTCCGAAGTAAATCGAGAGCTCCCATTATTTTGAGTATTAGAGAAGCCTTGCTCTCCTGTCATCAAAATGGATTGGCTGTAACCCTTGTATGGATTCCAAGTCATTCTGGCATTGTTGGCAATGAAACAGCTGATATATGTGCTAAAGCCGCTATTCAAGTAGGCTCCCAGGAGCACTTCAAAAATAGTTGCCAAGATTTGAGTGCCTTGTCTAAAACATATCTGGACAAGTCCTGGAACACATATTGGTCCAACTCTAAAGTAATCAAAGGCAAATTTTATGCATCAGTTCAACCAGATATCCCAAGACGTCCATGGTTTTTCTTCCATAAACATGCAGACAGGAGGGTTACCTCTACAATATGCCGCTTGCGACTCGGCCACTCTTGCACCCCTGTACACCTACACAAGATCAGAGTTCGAGATCACTCCCTGTGTGAGTGTGGTTTAGATGAAGGTTCTGCTTCCCATATCCTCTTCTCCTGCCCTAAACTCCTTCATCCTTTGTATGATGTCCTACCATCCCAAATTCCCCGTCCTTTAAATGTTGAATGTTTGTTAATGTCCGTGTTCAGCCCATATTGTAAATTTCTGTGTAAATATATTAAATATAATAATATTAAGCTGTAAATATTTATGTATGTAATCTAATATGTAATATATTTTGTATTGTGCTGTTTCAGATCGGAGACTAACCAATAAAAAAAAAAAAAAAAAAAAAAGTATATATACTAACACAGATAATAATTAATCAACAAAAAAAATCAGTCACTTAGAAACTTTCAAAATTAAAAGTTGAATTATCCTCAAACTTGTCTCCTCCAATTCACGTGACACTGGCGAATGAATTGTACCCAGTTGGTACAACTACAAGCCAATAAACGAACAAAGAAGAAGAAGAACAATGTTTTACTCATTTTACTAGCAACCCAAAGTCTATCATAAATTTCTCTCTTTTTTCGCTACAACCAGCATACTGTACACATCATTTTCTACTTACTATACAAATTTTGTGCAATGTGAAAGCAAAATAAAGTTTTGAAACCAGCAAACAGTGTTTTCTACTGGTTAACCCCGGAACATTTTGGTCCTTCGAGCCGGATGACAAGAATCAGCGAGGATACAGCTCTGCTTCACAATCACATTGACGACCACACGTCCGCCATCGCCCATCAATTATGTCTCTGCCTCAAGGAGACCTGGAACGGCTGCTAGCCCAACGCAACGCAGTTAAGGGACGGATCACAAGAATATTTAACTTCGCGCAGCAAGAATTATCAGAAATCGACATCACCGAAGTAAAAGTTCGGTTGTCCGACCTACAAAAACTAATGGACAAGTATGAAAATTTACAAATTTACATCGAGATGGAAGACTCCGACAGCGCCGAAGACAAAACGCAAGTTGAAGATAAGTACTATACCACCAAAGCACTGCTACAAAAGGCAATCGACGCGCGCTCCGCACCCGCTTACACCGCAACCACGTGTCAAGATAACCACGTTTCGACCCTCAGGCTACCAAAGCTCGACATTCCTACATATGATGGATCGACTAAAGACTGGCACAACTTCAAAGGCATCTTTATGGCTACCATTGGAAACAGCAACCTACCAGCAGTTCAAAAATTGCAGTACCTAAAGTCATCACTACGAGGAGAGGCTGCCGGACTCATCAGCTCTCTGCTCATCACCGAGGAAAACTACCAAAAGGCCATGGACATCTTGATTCAACGGTATGAAAATAAAGTCATCATTGTAAATCACCACCTTAAAACTATTGTTAATCATGCAACTATAAATCGTAATAACCTTAAAGATTTTCTCGTAGCTTTGCAGCAAAGTTTAGATTCTCTCGGTGCCCTCTGCATTGACACAGCTAGTTGGGATGTTCTCTTAGTATTTATAATAACCCAAAAATTAGATAACTCACTACGAGCAGCATGGGAGATCAGTAGAAAAGAAACTAATTTACCAACATTTACTGAACTTCTAGAATTTCTAAACCTGCGGAGAACAGCCTTTGAATTAATCAATGACAAGAGTGGAGACAACAAGCCCCACAGCTCGATTAAACCTAAGGTAACCCATAGTGCAACAGCTGAGCATAATATTAATAATGTATGCGTGCTGTGTAAATCTAATCATTTGTTACATAAGTGTCCAGATTTTCTAAAAATGCTTCCACAACAAAGATATGACTTTGTCAAACAAAATTCACTTTGTCTGAATTGCATTAGACCTTTTAAACCTAATCACAGCTGCTCAAAACATAGGTGTTTTTTCTGCCGTCTGCGTCATCATTCTTTAATTCATATTAACAATAACAATTTGCCTTCAGCATCTCATGCACTTTCAAAACCTGCACCTGCTCAGATGTCTGCGCTTAATAAGCCTACATCTCCTGACACTCTAAAGCCAGACATTTCACAAAACCCGCTTGCAAACCCAAGCACCTCTGGCAATTGCCTGCCGGTTGTTCACAACGCTATGACTAAAAATTCTAAGAATATGCATGTTCTCTTATCCACAGCTGTCATCAGGATAGCAGATGCCAGTGGACAGTGGCACACGGCCAGAGCGCTTCTGGACTCGGGAAGTGAAGTCAGCCTCCTCACAACCAAGCTCGCTCTTAAACTTAATTGTAAGTTAAATTTCAATCAATGTTCTATTAAAGGAATAGGCTCATCTCAACTACATTCAAATGTATCTATTACTACTCAAATAGCATCACGCACTAGTGAATATCAAACCAGTCTTACATGCTTAGTGATGGACAATATTACAGTAAACTTACCACACTTCTATATCCACACTGACAACTGGAACATACCAACGCACACTGCTCACTCACTAGCAGATCCTACATTCAACACGCCCGGTGAGATAGACATTCTCATAGGCTCTCAACTTTTCTATTCTATTATATCTCCAGGTCACTACACTCTAGGACATAACCTACCATATCTAATTAACTCTGTATTTGGTTGGATTATATCAGGTCCATTCTTTGACTCACATTCGGTAAATCTATGTTCAAACACTCTAGTATCGCTACACCTCATGGAAGATCACAGCACTGACAAATTATTATCTAGGTTCTGGGAACAAGAGGAGTTAAGCCATAAGCCAGTACTCACACCAGACCAAGCATATTGCGAACAATTATTCACCGAGACTACAACAGTTGACGATTCAGGTAGATACACAGTTCATTTACCCATCAACCAAGACATGATTCACAAGCTAGGTGATTCATTCAATACAGCATATCGTTGCCTTCTGCAATTAGAGTCAAAATTTAGCAAAGATCCTAACTTGCACCAGCAATACAAAGCATTCATTCATGAATTCATTCAGCTTGATCACGCTGAAATAGTTTCAGGTGATTTTAAGTCAACAGGAAAATATCCTACATATTTTTTACCTCACATGCCGATAATAAGAGATAGCCTCAGCACTCGCTTGCGTACAGTTTTTAATGCAAGTTCCAGGAGTTCCACAGGGATCTCGTTGAACGACACCCTTTTTGAAGGTCCTAATATCTATAATAACATACTTGATATAATCATACGATTTAGAATGCATAAATTTGTGTTTTCTACAGACATTGTAAAAATGTTCAGAAATATTTTGGTACATCCTGAACAACGCTCACTTTTACGCTTGCTATGGAGAGATAACCAACAAGATCCTATTCAATTCTTGCAGCTCAAAACAGTCACATATGGCACCAAGTGTGCTCCATACTTAGCCTGCCGCACACTCAAAGATTTAGCAGACAAACACAAACATTCACACCCTCGGGCTGCTCAATGCATCCAAGAACAGTGTTACATGGATGACCTGATGGATGGAGCAGATGACATGCAGTCAGTCAAACAGCTCTGCGATGAGGTCACTGACTTGCTACATAAAGGTGGTTTCACACTACACAAGTGGTCATCAAACAACTTAGACATACTTACTCATGTTACATCCAACTTAACAGAACATACAAGTTCAAGCTCATATGAATTTACACCTGATTGTATTGTAAAGACACTAGGCATTCAGTGGATACCTACCAAAGACTGCTTTACTATATCCATTCCTAGCCAAGAAAATTCTCAAAACACAAAAAGAACAATTCTATCTAAAATAGCGAAGATCTATGATCCTTTGGGTTTACTTTCACCGACATCAATAAGTGCAAAGATTTTGATGCAAGACATTTGGAAAATAAAACTAGATTGGGACTCTTGCTTACCTAAAGAAATAGAAGAAAAATGGTTACAGTTTTATCAAAATTTACAATGCCTTACAAACTTTCAATTACCACGTTGTTACTTTTCAGACATCCCAAGTGAACTTACTCTTGTAGGGTTCGCAGACAGTTCATCCCGAGCATATGGTTCATGTTTATACCTACGAGCTACTTACCACAACAAACAACCCACATGTACACTCATTATGTCAAAAACAAAAGTTAGCCCTATCAAGGTAGTATCTATTCCGAGATTAGAGCTATGTGCAGCTTTACTTTTAGCAAAAATGACAAATAAAATAAAAAACATACTTGCTAAATTTCATATTCAACATACTTACTTATTTTCAGACTCTGAAGTAGTACTTCATTGGCTAAAATCCCCATACAAAAAATACAATGTTTATGTTTCAAACAGACTAATGGAGATTTTAGAGTTAACTTCAGTTGACAATTGGTTCCACATTAGTACCAAAGAAAACCCAGCTGACCTGCTTACTCGAGGTATCACAGCTGAGGAACTTGTGAAGTCAGACTTGTGGTGGACAGGTCCCCAGTGGTGTACTTCTGACTTCAAAAGCTGGCCCATTGCTATTCCACAGCCACTAGAAGAATCTGACAGTAGGTTAGAAGTGGTCAAGCCGAAGCCTCACACTTCTCATGTAGTTACTCCATCATTCACATTCTTTGAGTATTTTGACAGATTTTCTAATTTCTCTAAACTCAATAGAGTCATGGCATATGTTTTCAGATTTATAAACAACTGTAGAAGCAAAACAAAAAATACCTCATTTATTACAGTACAAGAACTTAGTCATGCACATAATTTTATTATTCGCACAGTACATCAGTCATGTTTTACTAAAGAAATTACAGAATTACAATCAATTGAAGACACTGATGTTACTAGTTCTTTCTACACATTTAAATCTAGCCCTTTGAGAAAATTGAACCCATTCTTGGACAACACAGGAATCCTTCGCGTAGGAGGTCGAATCAAACATTCAAACATACAGTATAATCATGCTCACCCAATCATACTGCCCTGTCAAACTCACATAACTACACTTATAATAGAACAGTATCACTACAGATTATTACATTCAGGTATACAGAACACACTAGCTAATGTAAGACTGACATACTGGCCTATTAAAGGTAGAAATGAAGTCAAGAAGGTTATTCACAGGTGTGTCCGATGCATTCGTTTTAGAGCTTCAACCTGTGAACAACAAATGGCTGACCTTCCCAGTCCAAGAGTGACTTTGGTTCGTGCTTTCACTCAGATTGGCATAGATTTTACTGGTGTGATCTATTTACGATCAAATATGACTCGCAACTGTAAATATAACAAAGGATATATTTGTTTAATGATTTGCCTTGCTACACGAGCTATTCATTTAGAATTAGTTAGTGATATGACTACCCAAACTTTTATAAATGCTCTCAAGAGACTAATTTTTCGAAGAGGTTACTGTTCTCACATCTATTCAGACAATGCTAGCACACTGAGAGGAGCTAACAATGAACTCGGTGAGCTCTACAAAATGTTCAAAAATGAAACTTCTTATAGTGAAATTGTTAATTTTTGTAGCACTAACAAAATTCAATGGAAATTCACCACAGCTCTAGCCAGCCACATGGGCGGAATATATGAAAGTGGTATTAAATCTGTAAAATCATTACTTAAGAGACAATTATGTAATATTAAGTTAACTTATGAACTTCTAAACACTGTACTCATACAGATTGAAGGTATTCTAAATAGCAGACCATTATGCCCTTTGCATGATGAACAGAATGATTTAGCTTGCTTGACCCCCGGTCATTTCATAATAGGAGCACCTATCGTAGACATACCAGAACCCAATGTATGTGATATTTCTGAAAATAGACTATCTTTGTATCAAAAGGTTACTAAATTCAAACAACAATTTTGGAAACAGTTTTATAAGCAGTATTTATCAGAATTACAAACTAGAAATAAATGGTTATCCAAAAGTGTCAACTTAGAAATAGGAAATATAGTTTTAATTAAAGACGAAAATACTCCACCTGCTAGCTGGCCTTTAGGCAAAGTTACTCAAGTCTATAAAAATTCAAGTGACAATCTTGTTCGGTCTGTTCTTCTTAAGACAGCTACAGGAGAATATCATCGTCCTATTCATAAGTTAGTCCTACTAATATAGTAAGTTTTAATATAAGTTTTCATAGTTAACACACTATGAATGGTCCTTTGAGTTGATATTAATGTAAATCAATAATTGTTTATGTTTTGAAATCAATTCTTAACATTATGCAATAATGTATTGTTATTATTTAACCTATCAATTAAATGTACTAGTTTTTATAACTTGTGTATAAAACACTAGTTGTAACAATTTATTTACTAAGTATGTTCGCTAATCATAAACTTTGAATTCACAACTTTTTTTTCTCAAAATTTCACTTGGCAAATGTATCAAATATTTTTTCTACATATTTACTTTCACTAGCACTTTATTGTATAACTTCTATTAGTAATTAATAATTCAACTTTCTATTGTAAAATTTCAATATTTTATATAGTTTTCTTTCCTTGCCTGGGAGTTATGTATACGATTTTCCTCGTATATTTTTATTTACTTGTTAATCAGTATTCAACGTCACTTGTCAATTACTAATCAATGTCACTTGTCAATGTGCACCATAGAATTACCACAGATAATTTCAAATGTTACTTCCTATCATTGACCTAGAATAATGTAATTACTACCTTCTTATTAACAGACATTCGGTCACAGACTTATGTTTATATAAATTTAATTCTTTTGTCTATTATTTTGCAACAATGTTTTACTCATTTTACTAGCAACCCAAAGTCTATCATAAATTTCTCTTTGGCTACAACCAGCATACTGTACACATCATTTTCTACTTACTATACAAATTTTGTGCAATGTGAAAGCAAAATAAAGTTTTGAAACCAGCAAACAGTGTTTTCTACTGGTCAACCCCGGAACAGCAGTCGACAGTTCGAGCAGTCAGTGTATGGCTGGCGAATGCTTGACTGCGCTATGAAAATTCACCATGCTGTCGACCCCCCGAATCAGTTGCAACTGCTCGAGCGGTTCGTGTATGTGCGTCCATAGTACTCTGCAGCTGCACTGTGCAGTCGCAGCTTGAAGCTGTCGCCCCTGACTGCTTCAAGCGGTCCGTGCCGGCCTTAGCTTTTTCATTTAATTTGCAAGTGGAGCATAATTTAAGATTTTTAGAGTTTCATACCCAAAGGGTAAAAACGGAACCCTATTACTTAGACTTCGCTGTCCATCCGTTCGTCCATCTGCCACCAGGCTGTATCTCTTGAACCGAGATAGTTAGACACTTGAAATTTTCAGACGATTTGCCACTATGGCAACTCTTTCAATACACAACAAGAAAACTAAATCATGTTTGCTATGTTGGAGCCCCCTTTAATCGTCATTTTATTCTATTTTTTAGCATAATATTGGTTGTAATAGCGGCATCAGAAATGAATCATCTGTGATAATTGTATCATCTGTGATATTTCCTATGATGAAATACATTCAATTTTACACTCTAAGCCAATAGGTGTAAAGTTCATTTTCAGTGTTAATATTTTTTCTTTTTCTTGTATCACATCACTGAGTTTGTGAAAACGTTACGAGAATGTCATAGCTGTTTTTTACCCTTCGTGTACGGAACCCTAAAACCCCCCGTTCTTTAGGGTACACTAAAACCAACATGTTTTCCACAGATAACGAAAGGCAGTACGCCGTCTCTCAAGCGTCTAGCCAAAGAGATCCTCGGCATAGACATCCAGGCCGGCGAGCATAGTTCCGTGGAAGACGCGCGTGCCGTCATGCAGCTGTACTGCTGCGTCGCCAAGACCTGGGAGCAGTCCCTCAGCGAGAAGAAAGGATACAAGAAGTAGAAGAAAGGATACAGGAAGTAGAAGAAAGGATACAAGAAGTAGAAGGAAGGATACAGGAAGTAGAAGAAAGGATACAAGAAGTAGAAGAAACCGGCCGTTACAGCAGGCCTTGCGTAGTTCCTTGTGATCCGCTTAGCGCTAGTGTCGCACTGGCAGCCATTTTGGCCAGCGCCATCTGGCTGTCAGTTTCATATAGTGTTTTAGTGCCACTATACTATTTCCATTCGTTTATTTTCTCTTTGACACATGAAACAGATATAGCAATAGCGAGGGACCAGAAAGAGACAACTTTTCCTGTATCTCTCTCTGGTCCCTCGCTATTGCTATATAAGTCATAAGTCATTTACCTATTAATAATTTTCATTACACGTCAATACATAATTACACATAATAAATTAATTATAAAATAAAGTTAATAGTTACTTTATTAATAAAGTAATATCTATATAATATTAGTATACAAGGTATGCAATTTTACAGTATTTTAATCGTCAAAAATTCTTTATAACTGTAGAAAGACTTCTCTACAAGCCAGTTCTTAAGTTGTTTTTGAAACAATTAATGCTCTGGGCATTTTTAATACTCTCGGGGATTCTGTTAAATACCTCCGGACCCATTCCTGCAACCTTTTCGAAGCTTTCTTGAGTCTGTGGTATTTCGAAAGAAGTCTGTTCGAGTGTCGTTTCCCGGTGCCCCTGCTCAAGAACACATGTTTATTTTGCGCCACGTAGACGGCAATACTAAAGATTAGTAATGCAGGTAGGGTTAGAATACCCAATTCCGTGAAGTAAGGCCGCGCTGAGGTTTCCTGTGATATGTGGGCGAGTATTCTGACTGCACGCTTCTGCAGTCTGAATACGCGCTCCCATTCTGCACTGCATATATCTGTTTCATGTGATTTCATGTGTCAAAGAGAAAATAAAAGAATGGAAAGAGTATAAATTATCTGTGCCAGTGAGGGTGCTGCTATTGCGGTTGTGATGCATAAATTCTCATTGCTTTAGGTATTATATTTATGAGGATAAAACCACAAAACGAAAATAAAAACACACCTCACTGTGTTCACAGTATAGACAGCATACCAAACAAATCAATAACGGCGTTAGTTCCAGTTTTGGCCACAGGTTACAACAGTTTGTGGCATTTAAGACTTTAATTTCAATCCACTTTGCATAGACAGTGGCGTCTTCATTTTTCAACTCTTTCATGCCAAGTTATAAATAAAACCAAATTGTTCTACTATTTGGCTAATGAAGCAAATAAAATTAAAGCGTTAATATGCAGTGCCTTTAATTATATATTATTTATTCTGTGAGAGGTGTATTTGATCTGCCAAAATTAATTTGTCTAATACAAAATGTGATAAATTTTTGTTTGTGATTAAAATTTTCAGTCGATGTAAAATCCAACTGCTATCTTTGGCCATATGCTAAAATAATGATGGCGCAAATACGTTTCATAGGTAAATGCATTTTTTAATGAAATCAAGGTCTAATAAATAATTTTTCTGTTATAAGTTTTTTTTCAAGAGATCTCGCAGAATTCAGGTTTTATTAAATTTTTTGCAATTTGCAAGCTCTCAAGGGATGATTTATTTATATATAAACATGTAATGCTTTTCCCGCAATTTTGCTATCAAAAGCAAAGGTATGCAGTTATTACTGTATGATCAAAAGCCAAAAGAGTTAACAGTTTAGAACTGCGAAAAATCAAATAAAAGTTGAATTTCGCGGGGTTTAGATTAGCAAGTTATAATATTTTTGTAAATAATTGATTGAGCTTTTTGTAATAAACCGATTTTTTAGAAAAAGTTTATTATTTTATCCTAGGTGAAAATAAATATCCCATGTATATAGATATTTCAATCCACGAAGACGCGCCCCGCTCTGTCAAACTCCATACTAATCGAATGAAACGTTAGCGATTTTGATAGAGTGGGGCGCGCCGTCATGGATTTGAAATATTTATAATACAAACAATTGAGAAAGAATATCTAGGGTGTTTTCTTTTGATTTGGTAGCTTACTCGCTGACACTAGCGAGGTTACAGTATATCTTCGTACCAAATTTCATCTAAAAGGTATAAAAGATCAGTTGGTCACATGGTCTCCGCACATTCTACATTTTTTGAATAACGTTCGAAAGCGATGTAAAAAACGCTTTAAATCATTTAATTAAATGTACAGATATTCTGTATCTGAGTTATAATCACTGTTGTCTATGGTCCGCTATACATTGCTGCTTTACTAAATGGAACAAAAATAATATTTTGTGGAAAACCTTCAATGGATAATAAATAAATGTCACTGAAGGCCACTGACATGTTCATTGAGATACGGAATAGGGGGGCAGGTCCTCCAAATATTAACTTGCTTGAATTCGATAGGAAGAAAGGTTTATTGGGGTTGAGTGTACGCTTCTACAATATGATCCCGAATTCCCGAAGTCTGTTTTGGACTTACCTTTACACAGGTTTAAAGACACTGTCAAAAAACATTTAATAAATCGTGGTTGCTATACCGTTGAAGAAACTCTTAACAACAAAGATTCTTGGAATAAATAAATAAATATCAGGACATTACACACGTCGCAATCTAGCCCCAAAGTAAGCGATAGCTTGTGTTATAGATAACTAATAAATATACATACATACTAATATACTTAAATATGATATACCTATTGAAAAACACCCAGACACTGGTAAACATTCATGCTCATCACACAAACATTTACCAGCAGTGGGAATCGAATCCACGACCCCCGACGCAGACGGCAGGTTCGCTGCTGCTACGCCCATTCGGTCGTCAAATGATAGGATTATGCTTCCATCTCCTCACGAGATATCTTAAACATATGTAATACTTTATAAGAAATCCTGTATTATAAAAATGACATTTTCGAAAAGAGCAAGCGCTGAGTTTTTTGCCAGTTCTTCTCGGTGCAAACCTGCTTTCCTGACCTGGGGGCTATTCACGTTACGTGTCGGCTACATTTCGTATTGTGATATGTTTAAAAAGGTGATGGTGTTTACGATATAAGCAGACGATATTGAATTTAAAACATTTTTTGCGAACCCTGGAAAATTAATTTTAAAACAATTGAAATAGAGCGTAAAATTGAATGTAGTTCAAAACGCCATATTGGTCGACAGTTCCGAGATTGAAATTATTTAAGCGCGTCAAATTTGAGCATTGTATTTCCTATTATGAAATACATTCAATTTTACACTCTAAGCCAATACATGTAGGTTCATATTTCAGTGTTAATATTTTTTTCTTTTTCTTGTATCACATCACTGAGTGTGTGAAAACGTTACGAGAATGTCATAGCTGGCGGTAGAGTTTTGACTTTTCATAAAAGCCTAAAAAATAAACATTTTCATTTTCATTCAAAGTAAATAAAACACGTAAATGTTATGTATATAAAAGTGTATATTAATAAGTGTATATCAATTCATTTCATAATATATATTTCAAGCGTGCACGATATCTATTAGCGGCGGCGGCGCGTTCCCTGCGTTGTTGGCGATGCTCTGCTGGAAGTACTGCATGCGGTTCGCCAGTTCGATTCCCGGGTAGGCTTCTGGCTTCTTGGCAGTCACTCGCGGCTGCTGTG
Source organism: Coenonympha arcania (assembly GCA_036785405.1). Lineage (NCBI taxonomy): Eukaryota > Metazoa > Arthropoda > Insecta > Lepidoptera > Nymphalidae > Coenonympha > Coenonympha arcania. The sequence continues at coordinate 2,713,772 of CM072081.1, forward strand.
AAGAGAAAAAAAATAACAATTAAGTCAAATTGTCTTTTGATTGCGAAAAACTTTTTATCCTCTATCTCAGATTATATCCTACAGTTTAGTACTTGACTGCGACCTACGTTCATGTAATGAAGTCTTTGTACGTGATTTTAGTCCACATCAAAGGCGTTGAATTTTTATTCACTCTTGATTTGAAGGCGCCCGGGTTGTAAGTGGCAGGAAAGACACTGCCTGGGAGTGTATTCCAGGCTTTTGCAGTGCGTATCAGGAACGAGGAATCAAACCGCTTCGTACGCGTCTTTGGTACGTCGACTATGTATGGGTGGAAGCCTTTACGATGCCTTGCCGTTCTATGGTAGAAAGGTGACGGAGGAACCAATCAACCAAATTAAAAAGTTCCTGAGCAGAGTCTCCGAAATATATTCTATACTTAGAATACCGACAGACAGGCAACCTTACGACGATGTTTAAGGCTTTGGAATTTTTTGTGGACCAGTGTCGGGTTGCCGAGGACGGCGGTCATTGCACCTGTGCGAGCGAGAGGCATTATTTTGACGCGGGAGTGACAGAGACAGGTAGTAACAGGTTAATGTACGAAATTCTTTCTATTCGGCGACCGGACTTTAGCACGGCGATCCACCGAATCCAAAGCATCAAGTTGAAGGCCTACTGCGATTTCAGTGGCATGCAGTCACTGACAAGAAACCTCAGGATTGAGAGCGCGCTTGCCTAGAAAATGCCTATTCACTCTTCTCTTGAAGGCACCCAGATTGTACTTGGCTGGAAACACGGATGCTGGAAGGGCGTTCCACACCTTAACGGTTCGTATCAGACACGTGGAAGAAAAACGTTTCGCGCGAGTTTGTTGGATGTCAAAACCACATTGTAATTTTATGTGCATTGCAGTGCATATGTTAAGTGTGGGAGTGTGAGTGTTTTGTGTGTGTGTGTGTGTGTGTGTGTGTGTGTGTGTGTGTGTGTGTGTGTGTGTGTGTGTGAGCGAGTGAGTGTGGGTGAGTGTTTGTGTGTGTGTGTGCGTAATTTACGTCAACCTTTTTCATACAAGAAAAACGTAGCGCATTTGTGTCAAAGTTTCTGCTAATACGCCGCAACACGGCAGTGACCCTGTTGGCAGGCCAGTCTCATCACGTGGCCGTCCCGGCTACAAGTAGGGGTCCGGACCTCAATATTTCAGATGGTTGCCGCTCGCGGGCCGAGTTGCACGCGCTAGTTCTGTACAGTCTATTTTACGCGCCGTCTGACTACAGCAGCCCTAGTACGTCGTAAGAGATAAAGTTAGGCCATAGAAAGAGACCACAACATTGCGTTTGTTGCGTGTCGATTTAGAGGGCGGGGCCAGGCGCTATTGCGAACTGAATTGCACTTTTTGTGTCAGCGCTAGAGTCGCTGTTTCTTTAAATAATTGTGCGGAGTGGACCTTCTGGTACTATTTAGTGTTCTGTGCTGTTGGTGTCAAAACAAGCGTTTTTGGCACCAGTAAACTGGCGACATTTTTTCGCGCGGTCAGCCGTGTCCTGCGTATACGTCTATTTAAAAGCGTTAAATGCTAACCTTGAGTCGTTTGGTGTAGTGCATCATCTTGATGTGCTTGTAGGTGGACGTCTGCCAGCTGAAGGTGGCGGGGCACAGCGGGCACTTGAAGCTCTTCGCCTCGGAGCGGTTCGTGTGCATCGCCCACACGTGACCCTTCAGTCGCTTCACAGTCTATAACAAAACATACACAAGTTATATTAAAAAAAAAAGACGTGTGGCACTCGGAGACTGCCGCGGTAAAGCTATTGCATAGCTGTTTTTATCAACTTATGCAATTATTATTGCCAACTATCGATGAATAGCAGAACTATTAATGACTTTTTGAATAATTATAATTAAACAACCACCGTCACCTAGAGACAAGTTGCTACAACGAGTCAAGCGTGATATTTCAAAAAGTCATTTAAAGTTCTGCTATTTATCAATAGATGGCAAAACTAAAAAGCGTTAGGTTTTTCGTTACGGAATTTCTGGATTCTGTCTCCACGCTCAAGGCCCGCGATATAATGCAATAGCTAAAAAAAAACTAGCCGCCATGCACAGAGAATCATTGCTTCAAAAAAAAATCATATCGACTTGTTGTGAAATGAAGTGATAGAGGTCTCACCTTGTACGATTTCCCGCATATCTCGCAAAGGTGCTCTCCGTCCGGCTCCCTCTCGTTGCAAAGTGAAGTGAGAGGTCTCACCTTGTACGCATATCCCTCTTGTTATAAAGTGAAGTGAGAGGTCTCACCTTGTACGCATATCCCTCTTGTTGTGAACTGAGGGGTCTCACCTTGTACGCATATCCCTCTTGTTGTGAAGTGAGGGGTCTCACCTTGTACACATATCCCTCTTGTTGTGTAGTGAGGGGTCTCACCTTGTACGCATATCCCTCTTGTTGTGAAGTGAGGGGGTCTCACCTTGTAGGCATATCCCTCTTGTTGTGAAGTGAGGGGTCTCACCTTGCACATATATCCCTCTTGTTGTGAAGTGAGGGGTCTCACCTTGTACACATATCCCTCTTGTTGTGTAGTGAGGGGTCTCACCTTGTAGGCATATCCCTCTTGTTGTGAAGTGAGGGGTCTCACCTTGTACGCATATCCTCCCCTTGTACGCATATCCCTCTTGTTGTGAAGTGAGGGGTCTCCCCTTGTACGCATATCTCTCTTGTTGTGAAGTGAAGTGAGAAGTCTCACCTTGTACGATTTCCCGCATATCTCGCACAGGTGCTCTCCGTCCGGCTCCCTCTTGTTTTTGCCCTCGTGTATGTTGTTCATGTGCGCCACCATAATTTTCGCTGTCTTAAATGGCTGCAAAACAAACAAAACCGTTATGATATTCTCGTAACGTTTTCACACACTTAGTGATGTGAAAGAAGAAAAAAAAAATTAACACTGAAAAATGAACTTTACAACTATTGGCGTAGAGTGTAAAGTTGAATGTATTTCATCATAGGAAATACAATGCTCGACTTTAACGCGCTTAAGTAATTTCAATCTCAGAATTGTCGACCAACATGGCGTTGTGAACTACATTCAATTTCACGCTCTGAAATAAAATCAACTTTTCAGTGTTCGCAAAAAATGTTCCGATTTCAATATTGTCTGCTTATATACGTAAATGCCATCACCTTTCTAAACATTTCACATCACGAAATGTAGCCGACACGTAACGTGAATAGCCCCCCTGCAACTAATATAACTGTTATGACGTAATGTCAAGCCAGGTTCACTTATCACGTGATCGAACAAACGACAGGTAGCCGTCTCGACGTACTAATTTCAGACGGCCGCCGCGCGCCGGCTAGGTTGCACGCGTTAGTTCTTGTACGGTCTATTTCACGCGCTGCGTGCGCCTGATTTCGAGGCAACCTCAATACGTCGAAAGAGATAAAGTTACGCGATAGAAAGAGACCACAACTTTAGGTGCATAGCAGAGGCGGAGCCAGACGCTATTGCGATCTGAATTGCACTTTTTTGTGTCAGCGCTAGACTCGTTATTTCTTTAAATCATCTTGCGGAGTGAACCTTCTGTACTGTTAGATACTATTATGTATTCCGTGGTAATGTTTAAGAATAAGGATTTCATCATGCCATATGGCTAGAAGAGCTGATGATATTACCTTGAAGCATATGGAGCACTGGTACTTGATGATCTTGAGGTGTTCCCAGTCGATGTGGTCGTTCATGCACCAGCGCGTCGCGAACTTCTTCCCGCAGAACTGGCACGCGTGGCTGCAACGACCAACCTCAATAGAGACGAGAAAACTAACAAAACTACAGATATTTCAACGCACAACGTCGCACTTCACTCAGTCATAATCGCTTTATATGGAGTTTGACAGAGTGGGGCGCGCAGTCGTGGATTTGAAATGTCTTTAACAAGTATTTTTCATAGCAAAGAATAACCAGACAAGAAGGACGTTTGTGATGTTATAGGAAAATGAGAATTTTTTCATATGGGCCTAACTTACATGCTCTTGTGAAAAGTAAAAACTACCGCCAATTTCGGAAAGCATGTTTACCTGGCAAGAAAGTCTTTTGATGCTGACTGTATGAGTTTATACTATCCACATGTAGGAGTTCATACTACTCACATGTAGGAGTTCAAATTACTCACATGTGGGAGTTCATACTACTCACATGTGGGAGTTCGTACTACTCACATGTAGGAGTACAAACAACTCACATGTGGAAGTACATACCACTCACATGTGGGAGTTCATACCACTTGCATGTAGGAGTTCAAACTACTCACATGTAGGAGTTCAAACTACTCACATGTAGGAGTTCACACTACTCACATGTAGGAGTTCAAACTACTCACATGTAGGAGTTCACACTACTCACATGTAGGAGTCCACACTACTCACATGTAGGAGTTCAAACTACTCACATGTAGGAGTTCACACTACTCACATGTAGGAGTTCACACTACTCACATGTAGGAGTCCACACTACTCACATGTAGGAGTTCAAACTACTCACATGTAGGAGTTCACACTACTCACATGTAGGAGTTCACACTACTCACATGTAGGAGTTCAAACTACTCACATGTAGGAGTTCACACTACTCACATGTAGGAGTTCAAACTACTCACATGTAGGAGTTCAAACTACTCACATGTAGGAGTCCACACTACTCACATGTAGGAGTTCAAACTACTCACATGTAGGAGTTCACACTACTCACATGTAGGAGTTCACACTACTCACATGTAGGAGTTCAAACTACTCACATGTAGGAGTTCACACTACTCACATGTAGGAGCTCTCGTGCGCGTGCCGCTTGCTCAGCTTCATGTGGTTGTTGTAGCAGTCCCGGCTGGAGAAGGTCTTGCCGCACTCGCGGCACTGGTGCGTGGCGCCCTCGTCCTACCACCGTCTGACACTACTCACATGTAGGAGTTCACACTACTCACATGTAGGAGCTCTCGTGCGCGTGCCGCTTGCTCAGCTTCATGTGGTTGTTGTAGCAGTCCCGGCTGGAGAAGGTCTTGCCGCACTCGCGGCACTGGTGCGTGGCGCCCTCGTCCTACCACCGTCTGACACTACTCACATGTAGGAGTTCACACTACTCACATGTAGGAGCTCTCGTGCGCGTGCCGCTTGCTCAGCTTCATGTGGTTGTTGTAGCAGTCCCGGCTGGAGAAGGTCTTGCCGCACTCGCGGCACTGGTGCGTGGCGCCCTCGTCCTACCACCGTCTGACACTACTCACATGTAGGAGTTCACACTACTCACATGTAGGAGCTCTCGTGCGCGTGCCGCTTGCTCAGCTTCATGTGGTTGTTGTAGCAGTCCCGGCTGGAGAAGGTCTTGCCGCACTCGCGGCACTGGTGCGTGGCGCCCTCGTCCTACCACCGTCTGACACTACTCACATGTAGGAGTTCACACTACTCACATGTAGGAGCTCTCGTGCGCGTGCCGCTTGCTCAGCTTCATGTGGTTGTTGTAGCAGTCCCGGCTGGAGAAGGTCTTGCCGCACTCGCGGCACTGGTGCGTGGCGCCCTCGTCCTACCACCGTCTGACACTACTCACATGTAGGAGTTCACACTATTCACATGTAGGAGCTCTCGTGCGCGTGCCGCTTGCTCAGCTTCATGTGGTTGTTGTAGCAGTCCCGGCTGGAGAAGGTCTTGCCGCACTCGCGGCACTGGTGCGTGGCGCCCTCGTCCTACCACCGTCTGACACTACTCACATGTAGGAGTTCACACTACTCACATGTAGGAGCTCTCGTGCGCGTGCCGCTTGCTCAGCTTCATGTGGTTGTTGTAGCAGTCCCGGCTGGAGAAGGTCTTGCCGCACTCGCGGCACTGGTGCGTGGCGCCCTCGTCCTACCACCGTCTGACACTACTCACATGTAGGAGTTCACACTACTCACATGTAGGAGCTCTCGTGCGCGTGCCGCTTGCTCAGCTTCATGTGGTTGTTGTAGCAGTCCCGGCTGGAGAAGGTCTTGCCGCACTCGCGGCACTGGTGCGTGGCGCCCTCGTCCTACCACCGTCTGACACTACTCACATGTAGGAGTTCACACTACTCACATGTAGGAGCTCTCGTGCGCGTGCCGCTTGCTCAGCTTCATGTGGTTGTTGTAGCAGTCCCGGCTGGAGAAGGTCTTGCCGCACTCGCGGCACTGGTGCGTGGCGCCCTCGTCCTACCACCGTCTGACACTACTCACATGTAGGAGTTCACACTACTCACATGTAGGAGTGTAGTGTTATACACTACCATCTCACTCAATCAACCCCTTCGGTAACCCCAACCTAGAAGTTGACAACCAGTTGCCTCGTCTGTGGCTTACGCCCACCTTCAAACCCAAGGCACGTCACTAGATAGTAAAACGGAAAAAGGTACATCACTAGCCGGACGTAGATTCGGTCAGCTAGTCGCACACGGACAACCGACGCTTTCGGACGCGTCTAGTCCCCTCAACTTAAAAACGGCTCACTAGCTCGATATGTGAAGCCGCATCAGGGCTCCAGATTCCCCCTGGAGTGAGCACAAGTTCACCGGTCGCTTCGCGACCACCTCAAAACGGGTGTCTAAACCCCAATCGCTCGCACTTCGCGACAGGTGCGAGCGACTTATCCCAACATGGCGGACCACGCCGCGTAATGGCCGTACTTTTTTGTAATCGGCGCTTTGGTGGACGTTTGTTTAGCTCTTGAGATCCTACCGCCAATGTAAAGTAACTATAAGTAACACAGTGCAGTGAAGTGAAGTGATCGTCGAAAATAAGTGATGCCTCCAGGCGAACGAACGAGCCGCACCCAGACGGACACGTGGTCGGGAGCTAGACCATCAGCCCTGCTCCCCATGGTACAGCAGTGAGACGCCAGCGCGTACCCCAGTACGTTCCCTGCTGGTTGGCCGGCCGCCGCCGCCAACCCTCCACGACGCGCGCCTCGGGATCCTGGACAATCCGTATCGTAAACTCTTCCTTTCTCTGTGGACTTTCATCTACCCCATTTTCGCGAGCGCTTCCCGCTAGCGTAATTCGCCACACAATTACCGTCGAAAACGGGAATAATTCGGCCTTGATTTCTAGACTAGTCGCCTAGTACTTTAGCCATTAAGCCAAGCGCATGTATTACTAACCTAATTTAAATTCCGAATACAATTGTAAATGATTTTCTGATCAATCTCTTAGTTTAATTTAATTCCCATCAACCCTGGAGTTGCAGCCATCGACGAGTGACGGATTCCAGAACGGCCCTTGATCCATAAAGGTTCAAGCCAAAAGCCGGCACGAGCTACCTCCTTTCTTTCTATTCGACAAACAGTGCAGCGTTGGTAAGTGGCGGTGAACAATCATCTTCGCCGACCTAGGTCGCATACGCCGGGTAGTGCACCCCACGCTACAGGAGCTCTCGTGCGCGTGCCGCTTGCTCAGCTTCATGTGGTTGTTGTAGCAGTCCCGGCTGGAGAAGGTCTTGCCGCACTCGCGGCACTGGTGCGTGGCGCCCTCGTCCTACCACCGTCTGACACTACTCACATGTAGGAGTTCACACTACTCACATGTAGGAGCTCTCGTGCGCGTGCCGCTTGCTCAGCTTCATGTGGTTGTTGTAGCAGTCCCGGCTGGAGAAGGTCTTGCCGCACTCGCGGCACTGGTGCGTGGCGCCCTCGTCCTACCACCGTCTGACACTACTCACATGTAGGAGTTCACACTACTCACATGTAGGAGCTCTCGTGCGCGTGCCGCTTGCTCAGCTTCATGTGGTTGTTGTAGCAGTCCCGGCTGGAGAAGGTCTTGCCGCACTCGCGGCACTGGTGCGTGGCGCCCTCGTCCTACCACCGTCTGACACTACTCACATGTAGGAGTTCACACTACTCACATGTAGGAGCTCTCGTGCGCGTGCCGCTTGCTCAGCTTCATGTGGTTGTTGTAGCAGTCCCGGCTGGAGAAGGTCTTGCCGCACTCGCGGCACTGGTGCATGGCGCCCTCGTCCTACCACCGTCTGACACTACTCACATGTAGGAGTTCACACTACTCACATGTAGGAGCTCTCGTGCGCGTGCCGCTTGCTCAGCTTCATGTGGTTGTTGTAGCAGTCCCGGCTGGAGAAGGTCTTGCCGCACTCGCGGCACTGGTGCGTGGCGCCCTCGTCCTACCACCGTCTGACACTACTCACATGTAGGAGTTCACACTACTCACATGTAGGAGCTCTCGTGCGCGTGCCGCTTGCTCAGCTTCATGTGGTTGTTGTAGCAGTCCCGGCTGGAGAAGGTCTTGCCGCACTCGCGGCACTGGTGCGTGGCGCCCTCGTCCTACCACCGTCTGACACTACTCACATGTAGGAGTTCACACTACTCACATGTAGGAGCTCTCGTGCGCGTGCCGCTTGCTCAGCTTCATGTGGTTGTTGTAGCAGTCCCGGCTGGAGAAGGTCTTGCCGCACTCGCGGCACTGGTGCGTGGCGCCCTCGTCCTACCACCGTCTGACACTACTCACATGTAGGAGTTCACACTACTCACATGTAGGAGCTCTCGTGCGCGTGCCGCTTGCTCAGCTTCATGTGGTTGTTGTAGCAGTCCCGGCTGGAGAAGGTCTTGCCGCACTCGCGGCACTGGTGCGTGGCGCCCTCGTCCTACCACCGTCTGACACTACTCACATGTAGGAGTTCACACTACTCACATGTAGGAGCTCTCGTGCGCGTGCCGCTTGCTCAGCTTCATGTGGTTGTTGTAGCAGTCCCGGCTGGAGAAGGTCTTGCCGCACTCGCGGCACTGGTGCATGGCGCCCTCGTCCTACCACCGTCTGACACTACTCACATGTAGGAGTTCACACTACTCACATGTAGGAGCTCTCGTGCGCGTGCCGCTTGCTCAGCTTCATGTGGTTGTTGTAGCAGTCCCGGCTGGAGAAGGTCTTGCCGCACTCGCGGCACTGGTGCGTGGCGCCCTCGTCCTACCACCGTCTGACACTACTCACATGTAGGAGTTCACACTACTCACATGTAGGAGCTCTCGTGCGCGTGCCGCTTGCTCAGCTTCATGTGGTTGTTGTAGCAGTCCCGGCTGGAGAAGGTCTTGCCGCACTCGCGGCACTGGTGCGTGGCGCCCTCGTCCTACCACCGTCTGACACTACTCACATGTAGGAGTTCACACTACTCACATGTAGGAGCTCTCGTGCGCGTGCCGCTTGCTCAGCTTCATGTGGTTGTTGTAGCAGTCCCGGCTGGAGAAGGTCTTGCCGCACTCGCGGCACTGGTGCGTGGCGCCCTCGTCCTACCACCGTCTGACACTACTCACATGTAGGAGTTCACACTACTCACATGTAGGAGCTCTCGTGCGCGTGCCGCTTGCTCAGCTTCATGTGGTTGTTGTAGCAGTCCCGGCTGGAGAAGGTCTTGCCGCACTCGCGGCACTGGTGCGTGGCGCCCTCGTCCTACCACCGTCTGACACTACTCACATGTAGGAGTTCACACTACTCACATGTAGGAGCTCTCGTGCGCGTGCCGCTTGCTCAGCTTCATGTGGTTGTTGTAGCAGTCCCGGCTGGAGAAGGTCTTGCCGCACTCGCGGCACTGGTGCGTGGCGCCCTCGTCCTACCACCGTCTGACACTACTCACATGTAGGAGTTCACACTACTCACATGTAGGAGCTCTCGTGCGCGTGCCGCTTGCTCAGCTTCATGTGGTTGTTGTAGCAGTCCCGGCTGGAGAAGGTCTTGCCGCACTCGCGGCACTGGTGCGTGGCGCCCTCGTCCTACCACCGTCTGACACTACTCACATGTAGGAGTTCACACTACTCACATGTAGGAGCTCTCGTGCGCGTGCCGCTTGCTCAGCTTCATGTGGTTGTTGTAGCAGTCCCGGCTGGAGAAGGTCTTGCCGCACTCGCGGCACTGGTGCGTGGCGCCCTCGTCCTACCACCGTCTGACACTACTCACATGTAGGAGTTCACACTACTCACATGTAGGAGCTCTCGTGCGCGTGCCGCTTGCTCAGCTTCATGTGGTTGTTGTAGCAGTCCCGGCTGGAGAAGGTCTTGCCGCACTCGCGGCACTGGTGCGTGGCGCCCTCGTCCTACCACCGTCTGACACTACTCACATGTAGGAGTTCACACTACTCACATGTAGGAGCTCTCGTGCGCGTGCCGCTTGCTCAGCTTCATGTGGTTGTTGTAGCAGTCCCGGCTGGAGAAGGTCTTGCCGCACTCGCGGCACTGGTGCGTGGCGCCCTCGTCCTACCACCGTCTGACACTACTCACATGTAGGAGTTCACACTACTCACATGTAGGAGCTCTCGTGCGCGTGCCGCTTGCTCAGCTTCATGTGGTTGTTGTAGCAGTCCCGGCTGGAGAAGGTCTTGCCGCACTCGCGGCACTGGTGCGTGGCGCCCTCGTCCTACCACCGTCTGACACTACTCACATGTAGGAGTTCACACTACTCACATGTAGGAGCTCTCGTGCGCGTGCCGCTTGCTCAGCTTCATGTGGTTGTTGTAGCAGTCCCGGCTGGAGAAGGTCTTGCCGCACTCGCGGCACTGGTGCGTGGCGCCCTCGTCCTACCACCGTCTGACACTACTCACATGTAGGAGTTCACACTACTCACATGTAGGAGCTCTCGTGCGCGTGCCGCTTGCTCAGCTTCATGTGGTTGTTGTAGCAGTCCCGGCTGGAGAAGGTCTTGCCGCACTCGCGGCACTGGTGCGTGGCGCCCTCGTCCTACCACCGTCTGACACTACTCACATGTAGGAGTTCACACTACTCACATGTAGGAGCTCTCGTGCGCGTGCCGCTTGCTCAGCTTCATGTGGTTGTTGTAGCAGTCCCGGCTGGAGAAGGTCTTGCCGCACTCGCGGCACTGGTGCGTGGCGCCCTCGTCCTACCACCGTCTGACACTACTCACATGTAGGAGTTCACACTACTCACATGTAGGAGCTCTCGTGCGCGTGCCGCTTGCTCAGCTTCATGTGGTTGTTGTAGCAGTCCCGGCTGGAGAAGGTCTTGCCACACTCGCGGCACTGGTGCGTGGCGCCCTCTTCCTTCTCGCGGTGGTTCCGCATGTGTCGCGCGAGGTTCCGCTTCCACTGGAACAGCTTGCCGCACACCGGGCAAGGGTACGAGAGCCCGTCGTGGATGACTCTGGAACAAATACATTTTTAAATTGAAAACACAAATAGCGACTCTAACGCTGACACAATAAAGTGCAATTCAGTTTGCAACAGCGCCTGGCTCCGCCTCCGCTATGCGCCTAAAGTTGTTCTCCCTTTCTATCGCGTAGATTTGTCTCTTTCGACGACGCACTAAGGCTGCCTCGTAATCGCACGCAGCAGCGCGTGAAATTGACCGTACAACCCACCATTGACCAACCGTTTTTGACGACCTCCCTGGCGCAGTGGCGGCGCGCTCGGATTCGAGTGGGAGGTCGCGGGTTCGATTCCCTCCGTGGGCCACTTTGGAATTTTAAAATTTCTAAATTGGCTCAGGTCTGGTCTGGTGGGAGGCTTTGGCCGTGGCTAGTTACCACCCTACCAGCAAAGACGCACCGCCAAGCGATTTAGCGTTCCGATGCGATGCTGGTAGAAATCTTTGGGGTAAATTTACTTACCCTTCCAAGTTAGTACGATAACATCTTAGGCTGCATCATCACTGACCATCAGGTGCGATCGCAGTCAAGTACTAACTCATATAGAGTAAAACAAAAAACCAAGAACTAACGCTTGCAACCTAGCCGGCGCGCGGCAGCTGTCTCAAATCGGTCTGTCGTGACGGCTACTTGTAGCGGTCCATATCACGTGACAAGTGAGTGTGGCATGCAACAGTGTCATTGAAACTGTAAATACTCTAATATAATGTAATAGTTAAAGATAACGAGACTTAAATTTATGTAAATCTGAAATTAAACAAGACATGTGTGTATATATTTATAACCCTGTGGGAATCCTTTATTTAAATAAAGAAAATAAACCTACTGCAATAGAGATTACTCAGTTTGTATAACTTCTGCAGGAGCATCGTTTCCCATTTGTTTTTGTAGCATTTCATAAGATTCAAATACAGCGATTAGTTAGGTGGGAAACCTACCCACACAGATACAAAAGGTGATGCATGACAGAAAGAATTAGTATGCGGAATGAAAGTGGGAGAGGCATGAAAGCGAGAACTTGTATGAAAGACTTAACTTGTAGTTAATAGCTAACATTGGCTCCGATGATGTTGGAGGTAGTCAAATAAAAATAAAAAACTATAAATACTCACACATGCGCTCTATAGCTCTTCTTAGAATGGAACACTTTGTCGCAACCCTTGCAAGGGATGACGAGCTTCTCTTTTGGCTCATCCTTGTTTTGAGGCAAGATCCTAAAAAAGCAATAAAATAAAAACGATTAGCTTCAGATAGACCTTAATTACAGGCACTTATTGATGAATAACTAAATAGTTACACTAATTTCATGGTTATAACTGTTTCACGGCTTTAAACTAAGTTGAAAAAAAAATGGTTGTCTGTAAAGTCGGTTTACAGACGATAGATTTGTAGGGACTCCACGGGTATCATGTTCAATGTGATTTGTACTTGTGTGCGTGTATCCATACGAAGTAAATGCGGTTGGTTGTGTAGAATGACTAGTGTCGTCCGGCCCGCGATCTGGAGTAGACGCGCGGCAATAAAGAGTGCATTAAAGTAAGGTCTTGTTATTATCGACACTCCTCAACACCCCGGATCCATCACCTACCAAGGACCTTACAGATTTACGTGATAACGTCATAATTGGCCTCTCTATCGTTTGTTTTATCGTGCCTCTCTATCGCTTGTTGCGCGCTCTCGCTTGCACGCACAGGCTCAGGTGGAACGTTACGCGGAACGTTACTTACTATTTTTCATGTGCGTTGCTGGTGTTCATCGATTTATTAAACATTATCACGTCAAAAAAAATGAAGATGGCGACAGTTCTGTTAAAGTTAAGATGGTGACAAACTAAACAAAACAAAATGGCGGCTTTATTAAAAAAAAAACAATATGGCGCCGCGACATGGGCCATACCAAATGTAATGCCCACAATTAAGCCTTTATGTATTATTTATTCATCTCAGTGAAAACATGGCGTTTTGCTCCTTTGAGGGCTTTATACCGTTTCAATTTTTGCGTAAAAGAGTATTAAGCAATATTGAACCGTATAGCACACTCACTTGAGATGGTATTTGAGCGTCATCTTGTTGGCGAACACTTTCCCGCAGCAGTCGCACTGCGGCTTCTCTTGGTGCGTCACGCTTCTGTGGTGAAGCAGTGCTGCCTCGGCGCTACAAGCAATATTGAACCGTATAGCACACTCACTTGAGATGGTATTTGAGCGTCATCTTGTTAGCGAACACTTTCCCGCAGCAGTCGCACTGCGGCTTCTCTTGGTGCGTCACGCTTCTGTGGTGAAGCAGTGCTGCTTCGGCGCCACAAGCGATATTGAACCGTATAGCACACTCACTTGAGATGGTATTTGAGCGTCATCTTGTTGGCGAACACTTTCCCGCAGCAGTGGCACTGCGGCTTCTCTTGGTGCGTCACGCTTCTGTGGTGAAGCAGTGCTGCTTCGGCGCCACAAGCGATATTGAACCGTATAGCACACTCACTTGAGATGGTATTTGAGCGTCATCTTGTTGGCGAACACTTTCCCGCAGCAGTCGCACTGCGGCTTCTCTTGGTGCGTCACGCTTCTGTGGTGAAGCAGTGCTGCTTCGGCGCCACAAGCGATATTGAACCGTATAGCACACTCACTTGAGATGGTATTTGAGCGTCATCTTGTTGGCGAACACTTTCCCGCAGCAGTCGCACTGCGGCTTCTCTTGGTGCGTCACGCTTCTGTGGTGAAGCAGTGCTGCTTCGGCGCCACAAGCGATATTGAACCGTATAGCACACTCACTTGAGATGGTATTTGAGCGTCATCTTGTTGGCGAACACTTTCCCGCAGCAGTCACACTGCGACTTCTCTTGGTGTGTCACGCTTCTGTGATGAAGCAAGTGCTGCCTCGGCGCTACAAGCGATATTGAACCGTATGGGACACTCACTTGAGATGGTATTTGAGCGTCATCTTGTTGGCGAACACTTTCCCGCAGCAGTCGCACTGCGGCTTCTCTTGGTGCGTCACGCTTCTGTGGCGAAGCAGTGCTGCCTCGGCGCTACAAGCAATATTGAACCGTATAGCACACTCACTTGAGATGGTATTTGAGCGTCATCTTGTTGGCGAACACTTTCCCGCAGCAGTCGCACTGCGGCTTCTCTTGGTGCGTCACGCTTCTGTGATGAAGCAGTGAGGCATCGGCGCTACAAGCAATATTGAACCGTATAGCACACTCACTTGAGATGGTATTTGAGCGTCATCTTGTTGGCGAACACTTTCCCGCAGCAGTCACACTGCGGCTTCTCTTGGTGTGTCACGCTTCTGTGATGAAGCAAGTGCTGCCTCGGCGCTACAAGCGATATTGAACCGTATGGGACACTCACTTGAGATGGTATTTGAGCGTCATCTTGTTGGCGAACACTTTCCCGCAGCAGTCGCACTGCGGCTTCTCTTGGTGCGTCACGCTTCTGTGGCGAAGCAGTGCTGCCTCGGCGCTACAAGCAATATTGAACCGTATAGCACACTCACTTGAGATGGTATTTGAGCGTCATCTTGTTGGCGAACACTTTCCCGCAGCAGTCGCACTGCGGCTTCTCTTGGTGCGTCACGCTTCTGTGATGAAGCAGTGAGGCATCGGCGCTACAAGCAATATTGAACCGTATAGCACACTCACTTGAGATGGTATTTGAGCGTCATCTTGTTGGCGAACACTTTCCCGCAGCAGTCGCACTGCGGCTTCTCTTGGTGCGTTACGCTTCTGTGGTACAGCAGTTTGGATTTGGTGCTAAAAAACAAGGTAAATAACATTGCTATGACTGTGTATCACACAGTAACTCAACACTACCAGGCCCTGACACTCCAGCGGGGCTAGACAAAGTAACAGTCGTTTAGCGTTGACGACAGTAGATAAAAATGTATGGACAAAGAAGTGACTGTAGAAAAACCACGTGACCGAATAGAGGAAAACACGCTTTTTTTGAAAATCGACTACGACAATTTGAACGCTCCCTGGCGTTCTCACAGACATTGTAGATAACTTTAGCGTACTTCGCATGACAACTGACAGCCGACAGTGAACAACGCTAAGCATAAAGTAGATTCTGCTTTCATTTGTTTTCATTCGATATTATTCAAGATTTACGATACTATTTAAAAAAGCTTGATTCAACATTTAAAAAAAAAACCTTTTACTATGCATTGCGGCCCTACCTGAAAGTCTTGTTAGGACAGTCCGGACACACATTGTTAGCTTCGATAGCATATTTTGCGCACTCGTGAGCCAACATGATTTTCTTCACCGTCGTGACCAAGTTGCATTCGCGACATCTGAAAAAATGTTCACGTTTCAGGGTTGCGTATCTCGACACAAGAAAATTACAGTGTCATATAGTTGATAAACAAACACGCACACATGCCAAGTCAAGTCAAAATATATTTATTTCACATAGGCCTAACTTACAAGGCACTTGTAAAACATGAACACAGGAACACAGAATAGACACACAGACACACGCACACACATAAAGAAGAGACTGAGAGATAGAGGGAGGGAGCGGGAAGGAGGTAGAGAGGGACGGAAGGAGTGAGGGAGGGAGGGAGGGAGGGCGTGAGAGAGTGAGCGCGTGGAGAAAGGGGGAGAGAGAGGAGGGAGGGCGAGAGAGAGAAGAGGGAGGGCGGGAAAGAGGGAAGGTGAGGGAAAGCGGGAGGCGATTAAGAGGGAGGGGAGTGTGTGGGACAGCGAGTGGAAGAGGTATAGAGAGAGAAGGGGAGGGAGAGAGAGAGGGACACAGAGACACACATATCCGGAGAGACACGTTCATGAACACACGCACACGCGCACGTGTTCACACACACATACATAAATTTTCGCCTTTATAAGGCGAAAATTTCTTCCTATAATTCTTAAACATTCTTCCCAGCAGTGGGCGGTGGGCTGTGGGACTGAAACCAACCTGTAGGCCATGAGGTGCAGTTTCTTGTGCATCTTGATATTGTCTTTAGTAATGAAGTACGCTTTGCAAATCTCGCACTGGTAATCGTTTTCAGATTTCTGGAAACAAATAACAATTATATTTTTAAAGGCATTTTACAGGTGTGTAAGTTGACCCAAAATGGCGGCCGTCAGTGAAGGTACATCTTCTCGCACCTCGCTTTACGAGCTAGCCGTCATACCGCACATTAGTTAACTCGTAAAGTGTGCACACTGACTCATCAGAGTATGTCCACTGACTCCCCAGATTGCGTCCACTAATTCACCAGAGTATATCTACTGACTCACCAGATGCAGCCACTTACTCACTGGAGTAAGTCCACTGACTCACCAGAGCATGTCCACTGACTCACCAAATTGCATCCACTGACTCACCGGAGTAAGTCTACTGTCTCACCAGAATGGGTCCACTGACTCACCAAATTGCATCCACTGAATGTCCACTGACTCACCAGAATGCATCCACACACTCACCAAATTGCGTCCACTGACTCACTGGAATACGCACTGACTCACTGGAGTATGTTCACAGACACACCGGAGTTTGTCCACTGACTCATTAGAGCATGTTCACTGACTCACCAGAGCATGTTCAATGACTCATCAGAGAATGTCCACTGACTGACAGAAGTATGTGCACTGATTCACTGGAGTACGCATCCACTAACTCTCCGTAGTGTGTCCACTGACTCACCAAAGCATGTACATTGTACACTAACTCACCAAAGAATATCAATTGTCCACTGACTCACCAGAGAATACCACCTTACTCACCGGAGTATGCTTCCCGTTCATATGCGTCTCCATCTGCTTGCTTGTGTTGAATCCAATGAGACAGGTCGTGCACTTATTATTCAGTCTAAGGAACGCTTCACTCGCAGCGTCCTTCTCTCTGACGCTCCACATCTCCTGTTAACTTACTCACCGGAGTAAGTTCACTGACTCACCAGAGTATGTGCAATGACTCACCAGAGAATGTCTAATGACTCACCAGAGAATGCCAACTGACTCACCGGAGTGTGTTTCCCGTTCATATGCGTATCCATCTGCTTGCTTGTGTTGAACCCAATGAGACAGGTTGTGCACTTATTCTTCAGTCTAAGGAACGCTTCGCTCGCAGCGTCCTTCTCTCTGACGCTCCACATCTCCTGTTCATCCATTTTGTACAGCTTCACCAGGTGCTCCGGAAGGTTCTTCAACTTTCTGCTGTTTAATTTGGCCTGCGATTAAATTATAATGTCATTAAATGTCCTATTCTCCTTTTCCCTTTCACCTCTCCCACTAGCTAGGGTCACTGGCAGAGATCTCTTATAGAGATAAGTGCATCCTTGTACACAACCATCTTTTCTAATTCTATATTGTAACGTATATATATTGTGGTACTAAATAAATAAATAAATGTTGTAAATTTAAAGGCGCGAATGTGTTAATTATACATCGTAGACTCAAGGCAATAAGTTTTACATGTTTTTAATAAAAACTTTGCTCAAGAATACGCATTTAGTTCATATTGATTCCCGATAGCTCCAACTCTGGGAAATTGCAAAAAGTAATCTTTTTGATACAAATATGAGATGAATTGGAATTTTCGAGCAGTTTTTATCAAAAACATCTAGATGCACAAATATTATGCTCGCAAAACTCATTGCCATAAACCTACAATTTGTGGTTATAGTAGTGTTATTATCTCGCTGCAGACTCGGTCATAAATCGTTCAGGTGTTCCGCTGTTGTTGTTCTTTGTTGAGTTGTGCATTACTGCAGAACAACGAAAGCGAAACACTCGAATGATTTATGACCAAGTCTGCAGCGAGATAATAACACTACTATAATCTAATATGTGCGAAAAACCAAAAAAATTAATCTGTCCTGCTAATTACGGATTTACAAAAAATAACGCCTGCTTCCATTCAGTATCTATAATATTAGTATAGATAGCCATGGGTTTGTAATAACTAACCTTTTCTTCTTTCCGTTTGACTTTCTCCTTCTTTTTCCTGCCTCTCTTCTTCTTTTTGTCTTCTTTCTTCAGCTGGGACAGCGCTAGGTCATCTTCTGAGCTCTGCGCGATGTCCTGGGAGTCTTCTAGACTGTAGTGCATTAAATCGGATTGTGTGTCATCTAATTCTTCCTTAATTTCGATCTCTGTTAAGTTTTCTGCTTCTTGCAGGACAGTTTGAAGTTCTGGAAGAAGAATAACCGTTTTTTTAGTGTTCGGTAAAAAAAAGGTAAAGTACGATAACATCTTAGGCTGCATCACCACTTACCATCAGGTGAGATTGCAGTCAAGTACTAACTTGTATAGAGTAAAAAAAATGATAAAAATGGAACTCTCATGATGAGACTTTTCAGCCCGTCCGTCTGTCACATACAAAGATTTTTACGCCTGATAGTTTTTGACTTATGGGGCAAAATGTCGAAAAAATGACATCCTAAATTAACCAATCAAAAAATCTTAAATAATTATGAATAATAGGGATTAACATATTATATTTTACATTTTACATGAAAAATTATATTAACTCTCTATTGTATACTTTTTTTGATATATAAACAATAAAAAAATGATTATCTTGGTGTTACTGTTTCTACTATCACTCCTAAGGGCTTTTGTCGCTGATACAGGCCTTAGATGACTTACTGATCGCTTCATCAACACTCTCAGTCTTTTCCACTTCACACTTAATTTCCTCCATTGGCACTTCCACCTTTGCGGGCAGTTCAGAGAACATCTCGAACTTGGTCACAGACAGGCGCTGTATCGCGTGACTAGATAGATCTGTGGGCGAGTTCAGGAATGATTGCTGAAACATAGTTAATCGTTTTTGAGTTTCGTACCTCAAAATAAAAATAACCCTTATAAGAGAGAGAAAGAGGCGACCTTATTGAGACATACAAGATTCTTAACAACTTTTACAGCATGTCTAATTGCAATGAAATGTTTGCTGTTAAGAAAAATCCTAAGCTAAGAGGGTATGGGCTGAGGCTAGAATTCCAGCCGGAGACCACAAATCTCTACAAGCATTTCATTGTTAACAGAGTTATAAGACATTGGAACAAATTGCCTGAGGACATCATTACAGCTGAATCGCTCAACCTATTTAAGAACCGACTCAACAAACATCTGAGCATGCAACAATGAGCACAATTGATATAGGCGCATCAGCGAAAGCTGCTTAGCCTATTGTTAAATAATAATAAGATCACCTATTTGTCACTGTCTGTCTGTCTGTCTTTACATGGCTGCCCAAAAAAAGGAGTGTAATCTACTATATAAAAATAAGTCTGGTTTTCCTCCCTGACGCTATAACTCCAGAACTCACAAACCGATTTCCACGGTTTTGCATTTGTTGGAAAGGTCTCGGGCTCCGTGAGGTTTATAGCAAAGAAAATTCAGGAAAAATTTCAACAGAAAAGCGGGAAAATCTTTTTGGCGGGAAAGGTGGTGGCGAAACGGAGTTTACTGGGTTTGCTAGTTTTCATATATGTATGTTTCTTTATTCCACCATAACTTCTGAACAACTATTGGGTACTGTGTTAGAACCCTTACATTCTGAGTAACAGCCTATATTTTTTTGGAAAAAAGTTATGTAACAGGGCAGTCGTATTTTTAATTTTTTTTTTAATTATTATTTATCATTTTGGAATTGGCATGGAAACCTAAAAACACAATTTCTCACCTTTTTGGAATATGCGATGAGAATCTCATAAGAGTTCAATATTTGCTGTCTAAACTTCATGGTTCTTCGCACACTGGCCAGACATTCCCAGCACACCTGGATTGATAGGCCATCGGGGACCTGGAAACAGAAACATTATAATTAGTCAAGTGTGAGTCGGGCTTGCACACTGAGGGTTATATACTATTAACACTCATTCTCAAAAGTATTAAAGTAAACTTAACACCCCTGCCCACCAAATTCAAACTGCAAAAAAAAAGATTATATATGTTGTATGAGAGTCCCACTTAATTAAAAATTGGTTGTCTGTAAAGTCGGTTTACTGACGATAGTTGAACGTGACAACTCTCGCTTGCACTTCAAGCCTTACATGGAACGCCTCAGAGCGAGGTAAACCGAGCGAGGTAAACCGAGCGAGGTATGCGAGGTAACGCAGGATGAGTCATGTTTTTGTGCGTGCAGCCGGCTCTATCGATTTATAAGACGTTGTCACGTCAAAAATAGTTTTAATTTAATCATTTATTTTAGTGAATTCTAAATATTCTGTGAGTATTTTTAACGGTTTACCTGTTGCCATTATCAATATTGAATAAATACAAGCAAAAAATCACGTTTCTTGTATGGGGTCTTCCTTAAATATTTATTTTATTCTATTTTTTGGTATTTGTTGTTATAGCGGCAACAGAAATACATCATCTGTGAAAATTTCAAGTCTGTAGCTATCACAGTTTAAGTTTATAGCCTGGTGACAGACGGATGAACATGACGGAAGGACGAACGAACTCTTTAGTAAAGGGGTCCCGTCTTTACTCTTTGAGTACGAAACCCTAAAAAGTAAAAACTATATCCATTAAGCAGTCTGTTTTCCTACAGTTTCATGAGCTTTAACCAAATCATAATAACATGTTTCTACAAAATATATTCTTGAAACCAGTTACAAGACGAGTTTATCGAAATTTAAAAAAAAAATAAACAAAAATAAAATATTAAAGTCATGGCCGATCCAAAGATTTTTGTTCTTATCTTTATACAAACACACAGTAAACATGACTGAAAACTCTTAAAAATATAACTTTTAACGAATAATTTTATTGTTTTTACTAATTTTCGAGTTAATTCAGTCGTTTATTCAACAAATATAAGGCGAAACAGGGAAATTAAAAAAGATTCTTACATCGATGTTCGCTAAATATTTAAAGCACTGCTTCGTTTCTTCCGTGTAAAACATTTTCCTGTTATAATTTAGACATCCCACGCATATTCCGTTTACATTATATCCTTCTATATTAATGTTTATTTCGCCCATTTTTAACTTATTAATTATTTTATCAATAATGGAAGCTTCATTCCTTTCCTTCGGCCATTTTCTATGCAGTTTGCTCTCAAGTTTGACATCTGACACTGACAGATGAAGATTAAAATTGACAATTACCATAGACAATACAACTTAAGCTAAACGCACAATAATTTCGCCACAGTTAAATTACATTGCGACAAGGCTATCTTGGCGCATGGCCAAAATAACTACCGCCGCTATGTTGTGAGACTGTTGCTGTATATTGCGTTGTTTTTGCTTATTATTAACTGAAATTGACGTAAGATTCGGGAGATTATGTTCACTGGCTGCCTTTAAGCCTCCCCCACACAGGCGCGTTATTATCGCGCGATAATATCGCAAGCGTTATTGCGATAATGCGTCCCGATTCCTTGCACACAGCTGCGTTTTTATCGCGCGATAATAACGCGCAGACGGACGCAGCGTCCCGCGTTATTATCGCGCGATATTATCACAAGCGTTATTGCGATATCTCTTTTCAGTTCATTTTGTACGCCGCAATGGAAGTAGAACGCTGCGTCCGTCGTCCCACACAGGCGCGTTATTATCGCGCGTTATTATCGCACGTTATTATCGCGCGTTATTATCGCAGCAGTGTGTAACTACTTGATCATCGTAATACAAAATGTACTGAAAACAGATATCGCAATAACGCTTGCGATAATATCGACCGATATACTTCCAATGCGGCGTTATTATCGCAGCAGTGTGTAACTACATGACCATCTTAATACAAAATGTACTGAAAACAGATAATATCGCAATAACGCTTGCGATATTATCGCGCGATAATAACGCGCCTGTGTGGGAGAGGCTTTATTCTTCATCATTATCCTCTCGCGTCAATGGCGCCAATCACATAACTCCAACTGTTTTGTGGGTGCCTATTTTGTACCTTGGTTTTCGTACAAGTCAAATCAACATCGTGCATTTTGCAAATCATTAAATTTGTTTTCATTAGTTAGATTTATGGTACATAAGAAATAAATCAATTATTGTAAAAAAACATTCATTTATTGTACAAAGGAAATATAATTAAATACCAACATAAATTAATTACTTATCTATCAAAATTTATAAAAATAGTAGGTAGGTAATCAGTTGATAAAGCGATCCAGTGTACACTATAGTTTTCATTACTGTTTCGGGGTAGAGCAATGACGAAATACGCTACGCTAAGCGACTTTTTTAACAAAGCTGTATTATCGTAGACTTCATGGCTTTAAGAGCTCGTAGCCCCCTGAGGTCCAATTAGAGTCAGAAAAGTTTGTGGCACTATACGACATCCGTCCTTTTTAGTCAGTCGTTATTGTGCACTCAAACGAACAAGACGTGTCTGCAGCTCCTAACATTTATTCTTATAGTGAAGTAGATGGTCGCACGCCCTCAGTCTTTCGGCGGCCTGCTCCGGCGTCAGGTCTCTCTGCGGCTGGGCGAGCATCTCGTACCCCACCATGAATTTCTTCACAGTGGCAGAACGCAGCAAGGGGGGTAGATAGATACCATGGAACAACCAGTGCGGGGCGTCGCCTGGCTTTCTGGAAGGACCAGTGGGAGCACCTGAAATGAAATAAAATATGAAAACTTTTTACACGGCCCCTTTTACACAAAAAAACGATTATGTATGTTTTTAGGGTTCCTGTATATATTATGTGTGTGAATTTCTTTATTACACCATAACTTATGCACGGCTGAAGCGATTTCGACATATTATGGGGTATCGTAAGAATCCTTACATCATTCCAGACAAAAAGAAAGACAGACAACTTGAGGAACTCTTCAGCTTCGTAATATTAGAATAGATTAAAGAAATTAAAATGCCATCCCATGGGCATGCAGTAGAGAAAGCTCAGGTCAGTAATGCCCTGCGGCCGGCCGTTGATTGGCAGCAGCATCGTCAATACGGGACGAGCGCCACCCATTGCCAGTTCTGCAGGACTATGCGCTCCTGGTAACACTCACCATGCCAGCCCATGCTGTACGGGAAGCTACACGTGAACAGGTTATCGTATTTGGTGCACAGCTGCTTCGTGATCTCCGCGAGCGCGGTCTGCTGCGCTTCGCTCAAGTCAGTCATGCGCTGCGGCCGGCCGTTGATTGGCAGCAGCATCGTCTCGTAAGGCCACGCGGCCCAATACGGGACGAGCGCGACCCATTCTGAATTCTGCAGGACTATGCGCTCCTGGTAGCATGAATGATTATTCTTTAACAAACCACTTATTTTAAAAAAATAGAGACGAAACGAACGACGACGGCAAAGAAAACTCACTTTCTTTTCCATTTCTTGTTCCAAATAATCCACTAGTAAAGGTTTCCCGTACTTTGTATAGTATTCTTTCTGGCTCCTAAAAAATAGCAATATTTTTTTTTAATAAATTACCTTACCCTTAGTACCTTAAATACCTTTAGTACCCTTAGTACCTGCTATCTGGGAAAATTTCAAGTGTGTACCTAACACGGTTCAAGAGATACACCCTGGTGACAAACGGACGGACTGGCGGTGAGTCTCAGTAATAGGGTCCATTTTTTATTTACCCTTTGGGTTCGGAACCCTAAAAATTATTAGACCGCCATCTTGGGCCGTCCGCCATAACGGACTAGTGACGTTTCATATCAAATCACGAGTTATCAAAATCTCTACCAGCTGTTGAGGATAAAACTTAAAAATTTTGACCCGTATTTACGTAGGTACTACGGATCAATGAGTACGGCCAATGGGCCAGGGATGCACTGTTACCAGCTAGACTACATGATAGGACTCTCTTTTGTCCTTAGGCCAGACCAGACAGTTGTGGCGCTCACGTCGATTTTCTATTGGGAAGTGCGAGAACAAAAGTATATAATATATTTCTTTCTTTTTTTTATATTTCTATTCTGTGGTGTGTGTTGCACACCACAGAATCCAACAATCCCTCAGAATGGCTTAATGATTTTGCTGACAAACTTGCCCCCCCATTTGCTCCTAATGTAGATTTAATTATTGAGTCACCCCTGCCTTCCTCTTCTTTTGACATGGATGCCACTTTCACATTAGCGGAGCTACAAATAGCCTTAAGTGGTTTAAAGGACTCCTCTCCTGGGGAAGATGGTATTCCATACTCGTTTTTGGTAAAATTGAATGATAAAGCGAAAAACAGTTTCCTCTCAATGATAAATAGATTCTTTGAAACCGGGATAATCCCAGATTCTTGGAAAACTCAATTGGTTATCCCCGTCCTTAAACCTGGTAAGAATCCATCAGTCCCAAGTTCTTACAGACCCATCGCTTTATCATCCACTCTAGCAAAAGTTATGGAAATTCTTCTCAAAAATCGCTTAGAGTGGTTAATGGAGAGCAGAGGGGTGCTGGCTCCCTCACAATTCGGCTTTAGAAAAGGTTTTAGTACCACAGATAGTCTCAGCATACTCACTACAGACATTCGAACTGCCTTTGGTAAGGGAGAGTACCTTGTGGGTGTTTTCCTTGATATTACTTCTGCATATGACAATGTCCTTCTTCCGGTACTCAGGCAAAAACTGCATCAGCTGAGTGTTCCGCCTAGAATAACACATTTCATATGTAACCTGCTTTCTGGCAGGTCAGTTGTTGTAAAACACAAGTCATCTTTTCTTCCCCCCAGATTAGTCTGGAAAGGTCTCCCTCAGGGCTCTGTCCTAAGTCCTCTGCTTTACAGCATATACACCTATGACCTAGAATTGTCTGTAAACAATTTTTGCAACATCTTACAGTATGCTGATGATATAGTCCTCTATCACAACTCAAAATCAATTGACGAAACATCTAGGCATCTAAGCTCTGCTCTTTATTACTTAGGACAATGGCTTACTGACCATGGGTTATCGCTGTCGGTTGAGAAATGCCATGCGGTTGTGTTTCCAAGAAGAAGATCTATTCCTAACATCTCCCTATACCATGAGGATCAGCTCATTCAAATGGTAGATAAAGCAAAATTTCTGGGCATAATTCTAGATAGTAAATTGAATGGGTCAGCACATGCTGACTACATCATTAAAAAATGTGAAAAAGGCATCAATGTGCTCCGTGCAGTAGCAGGTGTCTGGTGGGGAGCTCATGCCTATTCACTCAAACTGTTATATAATGCCTTAGTTCGTAGCCACTTGGATTACTGTTCATTTATATTAGACCCTCTGAATAAAACAGTTTCAGAAAAATTAAATAAAATTCAATATAGATGCCTCAGAATTATTCTGGGTGCTATGAGATCCTCCCCTACAAATGCCCTTCAGGTGGAGTGTGCTGACCCTCCTTTACATATACGACGACAATACTTATGTGATCGTTTTGTCAGCAGAGCATTACAGCTCTCATCCCATCCTCTGTGGCCTAAATTACAACGGCTATCTCAGGTCTCAGGCTCACATATCCCGTCCTCATTTCTATTAGATAGTTTCCAAAAATTTTTCAATCTCCCTCACCCCTTTTTATCCTTACCAATTAACCCCATCTATAACACATCCTACAAAGCTCTCATCTATGACCCTCCTATAGTGACTAATATAGGACTAGTTAAAGGGGACCCTGGCACAAATACTAAATTTCAATCCATCTTACATCAAAATTGGCCAGAACACCTCACTATCTATACAGATGCTTCAAAATTGTCCCCTGATAGTTGTGTTGGTGCAGCTTGCTGGGTCCCCAAGTACAAAATTATTTTGCAATTTAAATGCCCTCCAGAATCATCGGTGTTCACAGGAGAGGCCATTGCCCTATTAGAGGCAATTCTGTTTACCCGATCCCATAACATAAACCAGACTGTCATATTTACTGACTCCCTAAGCTGTCTATTGTCCATTAAGGAAAACTCTTTCCGTAGCAAAACGAGATTTCCGATTATTCTAGAGATCAGGGAAGCTCTGTTCTCATGCCATGAAAATGGGTTGTGCTTATCTTTAGTGTGGATACCCAGCCATTCAGGAATTCCCGGTAATGAAGTGGCAGACTCATGTGCTAAAGATCTAAGCGCCCTGGCTAGAAAACATCTGGACACTTCTTGGAACACTTACTGGAATGAGTCTATCCTACTCAAAGGTAAATTTTATGCCTCCATACAACGTGATATACCGAGACGCCCCTGGTTCTTTAAACATAAATATGCCGGTAGGTGGGTAACTTCCACAATTTGTAGATTGCGAATAGGTCATGCCTGCACACCTGTACATCTTAAAAAAATCAAAGTGAAAGACCATTCTCTATGTGAATGTGGTTTAGACGAAGGCACTGTACCCCATATTATATTCTCCTGTCCTAAACTCCTCCATCCTGTTTATGAAGTCTTCCCATCCCAATTTCCTCGCCCTATCAATGTTGAATGTTTGCTTATGTCCGTGTTTAGCCCTTACTGTAAATATTTGTGTAAATTTATTAAGTGTAATGATATTAAGTTGTAAATATAGCATATATGTGTTAATAATATATATTAATTATTATATTGTGCTGTTTTAGGTTAGTAACTAACTCTGAAGGAAACAGGCCCTGCTATTTATAAATTCTCAAAGTTAAATTTCAATTTTAAAGATTCACAGTTATCACCGTCCATCAGCTTAAAACGTGTTTCTTCCGTATCAACTCTGACACTGGCGAGGTGCATTGTGCCTAGTCGGCACAGCTGTAAGCCATAACCCCAAAATTGAATTGAATATAAGTGTTTATCCAAGGAACATACTACTCTCTGTTTATCTATCTATCTATTTATCTATATTGCAAGTTACGAGTAAATAGAAGCTCGTAGTTACCAAAGATTTAAATCTTAATTCGCTCTTAGCCTACGTTGCGCACATCGAAAACATCCACAAACATGCTGAGTGAGTGATCTCAGCATGCTTTACATAAATTCAATATACTCTATGATGCTTTATTTGCACTTTGGTTGCACTTGTGACAGAGGGAGTGACGGACGTTGTCTACAAATTATTTTGCTAGTTTTTTCACCGTAAACTTACGTCAAAATGCCTTCTTGTGCATTTAGAAAATGTAGTAACAATACAAGAAATATAAATAAAGCTAAATACATTATCTATACTTATAATAAATCTGTAACAGGTCAAATTCTGTACATTAAAGATATTTTGAAAATTTTTTTTCGAGGGCACTCTAAAATCGGTTCTGAACCCAAAACTGTATTTTTTTTCATTTTTGTCTGTCTGTCTGTCTGTCTGTCTTTCTGTATCACGGCCGCGCATCACGCCGAAACTACTGAATGAATTCCAATGAAACTTGGTATGACTTGAGTTCATACTACGAGGAAGGACATAGGATACTTTTTATCCCGAAATTCAGCATGGTTCCCTTAGGAGAGGGGATAAAAGTTAAAATGTATACTGAGTTGTAAATCATTAACGCGTGCTTCGATTTCATTCATTCTTTTTTTGTTAGAAAGGGGATACATTAAAGATTGTTCTGTAAATATTTCAAAGTCATCGGTTTTGTAGTTCAGAAAAAATAGGCATAATAACCCTCAGTATTTGTCCAAATAGCTTGAAACACGGAATATGCAGAAAACTTTGATATAAACAAAATAAACAGAAACAAACGAATCGCACATAAAATGAAAGAGCGTAAAAAAATACCCGATCCGAGTCGACGACTTATATGTGGAGAATTATGATTATCGAGTATTTTCAAAATAAAAATAAAATTAATAAATTGATTAAATGGCGTTGCTAAGTAAACATTTCATTGCTGTCAAATTTTTTCACGTTTTTTTTTAATAATTATTATACCAGGTTTTTCCATAGATTTACTGTAGTGTAAGGTCCGACCTCTTTGGTCTATTTAATTTATTAGCCCAAAGTTTATTTGATATGCAAATAACATAAGATGCGATCAGTCCGATTGTAGGTTTCGGAGAAAATCGAACATTACGTCGATGTATTTGTTCAAGAAAGGGTTAACGCTGAAACAGATTAATAAAGTAGAATCTCTCCATCGTATACAATCATTCATATCATCATCATCAATCATTGCTTCAATGCCATATGTTTAGCTTCTGTGATCTTCAGTGCGTCAATTCTTCTGACCATTTTTTAACGATTGTAGACGATGGAGAGATTCTACTTTATTAATTTGTTTCATTGATACTGGGGGCCGTTGAGATAGCTGAAATCATAGGTATATCATATCAAATCAAAAAACTCGAAATATTATTAAATATAATTGTCACAATGAATTGGTTCTTCGCAGTAAGCTTAATAAGTGAGACATAATTAATAAGGCAAAACAACGTTTGCCGGGTCAGCTAGTACATAATATATGAAATAAATTTGATAGGTACCTACCTATTTGATTTTGATCGTTGGCAAAATTCTTGTGGAAAATGACGTTTGTGTGACAGATTGTCGCTGTGTGTGTAAGATGACAACGTGTCGCACGAGTGTCGCACAGGCACACAAGACAAAAACGTGGATGTTTTTGCAGGCTTAGAGCTCTTCTAGATTAAACGACTTAAGGCTAAGTTCATATGGCCGCGCGGTACCGCGCGGAACTACGAACCGCGCGGCACAAGATCAATATAAACGATAATTATCGTCTACATTACCGCGCGGTACCGCACGCCAACGCGCGGCGCGCTCTGACCCGCGCGCAAGATCTAGAACCGCGCGCTGCCGCGCGGCACAAGTATTTCAAACCTGTATCGACCTGTTCAGTTGATCCGCGCGCCTTGAGACGGAAAGACACATAGATCGATGCAATGAGTACCGAAGATGACATTGTGCCTATCGATTTGCTTATCGACGAAATCGAAAAAAGAGATGCGATTTGGAATCTTAACTCTAAGGATTATTCAAATAAAATATTAAAAAGAAGGTCTTGGGAAGAACTAGTTTTAATTTTTTGCAAAAATGATGATTCCGAAGAAAAAAAGAAAAATTTGGGTAAGTTTTTTTTTAATTAGTTTTATTTATTTAAAATAAGTTTTATAAAATCATAGGTAGGTACCTATTACACCATTTTATCTTGCCAATCTAATTTACCTTCAGTAACAAAATAATTTGTGAATTTAGTTCGAATATTATCTACTTCATGGATAGCTCGTCCACTGTTAGTTGGATTCACATTAGGTAATGGCGCTGGATTGATCATATCGTCCTGATTTATACCATCTCTCATCCTTACCAAGTTATGTAAAACACAAATAGCTTTGACGATATCAACAGCAAAATCTATCTTCACGTCTATTGGCCGGTGTAAGATACGCCACTTGTTACACATTATGCCAAATGTACATTCGACATACCTTCGTGCTAAAGAAAGGCGGTAGTTAAATATTTTTTTTTCTTTTGACAACATTTTACCACCATAGGGTCTCATCAAATTTTTAGTCATAGCGAAAGCCTCGTCAGCTACAATTACGTATGGTAGTTAATGCATCGCTCTCATTATTTGTGATAGATCTAGGCTCTGGTAAGTTCAACGAATTTTCTGAGAGTTTTTTGAATAATGACGTTTCCTTGAAAACACCCGAATCACTGTCTTTTCCGTAAGCTCCAACGTCTATCCATATGAAGCAATAGTTAGCATCACATAAAGCCATTAAAACTAATGAGAAAAAGTGTTTGTAATTGTAATACATTGATCCTGATTCTGGTGGCTGTATTAAACGAACGTGTTTGCCGTCCAACGCTCCAACACAATTTGGAAAATATGCTTTATTTTCAAATTGTATAGATATTTGTGTCCAGATTTCTTTTGTTGGTGGACTCATGACCAAAGTTTTTAAATTTCTCCATAAAACTTGGCACACTTGCTTAATTATACCCGATATCGTAGACTTGCCAATTTTATAACCATATTGTAACTCTGCAAATGAAGAACCAGTTGCTAGGTACCTGTAACATAATAGTTATTTAAGATACACGTGCATAAAGTAGATCTTTACCGAATAAGTGCTACAGTGAAAACACAAGCATAGCGAGTGTTTACAGTGTGGCACGCGAGCATAAAGTGCATATGCTCACGTGCCACGATAAATATTCCATTTCTATTCCTACTCCTATTCCTCGTCAAATTCCTATTCCCATACCTATTCCTACCCCTACTTACTCCTATGCCTACTCCTATTCCTATTCCTAATTCTATGTCTATGTCTATTTCTTTTAAGTAAATCTTTACTGAATAAGTGCTACAAAGAAAACACATTCATAGCGAGTGTTTACAGTGTGGCACGTGAGCATAAAGTGCACAAAGTACAATTTGCATAAAGTAGGTCATAAGGACTCTTTATGCACCCGTATCGTACAACATTTTTCAATAGTTTTGCAATGAAAACTAATAATTAATTATTTACTTTCTAGGATCGATTTTGCAAAAAAAATGGAAAAATTTACGAGATGCCTATGTAAAAGAACTTAAGAAAACAAAACATTTGAAGTCCGGTTCCTCAGCATCAACACCATCTTCATTTGCGTATTTCCAAAGATTGTCATTTCTTAAACAAGTTGTCCAGAAACGAAAAACTGACAACAGCCTTGATGTTGCGGAAGTTACAGAGAATCCTGATTTGGATAGTGCAGTTAACAGCAGCGGCGTTCAAGCTTCAACAGAAAATGTGCTCCGGAAAAAATTCAAACTTCACCCTGCCGATGAACATTTTGCAAATCTTTTACAACAAAGCATAAATACTCGAAATAATAATGCAGCAGAAAAGAAAGATGACGATGAAGATAAATTATTTTGTCTTTCATTGGTTAGGGAAATAAAAAAAGTTCCTGAAAACCGGCGTTTAAAACTGAAAATTGAAATTTATAATTTATTAGAACGATACCAAGCTACACGAGCACAGCCACTTGAAGATTTTAACTACCCGTCTACTTCATATAGCTCACAACGACCACCCAGAAACTATCATGCTTCATTTCAAAGTTCTCAATATAGCAACCCAATGCAGTACTCTGATAGAGAATCAACACAATATGGCTATACAACTAGTTCATACACTTCACCTCCCACAAGTTCATCGCAAGTAACATCACCCCCGGGTGATGTTACTTGTGACCCGTCATACGAAGATTCTCAAGAATTAGATCTGTTCAATTAAACTAAAAGTTAATTTGCCAAGAAGCCTCGCTCATAATTTCTTATTTTTTATAATTTTTACTGTGATTATGATTAATAAACAGTTAACTTACCGCAATGTTACAATGAGTTTTTCTTTTGGTGATATGCAATATCTTATAGCATTTTCACTGGATTTTAAATCATTTTCAATGAAATCGTATAAAAAATCAAAGGTTGCAACTGACATACGGAAATAATTAAAAAATTTTTCTTCATGTAACCTCAACTCAGGGTATAAGGTGACAAACAGGCTTGAAGAAAGTCTGTCACTTAATATTGGATGCACCCAGTATCGCCTTTGTCGTCTTTTGCGACGTCTCAGTCTTCTATATAAAATCCACAAGCAAATTGCCTCCTCCACGTCCATTGTATATCAATGTTAATGCCAGACTGGCGCTCGTATATACCCTGTCATGTGAACTCTAACATCGCGCGGCGGCGCGCGGTGCCGCGCGGCCATATGAACTTAGCCTAAATCTTTGGTAGTTACCTATCCTTGACCCTCGGTTCGTTGGGTAGGAAGCTGGACGCCCATATCTGGCAGTGGGGATGGGGGTTGGAGCAGCCCATGACAGCGCCTTTATTCTCGAAGATCTGGACCCAGGTGTAGCGCCGGCCCAGCTCTTGCAGCTGGTTGATCCACCTGGAACCACGTGAGATGTGACTGTATGACGCGAAACATCATAATCTACTTTGTACTCTATGGTCATAATGTGACTAAACCTAGTGTTGTGACAGAGTGGTCAACTCTATGAGATATCAAAACGGAGACGCCCTTTTCATTAATTGTAGTTGAATGTATGTAAGGGAATTTGTTTGCAAATTCTATATGCACTTTTGAATATAGAATTACCTAGAGTTGAGATACCTAGAGGCGAACGCTCAGTGGTTTTATCAATGACCGGAAAGAGATAGACGGGAGTTAAAGTAACGCAGCAGAAAGAGAACACACGTTTAGGTCACAGGTTTAGGTATAAACATAGAAAACAAAAGACACTAGAAGTAGCATGTGGGCGTTACCCGTGTCGCCACTAGTAGTATAATTTAACTTACTTGCTTCACATGTACATTCAGTCGCTGTCAAAAATGCATACAATAAAGTGCTTTAAAGAAAATATTAAAATGCATCAATGCGCTATATTAGTGTGTAAAAATCGTAGCAAGACCCATTGAGTTTTCAAAGTAGAGTTTTCCTTGATGAGTTTTCCGAGTAGAGTTTTCCTGAGTTTTCCTTGATGAGTTTTCCGAGTAGAGTTTTCCTGAGTTTTCCTTGATGAGTTTTCCGAGTAGAGTTTTCCTGAGTTTTTCTTATACAGTTTGTAGTTTTCCTAATAGAGTTTTCCTAGTAGAGTTTTCCGAGTAGAGTATTCCTAGTAGAGTTTTCCTAATACAGTTTGTAGTTTTCCTAATAGAGTTTTCCGAGTAGTTTTCCTAATAGAGTTTTCCGAGTAGTTTTCCTAATAGAGTTTTCCGAGTAGAATTTTTCGTGTAGAGATTTCCTGAGTTTTCCTAATACAGTTTGTAGTTTTCCGAGTAGAGTTTTCCTAGTAGAGTTTTCCGAGTAGAGTTTTCCGAGTAGAATTTTCCTACTAGAGTTTTCCGAGTAGAGTTTTCCTAGTAGAGTTTTCCGAATAGAGTTTTCAGAGTGAATTTTCCTATTAGAGTTTCCTGAGTAGAGTTTTCCTGAGATTTCCTAATGCAGTTTGTAGTTTTCCTAATAGAGTTTTCCGAGTAGTTTTCCTAATAGAGTTTTCCGAGTAGAATTTTCCGAGCAGAGATTTCATATTAGAGTTTTCTGAGTAGAGTCTTCAAATTCAAAATTCAAAATTCAAAATATATTTATTTCACATAGGCCTAACTTACAAGGCACTTGTAAAACGTCAACATATTTGTTACATAATATTATGTACGGTGATAACTACAAGTCGACTTAAAACTAAGTTTACGAGGGTTCCAACGCGCCCTGCACTGAGAAGAAGCCCACAACAAACTCAGCCGGGTTTTGTTTTCGGTTATCACCACTTTACAAAAGCTCTCAAAAACTAGTTGAGCTAGTAATTATAATACAGCAGTTCATTTACTCCCAAGGATTTGATTCATGTAAATAATCCATAATACTATAGTAAGCTTTATTAACGAGCTTTCGTTTTACAGCGACTTTGAACTTATTGAGGGATAAGTTTAACATTTCAATAGGAAGTTTGTTGTAAAAGCGTATCCCATTGCCTTTAAATGATTTATTTATTTTCTCTAGTCTTGTTTTATTCACTACTAGTTTGTTTTTACTTCTAAGGTTAATAGCATGGAGATCGCTTTTTTTAACAAAATTATTAATATTTTTATGCACATATATCAAGTTATCAAATATATACTGTGCATGCACCGTCATTATATTAAATTCTTTGAATTTTTCTCCTATAGATTCTGTTGGGCCCATTTTGTAAATGGCACGAACAGCCTTCTTCTGCAGCACGAAAATTGTATTAATGTTATCAGCATTACCCCATAGCAAGAGACCATAGGACTTAATGCTGTGAAAATAACTAAAATATACGAGTCGAGCAGTCTGGACGTCTGTCAGCTGCCTAATTTTCTTAACCGCGTACGCAGCAGAACTAAGCCTGTTCGATAGATTATTTATATGAGGGTCCCACTGTAGTGTAGCATCTAACGTTATTCCTAAAATTACCGTTGTATCTACGAGATCCAATTCCTCAACACCTAGTTTTACATTCGTTTGAACTTGTCTAACATTAGGTAAAGTGAATTTAATACATTTTGTTTTTTTGCTATTAAGAAGCAAATTATTAGCTTCAAACCAATGTACAACTTCTTTGAGACAACTGTTTACGTCGTCAAAATTGTTTTTTTGTCGATTAATTTTGAACAATAGTGATGTATCATCAGCAAACAGTACTATCTCATGCTTGTCCTTAGTAAGGTAAGGAAGGTCATTGATGTAAATAAGGAATAGGAATGGACCCAAAATAGAGCCTTGAGGAACTCCCATCTTCACAGTCGAACCAGAAGATCGTTTCCCATTGACCTCTACTTTTTGAATCCGACAGCACAGATAGGAGCTCATCAAATCCAGAGCTGCACCTTTAATTCCGTAGTGGTGTAACTTCCTGACTAATGTATCATGCTTAACACAGTCGAACGCCTTGGATAAGTCACAGAAAATGCCCGGCGCATCGCGTGACTCCTCCCAGGCTTCAAATATATGTCGTATTAGCTCGACCCCGGCATCGGTAGTCGAGCGACCCCGCGTAAATCCGAATTGTTTATTATGTAATAAATCATTCTTTTGAAAGTAATTAAGCAATTGAATCAGTATCAGTTTTTCGAATATTTTACTGAAAGTCGGTAGTACAGATATTGGTCTAAAGTTAGTAGGGTCACTGGTACTACCTGATTTAAACAGTGGAATTACTTTACTATGTTTCATTAAGTCAGGGAAAACACCACAATCTACACAATTATTAAATATTACTGCTAAATCTGGTGCAACAATATCAATCAACGATTTTACAACATTGACAGAAATGCCCCACAAGTCATTAATTTTTTTTATATTTATCATTTTAAATGCTTTAATTACGTCAGAGCTACTAACATGGCTGAATGCAAAGATGCTATTACATTCAGGCACATTATTTTCTAACATTGAGAGAGCAATATCTGGTGAAGAGTTCAATGACTTTGTTGTGGAAACTGGAATGTCCGTAAAGAACCCTTCAAAAGCAGTAGCAACCTCAGTATCTGACGTGATAGATTTATTGCCAATGTCAAGTTTAATGGTACTAGTACGCGGTGTTGCTCTTCCAGTTTCCTGATTAATTATGTTCCACGTCGTTTTTGTGACATTGGCGCTATGTTTTATTTTATTTTGTATAAACTTTGACTTTGATGATGAAGGGGATCAATAAATAAAAACTTCAGCGTGATCTTTTAGTGGACTGTATTCTTGTTCTAGTTCAGAGTTGTTCTTGTTCAGAGTTCTTCTCCGGTCGGGAGATCGTTCCGGAATGCGTTGTTCTTGTTCGGTCGGGAGATCGTACCGGAATGCGTTGTTCTTGATCAGAGCTCTTCTCCGGTCGGGAGATCGTACCGGAATGCGTTGTTCTTGATCAGAGCTCTTCTCCGGTCGGGAGATCGTACCGGAATGCGTTGAACTTAAAAACTACGGCTTATTTATCTAAATCCCCCGCTCGACACCCGCATGCGGTATTGTCAAGTGGGAGATGGGCGATCGCGGGGGTTGAGGGGCTGGCGGGGAGAAGCGGCGCCGGCTGTCGACCAATCAGCGCCATTCACAGCTGACGCCACGCGACGCTCGTAGCTCCCGTCCGCAACATCTCTCCCCTCAGCGTAGCTCCGCGCAGCTTCCTCTTCCGTGGTCAGGACGGCGAGCTTCCTCGTAGGCCGATGAAATACACCGCCACGGGTTCTTACAGTTGCGCTGCGTACTTCGCCATCAGGTCCAGGATGCACTTGCTCGACGACACCGCGAGGCCAGACGTTTCGCGGTAGAGCGGGATCTACGATCACCACTAAATCGCCTTCTTGGAGTTGTCGCTGGGTTGATGCTGGTTGACCACGGGCAACGAGTGTAGGGAGGTACTCGTGTACCCAGCGACGCCAAAAGCTGTCTGCCAGTGCTTGAGCAGCTCTCCATGTTCGTCGATCGGCTTGTTCACAGGGCCCTGTATGCGGCAGGCCCATCGATGACCCCAACAGGAAGTGGTTCGGTGTCAGTGCCTCGGGGTCAGCGGGATCCACTGACACGTGTGTCAGAGGGCGAGCATTTATGCTGTACTCAGCCTCTGTCAGCAATGTGTGAAGTACCTCTTCTTTCGGCACTTTTTCTCGAAGTGTAGTGTCGAGAGCCACTTTCACAGAGCGTACTAGACGCTCCCAAGCTCCACCTTGGTTCGGTGCTCCTGGCGGTATGAAGCGCCACTGCGTACGATAAGTCAGCCCCAAGTCTCGTAGGGCAGGTTCCCAGTCAGCATACGCCTTCTTGAGTTCAGTATCAGCTCCTCGAAAGTTCGTTGCGTTGTCGCTGTATATTATTGACGGCCATCCTCTTCTTGCTGCCATGCGCCGAATTGCCATTATCGCTGAATCGGTAGATAATGATGCCACAAGTTCAAGGTGCACGGCGCGCGTCGTCAAACAGGTGAAGAGGGCGCCCCAACGTTTTTCTCTTCGTCGTCCTACTGCCACTAGCATAGGACCGAAGAAGTCCACACCGCAGTTGGAGAATGGGCGGTGGAACGGATCCAGTCGCGCTGCAGGCAAGTTTCCAGTTGCCGGTATGTTCGGTGTTGATCGGCGGAGACGGCAAAGGAAACAATCACGTGCCACTTTCTTCACTGTAGGTCGTAAGTTGATCACCCAGTACTTCTGCCGTACGTCGTTTACGACTCGCTCGTTGTTGGCATGATTCGCTCTTCGGTGTTCACGAGCAAGCAGCAGTCTTGTAAATGGGTGGTGGCCATCTAAGATGAAAGGCCGCTTCGTCGAGTTAGACACACTTGCAGCGTCTATTCTACCGCGGGCTCGCAGTAGTCCATCTTCCAGAACGGGATCAAGCTTGGCCAAACGACTTGATTTATGTATCGGTTGGCCGGCGTGCAGACGGTTCAGGTCATCTGCAAAACTTTCTTCTTGTGCCGCACGTAGCCACAAGTTTTCAGCTTGCTCGATGTGTCTCACTTCCAAACTTATGCTTCGCTTTCTGCACATATCAGCGAAGGCTAATAAACGGGCCGTTGTTCGTATCAACTTCTCGTATGATGAGAATCTGCTTATGTCAGGCAGGCTCGATACTACGCGGTTCTTGGTCGTAGTGATATGCGCGACGAGTTCTTCGTGACTATCTTCACTGTTCGGATCTTCGTCTTCTTTCCGCATCTTCGTTTTGTGGGAGATGCCGATAGCGTCCAGTTTAAAATGAGAGCGGACTAAAGCGTCGAGTCTATCGTCGCTGTTTGGTTCTGTCCGCGTTCCTGTTCTTACATGAAGCACGTGATCTTCATCGCGGCTGAGCGTAACTTGCGGGGCTGAACCGTGTATCACCCAGCCTAGTTCTGTTCTTGATGCTGCAGGTTCGCGTCGTCTTCCAGTTAGCAGCTGTTTGGAGACGATGAGCTCCCAGTTGTCGGAGCCGATGAGTACTCGTGGTTGCGCTTCTTGATAGCACACGCTGCTCGGTTCAAGGTTCTGGAGATGCGGGTACTGTAGTAGCTGAGTCGGTATCGTTTGACTCAACAGCTTGATGTCCCGTACGGTTCTGGCCCGAATGATATGAGAGGCCTTTGATCCTTTTCCCCTCAGCTTCAATCGGACGGTTCGACTGGCTCCTTCTCGTTTTGAAGAGTTGACTCCATGTATGTTAAGAGCCTTGGTAGGCCCTTCCAAGTTCAGTTCATCGGCGAGATCTTCATCGATGAGAGTGATTGTCGAGCCCTCGTCCAGCAAGGCGTACGTTTGGATCTCGACGCCCTCACGGTTCGAGACGATGATTGGGCACACCTTCAACATCACGTTGCTTCCAGGGTTCAGGTTTGTAGCAGTTGTTGTGACTATCGCTTCTGTTTGCTCCGCAGGTGAAGCATCGGTGTTTGTAGAGCTTCTTTGATGTAACAGTGGATGATGAGAATGAATGCAGCCGTCAATGCTGCACTGCTTCGCTTTGCATGCGGTGCGCCGGTGTTTCGAAGTAAGGCACTTAAAACAGATCCTGTTTGTTTTGGCCCACTCCCAGCGTGCGTTGACGGTCATCTCCTTGATCTTCTCGCATTGTGGTGCTTTGTGGTCGCCACCACAACACAAACACTGCTCCATCTCGCTGGCATTGTAGACGTTGGCGTTCTTCGTAGATTTTCTAGTAGCTCTTGTAGTCTTCAGATTCGGTTCATTCCGAGTTGACGTAGTTGAAGTGGCAGGCTTCGAATACGTAAACTCCAAGCTCATTGTTGCCTGGTGGTTCAAAAATCGAGACAGGATCACGATATGCGGTTCCCCAGGACGACGGTTCTCTGTTGCGTACCGGGCGAAACTTCTTCGGAGATCCGGTGGTAACATCTCTACAATGTCTCTGGTGAGCATTCGGTTCTGGAGACATCCTTGGAGACCTTCGACGTTCGAAATCGTTGACACGATGTTTCTCACTTTTACGGCGAAGACATTTAATTCTGTCGCCGATGGTCCCAAGCGTGGTAGTAGCTTGATCTCGTCCAGTGCTTTGTCGATCAATGCTTCCGGACGACCAAAGCTTTGTTCTAAAGCCTCCATGATCTTTGCTGGGTCACTTGCAGTATAAAGAAGTGAGGCGACGGCGTCCCGGGCTGCTCCTTTCAGTGCGGTTCGCAGGCGTTGCATATTTTCAATCGGCGAAAACTTGTGAAGCCGCGTTGAATCTCGCATCGATGCTTTGAACGCCATCCATTCGTTCTCAGAGCCACTAAAGCTAGGCAGCTCTGTTTATGATCGCGGCGGTGGCCGGTAGTGACTTAGCCGTTCCAAAGTCTCAGCTAGGGCCTCGATGCTGCGGTTCCGCGAGCGGCTTGGCGTCGGCGAACGGGTTCGGCGATCTTCGTAGCCGCGATGCTCAGTTCGGCGGTCTTCGTAGCCAGTAGGCTCTGTTCGGCGATCTTCGTGATCACGACGCTCAGTTCGGCGGTCTTCGTAGTCCCTTAGCTCAGTTCGTCGATCTTCGTATCCGCGATCATGTTTGGTCGGTGTCGGATCTCTTCGGGCAACAGTGGTTCTCGGTGTCGTTGCATCGTGACAGGTTCGGGTCTCTTGCGCAGGTAGTAAACCGGAGGAATGCTCCCCCCGTGTGGGATCCGTTATCTGCTGTAGCCAATCTTCGGTGCGTAGGCTCGTGTTCGGCTCTACTTGCCCACGTGTGCTGCCTTGGTCGTCGTCTTGTATAAACGCAACTACAGCTTCCAATTTCTTCTGCACCAAATCGGCTTCAATTTGCATTTGCTGCTGTTCAAGTTGCAGCTGGCGCATTTTAATAGCAGCAAGTCGTTCCGCTGCTTCTAGTTCCGCTTGCTTGATGCGGGCAGTTGTGCTCGCTGTTGACCGTTGCGAACGGGTTGATCGCGTCGGTGAGGGAGGTCGAACGCGCTGTTCAACGTCGGAGGTTCGGAGTTCGGTGGCCGACTCTTGCCGAGGTTCGCCGACACTTGCCGATGTAGATGGCTCGGTGAAGCGAATCTGAACAGGGTGAGCTGGGTTCGGCGTGCGCGGGATCGGTTCGTGCGACGCTGTATGCTCGTCGTGTTCATCTCCCGGGATCTGGCTTCGGGTTCGTACCATCTTGATCGTCAAGCTTCGGGTCTTAGGGCTTCGGTTCTTGGGCCTTCGGTTCTTGAGGCTTCGGGTCTTGAGGCTTCGGTTCTTGAGGCTTCGGTTCTTGAGCCTTCGGTTCTTGAGCCTTCGGTTCTTGAGGCTTCGGATCTTGAGCCTTCGGTTCTTGAGCCTTCGGTTCTTCAGGCTTCAGTTCTTCGGGCTTCAGGGCTTCGGTTCTTCAGATCTTCACCCGACTCGAGGGACCAGAATGAAGGGGATCAGTAAATAAAAACTTCAGCGTGATCTTTTAGTGGACTGTATTCTTGTTCTAGTTCAGAGTTGTTCTTGTTCAGAGTTCTTCTCCGGTCGGGAGATCGTTCCGGAATGCGTTGTTCTTGTTCGGTCGGGAGATCGTACCGGAATGCGTTGTTCTTGATCAGAGCTCTTCTCCGGTCGGGAGATCGTACCGGAATGCGTTGTTCTTGATCAGAGCTCTTCTCCGGTCGGGAGATCGTACCGGAATGCGTTGAACTTAAAAACTACGGCTTATTTATCTAAATCCCCCGCTCGACACCCGCATGCGGTATTGTCAAGTGGGAGATGGGCGATCGCGGGGGTTGAGGGGCTGGCGGGGAGAAGCGGCGCCGGCTGTCGACCAATCAGCGCCATTCACAGCTGACGACACGCGACGCTCGTAGCTCCCGTCCGCAACAGATGATATACATTCATTTTTAAACTTCTTTGAAAATAATTTAACACGCTCTCTGAACTCATCACTAGTATTGTATGTACGTTCGGCATATAGGTCATATAGCTTTTGCCTATCTAAATGCAGTTCACTTGTTGCCCACTCACTAAATACTAATGCGTCAGTAGCCAAGACCGTTTTACTAGTAAATACTGAATTGAAAATTGAACTAAATGTATTAAAAAATGCATTATACATCTCGTTTGCATTCAAAGTTTCGGGAAGGAATGGCAGTTCCTTCACTAACCTTGATCTCGTTTTTTCTATTCGGTCCGATGTTACTGGCACAAAAGTAATTTTTCGTTTTTCTACAGTTCTCTTCCTGGCTTCTAATTGAATGAATTGGCCACAATGATCTGAGTCTAATTTGTTTATTATTTCACAACTTACTGGTTTCACATTTGTAAAAATGTTATCTAAACATGTGGCACTATGGGAAGTTATCCTAGTTGGCTCCATAAAGACATTCATTAAATTATAAGCTTTAAATAAATTTAATAGTCTGACGGTTGCAGGGCAGCGTTCCAATATATTAATATTGAAATCACCGCAAACAATAAGCTTTTTATTACATTTTGATATTTTGAATAAAACTTCACCATTAATTTTTCAAAAAGTTCAAAGTTTGATAAGGGAGGTCTATATACACAGACGATAATGAACTGCTTTAATTCAACACAGGCTAGCTCAATTGTCCGTTCTACAGAGAGGCTCACTATGTCGTTACGATTTTTCAATTTTAAATTTTTATTTAACAAAATTAATGAGCCACCATGTATGGAATTAGTCCTGTTGAACGAACTACCAACTTGGTGATTACCAAAATTGAACATATATTCATGAGATTTGAGCCAGTGCTCGGTTAAGCATAGAATACTAATATTACAGCTATTTAAAAATAAATCAATTTCTAATTCCTTATTCTTAATACATTGAATATTGTGGTGCACCAAGTTGATATACTTATTGTTTATTTTATCATTGTAAACAAAGAATGTTTTTTCCTGATTATTTTTATTTATATGTGAACAAGAGAAAACCGCTGTTGACTCTTGGTCTATGCGAGAGAAAAGCTCTTTTGTCTTCTTAACTAGTTTAAAGTAAAAATACTTGGAATTTCTTCCAAGGTCTTATAATCAAAATTGCTACTCTGCTCAATAGAAGCAGCTTTGTCACCCAAATTTTTGGTTGAAATGTTTAATAAATATGATAGTGACATAACTATCTGTCGCTTAGAATAAATAGAATTGTAATACCTATCTCGGTAACCGTTATAGTAAATATTAGTTCCCTTATTGGTATCAATTAATATAAATTTATTATTATATGTACAGTCGCGGAATGAAAAGGTTCGTCAATTTTCAAAGTGATTCGTTTGCACTAGTCGATTGTTTTAGTATGTTGACATAATGAACTCTTACAGTACTAGTGCAAGGGAAAATCGACACTAAGGTGGCGAACCTTTTCATTCCGCGACTGTACATAAATTGTACAATGTCA
This sequence comes from Coenonympha arcania, assembly GCA_036785405.1. Lineage (NCBI taxonomy): Eukaryota > Metazoa > Arthropoda > Insecta > Lepidoptera > Nymphalidae > Coenonympha > Coenonympha arcania. The sequence goes on from CM072081.1 coordinate 2,755,502, forward strand.
TGTTAATATTATACCTTTATTTTATTTTTTTATTTTTTTTTATTGTAGATAGGCTTGCGCTTGACTAGAGTTTTCCGAGTAGAATTTTCCTAGTAGAGTTTTCCGAGTAGAGTTTTCCTAGTAGAGTTTTCCGAGAAGAGTTTTCCGAGTAGAGTTTTCCTAGTAGAGTTTTCCGACTAGAGTTTTCCGAGTAGTTTTCCTAGTAGAGTTTTCCGAGTAGAGTTTTCCTAGTAGAATTTTCCTAGTAGAGTTTTCCGAGTAGTTTTCCTAGTAGAGTTTTCCGAGTAGAGTTTTCCGAGTAGAATTTTCCTAGTAGAGTTTTCCGAGTAAGGTTTTCCGAGTAGAATTTTCCTAGTAGAGTTTTCCGAGTAGAGTTTTCCGGATTTATTATGACTAGACGGAAATTAATTAAATTGGATTTTTTTTTCTGTACTTAATAATATAACATTGCTTTTTATTTCAACTTTATCGATAATTTTACAATTAATGGTTAAGATTCTACACTTTGACAGTTATCAAATATTGAAGTTTGTTCTTTGCCATTCAAATTTTAATCTTAACGTCATATAAACAGAGTTCCTCAAAAAAATCTTTATAAAACGAATCTACTAATGCCGATGCGGGCATAGCGGAACTTTAAGTATATTTGAAGTAAATTTTTGCAATATTAATTTTATAGCTGTGTTAATAAGGTTGACTTTTATAGAAATATATTTTGAAAATCACGTCATTTTTTTGACCAATCTTAAGTGAACAATTATGGTGTGCGTGACTTGTAAATATGAGAGTTTAGCGACACTCTGGTTTCCTAAGAAAATCGGCATCATAGTAACTCTATTAGTCAAAAAGTCATTCCTTGCTCTGTGGGTCGGACTCTACATAAACCATTGGCATAAACATTAAAAACTTACTCAACAATAACTGCCAGTATTTCTTTGACGGACATCAATGGTATCGTCATAGCCGAATCCGGGTGGAAGCACATTACCCTGTGACAAACAAACAAATTGATGCAATTAAGTTGGATGGGTAAAAACAAATCAACATGGGTAAAAACAATCCGGACGCGAAAAACAAATTTTATTTAGTTCTTCATATTATACAGTAGGCTCTCGTATTTTTTTTATTCTTTTATTTTATTCTATACAAGTTAGTACTTGACTGCGATCTCACCTGATGGTAAGTGATGATGCAGTCTAAGATGTTATCGTACTAACTTGGAAGGGTAAGTAAATTTACCCCCAACGGTTTCTACACAGCATCGCACCGAAACGCTAAATCGCTTGGCGGTGCGTCTTCGCTGCTAGGGAGGTAACGAGCCACGGCCGAAGCCTCCCACCAGACCAGACCTGAGCCAATTTAGAAATTATAAAATTCCAAAGTGGCCCGTGGCGGGAATCGAACCCGCGACCTCCCACTCGAATCCGAGCGCGCCGCCACTGCGCCAGGAAGGGTCACGTACATATACAGCGTACGCTTATAATAGCAATGAGTTTTGCATCTACGTGTTTTTCATGAAAACTTTGGTCAGCAATACTCATTTACTTCATATTGGTTACCGATGGCTCCAAATCTAGGAAACTGCAGAAAAAATATATAAGTTCCCTATAACTCAAAATCTGGGCAACTGCAGAAAAAAGTATATAGGTTCCCCATAGCTCCAAATCTGGGAAACTGTAGAAAAAAGTTTAAGTAATGGTTCCCGATACAAATCTAGGAAACTGCAGAAAAAAGTATATTGGGTCCCGATAGTTTCAAATCTTTTTTTTTTTATTATTTAAATCTGGGCAACTGCAGAAAAAAGTATATAGTTTTCCGATAGCTCCAAATCTGGGAAACAGCAGAAAAAAGTATACTGGTTCCCGATATCTCCAAATCTGGAAAACTGCAGAAAATAATCTTTCGTGAACCAATATGGGGTGAATGGGAATTTATGAGCAAAGCTTTTAATAGCTGCCGTGCTCCTGTGGGACAAACGTGGTTGTGACGATAAAAATCACTTAAAAATAAATGCAAAGAGTTGCACCTGCAAGTTCCCTTGGCCTGCGCGATCTGGAACAGGGGGTGTTCCGGCACGGGGGGCTCCGGGACCCTCTCCAGGAGAGCTGGGAAGTCGTTAGGGAACACGTACGTCGATGTGTAGTTGGGGTTTTTCTGGAAAACGTTAATACATGGTTAGCAAAGTAACGTTATTCTAAATTCAACATGGTTGACGGCCCAAGATGGCGGAACAGCGGTGCTAGACAAAGTCACAAGCGTTTGGCGTTAACGCTAGTCGACAAAAATGTATGGACAAAACAAATGACTGTAGAAAAACCACGATAATAATTACTAAACACGCTGTGTTTGATACTGTCGGCTGTCAATTGTCAAGCGAAGGACGCTAAAGTTATCTACAAGGTCAGCGAGAACGCCAGCGAGCGTTCAAGTTAGCGTAGTTAATTATCAAACACAGCGTGTTTAGTAATTATTATCGTGGTTTTTCTACAGTCATTTGTTTTGTCCATACATTTTTGTCGACTAGCGTTAACGCCAAACGCTTGTGACTGTGTCTAGCCCCGCAGTTATTTCTTGTAAGTGAAGTTCTTTAGGCGCGTTGGGCATTAATTGAGATATGAAAAAGAACATTGAACCGACACCTTACATAATTGTTGAAGTTTCAGTTCATCGGCTCTCAGCGGGTTGTGGGGGTCGGGGGGCTGCTCGTCCGGCGCCTGCTCGGTCTGGCCGCTCCAGGGTCGCTTGCAGCGGTGCGGGGACACCAGGATCCACTCGTCCTTCAGAGGGTTGTGCCTCACGTGCCGGTGCTCTGTACCTGTCCACTGGAGCGCACGGCGCCGGCCCTCAGCGGGTTGTGGGGGTCGGGGGGCTGCTCGTCCGGCGCCTGCTCGGTCTGGCCGCTCCAGGGTCGCTTGCAGCGGTGCGGGGACACCAGGATCCACTCGTCCTTCAGAGGGTTGTGCCTCACGTGCCGGTGCTCTGTACCTGTCCACTGGAGCGCACGGCGCCGGCCCTCAGCGGGTTGTGGGGGTCGGGGGGCTGCTCGTCCGGCGCCTGCTCGGTCTGGCCGCTCCAGGGTCGCTTGCAGCGGTGCGGGGACACCAGGATCCACTCGTCCTTCAGAGGGTTGTGCCTCACGTGCCGGTGCTCTGTACCTGTCCACTGGAGCGCACGGCGCCGGCCCTCAGCGGGTTGTGGGGGTCGGGGGGCTGCTCGTCCGGCGCCTGCTCGGTCTGGCTGCTCCAGGGTCGCTTGCAGCGGTGCGAGGACACCAGGATCCACTCGTCCTTCAGAGGGTTGTGCCTCACGTGCCGGTGCTCTGTACCTGTCCACTGGAGCGCACGGCGCCGGCCCTCAGCGGGTTGTGGGGGTCGGGGGGCTGCTCGTCCGGCGCCTGCTCGGTCTGGCCGCTCCAGGGTCGCTTGCAGCGGTGCAGGGACACCAGGATCCACTCGTCCTTCAGAGGGTTGTGCCTCACGTGCCGGTGCTCTGTACCTGTCCACTGGAGCGCACGGCGCCGGCCCTCAGCGGGTTGTGGGGGTCGGGGGGCTGCTCGTCCGGCGCCTGCTCGGTCTGGCCGCTCCAGGGTCGCTTGCAGCGGTGCGGGGACACCAGGATCCACTCGTCCTTCAGAGGGTTGTGCCTCACGTGCCGGTGCTCTGTACCTGTCCACTGGAGCGCACGGCGCCGGCCCTCAGCGGGTTGTGGGGGTCGGGGGGCTGCTCGTCCGGCGCCTGCTCGGTCTGGCCGCTCCAGGGTCGCTTGCAGCGGTGCGGGGACACCAGGATCCACTCGTCCTTCAGAGGGTTGTGCCTCACGTGCCGGTGCTCTGTACCTGTCCACTGGAGCGCACGGCGCCGGCCCTCAGCGGGTTGTGGGGGTCGGGGGGCTGCTCGTCCGGCGCCTGCTCGGTCTGGCCGCTCCAGGGTCGCTTGCAGCGGTGCGGGGACACCAGGATCCACTCGTCCTTCAGAGGGTTGTGCCTCACGTGCCGGTGCTCTGTACCTGTCCACTGGAGCGCACGGCGCCGGCCCTCAGCGGGTTGTGGGGGTCGGGGGGCTGCTCGTCCGGCGCCTGCTCGGTCTGGCCGCTCCAGGGTCGCTTGCAGCGGTGCGGGGACACCAGGATCCACTCGTCCTTCAGAGGGTTGTGCCTCACGTGCCGGTGCTCTGTACCTGTCCACTGGAGCGCACGGCGCCGGCCCTCAGCGGGTTGTGGGGGTCGGGGGGCTGCTCGTCCGGCGCCTGCTCGGTCTGGCCGCTCCAGGGTCGCTTACAGCGGTGCGGGGACACCAGGATCCACTCGTCCTTCAGAGGGTTGTGCCTCACGTGCCGGTGCTCTGTACCTGTCCACTGGAGCGCACGGCGCCGGCCCTCAGCGGGTTGTGGGGGTCGGGGGGCTGCTCGTCCGGCGCCTGCTCGGTCTGGCCGCTCCAGGGTCGCTTGCAGCGGTGCGGGGACACCAGGATCCACTCGTCCTTCAGAGGGTTGTGCCTCACGTGCCGGTGCTCTGTACCTGTCCACTGGAGCGCACGGCGCCGGCCCTCAGCGGGTTGTGGGGGTCGGGGGGCTGCTCGTCCGGCGCCTGCTCGGTCTGGCCGCTCCAGGGTCGCTTGCAGCGGTGCGGGGACACCAGGATCCACTCGTCCTTCAGAGGGTTGTGCCTCACGTGCCGGTGCTCTGTACCTGTCCACTGGAGCGCACGGCGCCGGCCCTCAGCGGGTTGTGGGGGTCGGGGGGCTGCTCGTCCGGCGCCTGCTCGGTCTGGCTGCTCCAGGGTCGCTTGCAGCGGTGCGGGGACACCAGGATCCACTCGTCCTTCAGAGGGTTGTGCCTCACGTGCCGGTGCTCTGTACCTGTCCACTGGAGCGCACGGCGCCGGCCCTCAGCGGGTTGTGGGGGTCGGGGGGCTGCTCGTCCGGCGCCTGCTCGGTCTGGCCGCTCCAGGGTCGCTTGCAGCGGTGCGGGGACACCAGGATCCACTCGTCCTTCAGAGGGTTGTGCCTCACGTGCCGGTGCTCTGTACCTGTCCACTGGAGCGCACGGCGCCGGCCCTCAGCGGGTTGTGGGGGTCGGGGGGCTGCTCGTCCGGCGCCTGCTCGGTTTGGCCGCTCCAGGGTCGCTTGCAGCGGTGCGGGGACACCAGGATCCACTCGTCCTTCAGAGGGTTGTGCCTCACGTGCCGGTGCTCTGTACCTGTCCACTGGAGCGCACGGCGCCGGCCCTCAGCGGGTTGTGGGGGTCGGGGGGCTGCTCGTCCGGCGCCTGCTCGGTCTGGCCGCTCCAGGGTCGCTTGCAGCGGTGCGGGGACACCAGGATCCACTCGTCCTTCAGAGGGTTGTGCCTCACGTGCCGGTGCTCTGTACCTGTCCACTGGAGCGCACGGCGCCGGCCCTCAGCGGGTTGTGGGGGTCGGGGGGCTGCTCGTCCGGCGCCTGCTCGGTCTGGCCGCTCCAGGGTTGCTTGCAGCGGTGCGGGGACACCAGGATCCACTCGTCCTTCAGAGGGTTGTGCCTCACGTGCCGGTGCTCTGTACCTGTCCACTGGAGCGCACGGCGCCGGCCCTCAGCGGGTTGTGGGGGTCGGGGGGCTGCTCGTCCGGCGCGTGCTCGGTCTGGCCGCTCCAGGGTCGCTTGCAGCGGTGCGGGGACACCAGGATCCACTCGTCCTTCAGAGGGTTGTGCCTCACGTGCCGGTGCTCTGTACCTGTCCACTGGAGCGCACGGCGCCGGCCCTCAGCGAGTTGTGGGGGTCGGGGGGCTGCTCGTCCGGCGCCTGCTCGGTCTGGCCGCTCCAGGGTCGCTTGCAGCGGTGCGGGGACACCAGGATCCACTCGTCCTTCAGAGGGTTGTGCCTCACGTGCTGGTGCTCTGTACCTGTCCACTGGAGCGCACGGCGCCGGCCCTCAGCGGGTTGTGGGGGTCGGGGGGCTGCTCGTCCGGCGCCTGCTCGGTCTGGCCGCTCCAGGGTCGCTTGCAGCGGTGCGGGGACACCAGGATCCACTCGTCCTTCAGAGGGTTGTGCCTCACGTGCCGGTGCTCTGTACCTGTCCACTGGAGCGCACGGCGCCGGCCCTCAGCGGGTTGTGGGGGTCGGGGGGCTGCTCGTCCGGCGCCTGCTCGGTCTGGCCGCTCCAGGGTCGCTTGCAGCGGTGCTGGGACACCAGGATCCACTCATCCTTCAGAGGGTTGTGCCTCACGTGCCGGTGCTCTGTACCTGTCCACTGGAGCGCACGGCGCCGGCCCTCAGCGGGTTGTGGGGGTCGGGGGGCTGCTCGTCCGGCGCCTGCTCGGTCTGGCCGCTCCAGGGTCGCTTGCAGCGGTGCGGGGACACCAGGATCCACTCATCCTTCAGAGGGTTGTGCCTCACGTGCCGGTGCTCTGTACCTGTCCACTGGAGCGTACGGCGCCGGCCCTCAGCGGGTTGTGGGGGTCGGGGGGCTGCTCGTCTGGCGCCTGCTCGGTCTGGCCGCTCCAGGGTCGCTTGCAGCGGTGCGGGGACACCAGGATCCACTCGTCCTTCAGAGGGTTGTGCCTCACGTGCCGGTGCTCTGTACCTGTCCACTGGAGCGCACGGCGCCGGCCCTCAGCGGGTTGTGGGGGTCGGGGGGCTGCTCGTCCGGCGCCTGCTCGGTCTGGCCGCTCCAGGGTCGCTTGCAGCGGTGCGGGGACACCAGGATCCACTCGTCCTTCAGAGGGTTGTGCCTCACGTGCCGGTGCTCTGTACCTGTCCACTGGAGCGCACGGCGCCGGCCCTCAGCGGGTTGTGGGGGTCGGGGGGCTGCTCGTCCGGCGCCTGCTCGGTCTGGCCGCTCCAGGGTCGCTTGCAGCGGTGCGGGGACACCAGGATCCACTCGTCCTTCAGAGGGTTGTGCCTCACGTGCCGGTGCTCTGTACCTGTCCACTGGAGCGCACGGCGCCGGCCCTCAGCGGGTTGTGGGGGTCGGGGGGCTGCTCGTCCGGCGCCTGCTCGGTCTGGCCGCTCCAGGGTCGCTTGCAGCGGTGCGGGGACACCAGGATCCACTCGTCCTTCAGAGGGTTGTGCCTCACGTGCCGGTGCTCTGTACCTGTCCACTGGAGCGCACGGCGCCGGCCCTCAGCGGGTTGTGGGGGTCGGGGGGCTGCTCGTCCGGCGCCTGCTCGGTCTGGCCGCTCCAGGGTCGCTTGCAGCGGTGCGGGGACACCAGGATCCACTCGTCCTTCAGAGGGTTGTGCCTCACGTGCCGGTGCTCTGTACCTGTCCACTGGAGCGCACGGCGCCGGCCCTCAGCGGGTTGTGGGGGTCGGGGGGCTGCTCGTCCGGCGCCTGCTCGGTCTGGCCGCTCCAGGGTCGCTTGCAGCGGTGCGGGGACACCAGGATCCACTCATCCTTCAGAGGGTTGTACCTGACGTGCTGATGCTCTAGAAAAAAAAGTGCACCTTTTCAGGGTAAGCCGTTTCAGGGTATGTCATTGCAAATAATGTGTATGATGGACTTTGGCAAATCAAATGAATTGCTTTAAGACGTTTGGAATGAATTGTAATCAACAACAAATTCTGTCGCTTGGTTCGGTGAAGAATGTAAACATCAAATAATCTCAACCAGCGAGTAGATAAATTACTGCTGATTACAACGATGAACTCGTTTTTCTGGAAGTTAAGATTAATTAATTCCTGACTCCCGAACAGAATTTGCCTTGACTGTTACTACTACTTGCTTGAACTTTTTTCTAAGATAGCTGCGTAGGTATGAAGAATACCGAATCACGTAATAATAGGTACATGAAAACAATAGGTAGGTAGTTAGGTAGGCACATTATTAGGTTTTTTAATTAAAAATATTACTTAAGTTATTAAAAAATTTAAACAAATACTTTCGAATTAAGTAGGTAAGTACTAATTACTAACTGTATCTAGGAAAGCAAAGTATTTTTTTACAGTTTTCCAACTTTAACGAATTCCTTACTTAGGGGTATAGTAAATACCCAAGTTGATAGTTTTAATAGCTACTTTAATAATCGAGTATGACGGACAGACGGAGAAAGTCTCACCATAAGGGTTCCATTTGTACAATTTTGGTATGTAACCCTAAAAAGTCTATTAGTTACTGAATTTATTAAATAGTTTTCAAACTAACCTGTGGCGTCAAACTCCTGCATTTTGCGTCTATGGACGTCCTCTAACCAGAGCACAGAGGGCACGACTGATTAGAGGCGTACGTAGGTCGATAAACACGCGGCATATCGATAAACACATGACGTGTACGGGAGTCGGGACACAGTTGACCTATGTATTATCTCCATGTATAAGTCGCGCCTGACGAAGGCAATTTAGTTATTAACATGAGTAGGGACGAAATGTTAAAGAGCACCGAAAACGGGCTATGTATTACCTCCATGTAGGTATTAGTCGCGCCTGACGAAGGCAGTTTAGTTATTACCATGAGTAAAACGTTAAAGAGCACCGAATACGGGCGCGAAAATTCAAATTTTATTTAGTTTCTCGCAAATAGTGGGCTACATCGTAGGCTTAAGCGAGGTTTAGATTAGCAAGACAACTCGCAGAAGTTGACTTCTGAAAGCAATGTAAACAATCATGCAAGCTACTAAACAATGGAGGAATAGCTCGCAATGACTTTTTTACATCTATGTACATGTTTTTCTAAAATCTTGTCAGAAATTATGCGAAAAGCTAAATAAAATTAGAATTTCACGGGATACTTTGGTCGAAACATATTACATTTTGAAAATTAATGAAATATACCTAAGTACCTATGTGATTGTGTTTGTTATTAAACTTTTTTTCGAAATACCTACCAATTACATGCAGGCGGGCCGCGGCCGCCAAAGTTGAAAAGCGTGATAAATAGGGAGTCTGAAATGGTACATAACGGAAAATTCACATTTCTATCGGGAGTTGTTTGAAAACCGAATTCACGCAGGCTGAACTTAAAAAAAGTCCAGCTTCAGTCTATTTCTGTGCCCATCAAAATTGGTGCAGTGGTTTAGCCTTGAAAGCGTTACAAACAAACTTACATTCATATTTATAAAATTAATAGGGATTATTATAGTCTGATCTTTACTATCTACTGTTTTTATCGACATTATGTCTACATCTACTACTAGCATGTTATAATGATATAATATGTCAGCGTTTAAGATAAGGAGTTGTAAAGTTATCAGATGGTCCCAAAGAATATGAAAATCTCCCAGATGGGTTGGTCTTCTTTTTTTTTACACACTAAAAGTGAGTAGGTGTTGACTGTAGTTTCCACCTTATGGTGAGCGATAATGTAGCCAAAGATGCTTCTTACTTACTTCTAACTTCGGAAGCGTAAATGCAAAGATGATATAAATTGGAAGGGGTAAGTAACCCATAATGGTTGCTACCCAGCATTGCACCGGAAGCTATATTCGCTAGTTCGATGCCTTCGCACACACACTGTATATTGTTCTCTTCGTATCTGTAGGATCGTCTGTACGAATTGAGTATTCTTTGCTTTAAATTCGCGTAAAGCGTGCGTGTAGGTAAAATTATAATGCCGGGTGGTGGCTCTACACTATGCAAGTTAAAAACTATAATGACAATAGGTAATTAATTTCAAATTACTTACGTACCTAAATCTATCTTAAATTAAAAAAAAACCGACCAAGTGCGAGTCGGACTCGCGCACCGAGGGTTCCGTACTCAAGAAGTACTAAAGCAAAACAATCAGGCATACTAATGTAGATGTAACACGACCAAAACTGTAACGACCAAAGATGTAAAACAGTAATAATTACCTTTGTTTATGAACCGCAAAACTAACTTTGTTTGTAGAGGTTTATTGTTAATATCAAAAAAACTATGCTAGTTAGAACATTGGCTATAGTTTTCTTGTAAAATATACGTAAATTCCTATTGACCATAATTATTTGAGATTTTTCGATTGGTAAACTCCGGAGATAAGGGGGGGAACGGTATTTTTTTAGACATTTACCCCGATAAATCAAAAATTATCATGAGTAAAAATAATTAAAAATCGGTTTTGGAATGTACAAAGTAAACCCTTTCATATGATACCCCAAACAGTACAGTTATCTCACTTTTAAATTTCAACCCTCCGATTTTCCCCCCTTTTTAAATAAGAACAAAAATAATTTCCATTTTTTTTTATTCCAGTGTCATTGGGCCACTAATATACACAACTATTCCAAATTTCATATCGATAGCTCCGGTAGTTACTAAAATAATCGAGTGTGACGGACAGACAGACAGACGGACAGACGGACAGACAGACGGAGAAAGTCGCACCATAAGGGTTCCATTTTACCATTTCGGTACGGAACCCTAATTAAAATTAGCTATAAAATTTAACTATAGGTATATCTAAATTAAAAACTACATACAACACTAAAATGTTAAATTAAATTAATCTAGTAGACGGCTGTCAGGGGGAATCGTTCCCAAAATGCTGGCCCCATTGCCTCGTTGTATCACGAATCACGATATTCAGTTTTTGGGCAAAGTAAAGGCCAGGATTTTGGTCACTTTATTGGTACCTATAATTAATAAATGTCATGTATTTTGGGTCTCGCTTTGAGGCTGAAACACGATTAAAAAAACTACAATTACATCCATTGTAATTTCCGATAAAAATTTGAAAAATTGAGATTTTAGAGCAATTCCATCAGAAATTGCTCTCGAGAACATTTTATCCAATCGTGGTTCTCACGTTTGACAGCGATTTTAGAATAAAGACCCAAAATAAGTGACGTTTAAATCTGAAAGTAATTAATGGTCTATATAGTTTTTAAACTGCAGGTCACTCGTAATCCATTACGCCATACCTTGTAAAAACGAATTTGGTACTGTATCAATTCACGGCGTGAGTGTGGAGCCGTCTTATCAATTTCAGTTGAAATAATATTTATCGTCATTTTTGTTTATTACGCTATTAAAAAATAAAATGTTTTGGGGTTAATAATTTATTATGTCTCTGAATTTGACGTGAATTACGTGGCGTTTTAGGAAACTAAATAAGCAAGTGGTGCTTGGGGAAACTTACAATTTGCGCCAAATATCAATTTTGATCTATTGGGTTCAATCCTGAGACGAATCTAACGAACGAAGGAATTCTGTCAAAATCGATTCAGCCGTTTGAAAGATACGAGGTCTTCAGAACACCGACTTCAAACCGGCTTTTTATGAAGGCGGTTCCCTGTTTTTAAAAAGAAATTTAAATAAATCATGTGTTTTGATTGGGATTTTCTTATTTTTTTTTTATTCGTCTCCCTAATAAAGTGTATCTAGGTAGTTGCCACCAACGCAAATCACTTCATCAAGGAGCGTTCATGGGATTCGAACCCGGTAACATAGTAGGTATAAATAAAATAAAAATATATAATAAATAAATATAGTTAAATGGTAAATATAGTTAAATATAATAAATAAATATAGTGGTTAGTATATGGTAAATATAGTTTCGTGAATCGTCTAGATCTTGTCACCGCCATCTATTCGCAACTGTTGGAACTAAAAAACATACAATTTCCATCACCAGGTGGCGGGATTTTACTGTTCAGTTTTAGTTGGTGAAAATGTTCATAGATGGCGCTGCTGTAATAGTATCACAGTTTTGAACTATCACAGAATGAGGAGATGATAGAGGAATCTGTTCACCTGAAGATATGTGATACGCATGCCCATGTTAGATGCAGTGCGTCCCAGTTTTGCATTGCAATATCATACGACACACTGCAGTGCGCTCACCATCCTAAGACATCAGTTGTTAGGTCTCATTGTGTCCAGTAATCACGTCGTCGTACAGTGCGCTTCAAACATGTACACAGCAACACATGACTGCTTCACGGTAGAACAACTGACACCGCGGTGGTACCTACTTACCGTAAAAAAATTCAATTTAATAAAGCTCTAAAGAGTCTAAACGATATTATGTAGGTACCTACAACACGTTTATCCGCATTGACGGTTTAGCCTGCTACTGTTTTGCAGTAGTTCAAAATGCTTACATAACTATAGCGTATCCCAATTCTTAACCAATTTTGGATCCTATTGCTGGGCAAGGGTGAGAGGGGTTCAGCCCACTACGCTTGTCAAGTGTGGGCATCGCAATTTTTTATCCTCTACAATTAGTAAGTAGGTATATTTTTAATGTTTATGTACTTGACTGCGATCTCACCTAATGGTAGGTGATGATGCAGCTGAAAATGTTAGCGTGTACCAACTTAGAAAGGGTAAGTAACTTACCCCTAACGGGTTCTACACAGCATCACGGCGGAACGCTAAAACACTTTTCGTTGCGTCTTTTCTGGTTGGGTGGTAACTAGCCACGGCTGATGCCTCATGCCACCCACCAGACCAGACCTGAGCCAATTTAGAAATTATAAAATTCCAAAGAGGCCCGATGCGGGAATCGAACCCGCAACCTCCTACACGAATCCAAGCGCGCGCCACTGCGCCATGGAGGTTCTTAAAAACTCGCATCTTTAAGACACGATCGGAGAGAGAGATAAAAATCTTAGCCTTTATCGTTTTCCAAGCTCCAGTCTCTATTCCAAATTTTATCAAAATTGGTTCAATGGTTTAGGCGTGAAAGCTTAACAAACAAACTTACATACACATTTATAATATTACTTGCTGCCCCGGCAAACGATGTTTTGCCATTAGGGATATAAAAAAAGCATACGACCTATTCTCAGACCGAACACACACAAAAATTAATAAAAATTTCATAATAATCGGTCGAGCCGTTTCAGAGGAGTTTGGTAACAAAAATTGGCACGAGAATTTTATATATTAGAAGAGAAGATAGGGATATTACAAAGTCACAAACCCTCTCTTTACGGAGTCGGCTAAAAACTATATATAACATTTGAAGTTGCAACTTCGAAGTCTTCTCCAATAAAAAAGTAGTTTTTCTCTATGACGTGGAGTTACTTAATAATTTCTTTGAACTAGTAGTATGACGTCAGGTGTGGCAATACTGTAGAGCCTCCGGGCCACGGGTCTAGCGCGAGCGGGAAGCTAGCGCGGAGCGGTGAGCGTTGAAAAACGCTACAGCGCTGCAGTATCTTCCTCCCAAGCCTTATGGTACGGGAGCTCATTTCTATCTTTTTAGCGTATCGCAATGAATGACGTAACGACCTAGAGTATTCGCAATTCTCAATCTAGAATATACATTTTCCGAAAAAATGTTGCCAGTTTATCGGTGCCGAAAATACTTGTTATGCCAGCAAAAAAAAAAAGGCCACGCTGTTGATCACTCAGCAGCCACCTATAGAAATTTAATAGATAGCGCTACTGTTTACTTGTACGAAAAAGGATTACGTAAATCGTTCGGATGCCCATATCCTAGGTTTTCTTATCAGTGCTGTCTTGAGTGTGTTTTCTATGAGTCTACTAAAATCACGCTCTTTTTCGCATCCCGTAATATGCACATTTTGAATAGGTACCTACCCCGTAATATCGATTGTCGTTTCCATTGAAGTGAAGTGAATGGATAAGGCTCGATGGCATCTAGGCTTTTTTTTACTCTATACAAGTTAGTATTTGACTGCGATCTCACCAGGGCCCCAAGTCTGCTAATTTAACATAAGCTATGATTCAACTGTAATGCAATTATAATAGTTCCGAAATAACCTAGTCCACTAAACTTAAAATTGGATCTCAATTGACACTTAATTGAATTATAGTTGGGTCGTAATCCGTATTGCCATTAGCATAAACTACGAAACTAATCGACAATTGAGATGACATTATGTAACAGACTAGCAAAAGTTCCATTGATTGTAAATTGTAGGTCAGTCGTGTAATTTTCACGCAATTATTAAACGATCGACCTAGCAGACTACAAAATCGCTAAAATCGGTAATAATGGTGCAATTGTTGTACAATCGAGATACAATTGTCATAGCAGACTTGAGGCCCTGATGGTAAGTGATGATGCAGCCTTAAATGTTATCGTACTAACTTGGAAGGGTAAGTAAATTTACCCCAACGGTTTCTACAAGCATCACACCGGAACGCTAAATCGTTTGGCGGGGCGTCTTTGCTAGTAGGGTGGTAACTAGCCACGGCCGAAGCCTCCCACCAGCAGCTTCTCGTAGCTCTACGATCAGTAAAACCGCTTCCACCTGCCGCAGCCTCTGCGGCCATGGCCCCGTTCTGTCGCAGTGTGGTACCCAATGCAGGCAGTATTGCCATAACGCGTTCCAAATTCAAACAACACAATGAGGGGAAACGGAACAGCAAGCGACTTGACAAACTTCACCCTCATCTAAAATACACCTTACACAGTTAAGTTAAAGTTCAAAATAAATTATCAGCGTGTTTGCTGCTTTAGTTTTAGATGTGTGAGGGAATATACGCCTTAAATGGGGGAAGTTTAGGTAAGTTTTGGCGTGGGTGTCGCGCGAGAGATTTGACAGGGTTGCGCGCGCAGCACAATCGACCCGAACGATAACGCTTATCGGCAGTCGAGTCCCGTACGTCGCGCGGGCCGGACGTATGGAATGGGAGAGCTCCAATACCCCGGCGCTCCCAGCGTCGTTGACGATGAGAGGCAGTATAGAGCCCCTTTCCGCAGGGCTCCACAGTACAGGTGGGGTGCTCCGCAGCCGCCGCAGCCCTCGGCCTTCGCCCCCTGGCGGCGGGCGCCCGCACCACCACGGCCTCCGGATTACAGGCGCAGCGTTTCCTACCCGGGGAAGCCTGAAGAGCCTTACCAGGTTAGAGAGTGCACAAACGGCAAATTCACGTCGATTCTTCCCATAAAACCGTGTCTTTGGCTATTCACAGCGGACATTTCAGATAATTGCGCAGAAAAGGTTAAGAAAGCTCGGAATTTTTCACAGTTTTCCGGATAATATTATACATGACAGATTTCAAGTACCTACACAAGTAACATATGCGTGACAATTCTTCCCATCAAAGCCTATTTTTGGGCTATTCACAGCGGACATTTCAGATAATTACGCAGGAAAATTGAGAAAGCTCGCAATTTTTCACAGTTTTCCGGGAAATATCCTTAATACATTTGCAGAGAACTATTGACATATTCATGTTGATTCTCCCCTTGAAAGTCTAGGTTTTGGGTTTTCACAGCGAACATTATAGATAACTATGCAAAAAAAGGTTAAGAAAGCTCGCAATTTTTCACAGTTTTCCGTAAAGTATTATACATTACAGATTTCAAGTACACAAGTAACATATGCCTGACCATTCTTCCCATCAAAGCCTATTTTTAGGCTCTTCACAGCGGAAATTTTAGATAATTACGTAGAAAAAATGAGAAAGCTCGCAATTTTTCACAGTTTTCCGGGAAATATCCTTAATAGATTTGAAGAGAACTATTGACATATGCATGTTGATTCTCCCCTTGAAAGTCCAGTTTTTGGACTTTCACAGCGAACATTATAGATAACTATGCAAAAAAAGGTTAAGATAACTAGCAAATTTTCACAGTTTTCCGAGAAATATCCATAACAGATTGGAAACGCACCACTGACAAATTCACATTAATTCTCCCCATATAAAACGTTTTTTTGTTATAAGAAGCGAACATTTGAGATACCTTCGAAAAAAAAAGATTAAGCAATTTTTCACAGTTTTCCGGGAAATATCCGTAACAGATTTCAAGTGAACAGGTGAAAAAATCATGTCGATTCTCCCCATCAAAGCCAATTTTTTGGCTATTTACAGCGGACATTTCAGATAACTACGCAGAAAAGTTAAGAAAGCTCTGAATTTTTCACAGTTCTCCGGAAAATATTATAACTATACATGACAGATTTCAAGTACACAAGTAACATATGCGTGTCAATTCTCCCCATCAAAGCCAATTTTTTGGCTATTCACAGCGGACATTTCAGATAATTGCGCAGAAAAGGTTGAGAAAGCTCGCAATTTTTCACAGTTTTCCGGAAAATATCCTTAATAGATTTGAAGAGAACCATTGACATATTCATGTTAATTCTCTTCATTAAAGCCCGGTTTTTGGGTTTTCACAGCCAACAGTATACATAACTACGCAAAACAGGTTAAGAAAATTTTCACAGTTTTCTGGGAAATATTCTTGCCAGGTTTGAAGTGCACAAGTCATAAACTCACATAATTTCTCTCCATAAAATCTTTTTTGGTTATTCCAATCGTTTTTTGGTTGGTTTGGAAATATCCATTATAAATTTGAAGTGCACAAGTAACATTCGTGTCAAATCTCCCCATCAAAGCCTATTTTTGGACTATTCACAGCGGACATTTCAGATAATTACGCAGAAAATGTTAAGAAAACTTGCAAGTTTTTACACTTTTCCGGAATTATCCTTTAACCAGGTATGAAATGTACAAGTGTTTTACATAAAAGCCTAGTGTTTAGATATTCACAGCGAATATTTGAGATAGGTAAACGCAAAAAAGTGAAATATCGACATAAAGTGCCACAAAACACAATTTTCTCGAGGAACAGCTGTGAGTTTTGCATCAATTTTCGAGTGCACAATCGGTTTTTTTAACATGGAACCTGTGTTTAAAGTTATCTGCATGGAACATTTAATGGAACATAACATGGATAGCATGGAACACGTATTATTAACTAAGTAAATATTGAAACATCGGTTTTTCAATAAAGAATATCAACAATTTTCTCTAATAGGTAATAATTAAATTGAAAATTGAATGACATGAATTGAATTAAATGAAAAACCCTATACGCTTGTCATTTGACGATTATACTGCCACGCGTGAAGCACTTAATCGAGTTAGGCCAAAAATGCCTTTCATTATTTTGGAAAAGAGCTGATACTGTTACACTGCTGGACCGATATTAACCAAACATAGCTCACAACCACGGCAAGGTACAACTGGCTTTCAAAAGAAAAAATCCGCATCGAAATCGGTTCATCCGTTTGAGAGCTACGATGCCACAGACAGACACACACAAATACAACCAGAAGTCGACGTCAATCCTATAACAACCCTCTTTTGCGTCGATTGTTAAAAACAAGGCGTTTTCCTAACATTCAGAGCGGAATTTTCCCTATTATTGAAGAAAATGGAAAAATACTTGGCTTTACACAAGTAATGGAGGAAAACTGGATTATTTTCGGTATCATAAAATATTATGGTCACCATAATAGGCTATTTAGAACTTGTGATATTATTCTTCAGTTAGGAAAATTTTCAGGGTTTGTGTAAAATATCTTCCTTTTTGCAATTATTTTCTTGAACAATTCTTTCATGATATTTTTCAATGTGCTGAGCCATTTATAATATTTCCAAATGAAAGGCGAATTAGTGAAAAATCCAAGAAAAGAATGACCAAAGTTTTTGTCATGAACCAAAATATTCTAGGAAAATAAAATAGTGTTTTTCAAGAACCATAGGCATTAGGTTTTTTTTCATATCCGGAATTTCATTTTGCATACAAAAAGTATACATTACAGTACATTCGTGTTCGTAAAAAAACTATGAGTATCACTTAACATCAGGTGCACGTGTTCCTGGACTCAACATTCCTAAAAAATAAAATGGTCAAGTGCGAGTCAGGCTCGCGCACTGAGGGCTCCGTACTATCGTACCGTATACGTATATTATGGTAAGAGCTCCAGGTTGGACTTTTCTTGGATCGGGTCCTTTTTATCCAACTGAAGGAAGGGTTGTTTAAATACGCTAGCCCTTGACTGTGACCACACCTGATGGAAAGTGATGATACAGTCTAAGGTGGAACGCGCTTGCCTAGAAGATGCCTATTCACTCTTGATTTGAAGGCACCCGGGTTGCAAGTGGCAGGAAAGACACTGCCTGGGAGGGTATTCCAGGCCTTTGCAGTGCGTATCAGGAACGAGGAATCAAACCGCTTCGTACGCGTCTTTGGTACGTCGACTATGTATGGGTGGAAGCCTTTTGGATGCTTTGCCGTTCTATGGTAGAAAGGTGACGGGGGAACCAAATCAAAAAGTTCCTGAGCACACTCTCCGAAATATATTCTATAGAATACCGACAGGCAGTATTATAAACAGTACTAATATTATAAACGCGAAAGTTTGTAAGTATGGATGGATGGATCTTTGTTACTGTTTCACGCCGCAACCACTGAACCGAATTGGCTGAAATTCGGAACATAGATAGCTTATAACCCGGACTAAAACATTTTATCCCAGGAAAATCCATAGTTCCCATGGGATATTTAAAAAACCCTATTTTTCAACAGTAATATATAGCTACAGCTATAGGTAGAGTACTTTGAAGTTCTTTCCTGAAAGTAGGTGTACAAGTTATTGAAAAGGAAATTCAATTTTTTCTCGGAATTAATAAAAAATCGAATTAACGCGGGCGGAGCCGCCGCAAAAGCTAGTTATTTATAACTCCGCCCCAAACACGTGCATTGCGCGTTCAATAATGCACGCGAAACTCAGTTAAGCGTGTAATCAAATCCACGTGCGATTCGCTTATCTACTCCTTCACTTACTTGTAATTATAGTAGTGTTATTGTCTCGCTGCAGACTCGGTCATAAATCATCCGAGTGTTTCGCTTTTGTATTTCACTGCTGAGCTTCACTGCTGCTTTTGTATTTTAGTGAACAACAAAAGCGAAACACTCGAATGATTTATAGCCGGGTCTGCAGCGAGATAATAACACTTACTATAGTTTCAGGTTTAAGAGCCAAGACGGTTTTTATTTTTGTCCTCCTTGCTCTTGCGAAAACATTGTTGGGTGCGATAGACAGCGTTGCGGGGGAATGTCACCGAAAAAGGACGTTTACCTAATTACTCAAGTCAAGTGCGAGTCGGACTTGCGCACAAAGGGCTCCGTACCATTATCTATATAACGTAGATGATGATGCAGAAATGCCAGAAGGCTTAATTATACCCTACTACTGCTGGTACTTGTATACAAATAGAGTAATAATAAGTGTTCTGGATCATCGACCAAAAACTACAAAAAAATCACGTTTGTTGTATGGGAACTCCCTTTTATCTTTATTTTATTTTTTTGTATTTGTTGTTATAGCGGCAACGGAAATACATTATCTGGGAAAATTTCAAGTGTGTGACTACCACGATTCAAGAGATACAGCCTGTGAAAGACAGTTGGCGCAATCTTAGTTACCTTATGGGTACTTAAAAATAAAAGCATCACAAAAATTAAAGATGGTGGTTGCCGACTAAATATATCAACATGACCAAGCGGCCAAGTCCATTACATTGGTGACTGGTCGGTGGTATTCGTCCCAAGCCCAGTACCTTGGTCACTGGTCAGTGGTATTCGGCCCAAGCGTAGTACATTGGTCACTGGTCGGTGGTATTCGTCCCAAGCCCAGTAATTTGCCCAGTAATTTCTTCTTCTTAGTCGTTCACTCTTGACAGAGTGGTCGTGGTTATACTTTTTACGATGTTGAATGACGTGCCACTGCTGCTTTAGCGATAGTTCTCCAACGGCTCCTGTTGGCGGCATTGCGAGAGCACTCAATAATAGAGGAACTTGTAGCACTCCGGATTAGATTTACTAGCTGTTATATGCTGCTTCGCCCACATGAATTTCGGGATTCACATATCCCAACAGACGTATACATCGATATACCATAGGACGTATAAGTATCCTGGAAAGAGCGGACGGCGCGAAAAAATGTCGCGTTTATCGGAGCCAAAAACGCATGCTTTGTCACCAACAGTAAGGCCACACTATAGCCACCTCTAGAATTGTGACAGATGGCGCTACTGTTTGCTTGTATGAAAAAGGTTCACGAAAATCGTTCGGATGCCCATATCCTGAGGTTTCTTATCGACATTTTTTGTGCGCTTTTTGCCGGGTCCTGTGTATTCGTCTATTGGCCAAGCCTACATTGGTCAGTGATCGGTGGCACGTCCCCAGGCACCAGTAAAATTAACCTTGCCGGCCGGCCGACCTTCGTGACCCAGATACACTCAGCTATACAGTAGGTACACGCCTGGCGTCTACGATCGATTCGCCCCATCGTTGACAGTCCCTTAATAGCTGTTTGTAACGTTCTACGCTTATTGAGTTTAACGATTAAATGGGTTCTGTACCCACAGGGTAAAATACGGGACCATACTGAGACTTCGCCGTTCATCTGTCCGTCTGTCACCAGGCTTTTTTTTTATTGAAGATAAGCTTGCGCTTGACGACAATCTTGCCTGTTGGAAAGCAATGATGAGGTCTAGGATGGAGCGCGCTTGCCTAGAAAATGCCTATTCACTCTTCTCTTGAAAGCACCTAGATTGTACTTAGCTGGAAACACGGAGGCTGGAAGGGCGTTCCACACCTTAGCGGTTCGTATCAGAAACGTGAAGGAAAAACGTTTCGTTCGAGGCTGGCTGTATCTCTTGAACCGTGATAGTTACGTACACACTTGAAATTTTCACAGATGTTGTACTATTTCTGTTGCCGCTTTTTTTTTACTCTATACAAGTTAGTACTTGACTGCGATCTCACCTGGTGGTAAGTGATGATGAGGGTGTTATCGTACTAACTTGGAAGGGTAAGTAAATTTACCCCAACGGTTTCTACAAGCATCGCACCGGAACGCTAAATCGCTTGGCGGTGCGTCTTTGCTGGTAGGGTGGTAACTAGCCACGGCCAGCCTCCCACCAGACCACACCTGAAAAAATTATAAAATTCCAACTCAACAAGGCTTCGTATATTATCAACTATATGCACACAGGAAAGGCCGGTAAACATTCAGACCGTCATAAAAGTACAATTGATGTTTATTCGCATTCTTTGCGACAACCATACATATACCTACCTTAGTGTTACATAATTGCATGATTGTTTGAATGCATGGATTAAGAGTTATGTATAGCTTGGCATTGACTGGCTCGTTTGTCGATTGCAGCAGGACAGATTAATTTGTTTTGCTATAATCCGCTACTTGAAAAGATTCTGTATGGTGCAATATGCAGGAAAACTGCCCACATGAAACACCACACACAAATTTTCCAAAAATTTCTTCGACGCACGTTTCGTCCTGACACCGGGACATCCTCACTAGATGTTGACTTCACAATTCGAAATCGTAGACCACCACTTACCATCAGGTGAGATCGCAGTCAAGTACCTACTTGGTAACTTCTTCATAACAAAATTTCAAGCAACCATAATATTCTCAGACGAAATTTCTCAATTTGATTGCTCGTTGTGATAAACACAGATAAAGTTCCTGATAAAAGATAAGATAAAAGATCACTTCACGCTTGTGCTTGGCTCGTCCCAATAACATGTACTTGAGATGATGTCCAAAGCCTGGAAAATTTGTGTTACTGCAACGACGTTGGGCCAATATTTCCTAAGACCTTATTAAACTTGTTTAAATTTAGTAGTAGTAGTAGTATTAAACTATGTATTACCAAAGACGCGTACGAAGCGGTTTGATTCCTCGTTCCTGATACGCACTGCAAAGGCCTGGAATACTCTCCCAGGCAGCGTCTTTCCTGCCACTTACAACCCAGGTGCCTTCAAATCAAGAGTGAATAAGCATCTTCTAGACAAGCCCGTTCAACCTTAGACTGTATCATCACTTTCCATTAGGTGTGATCACAGTCAAGCGCTGGCCTATATAGTATAAAAGTAGCTTACTTTTTTTTTATTGAAATGTTATAATTAAAACTTATCACTAGCTTATTCTAATTAGTATACAAGTCTTGCCCGCGTAGAATGGTGACAAGAATACTGACTGCATTTCCGCGTTGAACAGCTAGGCAGATACGTTGCGCAAAAAATGAGCCAGCCCCTGTCACCAGTTGAGGTTATTAAGAATTAATTTTTTGGCATTATGACTCCATGGCCCCAGGGTCTCCACGGCAAACGGGACAAATATGTAACTCTCTAATAGAGAGGCATATTTGCGACGCTTACCTGATTCAGCAGTTTCAGCTGCGGCTCCCGGCTTTGATTCTGTCTCCCTGAATGCCTCGAAGCCAATGTGTCAACGCATGTTGCGTCCCACATCAGCGCCCGACCCCGTTCCCAGGGAACCAGCGTCAATCCATCAGGTCTCTTGCCATCATCACGACTAATTGCTGCTGGCTCCAATAGGGCAGGAATATCAATGGTGGCAAGAGTGGCCCCTTGATTCTGCAAAAACACTTATAGCAGCGACGAGCTAACATCTAAGCGCTGATTGGTTAACACTTGCGTCAGTTATGCAGCCAAGGCGACAATTGGCTGCTGATGACTGCGTTGCTATGGTTACCGCCGATGGTTGGCCGATGTACAAGTTTATATTTTCGGGAATCACACTCCTGTAATCGCTGTAAATCGGGCGGGATCTAGGTCACCTAGTTACAACTTGACCAGCAGCTTAATGGCGCTCAGCCCATGCCATGGATCAATAATAATAAAAAATTGGTTGTCTGTAAAGTCGGTTTACTGACGATAGTTGAACGTGACAACGTCACGATTGTGCTTCTTTGTCGCTCGTTCCGCGCTCTCGCTTGCACTTCAAGCCTCATGGAACGCCTCAGAGCGAGGTAACGCCGCATGAGTCATGTTTTTTCGTGCGTACAGCCGGTTCTATCGAATTATAAGACGTTGTCACGTCAAAAAGTCGCATTTATTCCCGAGGATAGGGAATAATCATGAAAAATACGGCAGTTCTAGTTCTCCGTGCCCAAAGGGTAAAAAACGGGACCCTACTACCGAGCCTTCGCGGTCCGTCCGCCAACAAGCTATATCTCATGAACGCTGATGCTGATGTTTACATACTTGAAATTTTCACAGATCATAATTTTCAGAGATATTTCTGTTGCCGCTCTAACAACAGATACAAAAAAAAATATAATAAAATAAAATATTTAAGTAAGTAGGGGGCTCCAATACAATTCAAACTTGCAAAAACGAGCAAATATCAAGTTTGCCCACCAACCTCTGCCCACCATTTGGTGGTTGGTAGGTTTTTGTTGGAATTGTTTTGATGGTACGGATAATTTTTTCTTTGTTATTACGATGTAAGTAGACAGTTGTCTAGGCTTAAAGTCATGCAATTTTTTGTCATGCTCATAACATAAACAATAAAATTTGTATTTCAAATCTAAATATCATATGCCTACGTCTGCAGAAGTCAGATTCAATCTATCACTGCTCATGTAACGTGTAAGTGCCACGGAAATCTGTAACCCGTAAACGCTACAAGTGGCGCGACACCGAGCCGGGAATCTAGGTCACCTGTCGCTAGGTGACCTAGCTCATGCAGCTCAATGGGGTTGCGTCCATGCCATGGATCGATTAAAAATAGTACATTTCAACATAAGTAAGTGCGGAAAGTATGTCATTTCTTTACGAGTCTCGGTTTGTTGACACAAGCCGTAGGCGCGTGTCAACAATAGAGACGAGTGGAAATGACAATTCCGCACATGCATTGAACGACATTTTTTAACACATTTGCGAAAATACATAAAGTTGGGGCCAAGGCCAATTTACCATGAATACAGACCACTACACGCACAAAAAAAAAAAAACAAGTAGACAAGAATTGTCTATGGTCAACTGATGCACTCTGTGACCTGGGGTCAGAATCCGGAAGTTAGGAAAGTCCTAATATTTTACAAAAAAAGTACCTAACTCTGAAACAACAATGAAACTTTGTTGAAAAATTATATTTTTATTTCAGATTGAACAATTTAAAAAGTAACGTCCTTTAATTCAAGTATCAATACCTAGTGTTTAGGCTATAAAATAGTCATTTAATACAAACATTTTGTACTACAAACTTTTTGATTAAAACCTCCATGCAGAAGAAAAACAAAAAGTACTACTTAGTGCGGAAAAGAATAACTTTGCGCACGCTAAACATACATGGAAAAGTCCACTATTTGAGCAAATGTGTTAAAAAAAACTTTCGCATTATTCCGTTATTAGGAGTATGTACTCTGTTTGTAATTTCTACAAGGTTTTATTTAACGGCATAGACGGCATATTTAAGCGACTTTTATATAGTGACCTACAGTAAAAAAAACCATAAAGACAATTACTTTAAAAAGTAAACGTCATGCATTTTGGGCCTTCTAAAATCGCTGGGAAGCAGAAACACAATTGGATAAAATTTGCTCCAAGATGTCAGTTTTTCTAATTTTTATCAGAAACTAAAATGGATGGAATTCCAATTTTTGTTTAAATTAGTCGGTAATAATAATAACCAAAAACGCTCCGAATCCGATTTTAGATAACTGCCTTCGTTTTTCAGTAATTAGGTAAAACGTCGTTTTTCTGTTATATGGATACAGCTTTTCATCGCAATTGCGAAAATATACAGGAAAATACCGCTGACGAGAATAGACATATTATGTACCCTAGACAGGGCGGACGGCGCGAAAAAATTACGCCAGTTTATCGGTGCCAAAAATCCTTGTTTTGTCACCAACAGTAAAGCCACGCTACAGTTCACTCAGCAGCCACCTATGGCGCTGCTATTTGCTTGTCCAAAAAAGTTTACGTAAATTGGTCGGATGCCCATATCCCGAGTTTTCTTCTAAGAGGTATTATTATTAATTATTATTATAAATGTGAGTTTTTTATTGATCCTTGGCATGGGCTGAGCGCAATTAAGCTGCATCGGTCAAGTTGTAACTAGGTGACCTAGATTCCGCCTGCTGTTACAGCGATTACAGGACACAGCTTTTCACCGCATTCGCGAAAATATTGCCTCATCATCATCAAGCTGAATTTCCAATATTATGTGTGCATATGCAAAAATAGTCCAGTCAATGAATAACCTAAAAGGGGGTGTAGAGTGCATGAGAGGGGACCTAAGCAATTTCTTCTGAAACTTGTTCAGGGTACTTAGGAAATTAACATACTAAAAGTCCTGACGTCTCGGAGGTGAGCCGGAGTGGGGAGGGGGGGGGGGAAAAGGTACCACTTTTGGGTTTTTCACTAATATCTCAGAAACGGTGCGTCATAGAAAAAAAAAATCTTCTAATAAATTAAAGCTCATAAAATTATCTAAAACTTTGGTTTTATTCAATTTTGCCGTATTCCTAACCGTTTCCGAGCCACACGCTCCGGAAAAGTTAATACTACAAAAAAAACCTTATCATATAATAATCCGGTCAAGTTAGATATAAAAATAGTGGTCAAATAACAATAATTCCGACAGAGCCAAATCTTCGTAAAGACCTTAGGTTTACCACAAGGAATAAAGTGTCAAAAGTCCCCATCAATCCTATGTGTGCAACAAAAGTTATTCGGGGTCAAATATCAAAATTTGAGGTTTTTTGGATTTTTCTCGAAAACGGTAAGTTTTCTCAAAAATAAATTCAGGACAAAGTTGTAGATCTTAAAATTATCTACAAAAATGATCCTTATGATTTTTTTCCTAAGAGTTAACCTTCCTGAGATATCGCGATTCTAAGAGTCACAATATACATGATATGCACATATAATATATACATAATCAGGCAATTACAATTGTAGTTGCTGAAGATATTGATTTCTTAGTAGTTACTACTTACTGCAAGGACTCCAATGGATAAAATAGTTTACTTTCTATAACTTCCTAACATTAACCGTTTATGCAGTGTACGCAACGGAAACTCTCAATATGAAACAAATTTTCCCATTTTTGCAACATTTTTCATTGATGCTCTTGTATTGGTCGTAGCGTGATGTTATGTAGCCCATAGCCTTCCTCGGTAAATCGACTATCCAACACAAGAATAATTTTTCGATCAGGACCCGAAGTTTCTAAAAAACAAACACGTTGGTCCGCTCCTTCGTTTCAGCGAAATGGCGATTGCCATAATAAAAAAAATATAGCGAGTCAAACTTAGAGATAGGTATTTGCTGTTGTGGATTATTTTTTAGAACTATTAAAGGAGATCAACTCCGCAATACATGATTTTTGCGAGACTTTAGCCTTTTACGCAGCGTACGCAACAGAATTATGACAATCGCCATTTCGCTGAAACGAAAGAGGAGATCAACGTGTTTGTTTTTTAGAAATTACGGGTCCTGATCGAAAAATTATTCTTGTGTTGGATAGTCCATTTATCGAGGAAGGCTATGGGCTACATAACATCTCGCTACGACAAATACAATAGGAGCATCAATGAAAAATGTTGCAAAAATGGGAAAATTTGTTCCATATTGAGAGTTTCCGTTGCGTACACTGCGTAAACGGTTAATGTTAGGAAGTTATAGAAAATAAACTATTTTATCCATTGGAGTCCTTGCAGTAAGTAGTAACTACTAAGAAATCAATATCTTCAGCAACTACAATTGTAATTGCCCGATTATGTATATATATGTGCATATCATGTATAATGTGACTCTTAGAATCGCGATATCTCAGGAATGTTAACTCTTAGGAAAAAAATCATAAGCATCATTTTTGTAGATAATTTTAAGATCTACAACTTTGCCCTGAATTTATTTTTGAGAAAACTTACCGTTTTCGAGAAAAATCCAAAAAACCTCAAATTTTGATATTTGACCCCGAATAACTTTTGTTGTACAAATAGGATTGATGGGGACTTTTGACACTTTATTCCTTGTGGTAAACCTAAGGTCTTTACGAAGATTTGGCTCTGTCGGAATTATTGTTATTTGACCACTATTTTTATGTCTAACTTGACCGGATTATTATATGATAAGGTTTTTTTTGTAGTATTAACTTTTCCGGAGCGTGTGGCTCGGAAACGGTTAGGAATACGGCAAAATTGAATAAAACCAAAGTTTTAGATAATTTTATGAGCTTTAATTTTTTAGAAGATTTTTTTTTTCTATGACGCACCGTTTCTGAGATATTAGTGAAAAACCCAAAAGTGGTACCTTTTCCCCCCCCTCCCCACTCCGGCTCACCTCCGAGACGTCAGGACTTTTAGTATGTTAACTTCCTAAGTGCCCTGAACAAGTATCAGAAGAAATTGCTTTGGTCCCCTCTCATGCATTCTACAACTCCTTTATTGATTGGACTAAAAGGCTTAATCCAAAATTGCGGCGCTAAAGAAAAATATGGAACCCAAAAAATGGCCATAATATGCGAGTCGGTGCATCATGCCTGATGGAAAGCAATGATGAGGTCTAGGTTGGAGCGCGCTTGTCTAGAAAATGCCTATTCACTCTTCTCTTGAAGGCACCAAGATTGTACTTGGCTAGAAACACGGAGGCTGGAAGGGTGTACCCGCACCTTAGCGGTTCGTATCAGAAACGTGGAAGAAAAACGTTCCGTGCGTTTTGAACGAGAAAATTGAACGTTTCTACAAGCAACGCACCGGACGCACCGCCAAGCGATTTAGCGTTCCGGCACGGAACACTAACGCTTGGCGGTGCGTCTTTGCTGGTAGGGTTGTAACTAGCCACGGCCGAAGCCTCCCACCTGACCAGACCTGAGCCAATTTAGAAATTATTAAATTCCAAAGTGGCCCGTGGCGGGAATCGAACCTGCGACCTCCCACTCGAATCCACTGCGCCAGGGAGGTCGTCAAAACATCCCATTCAGCTGCAGAGCGGTCAAACGGCATCTCCGTGACCTAGATTTCGTGGTTTATTCCACAACCATAAATATTCTATGGAAGATTTCACTAAATCTTATCTTTTCAACATATTTAACAGCATAAACAGTTATTTAAGCGATTTTTGGTGACCTGCAATTTCAAACGTCATGTATTTTGGGTTTTGAAGCAGAAACACGATTGCAAGAAATTTTCTCGATAGAAAATTCTCCCAATAGTTGCTACAAAATCTACATTTTTTAATTTTTTATCAGAAACTCCAATAGATGTACCTACCTATTTGTAATTTTTGTTTTGTATCAGAAATAATATTTAAAAAAAATCCCATTTAAAATACATGATAATTCATTTTTTTAAAAAAAAGGGAACCGCCTTCAAAAAACCAACCCACTGAAAAGCAAAAAATAATTTTATAGTAAATCTGGGTATACTCACCTACTTAATTACTTAGATTTTGAAGTCAGTGTCATCAGCCACTGATGCTCAGCCACTGATACTCAAAATGATTTGCGAATTTTGATTTGGCACCTACTTCAAAAACTAAGTAGGTTAATGAAGTCGGCTAAAAACGTTTACAACGGATTATTTATTGATAACTGGCTTAGTTTTTTTTAATTAGATAAAACTATCGTTGTTCTGTTATTTTCTTCCGCAACGCTGCATGTCGCAGCCACATTTTTTTTTTTTCAACAAGCTCGGACGAAACGTTTTTCTTCCACGTTTCTGATACGAACCGCTAAGGTGTGGAACGCCCTTCCAGGCGTTTTCTAGGCAAGCCTGCCGCCCTAGAACCCCAACATTGCTTTTCATCAGACAATTGTAGTCAAGCGAAAGCCTATCTAAGTACAATACTTAATAATATAAATTTAAAATATGTGAGTAGGTTTTTTTAAGTATATAGGCTAGCGCTTGGCTGTGATCACACCTGATGGAAAGTGATGATACAGTCTAAGGTGGAACGCGCTTGCCTAAGAGATGGCTATTCACTCTTGATTTGACGCCAGGGTTGTAAGTGGCAGGAAAGACACTACCTGGGAGAGTATTCCAGGCCTTTGCAGTGCGTACCAGGAACGAGGAATCAAACCGCTTCGTACGCATCTTTGGTACGTCTAGTGTCTATCTACTATTTGTATAGGTAGATGGTTTTAAGAGATTGATTGATTTTATGCGTTGACACATTGGCTTCGACTCATATCAGGCAGACAGAATCAAAGCCGGAAGCCGCAGCTGAAACTGCTGAATCAGGTAAGCGTCGCAAATATATGCCTCTCTGTTAGAGAGTTACTTATTTGTCCCGTTTGCCGTGGAGACCCTGGGGCCATGGAGTCATAGTGCCAAAAAATTCATTGGAGAGCTTTCCCCGCGTTTAATAACCTCAATTGGTGACAGTAGGCCTGGCTCATTTTTTGCGCAACATATCAGCCTAGCTGTTCAACGCGGAAATGCAGCCAGTATTCTTGCCACCATTCCACGCGGGCAAGACTTGTATAGTAATTTGAATAAGCTAGTGATAAGTTTTTTGTAACATTTATACATAAAAAAAAAATTAAGAGATTAATATCAAAAATCTTATACCAGGCACAGCACAGGGTTCGCATATGCATGGAGTACTGAAGGCTGAAGCCACTTGTGGGATGGCTCTGCCAAGTACCAGCTTGATGCTTTGGATTCGGTGGATCGCGGTGCTAGAAGACTTATCGGCAACCCGACATTGGTCCACAAACTCCAAAGCCTTGAACATCGTCGTAAGGTTGCCTGTCTGTCGGTATTCTATAGAATATATTTCGGAGAGTGTGCTCAGGAACTTTTTAATTTGGTTCCCCCGGCACCTTTCTACCATAGAACGGCAAGGCATCGTACAGGCTTCCACCCATACATAGTCGACGTACCAATGACGCGTACGAAGCGGTTTGATTCCTCGTTCCTGATACGCACTGCAACGGCCTGGAATACACTCCCTGGCAGTGTCTTTCCTGCCACTTACTTACAACATCACAGGCATCTTCTAGGCAAGCGCGTTCCACCTTAGACTGTATCATCACTTTCCATCAGGTGTGATCACAGTCAAGCGCTAGCCTATATAGTATAAAAAAATCTAGATTATTTCTCGCAAAGCATGGCACGCGAGAGTGTCTCGCACTTGGCCGGTTTTTTCCTCCGGCACGTGGCAAAGGCCTCCGCATAGAGCTCGGCCGCACCACGTGACCTACATTCCGCGATGCGCAGTGCGGCGCCCTGATTGGCCACCCATTGTAGGCCGCGCTGAACGCTGAACAACTCCTTGTGTTTATACTCGCCTGGTACCTAGCGGGGTTTTGTTTAGGTTTTTTTGTTTATAATTTTTTTGGCGCCATGATTGTCAGAAAAACCTCGAGAGAAAAACGTATTCATGGTTATTCTTAATCGTTTATTAATTCTGCCCGCTGATTGGGTTCCTGATTTGCGCCAGCCAATCGCGGGGCAGAATTCACTAACAATTACGATAACGATGAATACGTTTTTCTTACATAATCAGACCCCTGATTGGCCGCCCGTTGTAGGCCGCGCTGAACGCTGAACAACTCCTTGTGTTTATACTCGCCTGGTACCTAGCGGGGTTTGGTTTAGGTTTTTTTGTTTATATTTTTTTTTACTCCCCCCAGTATGACGCGCCCCACTCTATCAAACTCCATACGAATCGAATGAAATATAAGCGATTTTGACAGAGTGGGGCGCGGCTCCGTGGATTGAAATATCTATAATATGATAGCCAGTAATTCTTCTCGGTGCAAACTCTCTGAACCTGGTACAGTTTTAGCTTTTCATAAAAAAGGCCTATACCTATTACCTACGTATGTAAGAAAATAAAGATTTTCTCTTTCATTTTCGTATATCAATCAATTACTTAACGGCGTAGATGGTTGTTTTAAGTGATTTTTGGTGACCTACAGTTTAAAAACTATAGTAATTAGTAGTGTTATTATCTCGCTGCAGACTCGGTCATAAATCATTCGAGTGTTTCGCTTTTGTTGTTCTGCAGTAATGCACAACTCAATAAAGAACAACAAAAGCGAAACACTCGAATGTTTTATGACCGAGTTTGCAGCGAGATAATAACACTACTATAAAAAGACCATTACTTTCAAATTTAAACGTCATGTACTGTGGGTCTTTAATCTAAATTAGCTGTTTTTATTTTGGTATTAAGTAACAATTAACCTCAAAAAACTAAGTTAAGTTTGAGGTTTGGTAACAATATGTAGTGATTCTTATGGTTTTACTTTCTCTGTAGTACGGAACCCTCGGTGCGCGAGTCCGGCTCGCACTTGATCGGTTTTTATTTTAATTTTTACCGAAAATTACAAATGGATGTACTTATTATTTTTGAATACCTTTCCTCCTGACTCATAGATATTTTGAAAAAATACGACAAATAATCCCGAGACGGGTAAGTCGTTCGCCTGATGCGCCTACCCATGTCAGCTGCAGTGCGTCCCACAATTTTGCCGAAGAACCCGCATAAACTCGGTAATACAAACAGAAACAAACGTTATCGCTATTGTAAAAAATATAAAATGAAAAACTTTCTGATTTCAATAAATAAATTGGAGTGTTGATAACGAACTGTGATTTGGTGCAGCTAAGTATTGAGCCAACACGAGATTAAAAGATCGCAGCACTTTAAAACTTAGCAATTTTTTTCTTTTCTTTTTAAAAAGGTATTGGTTCATAAATCACAAATTTATTTTTCATATGTACTTCGCAATATCGCAATCTGTAATACAATAACTACTGTTTACTACTAAATACCTTAAACTCAACACCTTCAAAAGCCAAATAAATGTTGCATTTGTCAGTTGACACACATACAAACTTGCCTTTACAATATTAGGGGACTGTAGTCGGCGCAACTTCTCGCTGCCCGCGTGGAAATGTTGGAACAGGACAGTGTGACAGAGAGCGCAACAGGCAGCCATTTTATTGCACCGTGGGCAGCGAGATATTACACCTACTAACGTGTATTTCCAACCAACGCGACTTCGAAAAGGAGGAATTTCTCAATTCCACTGTATTTTTTTATGTTTGCTACCCCAGAACTGTCGGCTGGGTCAACCGATTTTGATGAATCTTTTTTTAATTCATAGCTGCCGCTTCTCGTGTGGACAACATTTCAGTTTGGTCCACTTCTGACAATGGTATCCATGAGAAAACTATATGTCTTAAATTTGCATTAAGTATATGCGCGACATATCATTCCAACCGATTTTTATTGGAAAGGATGCAATTCATGAGTACCTACTACCTATTGACAGTTGAAGGAGGATTTTGTCAAACATTATTCTCTCCTGTTGTTTAAGTACTAAATGTTAGTCACCCAATTACTGTTGGTGTTAGTTTAACGACCCGTTATCAACTTATCAGCAAACCAACAAACACACTGATTTACAAATACCATAACCTACTTCTACACCATTATTGTTCGAGAACAATCCATATTTTTGACGACCTCCCTGAGTCCCTGGCGCAGTGGCGGCGCGCTCGGATTCGAGTGGGAGGTCGCGGGTTCGATTCCCGCCACGGGCCACTTTGAAATTTTATAATTGGAACGAAGTTCCTTATTCCGCGTTGCGAAAGGGGGCTAGACGGAAAAAATTCATACGAAAAGTTGTAACGACACTTTTTGCTACAGTAAGCTCTTGTAAGCCGTGCGGCGTGCGCATGTTTCTCTGTCTGTCTCTCTCTCTTATAGAAAGCAAGCCAGATATACTTCGTTCCATCCGGGTGTCCCTTGCCACCTCTCAAATTTTTTTCTAAATTGGCTCAGGTCTGGTCTGGTGGGAGGCTTCGGCCGTGGCTAGTTACCACCCTACCAATAAAGACGCCCCGCCAAGCGATTTAGCGTTCCGATGCGATGCTTGTAAAATCCGTTGGGGTAAATTTACTTACCCTTCCAAGTTAGTACGATAAAATCGTAGGCTGCAGCATCACTTACCATCAGGTGAGATCGCAGTTAAGTAATAACTATTATAGATATTGAATGGAAGCAGGCGTTATTTTGCGGAAATCCATAATTAGCAGGACAGATTAATTTGTTTTGCTATAATCCGCTACTTGAAAAGATTCTGTATGGCACAATATGCAGGAACACTGCCCACATGAAACACCACACACAATTTTCCAACACTTTCTTCGACGCACGTTTCGTCCCGAACCGGGACATCCTCAGGAGATGTTGACTTCACAATGCGAAATCGTAGAGTGACTCTACGATTTCGCATTGTGAAGTCAACATCTCCTGAGGATGTCCCGGAAATCGTAGAGGAATGAGGATGTCCTGGAAATCGTAGAGGAGGTCGGAATCGTGCGAAATCGTAGAGTGACTCTACGATTTCGCATTGTGAAGTCAACATCTCCTGAGGATGTCCCGGAAATCGTAGAGGAATGAGGATGTCCTGGAAATCGTAGAGGAGGTCGGAATCGTGCGAAATCGTAGAGTGACTCTACGATTTCGCATTGTGAAGTCAACATCTCCTGAGGATGTCCCGGAAATCGTAGAGGAATGAGGATGTCCTGGAAATCGTAGAGGAGGTCGGAATCGTGCGAAATCGTAGAGTGACTCTACGATTTCGCATTGTGAAGTCAACATCTCCTGAGGATGTCCCGGAAATCGTAGAGGAATGAGGATGTCCTGGAAATCGTAGAGGAGGTCGGAATCGTGCGAAATCGTAGAGTGACTCTACGATTTCGCGTTGTGAAGTCAACATCTCCTGAGGATGTCCCGGTTCGGGACGAAACGTGCGTCGAAGAAAGTGTTGGAAAATTGTGTGTGGTGTTTCATGTGGGCAGTGTTCCTGCATATTGCACCATACAGAATCTTTTCAAGTAGCGGATTACAGCAAAACAAATTAATCTGTCCTGCTAACTATTATAGAATTAAAAAAAAAAATTGATCTATATGGTATGTGAAGCCTTCAAATCCGTATTTCACCAGATAATGCGACAATCAGCCCTAACCATATGACACATTTCGAAATTGCAATTTCATATAACTTAGGCCCTAGATCTCTAAAAACTTAGTAAAAGTAAAAGGTCGTTTTTCTGTTAAATTCTTCCGCGACGCTGAATGTCGCACCTACCAACGTATCCGTGAGAGTGAGAAAGACAAAAATAAATTCAATAAGCAACAAATAGACGAAAATTCAATATCACGCCAACCGATTTCGATGATTCTTTCAATATTGGAAAGGATAAATAAATATTAGACCATTACACACATCGCAATCTAGCCCCAAAGGCCTACAAGCCGTATTTAGGTGATTTTGAATGAAGTTTTATGCAAAAACTATGAAGACAATTACTTTCAAATTTGCACGTCATGTATTTTGGGTCTTTAATCTAAAATCGCTAAGAAGCAGAAACACGATTGGATAAAATTTTCTCGATAGAAAGTTCTCCCAAAAGTTGCTCCAAAATCTCAGTTTTTCTATATTTTATCGGAAACTACAATGGATGTAATTGTAATTTTTGTTTTAATGTATCGGTAATAATAATATCCTAAAACGCTTAGAACAGATTTTTGATATCTGGCTTAGTTTTTGAGTAATTAGGTAAAACGTCGTTTTTCTGCTATATTCTTCCGCGACGCTGCATGTCGCACCTACCAAATCTCCGTGAGAGTGAGAAAGACAAAAATAAATTCAATAAATCCCCTTAAGGGTACTAGATAACTGATAATTATACACGAAAGTTTGTAAGTATGGATGGATCCTTGTTACTCTTTCACTCCGCAATTACTGAACCGATTCGGCCGTAATTTGTAACATAGATAGCTTATGGGTTATAAGCTATCTATGTTACAAATTACGGATTATATCCTGGATTAACACATAGTCTACTTTTTATCCCGAAAAAATCCATGGTTTCCGTGGGATGTGTGAAAAACCAAAATGCACTCGGGATAAAAACTCTATTACGCTGCAACTACTGAAACGAATTGGCTGAAATTTTGGTTTAGAGTTAGATTATATAATGATTTAGCACTTAGGTTACTTTTCATCCCGGAAAAATCCGTGGTTCCCGCGAGATATTTAAAAAATAGATTTCCATGCGGGAGAAAAGTCCTTTACGCCACAATTACTGAATCCACTTGTCTGAAATTTGGAGTGGAAGTAGATTATGTCCTTGATTAACACATAAGCATACTTTTTATCCCGGAAAAATCCATCGTCCCCACGGGATTAGCGAAAAACCAAAATTCACGCGGGCGGAACCGCGGGCAACAGCTACTAGGTAAGCAACACTATGAAAGATCTGTACGTTCTACAACGTCCTATTATACTTAATCTTATCTTGACACATCGATCATGATAAAATATTAGGATATACCATTGACTATCTAAGGACAGTGAGTGTAATACACGAAAATTCACGAAAA
Organism: Coenonympha arcania; assembly: GCA_036785405.1. Classification (NCBI taxonomy): domain Eukaryota; kingdom Metazoa; phylum Arthropoda; class Insecta; order Lepidoptera; family Nymphalidae; genus Coenonympha; species Coenonympha arcania. The sequence goes on from CM072081.1 coordinate 2,790,361, forward strand.
AAGTGTCCCGAGAAAACTTATACATATATAAACCACGTGACCGTATAGAGGAAAACACACTGTTTTTGAAAATGGACTACGACACTTTGACCGCTCTAGCGGACGTTGTAGATTGACAATAATTGACAGCCGACAGTGAACAACGCTAAGCATAAAGTAGATTCTGCTTTCATTTTTGTTTTCATTCGTTCACGTGGTTTTTCTACAGTCACTTGGTTTGTCCATACATTTTTATCTACTGTCGTAAACGACTGTTACTTTGTCTAGCCCCGCAGGACATTACACACATCGCAATCTAGTCCCAAAGTAAGCGATAGCTCGTGTTGTGGGTATTAGATAATTACTGATAAACATACTAAAATACATAAATATATATTGAAAAACACCCAGACACTGGAAAACATTCATGCTCATCACACAAACATTTACCAGTAGTGGGAATCGAACCCACGACCTCATGCAGACGGTAGGTTTGCTACCGCTACGCCATTCGGTCGTCACAATCAATAACTTTTGACTGCTAAGTGCTATAATATAGGCCTCATAAGAAGGCTCAGAGTCACTCAGCGGGCGATGGAGAGAGCTATGCTCGGAGTGTCTCTACGTGATCAAATCAGGAATGAGGAGATCCGTAGACGAACCAGAGTCACCGACATAGCTCAACGTATCGCGAAGCTGAAGTGGCAATGGATGTCACATAGCTCGTAGAACCGACGGACGTTGGGGACCCAAAGTGATGGAATGGCGACCCCGCACGGGAAAGCGCAGTGTTGGCAAACCTCCGACCGGGGCTAGACAAAGTAACAGTCGTTTAGCGTTTACGACGGTAGATAAAAATGTATGGTCAAAACAAGTGACTATTGGAAAACCACGTGACCGTATAGAGGAATACACGCTTTTTTGAAAATCGACTATACGACGATTTGAACGGTCCCTGGCGCTCTCGCAGACCTTGTAGATAACTCTAGCGTACTTCGCATGACAATTGACAGCCGACTGAACAACGCTAAGCTTAAAGTAGATTCTGCTTTCATTTGTTTTCATTCGTGACGTGGTTTGTCCATACATTTTTATCTACTGTCGTGAACGCTAAACGACTGTTACTTTGTCTAGCCCCGCAGATAGACTGAAGACATTAAAAGAGTCAACCCTCCACCACCCATGGCCCAATCAACCTCGCGGTTATGGGGGGCCGAAACGCGGGAGGGCGCTCGTTCGGTACTTGCTCTTGGCGTGTTCCCGGGGCGCCTTCTTGACTCCCTACAAGTTGTTTCCTCTCGCTCCTTGTCCCTATGAACTCACTCTCCCCATTCTGGGGCAGGACGATACAAAGTACGTACGCGCCGCGCCGTCGCTGTCCACAGCATAAATTCTCTGTGTCACTCCAAGCCGCTTCCCCTCGTAGCTTTCCGAAGTTGGCCGCCGAACCCACGAGATCCTGATAATAAACTGGGCCAGAAATTTCGCGAACGATCCCATCCAGCAGCAAGCACTGGAGGTCCTCGTATAAGGAGCACTCATTAAAAGAGTCGCGGGAAAGCGCTGGATACAAGTGGCGCAGGATCGTGCGCGCTGGAAATCATTGCAGGAGGCCTTTGTCCAGCAGTGGACGTCCGTCGGTTGAAGTCATGTACAGATGCTTTTTTGACGAAATTCTTACATATTATAATATGAACACCTGGCATGAAGTATTTCAGTACATGGGATGCAAAAACTAAATAATCTTCTTTTCTGTCTTAATATTTATATAAAATTCTCGTGCCAATTTTTGATACCAAACTCCTCAGAAACGATTCCACTGATTGGTATGAAATTTTCTGTGTATTTTCGATAAGGTTGAGAGGTCGTAAGCTTTTTCTTATATCCCCAACTCAGAATACAGAATAAACTATTTCCCTATTTTAGGGTAAAAGTTTATAAAATTTAAGGTAAAATAATAACTGTTGGGTTCTTAACCCTAGAAAGATACTCTTATTTTTTTGTATGTAAAAGTAGTCAGGCGTAAAATTAAGTCCTGTTGAATAACTAGCTGTAATTTTAAAAACTACTTTCTGATTTTATTAAACATATGTTTATTAATTTGGAATAAGTATATGCATTTATAAAAATACAGTTCTCTTTTCAATTTATATTTATATATTATAATAAAAAATCAAAATATTGAACTACTTCAATATAATATCAATAAAAATAATCAACATTTATTCATGTATTAAAAACATTTTGTATGATTTTAGTCCATTTGATTTTTCTTTCTTCGTCAGCCGGAAATCTAAAATATTTAACGAATATCTGTAATAATGTAATGTATTAATGCAATAAGAAGAGTAATTATACAAAACTATGAATTGTACCCTAGAACTAAGTTTCTCTCCTTCACAACACACACCATTCCATATCGGTGCTGATGACCGTTGAGGAGTTCTCTCATTAGGAGCCAACTTGTAGTAGGTACAGTAGCCATGTCATGGTGACTCTTAAAACCGGCTATCATAATGAAACGCGAATACAAAATTTCGTGTCCATGCTGTTGACCGTTATAGAGTTCCTACATCTGGTCCTAATCCTGAATGTCGAATCAGGCCATGCTTACCATAAAAATGCTATGTCATTGGAACTGAACCACAATGTAAAATTAGCTTGCAAAATTTGAATTAACACACAAATATTGCAAGTCAAATAAAAGCGAAACTAATTTACATGAATATTTTGTAATTTTATTACAGTTGTATATACATACCAAGTATAAATGTCGATATCATAATATCCTTATGTTTTTAGTTTGTAAAAATTTTAGTATTTATAATCTATTCCGAAACGAAGTAGGGAAAATCAAAAACGTTATAACGGCAACACTTACAAAATGGCCACATTATTCTCCGTCGCAATTGACAATAAATTTCTTTATTCAATAATTAAATAAAACAATGACTGAATGGCTTACTTACAGATGAAATGTGATCCCATCCTGTTTCTTTTTGAGACCAGCAGTATTTTTACATGTTGGAATGGCACAAGCTGGCATAATTCAATGAAATTTGACACCTGTGAAACACGTTAGATTGACACGACGTCCACAGACTGACTACTCGCCCGTTTCTGAAAATACTCTTTATAAGAGTAGTTTTTGAAGCTTCGATATTAGGCCCGTACACAGGTTCTGGTTTATTCTGTATTCTGAGATCCCCAATGATATAATAAAATTCTCGTGCCAAGTTTTGATTCCAAACTCCTCCGAAACGGCTCGCCCGATTCTTATGAAATTTTCTATGTATGTTCAGTAGGTCTAAGAGTAGGTCGTAAGCTATTTGTTATGTCCCTAATGACATAACAACGTTTGCCGGGTCTGTTAGACTCTTTCTAATATATAAAATACTCGTGCCAAGTTTTGATACCAAACTCCTCCGAAACGGCTCGCCCGATTCTTATGAAATTTTCTATGTATGTTCAGTAGGTCTAAGAGTAGGTCGTAAGCTATTTGTTATGTCCCTAATGACATAACAACGTTTGCCGGGTCTGTTAGACTCTTTCTAATATATAAAATACTCGTGCCAAGTTTTGATACCAAACTCCTCCGAAACGGCTCGCCCGATTCTTATGAAATTTTCTATGTATGTTCAGTAGGTCTAAGAGTAGGTCGTAAGCTATTTGTTATGTCCCTAATGACATAACAACGTTTGCCGGGTCTGTTAGACTCTTTCTAATATATAAAATACTCGTGCCAAGTTTTGATACCAAACTCCTCCGAAACGGCTCGACCGATTGTTATGTAATTGTCTGTGTATGTTCGGTAGAGTAGGTCGTAAGCTATTTGTTATGTCCCTAATGGCAAAACAACGTTTGCCGGGTCAGCTGGTAATTGATAAGAAAAAGTTAAGTCGCCATAAATTTTTGTAATAATAAATCAATAGCATACCTCTAGGTAGGTATTCAAGCCCACGTCATTCAGGAGTTGCAAACATACATCCGTCTCTGTCCCACGCCCGTGTTAGAGGGAGACGGCGACGGTTTTCGCGTTTTCATCGCGAGGAAAAAGGCCTTGACGCTAACTGCCTGCGATAACGTACTGAAAACCTGAAACTGCGTGAAAATTTGCATGTGTTATTAACCTGCTTTGAAGAAATGGAGGATTGTTAGTTAACGGTGTAGAAGCCGTATTTAAGCGATTTTTAATGAAGGTTTATGCAAAAAGTATAAAGACAATTACTTTCAAATTTACAAGTCATGTATTTTGGGTCTTTAATCTAAAATCACTAAGAAGCAGAAACACAATTGGATAAAATTTTCTCGATAGAAAGTTCTCCCAAAAGATGCTCCAAAATCTCAGTTTTTCGAGTTTTTATCGGACACTACATTGGATGTAATTGTAAGTTTTGTTTTAAAGTGTCGGTAATAATAATATCCAAAAACGCTAAGAAACAGATTTTTGATAACCAGCTTAGTTTTTGAGTAATTACTTAGGTAAAAGGTCGTTTTTCTGATTCTGTTATATTCTTCTGCGACGCTGCATGTCGCACCTACCAAATCTCCGTGAGAGTGAGAAAGACAAAAATAAAGTCAATAAATCCCTTTAAAGTAGCCAATGGTCCTCTCTCATTAATTGTCACTGGGCGATTGTCTATAATTTTGTCGTTTTTTCGCACATCAAGTTGTATATACGAAGGACTATTTGGTAGTGATTGGCAGGACAGATTAATTTGTTTTGCTATAATCCGCTACTTGAAAAGATTCTGTATGGTGCAATATGCAGGAACACGGCCCACATGAAACACCACACACAAATTTTCTAACACTTTCTTCGACGCACGTTTCGTACCGACACCGGGACATCCTCAGGAGATGTTGACTTCACAATTTGAAATCGTAGAGAGTCTATCTTTTCAAGTAGCGGATTATAGCAAAACAAATTAATCTGTCCTGCTAATTATGGATTTCCGCAAAATAACGCCTGCTTCCATTCAATGTTAGTGATTGAACGAAACATTGCCCGACTTAAAATTGATGTACATTAAAAATTATTTCACTCTTTGTAGTGGCATTTGAAGTTGGTTTTTTGGAAAGAATATTCCATTTTATTTGAGGTCATATCGACCTGACCTCAAAACTACGAGGCATTGGCACTTGATAAACAAACATACGCACAGGTGTCTTATCAGTATTGACAGATGTCGGATCGAAGTGTTTATGTACAGCGTTGCCACACGTCTCCATTTTGGCGGGACGTCCCGATTTTTAAATCAAAATTGATTAATTAATAAAAACTATAAAGACAATTAGGTCCTTTCAAATTTAAACGTCATATATTTTGGATCTTTACCTACTATCGCTTAGAAGCAGAAACACGATTGGATTAAATTTTCTCGATAGAAAGTTCTCCCAAAAGTTGCTCCAAAATCTGAGGTTTTTGTAATTTTTATCGGAAACTACAATGGATGTAATTGTAATATTTGTTTTAATATGTCGGATTACCATTAGGTAATATCCAAAAACGCTTAGAAACAGATTTTTGGTAACTGGCTTAGTTTTTAAGTAATTAGGTAAAAGCAAAGACGCTGCATATCGCACCTATCAACGTATCCGTGAGAGAGAGAAAGATAGTGTTGCCCAAATGCAAGAACAAGACGAGACTCAGCCAGTCTTGGTCTTGGTCTTGCGCCAGTACATGTGGTCTTGGTCTTGCACTCCGAGTCTTGGTCTTGGTCTTGGTCTTGCAGCAAGAGTCTCGCAAGTCTCGCAATTACCTATTAGCCTATTGCTGGTCCCGAACTCCTACACTCTCCGTACTCACAACGACCTCCTATAGTAGTGTCATTATCTCGCTGCAGACTCGGTCATAAATCATTTGAGTGTTTCGCTTTTGTTGTTCTGCAGTAATGCACAACTCAACAAAGAACAACAAAAGCGAAACACTGGAATGATTTATGACCCGAGTCTGCAGCGAGATAATAACACTACTATAGCGCAGTGATGCGCGCCCGGATTGAAATGGGAGGTCGCGGGTTCGACTCCCGCCACGGGCCACTTTGGAATTTTCAATTTTATAATTTCTTATTTGGCTCAGATCTGGTCTGGTGGGAGGCTTCAGCCGTGGCTAGTCACCACCCTACCACTAAAGACGCACCGCCAAGCGATTTAGCGTTCCGGTGTGATGCCGTGTAGAAACCGTTAGGGATTGCTTACCTCTTCCAAGGTAGTACGTTAACATCTGCGGCTGCATCGTCACTTACCATCAGGTGAGATCACAGTCAAGTACTTACTTGTATTGTGTAAAAAAAACGGAGGTGGGCCCGCGAAATTCAATAAATTCGAATTTCGCGGGCAGATGGTGCGATTTCACGTTAACTGCAAGACGCAAGAGTCTTGCAGGCTTAGTCTTGTTCTTGCTCAAATCTTGCACTGCCAGTCTTGTTCTTGGTCTTGCTAAAATTAGGCAGTCTTGGTCTTGGTCTTGGTCTTGCAAAAATGCAAGAACAAGACCAAGACTGCAAGACCAAGACTGATTTTGGGCAACACTAGCAGAAAGACAAAAATAAATTCAATAAATGTCAGTTTCAGTCCCACTTTTCGGGGATAGCACGACTGTAAGTGCAGCATTTAAGGGGGATGGTTATACTATCCGGCCCCGAAAATTCAAATTGTATTTAGTTTTTCGCTAATATTGAGCTAATTATACATTGTAGGCTTAAGGCAATGAGTTATGTGAGCATAACATTTATGCATCTACATGTTTTAAAAAAAACTGCTCAAAAATACACATTTAGTCCTCGATAGCACCGAATCTAGGAAACTGCAAAAAATAAAATCTTTCGGGAACCAATATGAGGTAAATGGGAATTTTTGACCAAAGTTTTTATGAGAAATCTTCGCCCTGTCACGAATTCAATGGTTTTTACCCATCTCAAAAATGCCCAATGTGCTAAAGAGTTTTCACTTCAAAAATCTCACAGTTTTCGGTATCGATACTTACCTACCTAGTTAATTTTTAACGCTCGGTGTCACAGTTACCAGATGTTTCGTTATCAGTGCATTAACTGATAACGAATGTACGGGAAATTGTGTTAAATGTTAATTAATTTCCGACGAAACGTTTTGTAGTTGTGGCACTGGGTACAAGTTGGTAATCACAATGTAAAACACGAATTTTGTTTGTCTATGAGACTGCGAAATTTCGATAAATTTATCGATGAAATTTCGATAAATTTATCGATGAAATTTCAATAAATTTATCGATAACATTTCGATAAATTTATCGATGTTATATCGACCAAAAAAAATGTTAGCAGTTCAGGAACTCATCTTATTACTAGTGGACCAGACAAACTTTGTTTTGCTGTGTAAATTATTTAGGGTAAGTATGACATCTTACGCTTACGTCACTAATAACTACGGGGCTTACTTCTTATTTTCAGACCTAGTTAATGACACACAAATCATAAAAATCGGTCAAGCCGTTTCGGAGTTCTGTTACAAACACTGTAAACCTAGAATTTTAGTTTTTAGATAAGAAAGATCTGAGTTCTAATTTCTTACATACTATATCATTAACAAAGCAAACTTTTTAAGGAACTATTTAGTACCAATTTTTCCTTTATTTTAGAGCATAATGAATTTTTTTTACTCTGTACAACTTAGTACTTGACTGCAATCTCACCTGATGGTAAGAGATGATGCAGTCTAAGATGATATCGTACTAACTTGGAAGGGTAAATAAATTTACCCAACGGTTTCTACAAGCATCGCATCGGAACGCTAAATCGCTTGGCGGTGCGTCTTTGCTGGTAGGGTGGTAACTAGCTACGGCCAAAGCCTCACACTAGACCAGATCTGAGCCAATTTTGTAATTATAAAATTCCAAAGTGGCCCGTGGCGGGAATCGAACCCGCGACCTCACACTCGAATCCGAGCGCGCCGCCACTGCGCCAGGGAGGTCGTCAAAAATGAATAGAAAACGGTCAAGCTCGGTAGATCCAATTTCGAGAAAGAGGTGAACCGCCGAATCCAGCTCGGTTGGGCAGCGTTCGGGAAGCTTCGTGATGTCTTCTCGTCCAATATCCCTCAGTGCCTGAAGACTAAGGTCTTCGAACAATGCGTGTTGCCAGTGATGACATACGGATCCGAGACATGGTTTAACTATGGGTCTCATAAGAAGGCTCAGAGTCACTCAGTGGGCGATGGGGAGAGCTATGCTCGGAGTGTCTCTACGTGATCAAATCAGAAATGAAGAGATCTGTAGACGAACCAGAGTCACCGACATAGCTCAACGTATCGCGAAGCTGAAGTGGCAATGAACACATAGCTCGTAGAACCGACAGACTTTATTTCGCAAGAAAATTATGCCACATGTAACAAAACAATAAACCTTACGTACTAAAACGATGCCTGAAGATTTCCCCACTCGGGCAACAAGAACCAATAATTGCCCAAGTGACGGAAGCACCAGACACCGCCTGTCACATGTGGCACAACCCGGAAAAAGGCCCCAACTCAGCATGACGGACGTTGGGGACCCAAAGTGCTGGAATGCCGGCCTCGGATATTTAGTAAAAATAAAACTGAATCTGACTCATTTGCGACCTTATCAGCTAATTTACTGATAACGGAACATCTGCTTTTCCTCGGTGCCTATGACAATTTTAGTAATTAACAGTTCTACGAAGTCTTTTTACCTATAGTAGTGTTATTATCTCGCTGCAGACTCGGCCATAAACCATTCAAGTGTTTCGCTTTTGTTGTTCACTAAAATACAAAAGCAGCAGTGAAGCTCAGCAGTGAAATACAAAAGCGGAACACTCGAATGATTTATGGCCGAGTCTGCAGCGAGATAATAACACTACTATAACTACGCAAAGAGGTTTTTAGGGTTCCGTAGCCGAATGGCAAAAAACGGAACCCTTATAAATTCGTCATGTCTGTCTGTCCGTCTGTCCGTCTGTCCGTCTGTCCGTCTGTCCGTCCGTATGTCACAGCCACTTTTTTCCGAACTATAAGAGCTGTTGAAACTTGGTAAGTAGATGTATTATGTGAACCGCATTAAGGTTTTCATACAAAATTTTAAAAAAAGTAATAAATTTTGGGGGTGCCCCATACTTAGAACTGAAACTCAAAATTTTTTTTTTCATCAAACCCATATGTGTGGGGTATCTATGGATAGGTCTTCAAAAATGATACTAAGGTTTCTTATATCATTTTTTTCTAAAATGAATAGCTTGCGCGAGAGACACTTCCAAAGTGGTAAAATGTGTGTCCCCCCCCCTGTAACTTCTAAAATAAGAGTATGATAAAACTAAAAAAAATATATGATGTACATTACCATGCAAACTTCCACCGAAAATTGGTTTGAACGAGATCTAATAAGTAGTTTTTTTGATATTTACATTAAACCTCTAAAAACAAAGTTAGTTTTGCGGTTCGATAAGAAAAGTGGTTTTTATGGTTTTATTCCTCCGGTTGTAGTACGGAACCCTCAGTGCGCGAGTCCGACTCGCACTTGACAGGTTTTTTTTCTTATTATTGTAGGTAGATGGGCTTGCGCTTGACGACAATCATGCAAGAAATGATGAGGTCAGGTTGGAACGCGCTTGCGTACACAATACCTATTCACTCTTCTCTTGAAGGCACCCAGATTGTATTTGGCTGGAAACACGGAGGCTGGAAGGGCGTTCCACTCCTTATCGGTTCGTATCAGAAACGTGAAAGGAAAACGTTTCGTGCGAATTTGTTTGCTACTGCTCTCGATGGGTTAGGATCACCCAAAGGTTTCAGGTTTAGGTTTCTTTGCGTCCCGGCAGCCTTAGCCATATAACTTATCTACGACCGAAATAGAAGCATGTCGATAAAGTTATTCATTCACATTTGCCAATAAAAAGCCCAAACATCGTCGACGTACCAAAGACGCGTACGAAGCGGTTTGATTCCTCGTTCTTGATACGCACTGCAAAGGCCTGGAATACCATCCCCGACACAGTCTTATCTAACTGCCACTTACAATCAAGAGTGAATAGGCATCTTCTAGGCAAGCGCGTTCCACCTTAGACTGTATCATCACTTTCCATCAGGTGTGATCACAGTCAAGCGCTAGCCTATACAGTTAAAAAAAATGAACGACATTCAAAAAACCTCCTAGATGAGATGTCAGTGAGAGACTTATTATCTACTTTGTTGTAACGCCTGCCAAAAATAAAGGAGCAATATTGAACTACACTGAAAACCTGAAACATTTTCCTACTGCTGAAGATTGCTTGCAGCGATTAGCTGCCTTTGCATACTATTGTAAATTTTTTTGTATATTTTGTTATTTTACAAGTGGTTAGTGAAAAAAACAAAATTAAGGAAATTAAAAAAAAATTACGAAAAGTCATAATTATATTAATAACTAGATGGCCCGACAAACGTTGTTTTCCAATTCTCACTTAGGGACATAAAAAATAGATAACAACCTGCTCCCAGACCTAGTGATCATACGCTGAAAATTTCATAACGATCGGTCCAGCCGTTTCGGAGGAGTTTGGTAACAAAGAAAATCGAGAGAATTTTATATATTAGAAAGACTGGATACTATTGAAGATTGTTTCAATGACGAGGATTGTTAGAATGACAGAAATATGCTTCCATCTCCTCAAGAGACAAATAATTTTTCGTATTATGTAAGAAAAACTGTGTATGTGTCAAGTTTCTTGCCAGTTCTTCTCGTTGCAAACCTGCTTTCCGAACCTGGCGATAAAGTTTTGAATTTTCATAAGAGCCCATGGGAAAAATGAAGATTTTCATTTCGTAATACCATTTTTTTTGTACATTTCACACAAACAGTAGCATAGCAATTAGCAACGTAGTACATCAGGTGGACAAGCGTCCTAAAGTAGAAAAACGGCTAAACACCGGAAACTGTGGAAGGTCAAAACCAACCTCAAACAATATGCAAGAAATCGCATTGCAGTCTGACCTCCTAACCTTTTGTATGCACCAAAAAATACCGACACAAAGCATTTTCAACCGTAATGTCTTCTACAAAAAGGCTATTTTTCCATTTTGCATCATTAGGTTTTCATGAAAAATGCGATTTTTAGTTTGATTCTGAACCTTGTCGTACTAAGAAATAAGATTGTTTTTTCAATGTTATCGTCTTTCCCTAGTTTTGGGTCTAAGGCGTTATTAATTGATTTTCAACTTTATACCACAAGAATAAGATATGTTTTAGATTGTTCAGGAATATAAATTTTCCACCCCCTGATTACATTATACATAATAGTCTACGAAATTATCCCTTTTTAAAGTATTTTTCTTTTAATTCAATTAAATTCAAATAATACAAAGTATTCTATCGAGATCGACCTCACAGTGACAGGATGCTATAATAGAAATAAATCTTGGTGTAAAACAGCTTTCTGGACGTGGCGGTAGATTCTGACATTATAAGTGCCTGTAAGTTAGGCCTATGTAAAAGAATAAACAATTTTATGTTGATAGTCCTTGCTTGAGATTCGACCTCGATTCGTTTTTGCTTTCCGCACTCCTTCTCCTCCCCTTCATACAACACTTGGGAGTTGGGATGAGTAAATATTTTTTTATTTTCATATAATATTATATCAATATCTTTCTCTAACATAAAAATTCTCGTGTCTGTATTTATAACCAAACTCCTCCGAAACGGCTCAACCGATTCTTATGAAATTTTTTGGTCTACGTTTGAATGGCAAAACAACGTTTGCACGGTCAGCTAGTATCTACTTTATGCGACACCATATACTATAAGGTTTTTAAGTTTTAACCAAACCAAAATCGTTTGTATTAGAGACTGCTTTTCAATCAGTTTTGAACTATAGTAGAGTTATTATCTCGCTGCAGACTCGGTCATAAATCATTCGAGTGTTTCGCTTTTGTTGTTCTTTGTTGAGTTGTGCATTATTGCACTCGAATGATTTATGACCGAGTCTGCAGCGAGATAATAACACTACCATAGGTGAAGTCAAATCATATTTTTTCCTACATCTCTCGGGTTAAAGCATCCGCCAATTAAAACTCGACTTTATCTCGTGGGTTTAAGATGTAATTTCATCTGTGGCGGTCCGTAGCGCAATGCTGTAGTGACGTCACACTGCGTAAGGGAATATGGGTCAGTAGGTGCCAGTGTAACCTGACCTCTGGTGGTTTGTTGATATTGAGGGAGCGCGGGTCATAGTAAAATTGGCGTTTAGCCTCTTGATGCCGGTATTTTAGGTACGTATAGTGCCGTACACTTATCTATGCTGGTGAGGGTGTCGCTGTTCACCCTTTATCAACCGCGACGTTACTTAGTTCCAGTTTTGGCCACCGACAAAAGTTTGTGACTCTATACACCTATGGAAGTCAGTGGTGATTGATTATCCAAAGAGAACATAGATTTGAAAACCGCTAGATATCACAAGTCACAACATAATCTTTATTCTAATGTAGGTACAGGGTGTCCCAGGGCGATGCCATACTGAGGGGAAGTACCGTAAGGGGAATTATTGAATTTATTTTTGTCTTTCTCACTCTCACGGATACGTTGGTACCTAGGTGCGACATGCAGCGTCGCGTAAGAATTCAACAGAAAAACGACCTTATACCAAATTACTCAAAAACTAAACCAGTAGTTTCCGATAAAAATTAGAAACAATGAGATTTTGGACCAACTTTTGGGAGAACCCTCTATGGAGAAAATTTTATCAAATCGTGTTTCTGCTTCTAAGCAATTTTAGAATAAAGACCCAAAATACATGCCTTTGAAATTTGAAAGTAATTGTCTTTATAGTTTTTAAATAATACTTCATTCAAAATCGTTTGAATACGGCTTCTACGGAGTTAGCCCTTTATCAACCGGGACGTTAGTTCCAGTTTTGGCCACCGAAAAGAGAAAAGTTTGTGACTCTATACACGTATGGAAGTCAGTGGTGATTGATTATCCAAAGAGAACATACATTTGGAAACCGCTAGATATGAGATATCACAATAATTCACAACATAATCTTTCTTCTTCATGAAACCGCTAGATATTATCATAACACAAACTTTCTTATAATGTACAGTGTGTCCCAGGGCGATGTCACATGGAGGGGAAGTACCTGACATATTGTAGATTATTATTTAGAGCATTATTACTTAGAGCATTTCACAGTTCACTGAAAGAAGACTTCGTTTCTATATCAAAAACAATTTAAACTGCATTCATAGTTTGTCGGGTTCCATACCAAAATTAAACCCTTAGTAAGACTTTCTCCGTCCGTCCGTTCGTCCGTTTGTCACACTCGATTATTTCAGTAACTATTAAAGCTGTTATATACATATAGCGACTATCGACATGAAATTTGGAAAAGTTATAGATAATAGTGACCCAATGTCATTGCAATCATAAAAAATTTAAAAGTTGGGGGAGCTATTTAATTATTTTATTTTTATTTTTATTATTTATGCACCAAAAACATACAAGAAAAAAGACTTAAGAAAAATACATGCATAGGATAGCTTATCTCTATATAAAGAAGAGATTTCTTCCAGCTACCCTACTGTGAGTAAGGTGAAGAGAAAAATGGGATAGGTCTGAGGGCACATAGCAAAAATATTCTATACAATAATTATAGTAAACGAAATTTTTGCAATCTGTAGGTATATAATGAACGACTTTCCAAATCGCATATGTCACTCTTAGGTACCTATTACAAAAAGAACTTCGTTCCAACCGAGTGTTCCACAAGACTCACGCATTCTTCTTTGTTACAGGACCGAGGGGGGCTAGACAACATGAGGTCGCTAGAACACTACCTCACAGACATCATGCGAGCGGATACGTCAGAGCACATGAAAGGTAAGGGGAAATAGCTACATGACGATATAGGTGCGGAAAGTGTGTCATTTCGTCACCAGTCCTGGTGTGTTGAGAACGAAATACGCGGGTCAACAACAGGGATAGTGGAAATGACAATTACGCACACGATGTTTTTTAACACAATTTTATGAATACTGAAACGACTAAAGAATACGATCATTAAAATTAAATTATTTTTATGGTAGGTATTTACGCAGTTATACAATATTCATTTCACACGAAAATTTTGTACAGAAAATACTGTTACACTTCTTCGTGCATTTCGAGGTTATAATATATGCAGGAGTAAATATGCATATCTACATAAGTGGAAAATGATAAATTTCCGCACGCTAAACACATAATATAGAGAAGTCTTGTTTTATAAATAAGTTTGTGAAAAAAAAACAATGAAAGAAATCTATAAAAAAATATTCGGAATTTAGTTGGTGTATTAATGGTATTTAGGTACGCTGCAAAATAGTCGTTTTATACAAAAACGTTGTACAGAAAACTTGAACATCGTTCAGCTTAGGGATATATGCAGGAGAAAAAAAAAACGCACTAGTACAGAAATCAATAACTTTCCGCACCCTAAACACACATGGAAATATCGACTTTTCGGGTAAATTTGTTAGAAAAAATTCTTTATAACGAAAAAAATGGTAATTAAAAACCACGCCTTTATAAAATTAGTATCACTAATGCGTGTTGAAATTGAATCTGGGACCTACCTTTTAAATAGATAGATAGAACTATATTATAGCGTTAACTACGCCATAGATTATTACTGTTTTGCTATAGTGTCAGTATGCCTTGTTTGTTAAACGATTTCCCAACATATTGCAATAGGCTAAAGATTGATTTTAGAATGGCTGAAAATGTTATAGATTTCGAAAACATGCCACACAATTTTGTGATTTATTTCTATACCTTAAGGTTCTATATTGAGTGAGTGATGGAAACATTACAAAAGGAAATGATAATTTACCGTGATGGAGTATTTAGCGTTGTAACATCAGTTAGAGGACGTTTAGGTTAAAAGCAAAGGACTCGAACCATGAGTTATTAAAAAAAACAGGCCGCTTAATTTTCTCATATTTTTTATGACTAAAGCACAGATAAATATTTTTATTATTATATTAAATATGCATTAATATCAAATATGCTACGATAATGAAATAGCAAAGTTATAAGCTCCGGCGGATTTTCTTGGATTTGTACTTGCAATTACTCATATATAATTAGTTATTATACTGATAGGTTCTTAATTCTTACTTTGCTTTGGCCGGGGAGTTTAAAAAAAATTACTTAACCTTTTTTCAATTACAAGTAGGTATACAAAAGTCGTGGGTGTTTTAAATTTTTTTAATTTTCCACTTGTATTTCACAATCAGCGTATTTTGTAGACCTCGTAGACCCTACGTAGAGCACGGGGTCTACGTAGGGTCTACGAGATCTACGAAATACGTATGATAGGTTTGCGTTTCATTATAAAAAGTGCTGAGTAAAATTGCCTGCTGTCATTGCAAATTGCAAACATAAAAATTGAAAATGGTTTTTTGTTTTTATTTAAAAAGGGGGAAATCCGGGGTGCTGAAATTTCAAAATAGGATAACAATATTGAGTGGCGTATCATATGAAAGGGAGTTACTTGTGTGTTCTAGAACCGATTTTTAAAAAATAAGAATAAAAATATAAGTATATCTGGCTTGCTTTCTATAAGGGAGAGAGAGAGATAGACAGAGAAACATGCGCACGCCGCACGGCTTAACAATAGCTTACTATAGAAAAAGTGTTGTTACAACTTTTCGTATGAATTTTTTCCATCCCTTACCCAACGCGCCATAAGGAACTTCGTTCCAAAACGAACGAACGAAGATTTTCAAAAAAGCGTGTTTTCTTCTATACGGTCACGTGGTTTTTCTACAGTCACTTGTTTTGTCCATACATTTTTGTCTGCTGTCGTTACCAATAGGGTCAGTAGAGGCTTATGTCACAGAACACTAAATAGTGCTTGTGTATGGTTCTGCCTAAGGACCTAAAACATTACGAATCTGAATTTCATCGCAGAGGGATATGGCTCGTATATCTCAGCGGAAGAGCACCCAACCGCGACAGCTGGGGGACGCGGGTTCAAATCCCGCCGCGAGTGAAATTTTGATTCTTATTTAAATTTATAGGAATTATATCCTAACCCGAGTTGCACGAAATAAATTTAGAAATATAAGTGCTACTTAAACTAATTAATTAATCGCGAGAAATTCGCGATTAATTAATTAGAAAAATTAATCGCGAGATTTTTTGACATTGATTGCGATTAAATAAGTTTAAGTAGCACTTAAATTTTTGGATTTGTTTCGTGCAACTGGGCATATTATATGTGTAAAACACAAATCAAAAAAAATTGGTTGTCTGTAAAGTCGGTTTACGGACGATAGATTTACGTGATAACGTCATAATCATTATTTTATGTAATACAATTTGTTTTATCGTGCCTCTCTATCGCTTGTTGCGCGCTCTCGCTTGCACGCACAGGCTCAGGTGGAACGTTACGCGGAACGTTACTATTTTTCATGAGTGCTGCTGGTGTTCATCAATTTATAAAACGTTATCACGTCAAAAGACAATTAGTTTATGTATGTTTCGTGCCGAAAATCAAACCCGGGACCGGCGGATGACGCAGTCAGTAGCGCTGCGGTAAGGTGACACGGCGCTGGTAATAAGGCTGTTTAACAAAACGCAAGGCCACCGCACAAAAGGCGACCGGGTTGCGTAACGACCAACGATCTAGAGCCACGCGATGTGGTACGCAGGTAGGATAACATGCGAGCGTAGTTGGACTTGGAGGTCGCAATGTGTCGCTGCACGCGGGGCAATACAACGGGTAAACGGTGTCTCTTGCTCTCTCTATCACACTAATAAGCAACGATGTAGAGCCACGCACGTGGATAACGAGCGAGCGTAGTTGGAGGGCGCAATGTGTCGCTGCACGCGAGGCAATACAACGGGTAAACGGTGTCTCTTGCTCTCTCTATCGCACTAATAAGCAACGATGTAGAGCCACGCACGTGGATAACGAGCGAGCGTAGTTGGAGGTTACAATGTGTCGCTGCACGCGAGGCAATACAACGCGTAAACGGTGTCTCTTGCGCTCTCTATCACACTAATGAGCAACGATGTAGGGCCGCGCGATGTGGTACGCAGGTGGATAATGAGAGAGCGTAGTTGGAGGACGCAAAGTGTCGCTGCACGCGAGGAAATAAAATTGTGTTGGTTGCGCTCTCTGTCACACAGAGGAGCGTGGATGTAGAGCCGCTCGGTGTAGTACAGAGGTGGATAGCGAGCGAGCGTAGTTTGAGGTCGCAATGTGTCGCTGCACGCGGGGAAATAAAATTGTCAACCTTTATAAATAAAACCTTTTCATTCCGTGACTGTACCAGTAGAGCTGCTCGATGATGTACAGAGGTGGACAGCGAGCGAGCGTAGTTTGAGGTCGCAATGTGTCGCTGCACGCGGGGAAATAAAATTGTCAACCTTTATAAATAAAACCTTTTCATTCCGTGACTGTACGAGTAGAGCTGCTCGATGATGTACAGAGGTGGACAGCGAGCGAGCGTAGTTTGAGGTCGCAATGTGTCGCTGCACGCGGGGAAATAAAATTGTCAACCTTTATAAATAAAACCTTTTCATTCCGTGACTGTACGAGTAGAGCTGCTCGATGATGTACAGAGGTGGACAGCGAGCGAGCGTAGTTTGAGGTCGCAATGTGTCGCTGCACGCGGGGAAATAAAATTGTCAACCTTTATAAATAAAACCTTTTCATTCCGTGACTGTACGAGTAGAGCTGCTCGATGATGTACAGAGGTGGACAGCGAGCGAGCGTAGCTGGAGGTTACAATGTGTCGCTGCACGCGAGGCAATACAACGCGTAAACGGTGTCTCTTGCGCTCTCTATCACACTAATGAGCAACGATGTAGGGCCGCGCGATGTGGTACGCAGGTGGATAACGAGCGAGCGTAGTTGGAGGACGCAAAGTGTCGCTGCACGCGAGGAAATAAAATTGTGTTGGTTGCGCTCTCTGTCACACAGAGGAGCGTGGATGTAGAGCCGCTCGGTGTAGTACAGAGGTGGATAGCGAGCGAGCGTAGTTGTGAGTCGCAATGTGTCCCTGCACGCGGGGCAATACAATGGGTTAACGTAGTCTGTTGCGGTCTCTGTCACACAAACGAGCGCGGTTGTAAAGCCGCCCGATTTAGTACAGAGGTGGATAGCGAGTGAGCGTAGTTGGAAGTCGCAACGTTTCGCTGCACGCGGGGCAATACAATGGGTTAACGTAGTCTGTTGCGGTCTCTGTCACACTAATGAGCAACGATGGTGTGAGCTAAGCAGTATGAGTTTGTTTTACTTCTGACTTCTGAGGCATATAGGCATATCCAACCATCGTCGGAAACCATAGCAACGTAGCGATCAGTCAGTTATGCAGCCAATAATTGTCGCCTTGGCTGCATAACTGACGCAAGCATTAACCAATCCGGGGCATAGATGTTAGCTTATCACTGCTGTAAGTAAAATAATACTTCAGTGAAACCTCACTTCAGTGTTGGCACATCTAGACAATCTAAACGCATGTTTTCCGGGCATTTGTAACAACCGAGCAATGACGAGGTACTGTCGACAAAACAAACGCATGCACTTTGCAATAGATTATTTTCATATAATATGTACTAGTTTTCGTCCGAGAAGCCGTGTTTATAAGCGATTTTAAATGAAGTTTTATTCAAAAACTATAAAGACTATTACTTTCAAATTTACACGTCATGTATTTTGGGTCTTTAATCTAAAATCGCTTAGAAGCAGAAACACACAGAAACACGATTGGATAAAATTTTCTCGATAGAAAGTTCTCCCAAAAGTTGCTCCAAAATCTCAGTTTCTCTACTTTTTATTGGAAACTACAATGGATGTAATTATAATTTTCACTTTAATGTGTTAGTAATAATAATGTCCAAAAACGCTAAGAAACAGATTTTTGATAACTGGCTTTGTTTTAGAGTAAGTAGGTAAAAGGTCGTTTTTCTGTTATATTTTTCCGCGACGCTGCATGTCGCACTTATCAACGTATCCGTGAGAGTGAGAAAGACAAAAATAAATTCAATATACCAATTACCAAAGAATGATGAGACGAGACGTTCGCCTGATGATAAGTGATACGCATGACCATGTCATAATATTCAGTGCGTCCCATAATTTTGCTTTGCAATATCAAACGACCACCTCGTTGTTAAGTGATGATTCTGTACTATGTAATTGATGACTATAGTATTAAAAGGGCGTAGGTACTTATACTATTGACGATTGAATGGCGTAGCGGTAGCGAACCTGCCGTCTGCGTCGGAGGTCGTGGGTTCGATTCCCACTACTGGTAAATGTTTGTGTGATGAGCATGAATGTTTTCCAGTGTCTGGGTGTTTTTCAATATATTATATTTATGTATATTAGTATGTAATATGTATGTATATTTATCAGTTATCTAGTACCCATAACACAAGCTATCGCTTACTTTGTGGCTAGATTGCGATGTGTGTAATGTCCTGATATTTATTTATTTGAATTCACCCGTAACTGTTCCTACACAGGATCGCGCTGAAACTTTATATCGCCGGTGCTTATTTGCTATTAATGTGGTAACTAGCCGCGGCCGAAGCCTCTCACAAGACCAGACGTGAGAAATTATAAAATTTCAAAGAAGCTAGTGGTAAGAATCGAACCCGCGATCTCTCGCGACTGGAATCCAAGCGCGCGTCCTGCGCCCGGAAGGTCGTCAACCGGAAGTAGACTCATAGATTATAGTCCCCTTCCAGTCAATTACCTAATTTCGATTTCCGGTAGTTCTTGTGCCTAATACACGTAAAGTATTATATTGTAATACACTCAAAAGTCAAACTCAAAATATCTTTATTTCACATAGGCTTAACGGACAGGTTTTTGTGAAACGTCAATATGATATTTGTTATATATTTATGGTAACAGCTACAAGTCGACATAAAGCTAAGTTTACGAGGGTTCAAACGCGCTCTGCACTGAGAAGAAGCCTACAAAAAACTCAGCCGGGTTTTATTTTTTGTTATCACCATTTCACAATGGCTCTTAAAAACAAATTCAGCTGGTATAATTACAGCAGTTCATTATCACTCCCATGGATTTTATTCATGTAAATAATCCTTTATACTATAGTAAACTTTATTAATAAATTAAACTGTATACATAAGTAGGTATTTTTAGGTAGTTCCCTGTTCCCTGAAATACACTAAAAGTAGAAAACAAACAAACCCAACGCAAAACAACCGCTCATCTTTGACATTTTCAGTTTGGCTTGCAACATACGAGAAAACGTTTAAAAATATCTCATAGACACTCCGCTAGTGAAATCTCGTGATCTCCTAGGAGTTAAATGATTTGTATAACCCCACAAAACCAAATAAAACCGTATTTCATTCGAGTTACAAACGTATTAACTAACATCCTAATTTATCCGTATATCACTACAAGTATAAAGACACAAATTAAATAGAACCTCAACGCTGTAAGCTTTGGTATGGAAAATCTAGCTTTTCAATTCAGTCGGGTAATCATCAGTTTTATAATACACAAACCTAGGAGATGTCAGTATCAAACCGAGCGCGGGTAGAGCGCTTGCGTGAAATTTAAATTTGGAAAAACAAAATTAGATACCATAGACGCTCAGTTCTATTTTTGTGTAAAAAAAAAGGAAATTGTGCGTTCAGAAATCCGAAGTGCAGTGAACTTTCGTTTGGTTTGGATTTTGAAGTGGGAAAAATTAGGATTTTTTTCTTTCGATAAATGGGTATTTGTTTTTTTTTTTGTAACTAATTATAGTTTAAGCATGATAATTATTTCTAAGTACCATAATATCATAGTAAAAAATGTTAAACTTTTAATAGATTGTATAATAAAAAATTCTGAACTTCATCAGGGAAATAAATGAAAATTCGCTCTATATTACGGAAAAACAAGTCAATTTTAGCTTTTTTTACTTCTTTAAGCTTCGTTTCACAGAACGCATTTTTAGTTTTTTTTCACTTATAATGGCTATGGGTACTAAATCGATTTTTTTTTTAGATATTTCTGTCAAAACTATCCCTTTAGCTAGGGTAGAGTCAATCGTAAAATCACTTACCATTTGTTTTTTATCTCGGTCTATTTTAGATCGACGCATTAGGTACTAACTGAATCTATTTCTAGGCTAGTGCTAGACTAGACAATACCTAGTACCTACCTATAATGACATCTTTGGTGCAATAGGGCGAATCTATTTAGCAGGAAGTACTTGAGTTCGATAAATTATACTTATTTTTAAGCAGAAATGAGTTCCTTTTAAAATAAGTGTGATGCTGTGTAAAGCTACGTTTACACAATGGCGTATGCTGGCCCACTGCAGGCCATCGCACAACTGTAGGCCACGATCACTTGGTGTGTACACAATGGCGCATGGCTCATTGCTGCCCGGTGAGGCACTTGCGATGGACGTGGAAGTAGTTTAAGGCGAAATCAACGACTCTGCGCGCGAAATTCAAAATTTTCGTGGTTTTTTGCAATTTGTATGCTAGTTACAAGCAGAGATTTTTATATAAATAAACACGTGAAGACGACTGGAATTCCCGCAATTTGACTGCCATGAGCCTACTATGTCTTATTACCTCAAAAATTGCGAAAACCACAAAAAAATTGAATTTCGCGGGCACACCCGTGGCATGCTCCTTACGTACATGACTAAGTAATTTTTTATCATTTTTAGGCAAACCATGAACAATCTGCTGAGCGAAATGCTTGCAGAACCATCAGGAGAATTCGATAATTCGAATTTATCAATAATTTAATAATTATTAATTTGAATTTTGTAATTTAATTTTGTTGGAAGTAGTCGCAACAAAAGAATACACTGTTCAGCGGTCGGTGGCGAACTGAGCAATGGGCCATTGTGTGAACACTACAGACCACGCAACGCCACGATTCCTTTGAAGTGTGCGCCAAAAACCGACAACTTCCCGATCGCGCGCCATCGTCGACCATTGCCCGCCATTGCATACCATTTCCCCGTGTACACAATGGCGATGGCCTGCAGTGGGCCAGCATACGCCATTGTGTAAACGCTACTTAACAATCATTGGGGGTATTCCCCCCTCCCCCTTTCCAAGTCAGTGCGATAACATTGCATAAAAAATTACAGGTAAGTAGGTATTTTTTGGAACCCCTTATCACAAAAACATCTTTGATGCGCAATATTGAACTGTCAGAGATCACGAAAAAGTTGGAATGTGTTTTCAAAGACCCAAAACCGCGAAAAATCTTCGATTCATACCACAGAGTAAGGAATGACTTTATATTTCATACTATGGAACTGCCAGAGTCCCCAAAAAAGTTTAAATGTGTTTTAAGGACCCGAAACCGCGAAATTCTGTAAGAGGTCACCAACAAGTTTCTAGGTGTTTTTTGAGACAGAAAAAATCTTTTATTCACACTACTGAACTATCAGCGGTCGCCAAAAAGTTTGTAGAGATCCAAAACGACAAAAAAATCTTTGTTATCACTACGTGATTACGACCTCCCTGGCGCAGTGGCGGCGCGCTCGGATTCGAGTGGGAGGTCGCGGGTTCGATTCCCACCACGGGCCACTTTATAATTTCTAAATTGGCTCAGGTCTGGTCTGGTGGGAGGCTTTGGCCGTGGCTAATTACCACCCTACCAGCAAAGACACACCGCCAAGCGATTTAGCGTTCCGGTGCGATGCTTGTAGAAACCGTTGGGGTATATTTACTTATCCTTCCAAGTTAGTACGATAACATCTTAGGCTGTATCTTCACTTACCATCAGGTGAGATCGCAGTCAAGTACTAACTTGTATAGAGTAAAAAAAAAATACGTAACTGTCAGAGGTTACCAAAAAGTTTGTAGATATTTGTAGAGATCCAAAACCGCAAAAAAAGCTTTGTTATCAGTTAACACTATACGTAACTGTCAGAGGTCACCAAAAAGTTTCTAGATATTTTAGAGATCCAGAACCGTGAAAAATCTTTGCTTATCAGAGGCCAGAACAATCAGAGGTCACCAAAAAGTTTGTAGATATTTTTGGAGATCCAGAACACATCCAGAACCATAAAAACCTTTGATTATGAAAGGTTAAAGGTCAGATCAGAACTGTCAGCGGTCGCCAAAAGTTTGTACATATTTTTAGAACCCGGAAAAAAGGAAAAAGAAATTTTTTGTTAAACTACGGAACTGTCAGTAGTCTCCAAAAAGTTTGTAAATGTTTGTAGGGACACAAAACCGCGAAAAAATCTTTGATTCGCACCACTAAACTGTTCAGAGGTCGCCAAAAATGGCGTCTAAAACATCTAATAATGATAACAAAGTGTGAGGCAATCTAAGTGCCTTGACATAGTATAATCAAGGTTGATACTGAGGCTGCCGGAAAAAAGTTAGATAAAAACACACAAAAATCACACAAAAACAATCGCTATTAACCGACACACAAACACAATGATTATGTCACTTTTGTGTGTGTTTAAATGATTTGACCTTTGACGAATGGCGTAGCGGTAGCGAACCTGCCGTCTGTGTCACAGGTCGTGGGTTCGATTCCCACTACTGGTAAATGTTTGTGTGATGATCATGAATATTTTCAAGTGACTGGGTGTTTTCCTACATAATATATCAATTATTATGTATATTATCCAGTTATCTGGTAACCATAACGCTTACTTTGGGGCTAGATTGCGATGTGTGTAATGTCCTAATATACAAAAAACATTACGCACATTTTTGGGCAGTCGTGTGAAAAGAATGCTATTTTGACCTCCCTGGCGCAGTGGCGCGCGCTCAGATTGTACGGTCTCGGATTCGATTCCCACCATGGGCCACTATAGAATTTTGTAATTTCTAATTAGGCTCAGGTCTGGTCTGGTGGGAGGCTTTGGCCGTGGCTAGTTACCACCCTACCAGCAAAGACGCACCGCCAAGCGATGTAGCGATCCAGCGCGATGCTGTGTAGAGACCGTTAGAGTTACTTACTCCTTCCAAGTTAGTACGCTAACATCTGCGGCTGCATCGTTACTTACATAGCTGAGTACTAACTTATACATACTTAGTGTAAAAAAATCGAATGGGACGGACGAACGGACTGAGAAAGTCTCACCATAAAGGGTTCCATTTTTACCATTTTGGTATGGAACCCTAAAAACTAGTTTTTAGAGAGTTGTAGCCTAAGGCAGTTTGACTTGGGACTAACATTTCATTTTCTGTATCAGGTTTTTATTTTTCACTTAGGCGCAACTAAGGCTCTTATGAAAAGTAAAACTATCGCTCTTAAATTTTTAACGGCGTAGAAGCCGTCTTTAAAGTGATTTTGAATGACGTTTTATTTAAAAACCATAAAGACAATTACTTTAAAATTTAAACGCCATGTATTTTGGGTCTTTTATCTGAAATCGTTTAGAAGCAGAAACACGATTGGATAAAATTTTCTCGATAGAAAGTTCTCCCAAAAGTTGCTCCAAAATCTTAGTTTTTCTATTTTTTATCGGAAACTACAATGGATGTAATTGTAAATTTGTTTTAATGTGTCGGTAATAATAATATCGTAAAACGCTTATAGAAACATATTTTTGATAACTGGCTTAGTTTTTGACTATTTAGGTAAAAGGTCGTTTTTCTGTTATATTCTTCCGCGACGCTGCATGTCGCACCTACCAACGTATCCGTGAGAGTGAGGAAGACAAAAATAAATTCAATAAATCCCCTTACGACGAGTATACAGTATTGCTGTGTTTCGGTTTGAAGGACATTTTAACCGACGTGATTACTGGAAATAATGAGACCTAACAACTGATGTCTTAGGATGTTATTGCAATGCAATATTATGAGACGCACTGCACCTGACATTTGCATGCACCTATCACGTATTTAAGCGATGTTTTTGTTTAGTGACCTGCAATTTTAAAACTATATAATATTCTTGAAACTCTTGTTCCCCAAAACTTACTCTAAATCTCCATTTTTAGGGTTCCGTAGCCGAATGGCAAAAAAACGGAACCCTTATAAATTCGTCATGTCTGTCTGTCCGTCTGTCCGTCTGTCCGTCTGTCCGTCTGTCCGTCTGTCCGTCCGTATGTCACAGCCACTTTTTTCCGAAACTATAAGAGCTATACTGTTGAAACTTGGTAAATAGATGTATTCTGTGAACCGCATTAAGGTTTTCACACAAAATTTAAAAAAAGTAATAAATTTTGGGGGTGCCCCATACTTAGAACTGAAACTCAAAAATTTTTTTTTCATCAAACCCATATGTGTGGGGTATCTATGGATAGGTCTTTAAAAATGATACTAAGGTTTCTAATATCATTTTTTTCTAAAATGAATAGTTTGCGCGAGAGACACTTCCAAAGTGGTAAAATGTGTGTCCCCCCCCCTGTAACTTCTAAAATAAGAGTATGATAAAACTAAAAAAAATATATAATGTACATTACCATGCAAACTTCCACCGAAAATTGGTTTGAACGAGATCTAATAAGTAGTTTTTTTTATATTTACAATAAACCTCTAAAAACAAAGTTAGTTTTGCGGTTCGATAAGAAAAGTGGTTTTTATGGTTTTATTCCTCCGGTTGTAGTACGGAACCCTCAGTGCGCGAAACCGACTCGCACTTGACAGGTTTTTCTAATTCTAACTACAATTATAATAGATGTAATTAATTTTTTTTATTTTAATGTATAGGTAATAATTTATTATTTATACTAAATAAACTAAAATGGTAAAAAATAAATTAAGACCAAAAATAATAATAATAATGGTAATAATTATATCCAATACGCTCAGAACGGTGGTTATTCTCTACCGAGATTTTCCACAGGTGCGGGACACGGCACAGGTGCACTCTCTATTCCCTCTCTCTCATAATCCGATAGGATGACAGCTACGACACTACCGCACAGAGCTCAACTACAGGACCAATGGCGTAACGTTGTCTCCGAGGAACGGCGGTGAACAACGAATTTCAAACTCTGGCCTAGCACTAAGAATTTTCCTGATAGAAAAAGTCAATACTGTTTTGACGACCGAATGGCGTAGTGGTAGCAAACCTGCCGTCTGCGCCGGAGGTCGTGGGTTCGATTTCCACTACTGGTAAATGTTTGTGTGATGAGCATGAATGTTTTCCAGTGTCTGGGTGTTTTTCAATATATTTTATTTATGTATATTAGTATGTATGTATATTTATCAGTCATCTAGCACCCATAACACAAGCTATCGCTTACTTTTGGCTAGATTGCGATGTGTAAAATGTCCCGTACATATATTTATTTATTATATTTATTTATTTATTTATTTACTGGCCCGACCCGGGCATCGAACCCTCGTGGTTCGCTGTCAAGCTTTCTCACCACTAGACCAAAGCGGTTAGCACATACGCGAGTACGAACTGCATAATTCAAATCCGATCACGTAGAATTTCTTCACGCGGACGGATGGACCTTGACACCGAATGCATGATTAAAATTTTTAATTCAGCCACGAAATGTAATCCATACTTTTCGTTCGTGTCAGAAGATGTATGAAAATCTTTATTTTTCACAAAAAAAACCACGATAATAATTACAAAACACGCTGTGTTTGATACTGTCGGCTGTCAATTGTCAAGCGAAGTACGCTTAAGTTATCTACAAGGTCCGCGAGAACGCCAGTCAAGTTAGCGTAGTTAATTATTCAAACACAGCGTGTTTAGTAATTATTATCGTGGTTTCTCTACAGTCATTTGTTTTGTCCATACATTTTTGTCGACTAGCGTTAACGCCAAACGCTTGTGACTTTGTCTAGCCCCGCTGACCTCTATAATACAAGTACACTGGACTTCAGACATAAATGTTTGATTTTTTCGTTCGTTTCAGAAGATGTATGAAAATCTTTATTTTTCACATAAACGCCCTCAGACCTGACCTCTATAATACAAGTACACTGGACTTCAGACATAAATGTTTGATTTTTTCGTTCGTTTCAGAAGATGTATGAAAATCTTTATTTTTCACATAAATGCCCTCAGACCTGACCTCTATAATACAAGTACACTGGACTTCAGACATAAATGTTTGATTTTTTCGTTCGTTTCAGAAGATGTATGAAAATCTTTATTTTTCACATAAACGCCCTCAGACCTGACCTCTATAATACAAGTACACTGGACTTCAGACATAAATGTTTGATTTTTTCGTTCGTTTCAGAAGATGTATGAAAATCTTTATTTTTCACATAAATGCCCTCAGACCTGACCTCTATAATACAAGTACACTGGACTTCAGACATAAATGTTTGATTTTTTCGTTCGTTTCAGAAGATGTATGAAAATCTTTATTTTTCACATAAACGCCCTCAGACCTGACCTCTATAATACAAGTACACTGGACTTCAGTCATAAATGTTTAATAACGTATTCCTCAAAAAGTTAAAACCGAATGCAAGTTTTATATTAATCTATTCAGTACAGAGTACTATAAGACTAAATTGTTTGAATCAAATTGTCTTTAAAAATACCTATTTTTTTCCACTCTCAAGTAAACTAGTGCAAATCGAACGCGAGTGATGTGAGACACGTGTGTCGCTAGTGCAGTGTAACAACACAGCTAGTGTCAAGTGCATGTCAGCACACAACTGGCGCAAACATGATGAGCGATCACTTGGTAGCCAACATGACTTATTACGGTGAGTTTTTTTTTCTAAAATGCAGTGCGCCCCATAATTTTGCATTGCAATATCATACGACACACTGCACTGCGCTCGTCTTCCTGAGACATAAGTTCTTATCTCTCATTTTGCCCAGGAATCATATCCTACGTGTTTTAGCACACTTAACTAGTAACTAGTGCAATCGCACTAGTAATCACTAGTAAACTAGTACAACTCGAGAGCAAGTGATGTGAGACGACGATATCATACGACACACTGTGATATCATCACTGAGATATCAGTTGTTATAGTAGTGTTATTATTTCGCTGCAGACTCGGTCATAAATCATTCGAGTGTTTCGCTTCTGTTGTTCTGCAGTAATGCACAACTCAACAAAGAACAACGAAAGCGAAACACTCGAATGATTTATGACCGAGTCTGCAGCGAGATAATAACACTACTATAGGTCTCATTGTGTCCAGTAATCACGTCGTCGTACAGTGCGCTTCAAACCTGTACACAGCAACACAAATGACTGCTTCACGGTAGAACAACTGACACCGCGGTGGTACCTACCTACCTACCCAGACGAAATTTGGATTTTCAGATGGACCGACATTGTTTAGTATGGATTTTAATCATAATTTTGATATCAGCACTTTTTGATTGAGACTTACTACCTATTTAGTGATAATTACATATGTGTTTATTTTAAGTACACTACCTACCTGGCAAAGATAAAAAATTTCATGTAGAAAAAGACTAATAAATCCTTTTTAATCGATCTTAGTTTAAAAGCGAGCAACCGATATAGCCTCTTTATTAAAGGAAAAAGTCTAAAAATAGTCCGTTTGTCTAGGCCTGTCAGTCCGCAGGCCAAATTTAGGTCACCCGGGGCAGATATGACCCAGTTTCCCCGTCGCCATGGCAACGGCGGCCATGTTGCGGTTGCCATGGCGACGCGCGTGCGTACAACGCACTATCCTATAAGGCGTGGTGATAAGAAGTGATAACAATAGACCGTGACTTGGCACATTTTATTGATGACATTGCGGGAAATATCACCTGATGGAAAGTGGTTATATTTGAGATGAATGTTTGATTTGGGTTAATGTTACCTGGATTTAGATGATCCTCTCTAACGCAGTAGGTATACTGTCTCGGATTCGAATATCGGCATAAGTCAGCTTAGGATTGTATAAGTTCTAGTAGCTGACGCGGCGAACGTCGTTCTGCTATACGTATAGTGGTATGAAAAACTGCTAACCTGTTCTCAGACCTGCAGAATGCTTACAAAAACTCTCATAAAAATCGATCGAGCCGTTTCGGAGGACTTTGGTTTCAAACACTGACACTTTTGCCCGCGGCTCCGCCTGCGTGAAATTCAGTTTTTCACAAATCCAGATGGAAATGTGAATTTCCCGTTCCCACGCCCTATTCCAAGTTTACCTTATACTTATTTTTACAGAATTTTGCTTAAGCAAACAAATGTACTTAATAAAAAAAATTGGGTATTCACGTGAACTATGAATTATTTTTCTGGGATAAAAAGTAGCCTTTGTCCTTTCCCAAGCTCCAGTCTATCTTTATGCAAAATTTCATCAAAATTAGTTCAGTGTTGTTAGCGTGACAGCATAACAAACCAACCTATATTCACATTTGCAATATATTTTTTTTACTCTATACAAGTTAGTAGGTACTCGACTGCGATCACACCTAATAGTAAGTGATGATGCAGCCTAAGATTAACATCTAAATAATCTTCCAAGTTAATACGATAACTCGTATTAACTTGGAAGGGTAAGTAAATTTACCCCAATGGTTTCTGCAAGCATCGCACCGGAACGCTAAATCGCTTGGCGCGGTTCGTGTTTGCTGGTAGGTTGGTAGCTAGCCACGGCCGAAGCCTCCCACCAGACCAGACCTGAGCCAATTTAGAAATTATAAAATTCCAAAGTGGCCCGTGGCGGGAATCGAACCCGCGACCTCCCACTCGAATACCTAGTATTAGTAGAGATAGAAATATTGTAATATAGGCCGCGAACGCAGGACTTTTAGTCTTGTAATACTCTATGTACCTATACTATGCTACTCTTGTAGTACATAATATTATATTAGGTACAAGAATTACCGGAAATAGAAATTATGTAATTGACTGGAAGGGGAACTAGCCTATGAGTCTACTTCCGGTCGCCATCATGCCTAGCGTAGCTGCCTAACCGACTCTGAATTTTGGAAGGGTGCGAGTTTTTTTCATTGCTAATAACTTATTAGGTACTAACACAAATTATATCAACATCCATTATAGTTTCCGATAAAAATTATGAAAAAATGGAAATTTTGGTTTTTGTTCAAGAATGGCATCATAAAGAAGGGAAAAAATCATTATGAACAAAAATATGGTGAGAGCTGATGATTGAGGATTTCGGAGACGGGTGAAGAGCCAGGGTATTGAAGATAGGTGGGGGGTGCTCGACCAAATGTCACTCGAAACGTCATCCAATTGGCAATGACCTGAAAAAAATTTCAAAATGGCGGATTCAAAATGGCCGCTATACGAATTTATTCGATATCTCGGAAAGTATAAGAGATGGAAGAACGGTTTCTTGACAAGAAGTGATCAGGACCCGAAGGTCTATTCGATGGATCGAGTAAAAATTCTAAATGGCGAAATTTTTTTTTATAGAAAATGTATGGGAAATGTTGAAGAGACTAAATGTTGGAAGGCAAATAGGGGGGAAGACAGCCCGCGGGCCACATGTGGCCCGCGCATTCACGCGCCCTACTAGTCTCTCATGTAACTGTTAAATTGGTGTGACGAACTATTCTTGCAGTAGAGATGAGACTAGATAAACAGTTACTGGTACCTAGATCCAGATGCTGTGAGGTCTGACCAATAGACATATAGCCAGGATAGGGCGGACAGCGCGAAAAAATGTTGCCAATTTATCGGTGCCAAAATACTTGTTTTGACACCAACAGTAAGGCTACGCTGTAGTTCGCTCAGCAGCCACCTATAGAATTTTGACAGATGGCGCTACTGTTTGCTTGTGTACTTGTTAAATTGGTGTGACGAACTATTCTTGCAGTAGAGATGAGACTAGATTTAACAGTTAGACAATTTTCCATGTTGCTGGTACCTAGGTGACCTAGGAACCGCACATTAGCCACACTGATTGCTGTTCGGCTTAGATCCAGATTCTGTGCGGTCTGAGAATAGACATATAGCCAGGACAGGGCGGATGGCACGAAAAATTTATCGGTGCCAAAAATGCTTGTTTTGACACCAACAGTAAGGCGCGCTGTAGTTCGCTCAGAAGCCACCTATACAATTTTGACTGTTTGCTGCTGTAACTGGTAAATCGGTGTGACGAACTATTCTTGCAGTACCTACCTACTACCTAGAGATGAGACTAGATAAACAGTTAGGCAATTTTCCATGCTACTGTTACTTAGGTGATCTAGGAACCGCATGTTAGCCACACTGATTGCTTTTCGGCCTAGATCCAGATTCTGTGAGGTCTGACAATGGACATATAGCCAGGACAGGGCGGATGGCGCGAAAAATTTATCGGTGCCAAAAACGCTTGTTTTGACACCAACAGTAAGGCCACGCTGTAGTTCGATCTGCAGCCACCTATAGAATTCTGACAGATGGCGCTACTGTTTGCTTGTTCCTGGTAAATCGGTGTGACGAACTATTCTTGCAGTAAATGAGACTAGATAAACAGTTAGGCAATTTTCCATGGTACTGGTACCTAGGTGACCTAGGAACCGCACGTTAGCCACACTGATTGCTTTTCGGCCTAGATCCAGTTGCTGTGAGGTCTGACAATAGACATATAGCCAGGACAGGGCGGATGGCGCGAAAAATTTATCGGTGCCAAAAACGCTTGTTTTGACACCAACAGTAAGGCGCGCTGTAGTTCGATCTGCAGCCACCTATAGAATATTGACAGATGGCGCTACTGTTTGCTGGTGTACCTACCAGGTAAATTGGTGTGACGATTTATTCTTGCAGTACCTACCTATAGAGATGAGACTAGATAAACAGTTAGGCAATTTTCCATGCTACTGGTACCTAGGTGACCTAGGAATTGCACGCTTTTCGACCTAGATCCAGTTGCTGTGAGGTCTGAAAATAGACATATAGCCAGGACAGGGCGGATGGCACAAAAAATTTATCGGTGCCAAAAATGCTTGTTTTGACACCAACAGTAAGGCGGTGACTGCTTGCTGGCGTACCTGGTAATTTGGTGTGACGAACTATTCTTGCAGTAGAGTTGAGACTAGATAAACAGAGGCAATTTTCCATGCTACTGGTAGGTACTTAAGTGACCTAGGAACCGCATGTTAGCCACACTGATTGCTGTTCGACCTAGATCCAGATGAAGTGCGGTCTGAGCTAGATTTTCTTATCTTACCAATGCGTTAGTCATGTTAGTATGTTTTAGTGAAGAGTCTGAGGTTCGATGCTCCGTTTGGGCGAAATTTTATTTGACTACATCATCTGCATTGGTCTACACACGCGGTTAGCGTGTCAAGCCAAGTACATAGTATACAGTACTGGCAAGCGCACCGTGTGTAATTTTATACGAACCATTTGGAGCCACTTTTGGCACCCTCATAATATCTCAAAAACTATTTGACATAAACTTGTCAAATTTGGCTCATATATTGAGACTTGCAAGATACATATATATACTCCAAATTTCATAAACACATCTCAAGCGGTTATTTAGATATTAACGTCCAAAAATCGTCATTTTTATCACTGACCTAATAGATCAAAACTATAACCTAGTTCCAGATGACCTAGAATATTATATTATAGCCTTCGCAAGTTTTAAACCTGTTACTTGTCGGTTTTTATTTTATTATTCCGAAAATTTGGCAAGCTGGTAGAAACTAGCCATCGAACATAATAATTCGTATATGAGAACTAGCCAAGTCAGACCTGAGGCTTCAATATATTAGCCTAATTTAATAAGAAGACATGTTTATATAGTTTTAATGCTGTTATAAATAAAATGCAGGATTAACCATTGAACTTGGCACCCATTAAGATATCACTTCTTTTGTCGTTGAAGTCAAAAACCAAGGCATATATTATCATAATATTCTATGGTATGTACTTGGCTCTCCTTTCACATGTTTTATGTTTTGATGAGATTATATTGTAATTAAATAAATAATAAATAAGATTAGATAAGATAGAGAATAATAAGATAAATAAAACTAATTAATCATTTGCTTAGAAAATTACGTGAGGAAACCTGATTGCCTGAGTTGACTGAAAATGAAAATGAAAGTGAAAATGAAATCTCGTGAGGAGATGGAAGCATATTCCTTTCATCAAGAATCCTTGTCATTCAAGATTTCTTCAATGGTATTTAAATAACCCTGATTTATTAGGTGTTTTTAACAGACTTCAAAAAAGGAGGAGGTTCTCAATTCGTTGACAGTGACTTTAAGGATGTGCTCCCAAAATAGATAGGTATCAAATCGGACTAAATACATACGCACGGCCTACACTCACACAAAGCTGCCTCGAAATGAGTGAATCAACGCGATTTTGATACTTTGAGATAAAATTTTATATTTTGTCATTTAGGTATTTTATTATAACGAAATAACTTCGTTCTAAGCTTATTTATTATCTCGCTGCAGACTCGGTCATAAATCATTCGAGTGTCTCGCTCACCGACATCGTACCGGCCGACGAGCGCAGCCACGTGTACAACATATGCGGGGAGGTGAGAGGCTGCACCACTATAGAAGTGTAATTATCTCGCTGCAGACTCGGTCATAAATCATTCGAGTGTCTCGCTCACCGACATCGTACCGGCCGACGAGCGCAGCCACGTGTACAACATATGCGGGGAGGTGAGAGGCTGCACCACTATAGAAGTGTAATTATCTCGCTGCAGACTCGGTCATAAATCATTCGAGTGTCTCACTCACCGACATCGTGCCGGCCGACGAGCGCAGCCGCGTGTGCAACATATGCGGGGAGGTGAGAGGCTGCACCACTATAGAAGTGTAATTATCTCACTGCAGACTCGGTCATAAATCATTCGAGTGTCTCGCTCACCGACATCGTGCCGGCCGACGAGCGCAGCCGCGTGTGCAACATATGCGGGGAGGTGAGAGGCTGCCAACTATAGTAGTGTTATTATCTCGCTGCAGACTCGGTCATAAATCATTCGAGTGTCTCGCTCACCGACATGGTGCCGGCCGACGAGCGCAGCCGCGTGTGCAACATATGCGGGGAGGTGAGAGGCTGCCAACTATAGTAGTGTTATTATCTCGCTGCAGACTCGGTCATAAATCATTCGAGTGTCTCGCTCACAGACGTCGTGCCGGCCGACGAGCGCAGCCGCGTGTGCAACATATGCGGGGAGGTGAGAGGCTGCCAACTATAGTAGTGTTATTATCTCGCTGCAGACTCGGTCATAAATCATTCGAGTGTCTCGCTCACCGACATCGTGCCGGCCGACGAGCGCAGCCGCGTGTGACCGAGTCTGCTGTGCGAGTTTATGACCGAGTCTGCAGCGAGATAATAACACTACTATAGTTGGCAGCCTCTCACCTCCCCGCATATGTTACACACGCGGCTGCGCTCGTCGGCCGGCACGATGTCGGTGAGCGAGACACTCGAATGATTTATGACCGAGTCTGCAGCGAGATAATAACACTACTAAAGTTGGCAGCCTCTCACCTCCCCGCATATGTTGCACACGCGGCTGCGCTCGTCGGCCGGCACGATGTCGGTGAGCGAGACACTCGAATGATTTATGACCGAGTCTGCAGCGAGATAATAACAGTACTATAGTTGGCAGCCTCTAACCTCCCCGCATATGTTGCATACGCGGCTGCGCTCGTCGGCCGGCACGATGTCGGTGAGCGAGACACTCGAATGATTTATGACCGAGTCTGCAGCGAGATAATAACACTACTAAAGTTGGCAGCCTCTCACCTCCCCGCATGTTGCACACGCGGCTGCGCTCGTCGGCCGGCACGATGTCGGTGAGCGAGACACTCGAATGATTTACGACCGAGTCTGCAGCGAGATAATAACACTACTATAGTTGGCAGCCTCTCACCTCCCCGCATATGTTGCACACGCGGCTGCGCTCGTCGACCGGCACGATGTCGGTGAGCGAGACACTCGAATGCTTTATGACCGAGTCTGCAGCGAGATAATAACACTACTATAGTTGGCAGCCTCTCACCTCCCCGCATATGTTGCACACGCGGCTGCGCTCGTCGGCCGGCACGATGTCGGTGAGCGAGACACTCGAATGATTTATGACCGAGTCTGCAGCGAGATAATAACACTACTAAAGTTGGCAGCCTCTCACCTCCCCGCATATGTTGCACACGCGGCTGCGCTCGTCGGCCGGCACGATGTCGGTGAGCGAGACACTCGAATGATTTATGACCGAGTCTGCAGCGAGATAATAACACTACTAAAGTTGGCAGCCTCTCACCTCCCCGCATATGTTGCACACGCGGCTGCGCTCGTCGGCCGGCACGATGTCGGTGAGCGAGACACTCGAATGATTTATGACCGAGTCTGCAGCGAGATAATAACACTACTAAAGTTGGCAGCCTCTCACCTCCCCGCATATGTTGCACACGCGGCTGCGCTCGTCGGCCGGCACGATGTCGGTGAGCGAGACACTCGAATGATTTATGACCGAGTCTGCAGCGAGATAATAACACTACTAAAGTTGGCAGCCTCTCACCTCCCCGCATATGTTGCACACGCGGCTGCGCTCGTCGGCCGGCACGATGTCGGTGAGCGAGACACTCGAATGATTTATGACCGAGTCTGCAGCGAGATAATAACACTACTATAGTTGGCAGCCTCTCACCTCCCCGCATATGTTGCACACGCGGCTGCGCTCGTCGGCCGGCACGATGTCGGTGAGCGAGATACTCGAATGATTTATGACCGAGTCTGCAGCGAGATAATAACACTACTATAGTTGGCAGCCTCTCACCTCCCCGCATATGTTGCACACGCGGCTGCGCTCGTCGGCCGGCACGATGTCGGTGAGCGAGACACTCGAATGATTTATGACCGAGTCTGCAGCGAGATAATAACACTACTAAAGTTGGCAGCCTCTCACCTCCCCGCATGTTGCACACGCGGCTGCGCTCGTCGGCCGGCACGATGTCGGTGAGCGAGACACTCGAATGATTTACGACCGAGTCTGCAGCGAGATAATAACACTACTATAGTTGGCAGCCTCTCACCTCCCCGCATATGTTGCACACGCGGCTGCGCTCGTCGACCGGCACGATGTCGGTGAGCGAGACACTCGAATGCTTTATGACCGAGTCTGCAGCGAGATAATAACACTACTATAGTTGGCAGCCTCTCACCTCCCCGCATATGTTGCACACGCGGCTGCGCTCGTCGGCCGGCACGATGTCGGTGAGCGAGACACTCGAATGATTTATGACCGAGTCTGCAGCGAGATAATAACACTACTAAAGTTGGCAGCCTCTCACCTCCCCGCATGTTGCACACGCGGCTGCGCTCGTCGGCCGGCACGATGTCGGTGAGCGAGACACTCGAATGATTTACGACCGAGTCTGCAGCGAGATAATAACACTACTATAGTTGGCAGCCTCTCACCTCCCCGCATATGTTGCACACGCGGCTGCGCTCGTCGACCGGCACGATGTCGGTGAGCGAGACACTCGAATGCTTTATGACCGAGTCTGCAGCGAGATAATAACACTACTATAGTTGGCAGCCTCTCACCTCCCCGCATATGTTGCACACGCGGCTGCGCTCGTCGGCCGGCACGATGTCGGTGAGCGAGACACTCGAATGATTTATGACCGAGTCTGCAGCGAGATAATAACACTACTAAAGTTGGCAGCCTCTCACCTCCCCGCATATGTTGCACACGCGGCTGCGCTCGTCGGCCGGCACGATGTCGGTGAGCGAGACACTCGAATGATTTATGACCGAGTCTGCAGCGAGATAATAACACTACTAAAGTTGGCAGCCTCTCACCTCCCCGCATATGTTGCACACGCGGCTGCGCTCGTCGGCCGGCACGATGTCGGTGAGCGAGACACTCGAATGATTTATGACCGAGTCTGCAGCGAGATAATAACACTACTAAAGTTGGCAGCCTCTCACCTCCCCGCATATGTTGCACACGCGGCTGCGCTCGTCGGCCGGCACGATGTCGGTGAGCGAGACACTCGAATGATTTATGACCGAGTCTGCAGCGAGATAATAACACTACTAAAGTTGGCAGCCTCTCACCTCCCCGCATATGTTGCACACGTGGCTGCGCTCGTCGGCCGGCACGATGTCGGTGAGCGAGACACTCGAATGATTTATGACCGAGTCTGCAGCGAGATAATAACACTACTATAGTTGGCAGCCTCTCACCTCCCCGCATATGTTGCACACGCGGCTGCGCTCGTCGGCCGGCACGATGTCGGTGAGCGAGATACTCGAATGATTTATGACCGAGTCTGCAGCGAGATAATAACACTACTATAGTTGGCAGCCTCTCACCTCCCCGCATATGTTGCACACGCGGCTGCGCTCGTCGGCCGGCACGATGTCGGTGAGCGAGACACTCGAATGATTTATGACCGAGTCTGCAGCGAGATAATAACACTACTAAAGTTGGCAGCCTCTCACCTCCCCGCATGTTGCACACGCGGCTGCGCTCGTCGGCCGGCACGATGTCGGTGAGCGAGACACTCGAATGATTTACGACCGAGTCTGCAGCGAGATAATAACACTACTATAGTTGGCAGCCTCTCACCTCCCCGCATATGTTGCACACGCGGCTGCGCTCGTCGACCGGCACGATGTCGGTGAGCGAGACACTCGAATGCTTTATGACCGAGTCTGCAGCGAGATAATAACACTACTATAGTTGGCAGCCTCTCACCTCCCCGCATATGTTGCACACGCGGCTGCGCTCGTCGGCCGGCACGATGTCGGTGAGCGAGATACTCGAATGATTTATGACCGAGTCTGCAGCGAGATAATAACACTACTATAGTTGGCAGCCTCTCACCTCCCCGCATATGTTGCACACGCGGCTGCGCTCGTCGGCCGGCACGATGTCGGTGAGCGAGACACTCGAATGATTTATGACCGAGTCTGCAGCGAGATAATAACACTACTAAAGTTGGCAGCCTCTCACCTCCCCGCATGTTGCACACGCGGCTGCGCTCGTCGGCCGGCACGATGTCGGTGAGCGAGACACTCGAATGATTTACGACCGAGTCTGCAGCGAGATAATAACACTACTATAGTTGGCAGCCTCTCACCTCCCCGCATATGTTGCACACGCGGCTGCGCTCGTCGACCGGCACGATGTCGGTGAGCGAGACACTCGAATGCTTTATGACCGAGTCTGCAGCGAGATAATAACACTACTATAGTTGGCAGCCTCTCACCTCCCCGCATATGTTGCACACGCGGCTGCGCTCGTCGGCCGGCACGATGTCGGTGAGCGAGACACTCGAATGATTTATGACCGAGTCTGCAGCGAGATAATAACACTACTAAAGTTGGCAGCCTCTCACCTCCCCGCATATGTTGCACACGCGGCTGCGCTCGTCGGCCGGCACGATGTCGGTGAGCGAGACACTCGAATGATTTATGACCGAGTCTGCAGCGAGATAATAACACTACTAAAGTTGGCAGCCTCTCACCTCCCCGCATATGTTGCACACGCGGCTGCGCTCGTCGGCCGGCACGATGTCGGTGAGCGAGACACTCGAATGATTTATGACCGAGTCTGCAGCGAGATAATAACACTACTAAAGTTGGCAGCCTCTCACCTCCCCGCATATGTTGCACACGCGGCTGCGCTCGTCGGCCGGCACGATGTCGGTGAGCGAGACACTCGAATGATTTATGACCGAGTCTGCAGCGAGATAATAACACTACTAAAGTTGGCAGCCTCTCACCTCCCCGCATATGTTGCACACGCGGCTGCGCTCGTCGGCCGGCACGATGTCGGTGAGCGAGACACTCGAATGATTTATGACCGAGTCTGCAGCGAGATAATAACACTACTATAGTTGGCAGCCTCTCACCTCCCCGCATATGTTGCACACGCGGCTGCGCTCGTCGGCCGGCACGATGTCGGTGAGCGAGATACTCGAATGATTTATGACCGAGTCTGCAGCGAGATAATAACACTACTATAATTGGCAGCCTCTCACCTCCCCGCATATGTTGCACACGCGGCTGCGCTCGTCGGCCGGCACGATGTCGGTGAGCGAGACATTGCAGCGAGATAATAACACTACTAAAGTTGGCAGCCTCTTACCTCCCCGCATATGTTGCACACGCTGCTGCGCTCGTCGGCCGGCACGATGTCGGTGAGCGAGACACTCGAATGATTTATGACCGAGTCTGCAGCGAGATAATAACACTACTAAAGTTGGCAGCCTCTCACCTCCCCGCATATGTTGCACACGCGGCTGCGCTCGTCGGCCGGCACGATGTCGGTGAGCGAGACACTCGAATGATTTATGACCGAGTCTGCAGCGAGATAATAACACTACTATAGTTGGCAGCCTCTAACCTCCCCGCATATGTTGCATACGCGGCTGCGCTCGTCGGCCGGCACGATGTCGGTGAGCGAGACACTCGAATGATTTATGACCGAGTCTGCAGCGAGATAATAACACTACTAAAGTTGGCAGCCTCTCACCTCCCCGCATGTTGCACACGCGGCTGCGCTCGTCGGCCGGCACGATGTCGGTGAGCGAGACACTCGAATGATTTACGACCGAGTCTGCAGCGAGATAATAACACTACTATAGTTGGCAGCCTCTCACCTCCCCGCATATGTTGCACACGGAGGCTGCACTACTATAGTAGTGTAATTATCTCGCTGCAGACTCGGTCATAAATCATTCAGCTAGCTAGAGGCTAGCTCTATACGTCTAGGAGATCCAGTAGTAGTCTTCGAAGTATACCTTCAGGTCACTCAACCAAGTCAAGTGGAAAGGTCTTTTCATAACTAACAAAACGAGCCCAAACTCGGCACGGCTAGCTCTATACGTCTAGGAGATCCAGTAGTAGTCTTCGAAGTATACCTTCAGGTCACTCAACCAAGTCAAGTGGAAAGGTCTTTTCATAACTAACAAAACGAGCCCAAACTCGACACGGCTAGCTCTATACGTCTAGGAGATCCAGTAGTAGTCTTCGAAGTATACCTTCAGGTCACTCCACCAAGTCAAGTGGAAAGGTCTTTTCATAACTAACAAAACGAGCCCAAACTCGAGACGGCTAGCTCTATACGTCTAGGAGATCCAGTAGTAGTCTTCTAAGTATACCTTCAGGTCACTAGTACGCTTGGGGAACAAATAAAATAAATGGAATAAAATAAATAAACTCAATTCTAGCTAATTATAATAAAATATAATATTGTAGGTACTGTAGGTG
Organism: Coenonympha arcania; assembly: GCA_036785405.1. Classification (NCBI taxonomy): domain Eukaryota; kingdom Metazoa; phylum Arthropoda; class Insecta; order Lepidoptera; family Nymphalidae; genus Coenonympha; species Coenonympha arcania. Next base: position 2,830,372 of record CM072081.1, read on the forward strand.
CTTACCTTTTCAAAAATATGTCAGGACAGTATTACGTAAAGTATCAAGATAGTTATTGCCAAATATCCGTGTACGTACAGCGATGTTTTTCAATCAGCAACTGCTCGCAAACGACGTGCAGTCCCACTCGCGAAGAAGGCAGCCAAAGGCTGACTGATTGATATTTGAATTTTGAAATAGTAGAAACCTGTGACCGAGTAAAATAAAATAACCCTTATTGTAACCTCTTTAAGATTTACGCTTGTAAGCAAAATATGTGAAAACAATGCACGCGAACTTCATTTTTTTTCATTTACTGTTTGTCTTTTTTTTGTTATTTTTTCTACCACCGTGTATAGATGAACATATCTACTGTCAGTTGATATTTTTAAAAGACATAAAATCGGTATGTTTTTACAGAAAAATGTACCGAAACTCACTCCTAAATCGCCAATTTTGTGAGAAGAGATGATTTAAACTATTTTTATAGTACTAAAAGTAAAGATTTTTAATCAATTTTTCTACCACGAATTGTAGATAAAAGACCAATCTTTGTGTTGTTATTTTTAGTTCCATTATATTTTGTTTATTCTAGTCACAATATGTACCGAAAACTCCACGAAAACTGCAATGTCCGTAAACGCACCCTTAAAAACCTGTACAAATGTGACGACCTCCTTGGCGCAGTGGCGGCGCGCTCGGATTCGAGTGGGAGGTCGCGGGTTCGATTCCCGCCACGGGTCACTTTGGAATTTTATAACTTCTAAATTGGCTCAGGTCTGGTCTGGTGGGAGGCTTTGGCCGTCACTAGTTAAGTAGTTACCACCCTACCACCAAAGACGCACCGCCAAGCGATTTAGCGTTCCTGTGCGATGCTTGAAGAAACCGTTGGGGTAAATTTACTTACCCTTCCAAGTACGATAACATCTTAGGCTGCTGAATTACTTACCATCCGGTGAGATCGCAGTCAAGTACTAACTTGTATAGAGTAAAAAAATGTAAGTCCAAAACAGATTTGCGTCACATAGTAGAAGCGTATACAAATCTATAATGTTCTCTATGGTGTAGTGAAGCCAATCAACACGTACGAGTATTTGGCCAGGTGATGGTAACTGAATGAATGAATGAATGAAAACTTTATTGCACATTACAAGAAAGGAAAACATTACAAACAAGAAATCATACAAAACATAATGCGCAAAAGGCGGTCTTATTGCCATAGGCAATCTCTTCCAGACAACCTTTTCTTTTTGGTGAGAGATACAAAGGAGTAAAGTGGGTTAGTGCAAAATGATAAAATGATGATGAGAGTTAATTATAACTACTGAATATTTTCCACACATTTTGAAACCTTTTAAAAGGGCATAAAATAAAACAGTGTAAAAATCGAGAGCGTCAACGTTCTCTATATCCAAGTCTAGGTTTAGTCTAGTATCTAGATTCGCAGGTCGTCAAGACGTCTTTATGTCCTAAGCTTTGGGAAAAAAGAAAATCATCCCCAGACTCTTTTCACTGTGTGATACAAAACTACACTAGTGAAGAGTCGCACCGTTTAGAACGAAATCCTAAAATGTGTGAAAATTTATCGCTAAATTGATCACGTGATTTCCGCGCATTCTTAGCGAAAAGAGTCGCATTTAGCCATTTCAGAATGAAATGGCTTACTGATTCATATCAGGGAGACAGAATCAAAGCCGGGAGCCGCAGCTGAAACTGCTGAATCAGGTAAGCGTCACAAATATGCCTTTCTATTAGAGAGTTACATATTTGTCCCGTTTGCCGTGGAGACCCTGGGGCCATGGAGTCATAGTGCCAAAAAATTCATTCGACAGCTTTCCCCGCGTTTAATAACCTCAACTGGTGACAGAAGGGCTGGCTCATTTTTTGCGCAACGTATCAGCCTAGCTGTTCAACGCGGAAATGCAGCCAGTATTCTTGCCACCATTCCACGCGGGCAAGACTTGTATAGTAATTAGATTAAGCTAGTGATAAGTTTCATTATAAAAAAAAAAGAATGAAATACTAAAATGTATGAAAATTGACGCAAAATTGATCAGCTGATTTCCACGCATTCTTATACAGTTTTAGGGTTCCGTACCGAATGGGTAAAAACGGGACCCTATTGCCACCGAATGTAAGTATCTTCCTTCTTCTAATATATAAAATTCTCTCGCTTTTCTTTGTAACCAAAATCTTCCGAAACGGCTGGACCGATTGTTATAAAATTTTCTGTGTATGTTCGGTAATCGGTAGGTCTGAGAGTCGGTCGTAAGCTTTTTTTTTATCGAAATGTTACAATAAAACTTATCAGTAGCTTATTCTAATTACTATACAAGTCTTGCCCGCGTGGAATGGTGGCAAGAATACTGACTGCATTTCCGCGTTGAACAGCTAGGCTGATACGTTGCGCGATAAATGAGCCAGTCCTTCTGTCACCAGTTGAGCCTATTAACCGCGGGAAAAGCTCTCGAAGGAAATTATAGATCAATCCACGATGATGCGCCCCACTCTGTCAAACTCCATGCGAATCGAATGACACACAAGCGATTTTGACAGAGTGGGGCGCGTCTTCATGGATTGAAATATATAGGCAAACACTGTGGGCAAACATTTTCCGAGCTACCGCAGATAGGTAGGTGAACGCCATGGTGTAACTTTTATGGCATCGGCCCATTTAGCTCCCGTGACGAAATGGTTACAATGTCGTTGACCCCCCCTCCCCCCTCTACCCACGTGGCGGCGCGCGCGTGCGCGGTGACGGCAGCTGTCAAAAACTACTGATTCGATTGTTTTTATAGCAGGTTGAGGTGAACTTAAACATCTGAGACTTAAACGTTTCTACCTGCTAAATTAGAACATGACGTAAATAAAAAAAAAAAGGTCAAGTGCGAGTCGGATTCGCGCAATAAGGGTTCCGTACCATTATCTATACCTATAACGTAGTGAGAAGCGAGATCCCTCAAGCCAGTGTGCTGATTCCAACTTTTTAAAAATATGTTTACTTACTCGATCGTGGAGATACCTATAACTGATTTGTATGGGATTGGAGTAGTTTACAAATTGTGTCAATAGATGTCGCTACAACAATCCTATACAAATTCGCGTTTACGCTCTCACTGTCGAATAAGTGAAAAACTCGGAATAGACACACTGAACTCTAAATAATTATACCCCACTACTACTACTGCGGCAACGGAAATACATCTGTGAAAATTTCAGCTATCTAGCTATATCACGGTTCAAGAGATACAGCCTGGTGACAGACGGACGGACGAACGGACAGACGGGCGGACAGACGGACGTCTTAGTAATAGACGGAAGTCTATGGTTACTACCATTGAAGAATTTCATAACGACAAAGATTCTTGGAATGATAGAAATATGCTTCCATCTCCTCACGAGATATCTTAAAAATATGTTATAATTTTTCATACTTTATAAGAAATCTTGTATTATGTCATTTTTGAAAAGAGCAAGTGCCGAGTTTCTTGCCAGTTCTTCTCGGTGCAAACCTGCTTTCCGAACCTGGCGGTAGAGTTTTGACTTTTCTTATCAGCCTATTATTTAGGCCTATGTGAAAAATAAATATTTTCATTTTCATTTTCAGTAGGTAATAGGCTCCCGTTTTTACCCTTTGGGTAAGGAACCCTAAAAAAATACTTGTAACTAATAATGTTTTTTCGCAAATTGTAAGCTAAACTAAAAGTCCATTACTGCAGCGGCGAGAAAAACATGTATTGATGTTGGCTGAGGCAAAGCCGAGGCACACATAAGTAAGTCCTTTGCTCACATTGCTCATCTGAGACTGACATGCTAACCACTGGACCAATAGGTAGCATAGCATAGAAGTAGATATTGTCATTTGTACGCAGCTGTTTTATGTGTGTATGTATATCCCTCTAACAAGTGACTTCCTGCCGTGACCGTTTATCTAGGTTCGCTATACAGAAATTTTATGTTTGTACGTGCATAATGTCTACCTAGATTTTGTTGCCTAGTTGTTCTAAAGTCTAATAGTACATTTCAATATAAGTGCGCAAAGTTTGTCATTTCTTTAGGAGCCCCGGTTTGTTGACCCAAGCCGAAGGCGCGGGTTATCTATAGGAACGAGTAGAAATGACAATTCCGCATGTACATTTGAACGACGTTTTTTTAATATATTTCGCGGGTCAACTATAGGGACGAGTAGAAATGACAATTCCGCATGTACATTTGAACGACGTTTTTTTTAATATATTTCCGAAAAAAAAATATTGGTTTTACGTGTCTAAGAATATAAAAAAAAATCAAAATTCAAAATATCTTTATTTCACATAGGCCTAACGTACAGGCTCTCTTGTAAAATGTCAACATTATATTTGTCGCATATGTGATAACTAAGTTTACGAGGATTCAAACGCGCCCTGCACTGAGAAGAAGCCCACAACAAACTCAGCCGGGTTTTGTTTCCTGTTATCACCACTTCACAAAGGCTCTTAAAAACTAAATGAGCTAGTATAATTACAGCAGTTAATTCACTCCCAAGGATTTATCGAGATAGAAGAACCTAATAATATATTTAATCGGCCCGACCCTGAATGAATCCAGCACCTCGTGATCTACAGTCGAACATCACCACTAGACCAACTCGGCACTCATTGTACTAGGCATACATAACTCGCTAGTGCCTAGTAGGTCACCTCGCACCCGTCAGTCACGCGGTGCGAAATCAATAGTCACGCGTCACACACACCTGCTGGTACTACAGTTACTAAAGGATTCCTCTTGCAGAATTCGCCCGGGTATAGTCTGCTCGCTTAGAATTTGTTGTCACAAGTACGGTCGGCATCGTTTGATGCCCTTTGAGATCACCGAGGGGCGAGGACATCAAACGACGCCGACCGTGCGCATGTACTTGTAACGTCAAATTCTAGGCGAATAGACTATACCACCGCAGTGTTTTTAGGGTTCCGTACCTCAAAGGAAAAAAAACCATTTACTTAGCGCACCGAGGGTTCCGTAAGAACATATACTATAGAAAAAGTTTTCCATAAGAATCAGTTTTCTTGTACCCTTAACTTTGTTTTTTGAGGTTAATTGTTAAAACAAAAAAAAACATATAAATATACACAGTTGATTGTCCCGTAAAATATACATTAATCCTTGTTAATCATAACTATTTCAGATTATTCGATTAATAAACTTCGGAAATAAGGGTGGGAGGACGGTATTTTCTTCGACATCTTGCCAAATAAATCAAAAATTATAAAGCATAAAAATAAATAAAAATCAGGTTTTGAATACACAAGTAAAACCCTTTCATATGATATCCCATTCAATTTTGTCATTCATTATATTATCTCATTTCTCATTGTATCTCATTTTGAAATTCCAACGCCAAGGAGGAAAACTCCTTTTTATGATTGCAATGTCGGGTAATTATTACCTACAAGTATTTCATATCGATAGCTTTAATAGTTACTGAAATAAAGGGTCGTGACGCACAGACAGACAGACGGACACAACAAGGTGATCCTATGAGGGTTCCGTTTTTTTTCTTTTGAGGTACGGAACCCTAAAAAATATCACTCAAAAAATATCACTCAAAAAATATTAAAAAAATCTTTTATACGTCGATTCATCGTATTCTTCTCTAATAGTGACTAAGCGGAGCTACTTAAACCTAGGACGTTTTCTATGCAACCATTTTGATAACCAACGAACCATCAACGATCTAGGTAAATAATAGAGTTAGGTAAACACGTATTTAAGTAATTGAAGGCCACGGAATATATAAATAGTGTAAACAAACAAATGCCAAAGCCACTGCAAGGCTGAATTTGATTGAATCGATAACTATTTACCTATCTAAAAGATTCTTTATAGCGTACGATTTGTCGTAGGGTTTGAAAAAGGTCGCTCGATTGTTTTGGGTTTTAGGGTTCCTTACTAAAGAGGTAAATATGAAACCCTTGTGGCCTTACACTGTCCGTCCGTCTATCGATTATATTGTCAAACAAAATTAATTTTAGAGCTTAACATAATTTTATGTAAACTGTACATTAACGGCGTAGAAGCCGTATTTAAGCGATTTTACTTTAAGATTTATTTAAAAACTATAAAGACAATTACTTTCAAATTTAAACGTCATGTATTTTGGGTATGTTACCTAAAATCGCTGTGAAGCAGAAACACGTTTGGAATTTTTTGACGTGATAACGTTTAATAAAGGGTATCATTTAAGCTATCACCAATTTAATTAGTTTTGTGTTTCTTAAATAATAGGGTTTGTCCTCAAAATAGTAGATCTGTCACCAAAATGTAGTCACCAAACAATGCAAAATCAGTTCCACAATAAATCACCTAAAATCCTGAGATATAAGGTCTAGTACCAAATAAATGTTTTTGTATGTATTATAATAGGTGTGTCCTAATAAGTATTTCAGCAAACTAATTTAAAGAGATCACCAATAAATCATATTATGTTTATATTTTTTTTTATTTTTTGAGCTTATGTGTAACTTTATATAAGAATTTACGACTATAGCCTAAGAAAAAGTGGGGGATCTAGGAAAACTCCTTAGCCGTCACCCTCTTCCCCTCCAAGAGCATGTCGACGGAGCCCCGCCTCGCGGGGCTCCTATTTCTGGGTGGTCAAAAAAGGAAAATAACCTTAACCTATTTACCTATAGGTGCACATGGGACCTAGGAAAACTCCTTAGCCGTCACCCTCTTCCCCTCCAAGAGCATGTCGACGGAGCCCCGCTTCGCGGGGCTCCTATTTCTGGGTGGTCAAAAAAGGAAAATAACCTTAACCTATTTACCTATAGGTGCACATGGGACCTAGGAAAACTCCTTAGCCCGTCACCCTCTTCCCCTCCAAGAGCATGTCGACGGAGTCGCAGTCAGGGATCGATAATCGATTTATTTGGTGACAGATCTACCATTCTGAGCACAGAGCTATTATTTAAGTACAAAACTGTTATTATAAGAACGAAGTTTATATTCATGTAATGCAATATGATTTTATTGATTATCGATCTCTTATATTTTACACATATATTAACATTAATTTGATAATTCATACCTGGGAACAATTTTTGTTTATCTGAGAACGAAAATATTTCGTGGCGATAGATCTATTTATTAGGTGATACAACTTGATGACAAATATAAATTTTGGTGATAGAAAATATAGTTCCCTTTAATAAATAGGTGAACACCAGCAACGCACATGAAAAATAGTAACGTTCCGCGTAACGTTCCACCTGAGCCTGTGCGTGCAAGCGAGAGCGCGCAACTAGCGATAGAAAGGCACGATAAAACAAACGATAGAGGCCAATTATGACGTTATCACGTAAATCTATCGTCCGTAAACCGACTTTACAGACAACCAATTTTTTTTGACATTTATAAACTGTCGACATTTTTTCGCGTGTCCGCCCAGCGGGGCTAGACAAAGTAACAGTCGTTTAGCGTTGACGAAGTAGATAAAAATGTATGGACAAACCACGTGACTGTAGAAAAACCACGTGACCGAATGAAAACAAATGAAAGCAGAATCTACTTTATGCTCAGCGTTGTTCACTGTCGGCTGTCAATTGTCATGCGAACTACGCTAAAAGTTATCTACAACGTCTGCGAGAACGCCAGGGAGCGTTCAAATTGTCGTAGTCGATTTTCAAAAAAAGCGTGTTTTCCTCTATTCCGTCACGTGGTTTTTCTAGTCACTTGTTTTATAAATAAATAATCATTTATTCAGCTTGACACATATTGCAAAGAGGTTTAAATACAAACCTATACCAATTCTCCAGACCAACGACGGCCTGACAGAGAAGTACTGCCCGGCCGTCGCGTTTCCGCAGTCCATTTGCGAGGGTAATAAGCTATGCCCTGGAGAACTGGCACCCTTGTACTCTAGCTATACTAAAATTAAAATTAAAACTTAAGCTACAGACAGCACCTTAAGGTTTTGTCCATGCATTTTTAACTACTGTCGTCAACGCTAAACGACTGTTACTTTGTCTAGCGCCGCTGTCCAGGCTAAATGTCTATTATTATGACGTAATATTATGTAGGCACGGCCTCGTAGATTACTTATACCTAGTACAATAAAATTGACCGTCACCTAACCAGGAGGCTACGCATACTGTACCGACCGTACAATGTAATGGAGGAGGTATTTTGCATATTATTTTCTTCCTAATCTAATCTATATAAAATTCTCATGTTTGTAGCCAAACTCCTCCGAAACAAGTTGACCGATTTTTATGAAATTTTTGGCTGCTTTCAGTAGGTATTATCTTCCATACCCGTAAAGGGCAAAACAAAGTTTGCCTGGTCGGCTAGTCTTATATCTATGTTCTAATCTATATAAAATTCTCGTGTCACTGTGTTAATAAACAATCTCCTCCGAAACGGCTCGACCGATTGTCATGAGATTTTCTGTGTATGTTCAGTAGGTCTGAGAGTAGGTCGTAAGCTATTTTTTTATACCTCTAAATGGCAACACAACGTTTGCCTGGTCAGCTAGTCTTCTAATAAATATAATTCTCGTGTCTTTGCAACTAAACTCCTTCGAAACGGCTTGACCAATTTGTATGATTTTTTGTCCATTTTAATAATCTCTAGTCAACTTTTCATTGCTTGAAGGTTTTAATAGCTTGAACTTTAATAGGGGCAACTCCAGTGGGCAAGCAACTCTACATCGTTTTCGTGCAATCGCATAGCTGAGTTGCGTAAAATTCGCGTTTGCCTGAAAAAAAAAAACATCTCCGTTCCTTTTTATGGTTTGTATAGTCTATGTAATGCATAGGTAAACCTCTTTTCTACATTAGTAATAATTACTTTTTAATTAACACACTAGAATCATTTAAAATGTAATACCTACATTGTATTGTAGGTATTTCCTATTAAAAACTCATCAAAGACGCTGATGAGTTCGGAAGAGTTCAGAATGAGTCCTCAAGGAAACAGAAACGACGAAAGACGAAATAAAAAAAACTAGCTACAGACACCATAGACACAAAATAATATAGAATAGATACACGTACAATAGCTGATAAGTCCTTTAAAAATCACGAATAATAATTAATATTTAATGAACATTTTTCTGGTTTTAAAAATATTATGAGTACAATAATTGTTTTAATAGCTCTAGGTATAAGAAATAATAATAAAATATAGCTTTTAAAGAGTGCAAACCCTAACAACATCACGAACTTAAAAAGTTCACCAGAACCTACTTCAATTTTCATTTATTGAGTTGCACTTTTTGTGTTTATACCTAGTTGCATTAGGTAAAGCATAGATATCTAGAGCTTGGTATGTCGATGATACATACATGTAGACGTAAATATAAATTTAAACACCCGCGTCCATTTTTAAAATAGAAAGACAATAGTTATTTTCGTGGACTTTTTAAGTTTAGTATCATTGTGTTAGTTGGATGAACGTTAGACGCGTCAAACGTTTAACTAAATATTATGTAAAATATTCTTTGTAATAATTAATGATTTGTAATTATTTTATCTAAGCTTATTAATTACAAATAATTCAGTATTAATTTATTAAAAGCAATTTTTTTTTATTCAAGCACATCCAAACTTTTTTTATATTAAACTTTTTATAAATTCATGTACAGGCAATGGACAAGTGTGATCATACAAAAATTAAAAAAAAATTAAATGAAAAATTAAAATTTCGAACGCGCGCGTCAATTCTTTTCATTCCCGGAGTTTGGTGACGCAAGGCGCCCGCGTGTGTGAAGAAAATTTTTTTCAAAAGAAAATATTTCGTTCAGTGATTTTTTTTGGAAATTAAAAAAGCAATAGTGTAATATGTCGGTGCATACCATTCCGTTGATTACGTCGTTCATCCGAGGCCCGAGATTCCCGTATAGAAAGAGTGAGTACCCGCCTAAGATTTTTATTAAATATATTAATTCAAGAATAATTATGAAAATCATTTAAATTTATTATTTTTCACTCAAAAATTTTCAAATCTCAAAAAATTAAAGAAATTATTAATATTAATATTTTTGCTCTATGTACCTTGGTTTTTCGATTTTCATAAAGCTTTACCAGATAGTCATACTTAGAATCGATTCATTATAATTTGATTGAACACCTCATAAATTTTATAGCATAAAATTAAAATATTTCATATGTAATATGCCATAGAAAATAATCTAGGAGCCTAAAATCTGTTTCTAGAATCATTGCTAATTTTTTAACATGATTTTCGTTGGTTACTCAAAATTTATTCTGCTAATCGATAATTTAATAAAATTTTTTTAGAGAACATTTTAACCTTTTTTAACTGACTGTTTGGCTATGCAATAAGGTCATACAGTATCGATTTAGGTACATTTTCCATAGCCAACACTTGCGATCGTGTCTCTACTTGAGCCTTGATCAAAACTCAATAATGATGTTGGTATGGAGAAGGAGTGCAGAAAGCTGCGGAGTTTCAATTCTTGAATACTGAAGAAACAACGTGTAATCATAATAATGATTTTTGACAAAAAAAACAAAAAAACAATTTTCTTGACAAATCTGCGAATAGTCCACAATACCTATATGAAAGAAAGTATTTTTTTATGTATTCTGTTTGTATGTGGATTCAGTAAAAAGGTAACAGTTCTAGCTATCTATTCTAGTTCTAGTTCTAGCTAGTTATAACTCAAATTTCGATGCTTGAAATGTAGGATTTTTAATTTACACAAATGTTTTTCCGTGGAGTAAAAAAAAATTAACGTAATTTTTAAATGTTTTGTGTACAAATGCATATTAAACTATTTAATTGGTAAGACTCTTTTTGCGGAGTTCATACGGGTACCACCGCGGTGTTGTCTTAGGATGTTGAACGCAGTGCAGTGCGTCGTTTGATTTTGCAATGCAATCCGACATAGAAGGCGTATCACTTATCATCATAGGATCGTCTTGTCTCACGATTTTGGTACAAGAATTCTCTGCGACAATTCTGTCGTAAGTGCGAAGGTGTTCCTTTGCTTTTAATTTAAAGGACACTTTTTATTTGAACTTAGTTAGAACCAAACTATGCTTACTTACTGTCCGTGACCAACTGGATGTGGTTCATTGACCCGAATCCTTTTTTTACACGTTTAATGACCTTCCTGACCATAGTCTATGAAGTACATGTAGGTACATACTTCTGCAGCTCTAGCCATAGATTTTTTTGTATACTATATAGGCTAGCGCTTGACTGTGATCACACCTGATGGAAAGTGATGATACAGTTTAAGGTGGAACGCGCTTGCCTAGAAGATGCCTATCACTCTTGATTTGAAGGCACCCGGGTTGTAAGTGGCAGGAAAGACACTGCCTGGGAGGGTATTTCAGGCCTTTACAGTGCGTATCAGGAACGAGGAATCAAACCGCTTCGTACGCGTCTTTGGTACGTCGACTATGTATGGGTGCCTTTTCGATGCCTTGCCGTTCTATGGTAGAAAGGTGACGAGGGAACTAAATTAAAAGTTCCTGAGCACACTCTCCGAAATATAAGTCCGATCCAGGATTTTTTTGCATCGTTTTCGAAGAATGCGCCAAGGCCACGTGACCAATTTAACGATCATTTTCATACATTTTGAATTTCGTTCCGTCTCTATATTTTAGTAGCGTCTCGTAAACTGCAATAATATAGCTAGAGGTGCATGCAAAAATCTGTAATTTTTACCCTTTATTTATATCATCTGTGATTCTGCAAATACTTATGCTTAGAGGTTTAACAATATAATAATTATAGGCAGCTGATTGGTCAATGCTTGCATCGGTCGAGTCGCGTAGACACCGTTTGCATCGGTTATGCAGCCAAGGCACCGATTGGCTGGTGACGACTGCGTTGCCATGGATACCGGAGATTTTTTTCACTGTTTAGAAATTATCACTGATTTTTATTATACTATAGTAGGGTTATTATCTCGCTGCAGATTCGGTCATAATCATCCGAGAGTTTCGCTTTTGTATTTCACTGCTGAGCTTCACTGCTGCTTTTGTATTTTAGTGAACAACAAAAGCGAAACACTCGGATGATTTATGGCCGAGTCTGCAGCGAGATAAAAACACTACTATAGTAGGTACGCTGGATCACAGACTGTCAAAGTAAAAATGAAGACGCTTGATTTTCGCCTTTTTTAGCGCTGATTGTAGCGTGACCTGCCGTGCTATTCAGCAAAAATACCTAAAACAGCGACGAGCTGACATCTATGCGCTGATTGGTTAATGTTTGCGTCAGTTATGCAGCCAAGGCGACAATTGGCTGCTGATGGCTGCGTTGCTATGGTTACCTTCGATGGTTGGCCGCTGTACAATTTTATATTTTCAAGAATCACATCCCTGGCGTGAGCGTCCATTGAACTAAAATAAAATGACATTCAAAATGACGGTCACTAGCAACAAATGTCACCTTAGTAACATGGACTTTCGAGGGGGGGGGGGCTTCAAATCGGCACAAAAAAATAACTCTCAGAATGTTTGATGTAGATGATAGAGATAGGGGCTATTCACGTTATGTGTCGGCTACATTTCGTGATGTGATATGTTTAAAAAGGTGATGTATTTACGTACATAAGCGGACGATATTGAATTTGTGTTGGCAAAACATATTTTGCCAACACTGAAAAATTAATTTTAATACAATTGACATAGAGCGTAAAATTGAATGTAGTTCAAAACGCCATATTGGTCGACAGTTCCAAAATTGAATTATTCTAATTAGGTACTTAAGCGCGTCAAAGTTGAGAATTGTATTTCCTATGATGATATTATACATTCAATTTTACACTAGCCAATAGGTGTTTTTTCTATTTCTTTTATCACATCACTGAGTGTGTGAAAACGTTATACGAGAATGTCATAGCAGTATCAATTACAAAATTCTTAAGTGGCCCGTGGCGGGAATCGGACTCCCGACCTCCCGTTTAAATCTGAGTGCACCACTGCGCCACTGCACCGCATGGAACGTAGGTCATCTCTAGTGGAATAGCACCCTTAGTTTTTACTGTTGTGGATTACAACCCGTCTGGTTTACATAAACCCAGTATATTGACCCTGCAGGGTCAAAGGTCGCCGCGGGTCGCTTGTGGATGCAAAGAAAACTGGGAAAATTAGCCAGCGAGAGCTGTTCCATCTGAAACATAATTGGTTCTCTTGATGTAAAATAAATAAATAAATATATACGGGACATTTTACACATCGCAATCTAGCCCCAAAGTAAGCGATAGCTTGTGTTATGGGTACTAGATAACTGATAAATATAACATACTAATATACATAAATACAATATATTGAAAAACACCCAGACACTGTTAGATATGTCTTAGGGTTCCGTACATAGTTACTGAAATAATCGACTGTGCGGTGTTTGTGGGCGGATGAAGTGGCAACCTGAGGGTTCAATTTTTAGGGCTCTTTACCACTAAACAACAAACGGGACCCTATTACTGAGACTTCGCTGTTCATCCGTACGACAGTCACCAGGCTGTATCTCTTGAACCGTGATAGATAGATAGAGACACACATGAAATATTCACATTTCACAGATGTGTTTCTATTGCCGCTAAATAACAACAAATACTAAAACATAAATTAATAAATATATACAGAACAAATACACATCGCAATCTAGCCCCAAAGCAAGCGATAGCTTGTGTTATGGGTGCTAAATAACTGATAAATATACATACATACTAACATACATAAATACAATAGTAATAGTAAGTAATTGGAATAATGAAAAGACTGCGGGATGTAGCAAATATACAAACGCTTAAATTAATTTATACATCTTTATGTCAATCTTTACTCACCTACTACATATTGTCCTGGGGGAGTGCAGCTAAAACAAATCTAATAGAATTGGAGCGAGCGCAACGATCGGTCTTAAAAGTTATGCTCAAAAAACCCTACAAATACTCAACTGAACTCCTTTACAAGGATAGCGGAGTACTATCAGTCCGTCAGCTCTTTATATTGAAAGCTTCATTATTGAAACATAAATGTGTCCTGAAATCTCCAAACGTGGAAGATATTTTTAAGAGAAGAGTGGTCAAAGTTAATCTGCCTGCTGTGAGAACAGCTTTCGCCAAACGATTTACTCCTTTTGTTGAGGCTAACCTCTATAACCATGTAGCAAAAAAATGTAACCTTAAACACTGTACAATAAAGCAGGCCAAAAACAAAATTACAAACTGGTTAAAAATTTTAAATTATGCGGATACTGAGGATTTACTAGCGGGAAACAAATAATGATATCAATTATTATTATTTATATATATATATATATTATTTATTATTTATGTTTTATATATTGTATCCATGTACTTATTTTTTACTTTGTATATGATGATGATGTTAATAGGTATAGTAGAAATGTAAAATTATAATCCTTTCAGGAATACATATTACATAGCCCTAGTATAATCTTAGATAGGTAAGCGTAATAAATGGTCTCCAAAATACAGGATCCCTAGTTTGGAGACCGCTAGAATTGTGTTACAATATGTATTCTCATTTTTGGTAAATAAAGATATATTTTTTTTTTATTATATTGAAGAACACCCAGACACTGGAAAACATTCATGCTCATTACACAAACATTTACCAGTAGTGGGAATCGAACCCACGACCTCCGGCGCAGACAGCAGGTTCGCTACCACTACGCCATTCGGTCGTCAATACTAAAAAATATAATAATATCAGCGAATGCGGTCGTTGCATCGATTGCATCAGTTTGGTAATTTCCGCTGACTGACTGACTGACTGTCTGTACCTACTTACTATTGACTGGTATATTTATAGTTATTGACTGTAGTGTAAAGTCAACGACATTTAGTTTTGGAGTACCGCCAAGCGTTCCAAACTTCCAAGTGGGCCGCTCGGAGCAAACTGAAAAATAAGTCCGCCGTCCAAAATAATGTGTGGGCAACTATTTCCTGTTGGTAAATGTCCATCTCATGGCGGCCAAGCTCTGCAGAGACGAGCAATTTACGACACAATAGGGTATTTTACTCAAATCAAAATATATTGATTTATTCAGCTCCTTTTTGAAACAATATTCAATAATTTAATAAAATTCTCTCACTTTTCCTTGTTACCAAACTCCTCCGTAACGCCTGGACCGATTATTATGAAATTTTCAGTACACATTCTCTGGGTCTGGGAGCAGGTTATCTAATTTTTATGTCCCTAAGTGAGAAAAAAAATTGGTTGCCTGTAAAGTCGGTTTACTGACGATAGTTGAACGTGACAACGTCTTCTTTGTCGCTCGTCCCGCGCTCGCGAGGTAACGCCGGTAACGCCGCATGAGCGAGGTAACGCCGGTAACGCCGGATGAGTCATATTTTTTCGTGCGTGCAACCGGCTCTATCGATTTATAAGACGTTGTCACGTCCAAAAGTATATGGCAAAACAACGTTTGCCGGGTCAGCTAGTCTAATATAATATTAAATTCTCTCGATTTTCTTTGTAACCAAACTCCTCCGGAACGGCTGGACCGATCGTTATGAAACTTTCAATGTATATTCTCTGGGTCGGGGAGCAGGTTGTTATCTATTTTTGATGTTCCTAAGTGAGAAAAAAAATGTATATGGCAAAACAACGTTTGCTGGGTCAGCTAGTAATAAATACAATTTTTAAAACACAATTCAACAAACCCGATTAGAAAGAGATAGCTATATCGGATAGTGACGTCACTAATCACTATCGCTCATGCCATAGTACTCGTGGTAACTCTATACCTACCTTTTCGTTTTACGAGAAATGGACATAAAAAATTAATTCAATTAATGCTTGTTATTTTTGATTTCCTGTAGGCTGATTCTGTATTGTTCAGTTTGTTAGTTAGCAACCCTCACTGGATTGTTAACTAAAAAAACAGAGGCCAAAACCATATTTTTGCATTCTTTTTGCACAAGTTACCAACCTAGGTTGGTATGGTATAATGTCAACATACCCTGCTAATTGCTAACTTGTGCAAAAAGTATGCAAAAATAGGATTTTTGCCTCCGTTTTCTTAGTTAATAACCCAGTGAGGGTTGCTTACTAACAAACTGAACGATACAGAATCAGCCCACGGATAAGAATTTTAGTTTACACTAGGGGCTGATTTTTCAATCGTCAGATAAACGTTAACTGGGGAATAAATATGACGTTTTGACAGATTTTGTACGGTATATGCACATGTTTCAAATTTGTTCCTCAGATCTGGCGATTGAAAAATCGGCCCTAAAGCAATAAATAAATGGAGACCTTATTAATTGCCTCTGCTTATACAAATGCAGTAATGTTCGACAATCCCCATACGTATTCACTTTTCATCAGGTGCAATAACAAACAAATGCTAGCCTATATACTAAAAAAATCTTTTTCTTCATGAAAGAGGAATAAAAACGTGAAAGTTTATTTGTTTCACAATGCTACACACAAACGCGTAGCGTGTGTGCCAACGATTCATTCAATAGATTACAGCATAACAAAGCAGTTTGTCATGTTTCTAACCTTGACGGCTTGAGTCGATACGGTAGCCAGTAAACTATGTAAACTGAATTAGATCTATTTGATTTTAGCCCTCGACGCAAAAAGTGGGTCTGTATGCGGCATCGTAGCTCCTGCGGATGGACCGATTTCGATGCGATTTTTTCATTTGAAAATGCCTTTCCAAAATGCTGTAAGGCATTTTTGGCTTATTTTATTTATTTGGATATTACTCGATTCAGTACTTCACGCGTGCCAGTATAATTGATAAATGAATGATTTTATTAATTTTTTTACTTGCCTAGTTATTATTTATAACAGGAACCCAGCTAGATGGCTGGTTAGGTTAGCTATCTAGCTACTGGTTTTTAGGGTTTTTAAGATCACTTTGTTTTAAATATCTGACGGAAACTATGAATTTTTGAGGGATGAAAGGTAGCTTATGTCCTTTCCTGAACTTCATTTTATGTATGTTATTAAGATTGGTTCAGTGGTTTAGGCTTAAAAGCATAACAGGCAGGCAGACAGACAGTGTTCCTTTCGCATTTATAATTTTAGTAGGGATTATTTTATTAGAATAGATAGGGATATTTTCATGTAACTGGATCCGTACGTATGTATTGTAGACATAACTACTGACCTTGTCGGTCTGTGCTACAGACGGCTTTGATAAATTGGCTTACAGCAAAAAGCGTGATAGTCTTAGAAAAACATGTCTTCATCCAACGCCTATGCGATGTTAAGCCTCGAAGCCTTTCAACTGTCGATGGTCTAGCCTAATATAGAGGGCGCTCTGGCCTAGTTGACTAGCTGATGTTGTTGTTTATGTAGTTTAGTTCTATTCTCCAGAGTGAATATGACTTGGGTTTGGGGTTGGAACGCCTATGCGATGTTATATTTCAATCCACGATGACGCGCCCCACTCTGTCAAACTCCATACGAATCGATTGAAACTTATGCGACTTGACAGTTGGGGTGCGTCTTGGTGGATTGAAATATCTTTAAGCCTAGAAAGCCTTGCAACTGTCGATGGTCTGGCCTAATGTAGAGGGCGCTCTGGCCTAGTTGACTAGCTGATGTTGTTGTTTATGTAGTTTAGTTCTATTCTCCAGAGTGAATATGACTTGGGTTTGGGGTTGGAACGTCTATGTGATGTTATAGATATTTCAATCCACGATGACGCGCCCCACTCTGTCAAACTCCATAGATACGAATCGAATTAAACATAAGCGATTTTGACAGAGTAGGGCGTGTCTTTGTTGATTGAAATATCTATAAGCCTAGAAAGCCTTGCAACAGTCGATGGTCTGGCCTAATGTAGAGGGCGCTCTGGCCTAGTTGACTAGCTGGTGTTGCCATGCGTTGTTTATGTAGTTTAGTTCTATTCTCCAGAGTCAATATGACGTGGGTTAACGGCATAAAAGGGGTTATTAGTTACCTGAAGATTGAAAACTATTAAGACAATTACTTTCAAATTCGCTCCGAAGTAGAAACACAATTTGATAAAAAGTACTGCCAAAATCTCAAATTTTCTATTTTTATCGGATTCATGTGGAAAGTTATTATTTTCCGCACTGCTGCTTATTTTGTTTTCCTCCTACATATAACATGTAAATGCAAGAAAGAGGTATTTTCAATCAAAAAGCTTTCATAACTTCCATCACTTATCTTGGTTGTGTTGTTCCAGGCAAGTCGCCCTTCTTCCCCGGCGTGGAGGAGGCGGGCGTGGCCAGTGCTGCGGGCGCAGGCTCACCCTCAGGCGCCGGCGACCAGACGCAGGACGTGGTCTCCCGACTCAGCGCCGCTGGTAATACCACACTCTTCTTATCTCCTCCGCTCCTAGTAGCACCGTAGCACGTTGACCGTCTCCGACCGGACGCAAGACGTGGTCTCCCGACTCAGCGCCGCTGGTAACACCATACTCTTCTATCTCCTCCGCTCCTAGTAGCACCGTAGCACGATGACCGTCTCCGACTGGACGCAAGACGTGGTCTCCCGACTCAGCGTGGCTGGTAACACCACTCTTCTTAATTCCTACGACTTCCCCGCTCCTAGTAGCACGTTGACCGTCTCCCGCTTCTGAGATCTCCCCTTCATGTCCAGTTGCTGCCAGGAAGAGCAGCACGTCCCTTGCAGCGGTGTATTTAACCTCCTCTGGTCGGAGAATGTGCCGTCCCATGAGTCGGCTACGCGTATGAATTAGGGCAGTGTAATCACGCAGTAGTCAGTGTATAGGTTTTTCCTCCTCCTCATTGCAGAGTCTGCATTCACAGTGGTAACACCACACTCTTCTACTTGTTTCTTTGATTTTATCACCGACAGAAGTGGCAATGTGGTTGACATCCATCGAACTCGAACGGAACGCTATTATCACCACACTCTTCTACTTCCTCCTTTGACTATTCGTCGACATCATGTTGGCGGTTTAGCGGTTTTTTCCAGGATGCACTTTGGAGAGTGTGTTCTGGAACTCCACTAACTTGCACCTCCTTCACCTTTCTACCACAGAACCGAACCAAAAAAATAACTAATTGGATCGGATTCCTCCATACATCTGCAGCCCGCGCCCCAAGCGGACGATCGCCGAAAGCTTCGTTTACAATGTATCCAATTATTCAAAGCGAGTCAGCTCAAATGTTGCACAAAAACCTGTACTAACTCTACTGTACTAACTGCCTACGTCTCACACATGCTGCACATGCCTGTTGCAGGGCTGTCGATGTGCGTGAGCGCACTGGGCTCGCCGGCGCGCTCGTCGCCCGTGTCGGCCGGCTCGGAGCACGGCGAGCGGTTCAGTCGGAAGGTGTTCGTCGGTGGACTCCCCCCGGACATAGACGAAGGTAACTTCTTAGTTTTTCACCCTTGGCAGAGTGATAGTAGTTATGTAATACAGCCAGCCTGTGTGTGCCTTCAGCTATCTACCATAGAACGGGCAAAACGCCGACAGCGATAGCATCCTTGTGTGGTCAATTTGACATGCAACAAACTCGCACGAAACGTTTTTCTTCCCCGTTTCTGATACGAACCAGTAAGTTGTGGAACGCCCTTCCAGCCTCAATGTTCCCAGCCATCAATACAATCTGGGTGCTGTCTAGGATGCGCGCTTATTTTACCATTGATTGCCGTAAGGCGTGATTGTCTTATCATTCCAGTACTTTTAGTTCATTTAGTTGAGAATTGACCACGTGAACGGGTACCTTCCAATCGCTTATAAACCACCAGACGTTAGAAGGTTTCCTTTCTTCTTGAGGTGATGTGGAAATCAGGGGGCTGATCTGTCAACAGTGTACACAATACTTGTGTATGATTACCCCATTATAGAAACTC
Organism: Coenonympha arcania; assembly: GCA_036785405.1. Taxonomy (NCBI): domain Eukaryota; kingdom Metazoa; phylum Arthropoda; class Insecta; order Lepidoptera; family Nymphalidae; genus Coenonympha; species Coenonympha arcania. Next base: position 2,850,150 of record CM072081.1, read on the forward strand.
TGGTTCTATTCTTAATGGTTCTTTGGATTAAAAGAACTTATCTTAGTCTTAAGTTTCGTTCCCAATTGACACTTCAACTTGTATTGTATTAACATGAACGTGTCAACAATTTCAGATGAGATCACGTCCTCGTTCCGGCGGTTCGGCCCGCTGGTGGTGGACTGGCCGCACAAGGCCGAGAGCAAGAGTTATTTTCCGCCCAAGGGATACGCTTTTCTGCTATTCCAAGTGAGTTTACTACCACTTAGCTTTAACTTCTGAAAACTGACGTAGATTCATAAGTCTAGAGAACTGAGACTTCAGCAATTCCTTGACCTTCTCACATCTTCCTGATATGACGTAGTTCGGGCTAGCACTGCCAACTGTGGGATGGTATTTCAGGTGTTTGTTAAAATCTGCTGAATGCCTTTGAAACTTAGGCATCAAAGGTGTGGAGAATCTCCTAACCGATCATACAAAAACGACTGCAGCATCAAGCTCAGGCAGTACTCTTGAGGCTGCTCAGTACTTGCAAAGGTCTTCAACTTTACGAATAATTTGTTACTTCCAGGATGAAAGTTCAGTAGCAGCCCTCATGGAGGCTTGCATCACAGACGACGACAAGCTGTACCTGTGCGTGTCATCACCCACGATCCGTGACAAGCCGGTGCAGATCAGGCCCTGGAGGCTCGCTGATGCGGACTTCGTGCTGGACGCCAGCATGCCCCTCGACCCGAGGAAGACGGTCTTCGTGGGCGGAGTTCCACGCCCTTTGAAAGCTGGTGAGCATTGACAAGCTGCACCTATATAGGCGAACCGGTGCAGATCAGGCCCTGGAGGCTCGCTGATGCGGACTTCGTGCTGGACGCCAGCATGCCCCTCGACCCGAGGAAGACGGTCTTCGTGGGCGGAGTTCCACGCCCTTTGAAAGCTGGTGAGCATTGACAAGCTGCACCTATAGGCAAGCAGGTGCAGATCAGGACCTGGAGGCTGGCGAATGTGGACTTCGTGCTAGACGCTAGGATGCCCCTCGGCCTGAAGAATACTGTCTTCTTTGGCGGAGTTCCACGTACTTTGAAAGCTGGTGAGCATTGACAAGCTGTACTTATTTCCGTTGTCGCCCACGATCCGCGACAAGGCCCTGAGGCTAACTGATGCAGACTTCGGACTGCACGCCAGTTCCACGCCCTTTGAAAGCTAGTGACAAGCTGCAACTGTAAGCATTGGCAGGCTTGTGCGGATCAAACCCCAGGTCTTCTATAGATATTTATAACGGACATTAAGTTTTATTGCAGCTATAATTGTCTCCAAGCGTAAGAACTCCTCAACGATTAATGGCACTGACAAGAAACTATGCTGTCTATGTTTATTATACTAAAGTTTAACTGACCTCGCAAGCATAGCATAAAGGGAGGCTTCACACATTTTTCATAGGATTTAACCTCTTCATTGTCAGGCCTAATACTGGCCTTGAGGAAATTTTCTCTATAATGGCACTGGCATGGGAAACTACCAGACACTATTCAATTCTTTCTTTCTTCTGGTAATATTTATATTGTTTTCTTCATTTTCCAGTCGAGTTGGCGATGATAATGGACCGGCTTTACGGCGGCGTGTGCTACGCGGGCATCGATACGGATCCCGAGCTGAAGTACCCCAAGGTACCCCTGTTGATCTACTAGTTTATGCTCAAGTACCTCTTTTGATAGCGACGGCGCGGCGAGTCCGTATTTTGTATCGTCCTGCCCCAGAATGGGGAGAGTGAGTTCATAGGGACAAGGAGCGAGAGGAAGCAACTTGTAGGGAGTCAAGAAGGCGCCCCGGGAACACGCCAAGAGCAAGTACCGTACGGGCGCCCTCTCGCGTTTCGGCCCCCATAACCGCGAGGTTGATTGGGCCATGGGTGGTGGAGGGTTGTCCCTAATATACCTCTTTTGATATTGGCCTCAAAGGCTCAACTACTGGACTCAAAAATAGGAAGATATTTGGTTTTACGCGTATATCAAGAAAATACCAGTCTACAGTCCAGTTTTCTTTTGGCCAATTCTTTCCAGATCTAAGATAGTCAGTAGTGTTGGTGTAGAGAATGTTTTATGACCTTGTTTCATGCTTATCATGGTATGAGATTCTTTGTGAACTTGGAGAAACTCATAGGGACATATACTTTCAAATGAAAACGTCATGTAGTTTGGGTCTTTAATCTAAATTCGCTCCGGAGCAAAATTGGCTAGAATCAATCTAGGTGCCTTCAAGAGAAGAGTGAAAAGGCATTGTCTAGGCAAGCGCGCTCCATCCTAGACCTCATCATTTCTGTCCATCAGATATGATTGTAGTCAAGCGCAAGCCTTTCTATAATAAGGATCGCTTAAATACGCTATTTAAGCGTTTCTTTACGCCACTAACGCCTTTTAACGATAACATTTGACATCGCAGGGCGCAGGACGCGTGGCGTTCTCCAACCAGCAGTCGTACATCGCGGCCATCTCCGCGCGCTTCGTGCAGCTGCAGCACGGGGACATCGACAAGAGGGTCGAGGTGAGGCTGTGACGTCACTTTTCATACGTCATTAATCACAAGGCAGAGAACACCGACGATTTATCCGAGTGCCAAGGAACGGTTAGACTACAGGCCTGTGCCCAAAAAATGAATGGATCATATGAACCACCAGGTGACGTATATAGGACGATATAAGAGCATAAGATAATACGATTCAGCACTATGCCGTCACTTGTAAGCTGTCCAACTGAGTGCTGATGAGAATTCAAAAGTGCAGGTAGAGTAAGTACATTTTGGTCATATATTTTTGTACGGCAAAAAAATCGAGGGTTGCAACCCCCTCTCTCTTTCCGTGGTCCGTGGGGGTGATTTTTTCCATGTCGCATGATTTTTGTACGGCGTTGCGGAATAATGGATTAGAAGCTGTATTGAAACAGTATGATGATGCCGTACAGAATGAAATGACCAAAGGAGACATTTCAAATTGGGCTGGGTCTTGTACAGTACCTTAAAAAATTAAGAAAAATCTGTTGTTCTCGGGAAAAATATGATTATTTAGGTATAACGAATAGTTTAGGTGTACAAAAATATTTTCTTTTCATTAAATATGATCGATTTTCAATATGGCGTCTCGCTTGCGTCGTATGATTACTATCTATAATCTATGGATTCGACCTAAGACCAAGGTGCTGACGTAAACTGACAGCTTGTCACTTCAATGTCAATTGTCATTGTGATGACTTATGTCAGAATATCATTGTCATTGTTCATTGTAGGACTGGGTCGTATCGCTTTTTTTGAGTACCTACCTATCGTATCCGTATCAGATGCTCTGATTTAATATCCTTCGAATCTTTATATTAAAATATTTATGATCTGAAAAATCTATGGTTTTTGCGGATATCTGTCAAGTCAAATGTCAATAAAGACATGTTACCGCCATGATGAATCTTTGATAAGTGTTGCAATTATAAGCAGAAATATTTGTTTTGTACACCGAAAAAAGCCATTTTTAAAGAAAATATATGGGTTAAAACTGCTTATTGTGATCTGGGCTATACCCAAGTATACCGTACATAGACCTGGCCCAGGGCCCATACATTGATGAAACGTCTCCTTTACCCTGGAAATTATCAGAAAATCAAAAAAATTACCGACATTTTTTTACGGCACTGCGCGCTTTCTTTTTATTTTTCATGGACCTATCGCTGGTAAAATGCCGTACAAAAATATTTGACCAAAATGTACTCTCTACCTGCACTTTTGAATTCTCACCAGCACTCAGTTGGACAGCTTACAAGTGACGGCATATTGCTGAATCGTACTATTTTATGCTCTTTTATCGTCCTATATACTTCACGTGGTGGTTCATAATATGACCCATTCATTTTTTGAACACGGGTCTGTATTCTAGTTGTTTTCCGCGCGTATATTGTTTGTATGTTTCTAAATTTCTTTATTACCTCGTATCTTTGGCACGGCTGAATGTATTTTGACAGTTAAGGTTTTTTCTAAATACCAAAATGGCGGATTTTTGGTGCTAAATGTCAGTCAAAACATACGTTTCAATGTAGCTAATTTTACTTCTACAACTTTGCAGTCGGGTTTTTAATTTTTTTATTTAATCTTGTTTGCAAAACTATTGTGAAATGTAAATAAAAAATATGGACAGTTTGGGGGACTATTTGAAAGTGAGCCATTTTTGGGACAGGAATATTTTGAGCCTTAAAAATAATTCTTATGATAAATGATTTTTACTGTAAGATGTGGCAAGTAAAAAACAAACTGTACTGGAAATATTTTATTTGTAGAAATAATGATTATATTTTTACTTTTCCAGGTGAAACCGTACGTGCTTGACGACCAGATGTGTGACGAGTGCGCCGGCGCGCGCTGCGGCTCCAAGTTCGCGCCCTTCTTCTGCGCGAACGTCACTTGCTTGCAGGTGTGCACACCACACCCACACACGCACACGCACACGCACACGCACACGCATATCAAATCCACCAAATCACATGGCAACAATGGATTTTTTCTAACGAAAAGTGTTGAGTATAACCTATTTCCATTCAATATTTCTGCCAAATCAGTTATGTAGTTTGTGCTCGAAAGAGTAACAAACACACACACACCACACACACACACACACACACACACACACACACACACGCACGCACGCACACACACACACACACACACACACACACACACACACAAACTTTCTGCCATATTAAACTAGTGTGATAATTGATAAAAAAATGTCTTGTTTTAGTACTACTGCGAGCACTGCTGGGCGACGATCCACTCGCGCCCGGGCCGCGAATTCCATAAGCCGCTGGTGAAGGAAGGCGCTGACCGCCCGCGCGCCGTGCCCTTCCGCTGGTGTTAGACGCCGGAGGAATGTTGCGGCGGGGACGTTGACGCGTGACGTCATCAGTATGCCCTGCCGCTGGTGTATGACGCCGGAGGAAGTTTCCGGCGGGGTCGTTGACGTGTGATACCATCAGTATGCCCTGCCGCTGGTGTTAGACGCCGGGGGAATGTTGCGGCGGGGACGTTGACGCGTGACGTCATCGGCGTACCCTTCCGCTGGTGTTAGACGCCGGGGGAATGTTGCGGCGGGGACGTTGACGCGTGACGTCATCAGTATGCCCTGCCGCTGGTGTATGACGCCGGAGGAAGTTTCCGGCGGGGTCGTTGACGTGTGATACCATCAGTATGCCCTGCCGCTGGTGTTAGACGCCGGGGGAATGTTGCGGCGGGGACGTTGACGCGTGACGTCATCGGCGTACCCTTCCGCTGGTGTTAGACGCCGGGGGAATGTTGCGGCGGGGACGTTGACGCGTGACGTCATCAGTATGCCCTGCCGCTGGTGTATGACGCCGGAGGAAGTTTCCGGCGGGGTCGTTGACGTGTGATACCATCAGTATGCCCTGCCGCTGGTGTTAGACGCCGGGGGAATGTTGCGGCGGGGACGTTGACGCGTGACGTCATCGGCGTACCCTTCCGCTGGTGTTAGACGCCGGGGGAATGTTGCGGCGGGGACGTTGATGCGTGACGTCATCGGCGTGCCCTGCCGCTGGTGTATGACGCCGGAGGAAGTTTCCGGCGGGGTCGTTGACGCGTGATACCATCAGTATGCCCTGCCGCTGGTGTTAGACGCCGGGGGAATGTTGCGGCGGGGACGTTGACGCGTGACGTCATCAATGTGCCCTGCCGCTGGTGTAAGACGCCGGGGGAATGTTCTGGCGGGGTTTTTGACGCGTGACGCCATCAGTATGCCCTGCCGCTAGTGTTAGACGCCGGGGAATGTTGCGGCGGGGATGTTGACGTGTGACGTCATCGGCGTATCCTTCCGCTGGTGTAAGACGCCGGAGGAATGTTGCGGCGGGGATGTTGACGCGTGACATCATCGGCGTACCCTTCCGCTGGTGTAAGACGCCGGAGGAATGTTGCGGCGGGAATGTTGACGCGTGACGTCATCGGCGAACCCTTCCGCTGGTGTAGGACGCCGGAGGAATGTTGCGGCGGGGACGTTAACGCGTGACGTCATCAGTATGCCCTGCCGCTGGTGTTAGACGCCGGGGAATGTTGCGACGAGGATGTTGACGCGTGACGTCATCGGCGTACCCTTCCGCTGGTGTAAGACGCCGGAGAAATGTTGCGGCGGGGATGTTGACGCGTGACGTCATCGGCGTACCCTTCCGCTGGTGTAACACGCCGGAGGAATGTTGCGGCGGGGATGTTGACGCGTGACGCCATCAGCGTACCCTACCGCTGGCGTTAGACGCCGGGGAATGTTGCGGCAGGGACGTTGACGCGGATAGTTCCCGGTTGTTCCACGGAACGTGACGTCATTATCTCTTTATGTTCCATAGAACATAACTAGTTAAGCAACCGTAGATGTTACATATTTCTACGATTGCTATTGAGTGGAAGTTTAAAAATTGTATGCCAATGATATTATTATGTGACATCTAATAAATTGATCGTGACTTATTGGAGACCAATGTCGTTAATTTTTTTATTTCGATTCAATGGCAGTCGTAGAAATAGAATAGATAAAAGGCTACAGCGCAAGATAATTTGTTTAATTATAGAACAAATGGGAACTACCCGTCGATAATGTAAAGAGAGCAGACATTATAACTATTATAGTGTTTACTTTTACTTTTTTTTTAGTAATACATTCTCGGAGTGTCTGGAGTGAGTGTTGTCAGAATAGTTTGTAGTCTACCAATTTGATAGAAAACCTTGACACTAGTCGACACTGAAGTGTTGTCAGAGCAGGGAGATTACTATCAATTTGAAAGAAAATATCTATTCAGTTATGAAGCTGTTGGCTGGTCATAAATCATAATACACGTGCAATTAGAATACAATTCGTTAATTAATTTTGCCAAACACTTTACTCGTGGCGGTCCCTGTACTGTTGAAAGGCACTTTGCTTTCAAATCAACTCCCACTATTATTTCCTTGTGCTTGCCCAAGTTAATAATTCTCTGATCTGACAACACTTCAGTGTTGATAGAATAAATATTTTCTATGAAATTGGTAGATTACAAACTCTATCTTGACAACACTGTAGGAGAATGTATTAGGAAAAAGTAAGAGTAGCGGTCCTTGACCTTTGATATTTACAAGATTTTTCACTTAAAGTGCGTCGTTGTTTGCAATATGACATTTTATTACATTTTTACGCTGTAATTCAAACAGTTCCACTTTCTAGAATAAAATACACGGCTTTTTAGTACCTGTAGTGAAAATGTGATAAAATGTTATTGTATATCGCCTCCGGACATGACAAAATCACTGATTAGTCGAAATGAGGCCGCCATTTTTTGGCGATGCCATTAGGAAATATTAATTTAAAAGCAACATTATCCAAATGTAATGTTAAGCAAAATATATAGATTTCAAGTACAAGACGATTGGCCCTTTAAATTTTCTTTGGTGTTACTAGTTTGAAAAAATCTACCAGATTGGTAGTTTTTTTCCACGAGAGAGAATTTGAAGGGATATTTCGATTTAAGCAAAATGTGTATTCAAAAACTTAGCTAGTTGTCAGTTTGTCGTTTGTGGATAAGCTCTATTACGTCTTAGTGACGCATCACGACAGAACTGTCGCAACGCTTTCAGACGTTTTGTCGCAAGTGCGTACACTCATCTATCGTAAGATATTATAAAATAAGACATAAGTGGAATGACATTTCTCAAAAAATAAAAAAAATATTGTACCTGTGTAGCTAGAGTGAATTTTCTATTTTCCCGAGTATTCTTGAGTTTTTGGATATTGTTGCGATTTGTCTCGAATCTTTAGTATTTTCTTGGACTACATGTAAGTCATTGATCGTTCTAACTTCGGGTCGTTTTCGAACGTCATAATGTCGATTGTCGATCGAAATGCAACATTGATTCGTTCGATTCGATCGATTTCTTTTTCAGACTTGATTACAGCTTTGTCGGGTATTTATTTTACGTGTATTTGTGTTCCGGTTTTGTTCCTATACTAGTTGATTGTTTATTTTCCGGGAGGCGGTATGGACTGGGTTCTTAGTACAAACATTGAAAAAAAAACGTTACCAATCTTGGCTGTAGGCTCGAAGTGAGCAATTCTTTCTTATATTATTTTAGTATTAAAAGTTATAATAATATATATAATATGTTTTGGATCCGTCGGGGCCGGGTAGTGCAATAGCTGATAGACTAGTTATTTCTATAATAAGATTATAATATATAACCAAATATCTAGTGTATATAGGGTCATGTTTTTGAATTTGCCTTCGATTTAAACTACATGGTTTTTCTTAGTTAAATAATAATTAATATGTCTTTAATTAGAAGGAAGAGGTGTTGATATTTCGTAAGTGTGAAAATTAAACATAAAGAGCCCTTGAAAAAAAAATTCGTACGATTTTATAATTCTCGTAGGCTTGATAAGGTAAAAATTGTTGGAATCCTGGGCCGATCTTTTTATGAGTAATAAAATATCTAATTTTCTGTAACTGGTGCTGTCTAAATAAAACTCCTTACTGTTTTTAACATCTATGTTAAACTGGCGGACGTCGGTAGTAGGCGTTTTATTTTTGCAGGTTACCAAGTTTACAGAAAAATTGGATTATAATACTATTAAAAAGAGAGAAGTTTCCGTAAATTTCAATCAACACTCTGTGAAGAGGTGACGTTTTAAGGGTTTTTGGGTATGTACTTAATTCCTCAGGATACAGACGTCGTATCCCGACCGACCACGGACTCTGAGACTGTAGTAAAAAGACTAGCGCGAATTTTTGATAATTTTTCCATGATTTTTGTAGACGTTTTTTCGTGTCGTGTTTTTTCGGTAATAATATAAATAGTGAGGCGGAAGTGCCTTGGTGCGTTGTGTGGATTGTAATCGCCCCTCCCGTGGTTTGTTTTTGGACGGCTTTATAAGACCCAAGATTTCGTTCTAAATTTTGCGATCGAGGCATGAATCGATCAATCGTTGACTCGATGGCTGATTCGTTTTAGTCCTAAATTAGGCGAGACGTGATTCGATCGATCATTGATTCAATGCCGGATTGGATTTCGTTCTTAATTACGCTTGGCCTGATTAGATCGATCGTTTATTCGATGGGTGATTCGATTTTGTTCTAAATTATACCGAGGCATAATTCGATCAATCGTTGTTTTCGATGGCTGATTTGATTTCGTCCCTAATTTAGGCGAACTATGTTATCGATCATAGATTCAATAACGGATTTTGTTCGTTGAATTAGATCAATCGTTTGTTAATACGATTGGTGATTCGATTGCGTTCTAAATGATGCATGGATACGATCGATCGTTTAATCAGTGGTTGATTTAGTCTCCTAAATTGGGTGAGGCATTACGATTAGATTTTTCGATCGATTATTTATTAATTATTGATCGGAGTCAACTATGGTCGTTTCTATTCGACATTTTCATCCTCATCAGTCCTTGGCGATAGAATTTTTAAAATCTATTTTTTAATAGCTTAGTGTTTCGGGGATGGAAACGTACGATTTGGATCTTAAGCGTTAAGTAGCGAATTTGTAAAGTAGCGAGCATTTTAGTAAAATTTTGTTTGGCCATTATGATTAAAACAACGTTTCGCGATTCTTTTTAGTGCCCGAGTTACTCGGCTTGCTTTATAAAATAGGATTTATTTTCGATTTCTCATACATTTGATTACGTTTGAAGCTAGTTTTAGTGAGTTGTTATTTCATTTAAAATTATAAGATGTTCAACTCAATACAAGAGGTGAATAATATCTATGAATACAATGTATATTTTTTATTATATCTTCAATTAGTTCTAAAAGGTATCGCGAGACGTGTATAGTCCATTCGCTTGGAATTTGTCGTTGCAAGTATAAGCGAAACGGTCGGCGTTGTTTGATGTCCTTTGAAAATACCGATGCAACGCCGCAACCGGCCGCGCGACAAAATGAGAGCGAACAAACTATACGCGGAGTTTAAAAATGCACACACGTGCGTGTAACTCTATAGTTTAATGTAACTTTAAATAATAAAAATAGATTCAGGATAAATAGTGGATAAAACGAAAAATTGCGATTTCCTCTTTGATATGATAATTATAATGATAGTTAGAAATTTCTAGAAGATTTTTCGGTACACGCTCTGTATGCCCCGTTATCTATCTCTATCTCTCTCTCTCTTTCACGGCACTCTCGAATCTTCTATTCCTTCCATGCGCGGTTTTTTATTTTCTAATTTTCTACCAATTTGTCTGCATTTCATATTTTTGTAACACTTTTTTTTATTTTATAATAAGTTCGACAAAATCCAGTATTTTTAAATCGTATACTAAAAAATTACCGTATGTGATTTCTCTTCGTTTTATTTCAGAACGGCGATGAATAAACCAGAGTATTATGAAAGTGATTAGAATTACTATAGTTATTTATTATTACTGTTTAGTTTGCTTTGGTTCCTACTCGATCGATGTGTGTGCATTTTCACTTTTGGTGATTATTTTTGTATTAAAATTGCTCAATGATTTTTGATAAATAAAAAAAAAAGAAAACTTGTTTCAAAGTGCCCCCTAGCCCTCCCTTAGAAAAGGTACGATGCGTGGTTGTTGTATGGTCGCACTGTCCCATTTTGTATTTTTGTATTTTTATAAAAAACGTTTAATGTGAAATTCGGACGTGATTTTTTTACTTTACGCGCAATGTAGTTTATTACCAGGCGACTTTTATAAAAAGTTGAGTCGTTTTCTTCCAAAAATGTGTTAGTTTTCGGTATTTGCGAGTGAAATCTAGTAATATCACATCTAGATGTTTTACTAAATAAAATATTTGATAAATACTAGACGATATTAGGTATAGTCTTTACTAGTATTTGACAAAGTTCCGTGAATACCGAAGGTGTTAAAAAGTTTTTGAAGAAAACCTTACAGTTCCTAGAGTCGAAAATCTATGGACCTGTGCCTGGGTGTCTAGAAAAAAAAACAATTGGTGTTTATTCTTACCGAGGTGTTTGGGATATGTGGTCTGCTGTGAGTTTTTGCGATATACCTAAAAGCTAATGTCAAAAATGGCGGGAAGCGCCATTGTACGCTTTTGGGATTGTACTCTGAAATGCTGGGCTGGCTCTACTGGTTTCCTGGATTGTTCAATACATTTTCTATTAAATTTTCTTTATTACAAAGCTACATACGAGTTTGACAATAAAAATTGGCCGTAAAACAATGCTTTTTGAAACTAGAAAGACATTGGTACCAATTCTGTGTGCAAAATCTCTAAACTGAACTTATTTGACGCGTCTAAAAATAGAGCTACCTTTGAAAAGGATAATACTATTTTTAAACACGTCAAATTTGTTTAGTGATTTTGCAAGAATTGGCACCGTTGATTAAAGGAGAAAAATTAAAAAATTACGATTGCCAATTTAAATCGATTTCAACTGAAGTATCTACCTAAAGTATGTACCTAAAGTATGTAAACAAAGTCTTCGATGCCAGATGAGCTAACCCTAAAAGAAGACATTTCATTTGTACAATTATTAGTGATGGTTTTGAACGATTTAACTGTACGGAGGAAGTTTCGATTTCTCCCGATTTCCTTGTTTTTATCTAGGTACTTTAACTGTTTCGCTTGTTTAGCCTTATTACTTTGTAGTTGACTAGGGCCGGTGATCATTATTGTCGATGTTGTAATGTGCATTTATATGTATGTACCTAGTTTTCATTACTATTTACCGAGGGACTACACAAAACCTTCATTGTACTGGGCACTAGATTCCACGGTCTTTTAAGGTAATTTTGGTTGATTCCTCGTTTGATGACGCCATCGTTTCGGAGTCTAGGAAAATTGCGCCTCTTGATACAGTACTGTTATCAAAACACGTATAATCATATATATAAACGTGAATGTATATCATGGCATAAAGTCTAGTATCAATGCACATTACAATAATAAATCGAAAATAGGCTTTTCGAGATGTCAAATCTACAGAAACGGCCCGTGATGGAGCCACCAGCGGTTGTTTTGAATGACATTTAGTTTATACTCTCTTTGAATATCGTTTTTAGTTTGGATATACTACACTTTTCATGAGATCGGGACTCGAATTCTACTTATATATTTCGTGTCGGTTATTTCTCAAGTTTCGGTGAGTTCCATAGCTTACTCGATACCGTAATCGAGAATGATGATCGAGCTAGAGTTTGAGTGCTGCTCTTTGAATGTGTAGTAGTTTAGGTAATCGCTGGGGCTAGTATGAGTTTACACTTTGGTTTGTTTGTCTGTTTGTTAGTTTGTAGGTTGTTTAGCGTCTTGTTTATGGCCACTTAGGCCGTTTGTTCTTGTTGTACGTTGTCTGTTTTCTATTGATAGTAGCTATATTTTAATGCCAGGACGTGAATTGTAAACAGGACTCAATGGGAGCAGAAAATGACACTTTGACAGTCAGTGTCATTTTTTAGATTCGATATTTGTTTCTGCAAATTGAAACCTTATTTGAAACTTCTCGTAAACACGGTATCTTTATTTATATTATCGTTTCTATCCCTTCTTAGCTCTATACTTTCCGGTGTTGCCAGTGTGCGCTTATGAATTCCTGCCAAACCCATGGTAGGATTTCTGGATTTATTATTACATTATTATTAAACAACCTGTTTCGTTAAGTAGTTCTCTTGAGTCCTGTATGCCTATGGCGTCACCGGCACAATGCTATATTTTGTTTTTAGATAGTAATTTTGGCATATCACACAATTCACTTGAAACGGGGGGCATGTATATGGTGTTGTCTTAAAAATAATATTATATAAATATAATATACATTTTTTGACGTGAAATTTGTACTTTTTGATGAATCGTATCATCGTAGCTGTACTATTGTAACTCGTCACGAAATGATAATAATATTAATTGTTGTTATTGTATAAATAAAAGTGGATTTTAACATCCTAATAGGGCGTTTATACGAAGACGATTGAGATTCTCCCCTGATTGATGATTTATAATAAATATTTAAGGATGCGTTTCGACTGGAGAGTAGCGGAACGGAGTCGTGCGGTTCTGAATACGAAACCTAATACCACAGTTTAAGGATATTCTGTCCTAACACTGTGCTATTAATCTTTGAAAGATTGTACGGACTACTTTTAAATTAGCTCAATAAAAACTTCGTTTCCAAAGTCAGTCATGTTTAACGTGGCTATCTTTCAAAAAATGTACACGAACGACACTCTGTTCTATTGTTTTTGCTCAAGTCAGAACGCACTTCTACTTTTCGATGCAGTGAAATGGCCTTTTATAACTGTCATTTGGTAAATAAATAAAAAAATATTTATCTGTATAAATCAAAGTACTTATTTCACTTAAATATTATTTTGCTTTGAAAGTCACTTTATAATAAATAGTATTCGTGAAATACAGGAGTCGAATCGAACTCGTAGAAGTGTCGCCGCACAAGGGCCACAGGCCACAGCCACAAACACCGCCACTAGAAGCTAGAATCGGTTACAACGGTAGCTGAAGCGCAGAACAGTCTTGTGGCCGGGGGCAGCCAGTTTTTAAAACCAGGGGGGCTATTCACGTTACGTGTCGGCTACATTTCGTGATGTGATATGTTTAAAAAGGTGATTCTATTTCCGTACTTATGCAGACGATATTGAATTCAAAACATTTTTTGCGGACACTGAAAAATTAATTTTAATTCAATTAGCATAGAGCGTAAAATTGAATGTAGTTCAAAACGCCATATTGGTCGACTCGGTCGGTCGGAAATTACTTAAGCGCCTCTAAGTTGAGCATTGTATTTCCTATGATGAAATACATTCAATTTTACACTCTAAGCCAATTACTGTAAAGTTCATTTTTCAGTGTTAATATTTTTTTCTTTTTCTTTTATCGAATCACTGAGTATGTGAAAACGTTACGAGAATGCCATAGCAGTATCATAGTGGCGTTTTGCGTTTTGTCGTGGCTCGTGGCCCGTGTGTGTGTGTGTGGGACATTGAATATACATATAAGAAAGTAATTCGTATGAACGCCCCCCTCGTCACGTCTGAGTGATTTCTTTCGCACTTTTCACTGCATGCATAGTGGAGCGGTCGTGTTTTTAGTCCTAAAATGATGAAAAAAAATCCGCATTTTTTTATCAAGTCGACGGTGGTTCAAGAATAGGTAATTTCTTTCTTAGGGTGCCCCCATCGAGAGGGCGAGCTTGTAAAATCTCGTAAATAGAAATTTTAGTAAAATTATTACATAATAATAATAATATTTAATAATGATAATTATGGAAGAAAAAATAGCGAAAAGTAGTGCAATTGATTATTACCTAAAACCTAGTTGATTATAAATATAATGAAAAAAATAATAGTACCTTGTAATGTTGCCAGACAATATTGTTTTTTATCTCGAGATGAATCAATGTAGGTGAGGAGAGCTTTGGATATTGTTTACAATTACCATCAATCTTTTCATAGAAAAATATGATTACATGTTTATGATACTTGAAAAATAAATAGCTCAACAATTGACTGCACTAATGTACCGAACAGCCAAGCGATTCATGTATTGTTCACTGTGTGTTCACTTCACCATAGACTTCACGTTGGTGTGGTGCAAGTGGGTTTACGTGTAGTCTGCGTAGAGACGCGAATGCCACGACATTTTTTTAACATCACTTCACGAAATGCAGCCAACGTGTACGTGAATCGCCAAGCAGAGGTTTTTGCAAGAGAATTGTGTAGTTTTTGCATGAAACAGGGTTGAAAATAGCTAAAGCTCTCCACGCGTACATTTGTTCTTCTATGTACATTTCTTGCACTGTCGTTTGCGTCTGATATTTTTGTATTTAGGCACGGGTTTTCTCTTAACTGTTCTACAGGCCGGGATGGTGCATAAGAATATGATATTTTTTTAATAAATTTTATGATTCCGACTCCATTCTCGCGAGGAAGGTGTGTATTAGCCTAATTTTATATATGTATCGGTATTGTTTTCTTTATAGACCGCCCACCTTAGCCAAAAAGTTTTGTGAAGTGACACATGGAGTGTTTTAAAGTGAAGTGAGACTCAAGATACAATTTATAATAAAAATAGACGAATCAGACTAAATTACTCAAAGTAATTTTCTTTTCTACGGTGTTAAAATGTAGGTATAGAGCACTAATTTTAGTTTGCCTAGACAAGAAAGCAACAAAATATATCTGACATGACATTGACACTGACAACAGTATTGTGGCAGCAACTCTCAAGCTAACGTGGGCGCACTATAGTTCTCGGAATTCGAAACCCTTGGAGTCGGTTGAAGTATAATTTGAAATTAGATTTATATATTTTTATAGGCAGTTGTTTCTCTTGTTATAAACCTACAATCAATTTTGTTGGTTCACGCTGCGAATTTGACTTTTTGCTTGTAGGCAACATCCAGTTTAATAATATTATATTGCCGTACCTACAACAAAAAAAACCGTTTTGCACGGTTTTGCTCTTGTCAGCGTCAGTGGAAACACACCCTTGTGAAAAAAATTTAAAGACAATTGAAATATTTTTCCAGACTAAGTTAAGACTAGTAAAATTGGCCGAAATATTTACATCATGCGTAAAAATATTAAGGTACTAAGGTTAATTAAATGGCAAGCAAGACGTCAAATTTGAAGCATAGCTTAATACCTACCTATTTTGAAAAATGTGTAAGTAGTATTGATTGAAATGAATTTAGTTGAATAAATTATTCGGTTTGTAATTTTAATCTTATTAGACAAATATATTAATATTTTTAAATTAAATGTACTGTAAACCTGCGTGTGACCGATTCTTCGTTGATACAACGTAATATAATTTAAAATCGACCACACGTTCTGGTTTGTCGTGAAACAAAGCGTTTATTTGTATTGGTGTTTATTATCTTATTATGTTGATGAAATTAATAATCAATATTGTTCTTCGTATTTTTTGACGCGCAATACCTTACGTTCCGCTTTTGTGAAACCTTCGCCCCCCTCGTTTATTTCGAAATGCAATTAATTTTAGACTATTGTGAGAATATTAAAATGAATTTGAAACTTTCCTCGTGCGTTTTCTCTTGTAGTTTGCTTTGGTATGCAATTTGCGATTTTTTATTTTTTTGACGTGATAAGTACTTATATCACATACTTTATTTATTATTTTTAATGATACCTATCAGATTTTTATTATTATTTATTTTACTTTTATTCCGCCAGTATTTCGATGACCGATTTACCAAATTGATGCAACCCCTGAATCGCTAGGGTGTAGTGCCAATTTGTTCTATGGAACAAGACGTCATAATGAGTCAATTTGTCCGTTTGTTCCATGGAACAAAACAAGATAAAATGACAATGAGTCAATGACGTAACGTTTTATAGAACAAATTGGAAACAACTACCAATCATGATTGTATGGAGTTGATTTTTAGATTAATCTGAAAATCGGTCCGGAAATGCGGGTTTGAAAATATTATTATTTTTATTGCAACCCATTGGATGTAAAAATATGGATAAAAAATCAGAATCAAATATTCTCATTTTATATTGTCACACTCTCCATATTTAAGTACATTTTTTGAGCGTTTTTTTCTCAACGACCAAAGACGATTTTACCAAAAAGACAGCGGGAAATTAAGATTCCCGAATTCCTATATTCCGGTGAAAAATCGCTTTTTTATTTTATAAAACATTTTTATTTTGCTAGTTGGTCGTGGTATAAAAACTAACGGTGTGGACTTTGGTAGACATTTAAAAAAAAATATATCATGTCAATCTCTTAGAGCGTTTTCAGATTATCCGATCCGATATCGGTGTCGGACGACGATAGCCGACATCCGATAGCCGACACCATGTGCTATTTTCACACATTTCCGACAAAATCGTTCCGATACAGCCATTAATTGCTCGATAGCTTAGTGCGGGCAGGTCATCATGGTAGACTATAATAGAAAACTTTATTAGCTGTATCTATTATAATTGAGACGCAAAAAAAGATCTGTCCACAGACAGTAATGGATACATCCCATTGTGGAAGCTAGATATTCAGAGGGAGCATTTTATTTTTTCATATTGCTCGTGAGTTTTATCCCACAAGCATGGTTTAGATTCTACCATGTTCAAATAATGTAATTATATCGTATTTAAATGATGACGACGCCATGATGACAACCAAACTAGTAAACAAGCTCAAAATGGCCGCCGCGCATCGGGCTCTACGCACACAGAGACAATTTAGATACACGTATAGCACACATACAAACATTATCGTCCGACGGCTCACGGGCGTCCGATGGTGCCGCCAGCATATCGGTGTCGGCTCCGATATCCGATATCGGAATGGACAATGTGAAAGGCAGGTACATATTTCATACATTTTACTTACCCCGATATCGTATCGGCGTCCGATACCGATATCGGATCGGATAATGTGTAAACGCTCTTAGGGTCAATTTACACCGCGGCGGAACGGAATGGAAGTGCTTTATTTACATAGCATAATGAACTTTATGTGAATTGTATAAGATACAAACTAAATAAGGTTGCGCATCTTCCGGGGAATCCTCGCGCATTATCGAGAATTATTTATTTTGTATGTTATACTATAAAGTTCAATTTGTTATGTAAAATAAAGTCGCTTCCATTCCATTCCGCCGCGCTGTAAAATGAACCGTTTTGTCATATAAATCAACACCCAGATTTGAAAAAACTGTTTAGGACGTACCTCGACCTAGTAACATTTTTTTTTATTTAGATTTTAAGTAGTTAGTCCGCTTGTTTTGATGTATTTTTGAAGTTATTCCTATTTATTTACATTTTTTACCGTTTTGTATTACTTTTTTATAATAATACCTATCGATTTATTAGTTTAGTTTTACGTGTTTTATTATATTATCTTTTGCATTATGAAATAGTTATGTAGACTGGACAAATTGACTGGTAAAATGAGTTTTATATACTATATAAAATATTATTTCCCTGTAGTTGACATACGTTTTATAAAGACTCGTACCACACGGTTGACCTACGTGGCCGCCCCACGCAACAAACATAATAAATAAAATAATGCGGGAAAAATATTATAGCGATGAATAAATTGGCTGTTTATTTTTATATGTTACTAGCTGACCGGGCAAACGTTGTTTTGCCATTTAGGGATATAAAATATAGATAACAACCCGCTCCCCAACCTAGAGAATATACACTGAAAGTTTCATAACGATCGGTCCAGCCGTTTTGGAGGAGTTTGGTAACAAAGAAAAGCGAGAGAATTTTATATATTAGACATATTTTTGAGCAAAAAAATGCGCGGAAAAACGTGCGGCGAAATGTTAGTAAAAGTGTAGAATCTATCGATCCTGGCACATTTCCGCTTCGTTTCAATAGTAACGTACCTTAAATCTGGTAGATTAGATACGATTTCCGCAAAGAAAAGCTTTCATTTGTCCAGTCTATACATAATTTTATGTATAATTATGTCTACACATAATTATATCTACGTCGTGACCGACAATGTAGTGAATTTTCTACTATAGCGGAAAGGAACGGAGCTCTACTTTATTTTGGCTCTATATTCTGCTCTACTTTATGAAATCTCCGGTGAAGCTGCGGTACACAGACGGTATGCCCTAACCCTTAATCTGTTTTTTTTATAAAGTATTTTGTAGTTTTTTAAAGTAATTTAGTTAAACCACACCGCATACTACAGTATTATAATTGTTTGCCAGTAAATTGCACATTGGCCGTAAATATACTTACCTGCAGAGTTATAACAATCATGTAAATTATTTATTTGGTATATTGGCATTCAATTGTTTCAATTGAAAAAAAAATGTGAATTAGTATTTCTTGTATTACTTATTCATATTATTATGTAGACTCTATAGTCATAGCAAACTTTGATTTTTTTTGTATGGTTGAGGCTTTGGAGTATTTTACAAAACCGATGCATGCAACATGAAGCATTTTTCCGCTTCGATCCTGTACAGTGAAAACGTACCTTAAAATATGGTTCGTCTCTTTTATATTTATCTGTGGGATTTTTTTTTACATTCATAATAATCGGCCCCATTTATATTCAATCTATAAATCAGACCAATTCCGATTAAAATTGTAGTTTGCGATGGCAGCATCATCTGATTGCAGTACCTAGGTATAGTTAGATAATTAATTAAGTTGTTTTTTTTTTGAGTGTTTATTTTTGTTTCATAGATATCTTAGAGTTATAATATTCATTGAGATGGGAGGAATTTTATCGATCAAGATATAATCTATACTTTTTTTTTCTGTTATCATTTTAAAGTAATAAAAATATATTTATTTACTAGGTACCATGAAACCGAAAAACACTATTATAATTGTTTATATTATAATTATGTAAGTACATACCTAAAATTATTATGACGTTTATCAATAAATTAGATAATTTTCATTCAGTCATTTTCGATCGTAAAATTTCGCCCATCTAGTCGCGGTAGGTACCTATTGTTTAAAACTGAAAAACTTGGATTTTTATATGAATTTTATTATTATAATAATATTATTACGGTATTTTACTAAATATTAGCCAATATAAAATCTTGAATATGCTTGTTTTATTTTTTATCCCATAATTTTCCCTTTTTTTTCTTTCTCATGGATGCTTTTTCATGGCAGCACTTTACATAGTTTTTTTTAGAGCTGTGAAAAAATAAAAACACAATTAACATAATATAATTAAGCTCAGAATGCTGGATCTTTTACATGCAGAAACAAGACAACAAGACTTGCATAATGGAAACGTGGCTTTAGCAAGTCTATCTGCTTGCAAGTATCATTGCGTAGACTAGCAACGATATGGTTCGAATCCCGGGCACCTCTAAGTTTTCGATGCTGAGCGCGTTTTATGAAACTAATAAATACCTATCACCTCTACCTGCTCAGCAATAAACGAAGACAGGAGTCGTGGGACAAGAAAATAAGTGGTTAAGACAGTTCAAACAATTTATAGCAGGAAGTAGTACCTACCTATATCTATATACATATTTCTTGACCTTTACGTATGTACCACACATGTACCATAACAATGTACTCCCCTGTTTTTGTTTGGAAAAGGCCTTCTTGGGGCGTCCTTCTTGGGGCGTTCATTGCGTCACAACCCCAGAATGAGAATGTATAACCATAGACAAAAATCGTATTAACTATTTATCTGTTATCTGTCGTATGAATGGTCGTATGTGTCTGTCTCTCAGACCAATAATCCCATAGACACAAGGCTAAAATAAAACAAAGTAAACGTATATCTTATTCAAGTTTCTAAATAGTATCAGTATTAGTGTAAGTGAGACAAAAATCAGGTGTCAGTTTTTATTTTTTTTGACATGTCACAAGGTCCAAATATTTTGCAACCATTTGCAACCTTTTAATACTGCCAATTTTAAAAGTATTCCCGTTTCTGGTCGAATTACCTCAATCGTCGTATATATTTAATTTTGTCTCATAATATTTGTTGATGTTTCGTGAGAAGTGCTGAAAAGATTATTTAGATTTTCTTGTGAAAAAATGTGAAAAAATTGAGATTTGTATATAAATTTAAGTATAATGTGAGATGATTAAAAATGTCTTGTTCGGTAGAGGATTGCAAAACACGTATCTCACAGAAAGAAAACGAAAATAAATCAGTTGGATTGCATCGGTAAGTTTTATGCTATTTTTTTCATATTAAAGAAGTAAGTATTTTGCTCAGAAAAATGTAAAGAAGAAGCGCAATTTAGTAAACGTCCGGGTAAACACCCAATTACAAGATGGTTTACGGTAGTTAAAATATTTTTTAAATATTTTGGAAAACGCAATTTTAGGTTATTAGTGTTGTGAAATTTCACTATATCGATAGTGTCAATATATCTGTAATAAGAATAAATAAATACTCTTTAGATTTCCTAAGGATGAGGATTTGAGGACGAAATTTTTTAAACTTTCGTGTACGAACATTTTTTAATAGTTGTTGTTTGTTATAGGAAACACCATCACCAAACCCCAGAGAGGTGTTGAACAATATGGCTGAGCCAAATATTTTGAAAAGAAAACTTTCGTGTACATGTGGCACTAATACTGAAGATGAGTCTGTTCTCAGACCAATAATCCCATAGACACAAGGCTAAAATAAAACAAAGTAAACGTATATCTTATTCAAGTTTCTAAATAGTATTAGTATTAGTGTGAGTGAGACAAAAATCAGATGTCAGTTTTCATTTTTTTTGACATGTCACAAGGTCCAAATATTTTGCAACCATTTGCAACCTTTTAGTACTGCCAATTTTAAAAGTATTCGCGTTTCTGGTCGAATTACCTCAGTCGTCGTATATATTTAATTTTGTCTCATAATATTTGTTGATGTTTCGTGAGAAGTGCTGAAAAAATTAATTAGATTTTCTTGTGAAAAAATGTGAAAAAATTGAGATTTGGTTATAAATTGAAGTATAATGTGAGATGATTAAAAATGTCTTGTTCGGTAGAGGGTTGCAAAACACGTATCTCACAGAAAGAAAACGGAAATAAATCAGTTGGATTGCATCGGTAAGTTTTAAGCTATTTTTTTCATATTATAGAAGTAAGTATTTTGCTCAGAAAAATGTAAAGAAGAAGCGCAATTTAGTAAACGTCCGGGTAAACACCCAATTACAAGATGGTTTACGGTAATTAAAATATTTTTTAAATATTTCGGAAAACGCAATTTTAGGTTATTAGTGTTGTGAAATTTCACTATATCGATAGTGTCAATATATCTGTAATTAGAATAAATAAATACTCTTTAGATTTCCTAAGGATGAAGATTTGAGGACGAAATTTTTTAAACTTTCGTGTACGAACATTTTTTAATAGTTGTTGTTTGTTATAGGAAACACCATCACCAAACCCCAGAGAGGTGTTGAACAATATGGCTGAGCCAAATATTTTGAAAAGAAAACTTTCGTGTACATGTGGCACTTATACTGAAGATGAGTCTTATAAAAGAATACAAATATTAGAAAAAAAGTAGAATATTTTAAAAATGTTTCGAAACGCCGCCTTAAGAAAATCAATACCCTCACAAAAAGAGTAACGCGACTGAATGAAAAATATATGGCAAAACAACGTTTGAGGCGTCAACTAGTCGTCGTTATATATAACATTGTCGTGTCAGTGTTTGTATGTTTGTAACCAAACCCCTTTGAAACTGCTTGAGCGATTTCTCTGAAGTTTTTTGTGTACATTCTTTAGATGTAAGTATAGGTTGTAAGCATTTTTTTATATTTCAAATGGCAAAACAATGTTAGCTCAGTCAGATTTATTATTATAATAAACTATCTTAAAAATAAAATGAAGTTTTCTTTCATATCCAGTACCTAATAAAAAGTCTATGTCGAAGTCTCTTCAGAAGTTATGATGGTTTGTAGTAGGCAGTAGTGTAAAAATCTCATAACCCAAAATTTTGGGTTACGCTATGGTTATGCTACAATTTTTAATTTATCCGCGAATCACGCGATGTTTTTTCCGGTTAATTAATAGTGGCTTTTGCTAGCCAAGAATAGTGTCACATCCTCTTGCTGAAGAAACTAACAATGGTTGGGTAAACAATATTTTATCTTTTATATCTATATATATAAAAGAGAGTTACCATTTATTATATATCATTATTATTATTTATTTATTTATACCTTTAAACGAGCAATTTTTTGTATAGGTATATATATATTTCTATATAATCTGAATCTCGAAAACGGCTCGAACGATTTTCATGAAATTTAGTATACGGGGGGTTTTGAGGGCGATAAATTGATCTAGCTAGGATTCATTTTTAGAAAATGTATTTACCAAAAAAAATAACGAGCAAAGTTCAGTCACCTAACTAGTTAATGTTAATCGTCGAATCTAATCGACTCCAGCTCATCACTAACATAATCGAACCTTGTGACAACCTACTAATTTTCGAAAGAGGCATTATGGAATTGTCTCTTTTTAGCAACCTACCAAGGACATAAGTAAAAAGAGTACAAAAATAGTGCATGTCGTTGCTATTTTAACTGTGCATCTATGGGATCATTCATCTGAGGTCTGTCTTCATTCATAGTCCACAGACCACAGTTGTCAAAATCATAGAAGTAGGTATACCTACTGAGTTTAAAGCTCGGTTTAAAGCTCAGGTTTAAAGGGTAGTCAAAATCATCAAATGAAATGTCAAAACATTAGCGCTTCGCTTGGAGGTGGAATACTCGTAATTAAATTTTTTTTATAAATTAAAATGTTTACTAGCTATTAACTATCATTCGGGATATAAGTACTCAACCTATGTTATCTGAAGATATTATTAAGCATTTTCACACAAATTAAAAACGTTTAAAGCAATTTATTAAAGGAACTGGCGAAGTGCATTTTTCGATTTTCAACAATTTATTTAACACAATAACCACAAATTCTTCCTATAAATCAATCGAAAATGTATAATGAAATATCAGACTGACTATATAGTGTACTCGAAATACGTAGTTATGAAATTAAAAACGTAAAAGAGATGTAGAAACATACAGCTGTGTACAGCAAAAAAACCACAAAATGGTTGAGAACCAAGGTTATTTACTGCCTTTATGTACAACCCAGCAAGAGTCTTCGTCAACAGCTCGTATTGCAGAAAATTCTACTGAAGACCAGGTGAAAGGTGTAGAAGTATCAATTAATGGAACCCCAGTTACCATACCTGGGAGTAAAGAGGTAACAAATACAAATTACATAGTGTTCTGTCGACACTGCGGGCTAAACTTCAATGACATGAAAGAATATGAGATGCATGTAAATATTAAAAACACATGTAAACGCAAACACGTATGTGCATATTGCCCAGCCTCGTTCAACAGAAACGATCACTTAAAACGGCATGTTACCAGTTTACACATAAATACACGGTACAACATATGCCCAGTGTGCAATGAAGACTGTAAAACCAACGATACGTTGATAAAACACATCAAAATGCACCCTGACTCAGCAATGTTCAACTGCCGCAACTGTAATCAAGGAGTCAAATCGTTACAGGACTTAGTTGATCACGAGTCAACTCATATGTGGCCTGAGATGCATTCGTGTAACTATTGCAGCAAGATGTTCAAAAGGAGAGACCACATGTTGCGGCATATCCAATCAGCTCATTTTCAGAAGTATACAGAATGCCCATTATGCAATCAGAAGTTTAAGAGGAGGGATCATGCTGTGAGACACATGCGAGAGAAACACAAAAAGGCAATACCTGGGGGACTAAAGGAATTAATTTAAAACGCATCTACCCACCAAATTCATTTCGTAAGCTAATGAAATAAATAATAAACTCTAAAACTCTGAAATAAAACTGTAAATATCTTTATAACGATAAAATGTCTCCATAGGCCTTATGTACAGGCTCTTGTAAAACGTCAAAATTTTGTCGCATATGTATGGTGATAACTACAAAAACAAATAATAGAAAAACATTGTATTTACTGCCATCCCCGCAATTTACTATCAATTTATAAGCTATGAATTTTTGATTAGCTTACAAAGAGTGAAAAATGAATGAAATTGGAATTTGGTGGGTGACACATTCATTGAAACAATATTATAACTTAGGGCCGACTTTTCAATCGCCAGATAAACATTAAGCAAAGAATAAATATGACGTTTTGACAGATTTTGTATGGCAGATGTTTCAAATTTATTCCTCAGATAGGTTATCTGGCGATTGAAAAATCAGCCCTTAATATTATAACCGTTTTTAATCTAGTCATATTTGTATATATCACATCAGTATTAAAAAGGCTAAAGTTTGCTTGTTGTTTGCTTATTGCAACAGACTGTGTTGCAATAAGCAAACAAAAAACAAATTGTGATTTTTTTTATTTTCACATATTATCTGAGGCACCTGTAAACTTGCATTTACAGGTGCCTCAGATACACAACCTGAAATAAGTTATGTGATTTTTTTATATAATTAAATACTCAGTTGTAAATAAATATTATAGAAGATTTTTATTGTTTCTCTTAGCTCTTAACTATCAGCATGCCAGCAGGTCAGCATAATGGCCAATTAAATTTTAAATATCTGGGTGACCAATAGATGGCAGCAGGAGTTTACTGTAATAGTTTTACTTTATCGCCGATACATGTCCGGTATAGAATTATATATTTTTTTTGGTAAATACGACATTTTTTAAAAATGAATCCTAGCTAGATCAATTTAAATCGCCCCCAAAACCCCTTGTATACTAAATTTCATGAAAATCGTTCGAGCCGTTTCCGAGATTCAGATTATATAGAAATATATATACATATATACAAGAATTGCTCGTTTAAAGGTATAGGATATTGAATTAGAGAGTGGGCGTTATTTTGCGGAAATCCATAAAGACTAATAAGCAGGACAGATTAATTTGTTTTGCTATAATCCGCTACTTGAAAATAATCTGTATGGTCAAATATGCAGAAACACCGCCCACATGAAATACCACATAAAATTCATTATCACACATATTCTGAAATACCAACACTTTCTTCGACGCATGTATCGTCCCGACACCGGGACATCCTCAGGTGATGTTGACTTCACAATGCGAAATCGCACCCACTCCCAATGTGTTTTTTAAGATTGCATCGCTTTCGACGAAATTCAAAGTTTAACATTGTTAAAGAATGCGAAAGAATGAATAGTATTATTTTGACGACCTCCCTGGTGCAGTGGCGGCGCGCTCGGATTCGAGTGGGAGGTCACATGTTCGATTCCCGCCACGGGCCAATTGGAATTTTATAATTTCTAAATTGGCTCAGGTCTGGACTGGTGGGCCGTGGGAGGCTTCGGCCGTGGCTAGTTACCACCCTACCAGCAAAGACGCACCTCCAAGCGATTTAGCGTTCCGGTGTGATGCTTGTAGAAACCGTTGGGGTAAATTTACTTACCCTTCCAAGTTAGTACGATAACATCTTAGACTGCATCATCACTTACCATCAGGTGAGATCGCAGTCAAGTACTAACTTGAATAGAGTAAAAAAAAACTAGCTAGAGGTAGGTACTGTTTTCCGAATAGTAAAAAAACTAATAAAATAAAATGATGTTTATTCCAAACTTTATACATAAATAAATTACTCAACTTACTTTATTAAAAATTACAATAGAACTCATTGTGAACAAGTGTATAGCATTAAAAGAAAGTTATTTGTATTGTAAAATTTAATAAAATGTAAAAATAAGGTTAATATTAACACAACTCGTAAGGTTTTAACTGTTTAATTAAACTAATAATAATTGGGTATTTTCCTACTTTTGAATTTGACAAATACTGTTACTTTATTATACTTAAACTAGGATAAAAATAGTGTCATAGGCTGAAAGTTTACAAAGTTACAGGCATTTTAATTTTGGAGTGGGCGGGTCATCTATCCCTTTCTCGCAAAACGAAAATTTGTATGAAGCCGCACGAAGCTACTATGGCATTCGTGAGGTGTGACGTCACAATTTAATATCGGTATATCTGTCTAATCAGAAATGTTTAAATGCTTATAACTTTTTTGTTATTTGATCGATTTAATTAGTTTTTCAATGTTCGTTATTATTTTTGTCCTAGTTTATGATAGTGTTTAAAAAATTGGAGTCAAATACCCAATTATGGATGTCCTCCACAATCGGTCTATCATTTCATACATTTAATTAAGTAAGTAACCATAATATGTAGTTCATTTCAGATTCAGGCAATCTAAGGTATAAATAGTGTACAATCTAAGTAAATAGCATATTCGCCTATAGTAGCTGTGAAACGAAAGCTCATTAATAAAGCTTACTATAGTATTAAGGATTATTTACATGAATCAAACCCTTGGGAGTGAATGAACTGCTGTAATACTAGCTCAATTATAGTAGTGCTATTATCTCGCTGCAGACTCGGTCATAAATCATTCGAGTGTTTCGCTTTTGTTATTCTTTGTTGGTTGCGAATTACTGCAGAACAACAAAAGCGAAACACTCGAATGATTTATCACCGAGTCTGCAGCGAGATAATAACACTACTATAGTTTTTAAGAGCCATTGTGAAGTGGTGATAACAGAAAACAAAACCCGACTGAGTTTGTTGTGGGCTTCTTCTCAGTGCAGGGCGCGTTTGAACCCTCGTAAACTTAGCATTAAGTCGACTTGTAAATAGTTATATACCTATGCGACAAATATATTGACGTTTTACAAGAGCCTGTACGTTAGGCCTATGTGAAATAAAGATAATTCGAGTTTGAGTTTAAGATTGTGAAGGACTGGCATAATATTTTAACTTACCTACATAAATACCTAAAGAAAACAAACGTGGTATAAAATCATACTAATGCAAACTAAGTGTGAAATTAAAATTCATGAGTTTTAGTTGAAGTACTAAAGATATCAAAATTCTCATGACTTGACAAATTGATCACAAATTCATGGACTTGGAGCTCTAACTTTAAGCAACTATTAAGGGTCAATTTACACAGCGGCGGAATGAATTGGAAGCGGTTTTTTTTACATAGCATAATGAACTTTATGTCAATTACATAAAATACAAAATAAAAAATTTTTGAGAATGCGCCAAGATTCCCCGGAAGATGCAGGCTCTTTCTGGCTCCTAAAAAGTTTGTATCTTATACAATTGACATAAAGTTCATTATGCTACGTAAAAAAAAGTCGCTTCAATTCCATTCCGTCACAGATAAATTGAGTCTAACAGTAATATAAAATTTTCAGTTAGTTTAATTTGCCTTAATTTTTAATCATAAGTTTTACCACTAATACTAATCAAAGTAATTTATTGAGTATTTTTATAGTGTGACCAATTGACAGATCTTAAAAAATAAAGGGAGAATTCAAAAATATTTAACTGCACATCAAAATAACTGAGTTACCAATTTTTTGACTGTAAGTATTATCACTATTAGACAAATAATAGCACAAAAGTAAAAAAAGTATGCATGAGTGTTGTGAAACACTTGGTTGAAACGAAGCTCTTTTCGGAGTACTGTACAATATATAGTAGGTATATTATTAGAAAGACACGCGATTTGAAATATCGTTCATGAATACAGATTGTAGAGTTCATAGTTTTCAGTAGGTAGGTGGTAGGTGATTCTGTAAAATCTTTGAAGTCTTGGTTCAAAATGACTGTATGTTCACACAAATCTGTGTATCTTTTGTTGAAATTTTAGTTTCTAAGATATGATCAATACTTAAATATAATATTTGCCAATTGATGCTGGTTACACAGAAAAGAATATGGATTTTATGTTTGTAGGGATTTTAGCAATGGGAAAAATCCGTTTTCTTCCACCTAGGTCCTTCAACTGTACAGCCCGTAAAGGAACTTGGTTCCAAAAATCTCATTTGCCAATCTATCGGTCGGACGGACAGACAGACGGACAACGTAGCAAGCGTAATCGGTTTCCTTCACCAGCTATACATAAATATACGTTTACCAATCGTTCTGCAGATATTCTAGATTTTAATATAAGTACAACCTACAAAAGGCAAAAAATCTACATATGAGATTTACATTTACATATATTAATAATAGATATACAGGTTTTAAACTAAATTGGGAATTTGGTATATGAGACAAAATTATGACACATAACAAAACTTCTAAAAAAAAGCTCAACTGTTTTTATGAATTTTTGTTTGGTTGGTCTGACATTGGGATGTAAAACTATATTTCATACCTCAATGTACATGAGAAATACTTTACATGGCAGAACAATGTTTGCCGGGTCAGCTGGTATGATGGTTACATTGATAAAATTGCTTTACTTTCATAAACTGTAAGTCAAATGAAAACCAAGCAATTCTATTGGTGTATTCCATACAAAACGCAACATAGTACAACAAACATCTTTAGTGTTCCAAATACAAAAAACAGTAAGTTGTTATCTTTACATTCATATACCAAAAACCCGATTGAAACGGATCAGCTGTAAAATTCAAATTTTATTTGGTTTTTCGCAATAATAGGCTCATAGCAGTAAAATTGAAGAAATAGCAGTATCATCTTCATAATATGTTTTAAAAAAAATCTTTGCTTGACAGTAGTGCGAGTTCTGTTGTGCAAAATCTCCAAACTAATTTGACGGGTCCAAAGATAATTCTATCCTTTTCTAACTGTTCCACATGGTAAAGAATAGCACTATTTGAGATGCCTCAAATGTGTTAGATTTACAGATTTTGCGCAACAGAATTGGCACCAATGTCCATTTTAAGGAATTAGTCTCAGTAATTCAGAAAAGATAAGGAGTAAAAGGTTAGCGTGGTCTGGGCATGGAGAGATGAAAATCATGGGTCTAATTGCGTAAGAAAAAGATATTCATTGTTTTTTGCACAACAGCCAATTGCGGGGCAGAATTTGCAAATGATTACAATTCATTTGCAAATTCTGCCCCGCAATTGGCTGGCGTCAATCAGGGGACCAATCAGTGGGCAGAATTTGTAAACGATAACAATGAATACATTTTTCTTACACAAGTTACTCAAAGAGCTATGAGTATGCAATATGCATGCATGTGCAGGGATGAAAAAGTAGATGAAGACCAAAGAAAAAAGATGGATGGATTGCATGAAAGAAGATATGCGTGTGAAAGGAGTGGATTGCAAGTTGATAGCTGATGGGAGTAAATGGAAGAAAAAGACGTGTTACAGAGCCTTTTTAAAAGGACAGGACGATCATAATGTTTTGTCTCAGTATTTCATGAAAAAGTCGAATCGCTGACAAATTTCCTGTACTAGAAAATTGATGGTATTACCATTCCCTCAATTTTACCATCCAAAATCCTAATCCTATGGTGTTACTTTACAAACTGCGAAAAACCAAACAAGCGTTGACTAACCTAAACTAAAAACTACCCACAAAATCATAACCTCTTATGTATCCTATTCAAATGTGTCAATAGAGATTGCTTTGCTCTGAACTTCAGCAAACAATGATCGCATTCATACGTAACATTCTTGTGCGTGTGTTTGTTATTCTCATGTTTCAACAGTCGATCCTTGGATGTGAACATCTTCTGGCACTTCACGCAGGAGTTCTCCGCGAGGATCTGCTTCAGTTTTAAGTGACGTCGCAAGCAGTATCTGGATTTGAATGTGATGGCGCACGACTCGCACTTGGATTTGCTCTGCTTTTGATGGTTGTTCTGACAGTGTTGGTCGAGGTTTGCTTTTTTGTTGAACACAATCTGGCACTCGTTGCATTCGTACGTCGCGTCTTTTTGCTGAGTCTGTAAATTATATTGTTATGAATTATTTACACAAAAGGGGTGAGGCTTTAATTGAGTTGCCTACATTCGAAGCTGAGCTTTTAAGAGGGTTAAAGCGAAAAGTGAATGCTAAAGAGTCCCCTCAAGCAATACAAGGCTGAAGGCCTTATATCCGTTCGCAGAAGTTAATTGTCACAAATAACTTAGCGAGCGAAGCGAATTCTGTACTTGAGGGCACCCTGACTCTGATAACGGATAGGTGATGTAGAGGACCCCCCATTCCTCTGAGTAATTATTTTCTTTTTCGAGCACCCAGAAAACCGTCCGTCGACTGAGCTTTTAAGAGGGTTAAAGATATATTATCATGTTTTAAGAAATATTCAAGGCAACCGATTTCAAAACCTTTACCCACAAAAATGTGTGTGAAACACTATAACAAATATATAAGTTAGTAAAAAGGGCAAGGTGGTCTTCTCTCGTTCAAAGCTGTCTCCATTTAAAAAAACGGGCTTTTGAAATTGGATTGAAACTATAATTTTCCAATAGAGAACTCTGCAGTCTGTGTAAGACAGGAAACAATGTGTATTGAAATTATCCTGTCAGCGGTAGTTCTTCCATAGCTCAATTGGCAGAGCACCCAGCCGCGATAGCTGGGGGAACGGGTTAAAGTCCGCTTAGCAGCGATAATTTTGAGACATTCCTTCTTTATTTAGTGAGCTTGACGAGACTGTTTACCTGGTAGAAATAGTTTTCTGAAATCAACTTCTGCAAGTTTTGTTAATCTAAACCTTGCCTTATAGGTAGCTAACAAGTTTTCATTGATAGTACGTATTGAGAATAGAGTAGTAGAAAGAATACCTGATGATTCGTGGTCATGTGTCGAAAGAATTGGCTGTTCTGGGTGAATTTCACACGACAATACTGGCACGTATAAATATAACTTTTATCCTCTTGTTTAGGAGATTCCTCCTTTTTTCTATTAGCCGGTCGCGTTATTCGGATCCTCGGGCCAATTCTAGTAGGTTTTTTATTCATCACTGAGCCTTTTTAACGACGAAAGCTTTTAAAGCATTTTTCTTTAACCACACACGTAAGCAGTTTACAGTATTCGTTAACGATTCCAATTGTAAAATAAAACTGGATTGGTGCACTGGACAGTGGCGTTCGTGTGTAAATTAGTAATTAATTGGCTGTTTATACAAATTACCTACTGTGCAGTTTAATAATTTTTAGATCGTTTTCTTTCAGCTTGAAATTGGAATGGAAACAAACGTCAAAATCAAATTTTGAAGTTTGCTGTTGCTGTTTGGCAATCCGCAATAGACGTTCAGAAATCGAGAGATAACTTTCACCATTCCTAAATACATTTTTGTATGGTATCTATCATGTCTATAGTCTATATACATACTAGTATTTGTCTATATACTGAAAAACAAATATTCTACCGCAAAAATAATGATTAAATTAAGTACCTACTTATTAATATAAGACCACAATGCTTTCAGGTGTTACTAGCCCGCGAAATTCAAATTTTATTTAGTTATTTGCAAATATTAAACTAACTACCATTGCTAACTACAAATTGTAGGGTATGGCAATTAGTTTTACGAGCATAATATTCATGAATTTTACATGTTTTTAATAAAAACTTTGCTCGTAAAATTCCCATAGTCTTCATATTGGTTCCCGAAAGATTTGTAGTCACCCCGATTTGAAGCTATCGAAAACTACTTATTTTAGGTGCATATTTGTGAGCAAAGTTTTTAGCATAAATGGTACGCTCGCAAAAGTCATGTCCTTTTGCCTACGATGTATAATTATGGTTAATAATACCTATTAGCTATTAGCGAAAAACTAAATACGAGTTTTCGCGTTGCCTGGTGGTACATAGAGTTTAACGATTGCATCTTTAAGCATTTAATTAGGTACTATTTTTAAGTAGATCCTATCTTTAAAACGAAAACAGTAATGCTCAAGCGGTTTCAACGGTTACCAAATTCAGGTTTCACTCAAACAAAGGTTGATTAAAATTTTTATCTAAGATTTCGATGAAAAAGGTGAGTTAATATTATTGTTATCTCAATATAAAATATTGCACAAAATGACATAATAATAAAAATAACATTTCCAGTTCAGTAATTATAAACTTTATCTTTCAAAATCGATATCGTACGAAATCACGTATAGATTTTCGAAAGAACAAACATCACACGTACGTATAAAATTAAACAAAATGGAAATAAATCTTTATCAGTAACTCAAATAAGGCATAAAATTGAAGAAATACACTATTTGGGTTGTACAGGTTTGTTTATTCCACCTGTCGATATATAAGACTTGATAAAAAAATCTAGTTTTAGTTTTTAAATCGCAACGGGGATGGCTGCAAGCTGTCAAATTATAATATTTGCCGCCATTTTGGGCGTGACGTTTTCTTTCGAAAAGACGCGAATAGTTCAGACAACAGAGGGCAAAATTGAGGGTAGTTTGTCGGAAAACGGTCTGAGCTATGAATATCTGGGTATTAGGTACGCCGTATCGGATAAATTTAAGGTGAGTCCTTTATTTTCCTACTATAGTAGTGTAATTATCTCGCTGCAGACTCGGCCATAAATCATTCGAATGTTTCGCTTTTGTTGTTTACTAAAATACAAAAGCAGCAGTGAAACTCAGCAGTGAAATACAAAGGCGAAACACTCGGATAAGATAAGATAAGATAAGCTATAGCTATAGCTTTGGGTTCAATTGGTACATATCCCGTCAACCTTAAAAGATAGAATTGTGGTGTCACTGACTTGTTTTAGAAATTTTAATGGAGAACAATTTTTCCCGTTTACCCAACTTATTTTTTTGATGCTCCGCTCCTGTTGGTCATAGCGTAATGTTATATAGCCTATAAACTTCCTCGATAAATGAAAACAAAAGAATTTTTTCAATTCGGATTTGTAGTTCTAAATGTATGAAAAACAGCTTATGACCTAAGTAGATCGTAAGCTATTAGATAACGTATAAAAGCTTGTTTAAAAAAAATACGTGTGGCACTCGGAGACTGCCGCGGTAAAGCTATTGAATAGCTGCATTTATCAACTTAAGCAATTATAATTACACAACCAATGTCAATGAGACGAGTTGCTGAACTAAAGAGGCAAGCTTGATATTTCAAAAAGTCATTAAAGTCAAAGTCAAAATATATTTATTTCACATAGGCGTAACTTACAAGGCACTTGTAAAACGTCAACAATATTTGTTAGATACATAATAACAGCTATTATTATATTATGGGAATAACTATTATTTATGTATTATGTACGGTGATAACTACAATTCGACTTAAAAGTTAAAACTAAGTTTACGAGGGTTCCAACGCGCCCTGCACTGAGAAGAAGCCCACAACAAACTCAACCGGGTTTTGTTTTCGGTTATCACCACTTCACAATTTTGCTCTTAAAAACTAGTTGAGCTAGTAATTATAATACAGCAGTTCATTCACTCCCAAGGATTTGATTCATGTAAATAATCCTTAATATTATAGTAAGCTTTATTAACGAGCTTTCGTTTTACAAAAGTTCTGCTATTCATCGATAGATGGCAAAACTAAAAATTGTTAGGTTATTTTCGTTACGGAGTTTCTGGATTCGCTCTCCACGCTCAAGGCCCGCGATAGAAGCTATGCAATAGCTTAAAAAATTTAATGATATCCTATGTCTATTCCAGGCACCGTTGCCGCCGCCGAAATATTCCGGCGTCTACAAAGCTGACAGTCGAAATATCCTCTGTCCCCAATTCCCGACCCACGACCCTCTAGCTGCTCCTAGCGACAACGAAGACTGTCTCGTCCTCAACGTGCACGTACCAGCGTTCCTGAACGCAACCTTCCCTGTCATGGTCTTCTTGCATGGAGGGGACTTCGGCATAGGATCCAGTTCATCATCCTTCTACGGACCAGAATACCTCCTCAGTCACGGAGTTATAGTAGTGACAGTCAACTACAGACTAAATATCTATGGTTTCCTAAATTTACGAATCCCAGAAGCCCCAGGTAACGCAGGATTGAAGGACATCAGAGCAGCTTTAAGATGGATTAAAGCAAACATTGCCAATTTTAATGGTGACCCGGATAATATCACAGTTTTCGGACAAGGAAGCGGTGGTCTGGCTGCAATTTATCTGACTTTATCCGAGACAACTGAAGGTCTGTTTCACAGGATCATATCAGAAAGTGGTACTCCATTTACGCCACAATCTTTTGATCCAAAACCGATAAAAACAGCGAGTCAGCTAGCTAAATCTTTGGGAGTTAACACGAAAAATGTGCAAAAACTCCTGGACCTTTTCACGGAAACTCCAATAAACAAAGTCGAAGAAGCTATAGGCAAGCAAATGAATGCAAAATCATATTTCCTACCATCCGTTGAAGATATATTTGATGATGAAGAAGCATTTTTGACAGACACACCATTCAATATACTAGCCGCGGGTGCAAAACATAAATGTTTCAATCCAGTACCGTGTATAATTGGTATCAACACTGTAGAAGGGCTGACAAGTACTCTAGATTATTACACGATTACCAGTCAGATGGATCGAATAAAGAACGAAGATTATTCTGCGTTGGACCAGAGGAGTTTGATAATACCAGAAGATGAGAAAGAAGAGTTTCGTAATGCAATAAAGGAGACGTACTTTACGAATATCACATCAGACGAGGCGTTGGTCGGTGGTATAATAAATCTGAACACGGATTTCTCTTTCGTTGGACCAATGTCTTTGTTTTCCGAACTTTACACTAACAGCACAGATGAACCGTTGTACCAGTATATTTTCAGCTATATTGGCAACAGGAATTTAGGGAGGCTTTTGACCAATAGCTCCTTGCCTGCGACAGCCAATCGTGATGAGTTGTTTTATATATTTGAACTGGAACGAATGCCGCTGCCAATGGATGAAAACGACGCTAGGATTATCACGTTTATGACAATGATGTGGACGAATTTCGCCAAGTTTGGGTAAGTTTTTTATCAATTGCTACGTGTTTCCCATCAAGTAAAATTCAGCCAGATAGTAATTTAAAAACAGTGACAGCCATCTCAAAAATGCCTAATGTGCCTAGAGAAGTATTCACTTTAATAATTTTGCTCGTGACAACATCGAACGTGTAAAATGGCAGGGTCAATGCCATTTATGAGGAGGCCATCTCTCTGCGTTTCGTGCCAACTACTTAAGTCAGGCAATCCAAGACAAGGCAAATGATTAAAATTTAGCACTAAACACTAGACTTTGCAAAAACGTCTCTTTGTCTTCTTGATACGAGTTAGCTGGCTTTTCACTATGGGATGTAACATTAAAACTTAGCTTTTAACTTAATAAAACTGATAATGTTTTTGTACCTACTAAATATTTCGTCGTATAATATTGTCTATAAAACGTATATATTAATTCTGCGTTAAAATTATCTGTTAATGAATCTCTTGACTTTGTATTTCGAATGACGCCTCCATTTTTTTCCCTCTAATATGCCAAACTATATTATGTAAATTATCTGCCATATCTTATTTATTTATTTTATTTAAACATATCAATACATTTTCATTTTCTTATACCTCATACTCAACGGTGTAACAAAAACCCAGTTGGATTTGTCTGTACACCGACATTCGTCGTTTAGCATTCGGTAGTTTCATAGATACAAAAATACTATACAATAAATACAAACACTATAGTAAGTAAACACAATTAATAAGCATTGAGGGTAGCTGAATATTTTATATTGAGACGGCAATTCGCCTTCGGTGTGCTAAGTAGTTTCGAATCTACAACTCCACTGCTACTACAGGATGCTTCTATTAAGTACTACAATTATAAAATATTTATTTTTGCATAAAATATGTTTTTAGTTTACCCTTAATATTTTTCCGAGTGATTTCTTGCTTTAATTTATAGAGCAAACTGTTTAACAATGTTGGTACAAGACAGTCTAGGGTATGCTTGCCGTATAAATTATTGTATCGGGGAATTACGAGTTTGGCATTTGATACACTGCGTGTTCTTATAGGGATGTTAATCCGTCTTTGCAGCTCCATATTAAAGTAGTTCTAGTAGTATATCTTCCATTCCACAGATCTCCGACTCCGGATCCCAGTAACGGCGCGTGGCTCCCCCACCCCCACCACCTGGAGATAAACCTAGAGCCGCAGTACGTGGCTCCACTGACGCCGGACAGGGCATACTACTGGCGCCACTTCTATTACAAGTATGGCGCCGATATACCCAGGGAATAACATAGTATATTATAATAATAATAATAACGTTTATTGACTTCCACACCTATGTAAATTAAACAGTGACTACAAACACAATATAATTAAGTAGTTAAATCATAATAAAAGGTACACCTGTTTCCCGAACTAGATAAGACTGTGTCTCGGGAAACAGGTCTTCCATCTCAGAGCCGCAAGACTAACATAATAACATTATAAACAAAATATAAAAGCATGTGAGTGTGCGAAATCATTGTGTGCATGCAAGTAATATATTATAGGATAATAATTGTATCGTATATTGTAATAATTTAAGACATAATTTATTTTTATTAATTAAAGAAAGTTATAATGTTAATGTTCTTATTATTTTACATTGTCAAACCTTTAAAATCTGATGATAACGTCATTATAGTGGATAACGATGTCCCAACTTATGACGAATCTTCCTCCTTGGTCGTCGTTTTCATTACTGAAGGTCGTGTCCGCACTGCAGTTCCTTCGATATGCTCTTCACCATATTATGTCTCTCCATATGTTTCGATCTTCGGCTTTTGACTGTTGCCAAGTTGTGGCAAATAGACATAATTAATACCATGGACAGGGCAGACGGCACGAAGAAATGTTACCAGTTCATCGGTGCCAAAAATGCTTGTTTTGCCACCAACAGTAAGCCCACGCTGTAGTTCGCTCAGCAGACACCTATAGATTTCTGACAGATGGCGCTACTGTTTGCTTGTACCAAAAAGGTTTACGTAAACACGGCCTAAGGACCTAAAATATTACGAATCTGAATTTCATCGCAGAGGGAATATGTCTCGTATAGCTCAGCGGAAGAGCTCCAAGCCGCGATAGCTGGGGGAAGCGGGTTCAAATCCCGCTGCGAGTGAAAATTTGATTCGTATTTAAATTTATAGTTTACGTAAATGGTTTGGATGCCCATATCAAGACAGGTTTCTTATCGGTGCAGTGACGTCTTTTATCTCCAGCACCTGACTGTACGTAATGTCATCATGGTGGCTGACGTCATCCCTGCAGCTTGTGACGTCCCACCTCAATTCTATTTATATTATTTTTCTCAGTTGTTAAAATGGTATCGTGCATTCAGCAAACATCTACTAAAGAATTAAATAAAAAAACTCAAGTTTTTTTTTCTAACAATTTTATTCAAAATCTATGTAGGTAAGTTAGTAAGAGTAATAAGAATTTCGTATTTTTACAAGACAAGTTTTCTCTAATATTATTTTATACCTATGTATTATTTCTTAACAATATATTTTCTACTCACGTAAGTATGTATTTAATTTGTGCGTGACTTATTTGACTTATACAGTGTGAGTCCTCATAATGTGCACATATTGAAATGAGGGAAACTATGCTTAATTTTATCGACGGAAAACGTATTAAAAAAAATCTAAAAAAAAATTTTATATTTTTTTGGAATTTTTAAAATTTTTGTTCGCTACTATGATCCTTGTGTTTGTAACTTAATCCTAACATCTCTTTTTAACTGTTCAATAATAGCACTCCGAACACGCAAGTTATTGTTTTCCTAGGGAGGGTACTACGTGATATCTACAATCTCAATAATTAGTGCGTAGCAGAGTGTCCTAGGCCTTTCTTTAACACTTGATAAGAAATGTTAGAATTGAGTTTCAAGCATGCAATTTTTACCATTAGGTAGCTAATACGATGAGGAATAATTTAAAGTAATGAAAAAGGCACAAAATGAGGGCATTTTATTGAGAAATTTTACGATTATTGTAAAAATTAATGAAAAAAAAACAGAAATTTTATTAAAAACACGTGTATTTTTCATTGAGGGTAATTTTTTTCCACAATTTTCATTTCATAAGGACGGACCATTACTTCCAATCATTAATAAGTTTGATTCATCGTGATACATCATTTAGTTTAAAAGTTACACCGTTTTGTTTACACAAGGGTCATAGTGGCGAACAAAAATTTAAAAAATTCAAAAAAAATATAAAAAAAAATTTAGATTTTTTTTAATACGTTTTCCGT
Organism: Coenonympha arcania; assembly: GCA_036785405.1. Taxonomy (NCBI): domain Eukaryota; kingdom Metazoa; phylum Arthropoda; class Insecta; order Lepidoptera; family Nymphalidae; genus Coenonympha; species Coenonympha arcania. The sequence continues at coordinate 2,888,627 of CM072081.1, forward strand.
CGATAAAATTAAGCATAGTTTCCCTCATTTCAATATGTGCACATTATGAAGACTCACACTGTATACCTACCTAATATATAAAAACATCAATATTTTTCTTCTTCCTTCATATTTATCACGTATCCATATCAAGTTATTTTACACTTATTTTATGCTATTTATCTACGATTGCTATTCAACAAAAATTCAAAAATTAAGTAAATTCAATAAAAATAGAAGAATCGGAAACTGTAGGTACCTGTGTAAGTACCTATTTAATATAAGTATATGTAGCTCTACATATTAATTTAATAATAAAACCAAAAATAAACATCATTATAAAATAGATAATATTATCCTCTATATTATAATTTAAACTTTATTTATTAACTTTAATATTTTCCGTGTCCTACTCATAGATTCCTTTTATTTTCTAGCCATGCACATTTGAGTGTATTGGTAACTACAAAGTGTCATTTTATTAAGTACGTCCTAAAGTAGCTAAGTACCTAAATAATATCTTAATAATTATCCTTTGTTTCTCATCATATTTATAATCTTCTTTTACATTATATACTTAGGGTACGAAACGGTATCCGGAACTGGCCAGCTAAGAAACAATAATTTGTTAATACATTTAAAAATGGTTTAAAAATTTAATTTGGTTTTTTATCTGTGGCGCCATTTTTAAAATTGCGTGTCTTTATCACTCGTATATATTACGAGTAAGCCATATAATAGGTACTTCATATTTTATTCACTTGACTACAAATCATATACATTTTTCTTGCGTTTTTACATATACTAAACCTCAAAAATCCTCAACAAATTACTGCCCAACAACGCTATATTATGTCCATTGTTGGCCCCATAGACATTTTTTTGCCCCATAGACAATTTTCTTTTTTTTTGCCATCAGAATTTTTTAAACCTTGCACAAAAAGGAGGCGAAGGTTCAACTCGAGCTGTCGGAGCTGTCACTGGAGTCGCGACGTTTCTTCTTCTTGTCCTTGTGTTTGTCGTGTTTGTCTCTGTGCTTGCGGGGAGGGCTGCGCTTGGGGCTCTCCCGGCGGACACGGTGATGTCAAATCCCCGAGTCATCTGTGGTGTGGTGGTGGTTGTTGACGGATTCCTCGGAGGAGTCAGATTTCTGCTTCTTTTTGGATCTGTAATTTCAAAATGGACTTTTTTTTAATCTTTAGATTTATTAGGGACTTTTGTCCTTATTGTGGACACGTCATTCAAAAAGGTATGAAAGATATTATGATCGCTAAATTGGTCAAGTGACCTCTACACGTTCGAAAACGATGGAATAGCAATCTTAAAAAAACGGTTTTTTTAAGAGTCAAACTCGCGCACCGAGGATTCCATACAAAAGAAGTAAAACTGATTCTTTTCGACACTTTTAGAATCAGTTTTGTAATTTGGTTCACTCCAAAACAAACAAATCCAACTCTGAAACAAATCCATAAATTTAAGTGGTACTTAAACTAATTTAATCACAATCAATGTCAAAAAATGTATGAAATTTTGACATTTCTCGCGATTAAATTAGTTATAGTAGCACTTAAACTTTTAAGTTTATTTCGTGCGACTCGGGGTAAGCCATTTAGAACACCTATTCGTAGCTGTCGAACACACCAACTCTTCGCTACCACAAAATGCCGCACGAATGCAGGCAAGCGGTCGCCTCTGCTTAGGATGACGCAGACGTACAACGAACACTTTGGCAATGTAAACATCTTTGTAACTCGAGTGGGTGGTTACAAGAGGTTGGTCATAGGCAACCTCAAATTAAAAATAGATACTCGTACTTTGTCATACTAATTCATTTCCATTGCCCTCACCATGTGCATACGTTTCAGATTACCTGAGGACGACGGTGCGGGTCATGCACTGATTAGTTTGTGATTAGAGTTAGTTATAATATATTTAAGTTAATATTGTAGTGCATGACTGTTTGTTGTTCCTTAATTTAAATAAATGAATAATTAATAATTAATAATTAATTATTATTAATAATTTCTACTGAATTAATGTTGAATCTTTCAGAAACTTTGATAAGAATTTTATAATTGGAACGATCGCGTAGCGTAATTAGGACATTTAAATAAATAAAATAAATAAACTACACATACCTAATATAATATGTCGTAAGTACTTTCGAGAACGAACCGCAAATCTGACTTTGGTTTTAGTGGTTTCACTCGCTTAAAAATGAGGGAACAGTAAGTACCCTGTGGAGGGGCATTCATTTTTAGGGTTCCGTAGCCGAATGGCAAAAAACGGAACCCTTATAAATTCGTCATGTCTGTCTGTCCGTCTGTCCGTCTGTTCGTCTGTCCGTCTGTCCGTCTGTCCGTCTGTCCGTCTGTCCGTCTGTCCGTCTGTCCGTCTGTCCGTCTGTCCGTCCGTATGTCACAGCCACTTTTTTCCGAAACTATAAGAGCTATAGTAATAGATTTTGGGGGTGCCCCATACTTAGAACTGAAACTCAAAAATTTTTTTTTCATCAAACCCATATGTGTGGGGTATCTATGGATAGGTCTTCAAAAATGATACTAAGGTTTCTAATATCATTTTTTTCTAAAATGAATAGCCTGCGCGAGAGACACTTCCAAAGTGGTAAAATGTGTGTCCCCCCCCCTGTAACTTCTAAAATAAGAGTATGATAAAACTAAAAAAAATATATGATGTAGATTACTATGCAAACTTCCACCGAAAATTGGTTTGAACGAGATCTAATAAGTAGTTTTTTTGATATTTATAATAAACCTCTAAAAACAAAGTTAGTTTTGCGGTTCGATAAGAAAAGTGGTTTTTATGGTTTTATTCCTCCGGTTGTAGTACGGAACCCTCAGTGCGCGAGTCCGACTCGCACTTGACAGGTTTTTTAAATTACAATTTCCAAAAGCTTAGGAAGGCACTTACGATTTCTTCTTCTCATTTTCCACCGTCACTTGCTCTTTGAAAAATTTCGACAACTCTATCTCCTTTATTTCGTCGGTGTTCGTGAGGATTATTGCTCTGGAACCAGCAAAGAGTAAGGTCATCGTTAATAAAACCAACCCAGACCAAGACTATCAAACACAATAAGAATTTTTCAATTCCGACCAGTGGTTTTTGAGATTAACGTGTTCAAGCAAACAATTTCTGCAGCTCTACAATCATCTCATACGAACGAGGTTGGGGTTTCTTGGGAATAATAATGCGGTGGGCTCCCAGATCCTTCCGCATGAATCTTTTCAGGAACTATTCCTTTGGCTACTGAAAACCACTCTTGATTCAGGTTCTGTTGTCTACCACCTGAGAATATCGTCCCTGCGCGTTTAGCACCACCCAGGGGGCACGCGTAGGGTGAGTCTCTAAGAGGATGAGATGGTAAATCCTACGGACGCGCGCAGCAACAGCAACAGGGCAACATGGCGCGACATCGTATTAAAGAAAGTCGTCGGTGGAAGGGGTCACGACCCTCAGTAATGAGGAACACGACGCAGAGAGAGAGAGAGAGAGACAATCATCTCTAAAATATAAAATTCTTGTGTCAATTTTGTTAGCAAACTCCTCCGAAACGGCTCGACCGATTGTTATGAAATTCTCTGTGTTTGTTCTGTAGGTCTGAGAGTAGGCCGTAAGCTATTTTTTATTCCCAACGGCAAAACAACGTTTGCCGAGTCAGCTAGTGTTACCATAGATACCAAAAAAGTACAGAACTACTGTACTTTTTTGGTATTTTGTACTGTTATTAACTGACAGTTTACAGGGGGACGGAGCAGCCACGTTCACACTGATTTACTTAAATTTCGGGGAAATTATTACTTTACACGATTGTTAGAAGGCCAAAAAATACAACTGTCAATCAAAGTTGTTGAAATTTTTATGTAGGTACTTTTTTGTGTGCAAGAATTAAATAGCTTGTGCCGTTTTACAGGCAATTTTCAAAGTATGACAAAATTAGATGCTTTTTGGGAATTTTTTTCTGAAACAGGGTTTGAGAAAATTCATTTTCTTGTCAATACCGATTGTTCATAAAACCCTAATTTTCGGTTACATATTTTTTGTGTAAGTATTCGGTGATATCAGTTCTTTAACGGCCTACAAGCCGTATTTAGGTGATTTTGAATGAAGTTTTACGTAAAAACTATAAAGACAATTACTTTCAGATTTAAACGTCATGTATTTTGGCTCTCTGAGAAGCAGAAACACGATTGGATAAAATTTTCTCGATAGAAAGTTCTCCCAAAAGTTGCTCCAAAATCTCAGTTTTCCTGTTTTATATCGGAAACTGCAATTGATGTAATTGTAATTTTTGTTTTAATGTGTCGGTAATAACAATATCCAAAAACGCTGAGAAACCGATTTTTGATAACTGGCTTAGTATTTGAGTAATTAGGTAAAAGGTCGTTTTTCTGTTATATTCTTCCGCGACGCTGCATGTCGCACCTACCAACGTATCCGTGAGAGTGAAAAGACAAAAATAAATTCAATGAATCCCCTATGCCTTAAACATCGTAAAAACGAGCCAGTTTGCCAGCTCTTAAAGCCTTAATGTACTTTTCTAGTACATACTTAATGAAGTATACCTAACTCTATATCCCTACATTATGGAGAGTGGTCTGTCCTTAATTGCCCTCCACTACGTAGAACAAACATCGTCTATAAAATGTACTCACAAAACTCAATAAACGTTTTACAGTGTGTTCACATCGTTATCACCGCAAGTAGGTACTCAAGTACCTTTCTCAATGAAATGTGGCGCTAAATTCTGCAATCAGAGGGACTATTCACGTAAAGTTTTCAGTTTCACACACTGAGTGAAGTGAATCGAGAAATAAAATAAAAAAAATCGGCCAAGTATTTAGTAGGAGTTGAACTATTCTGTTTTTTAGTAGGTAGTCATTTGTTGTTATATCGGCAACAGTAATACATGATCTGTGAAAATTTCAGCTGTTTAACTATCACGGTTCAAGAGATACAGCCTGGTGACAGACGGGACGGACGGATAAAATTGAATGTATTTCAACATTGGAAATACAATCTTTCAACCTTATCGCGCGAAGTAATGCGTTTGAACTAGGTACAATTAAATTTTACGCTCAATGTCAAATATAGGTATGTAGTCGTAAAATTAAATTTTCGGTGTTCGCAAAAAATGTTTTGATTTCAATATCGTATACGTAAATGCCATGCCCGTTTTAAACATTAATTCATGAAGCGTGTATATTTTGTGTAAATCACAGTAAATAAAACATCTTAAGTTGTTTTTTTTTATAATTTTGTTAATAATCAGTGCCGTCTTGGACTAATTTCATATAAAGAAGGTACAGATAGAGGGTGTCAGACAATAAGTTAACCGTATACTTTGTTTACAAACCCCTACACGCGTTCTTAGTAGGTTCTAGAACTCAGGGCGCGTGAAGGGTGTCGAGCGACGGCCCTTAGACCTTGACACGGGGCGCGGGCAACTGACGCTAGTGCTGTGCAGACGATAGCATCGACAACTCCAGTTTATACCCATTACGCCGACTATCGACATTTACCATGGACAGGGCGGACGGCGCGAAAAAGTGTCGCCAGTATAACGGTGCCAAAAATGCCCATTTTGTAAACAGCAGTAAGGCCACGATGTAATGCACTCAGCAACCACCTATAGAATTTTGACAGATTACTGTTTTCTTGTAGGGGGAAAAAAAAAAAATTACGTCAATCGTTCGGATGCCCATATCGCGAGGTTACAATGCATTGCTATGTACAAAAATCTATAAATAGCTGTGTTTTAGTTTGGAACATAATATCAAAGAACTGCAGTAACATAAAGCCTTCGACCAATCATTCTCTATATGGAAATTAAATAATTTAGGAAATGACAGTTGTCTTCGACACCATGTTTCTATCAGATTACATATGCCATTGCATTCGGAAGTAGATTAAAAAAATGTTTCCTAATAGAGAGCCTCGTATATTCCGTTGATGCATTTTTCAAAGCCCGATAGTGTGCGACTAGAAATGTTTATCGATATTTTTGACATCAATGCCCCCATCCCTACGACAAAAGGGTGCGCCAAACGACCGCGGGGCGAATCATTCGGGATGACCTGCAGACCTTAATGTAGATGTATTACAACTTACGATACTGTGCGATAACAAGCTTTTCTTTCATTTAAGAACAGCGGGGCTAGACAAAGTAACAGTCGTTTAGCGTTGACGACAGTAGATAAAAATGTATGGACAAAACCAGTGACTGTAGAAAAAGCCGTGACCGTATAGAGGAAAACACGCTTTTTTTGAAAATCGACTACGACAATTTGAACCGCTCCCTGGCGTTATCTCGGACGTTGTAGATAACTTTAGCGTATTCGCATGACAATTGACAGCCGACAGTGAACAACGCTAAGCATAAAGTAGATTCTGTTTTCATTTGTTTTCATTCGTCACATGGTTTGTCCATACATTTTTATCTACTGTCGTGAACACTAAACGACTTACTTTGTCTAGCCCCCGCTGGTCTGAAATCTTTTCGAAGATTGAGCTTTTATGGCCCGGTTTCTACCAAAGCAGAGCTGTATTGGAGTATAACCAATCAGATTTCGTCATTTCGACATCTCCTCTCCCCTCAGTTTCAAAGATGTCAAAATGACGAAATCTCATTGCAGGTCACTCAATCACAACTCTGCTCCGCTCCGCTTTGGTTGAAACCGGGCCTATCTTATCTTATCTGTTCTTATCTTAATCTTAATCTTATCTTATCTTATAATATATATAAATCTCGTGTCACGATGTTTGTCCGCGATGGACTCCTAAACTACTGAACTGATTATAATAAAATTCGCACACCATGTGCAGTTCGATCCAACTTGAGAGATAGGATAGTTTAAATCTCAAATTATAGTCGCAATTTTAATTTATTAATATAACAAAAACTTTAGCCACAGCAACGCGTGGCCGGGTCAGCTAGTAAGTTATAAATTGGCTCAGTTTAGAACCCCTGCACGAGTGGTCTAATTGCGTAAGAAAAACGTATTCATCGTTATCGTGATCGTTAGCAAATTCTGCCCCCCCGATTGGCTGACGTAAATCAGCGAACCAATCAACGGGCAAAAGTTTACGATTACGATAAATAAGTTTTTCTTACACAATCTTGAAGCAGAGCTACATAGTCACATATTAGCCATATTACTCAGCTCTTTATCCTTACTTTCTTTTAATCTTTCTAATAGGCTGGTAAGTATATAAATTCTCGTTCCAGTATTTGTTACCAAAATGAAAATGTTATGCAATTTTCTGTGTACGTTCGGTAGGTCTGAGAGTAAGTAGGTCATAAGCTATAATTTTTTTTTAAATGTCCCTAATGGTAAAACAACGTTTGCCGGGCCAGCTCGTGCCAATTTTTGTTACAGAACTCCTCCGACACGGCTCGACCGATAGTTATGAAGTTTTCAGTGATGTTCGGCAGGTCTGAGAGTAGGTCGTAAATTATTTTTCATTTCCCTGAATGGCAAAAAAGCGTTTGCCGGGTCAGCTAGTCAACGTATAAAACCGCTTACCGAATCCGGCTGCGGTCGACTCTGTCCTGTCTGCGGGGATCGCTTATCACTGATATCGAAGTTTCACCAATTTCGGGCTTCTTCTTTTGCTTCTTTGTTTTAGGCTCCCTACAAAAATATTAACATTCATTTTTGAATTTTTTCATAGTATATATATTATAGTTTCCTAGTATATATATTAGCGGGAAAGATTAAGACGGAATCTATTTTTGTCCCCTTCGCTCTTACGAATACGTTGATGGGTGCGACATGAACAAAAATAAAAACCGCCTTAACACGTTCACTGCACAGAGTTAAAATAACCACTCCAAGACTTTCATTTCTGTGATCTTAACGGCGTAGAAGCCGTATTTAAGCGATTTTGAATGAAGTTTTATTTAAAATCTATAAAGACAATTACTTTCAAATTTAAACGTCACGTATTTTGGGTCTTTAATGTAAAGTCACTTAGAAGCAGAAACACGATTTGATAAATTTTTTTCGATACAAAGTTCTCCCAAAAGTTGCTCCAAAATCTCAGTTTTTCTAATTTTTATCGGAAACTAGATACGGATATAATTGTAATTTTAATGTGTCGGTAATAATAATATACAAAACGCTTAGAAACAGATTTTTGATAACTGGTTTAGTTTTTGAGTATAATTTGGTAAAAGGTCGTTTGTCGTTCTTCCGCGACGCTGCATGTCGCACCTACCAATGTATCCGTGAGAGTGAGAAAGACAAAAATAAATTCAATAAATCCTCTTAAACTCAGCGCAGACAGTTACACGGACATTTTTAATTGACAATTAATACAGTAAGTAATTATAATGATCCGAAGTACAAATATAGTAACTGCAGCTGGGGCTAATTGCACCTCGTTATACTTACCATACTCTTAAGTCTTACGGGGCAAAATAGACCCCGTACCGCACCGTAAGGATATTTATTGTGGGGTCAAAATAATCCCATACCGCACCAGCGGAAAGGCCTAAGAAACCTTAGCCGCAGCGAACGTGTATTATAATACACGTTCGCTGCGGCTAAGGTTAATTAGGTTATTTTATCTATTCAGCTGTGCTATTCTGCAAAAATACCTAAAACAGCGACGAGCTGACAGCTATGCGTTGATTGGTTAATGCTTGCGTCAGTTATGCAGCCAAGACGACAATTGGCCGCTGATGGCTGCGTTGCCATGGTTACCCTCGATGGTTGACCGCTGTACAATTTTATATTTTTGAGAATCACACCGCAGTTAGGATATGTCGTTACCAGTACATGCACACGGTCGGCGTTGTTTGATCTCCTTTTAGAATACCGACGCCGCAACCGTACGCGCGACAAAATGATAGCGAACAAACTATACACCTAATTATTGCAACTCGCCTGCGTGTTTTGTCCCTGTCTTTCTTCTCAGCGGGGCGATGCTTGCGTCTCTTTCTATACACGGAGCCCCCGTTGCCTTCATCCAGCTCTAACGTCTCCAGGTGCAGCACGTACAGGCGGTAGATTTGCAGCAGGATCACCTGGGAACCAACTCCTTAGCTACATAAACAACGCGCGGCCACGCATCAGCGGGGCTAGACAAAGTCACAGTCGCTAGTCGACAAAAATGTATGGGACAAAACAAATGACTGTAGAAAAACCACGATAATAATTACTAAACACGCTGTGTTTGATACTGTCGGCTGTCAATTGTCAAGCGAAGTACGCTAAAGTTATCTACAAGGTCCGCGAGAACGCCAGCGAGCGTTCAAGTTAGCGTAGTTAATTATTCAAACACAGCGTGTTTAGTAATTATTATCGTGGTTTTTCTACAGTCATTTGTTTTGTCCATACATTTTTGTCGACTAGCGTTAACGCCAAACGCTTGTGACTTTGGCTAGCCCCGCTGGTCATCTATCGACTAGTGACTGCGCGCACGTTTTTTGACGTGATAACGTTTAATAAATTGATGAACACCAGCAGCACTCATGAAAAATAGTACCTAACGTTCCGCGTACCGTTCCTCGTACCGTTCCACCTGAGCCTGAGCGTGCAAGCGAGAGCGCGCAATAAGCGATAGAGAGGCACGATAAAAATTACATAAAATAATGATTATGATTAAGACGTTATCGCGTAAATCTATCGTCCGTAAACCGACTTTACAGACAACCAATTTTTTTGTACAAGTCTAAACATCGAGAAACTATATTTTTACACTACAAATACTCAAATCTAGCGACAGCAGCGCGGCTGCAGCGCTGCGACGCGCTGCCACCGCACTTTGCGGCAAATTTGAAGGCGCCCTTAATTCTCGTACTATTTTTATTTTTTTATCGTATCGCAATATGCCATATAACTAATAAATATCGAAAAGCTGTCAGATTTTTTATATTAAGTAATGCTCCTGGTACGAAATTGTCGTATCTTATGGAATAAAAAGAGATAAGTCTCTTATGGATTAAAACTTCCCCTCAATGTCCTAGTTGAAAGAATACACTCAGCAGTAGGTATATTGGAGAATATGGACAAAAACCTTACCAAAGTGTTCTTGCAAGTGAACTATCATCAACTATATTTTCATATAGTTGATGATCTTGTAGTGCGCTATGATGAGCAGGCGGAAGGCGAGGAACGGCGTATCCTGGACAGCAATGTAAGTGACGATGGAGAAAATTAACAAAAATCTTACCAAAGTGTTCTTGCAAGTGAAGAATATGTTCATATAGTTGATGATCTTGTAGTGCGCTATGATGAGCAGGCGGAAGGCGAGGAACGGCGTATCCTGGACAGCAATGTAAGTGACGATGGAGAAAATTAACAAAAATCTTACCAAAGTGTTCTTGCAAGTGAAGAATATGTTCATATAGTTGATGATCTTGTAGTGCGCTATGATGAGCAGGCGGAAGGCGAGGAACGGCGTATCCTGGACAGGAATGTAAGTGGCGATGGAGAAGATTAACAAAAATCTTACCAAAGTGTTCTTGCAAGTGAAGAATATGTTCATATAGTTGATGATCTTGTAGTGCGCTATGATGAGCAGGCGGAAGGCGAGGAAGGGCGCGTCCTGGAGAGCAATGTTCATGATGATGGCACACACTTCTATGGAGCAGCAGCAGGCGCGACTGGTGGTCCTGTGGGCAAAGATGTTGTGATGGCCCTGCGCTGGGCATGGATGGTAAAGGAGATGATAATAAGAGAGGAGCTAAAGCCTAATATCACATAAATGCAAGATGTTACAGTAGTAAAGATTTAAGTAACGCATTTGATACTGTCGACTGTGATATTCTCTGCTCTATTAATCCATATCCATCAGTGTAAGACTCGTTTTGGAATTTGGAGTTACCTCGTTAAGCTCGTTGACAAGTTGACAACGCATCTGGATTGATGAAATGTTTTCGTACTGGTGCACTGTAACGGTTGGGGTACTACAGGGTGGGGTGTTGTCTCCTTTACGTTTCATTATAGGTATATTCGTAATTCTATTACTCGTAACATCTCTTATTTCTATCACATGTATGCAGATAATATCCAAATCTATCGTTCTTCATCTATTGAAGAGCTAGCGGCTATCTCTGCAGTTTGGTCTTATAAATTCAATGCTGCTAAATTTCAAGATATTGTTATCAATTATTAGTAAAGTAGCCCTAAAATGGTCTCTGGAGTTCAGTTCAGACAAGTTTCAATTTTAGAGATTATTATATGTACACAACAATTGGATGTAGGTGGAATCTTCTTCACACAAGGATAAAATCATGAGAATGTGGACAAATAAACAGTTAACTTACTACTACAGTTTCTTATTGTCATAAGAAACGTTACTTAATTTTGCAATTAATAGGTATTTAGTGAAAATGAATGGTTGATAATGATGAAATAGGTAAGTAATTTTTTCGGCATGTTTGTGTATTTAGTGATGTTATAAATATATGTAAAGATCACCATAAAATGACTTCGGTGCAGTTTCATAACACTTTTTTTTGTAACTTCACAAAACATTATGTAGAATACAAGTATGATGATATACAAATGTAAATAAACCGAGTCTGTCAGAAAATTAAAGCTACAAGCGTGTTCCTCCCACCATTGTTTTTGTGGCGTAACTAACATGATATCAGATAAGTTTTTTTAAAGTTTTTTTTCTCAAATCAAAGATAATAATATCATAGACAAAGCTTATTGAAATTCGTGGACAGAAGCTTTTAGTTCGACATAAGTAACTTCCAATGAAAACTGGCTAATTTCAATATACATAAGACTGTGAACAGTAATATATCACTGGCTAAGAAGGTATAGAGACTTGAAATTAGCCACGTGAAATAATCTTTCCCCTGGTGTGGTACGGGGTCATTATGACCCCGACAGTTAAACTGCCTTATGGTATGGTGTGGAGCCTATTGTGCCCCGAAAGACATACGAGTATTTTATAGTCTCTCGTGTTTTACGAGGTGCAAATAGCCCCGGTGTGGTACGGGGTCATTATGACCACGACAGTAAAATGCCTTATGGTATGGTGTGGGGCCTATTGTGCCCCGAAAGACATACGAGTATTTTATAGTCTCTCGTGTTTTACGAGGTGCAAATAGCCCCGGTGTGGTACGGGGTCATTATGACCACGACAGTAAACTGCCTTATGGTATGGTGTGGGGCCTATTGTGCCCCGAAAGACATACGAGTATTATTTAGTCTCTCGTGTTTTACGTGGTGCAAATAGCCCCGGTGTGGTACGTACGGGGTCATTATGACCACGACAGTAAAATGCCTTATGGTATGGTGTGGGGCCTATTGTGCCCCGAAAGACATATGAGTATTTTTGAGTATCTCGTGTATTACGAGGTGCAAATAGCCCCGGATGCAAAGGCCTGGATTACCCTCCCAGGCAGTGTCTTTCCTGCCACTTACAACCCGGGTGCCTTCAAATCGAGAGTGAATAGGCATCTTCTAGGCAAGCGCGTTCCACCTTAGACTGTATCATCACTTTTTTATTTATTTTTTAATAAATATAAATATAAATAAATATATATCAGGACATTACACACATCGCAATCTAGCCCCAAAGTAAGCGATAGCTTGTGTTATGCGTACTAGATAACTGATTATATGTACATACTAATATACATTAATATATATATTTAATATATATTGAAAAACACCCAGACACTGGAAAACATTCATGCTCATCACACAAACATTTACCAGTAGTGGGAATCGAACCCACGACCTCCGACGCAGACGGCAGGTTCGCTGCCGCTACGCCATTCGGTCGTCACTTTCCATCAGGTGTGATCACAGTCAAGCGCTAGCCTATAAAGTATAAAAAAATGCAGTTAGCTACGGATTATTTGACTAGGAAAAAAAAAATATCTATGAAACCGTCTCTTTTCGTCTTCATGCGACCGCGAAAGATTTCATACTAGCACAGAATTTAACCAGAAGTTTTTGCGCCCGCACAGAGTAAAAGTCTTGTACGGGGCTATTTCGACCCCGTGTATATATGACGTGGTAGTTACGCCACAGCTAGTGCGAGTGCAAATGCGAGCGTGCACGACATACGTACATGTCAGACCTATGAGCGGTTCCTCGCGACTTCCTCGATTTGGTGGCCGTGAGCACCACCGTGAACTGCATCAGCGACCACGACCAGATCGCCAGCGTGAGGAGAACGAGCACCTTCTCCGTCGCCACCTTCTCGTCTTTGAACGAGTCGAAGAACTCTATGATGTCCGCCGCGGTACCTGGGGATGTGACGTCATCGTTTTGTACGGGAGCGTGGTTTGAGCTGACAGAAGGAATAGGGAACTTTAGATTGCCAGCGTGAGAAGAACGAGCACCTTCTACGTCGCCACCTTCTCGTCTTTGAACGAGTCGAAGAACTCTATGATGTCCGCCGCGGTACCTGGGGACGTGACGTCATCGTTTTGTACGAAAGTGTGGTTTGAGCTCGACTAAAGGAATAGGGAACTTTGGGTGTTTAGTAGATCGGTAGCGTGAGAAGAACGAGAACCTTCTCCGTCGCCACCTTCTCGTCTTTGAACGAGTCGAAGAATTCTATGATGTCCGCCGCGGTACCTGGGGACGTGACGGCATCGTTATGTACGGGAGCGTGGTTTGAGCTCGACTCAAGAAATAAGGAACATTTTGATCAGATCGGTAGCGTGAGAAGAACGAGCACCTTCTCCGTCGCCACCTTCTCGTCTTTGAACGAGTCGAAGAACTCTATGATGTCCGCCGCGGTACCTGGGGACGTGACGGCATCGTTTTGTATGGGAACGTGGTTTCAACTGACAGAAGGAATAGGGAACATTTCGATCAGATCGCCAGCGTGAGAAGCACGAGAACCCTCTCCGTCGCCACCTTCTCGTCTTTGAACGAGTCGAAGAATTCTATGATGTCCGCCGCGGTACCTGGGGACGTGTCACGTGAGGTCATCGTTTTGTACGGGAGCGTGGTTTGAGCTCGACTAAAGGAATAGGGAACTTTGGGTGTTTAGTAGATCGGTAGCGTGAGAAGAATGAGAACCTTCTCCGTCGCCACCTTCTCGTCTTTGAACGAGTCGAAGAACTCTATGATGTCCGCCGCGGTACCTGGGGACGTGACGTCATCGTTTTGTACAAAAGTGTGGTTTGAGCTCGACTAAAGGAATAGGGAACTTTGGGTGTTTAGTGGATCGGTAGCGTGAGAAGAATGAGAACCTTCTCCGTCGCCACCTTCTCGTCTTTGAACGAGTCGAAGAACTCTATGATGTCCGCCGCGGTACCTGGGGACGTGACGTCATCGTTTTGTACGGGAGCGTGGTTTGAGCTCGACTAAAGGAATAAGGAACTTTAGATTGCCAGCGTGAGAAGAACGAGCACCTTCTACGTCGCCACCTTCTCGTCTTTGAACGAGTCGAAGAACTCGATGATGTCCGCCGCGGTACCTGGGGACGTGACGTCATCGTTTTGTACGAAAGTGTGGTTTGAGCTCGACTAAAGGAATAGGGAACTTTGGGTGTTTAGTAGATCGGTAGCGTGAGAAGAACGAGAACCTTCTCCGTCGCCACCTTCTCGTCTTTGAACGAGTCGAAGAACTCTATGATGTCCGCCGCGGTACCTGGGGACGTGACGTCATCGTTTTGTACGGTAGCGTGGTTTGAGCTGACAGAAGGAATAGGGAACTTTGGGTGTTTAGTAGATCGCCAGCGTGAGAAGAACGAGAACCTTCTCCGTCGCCACCTTCTCGTCTTTGAACGAGTCGAAGAACTCTATGATGTCCGCCGCGGTACCTGGGGGCGTGACGACATCGTTTTGTACGGTAGCGTGGTTTGAGCTGACAGAAGGAATAGGGAACTTTGGGTGTTTAGTAGATCGCCAGCGTGAGAAGAACGAGAACCTTCTCCGTCGCCACCTTCTCGTCTTTGAACGAGTCGAAGAACTCTATGATGTCCGCCGCGGTACCTGGGGGCGTGACGACATCGTTTTGTACGGTAGCGTGGTTTGAGCTGACAGAAGGAATAGGGAACTTTGGGTGTTTAGTAGATCGCCAGCGTGAGAAGAACGAGAACCTTCTCCGTCGCCACCTTCTCGTCTTTGAACGAGTCGAAGAACTCTATGATGTCCGCCACGGTACCTGGGGACGTGACGTCATCGTTTTGTACGAGAGCGTGGTTTGAGCTCGACTAAAGGAATAGGGAACTTTGGGTGTTTAGTAGATCGATAGCGTGAGAAGAACGAGAACCTTCTCCGTCGCCACCTTCTCGTCTTTGAACGAGCCGAAGAACTCTATGAGGTCCGCCGCGGTACCTGGGGACGTGACGTCATCGTTTTGTACGAGAGCGTGGTTTGAGCTGACAGAAGGAATAGGGAACTTTGGGTGTTTAGTAGATCGGTAGCGTGCGAAGAACGAGAACCTTCTCCGTCGCCACCTTCTCGTCTTTGAACGAGTCGAAGAACTCTATGATGTCCGCCGCGGTACCTGGGGACGTGACGTCATGGTTTTTTACGGGAGCGTTTTTTGAGCTGGACTGAAGGAATAAGGAACTTTGGATGTTTGATGTTTAAGTCTTTTAAATTGTTTATAATATATTTGTATTCTCTTCTGCTTTTAGTTCTTTTGGGAGCTGATTGTAAAGTTCAGTACACATTGGGTTGGGACCGGTGCTGTGGATATTTAAATTAGATTTGGGATAAACTATACTTTCGCGCACGCCGTAATTTATCTGGTCGTGGCATGTTCTGGAGAGAACTTACCGATGTAGACCAGCAGCAACTGGCTGAGCTGGTCTCTGGTGAGGTCTCCCTTGGGCAGCAGCCACCTGCCCACGATCAGCGTCAGCATCAGGAACTGCTCGATGAGCGTCACCCATGTATCCACCTCGACCTTGGAACCGCCTAGTATCGGTATTGCTGTCTGTGGGACAAGCGATATGGGCAAGCTTGTGGTAACCTTTTTTTGGAACAAAGTTAAGGCTCCCCCACACAGGCGCGTTTTTATCGGTCGATAATATCGCAAGCGTTATTGCGATAATGCGTCCCGATTCATTGTACACAGCTGCGTTTTTATCGTCCGATAATAACGCGCAGACGGACGCAGCGTCCCACTTCTATTGCGGCGTTATTATCGCAGCAGATGTGTAACTACATGACCATCCTAATACAAAATGTACTGAAAACAGATATCGCAATATCGCTTGCGGTATTGTCGACCGATATACTTCCATTGCGGCGTTATTATAGCAGCCGTGTGTAACTACATGACCATCCTAATACAAGATGTACTGAAAACAGATATCGCAATAACGCTTGCGATATTATCGACCGATAATAACGCGCCTGTGTGGGGGATCCTTTGTTTTCGGACGGTAGCGCACAGGAGGCTAGACGAAAGAAAATGGGGTTTTCCGTTATGAAAATGCCGCCACGAAGAAATTCCACGAATATCTATACAAATATCTAACCAGTCAACAAAATAAGCACGCATGCAATCATCTAACACTGTATATATTTTGACTAGTAGGGCGCGTAGCGGCGCGGGCCACATGTAGCCCACGTGCTGTCTTCCCCCTATTTGCCTTCCAACTTTTAGTCTCTTCAAAATGCACGCACCGGAGGTCCTCGTATAAGGAGCACTCCCACAAGACATGGGAATCCTCCGCCAGTCCGCCGAACCACTCGCCACTGTACATGAGGGTAAACGGTAAACACTCTATAACCTTGACCCTCCTGATGGTCTGCGGGACGCGGGGTGGGTGATGCGATTGGCTATAACGATACGTCAGCGCTGCCGGCGGACAGCGTCAGACTTGCTGATTGGTTGAGCGACTCCCGCCCCGCGTCCCGCAGACCATCAGGAGGGTCAAGTTTATAGCGGTTTACCTGTAGTCAGAATGCTATAGTAGTGTTATTATCTCGCTGCAGACTCGGCCATAAAGCGTTCGAGTGTTTCGCTTTTGTTGTTCACTAAAATACAAAAGCAGCAGTGAAGCTCAGCAGTGAAATACAAAAGCGAAACACTCGAATGATTTATGGCCAAGTCTGCAGCGAGATAATAACACTACTATAGGTTTTACAACCCTCCACCACCCATGGCCCAATCAACCTCGCGGTTATGGGGGCCGAAACGCGGGAGGGCGCCCGTTCGGTACTTGCTCTTGGCGTGTTCCCGGGGCGCCTTCTTGACTCCCTACAAGTTGTTTCCTCTCGCTCCTTGTCCCTATGGACTCACTCTCCCCATTCTGGGGCAGGACGATACAAAATACGGACTCGCCGCGCCGTCGCTGTCCACAGCATAAATTCTCTGGTTCTCTTCTACTACTATAGGTTTGTTGAATCTCACCTGTATCTCAGTCCCGTTGACGCTCTTCGTTTGAAGGCGCACGTCCACCTTGTGCAGTTCTATCAGCCAGATGGCCGGCACCACCAGCCCCAGGTAGATGAAAACGGATGGACAGAACCTGGTAACACCAGAACAGACCATCAGTGGACAGTGACCCAATAATACGACATTTTGACGTGACAACGTCTTATAAATCGATAGAGCCGGCTGCACGCACAAAAAAAAATTGGTTGTCTGTAAAGTCGGTTTACTGACGATAGTTGAACGTGACAACGTCTTCTTTGTCGCTCGTTCCGCGCTCGCGAGGTAACGCCGCATGAGCGAGGTAACGCCGGTAACGCCGTATGAGTCATGTTTTTTTGTGCGTGCAGCCGGCTCTATCGATTTATAAGACGTTGTCTCGCTCTGAGGCGTTCCATGTAAGGCTTGAAGTGCAAGCGAGAGTTGTCACGTTCAACTTTCGTCAGTAAACCGACTTTACAGACAACCAATTTTTTACAAAAAAGATGGATATGAAAAACAAATGTTAGTGCAAATGTTATGAAAAGAATTGGTCAAGTGCGATTCGGGCTCGCGCACTGAGGGTTCCGTGCTATAGACATTTCAATCCACGACAGCGCGCCCCTCTCTCTCAAACTCCATACCATACCTACTAATCAAATAAAACAAAAGCGATTTTGACAGAATGGGGCGCGACGTCGTGGATTGAAATATCTATATCAAACTAATCCCAATCACCAATTCCAATCAAAACACCTGTGCCCACCAAATTCAAAACTAGCAAAAAATCACGTTTGTTGGTATGAAAACTCCCTCTTTAAACAGATATTTTAATTTTTATTTCACAATTTGTTTTTAAAGTGAATATAATTATAACTAAGCCATTGTCAATATCGAGCAAAGACAAATTACGTTTGTGGTAGGAGCCACCTTATATTTTTTATACTACTTTTTTGTATTTGTTGTTATAGCAACAGATTACAGAAATAACTAGAAGGAAGTGAAGAAAGAAAAAGTGTCTAACTATCACGGTTCAAGAGATACAGCCTAGTGACAAGACGGACGGGCGGACAGACGGCGAAGTCTTAGTAATAAGGCCCCGTTTGTACCCTTTGGGTACGGAACTCTAAAAACACTATTATAAAATAATGTTTTAAGTTTAGTTTAGTTGTTAGTGAGAAAAGATACCAACTTTGGTCATTCGTCTTTTGCGTCAGCGTCGTCGTCTAAAGTGTTAATGTCAGATTACAGCCCGCTTGACATTTCGCAGGGTATTGTAAAGGGTTAGCCAAATGGAACGTACAATTAATTTTCGCCTTACATAGTACATACCTATGCCTGAATAGCCATGACATTGGATCGTTCGTTCGTTTCAGCCAACAGACGTACACAGCTGGTCAAAGGCCTCCTGCAATGACTTCCAATCCAACCTACACGGTTTTGTGCCACCTATATTTGGCGACTTCCTGTGAGTTGTGACTCTTGAAATTCATCAGTCCATTTGGTAGGAGGTCTGCCAACACTGCGTTTTCACATTTTGGGTCCCCAACTTCCGTCGGTTCTGCGAGTTATGTGCCCGCCTATTGTTATTTCAGCTTCGCGATACGTTGAGCTATGTCGGTGACTCTGGTTCGTCTACGGATCTCCTCATTCCTGATTTGATCACGTAGAGATACTCCGAGCATAGCTCTCTCCATCGCCCGCTTTGGTATGGTGTGCCGCATGTCAACATACCATGCTTAATAACTTACATATGCAAAAATAATACAACAAAATAGGATTCTTGCCTCCGTTTTCTTAGTTCACTCAGTGAGGGTTGCTAACTAACAAACTGAACAATATAGAATCAGCCCACTATGACCTGAGGCAATTCAAAGAAGCCCGTAACGGGAATCGAAACCACGACCCCTCCAAAAATTCAGTCTACCGCGCCTGTCCACAGATTACTCATAATCATTATGCCCGCTAAATAAGTGTTCTGACGTTGTCAGAATTCGTTATCTGTGACACTAATGGCGCTTCCGGTGCGGGCGGCTGTCTACACACCCCTAATTTAGGGTGCCATCAAATAACGCGACATGACGGCTTTTAAGACCATAATTTAACATTAACTACACGCGAAATTGAACGTATGGATTTGGTCTCTACAAGTAGTCTTTTTTTGATCTTTCTGCAATCAGTCCTTAAACTATTAGCAGATTGGTAGGAAAGTTTAATTTGTTTTGCTTTAATCCGGGCCTTAAAAGATTCTATATGGTACAATATGCAGGAACACTGCCCACATGGAACACCACACACAATTTTCCAACACTTTCTTTGAGCTGTTTTCCTCAGGAAATATGGTTGTTTTCCTCAGGAAATATGGCTGTTTTGCTCAGAAAATATGGCAGTGGCGATGTTTTTTGTTTGTGACCAGTCCCGTCTGTCACAGACAGGTTATACCTATTTATCATCTTTTGCCGGTGGAGACGATGGGTTCCTGGAGTAAGGAAGATAGTGTTAAGGAAATGGCCACTCACCATTTCCACTCCTGGTTCTCCTGGTGAGAGTGAAAACACCCTCTAAGCAGCAGGAACGGTGACGTCAGGTACCAGAGTCCAGAACTCGTTTTATATATTAGAAAAGATATTCGTCATACTTTTGGCGGTGGAGACTATGGGCTCCTGGAGGGAGGAAGATTAGGTCAAAAAAATGGCCACTCACCATTTCCACTTCTGGTTCTCCTTAATGGTCAGAGTGAAAACACCCTCTAAGCAGCAGTAGAATCGGTGACGCCAGGTACCAGAACTCGTTTTATATATAAAAAAGATATTCGTAATCCTTTTGGCGGTGGAGACGATGGGTTCGACGAGGAAGATAGGGTTAACAAAATGGCCACTCACCATTTCCACTCCTGGTTCTCCTTAATGGTCAGGGTGAAGACACCCTCGAAGATCAGCAGCAGGATCGGTGACGCCAGGTACCAGAACTCGTTGTTGTGCTTGAAGAACGTGACCTGCCATATCGCGATGATCCCGTGCGAAGCGAACACCAGACGCGTGATCACAGCTTTGATGGTGGCCAGAATCTTGCCGATGTTGGCCATTTTTACTTAATTTTTTGTTTGTTTTCTAAAAAGTAGATAATTACTGTTCTTTAAATACTTTTTAAGAAGGATTATTATTATTTGTTCACTATACAAGAAAACGAACGCAATTAATATAAGTAAAAGAAAGGCAACCTCATCGCTTGTAGCGATCCTTGAATAAAAGTGAAATGCATTTTTGGTGCCTTTTTTACTCTACTATCAAGGAAGTGTTTATATAATTCGTCTGATTACGACAGTTCTACACTCTATAGTGCCTAATAAATGCCCTGTCTTGCCTCAACCCATTTTAAGTACCGACATAACATAGAAAATCTTGGATAAGTTCCAAGTTAGTACGATAACATCTTAGGCTGCATCATCACTTACCATCAGGTGAGATCGCAGTCAAGTACAGTACGATTCACGAAAGATGAGCACAAATGGCGGGTCTTTTCTTCATGTACACTCACGAAGAAAAGACTTAAGCCAAAATAATATTTTAATATTAGTTAAATAAGACCATATAAATTATACTTATTAGTTAAAATAAATAAGACCATAATATTAGTTAGATAAGTCCAGAGAGACCTAAAATATGACTTCTGCGCATGGTCATCTTTCGTGAATCGTACTGTACTAACTTGTATAGAGTAAAAAATAATATGCGAATTTCCTTACTATGTTTTAATTCAGCGCAAGTGATCTTTTACAAAACTACTATGTTATCAATGATGATAGTCAACAGAATTTGTTGAGAACTTCACCTGCTTGTTTTAAATAAGGTTAAACCTTAGGCGATGAGACGTACTATCACAGCTTTAAATGGGTGGCCAACTGGCCAGAATCTTGCCTTCTTGACCAGTTTCATTTAATTTTTTTTTATATTTTAAGTCAGTTTTTTAGTTATTTACAAAAATTATGCTTGTTGAGGATTTTTTGTGATTTTCTATATTGTTTTGCTTTCACGTTTTGATGTATTTATTAATTGTTCTAGATTTTTTTTATGCGGACTTACTAAGCAGACGGTTAGGTGAAGGCACTTTATTAATTTTACATAACTTTTTTATTTTTGTATTTTTTTAAGGCACTTATAAACTATCTCTATGATTTTATCTCAAGTTGAAACTTTCAACGTTACATACTTATAAGGTACATGCTATTTATATTGAAATAACATTTTAAATGTTATGTAATTTCATAAAAATATTTTATGCATTTTTCTTTATAACTTATATTCTTTGAACTGATTTTAGAAATATTTTTTTTTCGGCATTTGTTTTGAAGGCACTTTTTGATGTTTGTTAGTTCTTTTGAACTACATAACGAGTTGACTCGACTCCGCGCCGACTACAGTGTCTCCTGAAAAATCCCGAACGAAATAATACACTACTGTGTACTGAAAAATTTTGACGTACATTACTCTTTATTTTTTTGATTTTTTTTTAAACTGTAAAAGTTAGTACTTGACTGCGATCTCACCTGATGGTAGAGATGATGCAGCCTAAGATGTTATCGTACTAACCTGGAAGGGTAGGTAAATTTTCCCCAACGGTTTCTACAAGCATCGCATCGGAACGCTAAATCGCTTCGCGGTGCGTCTTTGCTGGTAGGGTGGTAACTACTCATGGCCGAAGCCTCCCACCAGACCAGACCTGAGCTAATTTAGAAATTATAAAATTCTAAAGAAATTGAATTTTATTGGAATGAAAGTTTCTTTTCAGACGGTACAGCGCAGGAAAATGGGGGTTTTCTGTCACGACAAAAAATTCCGACGTGAAGAAATTCCAACAAATATCCCATATACTATAAAAGAGTCATTAGCAGGACAGATTTGTTTTGCTGTAATTCGCTACTTGAAAAGATTCTGTATGGTACTATTGGAAATAGTAAACCTATTTGATAATCGATTACATCAAAATATAAAAAATAAGAAGAAAACGTTCGTGCGTTGACATTCGATAAAAAACATTCAAATAAAATATATTGTAACATGATTTAAGATATAAATAAAATGTTTATTTAGTAATATATATTCCACTGCTATTATTTCATTAGGTTATGGGCTTGCATTTTGTTCTAAAATAGTGTTGAACGAAAAATACGATGGAAGAAAATCATCAGTCTGGTTCCGGCCTTTGCGGTCATATTGAAAAGTTGAAAGGTACGGAAAATTTTGCAAATTGGAAATTTAAGATTAAAAACTATCTTGAATTGAAAGGCTGGTGGTGGGTCGTAGGAAATGAAGTTCAAACAAGCAAGCAAAAAGAAAGCTTAGCAGAAGTGGACACAAAAGTAAGAACTACGCTTTGTCTTTTATTAGAACCCGATTGTTTTACGCATGTGTATAGAGCAAAGACTGCTAAAGAGGTCTGGGAGAGTCTCTGTAAAGCGTATGAAGATAAGGGTTGGGGAAGACGTATCATGTTACAACGGAAAATATGGCAATGTAAACTTGAGAACTTCGAGTCTATGGAGAAATATATCTCGGAAATAATGTTTTTGTCAAACCAGTTGCACGATATCGATGCTCCCATTGATGATGACTGGATTGTATCTATTATGTTAAGCGGGTTGAGTGAAATATATAATCCACTTATAATGGCTATAGATAACAGTGGACAAAAACTTAGTCTTGAGCAAGTGAAAACTAAACTGATGCAAGAGGCAAATAGACAGAGGGGTGAATCAAGTGGAAGTACATCATCGCATGTGTTAATGACTAACAAATCGGACATGATTTACCAAAAATCTAAAAGCTGTTCGAAAGCAAATAAGCCGAAATTTGCCTACAAATGTTTTAAGTGCCATAGACAAGGCCATAAAGCATCGGAATGCAAAGAAAAGAAGGAGAACACAGCGGTAAATAAGTGTGCATCAATTTGTATGAGTACTTCAGAAAAGAAGCCAGTTAAGACGAATAGTTGGTTCATCGATAGTGGATGTTCCCACCACATGACCCACGATATAAGTAAGTTATTTAACTACCAAAAACAGAAAAATAACAAAATCAGAGTGGCAAATGGGGAGGAACTATCAGTCCATGGTGGAGGGAATGCTAACGTGAAAATCAGTGCAAACACAGAACTTGCATTAGATAACGTTTTGCATGTCCCCGAATTGAGCATGAATTTGATTTCTGTTAGCAAGCTAATTGAAAAAGGTTACATTATGAATTTCAATGAAAAAGGTTGTATCATAATGAAAGAGGATAAACAAATTGTCAAATGTCATGATGTTGGTGGAATTTTCGAATTAAAAGAAAATCAAGACGTAACATTGAATGTGACATTGTCAAGTCAAAATTTATCGAACCTTTGGCATAAGAGATTAGCACATTTGAGTAAACAATACATGAATAAATTACAAAATCTAGTGAATGGAATCAAATTTCAGCCGAATGATAAAATTGAACCATGCATACCATGTATCAAAGGAAAGACATGTAAGAAGCCTTTCAAAAATACAGGTACAAGAGCAAATGATGTCTTGGAAATAATTTATAGCGATATTTGTGGACCAATGGAAGAGCCATCGTTTAGTGGTTCGAGGTACATGTTGTTGTTTATCGACGACTTTACTCGGAAAACACATGTATATTTTCTGCAAAGTAAAAGTCAAACTTTTGATAAATTTCGCGAGTATAAGGCGGAAGTAGAGAAAGAGATGAACAAGTCAATTAAATGTTTAAGAACCGACAATGGGTCTGAGTACTGTAATCGTGTATTTGATAACTTTTTAAAGTCTGAAGGTATAAAGCACCAGACGACGGCCCCGTACACACCAGAGCAGAATTCTGTAGCGGAGAGGGCTAATAGAACGATTATAGAGAAGGCAAGAACGTTGCTATCTGAAGCCAATTTAAAGAAGAAGTATTGGGCAGAGGCTGTAAATACTGTTGTTTATTTAAAAAATAGGAGTCCTACTAAGGCTGTAAAAGACAGTGTTCCGGAAGAGTTATGGTCAGGAAAGAAAGTTGATCTGAGTCATCTTAAGGTGTTTGGTTGTTTAGCCTATGGATTGGTACCTAAACAAAAGAGACAAAAATTAGACAGCAAAACTGTAGCTATGATTTTTGTGGGATATCCCAATAATACCAAAGCTTATCGATTAATGGATCGAAAGACCAATACCATCCATGTATTTAGAGATGTAGAATTTATAGAGAATGTTTTTCCTGGTGATAACGATGTACAAACGAAGAACACAGTTGTTCCTATAAATCTGGAGGAGGGACATAAAGAGTCTGTGCCATGTGATAAACCCAAAGAGGTTGACAATAAGGACGATGAAGTTAATACGATTGTTGAAACAAGAAAGAATAAAAATGAAACTGAAAACAATGTAGAAATGGTTGATGATGAAGACGAGACTAAAGATGTTGTTGAAAAAGTTGAACCGCGTTATAATCTTCGATCACGCAAAAAACCTGATGTAAATAATTGTATTTGTAATGCTATTGCAGACATTGACGGCGATCCTGTAACTATTGAAGAAGCATTGGCGAGACCAGATGGAGATTTATGGCAAAAAGCCATAGATGACGAGATTCGATCGTTAAAGGAAAACGAAACTTGGAAGCTGGTTCCTTTGCCGAAGGATAAAAAGCCTATTCATTGCAAGTGGGTTTTTAAAATCAAAAAGGATAGCGATGGAAATGTTGTTAAATATAAGGCTAGGCTAGTAGCTAAAGGTTTTACACAGGTACGTGGTGTAGATTATAATGAAACATATTCACCTGTAGTTCGAAGCTCCACTTTGCGGCTGTTATTCTCATTAGCTGCTGAATATGATTGGTTTATTGATCAATGGGATGTAAATACTGCTTTCTTATATGGCAAGTTGAAAGAAGATATTTACATGTTACAGCCGAAAGGTGCAGTTGTCAAAGGTCAGGAAACAATGGTATGTAAATTACAAAAATCACTGTATGGCTTAAAACAAGCTTCGAATGCGTGGTTTAACGAATTAGATACAACAATGTTAGATTTAGGTTTTATACAGTCTAAAATTGAACCATGTTTATATCGTAAAAGCACAAGTGACAATAAAATAATTATTGTCGTTATATATGTGGATGATATATTTGTTTTTGGAAATAGTGAGGAAGAGAAGCTTAACTTAAAATTAGGTCTTCTTGATAAATTCAAACTCAAAGATTTAGGTTCGGCTAGGCATGTTTTAGGAATGCGCCTGAGACGTGAAAATGGGGTTATTTTTCTGGATCAGGAACAGTATATTCTAAATGTATTAAATGAGTTTGGATTATCAGATTGTAAGCCTGCAGCTACTCCGATGGAGGTTGGTCTCCAGCTAGAAAAGGCTTCGGAGTCAGATATGAGGCCATATCAAAATCTGATAGGATGTCTAAATTACTTGGCAATTAATACAAGACCTGATATTGCGCATGCTTTGAGTGTTTTGTCGCAATTTAATTCTGCTCATGATGAATCACACTACAAAGCTGCTCAGCGGGTATTGCGTTACTTGAAAGGAACATCTAAACTTTGCTTGAAGTTTCAAAAATCAAACAAGGTTAGTCTACATGGTTATGTAGATGCGGACTGGGGTGGCGCATATGACCGAAAATCATTTACTGGTTTTATTTTTAAACTAGGTTGTAACTTAATAACATGGGAGAGTAGAAAACAGCAATGTGTTTCACTGTCTTCTACGGAATCTGAGTATGTTGGTCTTTGTCAAGCTGCTAAGGAGGCGGTATATTTACGTAATTTGCTAGGTGAGCTCCTCAATAATGATTGTCGGATTAGTCCAGTTTTGTTGTATAATGACAACCAACCATGTCATAAAATAGCGAACAACAAAATGAATCATAATAGAACAAAACATATAGACATAAAATATCATTATATAAGAGAGGCAATAGCAAAGAATTATGTTAAGATTGAATATTTGCCAACTGAAGAAATGGTGGCCGATATTCTAACCAAATGTTTACATGGCCCTAAAATTAAACATTTTTTGTCAGAGTTATGTTTGAAAATATTTAATTAAGGGGGCATAGCACATAATTTTGATTTTATTTTGTCTTTAATCAAATATTTTCAAATTTGGTGTTAACGAATGTAAAGGCGTTTTTATGATTAACTAGAGT
Source organism: Coenonympha arcania (assembly GCA_036785405.1). Classification (NCBI taxonomy): domain Eukaryota; kingdom Metazoa; phylum Arthropoda; class Insecta; order Lepidoptera; family Nymphalidae; genus Coenonympha; species Coenonympha arcania. Next base: position 2,915,103 of record CM072081.1, read on the forward strand.
AAGGGCGCGATGTATATTTTTAAAAAAAATTGTGATGTAATAGATTAAGGGCGCGTATTGGAAATAGTAAACCTATTTGATAATCGATTACATCAAAATATAAAAAATAAGAAGAAAACGTTCGTGCGTTGACATTCGATAAAAAACATTCAAATAAAATATATTGTAACATGATTTAAGATATAAATAAAATGTTTATTTAGTAATATATATTCCACTGCTATTATTTCATTAGGTACAATATGCAGTAACACTGCCCACATGACACACCACACACAATTTTCCAACCCTTTCTTCGACGCACGTTTTGTCCCGACACCGGGACATCCTCAGGAGATGTTGACTTCACAATGCGAAATTGTAGAGACTCTACGATTTCGCATCGTCCAAGAAAGGGTTGGAAAATTGTGTGTGGTGTTCCATCTGGCCAGTGTTCCTGTATTATTGTACGAATAAGTAGCTTTGTAAGAATAGCTTTTTAATACATTTGCTCAAAAAGAAGACATTTCCATGTGTGTTTTGGGTGCGGAAAGTTATTCTTTTCCGCACTAGTCGCAAATATATTAAAAAATGTCGTTCAATGCACGTACGGAATTGTCATTTCTACTCGTCCCTATAGTTGATCCGCGCCTTCGGCTTGGGTCATCAGACCGGGACTCGTAAAAATATGATAAACTTTTCGCACTTTTATTGAAATGTACTATTGCATATTGCCGTAAAGAATTTAAAAACGCGCAATGTAAATCGTGCATTTCGTCCAAAACATTTATTCCAGAAAAACCTTTGCGCGCGCATCCCTAAAATTAACCAATTGGGAAGATGGGCGAAAGGGCTGGGAGTGTTACCAACTTAACGATGCGGTCTACCAAATAAAGAAAGTACCTTATGTCTATTGGGTTAAGAATTATATTTGTGTGAATTTAGTTTTCTTATTGGTTAGTCTGGTTGTGTTAACACCTTGCCAATACAGGTAAGAAAACAATACGAAACCTTATCTCGTACAAATACGGTTGCAATTCGTATAAGCATTGCTATTCTACTGCGTTGAAAAGATTGGTAGTTTTGCAAATCGTTATGTGCACTTATGTAAATTAATATACGATCTTAAGTACATTACAAATAAGGTATAAATTTGTTTGAAAATTTATTTTATGTTTGCAATAAGGGTAGGAAAACTGCAAATTTATATATATAGTCATGAAAATTGCTATACGATCTTAGGTTTCTTGTAGTAAGGTTTAATTTAGAGTGAGCTTTTGGGTTTTGGTGTGTTCTTTGGTTGGTTTTCGGGGTTAGAATAAGTTCCGATGGTCATTTGTGAGGAAATAAAAGGTGAGTCATCGTTTCAGGTTAATCCGCTGGTTTTCTTTGGATGTAGGATTAGATTATAGCTATTCATATTTATTAGCCGTTGCATGCGACTCTGTCCACCTTTTATAGGGTTCCGTACCCAAAGGGTAAAACGGGACCCATTACTAAGACTCCGTCCGTCTGTCTGTCACCAAGCTGTATCTCTTCCGTGATAGTTACACACTTGAAATATCCCTAGATGGTTTATTTCTGTTGCCGCTATAACAACAAATAGGTACTAAGAAATAGAATGAAATGCTCCAGGGGGATGATTATTTTGCTTATTTTTGCTCGATGTTGATAACGTAATTAACATAAATATTACTTTGCTATGAAAGTCACGTCTCTTATTTTATAATATTTTAAATTATTTTGGTGAAATATAGGTGATTTTCCAAATGTCATTTTACTGCGAGGAGGCTGCATCCAGATGTGGGCTTAATAGTGTTTGAGGCATACTATAGCAGTATTATTATCTCGCTGCAGACTCGGCCATAAATCATTCGAGTGTTTCGCTTTTGTTGTTCACTAAAATATAAAAGCAGCAGTGAAACTCAGCAGTGAAATACAAAAGCGAAACACTCGGATGATTTATGACCGAGTCTGCAGCGAGATATAACACTACTATAAATTGAGGTACTTAAGTTATCTGTCGTGTTCTATTAAAAATTCAATTAATATGGCTTCACGCTTTATTGAAATACCACTTTTAAATTACACGATTGAAAACTTCGACGAAAGAATGGCGTAGCGGTACCGATCCTGCCGTCTACGTCGGAGGTCGTGGGTTCGATTTCCACAACTGGAAAATGTTTTTGTGATGAGCATGAATGTTTACAAGTGTCTGGGCCGTGCTATTCAATATTCTTAATACATATAGAAATTCTCTCGCTTTTCTTTTTTACCTCTTTCTTTTCTCCGAAACGGCTGGACCGATTTTTATGAAATTTTCAGTGTAAATTCTCTGGGTCTGGGAGCAGGTTGTTATCTATTTTTTATGTCCCTAAGTGAGAAAAAAAAACATGGCAAAACAACGTTTGCTGAGTCAGCTAGTAATATTGTATAACTCATGTCATATGTATACTATTAAATATTCTGTAATATGTATTAATTTCATTACTTATCTAGCCTACCCATAACACAAGCTATAATAGTTACCTACTGTAATAAAAGGTCTAGACAGGCAGACTGACAGACCGACAGCAGTGATCTTATAAGGGTTCCGTTTTTTTTTCTTTTGAGGTACGGAACCCTAAAAAAGCTTCCTTTGTTTGTGCAAATATTTCCACAAACAAATATACCAACTAACAATTATTGATAGATATTGCAAACTAATTAGAAATAGCAACGGTGTGAGCAATTATTTTCCAATAGCAAAAACATTTTCAATTTTACTTATCGACTTTGTGATATGTTAATATGTGAAAATGCTGCAGAATTTTAAGTTCGAATAATGTTACGGACATTTTTAATTGTTTTTTACTGCATATCTTATAATGGTGAGTGATATCTTTGACATTTAAGGTTGTTCAAATTTTTCTGGGGTTCAAATCCGGACGCGAATTTTTGACACATCGGTTACTCTTTTTGGGTTCCATACGTAAGATGAAATGGGATCCTATATATTTATCTGTCCGTCTGTCATCAGACTGCTTAGAACTGTGACAGTCAGACACTTGAAATTTTCACAGATGATGTTTTTTTTTCGCAACAACAACTACTTAATACAAAAAATAGAATAGAATAAATAAATATCAGGACATTACACAAATCGCAATCAAGCCCCAAAGTAAGCGATAGCTTGTGTTATGGGTACTAGATAACTGTTAAATATACATACATACTAATATACATAAATATAATATATTGAAAAACACGTCCAGACACTGGAAAATATTCATGCTCATCACACAAACATTTACCAGTAGTGGGAATCGAACCCACGACCTCCGACGGCAGGTTCGCTACCGTTACGCCATTCGGTCTTCGGTCAATACTTATTCAACTCCCTCACAATAAAGTGTTTATTGCTCGATTTTAGGGTTCCGTACCCAAAGGATAAAATACGGAACCCTAATTCGCCGTCCGTCTGTGACCTGTGTGTATCTCTTGAACTGTAATAGTTAGACACTTGAACTCTTGAGCGAACAGAGTCCTACGGCATTCGGTCGTCAGTATAAAATTTCTTATTTCACAGTTCATGAAACAGAAGCATTTTCAAAAGTATACCTACAGTTAAGAGATTTCAATGAAAATGACGATCATAGAGATGTACGAGATACCCCAAATTCTCTAAACTCTAGAACTTACAATGACATCGAATTAATTTCTAAAGCTCTTCAAATAATAAAACAAGAAAAAAGTGGTGTTAACACTGTTGAAATCAATAAATGTCTATCTCTGGATGTTGGGAATACGAAAAATAAATTCAATTGCATTAAAAAACTTTTGTACGAAGGAAAAACTAACAAAAATAAGAAACCATACTTCTATATGAAAGTATATAGCAAAGGAAGACTTCCTTATAAAAACAAATACAAGAATAATCATGGTGTTGTAGATCTAACGAAATCGAGTCATGATGTGGAAAGATCTTTTCGTACTTTTTTTGACTTTTCCGATGATTATTTAGATATAAATGACCTTTTGAGAAACAATAATGAGGTAAATGAAGATAAATCAGTTAAATTCGAAAATATGAATAATGTATTTGAATTAATGCCAGCTGAAAATCCAAACAATTATTTTAGAACGCAAAGTTTTTCTTCTGACTATTTAGATACGGACGACCTTAGATTTGGTACAAAAATGGCTGACAATAATAATAACACTCAAGTTTTTAAGTTAATACCAACCAATAATGTAGTTAATTCGAGAAACTATAGTTATTATATTGATACTAAACGAACGAATCCAAAATTAACGGAGAAAAAACCTAAAGAAATGAGAAATGGCGAAACGAAAAAGAAATTGTATGTGTTTAAATTGATACCTTCAACTAATCCGAGGAGATTTAAAAATATTGCTGAAAATGATTTCCAAAAGAAGAAAATATTAAGAACAGTTTCAGTTGAAAGTGACTCTAGCGATTCAAGCGACGAATCTGCATCCAAAGATAAAGTAGAAGCATCCAAAGGAGATGAAAGAAAAGGTAAAAGCATAGATAAAAAACCAAAAAGGTTCCACGTTATAGATAAAAGTGTAAAGGAGGAATCGCCCGAAGAAGACACAAGCTACGAAAGTGAGATACCTATTCAAAGACCAATAGAAATACCAAAAAAAGAAAAAAAGGTCTATTACATGCAAGGGTCAAATAGAATTTTCAAAATCAGGAATGGTAGGCGGAGGTTACCACATTTTCTCCCGAAAAGGTACCACTGGAGTGAAGAAGATATGAAGAACTTGGAGAATTATTGGTTCAACGGACCTCAGGGGAAGTATTGGGGCGCATATAAGACACCTTATTAATAAAAGCTTTAGTAATAACACCTACGATTGTTTTCTTAAGAGCGTTAACGCGAAGCGGCGGGCCTCGCGTTTCGGACCATACTTTTATGGTATTCGTTGGCGCTGACGCAATTTTGCGCCGATAATTGTATTACAAAATAATTCATGGTAAAATACACAACTTATTAAAATAGTAAATAACCAGTGACATTGAATATTAATTGAATTAAATTACTATAATTCAGAAAATATAACAAAATATCTTGGATTTTATCTTAAAATAATACGAAAAATGCTAAAAATGACACTTTTCGGTTTATGGTTTTTGAATGAAAATCTAGGAAAATCGTGTTTTTTTTTGAGACACTTTTTAGTATATGTTAATTTTCTAAATATGTCATTGTTATAAGTTTGTGTTATGAAACTTGGCAAATATCTTGCATCTGCATAGAGCTTCTACCACAAGTGAGTAATAAGCCTTTACAAGAACCTTTCTAATGAGAAAGTTATACACTTATTTTCAAATATTTTTGAGACAAAAACTAGATTATGAAATGCGAAATAATATGATGGGCAATTATCTAATCAATAAGAATTGAACACTTATAAGTTACTTCGGAAATTGACAATTTTGACTCGAGCATAATTCCAACGCATGACAGTCTTAAACTGGTGGTTGGTCAAACCTAAAATCTGTGACAACAATTTTAGGCATACCCAGTCTTAGTTTTTTTTTGTTTAAATAAAATTATAAGAGAATTATAATAATTCTCGTTTTCGTTCTCTAACGTGTGGCACTATTTTTTTTAAGTAGTTATAATTTAAAAGCATAATATAATCAATTAAATAAACTATTATGAATCTATAGTAAAAACACGAGGAATGTAGCGTCCGCGAAAATGTACGTCACAGCGGAATGCGGATATGGTAGGTATATTTTCGTTTCCCGGCTCACTTTTTGAATTAAGGTACCTAAATAGTAAGAAGTAGCCATACTTTGACTCTAAGGAACTGGATTTTGATGAAGTGTAACGTCACAGATATGGCCGCCTACATTTGCGGCGTTTTGAAACCACGTTACATTTTAAAATTTAATCTGTTTCATTTTACAAGATTTTCTGATGAAAGTGGATCATCCGACAGTATTTACGGTGTAATTATTAAAAACTAAAAATAAGTAATAAAAAAAAATTTTTGGAAAGCTACGTGTAACTACAGTTTTTAGTGTAGGCAAAACCGAGCGTGTTTCAAGCTAGTTGAGATATTGAGGTTATGAATAAAACACAAGGAATAAATTGGAAAAAAATATATATTACTGGATAAAACAACAAAAATATCAACAATCTAATTGATCTTATCTAGAATGCGTGATTTAAATAATTAATAATAAATGACACAAAGTAACTAGAACATAGAAAACATCGTTCATAGGAATAATAGGCCAAGAGTCAGTGACCACATGTTTTTAACATTGAAAGCTTTCACTTTTGTGGAAACTTAAATGACGGTAAGTAACGGTCGTTGAGAGATTTGCCTTTCTTAGGGCCTGTTTCCAGACCAGACAAACTCTATCTAGCGAGTATATTTGAGGTTGAGTATATTTTTGTATTGGGAATCTGTCAAAACGTCAAGTTTATTCGTTAGATAAAGTTTATCTGGCGGTTGAGAAACAGGCTTTTACACTTCGAGTTTGTCCATTTTATTAATAGTTTTTGACACATAAGACAGATATAGCAATAGCGTGGGACCAGAGAAAGAGACCACTGTTTGTATCTCTCTGGACCCTATTGCTATATCTTATGTGTCAAAAAAATATGAATAAAGTCGGCAACTTACATTATTTCTCGTTATACTTTGTGGAACCTTCATAATATTAAACAATTTTAATAAATTCAAATATGTATATTAAAGTAGTAAAAAAACTTATTTGCAGTTTTCATTAAGATTTTTTTTAATACAACGTGACTAATTACAGTTCTTTTTGAAATAACAAGAATGCGATCTCTTGACGGCCGGAGTATTCAAAAACAGAATTTATGTTGAAATCATATAAATTGTATTTGTACCAAAATCATAGTCACTAATATATCATGATGATCAATGATTTTCCTAAAAGTATTCAAAACTATCAATAAAATATCTCACCGTCTCTTGGCCTATAAGAACATGAAATAATCATAATAATGAATTGCAATAAAAATTAATCTACAGCAATGTAGGATAATAATATTAATTATAATTAATACTCATAAAATGGCAACACCACAAAGAACTTCCGATGGAATACTACCAAAAAGTCTCGACGATAATACCTCCGAGTTTCCATCGACTGGTAGAAAAATGGCTTTGCACTGGCAACACATTATTTTTGCCGCCAAAAGGAGAGGAATGAGGGCATTCATTTTTGGACAGACATTTTGAAAAATTATCTTTTTTAGTATCTTTAGAATAATTTAAGGTAGCCCGCCAAATCAAACGTCGCTCGTTTAAATTTTCGTAAATCATAAATTGTTCAAATTGTTATAAAATCAGTTCGTTAATGATCGTTAAAATTTATAGATCGCCCAATTTAAAACTGGACGCCCCTCCACGTATTTACGCTAGCACTGAAAGAATAATGTAGTGGAGAGGTGTTCATCTTTAAATTAGACGATCACTGTGTAATTCTTCTTTATTTAAATGTGTTTTGCTCTTGTTATTGTATTAGTGAAGTACATGTCAAATTTTTAAATAAATTTACTTTTCTTTATTTATTTAAAAATATCTGCGTTTATTACGTACATTTGCAAGTGATAGATAATAGAACTAGGTGTCAATTTAATTTCAGAACGTTTGGTGCACTTTAGTTTTAATTATATTTCTCCTCCACGTCTTTACGCTTACATGTTGAAAGAATTATGCAGTGTAGGCGCATTCATTTTTAAATAATATGATCTCTACATAATATTCTTACATCGGAACTTTTACAAACACCCCCAAAAAATTTCCCACCGCTCCCGGCCTATCCCATAAGATGTGTCGAAAAACATGATAACAAAAATCAGTTAGTAATTGTTATAACTATGATAATTATTTTATTTCTATACACAAAAATTCTTTATAAGCTCTTTATAAAGATTAAAACATAGTGCTTTCGCTTTGAAAAAATACTGAAATAATATTTGTGGCAGTCGAATTATATTTTATAAAGAGTTTTACCAACTGTACAGAAGATATTATTATTACTTCACGCAAACATAAGTGCAGTAACTATATTTCCTCACTTTCATGGTCCGATAAATAATCATGGTAATAATATCGATATTTTCCATGTCACTGGTTTTTTAATATTTTCAATATTCTATCAAAGCGAATTCAATTAATTATAGCTAAAAATTATATTATTATAAGACATTTTTATATCATACGAGGAAAGCGTAGGCAAGTAAAAATCGGTTTTACCGTCTGTCTATACGTCGAAAAAAAGTTACCAAAATGGTAGAAATTAATGAAAAAAAAACGTTTATAACAGAAATATCGTCGGTCATAAAAAAACTTTCTAGTGTATTTTTAAAATAGGTAATGGTGAGTTGCTAATTTCAGCAATTTCTACCAAAATCGTAGAATCGTTAAATGTATGCAAGATGTTTCACTAAGTATTTTCAAAGTTATTTAAAAAGGAATTCAACATATCTATTCACTCTTTTCTTTAAAAGACGGACGAAACTCAGTTTAAAATATTCAACTATGATACTTTTAACAAAAAACCGCATAGTTTTCGGCATTTTAGGGACAATTAAGTATCTAAAGTATCAAAATGTTCCCATACAAATGTTGTACGGGTACATACATATCTGTATAAAAATCAATATACGGTTTAGAATTAAAATGCAATGCAAGGTTTTAGATATGTCTGAAAAAATCCTAAGTAACGAAAAAAAAATCAAAAATACGATACAGACAGACAGACAATCCAACCATGTCAATAAACTTATTTTGGTCGATGTACAAAGTATCAATTATATTTCTTTATTTATTTACTTCAATAATAATAATAATAATTAATTAATTAGACGTATTTCAAACTTTTTATTTATCAAACGTTTAGAAAACTGGCAACACTCAGTCTTTGTGGTAGAAAATCCAATTTAGTAATGCTTGCAACACTATCGCGAGGACGAAGCCGGCGAAGAGATCCCATGAGTGGGAAGAAGTGGGCACCCGGCCCACGTTCTGAGGTCTGTAGGCTGCGACCCGTTGAGCTAAAAAAAATAACAAAATTATTAGCTTATATTAAATCAAAATATGAAAAAAACAATATCCGGCTGTTTAGCCATATAATTGGGGCGAAATAAAAACACACTAACTTTGGCCGCTAGTTTGGTTTATTGCTGTTCACTCGAGCATGGTTGTCGAGTGACTAATCGAAAATGCAATGTCATTATACAGTTTAAATGCGCCTATACAATGTAAAGGCAATTAATAGTCCAGACAATATTGCTATGATTAATGTGGAGGCGAAAGCTGGAACACCGGCTGAGTTTGTTGTGGGCTTCTTCTCAGTTCATGGCGCATTTGAACTTTCGTAAACTTAGTTTTTAGTCGTAATTTATTTTCTCTTTGACACATGAAACAGATATAGCAATAGCGAGGGACCAGAGGGAGACAACTTTACCTCTATCTCTCTCTGGTCCCTCGCTATTGCTTTAACTGTTTCATGTGATTTCATGTGTTAAAGAGAAAATAAACGAAAGGAAAGAGTATATATCCTGAGCCAACAAGTAAGGCCAATATGAAATAAAAAAAAAGTAAATCATTCGATTTGTTTTGCCATTTCGAGGTAGGAAAAATAGTTTATTTTCTATTCTCAGATCTATCGTCAAAGAATTTCAGAGAAATCAAATCGGACGGTCTACGTTTACGTCTAACCATGCGCATTGACCAATGAGATGTGAGTATTTTATTTCCTAATCATTCGACTCGTGAATTAAACTATACGGTGCGAGTGAAACCCCCTGCTCGGGGCAGGGTGTGTGGTGTACCTTCGCTGATGCTGTCGACAGTTCTAGTGAGCCTCTCGATCGCCAGCGTCTGCTCGCGGAGCGACGCGTCTATCGCGAACAGCGTCTGCTTGAGGGTCCGCCTGCGAACACACACCACCGTTACATCACCATCGATATCCTCACCAATATTATAGATACTAGGGAATGATATCTTTTATGAAAAAAAAAAAATCTCAAATATGCTTGGAAATTTAAGTTCATGATTGCGTCGGTACGTACGTACGTACGCTGCGTACCGACGCGATCACGAACTCCTCGCGGGCTGGCAGTGAACACACTCGGTCGCACTCACGTGGAGGTCTTGGAGCGCCTGGCGAGCTCGTCGTGGCTGTCGGAGTCGCTCCGCTGCGCCAGCTCCCGGATGCGCGCCTCGCCGCTCGCGCGCGCCGGCACGCTGCGTACCGACGCGATCACGAACTCCTCCTCGTATTCTATCACCTCTTCAGGCTGCCAAGGGCTGGAAGTGAACAACATTAGTTTAAAAAGTTAATCTAGAGGAAAATAATAAAAGAAGGAAGCAAGGGAGAGGTTAAAGGAAATATTAAGCAAGGGAGACAATACTGAATTTCTTTCCATTTGAGCGAATCGAATCGAAATATCTCATACTAGACGCTCGTGGCTTCACCCGCGTGAATTTTAGTTTTTCGCAAATCCCGCAGGAAACATGGATTTTTCCAAGATAAAAAAGTAGCTTATGTGTTAATCCAGTATATAATAATCTATCTTAGTTATAAATTCCAGCCAAATCGGTCTAACAGTTTCGGCGTAAAGAAATATTTCCTCATACAAACTTTGGACTCCCGTTTCAACCCTTAAGGGGTTGAATTTTGAAAAATTCTTTTTAGTGCACCTCTAGACATAAAGAATCTATGTGCTAAATTTGGGGTCTCTAGACCTAGCAGTATGGCAGCAGGGAATTGATTGAATTTATTTTTGTCTTTCTCACTCTCACGGCGATTTGATAGGTGCGACATGCAGCGTCGCGGAAGAATATAGCAGAAAAACGACGTTTTACCTAATTACTCAAAAACTAAGCTGGTTATCAAAAATCCGTTCTAAGCGTTTTAGGATATTATTATTACCGATACATTAAAACAAAAATTACAATTACATCCATTGTAGTTTCCGATAAAATATAGAAAAACTGAGATTTTGGAGCAACTTTTGGGAGAACTTTCTATCGAGAAAATTTTATCCAATCGTGTTTCTGCTTCTTAGCGATTTTAGATTAAAGACCCAAAATACATGACGTGTAAATTTGAAAGTAATTTTCTTTATAGTTTTTGCATAAAACTTCATTCAAAATCACCTAAATACGGCTTGTAGGCCGTTAAAACACTTGACAGTTCGGGATGAAATTCGGCATACAGATAGGTATAATGACGTCGAAACCCTTAACAAAGGGTTTTCGAAATTTCAACCCCCAAGGGAGTGAAACTGGGGGTCACGTGAGCGTTGCCGCAGACGCGTTGGTGTGGTAAAAAGTTATATAATATAATCACCTTGTGTTACTATGATTGTATTTCCATCCTTGGTCGGTGATCCCTGAAACATCAAATAATATTATATTATACTTATTATACTAGCTAATCCAGCAGAGGTTGTTTTGCAACATAAATAACGATTTTGACTGCATTTTTGTTTGAAAGGTGAATTACTTCAAGATGGCCGCCACAACAAAATGGCGGATCACTTACATATTTTTTCATTACTCCCTCAGTCTCAATATGGGCATCAAATGAAAGAGCTTGACCAGGCCAGAAGGCGGAGCCATGCGCTATTGCGAAATTGCACTTATTGTGTCAACGCTAGAGTCGCTATTTCTTTAAATCATCTTGCTGAGTGAACCTTCTGTTCACTGCTATTATGCTATAATGTAGTCCAGTGCTATTATGTATTCCGTGGCTTGACATAAAAATCGGTCAAGCCCTTTTGGAGGAGTTTGGTAACAAAGACGAGACTTTTATATATTAACTAGCTGACCCGGCAAACGCTGTTTTGCCATATAAATTATTTTCTCACTTAGGTGCATAAAATATAGATAACAACCTGCTCCCAGACCCAGAGAATATACTCTGAAAATTTCATAACAATCGGTCCAGCCGTTTTGGAGGAGTTTGGTAACAAAGAAAAGCGACAGAATTTTATATGTTAGAAGAAGTTTTAGATATTATATGAGATTAATATTAGTTTAAGATATTATTTATTACCTATATTATAATTATTACCTTCGGGCGGGATGGCCGCGGGGTCGCGGTGGAAGAGGCGCGGCACCCAGGGGGACAGCAGGTTCCGAGCCCGCGCGCGCTGCGCCTCCTCTATTATCGTCTTCTGCTCCGTCGCTACCACCTGCGAATATCAACATTGAATGTTGGTAGCAGTGAGATTTTAGAGTCTCTAAATTTAGAGCATCTAAAGAAAATACTAGCCCTTTCACTCAGTCGTCACCACCTGCGAGTTCATCAACATTGAATGTTGATAGCAGTGAGATTTTAGAGTCTCTAAATTTAGAGCATCTAAAGAAAATACTAGCCCTTTCACTCAGTCGCCATGATCTGCGAGTTCATCAACATTGAATGTTGGTAGCAGTGAGATTTTAGAGTCTCTAAATTTAGAGCATCTAATGAAGATACTAGCCCTTTCACTCAGTCGCCACCACCTGCGAGTTCATCAACATTGAATGTTGGTAGCAGAGAGATTTTAGAGTCTCTAAATTTAGAGCATCTAAATAAAATACTGGTCCTTTCACTCAGCGATCATTAGTCATCCATTTTTAAATTTTTAAATTTTATTCCATTTTCTTTGGTTGGTTTGTTCTCAACTCCTCACCTGGTCTTCATTGTGGATGGCCTCAGACACCTTCACCCAGAGCCTCTGTGACTCCCACTCCTGCTGCTTGTCCAGTTTGACCAGGTACCGCGGCAGGCGCTGTTCCTTCAGGACCGCCACGTCCAGGAGGTTGGATTCTTCCTGGGGAGTTTAAGCGCAAGCATACTTAAAGTTTAACGGCCTACAAGCCGTATTTAGGTGATTTTGAATGAAGTTTTATGCAAAAGCTATAAAGAAAATTACTTTCAAATTTACACGTCATGTATTTTGGGTCTTTAATCTAAAATCGCTAAGAAGTAGAAACACGATTGGATAAAATTTTCTCCATAGAAAGTTCTCCCAAAAGTTGCTCCAAAATCTCAGTTTTTCTATATTTTATCGGAAACTACAATGGATGTAATTGTAATTTTAGTTTTAATGTATCGGTAATAATAATATCTTAAAACGCTTAGAACGGATTTTTGATAACCAGCTTTTAGTAGATAGTTTTTGAGTAATTAGGTAAAACGTCGTTTTTCTGCTATATTCTTCCGCGACGCTGCATGTCGCACCTACCAAATCTCCGTGAGAGTGAGAAAGACAAAAATAAATTCAATCAATCCCCTTAATATAATAGGTCCATTTTGGCATATTATGTCATGACGACGAGACTAATATTGCTATAAATTAAAATAAGAATCAAAATTTCACTCGCAGCGGGATTTGAACCCGCGTCCCAGCTTTCGCGGCTGGGTGCTCTGACCACTGAGCTTATGAGCCTTCGAAATTAGTTTGAAACTGTAACGTTTCACAAATAGATGGCGCTAGTCCTGCCTAAGGACCTAATATTACGAATCTAAATTTCAACGAAATCAACGATGAACCGCCCCACTCTGCCAAACTCCTTACGAATCGAAAGAAACATAAGCGATTTTGACAGAGTGGGGCGCGTCTTCGATTGAAATATCTATACTGTTATATTTTTAACAACTATAGTAAGTTATGTGTTGACGACCGAATGGCGTAGTGGTAGCGAACCTGCCGTCTGCGCCGGAGGTCGTGGGTTCGATTCCCACTACTGGTAAATGTGTGTGTGATGAGCATGAACGTTTTCCAGTGTCTGGGTGTTTTATATTATATTCATGTATATTAGTATGTAAGTATATCTATCAGTCATCTAGCACCCATAACACAAGCTATCGCTTACTTTGGGGCTAGATTGCGATGTGTAAAATTTCCCCATATATATTTATTTATTTATTTATGTAAAAATAGTGAGGCCTATGTGAAATTAAGATATTTTGAGTGGGGAAAAAAGCAGTATTTTTACCCCGGTGCGCTTGTCCTTGATGTCGATGCGTCCATCCCAGTAGCCTTCTACGGAGGCGATTGTATCCTTCCCCTTCTTGATACGGCCCGAGATAGCGTTGGTCTGGTCCGCGCCGCCGAGGAATGGCTGTAAAGGCAACAGTATACATTATTATACTGGGTCATTCTGACCCCACAAAAAACTACTTAACGGTGAGGTGCGGGGTCTATTTTGCATCGTAAACTTATGTCTATTTTGCCCCGCAAGTTATGAAAAAGGATTCGGGGTTATTATGACCCGACAGTAAACTACGTGAGATGAGGTACGGGATCTATATTGCCACGTAAACTTATAAAAAAGGATACGGGGTCATAAAGATCCGACCTTACGGTGAGGTGCGGGGTCTATTTTGCCCCACAAAGTTAAGAAAAAGGATACGGGGTTATTATGACCCGACAGTAAACTACCTTACGGTGAGGTACGGGGTCTATTTTGACCCGTAATACTTAAGACATTTATTTTTTCTAGTAAGGAACGACGTTCAAATTACCCCCGATGCAGTTAGCTACGGATCACTATATTTGACGATTAAAAAATATCTGTGTAATTGCCCCTTTCCTACTTGAATAGACGGTGAAACATTTCTTGCTCGCACTGAATTCAGCATTTTGGTGCCCGCCCGGAGTGAAAGTCTCGGAAGTGGTTACTTTAACTCAATATAGCAGTGAAAATGTCAACAAAATTTCATAACAGAAATTTCAGCATAACCAGGCCAGTCTCACTTATCACGTGACGGTCCCGGCTACAAGTAGGGGTCCGGACTTCAATATTTCAGATGGTTGCCGCTCGCGGGCCGAGTTACACGCGCTAGTTCTGTACGGTCTATTTTACGCGCAGTCTGACTACGGCAGCCCTAGTACGTCGTAAGAGATAAAGTTAGGCGATAGAAAGAGAACACAACATTGCGTTTGTTGCGTGTCGATTCTGATGGCGGGGCCAGGCGCTATTGCGAACTGAATTGCACTTTTTGTGTCAGCGCTAGAGTCGCTATTTCTTTAAATCATCGTGCGGAGTAAGCCTTCTGTACTTGTACTATTTAGTGTTCTGTGGCATAACAGAATATTCTCACCCTCAGTTTGAATTCCACGTCCGCATGGTAGCCCGTCTGCTGGCATATCACTTGCACCTGGAACATGAAACCACGATCATTAGCAGGCGTTCGCTTCGGCTAAGATTTATTAGAACTTGTTTTCCCCTGGTGCGGTACGGGGGTTACTAATTCACGATGCAGTACGGGGTCTATTTGGCCCCATGAGACTGAACTTGAGAGTAATTTGTTTGGCTCTGGTGCGGAACGAGATGCAAATATCTCCGGATGCAGTTAGCTACGGATCATTACAATATATTTTGATGTTTGTTGTTTGTCTGTGTAACTGTCTATTTCGTACTTCAATATTTGGCAAAAGATTTCTTCCCCGCACTGAATTTAAGATGAATCTCAGAATGAAAGTTTTGGATGTGGTTATTTTAAAATCTACATCAGATGGATAACTTGTTGTTTCAGGAACGCAATTTCTACATTTTAAGATAGAACAACAAAAGTAGTTGTTGTTCTATCTCAAAATTTGGAACTAACACACCTGCTAGTAAGATGTAACTAATTCTGTTACGGCCCCTTGCCTGTCCAGATGAGGGCTCAGTTCCCGGGCCCATAGAGGAACGAGCCCGGACAGGTCGAGGGGGGACCGACTAGTGAGACTACGCGGGATCACTAGTGTACGATCAGTCTCGGGTCAGATGACGGCATCCAATCCGAGTCGGATAGCAATCGAGTCTCACTAGTCGATCAGTGGAAATAGTAATCAGCGACTTTTACTAGACAACAGGTCGGCCACTACGGCTGATACAATACGCCACCGGACGCGGCCAACTATAAAAATAGTTTAAAATTAGTAGGTGCTTATTGACTGACCTTGATCCCGAAGCGTCGGCCTTGATACGGAGTCCTCTGTAGTAGATGTGTGACAGTGTGTGACGTGAAAGTGTTAAGGGTATGTACAAGGGTGCGTGTGTGTATGGGACTGGCAGAGCCGTCTGACCTCCGCTTCAATCAGCCTCCAAACACGAAGACCACACGCGCAGGAACCCACTTTCCGTCGGCTACCGGTTCGAAGTGCGAAAGGGACCGCACCAGCGCCCCAGCGCGCGAGAGAGGGGGCGCGGCAACAGACAAAAAACGCAGTGCGAAAAACAAGTCAGGCGCATCAAAAAACGGACGTCCCGTTGCGATGTTATTCGATGACTAAACACCCGCGCAAATAGAAACGTGGCTACTCAAACGTAGTAATTTGCGTCTCGCGACTACGCGTTTCAAGGACGACACGTGATCAAAATTACGTCAGCCACGCGCGGGGGACCGCTAAGTTCGTCGGTCGACAGCAGACTGAATGGTGCTTAATACTGGCGCGCACCGAAGTCGCCGCGTCATTGCAGGCATAAAAAAAATCTCGGCGACCGATGCGCGAGCGGGATAGGAAGATTGGCGTTTCCGCGAGTTGGAGCGGGAGCGCACGATTCGATACAAAACGCATGCAGCAAAAAACTCGCCGTAACCAAAGCGTGAGCGAGACGCGCCGATGAGGGCTTCCGCGGGTTAGAGAGAGAGAACACGATTCAACACAATACAATAGGCTCGGCGCTCGCGCCAGCTACTCTCGCGTAAACAATCCCCCGCTCCGAATCTAAGAATGTAGATTCGCTAATCAATAGGCAGTCGGGACAACGTGGCCACGGCACGTTGCAATACTGAGTCCCCCACAAATACCTCGGCCACCCGGGGAACGCCATCCGATCCAAATAGCAGTTTAACAATGCGTCCACGACGCCAAAATAGTGGGAGTAGATTAGGTTCTTTAAGCAGAACAAGATCTCCCACCTGGGGAGGGTTAGTTTTGTCAGTCCACTTGACGCGCTGCTGCAGCAAGTGCAAATACTCAAGAGACCAACGGTGCCAAAAATTTTGAGTCATTTGCTGCAACATTTCAAACCGAGACAACCGTGAGGTCTTGACCTCCCGATAGGGATACTCGGGCAGCGCGTTAAGAGGCTGACCAATCAAGAAGTGACCCGGCGTTAAAGCCTCCAAATCATTTGGATCGGAGGAGACGGGACCGAGAGGCCGAGAGTTAAGAACCGCCTCAATCTTGCAAAATACCGTGGACAGTTCCTCGAAGGTTAAGATGGTTTCCCCAATAACGCGACGCAAATGCGTTTTAGCGACCTTAACAACAGCTTCGAAGATTCCGCCCCAGTGAGGACACGCCGGAGGGTCAAATTTCCAAGTAACTCCCATTCTAGACATGGCGGTGCCTACACAGTGCCTGTTCTTAACAAGGAAGTCAACGACCTCCTTCAAATAACGATCGGTTCCCTTATAATTGGTCCCGCAGTCTGTCCGAACCAAGTCGGGTAGGCCGCGACGGCTCACGAAGCGGCCCAGAGTGGCCACGAACGCCTCCGTGCTGAGGGCACTGACAAGCTCCAAGTGAACTGCCTTGGTTGCGAGGCAAACAAAGACGCACAAGTAGGCCTTAAAAGACCGAGCATTCTTAAGGTTAGAGCTCTTAACTAGAAAAGGACCGGCAAAATCGGTTCCAACACCGGCGAAAGGTCGAGCAGCCCTTACGCGGTCCGCAGGCAGGTCACCCATCACAGGCTGTGCAATGGATGCCTTCAAACGATAGCAAGGAATACATTTGAAGATCACGCTTCGAATGGTTCGTCGGCCTGCCAAAATCCAAAACTCACGCTGCAAAATGGCTGAGAGGGTATTGCAACCCGCATGAGCATTTTTAATATGATAATGAGTTATCAACAGATTGACAAAGGTGCCATCCTTTGGGAGCAGCAAAGGATGTCGCGCTCCATAAGGGAGGTTGGAGTTTTTAAGGCGTCCCCCAACACGTAGTAATCCGGAACTGTCCAAGAATAGACTCAGGCGAGCAAGGTGGCCCTTCAGTGGCGAGCCTCGTTTCAAAGACTCAATCGCTGACTCAAAGTGTTCCACTTGGATCACACGTATCCAGTACATCAACGCCTCTCGCCGTTCCAAGGGCGAGAGCGCCGAGTCTAAGTTTTTATTGAGGGGATCCCTGACATTATGCATGAATCGACGCAGCCAAGCGGTTACGCCGATCAGCTTGTCAAACGAGCTATACCGCTCCAATAGGGCGCGGTCATAAATGGGCCTATCGTTGACCACGCCAACCCTCAATCGCAAGCCGGGTAATTCGGCTGGAGCCTCAAATTTGTCCGGGGGCCAGGAGGATTCTGGGCCAGATAGCCAGCCCGGTCCCCACCAGAGTGGGTGGTAGACTAGCAAAGAAGCCTCGCAACCGCGAGAAGCGCAGTCAGCTGGGTTTAGTTCCCCGGGTACATGTCTCCATTTCAAGGGTGTGACAGAACTTTGTATTTGTGACACTCTATTCGCCACGAAAACTTCAAGATTATGGACCGAAGCCCGAAGCCAACACAGGACAATCTCGCTGTCCGACCATGCAAAAACGTCCAAAATGTTTACGAAGGGCTTCAAAGAAGCGTGGACGTGGTTTAATAACCGGTTCAAGAGTGCGGCTCCCGAAAGTTCTAACTTAGGAATTGTTAGACGAGACCTAATAGGTGCAACCTTGCTCTTAGCTAGGACAAGGTGCAACGAGACTTGCCCAGAAGCACTCACGGTTCGCAGATATACCACAGCTGCATATCCCTTCTCAGAGGCATCGCAGAACCCGTGTAAGCTTGCACGACATTTGCCCGGAGGCAAGAAGCATCTGGGTAAAGAGATTTGGTTGATGTCGGGAAGGGAGGACACCAAAGAGAGCCACTCTCTTAAGAGAGCACCAAGAAGAGGCTCATCCCAGCCTAACCCAGACACCCAAAGCTTTTGAAGAAAGCACTTGGCCAGAAAAACAACCGGAGTTATCCAACCGTTTGGATCAAAGGTGCGCGCCACAGTGGACAGGACCAGTCGTTTGGTCCAAGACTTCGGAGGATCATCTAACTTGACCCGGTACGTAAAAGAATCCTGAACGGGCTGATACTGGATACCAAGCACCGTCAGCAAATTGGGATTCTCCGGGTGTTCAAACAGGTGAGGATCCTGTTGATCCTCTCCAGGTAAGTCCTGCAAAACCTGAGGTGAGTTGGATAGCCATTTACGTAACTCGTACCCTCCGGATTTCAAGATGGCGATCAACTCGTCCCTCAGGATGCGAGCTTCCTCAACACTGGATGCTCCGGCGCAGATGTCGTCCATATAGACAGAAGTTTCTAGGACATCCGCTGCTCGCGAATAATTCAGTCGTTCCCGGTTGGCCAGCTCCAAGAGCGTCCTCATTGCAATATAAGGACTAGACCTAAGGCCATAAGTTGTAGTGTTCAGCTCGAACACGCGCACAGGATCACTGGGATTCTCGCGCCACAAAATCAGCTGGTAACGACGATCATCGCGATGCACTACCGATTGCCTGAACATCATTCGTATGTCGGCCACAAAAACCACCTGGTGCCTACGGAAGTTGGTGAGGATGTCAGATAGATCCTTAAGAAGTTTGGGGCCAGTGTGGAGACACTGGTTCAAGGAAACCCCATTAGACGTGGCCGCTGACCCGTCGAAGACCACACGAATTTTACCGCCTGGAGACTTCAAGACCGCGTGGTGAGGGAGAAAATAGTGCTCGTGAGAGCGCCAGTCAAATGAGGAAGGGGACATGTGCCCCAACGCCTCGTACTCCCTCATGAACTCAATATATTTCTCTCGAAATGCAGGGTCTCGCTTCATGCGGCGTTCCATGGACAGAAGTCTTTTTTCAGCTAACGCCCTTGAATGACCAAGGGGGGGGCGTGAGGCAAGGAAGGGTAGCCGAGTTACAAACCTGCCATCGACGCGACGACCTGTGTTATTCTGGTAGAATAACTCGCATTCCTGATGGAGGGGGTCTACCCGAGCCGCTTGAGGGGGCTCTTCAATTTCCCAAAATTTTTGGACTACATCGGAAAGTGCCACTCCAATAGTTTGGAGATGGTCCACGTCAGGAGGCAGGTTGGTCCATAAAACCGGACCGAAAAAACTAAACCCAAAGATAGTGAGCATGGCCGACAAACCATTTTTCTGCAATGTCCTAATCTCTCCTGACATGATCAAGCCCAGCACATCGGCGCCCAAGAGCAAATCAGTGGGGCCAGGTTCAGACCATGAAGGGTCCGCCGGGGTTAAACCCGACGCGCAATGAACCGCCGAGTTATGGATAGGAACGTTCGGGAGGTGTCCCACAATATCGTCAAGAACGTTCACATCGACTAGGATACGAAGGGGACCTTCGGCTGGACCAAACATAAGTTCTGCCCGACCCCTGGGAGTCGGAGGAACCGATCCTCCTATTCCTAACATTGGACGATTGTCCGGACTCCAGGGGAGCCCCAGCGTCCTCACCAACCACGACGATGCAATGCAGCGCTGTGAACCGAGATCTAGCAGCGCGCGTACCATTAGCCACTCACCGTTCGGGTTAAACACCCTGACCAAAGCCGTGGGCAAAAGTACGGTCTGGCAGACCGTCTTATGCTCGCTCAAATTGTCGGGTGAGGTGGCGGTGGTGGGAGCCAGGGCAGCAACTAGTCAACGGGAGTTGCCCCTTTCGGGCGACTCCTCCAGCCTCGGGCGCTCGTAGGGGCCAGCTTGCGGAACTTCTACCACACCAATAGGTGGGGTTCCCCCAGGGTACACCCAAGCGTCCCTCATGGGCTGAGGGGGTCTGGTCACGTACGACAGCCGCGGGACGACGTAGTGCGGAGGGGGGTGTCCAGACCATCGAGGGGGGTATCGCTCCAGCCTGGGGTATTCAGCCAGAGGAGGGGAGTACCTCCTTGGTTCAGACTGAGCGACGGCAAAACCTCCCTCAGGGTTGACAGAGGGCGGAACGCCCCCGCCCCTGGAGGGCTGCACCCCCGCCCGAGGGGGGGGTGAAGCCCTATCAAAACCAGGGGCCGGACGAACAGTGTTCGCCCCACGCCGTCCATCGGCTGGGCACGTGACCGAGGAGGAGCCTCCACTCCTGCCGGGTGTCTGTTCAACCACCTCCTGCCTGCCGGCACCATTGCGGTCGAGACAAAGAATAGGAAGGTGGTTGCCCTGACAGTGTGTGCAAGGCCGTTGGTGCTGGCAATTGCGTTGCAAGTGCCGACCTAAGCAAGAGTAGCACCAACGGCGCTCCCTCGCGATGGCCCTACGGTACTTGGGCGGTCTCTCCAAAAATTTAGGGCAATCGGCCGTTGTGTGCGTGGAAGCACGGCAATAGTTGCAGGGGGTTGCCTCGGTCGCAGCAAGGCCACTAAAGTTGGGGATTGTGCGGCGACCAGTCTGCTGCGCCACTACTGGCTGCTTGAAACCCCTGGTGGAAGTCGTGGGTTTAGAAGCGGGCGTCGGTCGCGCCGGCTCCTTTGCCGGTGTTCCCGAGGCCACGGCATTCTCCACCTGGCGGCTCTGTTCCTCAAGGAACTTTAAGAGGTCACTGAACGGGGGTATATAATTAGCCCCGTCCCCGCCGTACCTCTCTTCAAATCGGATCCGCAGATCGAGAGGCAGGCGGGACAGAACCAGGTGAAGAAGCCAGAAGGACCACTGATCCACCGGTAAGTCAAGTTGTCGAAGGGCGTTGCAAGCAACCACGACTGGGTCAATGATCACCTCCCGGAGACGCGCTAGGTCTTTCAAAACCGGGAGGGATATTAACTCCATCATGTGCGCGTCAGCAAGGCGGCGCACATTGGCGTAGCGCCTCTCGAGGAGTTCTCTGGCCGTGGAGTAGCTGGCGTCAGACAACTTCAAATGGCAGACTACCCCAAGTGCCTCCCCTTGAAGGGAGGTCCGCAAATAGGCCATTTTTTGGCCTGGGGATAGGTCGCGGCGGGTATGGACTAGACTGTCGAAGATGGAGATGAACCCCATCCAGTCTTGAAGCCGCCCACCAAAGTGTGGAAGGTCCAAAGTAGGCAGCCGACCCAATAGGGCGGGCTGCTGCTGCGGGCGAGGCGACTCGCACAGAATGCTCTTTCGAGCCTCACGATTCATTTTGGCCCCAGCCTCGAGCACATCGTCTGTGAACTCGAAGAACTGCTCGTAGTCCTTCTGGGCCGATTCTCGCGCCTCGTCGTCCTCCACTGTAGCAAGGAATTCCGAATAGGCCTCTTCAAAATGGGCTCGTCTGGCTGGGAGCTGCTCAAGGCGGTGGAGCAAGCTAGCCGTCCTGTCTGGACGAGTAATAAGCGCATGCGCGCTAGCTGCCCACCGCAGCTCATCCTGCATACGGCGCACCGGAGGCTTATGCGAAGGCATGGCGAGACTGCGCGAAGATAATTACAAGGAAGCACGAAACCGAAAAATAAAACAACAAGGACGTAGAACAAGCACAGATGCAAACACCAACACGTGCAGAACGCTAATCAAGGTCGCGGTTAACAAACGCACGGCACGCGGTAAATAACGCGGCGTTGCTACAAAAACGCGTGGTGTAGCGGTACAATAATCTGTGGCCGTTAACGCGGCGTATCGGTCCGACACGTGGCGTACCGCGCCTACAAACGTGTGACCGACAGAGATACGCGACGAATTAAATACGCGCAACAAATATCGATATCGACGCGCCGAACGTGTAAAAGCCGCTTAACCAAAAGGCGCGAAACCACGCTCTGCTACCAAGTGTTACGGCCCCTTGCCTGTCCAGATGAGGGCTCAGTTCCCGGGCCCATAGAGGAACGAGCCCGGACAGGTCGAGGGGGGACCGACTAGTGAGACTACGCGGGATCACTAGTGTACGATCAGTCTCGGGTCAGATGACGGCATCCAATCCGAGTCGGATAGCAATCGAGTCTCACTAGTCGATCAGTGGAAATAGTAATCAGCGACTTTTACTAGACAACAGGTCGGCCACTACGGCTGATACAATACGCCACCGGACGCGGCCAACTATAAAAATAGTTTAAAATTAGTAGGTGCTTATTGACTGACCTTGATCCCGAAGCGTCGGCCTTGATACGGAGTCCTCTGTAGTAGATGTGTGACAGTGTGTGACGTGAAAGTGTTAAGGGTATGTACAAGGGTGCGTGTGTGTATGGGACTGGCAGAGCCGTCTGACCTCCGCTTCAATCAGCCTCCAAACACGAAGACCACACGCGCAGGAACCCACTTTCCGTCGGCTACCGGTTCGAAGTGCGAAAGGGACCGCACCAGCGCCCCAGCGCGCGAGAGAGGGGGCGCGGCAACAGACAAAAAACGCAGTGCGAAAAACAAGTCAGGCGCATCAAAAAACGGACGTCCCGTTGCGATGTTATTCGATGACTAAACACCCGCGCAAATAGAAACGTGGCTACTCAAACGTAGTAATTTGCGTCTCGCGACTACGCGTTTCAAGGACGACACGTGATCAAAATTACGTCAGCCACGCGCGGGGGACCGCTAAGTTCGTCGGTCGACAGCAGACTGAATGGTGCTTAATACTGGCGCGCACCGAAGTCGCCGCGTCATTGCAGGCATAAAAAAAATCTCGGCGACCGATGCGCGAGCGGGATAGGAAGATTGGCGTTTCCGCGAGTTGGAGCGGGAGCGCACGATTCGATACAAAACGCATGCAGCAAAAAACTCGCCGTAACCAAAGCGTGAGCGAGACGCGCCGATGAGGGCTTCCGCGGGTTAGAGAGAGAGAACACGATTCAACACAATACAATAGGCTCGGCGCTCGCGCCAGCTACTCTCGCGTAAACAAATTCAGAATAAGAAAACCGAATGCAGAAGGAAAATAAAGCTATTTTTTTTAACAAAAGTAGTATATAATTGATAAAATTGACAAGGTGACAAGTTTAAAGTGGTGCATTTTCGCCCGTAAGGTGGTAACTAGCCACGACCGAAGCCTCTTACCTTGCCCCCTAGCTCCATGCTGAGCGTGCCCACGACGATGCCCTTGCAGTGCGCGTAGGGCGCCGTCGTGATGTACGTCTCGACCCAGTTCAGCAGGTGGATGCGCGCGCAGCGCTCCAAGATGCGGACGCTTACCTTGCCCCCCAGCTCCATGCTGAGCGTGCCCACGACGATGCCCTTGCAGTGCGCGTAGGGCGCCGTCGTGATGTACGTCTCGCCCCAGTTCAGCAGGTGGATGCGCGCGCAGCCCTCCAAGATGCGGACGCTTACCTTGCCCCCCAGCTCCATGCTGAGCGTGCCCACGACGATGCCCTTGCAGTGCGCGTAGGGCGCCGTCGTGATGTACGTCTCGCCCCAGTTCAGCAGGTGGATGCGCGCGCAGCCCTCCAAGATGCGGACGCTTACCTTGCCCCCCAGCTCCATGCTGAGCGTGCCCACGACGATGCCCTTGCAGTGCGCGTAGAGCGCCGTCGTGATGTACGTCTCGCCCCAGTTCAGCAGGTGGATGCGCGCGCAGCCCTCCAAGATGCGGACGCTTACCTTGCCCCCCAGCTCCATGCTGAGCGTGCCCACGACGATGCCCTTGCAGTGCGCGTAGGGCGCCGTCGTGATGTACGTCTCGCCCCAGTTCAGCAGGTGGATGCGCGCGCAGCCCTCCAAGATGCGGACGCTTACCTTGCCCCCCAGCTCCATGCTGAGCGTGCCCACGACGATGCCCTTGCAGTGCGCGTAGGGCGCCGTCGTGATGTACGTCTCGCCCCAGTTCAGCAGGTGGATGCGCGCGCAGCCCTCCAAGATGCGGACGCTTACCTTGCCCCCCAGCTCCATGCTGAGCGTGCCCACGACGATGCCCTTGCAGTGCGCGTAGGGCGCCGTCGTGATGTACGTCTCGCCCCAGTTCAGCAGGTGGATGCGCGCGCAGCCCTCCAAGATGCGGACGCTTACCTTGCCCCCCAGCTCCATGCTGAGCGTGCCCACGACGATGCCCTTGCAGTGCGCGTAGGGCGCCGTCGTGATGTACGTCTCGCCCCAGTTCAGCAGGTGGATGCGCGCGCAGCCCTCCAAGATGCGGACGCTTACCTTGCCCCCCAGCTCCATGCTGAGCGTGCCCACGACGATGCCCTTGCAGTGCGCGTAGGGCGCCGTCGTGATGTACGTCTCGCCCCAGTTCAGCAGGTGGATGCGCGCGCAGCCCTCCAAGATGCGGACGCTTACCTTGCCCCCCAGCTCCATGCTGAGCGTGCCCACGACGATGCCCTTGCAGTGCGCGTAGGGCGCCGTCGTGATGTACGTCTCGCCCCAGTTCAGCAGGTGGATGCGCGCGCAGCCCTCCAAGATGCGGACGCTTACCTTGCCCCCCAGCTCCATGCTGAGCGTGCCCACGACGATGCCCTTGCAGTGCGCGTAGGACGCCGTCGTGATGTACGTCTCGCCCCAGTTCAGCAGGTGGATGCGCGCGCAGCCCTCCAAGATGCGGACGCTTACCTTGCCCCCCAGCTCCATGCTGAGCGTGCCCACGACGATGCCCTTGCAGTGCGCGTAGGGCGCCGTCGTGATGTACGTCTCGCCCCAGTTCAGCAGGTGGATGCGCGCGCAGCCCTCCAAGATGCGGACGCTTACCTTGCCCCCCAGCTCCATGCTGAGCGTGCCCACGACGATGCCCTTGCAGTGCGCGTAGGGCGCCGTCGTGATGTACGTCTCGCCCCAGTTCAGCAGGTGGATGCGCGCGCAGCCCTCCAAGATGCGGACGCTTACCTTGCCCCCCAGCTCCATGCTGAGCGTGCCCACGACGATGCCCTTGCAGTGCGCGTAGGGCGCCGTCGTGATGTACGTCTCGCCCCAGTTCAGCAGGTGGATGCGCGCGCAGCCCTCCAAGATGCGGACGCTTACCTTGCCCCCCAGCTCCATGCTGAGCGTGCCCACGACGATGCCCTTGCAGTGCGCGTAGGGCGCCGTCGTGATGTACGTCTCGCCCCAGTTCAGCAGGTGGATGCGCGCGCAGCCCTCCAAGATGCGGACGCTTACCTTGCCCCCCAGCTCCATGCTGAGCGTGCCCACGACGATGCCCTTGCAGTGCGCGTAGGGCGCCGTCGTGATGTACGTCTCGCCCCAGTTCAGCAGGTGGATGCGCGCGCAGCCCTCCAAGATGCGGACGCTTACCTTGCCCCCCAGCTCCATGCTGAGCGTGCCCACGACGATGCCCTTGCAGTGCGCGTAGGGCGCCGTCGTGATGTACGTCTCGCCCCAGTTCAGCAGGTGGATGCGCGCGCAGCCCTCCAAGATGCGGACGCTTACCTTGCCCCCCAGCTCCATGCTGAGCGTGCCCACGACGATGCCCTTGCAGTGCGCGTAGGGCGCCGTCGTGATGTACGTCTCGCCCCAGTTCAGCAGGTGGATGCGCGCGCAGCCCTCCAAGATGCGGACGCTTACCTTGCCCCCCAGCTCCATGCTGAGCGTGCCCACGACGATGCCCTTGCAGTGCGCGTAGGGCGCCGTCGTGATGTACGTCTCGCCCCAGTTCAGCAGGTGGATGCGCGCGCAGCCCTCCAAGATGCGGACGCTTACCTTGCCCCCCAGCTCCATGCTGAGCGTGCCCACGACGATGCCCTTGCAGTGCGCGTAGGGCGCCGTCGTGATGTACGTCTCGCCCCAGTTGAGCAGGTGGATGCGCGCGCAGCCCTCCAAGATGCGGACGCTTACCTTGCCCCCCAGCTCCATGCTGAGCGTGCCCACGACGATGCCCTTGCAGTGCGCGTAGGGCGCCGTCGTGATGTACGTCTCGCCCCAGTTCAGCAGGTGGATGCGCGCGCAGCCCTCCAAGATGCGGACGCTTACCTTGCCCCCCAGCTCCATGCTGAGCGTGCCCACGACGATGCCCTTGCAGTGCGCGTAGGGCGCCGTCGTGATGTACGTCTCGCCCCAGTTCAGCAGGTGGATGCGCGCGCAGCCCTCCAAGATGCGGACGCTTACCTTGCCCCCCAGCTCCATGCTGAGCGTGCCCACGACGATGCCCTTGCAGTGCGCGTAGGGCGCCGTCGTGATGTACGTCTCGCCCCAGTTCAGCAGGTGGATGCGCGCGCAGCCCTCCAAGATGCGGACGCTTACCTTGCCCCCCAGCTCCATGCTGAGCGTGCCCACGACGATGCCCTTGCAGTGCGCGTAGGGCGCCGTCGTGATGTACGTCTCGCCCCAGTTCAGCAGGTGGATGCGCGCGCAGCCCTCGAAGATGCGGACGCTTACCTTGCCCCCCAGCTCCATGCTGAGCGTGCCCACGACGATGCCCTTGCAGTGCGCGTAGGGCGCCGTCGTGATGTACGTCTCGCCCCAGTTCAGCAGGTGGATGCGCGCGCAGCCCTCCAAGATGCGGACGCTTACCTTGCCCCCCAGCTCCATGCTGAGCGTGCCCACGACGATGCCCTTGCAGTGCGCGTAGGGCGCCGTCGTGATGTACGTCTCGCCCCAGTTCAGCAGGTGGATGCGCGCGCAGCCCTCCAAGATGCGGACGCTTACCTTGCCCCCCAGCTCCATGCTGAGCGTGCCCACGACGATGCCCTTGCAGTGCGCGTAGGGCGCCGTCGTGATGTACGTCTCGCCCCAGTTCAGCAGGTGGATGCGCGCGCAGCCCTCCAAGATGCGGACGCTTACCTTGCCCCCCAGCTCCATGCTGAGCGTGCCCACGACGATGCCCTTGCAGTGCGCGTAGGGCGCCGTCGTGATGTACGTCTCGCCCCAGTTCAGCAGGTGGATGCGCGCGCAGCCCTCCAAGATGCGGACGCTTACCTTGCCCCCCAGCTCCATGCTGAGCGTGCCCACGACGATGCCCTTGCAGTGCGCGTAGGGCGCCGTCGTGATGTACGTCTCGCCCCAGTTCAGCAGGTGGATGCGCGCGCAGCCCTCCAAGATGCGGACGCTTACCTTGCCCCCCAGCTCCATGCTGAGCGTGCCCACGACGATGCCCTTGCAGTGCGCGTAGGGCGCCGTCGTGATGTACGTCTCGCCCCAGTTCAGCAGGTGGATGCGCGCGCAGCCCTCCAAGATGCGGACGCTTACCTTGCCCCCCAGCTCCATGCTGAGCGTGCCCACGACGATGCCCTTGCAGTGCGCGTAGGGCGCCGTCGTGATGTACGTCTCGCCCCAGTTCAGCAGGTGGATGCGCGCGCAGCCCTCCAAGATGGCCGACGTCGAGTTGCCTGAAAAAAAAAAGACGTGTGGCACTCGGAGACTGCCGCGGTAAAGCTATTGCGTAGACGTTTTTATCAACTTAAAGCTATGCAATAGCTTAAGGCTTTAAGAGCTGGCAAACTGGCTCTTTTTTACGATGTTTAAGGCATTTTGTTTAAAGAACTGATCATCGAATCCTTACAAACAAAATATGTAACGGAAAATTAGGGTTTCTATCGGTATTGACAAGATAATGAATTTTCTCAAACCCTGTTTCAGAAAAAAAATTCCAAAAAGCGTCTAATTTTGTCATACTTTGAAAATTATCTGTAAAACGGCACAAGCTATTTAATAAATTCTTGCACACAAAAAAAGTACATAAAAATTACAACAACTTTGATTGACAGTTTTATTTTTAGGCCTTCTTACTATCGTGTAAAGTAATAATTTCCCCGAAATTTAAGTAAATCAGTGTGAACGCGGCTGCTCCGCCCCCCTGTAAACTGTCATTCGGCCTTCTTAAAGCCTTAAGTAACGCCGATACAACCAATGCCATCTATATAGACGAATTGCTGAACTAAAGAGAGAGAAATAATATTTTTAAAAGATTTATGTGTTAGGTTATTTTCGTTACGGAATTTCTGGATTCGGTCTCCACGTTTAAGGCCCGTGATAGAAGCTATATGCCATAACATTGTAATTTATGTCTAAAACCATTATTATACATCCTAATTTTACTTGCAACTAGCTATAGTGCGATTCTCTCCCTTTTCGCGTTTTATCTCTCTTTCGGTTAGGACACTTTTTAGCGCTGACCCGTCATCCTTAGTATTATATATCTATGCGCGTACCTCATAGATTACATCTATACTCTCAGTTTAGTTTAACTTCGCGATACGTCTAAGGGCGATAGGGAAATTTCCCTCCAGGCAGGTGTTATGCCTGGGGACCGCTTGTGGTCCAAGCGTGTGACGTCAGAACTTGTATTTATAGAACGCTCGTCGAAAGCTGCGTCAGCGTGTGCTATTGCGCTGGTCACGCCATCTATCGAAGACCGCTACAGCACAATGACTCACCATAAAACTTGGACTTCGCCAGTAAGCTGCCTTCTATGACGTAACCATCCTTCCTGTTTGAAATGTAGAACGCAGAAACGGGTGGATGGTGGGAAACCTGGAAGTTTAAAAGAAATATAATTTAACACGATCGCTGCGGCTAAGACGACCTCCCTGGCGCAGTGGCGGCGCGCTCGGATTCGAGTGGGAGGTCGCGGGTTCGATTCCCGCCACGGGCCACATTGGAATTTTATAATTTCTAAATTGGCTCAGGTCTGGTCTGGTGGGAGGCTTCGGCCGTGGCTAGTTACCACCCTACCAGCAAAGACGCACCGCCAAGCGATTTAGCGTTCCGGTGCGATGCTGTGTAGAAACCGTTGGGGTAAATTTACTTACCCTTCCAAGTTAGTACGATAACATCTTAGACTGCATCATCACTTACCATCAGGTGAGATCGCAGTCAAGTACTAACTTGCATAGAATTGAAAAAAAGATTTTTTAGAACTTTCCCCTGGTACGGGATTATTATGACCGGAAAGTAAACTACCTTATGATGCGGTATGGGTTCTATTACACCCCGTAAAAGTAGATATTTTTTTCCGATACGAAACGAGGTGCAAAAAGCTCCAGATGCAGTTAGCTACAGATCATTACATTACAGTAGACTAGAAAATATCTTTGTAACTGTCTCTGTCTTGCTTAAAAACGGCGAAAGAGTACAAGTTTCGGGCGGGATTATTTTAACCCCGTATACATTTCAAGATTTGGTATAAGATGCAACGCTAATTTCCCAAGAACCAGTGTCCTTAGCTCTTTGGGTTTACGGTATTTTTTTTATATTTATTTTATTATAGGACACACCAATGATAATAATTATTAATTATACCTAACGTAGTCATTAAAAATATTCGAATTTATATATCTGACCGGGCAAACGTTGTTTTGCCATTTAATAATATGAAAAATACATAAAAACCGGTCTAGCGGATTCGAAGGTGTTTCGGCCAACGCACTTCACAAGGCCAATTTTGTGGATGTTGCTGATTGCGGTCAAATCCAAGCAGGCGCATTTTATACCATATAATGACCACCATGCTCGAGTGAACAACATTAAACCAAACTCACGGCGAAAGTTAGTGTTTCATTTGCCCCAATTATATGCCTAAACAGAAGGGGTTTCGTTACAACTTACAAAAACTGTGACACAATTTTATACATTACAGATGTAGGTACACAGAACAACCCGGAGATACCTACTCACCTGTTCAGCTATATAGTACGTGTAGGTCTCGTTGTCCTTGTGCCGCCAGCAGCACCGGAACGTTTCGCCGAGAACCGGGTTGTACGGTTTCTTCAGCCCTTTGGGTTTCCGGTACAACCCGGAGATACCAACTTAGAACGCCTTGAATATTTGGCACACAAAATCGCGAAAAAACCTACATGCCCGTTGTTCTCAAAGACGTGTGAGGCCTGCCAGCCCACACTGAAGTCATAAGTTACAGCAGTTAACAAAAACTTTTGTTGAAATTTTCCGACTCGACCGATATTCAGTCGCAATTGAACAGTCCACATATTGAGACGGGATGACTTCATGATAAATTACAGTTGGCTAATTTCTTTAGAGATTGGCTCCATTAAGCTCACCTGTTCAGCTATATAGTACGTATAGGTCTCGTTGTCCTTGTGCCGCCAGCAGCACCGGAACGTTTCACCGAGAACCGGGTTGTACGGTTTCTTCAGCCCTTTCGGTTTCCGGTACAACCCGGAGAGGTACCACTTGAGTACGCCTTTGAATCTTTGGTACGGGTCGTCTGATGATTGAGCCCTGAAAAAAATATAATGAGCCTTACAGTAGTTACCTAAGCTGATGATTAAAGTCAGAGATTTTGAGCCAAAGGTTTTGCCGTGGTGGAGGAATGTTTGCGCATTGTACACTTCGTGCAACGAAATGCAAGAGAGACAACAGTCAACTGACCAACTAAATAGTACGCTATGATCTCGCTGCCCCGTTCCCCGTTCCTTGTGCTGTACTGTAACCAAAGAGTCCCAAAAGCATTTCTCTCTTTGTAACAGGGTTTTGGCGTGTTGGGGGAATGTTTGCGCGTCGTACACTTTGTGCAACGAAGTGCAAGAGAGACAACGATCAACTGATCCACCAACAGCGCGTTCGCAACCCGCTACCCCGTTCCCTGCGCCCCACGCTGTAACCAAAGAGTCCCAAAAGCATCCCTTAGTGGCAAGGTTTTGGCGTTGTGGGGTAATGTATGCGCATTGTAGACTTCCTGCAACGAAATGCAAGAGAGACAACAGTCAACTGACCAACTAAATAGTACGCTATGATCCCGCTGCCCCGTTCCCCGTTCCTTGTGCTGTAACCAAAGAGTCCCAAAAGCATCTTCTCTCTTGGTAACAAGGATTTGGCGTTATGGGGAAAAGTTCGCGCATCGTTCACTTTGTGCAAGGAAATCCAAGAGACACAAGAATCAACTGATCAATCAATAGCGCGCTCTGATCCCGTTACTTCGTTCCCCGCGCCCCGCGCTGCAACCAAAGAGTCTCAAAAGCATCTTCTCCCTTAGTGGTAAGATTTTGACGTTATTGGGGAAAGTTCGCGCGTCGTACACTTTGTGCAACGAATTCCAAGAGACACAAGAATCAACTGATCAATCAATAGTACGCTAGGATCTCGCTACCCCGTTCCCTGCGCCCCGCGCTGCAACCAAAGAGACCCAAAAGCATTTTCCCCCTTGGTGGCAAAATTATACGTGGTGAAGGAATGTTTGCGCATTGTACACTTCGTGCAACGAAATGCAAGAGAGACAACAGTCAACTGACCAAGTAAATAGTACGCTAGGATCCCGCTACCCCGTTCCCTGCGCCCCGCGCTGTAACCAAAGAGACCCAAAAGCATTTTCCCCCTTGGTGGCAAAATTATGCGTGGTGAAGGAATGTTTGCGCATTGTACACTTCGTGCAACGAAATGCAAGAGAGACAACAGTCAACTGACCAAGTAAATAGTACGCTAGGATCCCGCTACCCCGTTCCCTGCGCCCCGCGCTGCAACCAAAGAGATCCAAAAGCATTGTCTCCCTTGGTGGCAAGGTTTTGGCGTTATGGGGAAAGTTCGCGCATCGTTCACTTTGTGCAACGAATTCCAAGAGACACGAGGATCAACTGACCAATCAATAGCGCGTTCTGATCCCGCTACCCCGTTCCCCGCACTCCGCGCTGTAACCGCAGACCCAAAAGCATCTTCCCCTTGGTGGCAAGGTTTAAGTATTGTTTTAGTCTATTATTATAAAGTCGTAGAGCTACCAGCACTCCTCTCTCCGAAACTCGTAAGATTTCCCTATTAGCTGCTTCTTAAGAAAATTGGTGACCCCACGTTATCTGTAATCCAACATATAAGAAGTCTGTAACTCACTGCGCCAGCAGGTCCGCGTGGTAGTAGTTGTCGGACAGCTTGTCGAGGAAGGAGCGCGGCTCCAGGATGAAGGTGGGCAGCACCACCTTGGACAGGTCCATGCCGGGCCGCACCTGCTTCAGCAGGAACCACAGCAGCGACTTGCAACAATGTACTGTTAACTCACTGCGCCAGCAGGTCCGCGTGGTAGTAGTTGTCGGACAGCTTGTCGAGGAAGGAGCGCGGCTCCAGGATGAAGGTGGGCAGCACCACCTTGGACAGGTCCATGCCGGGCCGCACCTGCTTCAGCAGGAACCACAGCAGCGACTTGCAACAATGTACTGTTAACTCACTGCGCCAGCAGGTCCGCGTGGTAGTAGTTGTCGGACAGCTTGTCGAGGAAGGAGCGCGGCTCCAGGATGAAGGTGGGCAGCACCACCTTGGACAGGTCCATGCCGGGCCGCACCTGCTTCAGCAGGAACCACAGCAGCGACTTGCAACAATGTACTGTTAACTCACTGCGCCAGCAGGTCCGCGTGGTAGTAGTTGTCGGACAGCTTGTCGAGGAAGGAGCGCGGCTCCAGGATGAAGGTGGGCAGCACCACCTTGGACAGGTCCATGCCGGGCCGCACCTGCTTCAGCAGGAACCACAGCAGCGACTTGTTCTCCTCCGCCACCTCCTCCACCAGCTCGCCCGCCTGCAGGCAGTTCCAACACCATCAGTTGTGGTGCGCCGACAAATATTTATAGCTGATCATAGAGGAACCTCATGAGGAACAGGATTTTGCCGGTATTGGAGGTAATAGGGAAATTTCCCTTTAGGTAACTGTTATGCTGGGAACTTTTGAGAACCAGTAGTGTCAAAAAGAGAATAAAAATGTATTCCTCTGACATAGGGAAAATGACTGCCATCTAATGGGGAAAAGGTATAAATTCCAGTTTGACATTTCTTGTAGACATATAAACCCCTGGACTAATTACAGTTACAAAGCTAATCGTATTTGATATTTATTCGTTTCCTTGTTTTATCTGACGGAGGCCTACAGCTGGACAAAGGCCTCCTGCAATGATTTCCAGCCTACACGCTCCTGAGCCATTTTTATCCAGGGACTCGGGGACCCGCTTTCTCGCGGGGGGCCCATTTCAGCACCTTGGGTCCCCAATATCCGTAGGCTCTACATTTGTCGGTGGGTTTAAATAAGGAATTAACCAAAAAAAAGGAAAAAACCGTCACAGACGAGTAGAGGGCTAAAAAACAATACCGAACGAGTGCTCTCTTTCTATTGCGTCACTTCATCTCCCCTATATCTCATTCCAGCTTGCCGTAGCGAGCCCCCGTAGGGGTCTTTAAAAACCGCTGGCTGGTCAAAAACCTTAATCTACAGTGCCATTGAAACCACCCTTGTTTGGGGTACTATCTGAATCTCCTTCCCTATTTCCCAAAGATTTCTCCAAAGACTACTACACTCACCGCTCCAATCTCCGTGTCCGGATCCTCAGCATAGCAGCTCTGTATCCTGGCGAGCACGTCCCGCTTCCTGGAGCCCGGATCCGGGACCTGCGCTTCCGGCATCCCCGGCCTGGACCCCTCGCTGTCCGTGTCGGAGGCCGCGCCCGCTAGCTCTATTAGACAGGTGGAGGGAGTGCGTATTAGCAACAACTACGACTAGCTACGGGTAGCGATTCTCTAAACGCAACGGTCGTGAAGTGAACAGTGAAATGAATAAAAATATGACAGGGTTATACAGGACGTACAGTCCGCGAGGCGTAAGCTGAGCTTTGCATTTGTGTGAGTGTACATAGATAGTGTAGGTGTAACATTGGCCTAAAGCGCGGCGCGTCCCTTGCTTTTGTATAAACCGGTTTTTACTGCTTTTTGACAATCGGCCTGAGGCGCGGTGCGTCCATCGCTTGACGCAACTTAGTGATCACTCACAGTCTCACACAAATGCAAAGCTCAGCTTACGCCTCGCGGACTGTACCACGGTGATGCCACGTGGAGGGGAAGTACCTATATTGTAGATAGAGCATTTCAATGAAAGAACACTTCATTTCATTTTCAAAAACAATTTAAACTAGGTGTAGACATTTCAATTCACGAAGACGCTACTCTGTCAATTGACAGAGTGGGGCGCGTCATCGTGGATTGAAATATCTATACATTCATGGATTTTTAAATAATTGGGTGGTTGAACCTCAAACCAATAAAAACAACACAAAAACGCTAAACAAAAAAAAATGTCTTTCTAGTTTTATCATTACGATAGAAAGGCTTAATTTTTTACGAAACAACATACTTCAGAAATAATAGGAAGACCATGAATTTTAACATTCTTCAAAGCAAGACCACGCATTTCAAGAAGTCTTTTTTCGCAGTGACATGCTCTACCTACTATATTGAGGGTTTTTCCTCCATGAAGAATCGCTGTGGGGCCTGGGACGCCCTGTATAAGCAGACAACATTAATACCAAAACATTTTCTGAGAACACTAAAAAAATAATTTTACGATATAGTTTAATTAAGGTTCATCTAGCAACCAACACTCTATTACCTAGAATTGTGTAAATTTTATTACAACGAAATAACTTAGTTAACATTATATCTGTATAAAACTTAAAATAAAATCTTAAATCTTTATCTAGTATAATAGCATTTTAGTATAATAGCGAATACGTATCTACTTAGACATGGGTATACCAAATACTCGAGTCTCAAGTTATATTAGAGCTCGTCTAATTTAAAAAGTGAACGCCCCTCCACTACGTTATTCTTTCAACGTGTAAGCTTACGCTAACGTGTAGGGGCGTTCCTTTGTAACTAGGCGATCTATATTTTTGTATTTTATAATGCGATTCGGTGCAGTATAATAACGTTTCGTATTTTACTAAATCCTCCTCCTATGTTTTAATCCTGTTAATCCTCCTGTTTTACCAAATTAACTAAAAAAAAAATATAGGAGATAAGTTACTTCCAAAGCAAAATAATGTTATAATGAAATACTTTGGTTATATAATATTTATTTAATGTGCCAAATGGCAGTTAAAAATGTCATTTTACTGTACCGAATTAAAAGTCGGAGTATAATAAAGACAGACGCGCGAGAAAATTTGTCCAAGTTATACTAGAGAACGCTCGCTTCGCTCGCAAAATTATGACAGTCGTTGAATTTCAATGTTATATTGAACTGCATATGTTGAAGATATCAGTAATCAAGCATGTATTATTATCATTTTATTTGGCTGGAATTTGGAATATATTATAGTATAGAAATTAGCTTTAAAAATCTAAAGCTAAAGTCATAGGTAGATTGCTATTTGGTGCTAACTTCCTCGAAAGTAAGTACATACATAGATTGAGAAAAGGAGTAGGAACGGGAACATTTTTGTATCGGCAAAATTCGCAATTTCGGATTTGTAAAAAAAGAACAAAGGCGCTCGAAAACCATAGTAATTAAATAAAAATATTTATTGCTTCACATCCTTATTTATACCGATGACGCGAGGTAGACAGCTTCCGAAGGCATACGGATTTACCGTATAAAGCAAAAATTCTTGATTTAATACATAATAATCATACTTGTAAGTAAATCTCTTATAAGTAGGCAGTGACAAGTAAATCCCTTATAGGTAGGCAGTGGCAGTGATGATAAGGAAATTGTGTATTACATTAATATTATTAGGTAAATATAATACCTATAATAGGCGCATTTTCTTAAGAATTGTATGTTGTTTTTGTTATGGTAAGTACCATAATACGAAAACATAAATAAATTGAAAAAAAACTGTATTCAGGCGCAGTCAAATTCGTTTTAGGGTTCCGTATCCAGAGAGTAAAAAACGGGACTCTATCACAATTTTCGCCGTCCGTCTGTCACCAGGCTGTATCTCTTGAGCCGTGATAGTTAGACGCTTGAAATTTTCACAGATGTATTTCTGTTACCTCTATAGCAACAAATACTAAAAAATATAATAAAATTTTTAAAAATTTTTTATAATAAAATTTAAAGGGGCTCCAATACAACAAACGTGATTTTTTTTGCTGGTTTTTGCTCGATATTGATAACCTTAACAGGTTAAACACTTAAAATATTCACGGAATATTTAGTTATAAAAATAAATATTTTATTTAAAATAAAACAAATATCTAAGCCTTAGAGGCCCCTTACGGGAGACCCCTTAGAATTATTCTAAGGGGTCTCCCGTACAACTAACGTGATATTTCCCCGTTTTTGAATTCGCGGTGGGCAGCGGTGTTTTACTATTATGAATTGGTCTTGATGGTGCGGAACCCTCAGTGCACGAGCCCGGCCCGCACTTGACCAATTTTTTTTCTATCGATGTTTGTGAGTGACCATAGAGAAACAGAAATTGCTCGTCCATTAAATGAGACGGACGGCACGCTTGTTTTTGGGAAAATCCTGACTTTTATTCCTTTTTATTACCCGACTGCAAGAAGGGTTATTTTTAATAGTGACGACCGAATGGCGTAGGGGTAGAGAACCTGCCGTCTGCGTCGGAGGACGTAGGTTCGATTCCCACTACTGGTAAATGTTTGTGTGATGAGCATGAATATTTTCCAGTGTTTTTTCTGGGTGTTTTTAATATCTATGTATATTTATCAGTTATCTAGTAGGTACCCAAACACAAGCTATAAGCTTACTCTGGGGCTAGATTGCGATGTGTCAAATGTCCTGTATATATTTATTTATTTAAAAAAAATGGTCACCCTACAATGACGCATGAGCAATTAAACTGCAGTATAGATAAAGTAAAACGACACCTTTATGCTTACATGAAGATAACGTAAGCAGAATATTGTTAACGAGCCTGTATGTAATTAGTTATTATCGCTTAAGTAATATTATGAGGATATTTATAAATAATTACAGTGTAAAGTTTTTCCTTCCTGCCGCCTCTATGTAAGTATAACCGCTTATATCTGTGGCAAACACTCGCTGCACGCGACGTAATAAAATGCGGAAATGCGTTAAAGTTCTGTAAGTCATAAAGCTTGACCTAGAACGAATGCCAGACTCTAGGGCCGTGAAAATCATGTTCAAGTGGACCCCCCACAAAAAAGACCAAACGGCAGACCAAAAAAAAGCGCTGGGCCGATGGCGTGGAGGAAGACCTAAGGAGCACCAACTGGCGCAGGGAGTCGAAGGACCGCGACAATGATCACATTAACTGTCATCGGTGCTCCTTTGTATTTTTCATCTGTGCAATCTGGAAGGTTCTGACCGCTGAAACACAGTTTTCACTAGTTCAGTGTTCAGTGCACAAACCGTATACGTATAAGTAAGTTAAGTATAAGTTAACTGGTTGAAACACTGTGTAACTTAAAGTAAATAAATAAATTTCCTGGAACAGAAGAAGAAAAAAAGACGAACACAAGTGGAGGAATATTGTGGAGGAGGCCCGGGCCCACAAGGGGCTGTAGCGCCACAGGATAGATAGCATTAACTTATGACAGTCATAGAAAGGTTATTAAGTTAATAAGTACGGGAATGGTAGCGTCATCATCATATAAAGAAAGAAAATGCCACATGTAACAAAAAAAAACCAAAACAATACACCTTAGTGACACCTTACGTACTAAAACGATGCTTCAAGCTTCCCCCACTCGGGCAACAAAAACCAATAATTGCCCAAGTGACTGAAGCACCAGACACCGCCTGTCACATGTGGCACAACCCGGAAAAAGGCACCAACTCGGCACGGTGCTGTGTGTCCCATATAAGCATGGGAGCACACATGGAATATATCATAATATCATCACCATATCTTTGCTTAAAATTTACCACTTTACAAAATTTTGGACGACAGAATGTAAAATGAAAAAAATAGTCTATGGCTACCTTTTAGAGTATAAATACAGATGCTTAAATCCGGAACTGACACCTGAAAATGGGCCTCAATTTGGTGAGCTCCTCCGCCGGGTCCCAAACAAGTGGAACTCTATGTTTATGTGTTAGTTATGACTTTATGTAGGTACCTAGTATCCTACCATAGACGTAAGGGGCTATGGGGTCCGGTGGCCGAACTACATCAACAGGCCGAGGGGGTGGCGTAACCTGTTCAGGACGCGCCTCCCAGGAGGAGTCGGCGGCGGCCAGGCTGCCGGCAGCAGCGACGGGTGGCGGGTCGGGGCCTGGCGGGAGCGCGGTGAATACGCAAGTGAATCCCGTACTCCCGCCAACGAGGTCCGTCGTGGCAAGCGACAGGTTTTAGTGGGCGCAAGGCGACGAAGGGGTATACGTTAGGCATTTTCTGTCGATAAAAAAAAGAAGTACTGAAACGTACGTGTACGTATGAAATTTTATTTGAATTTTCAATTTTACTGACCTCCATTGCAATGTGACAGATCGGAGACGCTCTCCGCGTTCCCATTGCCGATTTCGCCGTCGGATTCCTTGAACCGCGTCACTATCGCCGAGTCCACGGAATACTTTCTGTTCAGTGGAAACGTGCCCGGCTCTGAGAACTGCCTGGCTAGCTTCTTCTGGCGTTTCAGAAGGGAGAAGATGCTGGACCGTCTTCTGTTCTTGTCCTTCATCTTCGCTGTTATCATGAGGTCTGATTCTTCTTCCATCTTCTCTACTACCATTTCGGATCGATTTGTTTATTTTAACTGCCTTTTGATTTTTTGGAAAACTTTATATTTTTTTATCATGTTTGATTTTTTTGTCAGGATTGAGGTCCTTTGGATTTATGGATTTTTTATTTAGTTTATCTTTTTTAGGGTTCCGTAACTTTAAGTTACTGATTACTATAATGCATTCGATATCTCTATTCTCTAATATATAAAATTTTCGTGTCTCGTGTTAGTCACCAAACTCCTCCGACGTTTTTAGCCGTTTTTAGGGTTCCGTACCCAAAGAGTAAAAACGGATCAATGTTACTTTAAAATTTAAACGTCATGTATACTGTAGTCCTATTTTGCGAATATCTGTATTTATCTGTATTGTTTATTAAATATTCAAGTATCTTAACTAATCCTGTGATGTATAAGGCGGTGTGACCGCCCGACAGGCAATCCGTTAGCACCGCTGGTGCCGATCAGACGTTGTTAACCGACTTCTTTTAATCATTGTAAAATGTAATTCATTATCCAAAATATATATATTAAACTAATACCTTTGAAATTTATTTAAAGTTCCCGCTACCCTGAAGCTGTGTCTACAATACGGTCTTTAATCTAAAATCGCTAAGAAGCAGAAACACGATTGGATAAAATTTTCTCGATAGAAAGTTCTGCCAAAAGTTGCTATAAAATCTCATTTTTCTACTTTTTATCGGAAACTACAATGGATGTAATTGTAATTTTTGTTTTTATGTGTTGGTAATAATAATGATCCAAAAACGCTTAGAAACCAATTTTTCATAACTAGCTTAGTTTTTGAGTAAATAGGTAAAAGGTCGTTTTTCTGTTATATTCCTCCGCGACGCTGCATGTCGCACATACCAACGTATTCGTGAGAGTGAGAAAGACAAAAATAAATTCAATAATTCCCCTTAACATTTTGTTATCAGACGCACCTACACTACATTTCACTATATTTTGCCATTACGTCAATGTTAATTTTTTTTTACAATGTTTGATTCCGGTTTTAATTACTTGTTATCTATTGCAAAGATCAGTAATTGCCAGAAGTTTATCTTGACTATCATAAACAATATCAGTTGTTTTTGCTATGTACGTAAGCTGGTTTAGTATTATAATATCACTTGTTTGCATTTTAAATATTAATATTCCGTAACTATATTTTTTAAAACCCACAAAAAAAATATTTTAAGACTATCGTCCAGTGCCGAAGCGCTACGCGGGTAGGTATTTGCATAGATGATATCTATGTCCATAGAGAGAGAGTTGCAAGTCCAGAGCTAGGCCTACATTTTGTTCTTGAAATATTGTTTCGAGTTTGCGTTTTTGCGTCTTCTTATAGTTTTCAGGGTTCCGTACCCGAAGGGTAAAAAAAGCCTATTACGGAGACTCCGCTGTCCGTCCATCCGTCTTTTGCACCGTGATAGCTACAGACTTGAAATTTTCACAGATGATGTATTTCTGTTGCCGCTATAACAACAAGTACTAAAAAATAGAATAAAATAAATATTTAAGGGAGCTCCCATACAACAAACGTGGTTTTTTTTGCTTGTTTTTGAATTTACTGGGCAGGGGTGTTTAGTTTACTTTAATACTATTGAGAATTGGTCTTGAATGGTACGGAACACTCAGTGCGCGAGCCCGACTCGCACTTGACCATTTTTTTAATCTACAGACCACGAAAAATCGCTTAAATAACCGTTCCCGTTATTTTAATTAATTCTGTTATATAGTTTCTTCAAAATTACAACACGCACTGTTCACGTTTCAATCATTATCAAAATCAGCACTATTTGCTTACAGATAAAAAATATTTGCAAATAAAACCAGACTTCTTAACAAATACAGCTTCAAAGAGATTTTAAAGAGCTCTATACTTATAATTCAAAATCAAACAATTCCTTCTTCAAATTTATGCTTTCAGAAACTTCTAAGGTCCGGTTTCCACCAAAGCGGAGCCGAGCGAAGCTGTGTATGAGTAACCCATCGGATTTTGTAATTTTGATTTTTGACATCTCCGAAACTGAGGGATTTTGTCTGGCAAGTTCTGGTTGTTGAAAAACACTATTTTATTTTCCTAGAATATTTTGGTCGGTCACGAGAAACCAGGCGACCCGGGAATCGAACCCAGGACCTCGTGATCTGCAGTCGAACATGCTCACAACTAGACCAACGGGGCAGTTAGACGTTAGTATCGGTGTCCTAGGCAATCTAAGAATTTTCTTATCTCATCTTATCTGGCCTACATACTCTCATGATTAGCAAGGTCTTACAAATTTTTCCGTTGTATGCAAGGTATTAACTGATATAACCGGCTGAGGTTGTTGTGGACTCTTCTCGATTCCTTCTAGGTTCCTGCCCTCGTAAAACTAGACTTCACAGAAAGTCAGCTTTAACTTTAGTAGTTTTTCAGTTGACATAATCTAAATAACTGTGACCGTCAACTAACAGGCTAGGTAAACCGCTGGGTTTAGAGACTCCAAATTTGACACATAGGTTATTTACGTATTATCTGATGGAATTTTTCAAAACTCACCCCAGAGATTTTGGAGCAATTTTTGGGTGAACTTTCTATCGAGAAAATTTTATCCAATCGTGCTTCTGCTTCTAAGCGATTTTAGATCAAAGACCCAAAATACATGACGTTTAAATTTTAAAGTAAAGTGTCTTTATAGTTTTAAAATAAAACTTCATTCAAAATCGCTTAAATACGGCTTCTACACCGTTAAGTAGAGCTCTATCTAGTCGGAGCGCGAGCGACCACCTAGTATAAATCTATGGAATCACCATGTATCAATAATGTATTTATTTAGGTAGTGCATAGTTATCGAGATGCGTCGAAACACACAAACAAACACGCGTGGTCAGTATCACTCGAAACGCACTCGAATCTATAAATATCAAGTACATTCAACCGTTCAAACGCACTTGGGATAAAGATTCAAGGCCACTAAACGGTCTAAACCGCCGAGTTTGTTGTGGGCTTCTTCTCAGTGCAGGGCGCATTGGAACCCTCGTAAACTTAGGTTGAACCCATTTTGTAGTTACCACCATACATATGCGACAAATATCATGTTGACGTTTTACAAGAGCCTGTACGTTAGGCCTATGTGTAATAAGCATATTTTGATTTTTTTGTCTGCTGTAGTATTGTTGCCGGCATAGATAAAGTCTCAAGTCAGCAGTAACAAATATTTGCTCTAAATACCTATCTTTATAATATACCTACATTAACATACCGACGACCGAATGGCGTAGTGGTAGCGAACCTGCTGTCTGCGCCGGAGGTCGTGGGTTCGATTCCCACTACTGGTAAATGTTTGTGTGATGAGCATGAATGTTTTCCAGTGTCTGGGTGTTTTTCAATATATTGTATTTATGTATATTAGTATGTATGTTTATCTGTTATCTAGTACCCATAACACAAGCTATCGCTTACTTTGGGGCTAGATTGCGATGTGTAAAATGTCCCGTATATAATATTTAATATTTAACATAACATTTTAATTAAATACAATATGCCACATGTTCGATGACTTTATTCAGAAGTAGTCATATCAGCAGGAATAACTTAATTAGTACTGGTTTACTTATTGTTAAATTACAATAGGTATGTTATTATTTCTTGATTAGCTAACCCACAGACTGTAGCTGACCGGGCAAACGTTGGTTTGCCAATTGAGATATATAAAATATAGC
Source organism: Coenonympha arcania (assembly GCA_036785405.1). Lineage (NCBI taxonomy): Eukaryota > Metazoa > Arthropoda > Insecta > Lepidoptera > Nymphalidae > Coenonympha > Coenonympha arcania. The sequence goes on from CM072081.1 coordinate 2,957,951, forward strand.
TTGCGACCTATTCTTAGACCTACCGAATGTAATAACAATTCATGTTTTTCATGAAAATCGGTCAAGCCTTTTTTTTGGTAGGAGTTTGGTTATGACACGAGAATTTTAAATAAGTACTCGTATTAGATTTGTTCGTATTTTCGAACTATTTTTTTTTGTTTATTATTATTCAGTAAGTAAGTATGTACTTAATTTAGTGTTGTTGTTAATAGTTTATTTTATTAATTGATATAATTATTTTATTTCACTGTAAAAAACACTTGTCATAATAACTTTAAAAAAAATATTACATTTAAGTAATTAACCACTTCTAAAAAGTAACGTGTCCACAATTTTGTTTGTTCAAAGAATTCATCCAAACTATCCAATTTGATGAACTTTCAAAACACTTAATTCATTTTAATACACACTTGAAAAGTAAAAACACACTTATTACAGTCTACATTTTTAATGTTTTTTTTCCGACGCAGTATTTCGTATAAATTCGTAAACAAACAAACGGAGGACGGACAATCTCATCGAGGCGTACCGGCTGACGCGCATTCGATTACTCACTGACTATGTGGTAGGGATGCAACGATATATCGAAAAACCGATAAATATCGATATATCGAGAACAAGAACTACCGATATTTATCAATATCGACGATACGCAAATATCGATATCGAAACGAAATATCGATTGAATGTATGTTACTAGCAGCACTGTGTTCGGGCGGATGCTTAGGCAAGGAAGGACATCACACCAAAACACTTAATAAAGTTGAAATTTGTATTTGAGCTGAATAGGTTACAGAAAACAGTCTTTATAGTCGAGAGCGCATTGCCTCGGCGCTGCCGTAATTCGCCATATTAACTTTATCACTCCTGGGGTTGACACACTGCACGAACAACGCACGGTATTGTCACGTGATGCCTGTCTCTGTCACACCCACTGGGCACACCATACGTCAGAGCGTCGCGAACAACTGTTTAACTAAAAAAAAACAGAATGGCAGAGCCCTAAATCTTGTAAAAAATTATAGTTCTCTCACTGAAAAATATCGTTGATTAGGTCATAATATATCGATCCTGTATAATCTTATACCTACTTTTTACTCTCCGTGTTGAGGCAGCGTTTTTTTACTCTATACAAGTTAGTACTTCACTGCGATCTCACCTGATGGTAAGTGATGATGCAGCCTAAGATGTTATCGTACTAACTTGGTAGGGTAAGTTACCCGATATATTCATATCGACTTCATTCGATATATTATATCGATATCGATGTATCGATATTTTTAAAGGACTTGCATCCCTATTATGCACTGTCGTTACAATCGGTAACAGATAAGGCTGTGTGCTTACTAAGTGGGCGTTTAAGTATACCTCATTATTTAATGTAAATATTACTAGGGCCGGAATATACGCTCGCGCAAAACTCAATGTTTACCCAAGTTTTTGCTATTCAGTGTTTTGCTGAGGTTTTAAAGTTTAAACTTTAAACCATCGGAAAGCATTTAAAAATGCTGTCTTAGGAGCCATGGAACATTTTGAGTGCATTAAAAGTTGCAACGCTCGCAAACCTAGTTTTAAGTATTGAAATAGTTATAACAATTAAATAAGGCATTTTCTAGGCAAGCGCGCTCCAACCTAGACCTCATCTTTGCTTTCCATCAGGCATGATTGTCGTCAAGCGCAAGCCTATCTTCAATAAAAAAAAGTCGAATTTAATAATTTTATGACTCTTTATAACTGCATGTAAGTTAGGCCTAAGGCATTTTGATGTGATTTGATATGATTTTTTTTTTATTAGTTATCGATTATTTCATGTAAGGTACATTTTCATTTTACCGAAAGAAGAAAATTCTGGTAGAGTGATCCCGTTCCCGGAATTCCACAAAATCCTTATTTATTCCTTGGCTATAGGGTTTGGGCCGAGCCGCAGGGCGGTAATGAGTCAGTGAGTGAATGACTGAACGAGTCAGGAACTCTTTTGATTTTTATAAATACGTTTGCGCTTGACTACAATCATGCCAGATGGAAAGCAATGATGTCTGGTAAGAAACGCTTTTGCCTAGGAAATGCCTATGATTCAATTTTTTCTTGTAGATACTTACTACCTAGATTACATATAAAGTGACCGTTTGTGGCAAATTCCTACCAATTTGGCAGATTTAGCTTGTAATATAATAATATATTTGTACCCTCACGGGTTTCCTCACGTGTTCCCAGAAAGAAAAAAATTCTACGGGTCCCAATAACTAAAACGAACTTTAGGAGCAACAATTATATCCTGCGTGCTTCTAATGCTAATAATGCATTATACAGGGACCCCGGGATTGATTTATTTCACGGCGGTGTAAAGAGTGTCCGGCAATTTATTGTAAAAAACTATTTTGAATCTATTTCTTTAGTCCCTTCTTGATAACTTAACTTTTACTACTACCACTTCCACTAAATTCTTCTACTTATAACCTACTAACTTCTACCACGTGTACTCAAACTCCTTCTCTTTTGCCTTTACCCACTTGTGAAAACTTGTCATTAGCTTTAAGATGTAACTAGACTAATCTGTAAAATTTAGCTGTAAGTTTTCCAAATAAAATAAAATAAATAAATAAATTTTCGGTTGGGTATATCGTTGCAAAATACGAACGACGATCGATGTATGGAATCCCGTACCAAGCTGATTCAAATACAAATTTACTTATTTTACTAGCTGACCCGGCAAACGTTGTTTTGCCATATAATTTTTTTCTCACTTCTCACTTAGGGACATAAAAAATAGATAACAACCTGCTCCCAGACCCAGAGAATATTTACCTACTGAAAATTTCATTACAATCGGTCCAGCCGTTTCGGAGGAGTTTGGTAAGAAAGAAAAGCGAGAGAATTTTATATAGGTACATATTAGATATAGACTACGGTCTCCAGTCTCCACGTTAACTCCTACATTTTTTTTAAAATTAACATCCGGATTCCAAAGTTATAGGCAAATAAACAAGTTGTACTTGTCAATAAAGCCTGTATGACAGCAAATGTGCATTGAAAAGAAACTAATTTTTTGTATGCAAAATTAAATTCCGGGTATGAAAAACCTACCAATGGTGCCAAATGCCAATGGTTCTTAAAAAACACCATTTTATTTTGCTAAAATATTTTGGTTTTGGTTCATGAGAAACCTTTGGTCATTCTTTTTTATGGATTTTTTCTTAGAGCATTTAGCAGATTCCTGTTAATTTTATTATCATAAATTGATGGGAACAGGCGGCTGTTTTCTGTCTCTATAAAAGGAACAGATAAATAATGCATATTTGTTTATAAGTCAAACGACAAGACAAGACGACCTTCGCTAATATGTATACAAACAAAAACGTTTATACAAACGTTTTCGCGACATTGAAACAGGTAATAAAATTCATATTAGCACAGCCATTTTGTTTTTTAAGTAGGTGCCATATCGCAAAAGATAACAGAAATAACACACGATCACTAAAACTTTAAGCTCCGTATACTTAACGGCCTACAAGCCGTATTTAGGTGATTTTGAATGAAGTTTTATGCAAAAACTATAAAGACAATTACTTTCAAATTTACACGTCATGTATTTTGGGTCTTTAATCTAAAATCGCTTAGAAGCAGAAACACGATTGGATAAAATTTTCTCGATAGAAAGTTCTCCCTAAAGTTGCTCCAAAATCTCAGTTTTTCTATGTTTTATCGGAAACTACAATGGATGTAATTGTAATTTTTGTTTTAATGTATCGGTAATAATAATATCCTAAAACACTTAGAACAGATTTTTGATAACTGGCTTAGTTTTTGAGTAATTAGGTAAAACTTCGTTTTTCTGCTGTATTCTTCCGCGACGCTGCATGTCGCATCTACCAAATCTCCGTGAGAGTGAGAAAGACAAAAATAAATTCAATAAATCCCCTTAAATATTTGCACGTATATGTACTACAGAGTACCGACTCTAGGATTTATAATGCCTTGGAGATGCGGAAAATTCAAGCCGATAAGTCAACGTAATAAATTTTTACGACTATTTACCTCACGTATGAACCTCTTAAGTACTTTCCCTTGACCTAGAATCATTAAATTTGGCAACGACCAAGGTTTAATTATACAAGTAAAGGGAGTAATTCGAAAATTGTCAATTCGTAGTTATATCACGTAAAATGAATTTTTAATACATTTGCTCAAAAAGTTGACATTTCCATGTGTGTTTAGCGTGCGCAAAGTTATTCTTTTCAGCACTAGTGCTTTTGTGTTTTCCTTCTACGCGGCACCGAAGCGGGCGCACAGGAGCGCATGAACACGAACACGGCATGCAAACACGTAAAACCAATATTTTTTTTTCGCAAATGTATTAAAAAACTTTGTTCAATGCACGTGCGGAATACAATTCCGCACGTGCATTGAACAAAGTTTTTGAGCCTAACTTAACCTGAACCTTTTTTTTTTTTTTTTTTTTTTTTTTTTTTTTTTTTTTTTTTTTACGCTGGGAAAATGCGTTTACGCATCCCGTCCGGAAGCAGGGTAGCTCTTGCTTCCGGAAGGGTATGTGGGACTCACCGGTGGCCGGAATACCCACTAAAAAACCAGCGATGTTCCTTCGCATCGCCTGGCGACTGGGTCACGGGAACACACTTGCGCAATCTTCCGCGACCCAGCCGGCGGCGTCCGCCGAGGCAGACCCTCCACGTCGGGGACCCAGCTACTTGGTCCTCTAACTCCATCCGGTGTACCAGGAACATGTGGTACGCCTTCCGGCACGAGAGATTGGCTCCACGGGCGTCGGGCACCTCATTGCCGCGGCCCGGAGCTCCTTACTAGGGTGGCAGGCGACGTTCCTCCGCACGTCGTCTGCGTCCCGCCCTGCGGCGCCGAAGAGGGTCCGCCTCAACGTCTTCCTCTCTCTGTCTTTCCGCCGCCTCCTTCTGTGCCATCACTTCCTCGCAAAAGGAGGCTACGGCATTCCAAGATCTCTCGCTGCTCACCATGGCGCGAACGACGGTGGGCAGCGAGAGGTCGGGTCCCACCTCTGCCACGAGTGCGGCGCGCTGAGACGACCATTGGACGCATGAGTCCAGCGTGTGCTGCGCCGTGTCCTCGGCGTGGCCGCACTCGTGACACACCTCGGTGGGCTCCCGCCTTGCGACCCTGCACAGGTACCTCCCGAAGCAACCGTGCCCCGAAAGGATCTGCACGAGGTGGAAGGAGAGAGCCCCATGCTTTCGGCCCGTCCAGAGCTCGAGGACAGGCCGGATTGCCTCGATCGTGCGGTGTCCAGCCGACGGCGTCAGAAGCCGCTCTCGCCAAAGATCGACAAGCTCGGCCTCCGCCGACCTCCGCCACGCACGAATCTGAACCAGTGTAGGGTGTTCCCCCCGAAGACGGGCATCCACCCTTTGCCAGTACATTTCCGCGAGCATTTCGGCGTCCAAATCCCAAGGTGGCGTCCCCGCCAACACACAGGCTGCCTCGCACGATATTGTGCGGTACCCTCGTATCACTCTGGCTGCCATGACCCTTTGCGGTTTCCGCAGCAGGGCCCGGGTTTGGGGTTCCAGCATGTCCCACCAGACGGGTGCTCCGTAGAGTGCCATGGATCGCACCACAGCCGTGTAAAGGCGGCGACACCTTGAGTTCGGTCCACTCAGATTTGGCAGGAGACGGCTCAGAGCTCCTGCAGCTCCAACGAGCCTCGGGACAAGACGCCGAAAATGCTCGCCTAATCTCCACCGGCTGGGAACCTAACCTAACCTAAGCCTAACCTAACCTCTTAAGATATTTAAGACATAAATGGGTTTGTAATTTAAATTGAATACAGATAGTTTTTATGGGTTTGTTGATTTTGATTTAAATTTTGTTTATCATTTTACCTATCCTGAAACTTCTGCTGTGGTATTCACTGAATATGCGACATATACACATGTAAAACGATATTGCCATTCCCGTAATTTACTGCCATAGTTTATGTCTTGTCAGCTTACAAGTTGCGAAAAAGCGAATAAAATTTAAATTTCGAGGGCACACCTTTTGAATTCGACTTCAAGGCAATGCATAATTTTTATACAATTTATTCGAAAAACTAGTAAACATAAGCCATTTATATAAAAAAAAACTTGAGAGGTGTCAAGGAACACCCGGATGGAACGAAGTATATCTGGCTTGCTTTCTATAAGAAAGAGAGAGAGAGACAGACAGAAAAATAGCTTACTTATAGCCAAACGTGTCGTTACAACTTTTCGTCTTAATTTTTCCGTCTAGCCCCCTTTCGCAACGCGCGATGAGGAACTTCGTTCCAATATACAACATAGGTACAACAATTTTTTAAAATTTATTGGTAATCTACACACAAACTAGCAATTCTATCATAATCTACCACTCAGCGAACCATATGGTAATCTTTATCTGTTTACGTTAGCCATGATTGTAGCTACTATCTGATCAACATTTTGCATTATCTGATAGAAATAATCAAGACCAAGATGTGACCAATATATTCTTATAATATAAAGCACATAATATATTTTTTAATACATTTGCTCAAAAACTAGACATTTCCATGTGTGTTTTTCCGCACTAGTGCTTTTTTGTTTTCCTCCTGCGCGGCACCGGAGCGGGCGCACCAGGACGCGCACGAACATGAGCACGGCACGCAAACACGGAGCAGGCAAACACGTAATACCAATATTTTTTTTCGCAAATGAATTAAAAAACAACGTTCAATGCACATGCGGAATTGACATTTCTACTCGTCCCTATAGTTCACCCGCGCCTTCGGGACTCGTGAAGAAATTACAAACTTTCCGCACTTATATTGAAATGTACTAAATTATTTTCCGTTGAACTTGCAGATTGAATAATATTTTATGATTATGACTCAAAAAATCAATTAAAACAAGCTTCACACGTGAATTTATCCGTGTTCTTATAAGCAAACCTCTTTAGCTATAGACATATTTTGATAGGTTACCCAGTGCAATAACATTTTGACCCACATTAACATTTAATCCTTCTATAACCCGTTCGCAGAAGCTTTGCCGATGACTTCTCCTCCCACTACATATTACCACGAAACACATAATAGTACCTAACCTAACGATATAGAAGGTTCTCTCCGCAAGATGATTTAAAGAAATAGCAACTCTAGCACAGACACAAAAAAGTGCAATTTAGTACGCAATAGCGCCTGGCTCCGCCTCCGCTATGCATCTTAAGTTGTGGTCTCTTTCTATCACGTAACTTTGTTTGTGGTCTGTTTCTATCGCGTAACTTTATTTCTTTCGACGTAATATGGTTGCCTCGTAATAGGGCGCACGCAGCGCGTGAAATAGACCGTAAAAGAACTAACGCGTGCAATCTATCTGTAGTTTCTTCGATTACGTGATAAGTGGACCTGGCCTGATACTGCTGCGACCCGCCCTAGAATAGGGGAACGCCCCAGAATGGGGGAATGCCCCAGAATGGGGAGAAACAGTTTGTAGGGAGTCAAGAAGGCGTCCCGGGGACACGCCAAGAGCAAGTACCGAACGGGCGCCCTCCCGCGAGGTTGATTTGGCCATAGGTGGTGGAGGGTTGTATGAAGTGGGAGGAGAAGTCATCGGCAAAGCTTCTGCGAACGGGTAGTGCTCTAGCATACATACACACAGTCTTACCACTGCGCACAATCTTCCCCGCTATATACACATCGTGCGAGGTGCACCGATCGTCCCTCCTCACCGATTGGTTCACCTCAAAACTCGCTGACGGTAACTTGTCGTAGTTTATTAGAGAGTACTTTTTGTTGTACGGCGGGGAGCTCCTAAAACATCTTATAGATAGTTCAACTCAGTTGTGCGCGCGGCCCTATGTGTGCGTGGGCTTATAAATAATATACAACTCTATGTATGTATTGCTCGGACGACGACTGCCGCGGCACTGCCACACGAATGAAAGTGGTATAGTTACAAGCCCACGCACACAGGGCCGCGCGCACAACTGAGTTGAACTATCTGTAAAATTGTATTGAAACTGCAGTTTCCCACCCAGAAGATGGCACCACTGTTCTGCTTGAGAACTGAATTATATAGGAATTTTCGAACTCTACGTGTTTTTCCTAAATGTATGCAGTATCATAGTAAAAAAATTGCAAGGTGTATTTCCTGGTCCAAATGCTCCATTTTAAAAATTGGGCCTTTGGAAAGAACATTGCGAATTGCAAAATTTCCTACTAGATGGCAGCACTGTTCTGCTTTGGAGCTGAATATTATGATAGATATAGTAATTTTCGAACTCTGCGTGTTTTTACTAAATGTGTGAAGAACTACAATAAAAAGATACTTATATAATTAAGAATGGAAAAGTGTCTTTCCTCGTCCAAATGCTCCATTTAGAATGGATGCTTTAAAAAAAAAGAGCGAAACTGCAAAGATTCCTACTAGATAGTAGCACTGTCCTGCTTGAGAACTGAATATAAGTATAGAAATTTTCGAACTCTGCATGTTTTTCCTAAATGAATTAAGTACTAGATATAATAAAAAGATAATAATGAAAAAAGCCAAGGTGTATTTCCTCATCCAAATGCTCCATTTAAAATGATGAATTGTAAACCATTGAATGATATTTTAGACATTTTTTCAGTGTACGTCATTATTTTATCCTAGTTTATAATAAGAAGTAATAATTTTAATCAAATTCAGAAGTAGTGTAATGATCCAATTCCTTATAAAAACTGTTAAAATACGATTTTTTTAAAAGAGCCAATGCAGAGTCACTTGTCAGTTCTTCTCGGTTCAAAATCACTTTCCAAACGTGATGGCAGAGTTCGCAATTTAACAAGTGCTCGCAAGTCAGGCCTATGTGAAACAATAAACAATACTGACCTACGGATTGGCTCATCATCGTCACTAGTCGACGTATCGACAGACGGTCCACCGAATTGCTCCATAGATGGCGCTGTCTTAGTTATCAGGAAATTCTCTGGAGAACTGAACAAAACCTCAGATTCTCTACCACTATGACTAATCACTCTAGAGTTAACCACTTCGTCGTTCTCCGAATCGGTTTTGACGGATTTCCGAAATTCACTAATCTGTTTTGGAGAAGAAATCGGCTTGCAAGACGGCGTCGAGCTTCTGCGTTTTTGGAAAATCTTGGATAAGTTCTCCTCGATCAGACTCGATGGAGAAGAACACTTGTCTTGAATCTTCTCTCCTAGCGAGAGTTTGCGTATCTCGAAACATTTGGCAAGATCGATTTTGAAAGGGCTCGTTGTGAGGCTCTTGGACTTTTCGTTTTTGAAAACGGTGAGCTTGGAATCGAAGTAGGGACTGATCGTTCTAGAGGAGTAATCGTGGATTGACAGTAGGGGGGACTGGGAGCTGCAAGAGGAGTGGGGAGGTCGTAGAACTGTTGTTATCCATAATCGTAGTCGTAGTCGTAATCGTAATCATGATTATCGCAATTATTGTTAGTAACACATAAGTGTTACAACAGTACAATACGATTTATAACATATTCAAAGAACCGATTCATTATTGTAAAAAGAAATATATGCATAAACATAATCATAATCGCAAATCCATAATCGAAATGACGGATATCATAATCGTTTGTAACACAAATAAGTGTAATTACCGATATACACGATTTATTACCGATTCAAAGAACCGATTCATTATTGTAAAAATAAATATATGCATAAGCATAATCATAATCACAAACCCATAATCGTAATCATTAATATCATAATCGTTTCGGAGTGAACACACAAATACAAGTAGTTGCCGACGTGTGATTTAAAAAATTCATTAAAAAGTAAGATGTTGTGAAAGATCCGTAATAATCGTAATCGTAGTCATTGAAATCATAATCAGAGATAGGTAGTAACGACGCGTTGAAAAAAATACAGGTATAGACAATGAGAAATATAGAGCAGATTAATAAATACCCAAAAAACAACAACAGCAAATTACGTGAAAAAACACAAAAATCGTGCGAAATCGTCAAGCGTTTTAATAATATCATAGCATTAAATGTGCAGGGTGTTGTGTGTAAAAAAAAGAAAACAAACCAAAGAAAAAATTAATATTAGTGTCAAGTCAACAGCCATAGCCATATATACCTCATCTGAGATATTCACAGAAAACTGTCGATCGTTAAAATGGAAATTACACTATTTAATATTATGTTGTAAAATGTTAACTTCAAGAACACACTAAGTTCTGGAATTATTGACATTTTATCACTGCATAACAATTATATGTAGACAATCACTGCATATTAACATGCCTATTTAGTACATAAAATATAATAAAAATATATTGAATGCAGCCGTCCCATTGCTTAAACATATTATAAAGGATCTGGGGCCGTACCACCCTCTCTTATAGCAGTATTATTGTAATATTGTTTTGACCTTTTCATACAAATGTCAGTATGAAAATTCTAAAACAATATTACAATAATACTGCTATAAGAGAGGGTGGTACGGCCCCGGCACTTAGTGACGTCATGCATGTATTTTTAGGCTCCGCCCTGAAGCATTCTTTTTAATTTGTCAAAACTGTAAAATGGCGCTAATGTATACGACAGCATCATGTACTGTCAGCGGTGCCCAAATGTTGCGGGCGGTAACGACGCCATGTTTGAAAATTTTTGGCTTCAACATAATTATGTGACATATTTCTCGTCCTCTTAGCGTAGCGTACTTCATCATTGAGCGTCCCCATACATACTCCATACTTTAGCTCTGGATTGAAATGCATTGACTATTTTTATTGACTATATTATTTTCTTAAAATTGGGAAGCAGTCGTTAACAGCTTATACTAATGTAGCCGGACAGATTAATTTGTTTTGCTATAATCCGCTACTTGAAAAGATTCTGTATGGTACAATATGCAGGAACACTGCCCACATGAACACACCACACACAATTTTTTCAACACTTTCTTCGAAGCACGAAGTCCCAACACTGGGACATCCTCAGGGGATGTTGACTTCAAATCGTAGAGATTTCGCATAGAGAGACGATTTCGCATTGTGAAGTCAACATCTCCTGAGAATGTCCCGGTTCGGGACGAAACGTGCGTCGAAGAACGTGTTGGAAAATTGTGTGTGGTGTTTCATGTGGGCAGTGTTCCTGCATATTGTACCATACAGAATCTTTTCAAGTAGCGGATTAATTTTATGGATTTCCCCAAAATAACGCCTGCTTCCATTCAATATTTATACTAATGTAGTTGTTTCCATTCAGTTCAGTTTTATATGTTGTACGTTTCAAGAAAATAAAATAATAGAATATACTTACATAGAAGCAATACTTAAAGACAGCCAGAACGTTCAAAAAAAATTGCATTTTTAATACATTTGCTCAAAAAGTTGACATTTCCATGTATGTTTAGCGTGCGCAAAGTTATTCTTTTCCGCACTAGTGCTTTTGTGTTTTCCTCCTACGCGGCACCGGAGCGGGCATACCAGGAGCGCATGAACACGAACACTGCATGCAAACACGGAGCAGGCAAACCAATATATTTTTTTCGCAAATGTATTAAAAAACATCGTTCAATGCACGTGCGGAATTGTCATTTTTACTCGTCCTTATAGTTGACCCTCGCCTTCGGCTTGGGTCAACAAACCGGGACTCGTAAAGAAATGACAAACTTTCCGCACTTATATTGAAATGTACTATTTACAAATTCCAATATCAGCTGTCGTTTCTAATATAGAAATACATGGTAACCATATTCCCCGCAAAACTCTGGCTGACGTCTGTACTCATCGCTGAACTTCATCACGGAGAAGAAGAGGAAGAAGGTTAAGACTTACCGTGCTCATTGAAGTGTTTCTCCAGTTCCTCGTGCGATATGTTGGTCTGCGAAGCCGGTGCATCCTCTACAGCCTGCTCCGGCCGCGAGCGGGAACATCTGGTGGAGAATATTGAAGAATTCATGGAGAATATTCTTCAAAGTCAAAATATCAATTAATATAATATATGTCCCTCAAAACTACAGCATGGGGTTATTCAAAGAGCGGATAAACAAATTTCTTAAGAGCCGGCAACACATTTGCTGTTCCTCCGGTGCTGCAAATGTCCATGGGCGACGGTGATCGCTTACCATCAGGTGACCCGCCCGCTCGTTTGCTAGCGTTATTTATAAAAAATATCTTTATTTCACATAGGCATAACGTACAGGCTCTTGTAAAACGTCAATAATTGTCGCAAATGTATAGTGATAACTACAAGTCGACTTAAAACTAAGTTTACGAGGGTTCGAACGCGGTCTGCACTGAGAAGAAGCCCACAACAAACTCAGCCGGGTTTTGTTTTCTGTTATCACCACTTCACTCTTAATAATTAATTGAGCTAGCATAATTACAGCACTTCAGTACTCCCAAGGAACCATCCACCAGTGGCTTGATACTGTATCTTATGGTTGCTTGATACTGTATCTAATGGTGGCTTGATACTTTATCTAATGGTGGCTTGGTACTGCATCTAATGGTGGCTTGGTACTGTATCTAATGGCGGCTTAATACTGTATCTAATGGTGGCTTGGTACTGTATCTAATGGTGGCTCGATACTGTATCTAATGGTGGCTTGGTACTGTATCTAATGGTGGCTTGATACTGTATCTAATGGTGGCTTGGTACTGTATCTAATGGTGGTTTGGTACTGTATCTAATGGTGGCTTGATACTGTATCTAATGGTGGCTTGGTACTGTATCTAATGGTGGCTTGATACTGTATCTAATGGTGGCTTGATACTGTATCTAATGGTGGCTTGATACTGTATCTAATGGTGGCTTGGTACTGTATCTAATGGTGGCTTGATACTGTATCTAATGGTGGCTTGGTACTGTATCTAATGGTGGCTTGATACTGTATCTAATGGTGGCTTGATACTTTATCTAATGGTGGCTTGGTACTGCATCTAATGGTGGCTTGGTACTGTATCTAATGGCGGCTTAATACTGTATCTAATGGTGGCTTGGTACTGTATCTAATGGTGGCTTGGTACTGTATCTAATGGTGGTTTGGTACTGTATCTAATGGTGGCTTGATACTGTATCTAATGGTGGCTTGGTACTGTATCTAATGGTGGCTTGATACTGTATCTAATGGTGGCTTGATACTGTATCTAATGGTGGCTTGATACTGTATCTAATGGTGGCTTGGTACTGTATCTAATGGTGGCTTGATACTGTATCTAATGGTGGCTTGATACTGTATCTAATGGTGGTTTGTCTTTCGAGGTCGGTCGTTACCTGAGCATGGCGTTGCTGCATCGTAGCGCCAGTTCCAGCCCGTCGAGCCAGCAGTGTCCAGCGGTCTGCGAGGGCGCGCGGAATATAAGGTGCGCGGTAGGCAATGGCTGTACTACCGCTCCTGGAAAAAAGGGTCGTGACAGACAGACAGATAGACAGACAGACAGACAGACGGACAACAAAGGGATCTTAAAAGTGTTCGTTATTTTTTCTTTTGAGGTACTGCATCCTAAAAAGAATGCGTGAGTGTCGTGGGACACTCGGTCGAAACGAAGTTCGACCACGCCGCGCGCCGGCTAGGTTGCACTCATTACTTCTTGTACGGTGTATTTCATTCGCTGCGTGCGCTCGATTACGAGGCAACCTTAGTCGGTCGAAAGAGATAAAGTTACGCGATAGAAAGAGACCACAACTTTAGATGCATAGCGCAAGCGGAGCCAGGCGCTATTGCGAACTGAATAGCTCTTTTTTGTGTCAGCGCTAGAGTCGCTATTTCTTTAAGGGCCGATTTTTCAATCGCCAGATAAACTATCTGAGGAATAAATTTGAAGTCATATGCTATACAAAATCTGTCAAAACGCCAGCTTAGAGTTAACGTTTATCTGGAGATAGAAAAATCGGCCCTAAATCATCTTGCGGAGTGAACCTTCTGTACCATTAGGTACTATTATGTATTACGTGCTATAGCGGGTGGTACAGCTTGAAGCAGAATCTTTCTCGCTCGGCCGCTCTATCACCTGGCAGGAGGTGAACTGTAACTGCAGTGTCGGGAATCGAACCTATAGTCTCGTTGTGCGGCCCCCTCGGCGCCCAGATGCTCTGCTCCAGCGGGTGGTACAGCTTGAAGCAGAACCCGTCCTTCTTGCTCGGCCGCTCTATCACCTGGCAGGAGTGAACTGTAACTGCAGTGTCGGGAATCGAACCTATAGTCTCGTTGTGCGGCCCCCTCGGCGCCCAGATGCTCTGCTCCAGCGGGTGGTACAGCTTGAAGCAGAACCCGTCCTTCTTGCTCGGCCGCTCTATCACCTGGCAGGAGTGAACTGTAACTGCAGTGTCGGGAATCGAACCTATAGTCTCGTTGTACGGCCCCCTCGGCGCCCAGATGCTCTGCTCCAGCGGGTGGTACAGCTTGAAGCAGAACCCGTCCTTCTTGCTCGGCCGCTCTATCACCTGGCAGGAGTGAACTGTAACTGCAATGTCGGGAATCGAACCTATAGTCTCGTTGTGCGGCCCCCTCGGCGCCCAGATGCTCTGCTCCAGCGGGTGGTACAGCTTGAAGCAGAACCCGTCCTTCTTGCTCGGCCGCTCTATCACCTGGCAGGAGTGAACTGTAACTGCAGTGTCGGGAATCGAACCTATAGTCTCGTTGTGCGGCCCCCTCGGCGCCCAGATGCTCTGCTCCAGCGGGTGGTACAGCTTGAAGCAGAACCCGTCCTTCTTGCTCGGCCGCTCTATCACCTGGCAGGACGTCAGCAGCACTGTGCCCACCCAGTGACTCCTCTGAGAAACAAAATCATCCTCATTATATTCGCCTTCCATCATTGTTTTAATTTTTTTCTTAAAGTCATTTCATAAATTCCTATTTTTCAGCACAACTAAGGTATTAACATCAGCAGCATTACCCCATAATAGCCATCTATAATAATATATAATTACCCATCCTTTCAAATCCCTTTTTAACTCCTATTGCTGGATTGTGGAAACGGATGAAGTCCATTTCATAAAATGCACCAATAGCCCTATTTTGCAGCACAACTTTGGTATTAACATCATATTATGATATGGTAGGACATCGTTTCAAACCCGTCCCATTGCTGGACACGAATTGCACCAATAACCCTATATTGCTGCAACAACTATGGTAGTAACATTAGCAGCATTTCCCCATAATATGATACTGTAGGACATCGCTTCAAACCCCTTCTTGAGCCCCTTTGCTAAACACAGATATCCTAATCTGTTACGGCCCCTTGCCTGTCCAGACGAGGGCTGAGTTCCCGGGCCCATAGAGGAACGAGCCCGGACAGGTCGAGGGGGGACCGACTAGTGAGACTACAGTGATCAGTACGGATGACGGTATCCAATCCGAGTCGGATAGTAATATCCGAGTCTTACTAGCCGATCAGTGGAAATAACAGGCGGCTTTTACTAGCACTACTACGGCAATCGTCAACTCGGGCAGCGACAGCCTTCGACATAGACAAGGAAAATAGAAGGCCGTTAACCTGGTTGATGCATGCGACGATACTCGATGCGACGCCCCCTGTAGTGGATGTGGGACAGTATGTGACGTGAAAGTGTAAAGGGGTGTGTAGGTGTGTGTGTGGGGCTTGCAACCGTAGGTCCTCTGCACCAATCAGCTCCCAGACACGTCAAACACGAACACAGCTCCAATCGTTCGTTCGCCTCCTATGAGTGGAGTGCTCAATGCAGCAGCACAGTGGGTCGCAACCCGCAACAATGAACGCGACGGTCAAAATATGTCGAACGTTCAGGCTGGCTTCAACTCCCACAAACACTCAAGCGAATAAAATAAAGTACGTGGTTCACGACACACAAGGTCAGCGGTCAATGACAGCGCGGTCTACAATTACTTAACTACCGCGAACTTTATCGCCGCTAAACGCAGCTGGGCACGAGTGTTACTAGGTAGATCCGGCGAGCCGACCGCTTGCCCGGCGTTGCCGCGCTAATTTAAATTTGGGTGGTCGTGCCGCCACAATACCATAGACATAATGCTGCGAAAAAAAATAAAGTTTACTGTTTTTCAAATAGGAGACCGAGTCTTGTATATCATGTCTTATTTCACGATAGAATAGTAATAGTTTGACACTGCATTGGTCCGTGGTACAAATCTTCTGCAAACAGTTCCTGTTAAAATCCTGATTCACATCGCTTTAAGCAACATCCACTGAATAACTGATGAGTCTCACCTTAGCTTTGGGGCTCTTATAGAGCAGAAGAAGCCCCGGCTTCAGCACACACCACAGCTTGGTCCATGACTTGAGCGACCCTCGGACCTGGGTACAAGAAACAAACCAAATATAGTGACTAGCCTTTCCTGTGTCTCAGTGCATATTTTGTAGTATTGCAGACTCGTTAATACATTAGGGGAGAGTGGGTAACAGTGGATCACTTTTTTTTTAAAGCTCCACAAATTCCAAGTTTATGCCTAAATAATTAATCTATGATAATTAACCACAAGATATGTCCATAATCTACAAAAACAAGTATTAGCATCAGCACAACTACAATCACAACAACAAGTGCAATTATTGGCAAAAACGGCATAAACTTATAAGTTATAATAAGTTTAAAAAAAAATGGGAAATGATTCACTGTGACCCGTGGATGGGTCACTTTGGATCTTTTCATGGGTGACAGGGAATCGCTTGGGGTACACTGGATCTATTGAAATAAGTTCAATAAAATACTAGTATTCTACATAATTATTTATTTATTTATATTCTAAGACCGCCTTCTTTCAGTCTTATAAAAATTAACAAATGTCTGACAAATTATGCGAGTATAAGGAGACCTAAACTAATCAACATTTTGTTTAAAAAAACAACAATTTTTCTCCTTTAATTGCCATAAAGCTCTCTTCTCTATTCAAATAAACATATTTACTTCTTCAGTAATCATTAACAAACATTTAATAAGAACATTGTTGATGATAGCTCAACTATTAAACATAAATAATATATATTTACTCCTCGAGTAATCATTAATACAAACTTTATTAGGAACATTGTTGATATCTCAACATTGGTTATAAAATGTTGAACTGTTTTCACAAAGAGTTCTGAGTTCATCCAGCCAGATGTGTTGGCTAGCCCTAAGGTCCCAGCAGGAGCATCCGAAATCATGTGTTGTTTAAAGTGCACCCTTGGGAATATCATGACGGGCGGTAGTGCATTCCCTAAATCACTAACTATGTAACAAGTAGTTGTTAACGTCCCTCCTTCTGCGTTTGTGACCTTTGAACCCTGTCTTTGTCCTTTGGCTGCTAGCACTTTAGAACTTTTTTGCACTGTCATGGTATTCGTTTCATCTAGGTTAAAAACTCTGGTTCCGTTACCAAAGACAGCTTGCCGAGACATAACATTTTCTAAGTTATCGAAAAATAAACTAACATTATGGCGGTTGTCGCTCGACTCAAGCTGCAGCCTTCGGGAGTTCGCAATGATAATCTGTTATCTCTCTTTCTAAGATTATATAGATATTTCTAGTAGCTAGTTTAGTTTCATGCCACTTCTCTGGAACTTTTTTGTTATTCAACAGTGCTACTTCATAAATCAGATTGCGAACGTCTGTGATAGTAAGTCCATAGAACATTTGACTGCACTTAAGAATATAATCAACTATATCCTTTTCTTCCGCGTCAGTAAATATCTTATGAACTGCATAATTAGGTGTTAGCCTCACTGGTTTTAGAGGATCAGGGTTTTTTGTACTCTTGACATGGTATCGATATAACGTTGTATATGGAATAGCAGTCGATTTAGCCACAGATCTTATTGTTCGGCCATTAGGTATAAGTTTCAAGCCGTTACTCATCTGTTCTTCAGTGTGAAGACCGATACTGGTTTTTCGTACCCGATTGCGAGGCATTGTTACCTACGAACCAATCAACCAAAAAACCATTTTAATTTCACGCTATATATGTAATTTCAACTTGGGCCACACTGGATCACAGTCCACTGTGACCCAAATGAAAATTATTCACTGTGACCCATAGGCCGTTACGACAGAAAAAAATATTCAAAAAATAACTACTTATACCCAAGCCAAAATTACATTATACAAGTTCAAACACACACAAAATAACAAGTTCAAAACATACAACTATCATTTATATTTATTAAAGGGTTGTGAATACGACAAATTTCTAAATTACGTAAAAAAATACTTTCGTACTTACCTACTAGCTTGCATGTGACAGCACGTAATTCCGCACGGCGAGCGCGGCGGTGAGTGGCGCGTGCGCGGGGGGTATCGACGAGCAGTAGCCACGCGTTTGCTTGTGTGTGAAGCATCACACGTAAGAATTATAGCGAATAATCCACTGTGACCCGTGATCCGCTGTTACTCACACTCCCTATTTTCAGTATTTTCAAACCACATCAGACGCCGTGAGCAGTAACAGACGAATGTGCCGCCCGAAAGAAACCGACACGCCGCTCGAGCTTTGTAGGTGCATCCAGGGGCACTTTGTCGGGGAAATCAGTCCAAAATGGCCGCCATAAAATGGCGGATTACATATTTTTTCACAACTCTATCAATATGGCTATGGCTATGGTCTCCGACACGTCACCTACCTTGAGCCAGTCAGCGAGCACCACGACCGAGGGGTCCTCGATGGAGTGCAGCAGCGCAGAGGCCGCGCGCTTCTTCTCCTTGCGGTAGTGCTGCCGCTGCGCCTTGTAGCTCTCCTTGCGCGACAGAGCCGCGCCCGCCGCGGTCTCCGACACGTCACCTACCTTGAGCCAGTCAGCGAGCACCACGACCGAGGGGTCCTCGATGGAGTGCAGCAGCGCAGAGGCCGCGCGCTTCTTCTCCTTGCGGTAGTGCTGCCGCTGCGCCTTGTAGCTCTCCTTGCGCGACAGAGCCGCGCCCGCCGCGGTCTCCGACACGTCACCTACCTTGAGCCAGTCAGCGAGCACCACGACCGAGGGGTCCTCGATGGAGTGCAGCAGCGCAGAGGCCGCGCGCTTCTTCTCCTTGCGGTAGTGCTGCCGCTGCGCCTTGTAGCTCTCCTTGCGCGACAGAGCCGCGCCCGCCGCGGTCTCCGACACGTCACCTACCTTGAGCCAGTCAGCGAGCACCACGACCGAGGGGTCCTCGATGGAGTGCAGCAGCGCAGAGGCCGCGCGCTTCTTCTCCTTGCGGTAGTGCTGCCGCTGCGCCTTGTAGCTCTCCTTGCGCGACAGAGCCGCGCCCGCCGCGGTCTCCGACACGTCACCTACCTTGAGCCAGTCAGCGAGCACCACGACCGAGGGGTCCTCGATGGAGTGCAGCAGCGCAGAGGCCGCGCGCTTCTTCTCCTTGCGGTAGTGCTGCCGCTGCGCCTTGTAGCTCTCCTTGCGCGACAGAGCCGCGCCCGCCGCGGTCTCCGACACGTCACCTACCTTGAGCCAGTCAGCGAGCACCACGACCGAGGGGTCCTCGATGGAGTGCAGCAGCGCAGAGGCCGCGCGCTTCTTCTCCTTGCGGTAGTGCTGCCGCTGCGCCTTGTAGCTCTCCTTGCGCGACAGAGCCGCGCCCGCCGCGGTCTCCGACACGTCACCTACCTTGAGCCAGTCAGCGAGCACCACGACCGAGGGGTCCTCGATGGAGTGCAGCAGCGCAGAGGCCGCGCGCTTCTTCTCCTTGCGGTAGTGCTGCCGCTGCGCCTTGTAGCTCTCCTTGCGCGACAGAGCCGCGCCCGCCGCGGTCTCCGACACGTCACCTACCTTGAGCCAGTCAGCGAGCACCACGACCGAGGGGTCCTCGATGGAGTGCAGCAGCGCAGAGGCCGCGCGCTTCTTCTCCTTGCGGTAGTGCTGCCGCTGCGCCTTGTAGCTCTCCTTGCGCGACAGAGCCGCGCCCGCCGCGGTCTCCGACACGTCACCTACCTTGAGCCAGTCAGCGAGCACCACGACCGAGGGGTCCTCGATGGAGTGCAGCAGCGCAGAGGCCGCGCGCTTCTTCTCCTTGCGGTAGTGCTGCCGCTGCGCCTTGTAGCTCTCCTTGCGCGACAGAGCCGCGCCCGCCGCGGTCTCCGACACGTCACCTACCTTGAGCCAGTCAGCGAGCACCACGACCGAGGGGTCCTCGATGGAGTGCAGCAGCGCAGAGGCCGCGCGCTTCTTCTCCTTGCGGTAGTGCTGCCGCTGCGCCTTGTAGCTCTCCTTGCGCGACAGAGCCGCGCCCGCCGCGGTCTCCGACACGTCACCTACCTTGAGCCAGTCAGCGAGCACCACGACCGAGGGGTCCTCGATGGAGTGCAGCAGCGCAGAGGCCGCGCGCTTCTTCTCCTTGCGGTAGTGCTGCCGCTGCGCCTTGTAGCTCTCCTTGCGCGACAGAGCCGCGCCCGCCGCGGTCTCCGACACGTCACCTACCTTGAGCCAGTCAGCGAGCACCACGACCGAGGGGTCCTCGATGGAGTGCAGCAGCGCAGAGGCCGCGCGCTTCTTCTCCTTGCGGTAGTGCTGCCGCTGCGCCTTGTAGCTCTCCTTGCGCGACAGAGCCGCGCCCGCCGCGGTCTCCGACACGTCACCTACCTTGAGCCAGTCAGCGAGCACCACGACCGAGGGGTCCTCGATGGAGTGCAGCAGCGCAGAGGCCGCGCGCTTCTTCTCCTTGCGGTAGTGCTGCCGCTGCGCCTTGTAGCTCTCCTTGCGCGACAGAGCCGCGCCCGCCGCGGTCTCCGACACGTCACCTACCTTGAGCCAGTCAGCGAGCACCACGACCGAGGGGTCCTCGATGGAGTGCAGCAGCGCAGAGGCCGCGCGCTTCTTCTCCTTGCGGTAGTGCTGCCGCTGCGCCTTGTAGCTCTCCTTGCGCGACAGAGCCGCGCCCGCCGCGGTCTCCGACACGTCACCTACCTTGAGCCAGTCAGCGAGCACCACGACCGAGGGGTCCTCGATGGAGTGCAGCAGCGCAGAGGCCGCGCGCTTCTTCTCCTTGCGGTAGTGCTGCCGCTGCGCCTTGTAGCTCTCCTTGCGCGACAGAGCCGCGCCCGCCGCGGTCTCCGACACGTCACCTACCTTGAGCCAGTCAGCGAGCACCACGACCGAGGGGTCCTCGATGGAGTGCAGCAGCGCAGAGGCCGCGCGCTTCTTCTCCTTGCGGTAGTGCTGCCGCTGCGCCTTGTAGCTCTCCTTGCGCGACAGAGCCGCGCCCGCCGCGCGCGGTACTCCGCCCACCGCGGTCTCCGACGACTGAAACAGGTCAAACATGCTTCATCACATCAACCTGCGGACGTATACTGTTGGACATAGGTCTTGGCAAGCGAGCGCCACCACACCCTGTCCTCGGCCTTCCTCATCAAGCCACTTCCCGCCATGTCGTCGTTCCAAATCGCGCCAGGTCAGGGTTTCTACTCCAGAACTTTTTGGCTCCACAGCCCAATTACTTGAGCCACTTACCCTTACGACACGCATGAACTTCCCACTACCACTTCAGCTTGCTTATAGTTTGGGCTGTCAGTGACCTTGATTCTCCTGCGGATCTCCTCATTTGCAATCCTATTGGTTAATATTTCTCCGTTTTTCTCTGCTGGCTCGCTCTGCCCCGGTGGATTGGCAGATTTCAAGATTTTACCAATGGACATTCAAACATGTTGCCATAATTTTGAAGCAAGACAATTTCGTCACCTACTTATCAGGTGAGATTGCAGTGGAATGTTCTTGAAATATATGAAATTGAGGGGAGGTCATTTCCCGTACGAAGCGGTTTGATTCCTTGTTCCTGATACGCACTGCAAAGGCCTGGAATACACTCCCAGGCAGTGTCTTCCCTGCCACTTACAACCCGGGTGCCTTCAAATCAAGAGTGAATAGGCATCTAGGCAAGCGCGTTCCACCTTAGACTGTATTATCACTTTCCATCAGGTGTGATCACAGTCAAACGATAGCCTATATATAGTATAAAAAAATTTGTTGCCTGTAAAGTCGGTTTACTGACGATAGTTGAACGTGACAACGTCTTCTTTGTCGCTCGTTCCGCGCTCGCGAGGTAACGCCGGCAACGCCGCAAGAGCGAGGTAACACCGGTAACGCCGGATGAGTCATGTTTTTTCGTGCGTGCAACCTTCGATTTATAAGACGTTGTCACGTCAAAAAAAAAAATAGTGGTTCCCCCCTTTGAACTGTGCCATACAGAGAGATGGGAGATGATAATAAAATTATGTTACCTTATCGGAGGAGGTCCCGTCCGGGGGGTGGACCCTGACGTCCCCGGAGGCCGGGGTCGCGAGCGGAGCGCCGGGGGACCTCGGCGGCGGCGTGAGGGTTGGCTCGCCTGAAATAAAACATAATATTCAAGAATTCAAATAATTTATTTTCAGGAATTTATAGTCATATTCCTCAAAACAAAAAATGCATGATGCAAATATTTATAAAATATAAAAAAAATATTAGGACATTATAGATATTTTAATCCACGAAGACGTGCCCCACTCTGTCGATGGTCGAAATACTAACTGATAACATTGAACATGTTTTGTTTTAGTTGTAGTTAATGATATGATAGTGCATGCTGAAAGGTAGAATCTGATGAATTATCGAATTCGCAATAAAGAAAATTTGATTTGATTTGATATGATTTTGAAATCGCTAGTGTTTCATTCGATTTGCATGGAGTTTGACAGAGTGGGGCGCGTCATCGTGGATTAAAATATCTATACAGTATACACACATCTGACACATTGCAATCCAGCCCCAAAGTAAGCGATAGCTTGTGTTCTAGATAACCAGCCTCAAAGTAAACAATAGCTTGTATTAAAGATAGTATTGAATCTTTTTCTAATACGCAAAAATTCTCGTGCCAATTTTTGTTACCAAACTCCTCCGTAACGGCTGGATCGATTGTTATGAAATTTTCTGTGTATGTTCGGCAGGTCGTGAGCTATTCTTTATATCCCTAACGGCAAAATAATGTTTGCCGGATCAGCTTATTATTAGAATATACCTTTAAATTGTGGTACATACTACATAGGGGTGATTACCGGTCACGCGTGTATATAGTTATTGATATATTGTGTATTATAGTTATTGATGGTATAATTGCCCGTCTTGTAGAGTATGTGTCGCATTTTCGCGGCACCTCTCAGAGCCTCCGTGGCGCAATCGGCTAGCGCGTTCGGCTGTTAACCGAAAGGTTGGTGGTTCGAGCCCACCCGGGGGCGATGGTATTTTTGCTTTTTTTACCAAAATTCAAATTTTAAATATTATTTTACGTCCTATATTTAAACGTTTTGAGCTGTTCCGTTTTTCGTGTTTATATTGAATTGTACCTACTCGTTTAGTTTTTTTTTGTCCCATTTTGTGTGTTTGTATTGTTCCCAATTTTTTATTTTTTTATTATAATACTAGCTGACCGGGCAAACTTCGTTTTGCCGTTTAGGGACATCAAATATAGATAACAACCCGCTCCCGGACCCAGAGATCACACCCTGAAAATTTCATAACGATCGGTCCAGCCGTTTCGGAGGAGTTTGGTTACAAAGAAAATCGAGAGAATTTTATATATTAGATTCATCTTGTTTCAATTCAGATACATTATTATCTAATCTTTTATCTAGTCCCCTAATTATCAATCTTTTTTTTTAATAGTGTTTCGCAACCAAAGAAAAAAAACTAGAAAATTCATCTTACCGTACGTAGGCGGGGTGGAGGGCGCAGTCGCCGACAGAACCACGCTCAGAGGCTGGCTTTGCTTCTGAAACCACAATAAATACACCATAACTGAAAGGATCCAAAACCAAGAAAAAAATTGGTTGTCTGTAAAGTCGGTTTACGGACGATAGATTTACGTGATAACGTCGCCTCTCTATCGTTTGTTTTATCGTGCCTCTCTATCGCTTGTTGCGCGCTCTCCCTTGCACGCACAGGCTCAGATGGAACGTTACGCGGAACGTTACTATTTTTCATGTGCGTTGCTGGTGTTCATCAATTTATTAAACGTTATCACGTCAAAAACTTATTTTGTTACAAACACACCCTTAATCCTAAAAATCAAAATCCCTAAGGTAATTCAGTTCGGCACCCCTAAAGTTTAGATTAAACAGCCGGACGGCTAAAATAAAAACCTCTCCCTCCATAATCGGTTAGAGATCGATAAAAAACCAATTTATGTGCCACAAATTGTTTTCAAGTGACACACTATAATATTTATCTTTGATGTGTTTATCGCGTTTGATATTAATATTCCACGCATTGATATGTACCTAATCATGTTTCCTGAATAACAGAATGTTTTGCCGAAATAAAATTACCAATTTAGGTACATATGCGTTCACTTTTAGTACTGTACCTTTTGGAATCATAACAAAAACCAAATCTACCAATATAAATTGGAGAGGCTCTGATGTTCTAGTCTTGTCTAAAGATTCAGTTGTTATGAATCTCATTTATTATCTTGCCATAAAATGTGAAAATGTACGCCTCAAAATGTATGCCCCTAAAGAACTAGTGCGGAAAGGAATAACTTTCTGCACGCAAAACACACATGCAAATGTCTACTTTTTTCTATAAATAAATAATTTATTTATTGCTTTTAACAAATGGCATTATTACAAACATATGAATGCTCTACCCTCTGCGGAAGGAGAACCTGTGTTGCGGAGGGTAAATCCTTCCAGGATGTTAATATTTAGACATTGTTTATTCCTATTTTAAACCTAATAATTACACTTACTCTTACAATTTAAAAAACTTGCTTAGCTTATAAATTACTTGAGTGTGTGCGTTTGTGTGAGTGGGTTTGCGTGTGTGCGTTTGTGTTTGCGTGAGTGATCATGTGTGAGGGTGTGTGAGCGAGTGGGTGTGAGGGTGTGCGTTTGTGTGTAAGCGTGTTTGCATGCTTGTTTATTGCATTGCGAGCTTGCGTGTTTATTTTGTGATCTTTAGCACGTCCTCGGTCTTATCATAATCAAGGGCTCTTAGCGAGGTTTTGGCTGTTTTTGAAAGATCGTATTTGCTAAGATTAGTAAGTTTTTTATTATTAATAGTCTTTATAAATTTATTGTATACAATTAAAGATCTAGACACAAATTTAAAAAAACACTTACCTTCAGATAGTTGGGCGTGGAGGTGTGGAAGTGGTAGTCCGGCGTGCGCGGCGCGGGGGAAGAGGGGGCGGCGGAGGGGGTGGACGGCTCAACGGCCGGAGACGAGCTCATGCTGCCGCCTTTAGACCATCGTCGCCATGATACGAAACCACACCGAGCGTACTGCGTACTATATACCGACGTTAACCGTACTATACTAACGTTAACCGTACTATACCAGCGTTAACCGTACTATACTCGAGCTAACCGTACTATTCCAGCGTTAACCGTACTATACTCGCGCTAACCGTACTATAGTGGCGTTGACCGTACTATACTGACGCTAAGCGTATTATACCAGCGTTAACAGTACTGTACTGACATTAAACGTACTATACCAGCGTTAACCGTACTATACAAACGTTAATCGTAGTATACTAGCGTTAACAGTACTGTACTCGCGATAACCGACGCTAAGCGTATTATACCAGCGTTAACCGCACTATAATGACGCTGAGCGTACTATAGTAGCGTTGGCCGTATTATACCAGCGTTAACCGTACTATCTCACGCTAAAAAATGGTCTATTTAGTGGCGTTGACTGTACTATACTGACGCTAAACGTACTATAAGCGCCAATGTGGTACAACTTTAGTGAGGTTATAGATAACTGTACTATTGCTAGTACGGTTCAATAACTGTACTAAAGACACGTGTGTTTTTTTTTAAAGAATCATTAATATTTTAACAATGTAAATATTTACTTTCATACGTATTGAGGGCAAGCGTAGGTACATAAAACGAACTGTTAAAATAAATTAGTAATTAGGTTTCTTTTTTATGAAAATATAATAAGTTTTATCTATAGATAAATATTTTGCAAAAGCGTTTTCGGTACAAAACAGTACAAGCTGATAATATATAATTCTTTAATATTAGATTTAGATAAAATTATTGGTATCAATAAAAAAAATATTAATTTATTTTAAATCGGTATTTATCAGTAATGTCTATTAGTTTCATAAGAAGGTGAGAAGATATTTTGCAGGGATATAAAAATACGATTTTATTATAGTTATTAAAAATGTTAGTGCCAGGTATGTTAACCTCTATGCAGGTGCAAAAAAATGTAATTAAATGTTTATGATGTTTAAAATGTATTTTATTAAAAGTGTATTTACAGAACTCTTGTTTATTCAGTTTATTTATTATTATCACTTATAAGACACTGGTTTGTTTTTACAGAAATAAGAATATTTATATATTTACAGATCTTAATCTGGAATGGCAGATATTAAGATTTTATTACACTCATAAGATTTTATTTATATTTACAAAAGATGTATTTTAATGATGAATATTTGAATGAAAGATGTATAGTAAAAATAATTTTAATAAAGATGGCGGCAGTGTGTTAGACTTTTTCTTTGGAATGTGATAAAGGTTTAGGACATAAGGAATAGGAATGGTGTCACCTGAAATTAAAAAATATACATTAAGATTTTCGAAAAATAGTAAGCTGGGTAAAATTACTATGTACTAATTAAATATTACACACAACCAGGCAAGTTTTTTTTTAACTGTGAAAGTGATGATACAGTCTAAGGTGGAATGCGCTTGCCTAGGAGATGCCTATTGACTCTTGATTTGAAGGCGCCCAGGTTGTAAGTGGCCGGAAAGACAGTGCCTGGGAGGTTATTCCAGGCCTTTGCAGTGTGTATCAAGAACAATGAATCAAACCGCTTTGTATGCGTCTTTGAACTTTTAAATGAAACCCTCCCTAGACATGGAAATGTGTGTCCATCAATCAAAATGTTTACATAGATAGTGTTATCATTCATCACACAAGAGACCTCTGCCTTCTGCTCATCTTTACGAACCTAATTAATGCAATTTATGTGTAGTATATCCTACTAGCTGACACGGCAAACGTTGTTTTGCTATTAAGGATATAAAAAAATAGCTTAAGACCTACTCTCAGACCTACCGAACATACACAGAGAATTTCATAACAATCGGTTGAGCCGTTTCGGAGGAGTTTAGAAACAAAAAATTGGCATGACAATTTTATATATTAGAAGACATCACTTCTCTGAGTCTAGTACCCATAACACAAGCTTTTTCTAACTTTGTACCTATACTCCAACTTTTCGAACTAGTCACTAGTCTAACTCCATAGGAATCAAATAAAACATAAGCGATTTTAACAGAGTGGGGCGTGCCTTCGCGGATTTCAGTATCTATATTTTATACTTAGAATGCTCACCCAAGACCCCCTCCTGACTTCTTGAATATTAATTGCCAACCCAAATATTTACTATTTTGGGTCAATGCTAATTTATCGTGTTGCTAATCAGTTTGGCAAATACTTAATTGATTGCTTATGACTTGTGTTGTATTGACCATTAGAGCCCGCATCTGTCATCCGCATCTTAGCCATGTCACGTTATCTATTCTATTTTTCCAATCAGGCAACCCAGTCAAAAATTTTATTTTGTTTAAGGGCTGATTATTCAATCACCAGATAGACTATCTATATTATTATCACAAATTTCGTTAGTTTTCAAGTTTTCTGTGGTTTTGATTGAGACAAAAAGTTAAGCAATGTGTTTATCCAGATTATAAGCTACCTTCATTCTAAATTGCAGCCGATTATAAAAAAAAAAAAAAAATATTTATGCCGAGAACAAGCAAACAGTAGGTACATTTACTATGGCAGTGTATGGGTTGTCTAGCCACATTGTGCCCGTCATTTCATACTGATAGATACAGTAAGAAATAATCATTATTAGTGACGTCTCTGTATCAGCTGTGGTGACAAACAGCTTAATATAGATATTTCAGGACAGGTTAGTTTGTTTTGCAATAATCCGCAACTTGAAAAGATTCTGTATGGTACAATATGCAGGAACACTACCCACATGAAACACCACACTCAATTTTTTCAACTCTTTCTTCGGCGCACATTTTGTCTTGACACCGGGACATCCTCAGGAGATGTTGACTTCACAATGCAAAATCGTAGTCTACGATTTCGCATTGATCGTTTTCGTGATTCGATCATAGAATCGTAGACTATAGATATTTCAATCCAAGAAGACTTCAAAATCGCTTATGTTCCATTTGATTCCTATGGAGTTTGACAGAGTGGGGCGTGTCATAGTCGATTGAAATACCTATAGTGTGAAAAAGGAACCTGTAATGCATTAGGTATAAATAATTGCAAGCAGACTTACACAGGTAAGAATTTTGATTCACTCATTTGAATTCAATACTTATGTTTTATTTATGAGTTGCTAGACTAGCGTTGAAGTCAACATTTATTGTGAGCATGATAGCAGCCAGGCTAGACTGACCATACATTAGGCACTGCGGCAGTAGGCATGTTGCAGTGCCTAAGCCAAATTATTTTAATTGTATTTTATTTTAATTATAATTGGTAACATAATTTGTGGTCATAATATTAATGATTTGGTTATTTAAAATTTATTTGGTTGCTTACATACTATGGGTAATTGACTAAATTAAAGGATATTTTTTTTTATTGACAATTTTTATGAACAGACTGTATCATGGACAAATCAAACTCTATGTTTGTTAAAATCTTTATTCTCTGATAGGTATATGATATCCATCTCTAACTACTTTAGTTACTTAGTAAATTAACTCCAGTAAATGTACTCCAGTGTGTGTAATTTTTAAGGTATCATTTCTTATTGGAATCTTATTAAAACTTAGCATTAACTTTGGTGTACACAAACCTACATAATACTCGTGACCTAATACCATAATACCTTCGCCTTAATTGGATTTAAAAAAAATACTTTGACTATGGAACGACATTTAAAATTTGCTCGATTTATGAAAAAGAAATATTATCTACACAAATGAACTTGGCGATAACTGATTATGGCTTAATTTGCAAGTCATACGATAAATATACGTACCAGGATATTTATAGCACGGAAAATCGTTCATCAAATAAGTTTTTTATGCACGGGAACCGCGAATCCGGCGTCAGTTACTACATCCATTGGGCAACTTAAAAGGTCATTATAGTTCGAAAATGAAATGAAAACAGGGACAATTAACACTTCTATTACACAGGAAACTCGCGCGCGGCGTAGGAGACGAGCAATCACAAATTTAGCTGACTGGGGAGTCCTTCTTTCAATAATTTAATCGTCAATTTACAGATCAGTGTAGTATCAATTCCCACATAAATACAACACAACACACGTTGTAGTTCGTCGTAGCGCAGTTTATCGAGTTAATTGTCCTATACGGCACTTTAATCGTACTAATGGGTGTCGAAACAAAATGTTTTTCAATTTTATGCTTCAAGGTCAAGGCACAAAAATTCCTTTTCTTTTTGACAGCGAGTAGAGTTTGACCACAGACCACAGAGTTTGACGTTCGAGTTTCGACCTCAAATCCTTTGATTAGGTATATATTAGAGGATCTGCTGCATTTTACTTATCTATAGTTATATGACGTATTTTTGAATGAAACAAATAAAACTATTTCCAATTCTTTCTCACTTATGGAAAGCTACATTATTAGAACGAGACAGACGGATTATGTTATTGCGTAAACGCGTTACGCAAATGTCAAATGACGTCATACGATCTGTGTGTTGAAGCTCTTTTTCCGTACCGTAAACATGGCGTATTTTGTTTTTCCGGTGTTGATTTAAATTTGGTTTGGGATTTTATTAAAAGTGGTTTATGTTTAAGTAGTTGTTTTAAGCAATAAATAATGGTAAAGTGCTCAGTTGTAGGCTGTAATAGCAAAAGCACTGAAAGAATCCCAGGAATTTCATTTCACAGGTAAGTAATAAATTTTTCAAATTTCTCTTTTTGTAACGAGTATTTTGCCTTTTTTCGATAAAGTTTAGCTCAACTTCTGCTTTATTTAATTAAAAACACTCATATTTATGCGGTAAAATGAAAAACTTAGATTATTTCTCGAGTTTTTGTTTGAATGTAAATATAGTGTTGGGATTGTATTGTTTATCAACAAATTGAATATCGATAAAAATAAAACGTATAGTTTGTCACGTTGAGGGTGGTTGAGGGGTAGAGAGAGAAACAGTAAGGGCTGTTGGTTTAAATCAGTTTGCCCTAGTTCGAAGTTACGACGACTTTAGAGATATTCAGTAGAACGAGAGGGTGCACCACACATACTTATATTTTCCAGGAGATGCGAATTATTCTTTTGTGATTTAAATAAAATTTTGATCATTCAACGTAAATATTAAAATAATATTACTGATATAAAATAATACAAACTACATAGACAATACTTACACACAATAGACAATAATATAGATTAAAGTTATTAAAAAATAAAAACACGGAGCTAAGACAAAAATTCAGGCCAAGGGCCATTGTACACGGACTATTCGTTTTAGACATTATATGTTTTACCTAGTTATTGTATACAACACTGGATTATACAGATTCCTGGTAACATTTAGAACATATTAATTAATCATTTGTTTAAAATATTATATTTTTTAAATAATGTTTCTGATAATTTTATGTCGAGTATATAAAAACTGGTCGCATGGAGGGCAAGCGAAGTAGGGGCAGAGCGCCAACCCGGTGGATAGACAGCATCTGCAAGGCCACCGGCGTCAACATCCAAGGCTCTTTTCTCAAGGCTCAAGACCGCACCACCTGGCGAGCCTTGATCAAGAAGTTGGGCTCGTAGCCGGTCACGACCCTCAGTCATGAGGCAACGACGAAGAAGAAGAAGATATAAAAACATCGATATCGGTAGTCCCACAGATATAGGGGAAGTCCCTAGCCTTAAATGTCATTTAGGCTCCGCCCATTCGCCATTATTTGGGTACGGAAGCTTCATTTGACATTTCTTGTTTCTTATCCTCTACTATCTATTACGATCTATGCTCAAATCACAATCGTCCATAGAGATAACAGAACTTTGGAGGCGCCCTATTCATTCATTCTAACCCATCTCCGCACTACAATGCGGCGCTATGATGAGCGCCAAGATTTGTTGTCAAATATTCGTGTAGTACCTATCGCTCATTTCATCTCCAAGTATATTTAATATGTATTAACTATGTGCATATGTCAATATGACAGCTTGTAGTTCTCGTTAGAGAGCATAGAGTAATTTGTATATATAGGGAATAGAGACCTCACTTCCGGCCATAAAATGGAAATGCTCAACTAGCGCCCCTATACTTGTAAGTTGGAACTAACCTTAACCATGTGTATAACCATATAATATTATAGTACAGTACGTAGCTATATGCGTAGCAGTTACACATATATACCTAATTATTAAATCTTCATTGTATTCATACTTTTAAATAAAACAACGCTATAATTATAATCATTTATTCCAATATTTACAAAAAAGTATACATGATAACAATTTTTTCTCTTATTTAATTTTATAACAATTTTAACACGTTTAAAATATAAAAATAATGTAGTCCACCGATTGCGGAGCGGGCCCAAGCCACCGATGGTCAGGGCTCCACAGTTAGGAACCTCCTCACAATGCGTGCCGTCTCCAGGACCACTGCTTTTTGTATACGGCCCTTGATCCAACAGCCGAGCAAAAGCTTCTTGAGATGTTGGTCGAAGCTTTTCGCTATAAGACCGTTGACTGAAACGACTATCGGAACAATAATCGTTGAGTCCACATTCCACATGGCGGTAATCTCATGAGCAAGGTCTAAGTACTTTGATAATTTTTCCTTCTCCGCTTTCACGAGATTCTCATCATGTGGAATAGTGATATAAACAATTATTGCACGGCGCACCCATCGGTCGACTATCTCAGGTCTATTGGCAGCAATATACCTGACAGTATATTATGTGTATTCTTTGTTACATTTAAGTTACAGTAAGTGTGTAAATAAATAATACACTAAAATTATTTTTTTTTTTTAGAAATTTCAAAGGCTTTTAGATGAAATTTGTCACTGACGTCATATTCTTTTATCTTTCCTGCCATTATTTTATTTATATTTTTACAATAATTGAATATCATAAATCTAATCATTAAATTGATTAAATAATCAACATTTTTTTCTTTGTGCAAACTGCAGACAGAAAATAAATCAAAGTTGACCAACGTGAATATTATAGTTTTAACAAACTCGTGAAGTATTCTTTTGTCGATATGCTTTTTTATGACTTCATGGATCACCCTTTTTGTATTAGTTAAGATTTGATGTAAATCTCTGCTGGGATAGCAAAGCCAACGTTTTCCTTCATATTCTCTTAACTTAATAAAATAGCTTTGGTCTTCCGCTATAAGTTTTGATGCGCATATATTGCAACCCTTGAATATTTTACTTTTCAGTTTTTTTAAAAAATAACCATTTACATATTCAAGGGGTGCAATTATGGTAGGATCTTTTTCAAGTTCTTCGATATCCAAAAATGACAAGTTGAGGAATTCCGAAAAATCCAGATTTTCAGGTGACATGGCTTCGTTATTTTTTGTTATTAATAAAATATGAAGTGCTTCGCAAAAGTCCCCTTCACAATTTTTGCCTCGGATGTGGTCACTGTTCAGGTTATTAACCAAAAGAGTGGCAAAAGAACTTTCGAATTGGTCACAAGTTGGGTTGTTATTGCGGCACCCGTGACTTCTTACGGCACCAAAAAAATTTTCCAAGGGGTCTTGGTTTAGGTGCCGCATCCAAACCGACGTCACATTGTAATCGTTTTCCAGTTTAGACAGTAATATTTCTATACCTTCCAGTGTCCACACCCAATTGTTTATAGTGGGGACAGTTGCATCCACTTTCCCAGCAGGATTTACAAATCTCATTGATTTAAATATTTTGATTCCTTCCTTCCATTTTTTGTGGTGCTCTGATGATGGAGTTACAGGACCCAATAACGGTTTAGCTTTACTATTCTCTTTATAGCTTCCATTTACGGAGTCAAAAATATCGTCCATGAAACGCAGAAAGGAGGCAGTTTCTGCACATTCAGGTGGTAGAACACCAACACCTGAAAAAGAAAAGGGTTTGTTATTATAATATTTTGAGTTATTTTGTAATAGTTTGTGTCGGCCCATTCTCCCTGGTTTTGGCGACTATGCCACTTTTCCAGTAGTTTTTTTTTTTACTGATAAAAAATATATTATAAAAATATATATTGTAGATATTTATTATGAAATTCAGGACATCAAAACATGATCAGTTAAACCTGCCTCTATCATAAAAATATTTAAAAAAACCGGCCAAGTGGCAGTCGGACTCGCTTAAGGAGGGTTCCGTACTACTACAGAAGGAATAAAGCCATATGAATCTCTTATCTTAATATGAATAAAATAAAATATTAAACTTACCTGAAAAACCTCCCATACTGGTTGAAACAGTTCTACTGAAAACTTGGGCAGCATGTTTAACTTTCATTTTGTTCAATTTTTCAGGATTAATGTTGCTCTCGGTTAACTTGGTAACCATTCTTATACCCTCATAAATGGGAGTTTTGTCATACAATAGTTGCAAATGTTCCCATTTAGCCGTTCGGATTGTATTGTTCATTTCATATTTTAGATTTTTGGTCATAAAGTTATTCCTCATACCTTTCAAGAGGTGTGGAGGATCATACAGAGGTATTATTTCATTATTATTTATCAATATGATTTTTTCTTTTGGAGTTTCACCTCTCCTTAAAAAGGTAGCTCTGGTCTCTTCTAACAATAATTTTATCGCTTGGCGATTGTTTGTTCCTTGGTCACAAATAGTGGCCACTACATTAAATCCTGCTTCTTGGCATTTGTGCAGTATCCATTTCAGCTGTTTCGCCAATTCTGGCCCTTTTGTAGCATGGGCTGAAAAAGTGTAGGCAAGTACTTGTTGAAAATTATACATCAACCCTCGCAACATGAAAACTTGTGCGTGGTTTGCGAACTCAGGTATTCTACATTCACCATCATCTACAAATCCTGTTATTATTTTTTTCCTCTCGTTATATGTTAAGCCAGGTTTGAGAGAAATTTCATCAAATATAAGAATCGCAAGCTTTTTGTCATCAGTCATTGACTCCGTTTTTTGTTTTAGTTGAACAAAAAGATTTTCATTTATACCTGGATGTAAGTTTGTTTTTTGAAGGACTCTAATCAGTGTCTGTGGAGCTGGTAACGTAAAAATTTTTCTTAAAAATCTATATCCTTTAGGACTCTGTTTCATGATGGCCAGGCAGGTTATTTTTTCTTCTTGTGTGAAGCGTCGACCTCTCAGTTTTTTCTTATTTTCCCGCCATTGAATATGCATAAGAAACTTTGCTGCTGTAGAGCAATTTTCGATTGTGTCCAAAATTTTAGCATCACTTGCAAATTTCTTGGCAGCTTTTAATTCAGCTGACTGCCTCTTTGCTTTACTTTTGTATTTGCATAAACTAACTTTGGCTGCAATAATTTTTTTATGCAGTTCAATTTCAGAATCCGTCATTTGTTTCTTTCTGCTCCTTCCGACTCCCTGTTTTTGCCTGGTTACTTCTTTATCTGCAAAACAGTATTCGATTTTACAATGAATAATTATATAGTTTGACATGTGGAGAAATGAGGAGACCTGTAGCCGAACTCGTGTCACTGATATGTGACTTAATTATACTCATTGTTACAAAGTGTTTATGGGGGCTCCATAAACATTGGGACTAATGAATGTTGCAGACTTTTTTGAATTGAGAATGTCATGGGATGCTGCTGGATTGAAGTAGCCCAAGACCCTGTAGGTTCAATATCCCTTCAGGAGGCTCTATTTCCAGTAGTGGATATCTGCCATAGTACCATAAAAATTATATGTATTATTTTGGTTACAATAAAACTTACCATTTTTTTTAGAAACATCTTTTTCAATTGCTGTGGAATGGGTAGACTGTAATTTCCCAGCAATTTCGATACCCATATCCTCAACCAATGGATCTAAAAACATAAGAAAAATGTAACAAATCTTCAAATAGACTGGTTAATAAATTTAAGGCAAAAAATATAAAATACAATAAGGCAATAAGTATAAAATACCAACCAATATTTTCTTTTTCCAAGGTATCTTTCGGCACACCAATTTTCATATATGAAGTGGAGAAATTTTGACAATCTAAATCTGGAATAGAAAAAAATTAACTTATGAAAATTAATATAAAAAAAAATTGATTTCTATGCAAGAACCATAATATAACTTCATTAATGATTCATTTGTAAGTTGAGTCCAAGTCAAAAATCATTTCCCTAACTTGGAAGTAAAACAATTCTTTACTTATGACATATAGACAATTACTTTCAACGCTGCCTGTTGCACCCACCAACATATTCGTAAGAGCAAGGAGGACAAAAATAAAAACTGTCTTGGGCATCACATTGCCCGCCTGCTTGCCTAAGGCCTGCTAAAGTCAAAATTTATTTAGATTTTCGCAAACAGTAGACTCAATAAACATTGTAAGACTATGGCGATGAGAATTGCTCAAATAAGAGTGATATACCTTCATATTTTTTTACAAAAACTGCTCATAAATCTTTATTTACGTAATATTTATTCATGATAGCTCCAATTCTTCTTCAGTATCTGCTTGTGTTACCGTTCTGGGACCAATATGAGGTGAATGGGGATTTTTGAGCAAAGTTTCTATCAAAAACATATTGCTGTGATACTAGTTATTTGCACAATTATCATTATGTGTAAGGCTATTATGTGTAATTTGGATACCATTTCCAAAAAACTAAACCAAATTTGACTTTGGAGAGCTATTTTACTTATTTACCCAACCACCTTTAGACTAACAGAGATAAGAGATAAGTACCTGTGGATATTGGCATGTTATCTGTCTGCAAGAGGTTCAATGGTCTTCTTTCACTAAATGTAGATGTTGATGGTCTTGCTATGTCATCAAACTGTTTGAGTTTCCTAAGGCCTACATCAGTAGTTGTATAGCTTGGCAGGGTTAATGGTCCTAAAATAAAAAATAAAAAGAAGGTGCATAACATTTACAACAAGTCATAAAAACCAGCCAAGTGCGAGTGTGACTCGCCCACCAAGGGTTCTTTAACATTATCTATAAAAACGGCAAAAAAATCACATTTGTTTTGCTTTTGTGATTCAGTAGCAATATAACCCTACTTATATTAAGCAAAAACAAGCAAACAAATCACATTTGTCGTATAATATTTCTTAATTCCGTGTTTTAATATTTGCTGTTATAGCGGCAACAGAAATACATCATCTGTGAAAATTTATACTGTTTATATGTATTGTGTTGATGTACAATCATCAAAATCATTAGTTGGTGTCATCAATAATTAGTTGGTAAAAACAATAAGTTGGTAAGAATATATAACAAAATAACAACAATCATCAAAATATCTTGATTTCTTTCTCTCTTGATCTCGAGATTTGATGATTGTTGCATGTTTATGC
The DNA here is from genome assembly GCA_036785405.1 of Coenonympha arcania. Lineage (NCBI taxonomy): Eukaryota > Metazoa > Arthropoda > Insecta > Lepidoptera > Nymphalidae > Coenonympha > Coenonympha arcania. The sequence goes on from CM072081.1 coordinate 2,994,364, forward strand.
AACATCTGAACTGTGACAAAGTATAGTTACAAACCTGGAATATGTAATGTTGGTACAGCTATATTGCTAATTTTGTTGCTGCGACACAAATACTTGTTTTCAAAGTGTCGACGACAAACACGTCGGTACTTGAATATATGCTCATTTTCTAAGCCAATGGTATCACCATCAACTGCGTATAGCCAATGGTTGAACCTCTCACGTTCTTTAGCTGGATTTGGGAAACGATGCAGTGGTTGCTTCACACCAGCTAAAATTATTAAAAATGATTATTTTTTTTAGACCTTAGTAGCTAAGTATAGTAGCCAGGATTTTTATGACAGTTATAGTTAATTCCCGTAGTACAAAAAAGCATAGACAAGAAAACATTTGATGATGGTGATGAGCATAAATGTTTTTCAGTTTCTGGATGTTTTCTATATATATATATTATAAGTATTAATGTATATTATAGATATTTATCAGTTCACAAGCTTTCGCATACTTTGGGACTAGATTGCAGTGTGAGTAATGTCCGTATATATTTATGTATTTATTTTTAAAAAAAAGCGAAGTAACTTGAGACCTCACTTCGCTCAGTTAATACTGTAGCATGAAAAACTAGGAAAAGTTCAAAATAAAGTTTAGTTGCACTTATTTTGTTCTACTTTAGCACCATTACGTTATGTTAGTTAGGGTTAGTTTGACTAGGTACTTTGTATCACTTACAGCGAAGGAAGTTAAAATATTTGCCATATTTAACTGTAGCTCCAAAATACATTAAACATAATAAATAGGAGACTAAGCACATACCTTCACTGCCCTCACACCCGGGAACACAACAATGTTTATCCGATGCCATTATTTATTACAACTATAGGCATTTAGCTTTATCACAATTTTCATCACAATATAAATTAAAAACTACAAAATTTGAGTCCTGTCTCTAACTATAAAATACCTAATAAAAGAGTTCTGTCTCAATTACTTTACAAAATACTTTAGGAGTCCTGTCTCAAATTGGTAAACACACAGTGCACAAAAGTTAAAGCGTTGTTCAATTATTATCACAAAATATTAAAACGAATCAAAACGAATGCCATCAGGCCACTGGACATTTTATGAATTAACACCAGAGTCTTGTCTCGATTTCATCAATCCTTTCACAAAATACCACACATTCCGTCTTCGTTTTTATTTTGGAACAATCGGCCATTTTGTGAATACGATGTTGCTAGTTAGATTACATAAAAATATTACTAATTATTATTTCATAATATTCCGATTCATAGATTTTAAAAATGTCGTACTACCTTAAATAACATGAATGATAATGATTTTATATTTGGTCTTTTTCTTCTCCTTTACAATTAATTGCCTTTTAAGTTAAAACAAATTTACATTGCCAATTAATATACTACCAAAATCAGCAGTTTTTTTGTGCTGGTATATCTTATAAAATTATACGTAGCGCCATCTAGTGACGCTCATGAAATCACTAAGCATCGCTACTGCCGCCTAGGCTTGAAAGTTGGAACTGACCAATTATAATACTGCTAAATCTAAACGTACATTCCGTTTTACTAAATATAAGGAACTTTGTGAACTTTATCATTTGCAGTATAATATCTTAAGGATTTCCCTGTTCTAACGAATAAGTGGAGGCACCCTGTTAGAGAGTATATGTGTTCTGTGGCTTGTAGTTTGTCAAGATGTCAAGTGCAGACTGCAGAGTGTCAACAAAATACAAAACAAAAACATAATTTGTTTTTAGTGGTTTTATGGTGGTTTTGTGCAATTTCAATTTCCATTTTACATTAAAAACTAAAGATTACATTTCTGTTACACTTTTCAGTAGTTTTCACTCATTAATTAAATTACAAGAAAAGATATACATCAAAATTCCACACAAGAATTTGTAAAACGAGCGAAAACTTACTTACTTTACTGATACTTGAGTGAAATATGTACAAATTGTGACAATAAATCAACAAGAAAAATACACTTCCTTTAAAAGTTTATTTTAGAATGTCTGATATATGCTTTGTATGCAGTACTACAGTACACGCATTCACCGATGAGCTAACCCGAGAAACATACAGAGATGTTATTGGTATCCAAGTAGGTATTTGCTACACATATTATTATCTTAACATAAACCTTTAAACAGACAAATCTTGTTTTATACAAGAATTGTCTGTTTAAAGGTAGGGTCATATCAGGGTCATACATTGATCATTACTAAGGATAGGCCTGTTCGAACATTTTGCCAAAGCCTTTTTCATACAAGGAAATTTAGCGCCTTCTATCAAACATCCTGCGAAATACTTGTTTTAGTTAATTAATAAGATAGTGCGCGTACAATGGGGACATTTCCCCATTGAACTGGCGACATTTTTTCGCGCGGTTCGCCCTGTCTCTATATAGAGGTCAATGGGGTCATATAAAAAATACCAAATTGGGTAAGAGTTTTGAAATTGGTTGCATTGAATATAATATGATATACCTTTAAACCTCTTAAAAGCTCGATCGACAGAGCCTAGCTTTGCGGGGCACCTATTTCTAGGTGGTCATAAAAGAAAATAACCACTCAGAAGGACGAACGAAGTGGATTTGTCACCTATCCGTTATCCGAGTCGGGGTGCCCTCAAGTACCGAAATCGCTTCGCTCGCTGTTGTATTCTAAGTTATCTGTGACAGTAAACTTCTGTGAATGGATATATGGCTTTCAGCATTATGATAGCTTGTGGTGACTCTTTAGCATTCACTTTTTCACTTTGACCCTCTTAAAAGCTCAGCTTTGAATCAATGCGACTCAATTTAAAGCTTCACCCCCAAATCGCTCTCAAGCCTGTAGTTGTTTCCATTAACACTAACAACTTTTGTTTTACGACTTTTCAACGTTCAGTATTAATTTATTTCATACAAAAAAATATGACATTTGGTGGAAAAATGGATATGCTATCTTCTATTTAATATTTTTACAGGGTGATTCGTTATCAAGTACACTTATGTACCCTTTAATATTATTTCAACTTTTTGTTACATGTTGTATAAGTTTAATTTATATTTTTCAGTTATCGTCTGATTTGCAGTTATGCTATGTATGCAGTCACATATTAAACAAGTTGGCACTGTTTAAAACTATGTGTTTGAAAAGAAGCTCGTTTTACCCTCCTGTGCCCAGGTATTTTTTGAAATGTCCGCCTGCCATTTTTAATTAACTTTATTTGGTTTTTCATAGTTTCAGTTCTTAGTCATTCTTCTCTTGGTTATTATTAATATATTTTGTGTTTACCTCCGTAAAATTAATTACATATTTTTAAGTATGTTTAATGATATACCTTCTTGAATTATTAGTATAAACTATACATTATCTCCATGTTACTTAGCAGTTTGTTCTTAATCAACTCATTCTGTTATTTTTCAGTGAGATAAGTCCAATAAAATTACAAAAAAGTGACCTAGAAATCCACATACTATGCCCTGAGAGATGCTATGAGTACAAACAAGTACACAGCAATAAGTCATATCAGTACAATCACATAGACGATTGCAATAACACTGAATATTATGACAATGACAATGAATACACTCATAATGACACTGAGTATATTATACCAAATGACGTAAACAGCCACATTGAATACAATGATAATGACACTCAATACATGAATGATGCCAGTTATAATCATATTGAACAACAAAATGCAATAGAACAGTTTAATTATGACAATATGACTGATAATGAAAATAGAAGTTGCATTGGTGTTGAATTTCAATCTGATAATTTCAATGATAAAAATTTGATTAATCCATGTTATGAAAGTGGTGTGAATAATGAAGAAGTAAATAAAGCAATGGATGCTATAACAAATGATGAGTACGCAAACAGTTATGACAATAAGATTGATATGGACAATGAAAATGTGTGTGACACCAATGCAAACAATTGTGACAATTTTAAAATAGATAGTAACACTGATTCAAAAAACCCAGAAGGTAAAGAAGAAGACAGTAAAGCTGTGAAGAAAAGTAAGAAAAAGTCCAATAAGATATTGAGAAGGATAATATTGAGTATGGAGCAACAGAAAGCGGAGTTAGAAGCAAATAGGAAGGAGAAAAAGTATATAGAAGCAGAGTTTAAGTGTTATAATTGTGCTTTAAGCTTTTTATTTAAAGATACATATCAAGCACATATGATGAGACATGAAGAGGTAAATTAAATTCTATTTAGATTCGAGGTCAATTTGACGTCTATTTTAATAAAATAAAAAAACTACTCTCCGGCAGTGCTGATAGAGGTGAAAACTCAAAAAAAATGCATATACAGATGTGTTGGTTATGGTAACAGTAGCAAGTTCAGTCGGTTTTTCTTCACAAAACTTCCAACGCGCCTAAGGTAGTTTTCACTACAATTAAATTCGAGTTTAGCCGATTTACGGGTGGCTGTGCCCATAATCGTCTTTGAGAACTGGATTCACTCCTGACTAAGGGTCTCCCAAAATACAAATTTTATTAGATTCTTAGTTTGGCCTTGGTATAAATGGCTTTATGAGATAAAATTTCAGATTAGTATGTAAAGAAATTAAGGCCATTCCTAGAATTTTTAAAGAAAGAAAGAAAGAAAGCCACACTTAATTAATTTTATTTATTTATTCATTCTATACATGTACTGTGAGGACATGCACAAGGACATCTTATCGCTACAAATGAGGATCTCTTGCTTTATTTGTAGTCCAACGGTGAATACCAATGCACTACCTGCACGCTGCGCTTCGCAAGCCCTGCCTCGCTGCGACTGCACGTGGCGAGTCACACGCAGCGGTATCTGTGTCGCAAGTGCGGAGAGACCCTCAAGCCGCGCGCCAAGCGACGCCACCCCTGCCTCGAGCCGGCGCCGCCGCAGAGCGCCGCGTGCCATCTGTGCGGGAACTTGCTCAAGTGAGTGCTGACACGTTGATGAATACGTGGCGAAACGTCGCTCGAATCATGGTGAGACGTCGCTGCATTCACGATGAAACGTCGTTGAATTCATGGTGAAACGTCGCTCAATTAATGATGATACGTCGCTCAATTAACAGTGAGACGTCGCTGCATTAATGATCAAACGTCGTTAAATTCATGGTGAAACGTCGCTCAATTAATGGTGAGACGTCGCTGCATTCACCATGATACGTCGCTGAATTCATGGTGAAACGTCGCTGCATCGCTGCGTTAAACGGTGAACAATGCACGACCTAAACGCTGCGCTTCGCGAGCCCTGCCTCTCTGCGGCTGCACGTGGCGAGTCACACGCAGCGGTATCTGTGTCGCAAGTGCGGAGAGACCCTCAAGCCGCGCGCCAAGCGCCGCCACCCCTGCCTCGAGCCGGCGCCGCCGCAGAGCGCCGCGTGCCATCTGTGCGGGAACTTGCTCAAGTGAGTGCTGACACGTTGATGAATACGTGGTGAAACGTCGCTCAATTAATGGTGAGATGTCGCTGCATTCACGACGAAACGTCGTTGAATTCATGGTGAAACGTCGCTCAATTAATGGTGAGACGTCGCTGCATTCACCATGATACGTCGCTGAATTCATGGTGGAACGTCGCTGCATCGCTGCGTTAAACGGTGAACAATGCACGACCTGCACGCTGCGCTTCGCGACCCCTGCCTCGCTGCGGCTGCACGTGGCGAGTCACACGCAGCGGTATCTGTGTCGCAAGTGCGGAGAGACCCTCAAGCCGCGCGCCAAGCGACGCCACCCCTGCCTCGAGCCGGCGCCGCCGCAGAGCGCCGCGTGCCATCTGTGCGGGAACTTGCTCAAGTGAGTGCTGACACGTGTATGAATACGTGATGAAACGTCGCTCGATTAATGGTGAGACGTCGCTGCATTCACGATGAAACGTCGTTGAATTCATGGTGAAACGTCGCTCAATAAATGGTGAGATGTCGCTGCATTCATAATGAAACGTCGTTGAATTCATGCTGAAACGTCGCTGAATTTATGGTGGAACGTCGCTGCATCGCTGCGTTAAACGGTGAACAATGCACGACCTAAACGCTGCGCTTCGCGAGCCCTGCCTCGCTGCGGCTGCACGTGGCGAGTCACACGCAGCGGTATCTGTGTCGCAAGTGCGGAGAGACCCTCAAGCCGCGCGCCAAGCGCCGCCACCCCTGCCTCGAGCCGGCGCCGCCGCAGAGCGCCGCGTGCCATCTGTGCGGGAACTTGCTCAAGTGAGTGCTGACACGTTGATGAATACGTGGTGAAACGTCGCTCAATTAATGGTGACACGTCGCTTCATTCACAATGATACGTCGCTGAATTCACGGTGGAACGTCGCTGCATCGCTGCGTTAAACGGTAAACAATGCACGACCTGCACGCTGCGCTTCGCGAGCCCTGCCTCGCTACGGCTGCACGTGGCGAGTCACACGCAGCGGTATCTGTGTCGCAAGTGCGGAGAGACCCTCAAGCCGCGCGCCAAGCGCCGCCACCCCTGCCTCGAGCCGGCGCCGCCGCAGAGCGCCGCGTGCCATCTGTGCGGGAACTTGCTCAAGTGAGTGCTGACACGTTGATGAATACGTGGTGAAACGTCGCTCAATTAATGGTGAGATGTCGCTGCATTCAAGATGAAACGTCGTTGAATTCATGGTGAAACGTCGCTCAATTAATAGTGAGACGTCGCTGCATTCACCATTAAATGTCGTAAAATTCATGGTGAAACGTCGCTGCATCGCTGTGTCAAGCGGTGAACAGCGCACGGCCTGCACGCTACCCTTCGCGACCCCTGCCTCGCTGCGGCTGCACGTGGCGAGTCACACGCAGCGGTATCTGTGTCGCAAGTGCGGAGAGACCCTCAAGCCGCGCGCCAAGCGACGCCACCCCTGCCTCGAGCCGGCGCCGCCGCAGAGCGCCGCGTGCCATCTGTGCGGGAACTTGCTCAAGTGAGTGCTGACACGTTGATGAATACGTGGTGAAACGTCGCTCAGTTAATGGTGAGACGTCGCTGCATTCACGATGAAACGTCGTTGAATTCATGGTGGAACGTCGCTGCATCGCTGCATTAAACGGTGAACAATGCACGACCTGCACGCTGCGCTTCGCGAGCCCTGCCTCGCTGCGACTGCACGTGGCGAGTCACACGCAGCGGTATCTGTGTCGCAAGTGCGGAGAGACCCTCAAGCCGCGCGCCAAGCGCCGCCACCCCTGCCTCGAGCCGGCGCCGCCGCAGAGCGCCGCGTGCCATCTGTGCGGGAACTTGCTCAAGTGAGTGCTGACACGTGGATGAATACATGGTGAAACGTCGCTTAGTTAATGGTGAGACGTCGCTGCATTCACGATGAAACGTCGTTGAATTCATAGTGAAACGTCGCTCAATTAATGGTGAGACGTCGCTGCATTCACGACGAAACGTCGTTGAATTCATGGTGAAACGTCGCTCAATTAATAGTGAGACGTCGCTGCACTCAAAATGAAAGTTCCTCCTCCTGAACCTCCCTACATTAATAAGGAATAGTCTTAGCATTTAGGGTGAAACCTCGCTGCAATCATGGTGAAACCTCGCTGCATTAACGAGGAAATGTCGTAGCATTTAGGGTGAAACGTCGCTGTAATCATAGTCAAACGTCGCTGCATTAACGGTGAAACGTAACGCTATTACACTCACGTTTCAGGGACGCGAACGGTCTGCAGCAGCACCTGCGGCGCGTGCACGCGAGCCGCAGCAGCGGGCGGCGCTACGCGTGCAACGTGTGCGGCGACAGCTACGAGCGGCAGGAGGCGCTGCGCACGCACATGATGTGAGAACAGGTACCACGTTTCAGGGACGCGAACGGTCTGCAGCAGCACCTGCGGCGCGTGCACGCGAGCCGCAGCAGCGGGCGGCGCTACGCGTGCAACGTGTGCGGCGACAGCTACGAGCGGCAGGAGGCGCTGCGCACGCACATGATGTGAGAACAGGTACCACGTTTCAGGGACGCGAACGGTCTGCAGCAGCACCTGCGGCGCGTGCACGCGAGCCGCAGCAGCGGGCGGCGCTACGCGTGCAACGTGTGCGGCGACAGCTACGAGCGGCAGGAGGCGCTGCGCACGCACATGATGTGAGAACAGGTACCACGTTTCAGGGACGCGAACGGTCTGCAGCAGCACCTGCGGCGCGTGCACGCGAGCCGCAGCAGCGGGCGGCGCTACGCGTGCAACGTGTGCGGCGACAGCTACGAGCGGCAGGAGGCGCTGCGCACGCACATGATGTGAGAACAGGTACCACGTTTCAGGGACGCGAACGGTCTGCAGCAGCACCTGCGGCGCGTGCACGCGAGCCGCAGCAGCGGGCGGCGCTACGCGTGCAACGTGTGCGGCGACAGCTACGAGCGGCAGGAGGCGCTGCGCACGCACATGATGTGAGAACAGGTACCACGTTTCAGGGACGCGAACGGTCTGCAGCAGCACCTGCGGCGCGTGCACGCGAGCCGCAGCAGCGGGCGGCGCTACGCGTGCAACGTGTGCGGCGACAGCTACGAGCGGCAGGAGGCGCTGCGCACGCACATGATGTGAGAACAGGTACCACGTTTCAGGGACGCGAACGGTCTGCAGCAGCACCTGCGGCGCGTGCACGCGAGCCGCAGCAGCGGGCGGCGCTACGCGTGCAACGTGTGCGGCGACAGCTACGAGCGGCAGGAGGCGCTGCGCACGCACATGATGTGAGAACAGGTACCACGTTTCAGGGACGCGAACGGTCTGCAGCAGCACCTGCGGCGCGTGCACGCGAGCCGCAGCAGCGGGCGGCGCTACGCGTGCAACGTGTGCGGCGACAGCTACGAGCGGCAGGAGGCGCTGCGCACGCACATGATGTGAGAACAGGTACCACGTTTCAGGGACGCGAACGGTCTGCAGCAGCACCTGCGGCGCGTGCACGCGAGCCGCAGCAGCGGGCGGCGCTACGCGTGCAACGTGTGCGGCGACAGCTACGAGCGGCAGGAGGCGCTGCGCACGCACATGATGTGAGAACAGGTACCACGTTTCAGGGACGCGAACGGTCTGCAGCAGCACCTGCGGCGCGTGCACGCGAGCCGCAGCAGCGGGCGGCGCTACGCGTGCAACGTGTGCGGCGACAGCTACGAGCGGCAGGAGGCGCTGCGCACGCACATGATGTGAGAACAGGTACCACGTTTCAGGGACGCGAACGGTCTGCAGCAGCACCTGCGGCGCGTGCACGCGAGCCGCAGCAGCGGGCGGCGCTACGCGTGCAACGTGTGCGGCGACAGCTACGAGCGGCAGGAGGCGCTGCGCACGCACATGATGTGAGAACAGGTACCACGTTTCAGGGACGCGAACGGTCTGCAGCAGCACCTGCGGCGCGTGCACGCGAGCCGCAGCAGCGGGCGGCGCTACGCGTGCAACGTGTGCGGCGACAGCTACGAGCGGCAGGAGGCGCTGCGCACGCACATGATGTGAGAACAGGTACCACGTTTCAGGGACGCGAACGGTCTGCAGCAGCACCTGCGGCGCGTGCACGCGAGCCGCAGCAGCGGGCGGCGCTACGCGTGCAACGTGTGCGGCGACAGCTACGAGCGGCAGGAGGCGCTGCGCACGCACATGATGTGAGAACAGGTACCACGTTTCAGGGACGCGAACGGTCTGCAGCAGCACCTGCGGCGCGTGCACGCGAGCCGCAGCAGCGGGCGGCGCTACGCGTGCAACGTGTGCGGCGACAGCTACGAGCGGCAGGAGGCGCTGCGCACGCACATGATGTGAGAACAGGTACCACGTTTCAGGGACGCGAACGGTCTGCAGCAGCACCTGCGGCGCGTGCACGCGAGCCGCAGCAGCGGGCGGCGCTACGCGTGCAACGTGTGCGGCGACAGCTACGAGCGGCAGGAGGCGCTGCGCACGCACATGATGTGAGAACAGGTACCACGTTTCAGGGACGCGAACGGTCTGCAGCAGCACCTGCGGCGCGTGCACGCGAGCCGCAGCAGCGGGCGGCGCTACGCGTGCAACGTGTGCGGCGACAGCTACGAGCGGCAGGAGGCGCTGCGCACGCACATGATGTGAGAACAGGTACCACGTTTCAGGGACGCGAACGGTCTGCAGCAGCACCTGCGGCGCGTGCACGCGAGCCGCAGCAGCGGGCGGCGCTACGCGTGCAACGTGTGCGGCGACAGCTACGAGCGGCAGGAGGCGCTGCGCACGCACATGATGTGAGAACAGGTACCACGTTTCAGGGACGCGAACGGTCTGCAGCAGCACCTGCGGCGCGTGCACGCGAGCCGCAGCAGCGGGCGGCGCTACGCGTGCAACGTGTGCGGCGACAGCTACGAGCGGCAGGAGGCGCTGCGCACGCACATGATGTGAGAACAGGTACCACGTTTCAGGGACGCGAACGGTCTGCAGCAGCACCTGCGGCGCGTGCACGCGAGCCGCAGCAGCGGGCGGCGCTACGCGTGCAACGTGTGCGGCGACAGCTACGAGCGGCAGGAGGCGCTGCGCACGCACATGATGTGAGAACAGGTACCACGTTTCAGGGACGCGAACGGTCTGCAGCAGCACCTGCGGCGCGTGCACGCGAGCCGCAGCAGCGGGCGGCGCTACGCGTGCAACGTGTGCGGCGACAGCTACGAGCGGCAGGAGGCGCTGCGCACGCACATGATGTGAGAACAGGTACCACGTTTCAGGGACGCGAACGGTCTGCAGCAGCACCTGCGGCGCGTGCACGCGAGCCGCAGCAGCGGGCGGCGCTACGCGTGCAACGTGTGCGGCGACAGCTACGAGCGGCAGGAGGCGCTGCGCACGCACATGATGTGAGAACAGGTACCACGTTTCAGGGACGCGAACGGTCTGCAGCAGCACCTGCGGCGCGTGCACGCGAGCCGCAGCAGCGGGCGGCGCTACGCGTGCAACGTGTGCGGCGACAGCTACGAGCGGCAGGAGGCGCTGCGCACGCACATGATGTGAGAACAGGTACCACGTTTCAGGGACGCGAACGGTCTGCAGCAGCACCTGCGGCGCGTGCACGCGAGCCGCAGCAGCGGGCGGCGCTACGCGTGCAACGTGTGCGGCGACAGCTACGAGCGGCAGGAGGCGCTGCGCACGCACATGATGTGAGAACAGGTACCACGTTTCAGGGACGCGAACGGTCTGCAGCAGCACCTGCGGCGCGTGCACGCGAGCCGCAGCAGCGGGCGGCGCTACGCGTGCAACGTGTGCGGCGACAGCTACGAGCGGCAGGAGGCGCTGCGCACGCACATGATGTGAGAACAGGTACCACGTTTCAGGGACGCGAACGGTCTGCAGCAGCACCTGCGGCGCGTGCACGCGAGCCGCAGCAGCGGGCGGCGCTACGCGTGCAACGTGTGCGGCGACAGCTACGAGCGGCAGGAGGCGCTGCGCACGCACATGATGTGAGAACAGGTACCACGTTTCAGGGACGCGAACGGTCTGCAGCAGCACCTGCGGCGCGTGCACGCGAGCCGCAGCAGCGGGCGGCGCTACGCGTGCAACGTGTGCGGCGACAGCTACGAGCGGCAGGAGGCGCTGCGCACGCACATGATGTGAGAACAGGTACCACGTTTCAGGGACGCGAACGGTCTGCAGCAGCACCTGCGGCGCGTGCACGCGAGCCGCAGCAGCGGGCGGCGCTACGCGTGCAACGTGTGCGGCGACAGCTACGAGCGGCAGGAGGCGCTGCGCACGCACATGATGTGAGAACAGGTACCACGTTTCAGGGACGCGAACGGTCTGCAGCAGCACCTGCGGCGCGTGCACGCGAGCCGCAGCAGCGGGCGGCGCTACGCGTGCAACGTGTGCGGCGACAGCTACGAGCGGCAGGAGGCGCTGCGCACGCACATGATGTGAGAACAGGTACCACGTTTCAGGGACGCGAACGGTCTGCAGCAGCACCTGCGGCGCGTGCACGCGAGCCGCAGCAGCGGGCGGCGCTACGCGTGCAACGTGTGCGGCGACAGCTACGAGCGGCAGGAGGCGCTGCGCACGCACATGATGTGAGAACAGGTACCACGTTTCAGGGACGCGAACGGTCTGCAGCAGCACCTGCGGCGCGTGCACGCGAGCCGCAGCAGCGGGCGGCGCTACGCGTGCAACGTGTGCGGCGACAGCTACGAGCGGCAGGAGGCGCTGCGCACGCACATGATGTGAGAACAGGTACCACGTTTCAGGGACGCGAACGGTCTGCAGCAGCACCTGCGGCGCGTGCACGCGAGCCGCAGCAGCGGGCGGCGCTACGCGTGCAACGTGTGCGGCGACAGCTACGAGCGGCAGGAGGCGCTGCGCACGCACATGATGTGAGAACAGGTACCACGTTTCAGGGACGCGAACGGTCTGCAGCAGCACCTGCGGCGCGTGCACGCGAGCCGCAGCAGCGGGCGGCGCTACGCGTGCAACGTGTGCGGCGACAGCTACGAGCGGCAGGAGGCGCTGCGCACGCACATGATGTGAGAACAGGTACCACGTTTCAGGGACGCGAACGGTCTGCAGCAGCACCTGCGGCGCGTGCACGCGAGCCGCAGCAGCGGGCGGCGCTACGCGTGCAACGTGTGCGGCGACAGCTACGAGCGGCAGGAGGCGCTGCGCACGCACATGATGTGAGAACAGGTACCACGTTTCAGGGACGCGAACGGTCTGCAGCAGCACCTGCGGCGCGTGCACGCGAGCCGCAGCAGCGGGCGGCGCTACGCGTGCAACGTGTGCGGCGACAGCTACGAGCGGCAGGAGGCGCTGCGCACGCACATGATGTGAGAACAGGTACCACGTTTCAGGGACGCGAACGGTCTGCAGCAGCACCTGCGGCGCGTGCACGCGAGCCGCAGCAGCGGGCGGCGCTACGCGTGCAACGTGTGCGGCGACAGCTACGAGCGGCAGGAGGCGCTGCGCACGCACATGATGTGAGAACAGGTACCACGTTTCAGGGACGCGAACGGTCTGCAGCAGCACCTGCGGCGCGTGCACGCGAGCCGCAGCAGCGGGCGGCGCTACGCGTGCAACGTGTGCGGCGACAGCTACGAGCGGCAGGAGGCGCTGCGCACGCACATGATGTGAGAACAGGTACCACGTTTCAGGGACGCGAACGGTCTGCAGCAGCACCTGCGGCGCGTGCACGCGAGCCGCAGCAGCGGGCGGCGCTACGCGTGCAACGTGTGCGGCGACAGCTACGAGCGGCAGGAGGCGCTGCGCACGCACATGATGTGAGAACAGGTACCACGTTTCAGGGACGCGAACGGTCTGCAGCAGCACCTGCGGCGCGTGCACGCGAGCCGCAGCAGCGGGCGGCGCTACGCGTGCAACGTGTGCGGCGACAGCTACGAGCGGCAGGAGGCGCTGCGCACGCACATGATGTGAGAACAGGTACCACGTTTCAGGGACGCGAACGGTCTGCAGCAGCACCTGCGGCGCGTGCACGCGAGCCGCAGCAGCGGGCGGCGCTACGCGTGCAACGTGTGCGGCGACAGCTACGAGCGGCAGGAGGCGCTGCGCACGCACATGATGTGAGAACAGGTACCACGTTTCAGGGACGCGAACGGTCTGCAGCAGCACCTGCGGCGCGTGCACGCGAGCCGCAGCAGCGGGCGGCGCTACGCGTGCAACGTGTGCGGCGACAGCTACGAGCGGCAGGAGGCGCTGCGCACGCACATGATGTGAGAACAGGTACCACGTTTCAGGGACGCGAACGGTCTGCAGCAGCACCTGCGGCGCGTGCACGCGAGCCGCAGCAGCGGGCGGCGCTACGCGTGCAACGTGTGCGGCGACAGCTACGAGCGGCAGGAGGCGCTGCGCACGCACATGATGTGAGAACAGGTACCACGTTTCAGGGACGCGAACGGTCTGCAGCAGCACCTGCGGCGCGTGCACGCGAGCCGCAGCAGCGGGCGGCGCTACGCGTGCAACGTGTGCGGCGACAGCTACGAGCGGCAGGAGGCGCTGCGCACGCACATGATGTGAGAACAGGTACCACGTTTCAGGGACGCGAACGGTCTGCAGCAGCACCTGCGGCGCGTGCACGCGAGCCGCAGCAGCGGGCGGCGCTACGCGTGCAACGTGTGCGGCGACAGCTACGAGCGGCAGGAGGCGCTGCGCACGCACATGATGTGAGAACAGGTACCACGTTTCAGGGACGCGAACGGTCTGCAGCAGCACCTGCGGCGCGTGCACGCGAGCCGCAGCAGCGGGCGGCGCTACGCGTGCAACGTGTGCGGCGACAGCTACGAGCGGCAGGAGGCGCTGCGCACGCACATGATGTGAGAACAGGTACCACGTTTCAGGGACGCGAACGGTCTGCAGCAGCACCTGCGGCGCGTGCACGCGAGCCGCAGCAGCGGGCGGCGCTACGCGTGCAACGTGTGCGGCGACAGCTACGAGCGGCAGGAGGCGCTGCGCACGCACATGATGTGAGAACAGGTACCACGTTTCAGGGACGCGAACGGTCTGCAGCAGCACCTGCGGCGCGTGCACGCGAGCCGCAGCAGCGGGCGGCGCTACGCGTGCAACGTGTGCGGCGACAGCTACGAGCGGCAGGAGGCGCTGCGCACGCACATGATGTGAGAACAGGTACCACGTTTCAGGGACGCGAACGGTCTGCAGCAGCACCTGCGGCGCGTGCACGCGAGCCGCAGCAGCGGGCGGCGCTACGCGTGCAACGTGTGCGGCGACAGCTACGAGCGGCAGGAGGCGCTGCGCACGCACATGATGTGAGAACAGGTACCACGTTTCAGGGACGCGAACGGTCTGCAGCAGCACCTGCGGCGCGTGCACGCGAGCCGCAGCAGCGGGCGGCGCTACGCGTGCAACGTGTGCGGCGACAGCTACGAGCGGCAGGAGGCGCTGCGCACGCACATGATGTGAGAACAGGTACCACGTTTCAGGGACGCGAACGGTCTGCAGCAGCACCTGCGGCGCGTGCACGCGAGCCGCAGCAGCGGGCGGCGCTACGCGTGCAACGTGTGCGGCGACAGCTACGAGCGGCAGGAGGCGCTGCGCACGCACATGATGTGAGAACAGGTACCACGTTTCAGGGACGCGAACGGTCTGCAGCAGCACCTGCGGCGCGTGCACGCGAGCCGCAGCAGCGGGCGGCGCTACGCGTGCAACGTGTGCGGCGACAGCTACGAGCGGCAGGAGGCGCTGCGCACGCACATGATGTGAGAACAGGTACCACGTTTCAGGGACGCGAACGGTCTGCAGCAGCACCTGCGGCGCGTGCACGCGAGCCGCAGCAGCGGGCGGCGCTACGCGTGCAACGTGTGCGGCGACAGCTACGAGCGGCAGGAGGCGCTGCGCACGCACATGATGTGAGAACAGGTACCACGTTTCAGGGACGCGAACGGTCTGCAGCAGCACCTGCGGCGCGTGCACGCGAGCCGCAGCAGCGGGCGGCGCTACGCGTGCAACGTGTGCGGCGACAGCTACGAGCGGCAGGAGGCGCTGCGCACGCACATGATGTGAGAACAGGTACCACGTTTCAGGGACGCGAACGGTCTGCAGCAGCACCTGCGGCGCGTGCACGCGAGCCGCAGCAGCGGGCGGCGCTACGCGTGCAACGTGTGCGGCGACAGCTACGAGCGGCAGGAGGCGCTGCGCACGCACATGATGTGAGAACAGGTACCACGTTTCAGGGACGCGAACGGTCTGCAGCAGCACCTGCGGCGCGTGCACGCGAGCCGCAGCAGCGGGCGGCGCTACGCGTGCAACGTGTGCGGCGACAGCTACGAGCGGCAGGAGGCGCTGCGCACGCACATGATGTGAGAACAGGTACCACGTTTCAGGGACGCGAACGGTCTGCAGCAGCACCTGCGGCGCGTGCACGCGAGCCGCAGCAGCGGGCGGCGCTACGCGTGCAACGTGTGCGGCGACAGCTACGAGCGGCAGGAGGCGCTGCGCACGCACATGATGTGAGAACAGGTACCACGTTTCAGGGACGCGAACGGTCTGCAGCAGCACCTGCGGCGCGTGCACGCGAGCCGCAGCAGCGGGCGGCGCTACGCGTGCAACGTGTGCGGCGACAGCTACGAGCGGCAGGAGGCGCTGCGCACGCACATGATGTGAGAACAGGTACCACGTTTCAGGGACGCGAACGGTCTGCAGCAGCACCTGCGGCGCGTGCACGCGAGCCGCAGCAGCGGGCGGCGCTACGCGTGCAACGTGTGCGGCGACAGCTACGAGCGGCAGGAGGCGCTGCGCACGCACATGATGTGAGAACAGGTACCACGTTTCAGGGACGCGAACGGTCTGCAGCAGCACCTGCGGCGCGTGCACGCGAGCCGCAGCAGCGGGCGGCGCTACGCGTGCAACGTGTGCGGCGACAGCTACGAGCGGCAGGAGGCGCTGCGCACGCACATGATGTGAGAACAGGTACCACGTTTCAGGGACGCGAACGGTCTGCAGCAGCACCTGCGGCGCGTGCACGCGAGCCGCAGCAGCGGGCGGCGCTACGCGTGCAACGTGTGCGGCGACAGCTACGAGCGGCAGGAGGCGCTGCGCACGCACATGATGTGAGAACAGGTACCACGTTTCAGGGACGCGAACGGTCTGCAGCAGCACCTGCGGCGCGTGCACGCGAGCCGCAGCAGCGGGCGGCGCTACGCGTGCAACGTGTGCGGCGACAGCTACGAGCGGCAGGAGGCGCTGCGCACGCACATGATGTGAGAACAGGTACCACGTTTCAGGGACGCGAACGGTCTGCAGCAGCACCTGCGGCGCGTGCACGCGAGCCGCAGCAGCGGGCGGCGCTACGCGTGCAACGTGTGCGGCGACAGCTACGAGCGGCAGGAGGCGCTGCGCACGCACATGATGTGAGAACAGGTACCACGTTTCAGGGACGCGAACGGTCTGTCAAAAAATAACGGAAATAGTCAAAAAATCTTGGATTTTTTCCAATCACCAATCAGAAATTGCATATGTTTCAGAAAGCACATAACCCGCAAGTTCCACTGCGACCAGTGCCCCGCCACCTACAGCAGCCCCTACACGCTCACGCAGCACAAGCGTACCCGCCACGCCGAGCACGCCGCGCACGCCGCGCACGTCTGCCACGCGTGCGGCGCGCGCTACGCGACCAGGAAGAGCCTGCTGGCGCACGTGCGCGACACCAGCGACCACGCCGCCACCACGTGAGTGCCGCGCCGGCTCTTGTCACACGAGCGCAGCCGCCACGCCGCGCACGCCGCGCACGTCTGCCACGCGTGCGGCGCGCGCTACGCGACCAGGAAGAGCCTGCTGGCGCACGTGCGCGACACCAGCGACCACGCCGCCACCACGTGAGTGCCGCGCCGGCTCTTGTCACACGAGCGCAGCCGCCACGCCGCGCACGCCGCGCACGTCTGCCACGCGTGCGGCGCGCGCTACGCGACCAGGAAGAGCCTGCTGGCGCACGTGCGCGACACCAGCGACCACGCCGCCACCACGTGAGTGCCGCGCCGGCTCTTGTCACACGAGCGCAGCCGCCACGCCGCGCACGCCGCGCACGTCTGCCACGCGTGCGGCGCGCGCTACGCGACCAGGAAGAGCCTGCTGGCGCACGTGCGCGACACCAGCGACCACGCCGCCACCACGTGAGTGCCGCGCCGGCTCTTGTCACACGAGCGCAGCCGCCACGCCGCGCACGCCGCGCACGTCTGCCACGCGTGCGGCGCGCGCTACGCGACCAGGAAGAGCCTGCTGGCGCACGTGCGCGACACCAGCGACCACGCCGCCACCACGTGAGTGCCGCGCCGGCTCTTGTCACACGAGCGCAGCCGCCACGCCGCGCACGCCGCGCACGTCTGCCACGCGTGCGGCGCGCGCTACGCGACCAGGAAGAGCCTGCTGGCGCACGTGCGCGACACCAGCGACCACGCCGCCACCACGTGAGTGCCGCGCCGGCTCTTGTCACACGAGCGCAGCCGCCACGCCGCGCACGCCGCGCACGTCTGCCACGCGTGCGGCGCGCGCTACGCGACCAGGAAGAGCCTGCTGGCGCACGTGCGCGACACCAGCGACCACGCCGCCACCACGTGAGTGCCGCGCCGGCTCTTGTCACACGAGCGCAGCCGCCACGCCGCGCACGCCGCGCACGTCTGCCACGCGTGCGGCGCGCGCTACGCGACCAGGAAGAGCCTGCTGGCGCACGTGCGCGACACCAGCGACCACGCCGCCACCACGTGAGTGCCGCGCCGGCTCTTGTCACACGAGCGCAGCCGCCACGCCGCGCACGCCGCGCACGTCTGCCACGCGTGCGGCGCGCGCTACGCGACCAGGAAGAGCCTGCTGGCGCACGTGCGCGACACCAGCGACCACGCCGCCACCACGTGAGTGCCGCGCCGGCTCTTGTCACACGAGCGCAGCCGCCACGCCGCGCACGCCGCGCACGTCTGCCACGCGTGCGGCGCGCGCTACGCGACCAGGAAGAGCCTGCTGGCGCACGTGCGCGACACCAGCGACCACGCCGCCACCACGTGAGTGCCGCGCCGGCTCTTGTCACACGAGCGCAGCCGCCACGCCGCGCACGCCGCGCACGTCTGCCACGCGTGCGGCGCGCGCTACGCGACCAGGAAGAGCCTGCTGGCGCACGTGCGCGACACCAGCGACCACGCCGCCACCACGTGAGTGCCGCGCCGGCTCTTGTCACACGAGCGCAGCCGCCACGCCGCGCACGCCGCGCACGTCTGCCACGCGTGCGGCGCGCGCTACGCGACCAGGAAGAGCCTGCTGGCGCACGTGCGCGACACCAGCGACCACGCCGCCACCACGTGAGTGCCGCGCCGGCTCTTGTCACACGAGCGCAGCCGCCACGCCGCGCACGCCGCGCACGTCTGCCACGCGTGCGGCGCGCGCTACGCGACCAGGAAGAGCCTGCTGGCGCACGTGCGCGACACCAGCGACCACGCCGCCACCACGTGAGTGCCGCGCCGGCTCTTGTCACACGAGCGCAGCCGCCACGCCGCGCACGCCGCGCACGTCTGCCACGCGTGCGGCGCGCGCTACGCGACCAGGAAGAGCCTGCTGGCGCACGTGCGCGACACCAGCGACCACGCCGCCACCACGTGAGTGCCGCGCCGGCTCTTGTCACACGAGCGCAGCCGCCACGCCGCGCACGCCGCGCACGTCTGCCACGCGTGCGGCGCGCGCTACGCGACCAGGAAGAGCCTGCTGGCGCACGTGCGCGACACCAGCGACCACGCCGCCACCACGTGAGTGCCGCGCCGGCTCTTGTCACACGAGCGCAGCCGCCACGCCGCGCACGCCGCGCACGTCTGCCACGCGTGCGGCGCGCGCTACGCGACCAGGAAGAGCCTGCTGGCGCACGTGCGCGACACCAGCGACCACGCCGCCACCACGTGAGTGCCGCGCCGGCTCTTGTCACACGAGCGCAGCCGCCACGCCGCGCACGCCGCGCACGTCTGCCACGCGTGCGGCGCGCGCTACGCGACCAGGAAGAGCCTGCTGGCGCACGTGCGCGACACCAGCGACCACGCCGCCACCACGTGAGTGCCGCGCCGGCTCTTGTCACACGAGCGCAGCCGCCACGCCGCGCACGCCGCGCACGTCTGCCACGCGTGCGGCGCGCGCTACGCGACCAGGAAGAGCCTGCTGGCGCACGTGCGCGACACCAGCGACCACGCCGCCACCACGTGAGTGCCGCGCCGGCTCTTGTCACACGAGCGCAGCCGCCACGCCGCGCACGCCGCGCACGTCTGCCACGCGTGCGGCGCGCGCTACGCGACCAGGAAGAGCCTGCTGGCGCACGTGCGCGACACCAGCGACCACGCCGCCACCACGTGAGTGCCGCGCCGGCTCTTGTCACACGAGCGCAGCCGCCACGCCGCGCACGCCGCGCACGTCTGCCACGCGTGCGGCGCGCGCTACGCGACCAGGAAGAGCCTGCTGGCGCACGTGCGCGACACCAGCGACCACGCCGCCACCACGTGAGTGCCGCGCCGGCTCTTGTCACACGAGCGCAGCCGCCACGCCGCGCACGCCGCGCACGTCTGCCACGCGTGCGGCGCGCGCTACGCGACCAGGAAGAGCCTGCTGGCGCACGTGCGCGACACCAGCGACCACGCCGCCACCACGTGAGTGCCGCGCCGGCTCTTGTCACACGAGCGCAGCCGCCACGCCGCGCACGCCGCGCACGTCTGCCACGCGTGCGGCGCGCGCTACGCGACCAGGAAGAGCCTGCTGGCGCACGTGCGCGACACCAGCGACCACGCCGCCACCACGTGAGTGCCGCGCCGGCTCTTGTCACACGAGCGCAGCCGCCACGCCGCGCACGCCGCGCACGTCTGCCACGCGTGCGGCGCGCGCTACGCGACCAGGAAGAGCCTGCTGGCGCACGTGCGCGACACCAGCGACCACGCCGCCACCACGTGAGTGCCGCGCCGGCTCTTGTCACACGAGCGCAGCCGCCACGCCGCGCACGCCGCGCACGTCTGCCACGCGTGCGGCGCGCGCTACGCGACCAGGAAGAGCCTGCTGGCGCACGTGCGCGACACCAGCGACCACGCCGCCACCACGTGAGTGCCGCGCCGGCTCTTGTCACACGAGCGCAGCCGCCACGCCGCGCACGCCGCGCACGTCTGCCACGCGTGCGGCGCGCGCTACGCGACCAGGAAGAGCCTGCTGGCGCACGTGCGCGACACCAGCGACCACGCCGCCACCACGTGAGTGCCGCGCCGGCTCTTGTCACACGAGCGCAGCCGCCACGCCGCGCACGCCGCGCACGTCTGCCACGCGTGCGGCGCGCGCTACGCGACCAGGAAGAGCCTGCTGGCGCACGTGCGCGACACCAGCGACCACGCCGCCACCACGTGAGTGCCGCGCCGGCTCTTGTCACACGAGCGCAGCCGCCACGCCGCGCACGCCGCGCACGTCTGCCACGCGTGCGGCGCGCGCTACGCGACCAGGAAGAGCCTGCTGGCGCACGTGCGCGACACCAGCGACCACGCCGCCACCACGTGAGTGCCGCGCCGGCTCTTGTCACACGAGCGCAGCCGCCACGCCGCGCACGCCGCGCACGTCTGCCACGCGTGCGGCGCGCGCTACGCGACCAGGAAGAGCCTGCTGGCGCACGTGCGCGACACCAGCGACCACGCCGCCACCACGTGAGTGCCGCGCCGGCTCTTGTCACACGAGCGCAGCCGCCACGCCGCGCACGCCGCGCACGTCTGCCACGCGTGCGGCGCGCGCTACGCGACCAGGAAGAGCCTGCTGGCGCACGTGCGCGACACCAGCGACCACGCCGCCACCACGTGAGTGCCGCGCCGGCTCTTGTCACACGAGCGCAGCCGCCACGCCGCGCACGCCGCGCACGTCTGCCACGCGTGCGGCGCGCGCTACGCGACCAGGAAGAGCCTGCTGGCGCACGTGCGCGACACCAGCGACCACGCCGCCACCACGTGAGTGCCGCGCCGGCTCTTGTCACACGAGCGCAGCCGCCACGCCGCGCACGCCGCGCACGTCTGCCACGCGTGCGGCGCGCGCTACGCGACCAGGAAGAGCCTGCTGGCGCACGTGCGCGACACCAGCGACCACGCCGCCACCACGTGAGTGCCGCGCCGGCTCTTGTCACACGAGCGCAGCCGCCACGCCGCGCACGCCGCGCACGTCTGCCACGCGTGCGGCGCGCGCTACGCGACCAGGAAGAGCCTGCTGGCGCACGTGCGCGACACCAGCGACCACGCCGCCACCACGTGAGTGCCGCGCCGGCTCTTGTCACACGAGCGCAGCCGCCACGCCGCGCACGCCGCGCACGTCTGCCACGCGTGCGGCGCGCGCTACGCGACCAGGAAGAGCCTGCTGGCGCACGTGCGCGACACCAGCGACCACGCCGCCACCACGTGAGTGCCGCGCCGGCTCTTGTCACACATAGAAAAATTATAACTTAGATAAATTGTCCCCTGCAGATACGAGTGCCCCATCTGCAGTCGGGTTTGCCCCAACGAGAAGTCGCTCGCCTCGCACATCCAGTGCGTGCACTCCGCGCGCAAGGACTACGTGTGCTCGTTGTTTAATAAAAAAAGTTATAACTTAGATAAATTGTCCCCTGTAGATACGAGTGCCCCATCTGCAGTCGGGTTTGCCCCAACGAGAGGTCGCTCGCCTCGCACATCCAGTGCGTGCACTCGGCGCGCAAGGACTACGCGTGCTCGCAGTGCCCCGCGCGCTACACCAACAGGAAGTCGCTCGTGCGGCACGTCGCGTCGCACACGCGTTTAAAACCCCACAGGGTTGTCATCTGTCACCTGTGCGGGAATAGCTTTAAGGTCAGCACACTTTTTAAACTTCCCAGCTTGCAGCGACCCCCTGTTAGATAGATCACAGAGCATGGAATGACTTTATATTGACTAAGATAAAACTCTTTTTTGTACACCACAGAAGATAAAAAAAAATCAAAATACAAATTACCGCTATATATAGCGATTTCTTCCAGGCAACCAATGGCGTAAAGAAATATATGAGACTGGATACTTAATTTAGATAGGATTACCCCAAGTGAGATGGATTTGCCCCAAATTCTAATAAATCATAACCGCGTTTAATTATTATTATATTAATATTATAAGCAAAAGGCCTTAGAAATAATAACTTTAAGTTCTTTTTTTGGTTTATTTATTTAACTTATTGGATGAATTTGTCGGGACAGGCACTGCCTTTATGCCTATATGGAGTGCACGCCACTGCCTCTGGGTTATAAACTAACAAAACGGAGACAGTAAACGTTACTAACTAAAAAACTGAACGATACAGAATTCCTATATTATTATTATTAAATAATGTTTTGTCAATCATATCAAAAATATATGTACCATTTAGATTATTTTAAAATAGGTAAATTAAGAATTTTAAATTAATTAAAATTTTTTAATGTTTTCAGGACAACAGCAAACTGAACAGGCATCTTCGAGAAGCGTGCAAAAAGACAAGAGAAGAAAATCTAGTAGCTATGTATGACTAGAAATAACCATTGTCTCAACTGATATAATTAATTAACCAAAAACCGACTTTAACTCGCATCAAACTACTGTTGAATACATCCTTTCCAATTAAAAAAATTAAGACTTACATGGTTTTCTCATGGATACCATTATCAGAACAGCGGGGCTAGACAAAGTAACATCGTTTAGCGTTGACGACAGTAGATAAAAATGTATGAACAAAACAAGTGACTGTAGAAAATCCACGTGACCGAATGAAAACAAATGAAAGCAGAATCTACTTTATGCTTAGCGTTGTTCACTGTCGGCTGTCAATTGTCATTCGAAGTACGCTTAAAGTTATCTACAAGGTCTGCGAGAACGCCAGGGAGCGTCCAAATTGTCGTAGTCGATTTTCAAACAAGCGTGTTTTCCTCTATACGGTCACGTGGTTTTTCTAGTCACTTGTTTTGTCCATACATTTTTATCTACTGTCGTCAACGCTAAACGACTGTTACTTTGTCTAACCCCGCTGGACTAAATTGAAATGGGCCCCCATACGGGAAGCGTCAGCTTTCTAATAAAAAAAGAATCATCAAAATCGATTCACCCAGTCAAAAGTTATTAGGTCACAAACATAAAAAAACATACCTCCTTTTTTGAAGTCTGTTGAAAGAGCAGGAGGTTCTCAATTCGACTGTATGTTTTTAAGCTATTGCATAGCTTCTATCGCGGGCCTTGAGCGTGGAGACCGAATCCAGAAATTCCGTAACGAAAAAACCTAACACTTTTTAGTTTTGCCATCTATCGATGAATAGCAGAACTTTAAATAACTTTGAAATATCACGCTACGCTTGTCTCTTTAGTTCAGCAACTGGTCTCTAGGTGGCATTGGTTGTATAATTATAACCAATGCCACCTATCGACGAGTTGATGGCAATAATAATTGCATAAGTTGATAAAAACAGCTATGCAATAGCTTTACCGCGGCAGTCTCCGAGTGCCACACGTCTTTTTTTTACGTTTGTCACCTCATAACTTCTGATCGGATTTCGAAATAAAACAAATTTCCGATAATTTAACAATTTTGTTTTTATTCAATTCTGCAACAAATTAAAACATTGCAACGCTGCAAACGATATCAAGCTATAACCGTCCATCGCTTTCACGATAATCTTATTTAACACTTCCCCACACTTCGTTAACGCACACTTTTTTTTGATACTACCCTCACGGGGTTCACTTCCGGTCAAATTCCATTTCCTCTTCCAAATTTCTGTGAGCGAACTCCTTTTTAACTTGTCATCATCTAGAACGCTGATTTGACTCAACTGGCTCAATTCGTTGGATTTTTTGGCCCTTTTTATCAAAATTTCGAGCACATCAAAAATGTGACCTAGGTTTTCAGCTCTGTCTATATCTTTGAGCTCTAGCATAACATCTTGGTCTAGCTCAGATTGTAGATTTTCTAGGATTATGATGATTTTTTGTATGGTGAAATTAATTATGTGTGATGATCTATTTAGTAATAACAGACGGTCTATGGTGTCCTCTCTTTTGGATAGCTGGAAAACAAATAAAATTAAATTCTGTGAGTATTTCAAGCGTCTATACCTATTGACACTATGGCAGGCCCCCTTTATTTATATTTTATTCTGTTTTTTTTAGTATTTGTTGTTATAGCGACAACAGAAATACATTATCTGCGAAAATTTTAGCTGTCTATAGTAGTGTTATTATCTCGCTGCAGACTCGGTCATAAATCATCCCGAGTGTTTCGCTTTTGTATTTCACTGCTAAGCTTCACTGCTGCTTTTGTATTTTAGTGAACAACAAAAGCGAAAAACGAATGATTTATGGCCGCATCTGCAGCGAGATAATAACACTACTATAGCTATCAAGGTTCAAGAGATACAGCCTGGTGACAGACGGACAGACGGACGGCGAAGTTTTAGTAACAGGGTTCCATACCCAAAGGGTAAAAAATATACAGAAGTGTCGGTTACGGTAACGATGTGAGGTGTCGGTTACGTTCCGGTAGCGAGTTCAATGGTTTTTTCCTATTTCAAAATCCTCGATGCGCCTAGTAGTGTTATTATCTCGCTGCAGACTCGGTCATAAATCATCCGAGTGTTTCGCTTTTGTATTTCACTGCTGAGTTGTGCATTACTGTAGTCGATGAATGATATCGATAGTTGCTTTTTTTTGTATATTTATAAACGGGTGATAGAAATAAAAACACGTTTATTTTTTTATATTTTTTTTAATTATCAATAAAATTTCAACGTACTTAGTAATATTAAATGCATGACTGCAGTATGTTTACGTCGTCGTAACCTGGTTTTTTCTGTTCCGTGGTCGTAACCTTGATGATTCCGTTATCGATAACGGCCATGCGCGCACGTCCCTAGTCCGATTATGATTTATGACAGAGTCTGTAGCGAGATAATAACACTACTATAGAGAAGTTTTCACTACAAAAAGAAAGAAAATAACGTATTACCACGTATTCCTCCGTGTTGTTTCCTTCGTAGAGTAGTTTTAGGAACGCGGCCGCTCGGTCTAGCAGCGCCTCCAGGAAGTCTGGGCATCTCTCCTCTTCGTGCAATCTGTCCACCAGTCTACCCAGCGTCTGAAAAAATTTAAATTAAACCAGTTTTTAAGCTATTGCATAGCTTCTATCGCGGGCCTTGAGCGTGGAGACCGAATCCAGAAATTCCGTAACGAAAATAACCTAACACTTTTTAGTTTTGCCATCTATCGATGAATAGCAGAACTTTTAATGACTTTTTGAAAAAACACGCTAGTCTCTTTAGTTCAGCAACTCGTCTCTAGGTGGCATTGGTTGTATAATTGCATAAGTTGATAAAAACAGCTTTACCGCGGCAGTCTCCGAGTGCCACACGTCTTTTTCAAAAATAAGCTTTTATACGTTTTATCCGTATTTTAATAAGTACTGGAATTATCGAGTGGGACAGATGGATGGAAGGATGGAAAAAGTCTCACTAACGATCTCATTTTGCTATGAATAATGAAACCCAAAGTTATTATTATAACTCACCTTTGACACTTCGTCAGCGATGTCAGTGGTCCTATCTGACAGCTGTCCGACTGACATGAACGACAACAAGCAGTGAGCGGACTGGTTGATGCGCTCGCAGTGTGGGGACGCTGCAACCAAGACGACCAATCTCAACAGAGGATAGCCAACTAGACTCGCATCTAGTGGTTCGAGTACATGGAAAATATGGAGGAAACAGCCCGTCTGTCCACTGTAGCCATATTGTAATAGGGCAATAAAAATAACTAGGCCGCCATCTTAGGTGTTTCGCCATGTTGGATTTAAAATGACGTTTTTCAAATATGTACTTAATTTCATCTCAATCGGTTAAAGATATCTGCTTCAAAATTAAGTTGCATAAGGGTCCAATCGAACGAGCATATGTATTTATTTTATTTTATTTTTATTTTTATTATTAATGCACCATACATAAAACATAAAGAAATATAACAAGAGACATGATGTGCAAAGGATAGCTTATCCCTAAATAAGAAAAGAGATCTCTTCCAGCTACCCTGATGTGAGTAAGCATACATTGTAATTTAATTATTATAAAAACATTTTAAGACATTTTTTTTATTGCAATGACGTTGGACCACTATTGCCTATAACGATTCCAAATTTCGTGTCGATAGCTTCAGTAGGTACTAAAACAAGTAACAAGTTAATTAAATAATTAAAAAACACGCCTGCTCTGTGGTATAACAACCTTTTCCAAAAAAATATATAGCCTATGTTACTCGGAATGATGTAAGGATTCTAACGATACCCCATACGTCCAAATCCCTTCAGTCGTTCAGAAGTTATGGTGGAATAAAGAAACTCACATACATATGATACATCACACATGAACCCTAAAAACATTACACTCCTTTTTTTGGGCAGTCGTGTAATAATCGACTGTGACAAACGGACAGACAGTTGGATGAACTAAGGTAAGTGAAGGAAGATAT
Organism: Coenonympha arcania; assembly: GCA_036785405.1. Classification (NCBI taxonomy): domain Eukaryota; kingdom Metazoa; phylum Arthropoda; class Insecta; order Lepidoptera; family Nymphalidae; genus Coenonympha; species Coenonympha arcania. The sequence goes on from CM072081.1 coordinate 3,021,239, forward strand.
GGGTTCCATTTTACTATTTTGGTACGGAATCCTAAAAACGTACCAGTTTTGTAAGAACTTCTGAAACCAGAGTCCGAAGAATTCGACTGGCTGAATATCTTCTCTCTCCAATTCAAATAACTTTTAATTTTATTTAGTTCTTCAATGATTTTGAAAGAAACAATTTGTGAATTCTGACTTTCTTCGTCATCGGAGATGTAATTTTCCGTTTCACTGACCATTTGGGTGTTTTGATTCGAAATGCATGCTTTCGTTATTTTATTTCGATCGTTAATTTTAATTATTTCTTTAGTTTTATCAGCTTTATTTATTTTATCAGCATTATCAGAAGGATAAACTTCTTCTGTGTCATTTTCTAAGTATGCTAAATTGTTTAAAATACATTTCTTCAATGTCTCTTCTTGATAAGAATCAGATTGTTTTGTTTCAGTGTATGTGTTTTTAGAAAACGCTTCCGATTCCGTTTTAAAATTTGTTTTTGAAACATCTTCACTTACTTTACAATCTGGGAAGTTTCTAATATTTTGGCTCAAATTTATGAAAGGTTCATCGAAAACCGAATTATCCGCTGTATAAGAATTATTATTTTCATTGAAAGTACAATTATTTTTGTGAAACTCTTTTCCAGTCACGTTCAAATCTATTTTTCTGGAACTAAACTTCGTATGACCATAAACTGTATTCGTTTTAACACATTCTAAAGAATTTGGATATCTTTTTTCGTGGGATCCACAATAAGTTTTAAATTCCATGCCAGATGAAAATTGATCTTCAGTATTTAGTATCGTTTTAAATTGTAGAGCTGTATTTTTACTCAAAAAATCTTTATTGTCATTCAAACGCTGCCTTTCTTGATTTATAACAGGCATTAAATCGTTCGAAGCATTTAAAATTTCATCCATTTTCATTGAAACATCTGGTGCTAAATTTTCATCAGCATCCAAAACAACGGAATCCATAAATAAGTCCATATCTTGATGTGTATTTTCTTCAAATGCGAAAGACTCATTTCTCGTTTTATTAATTTGACATTTAGGACTAGGAGTAAGTAACTGAAGGTCTGACTCATCAATTAACTCTTCAGAACTACTTGTATCAGAAAATGGCCAACAATCAGCAGTTTCTTTATTAACAGTAGAGTTTTTACTATGTTCTATTTCATTCGCATCAATTTTCTTACGTTTGATCTCACTAAAGTTTTCGTTTTCATCATTTTTATGTTTTTTAGATCCCACGTGTTCATCAAACATAATAAAGTCTTCGGTAATTTCTTTTCTTTCATTTTTATTTTGATCAAGAATTTTGATGTTATTTGCATAGAATTCTGCAAAGTCCTCTTCAGTGTACATATTTTGCGTTGCACAATCTACATCTATTAGATCTGCATAGATATTAGCGTCGTTTGCATAATTTTTTTCGTTTTCTGCACTTTTCTGTATATTTTGAGTATCTTCGATGTTATTTTCTACGTTATGATATCTTTGTAGTAATTTATTGTTAGTTATAACCATAACATCTTGGCTTTGACTTACATGTGTGTTACAAGTGAAACCTTTGAGTGTATATAGAACAGTTTGCTGCGAATCTGTGTTATCATTTCCTGCTGTTATTTCATTATTTACACCTTTATTAATACTACTTTTACTACATATTTTGTTTTTATTATTATTGTCGTTAAAATTATTTACAGTTCTATTTATATTAATATTTTGATTTGCTGTATTAATTATTTCCTTACTAATAACTTCTTTTATTTTATTGCTAGGATTTACATTACTTTCATTGTAGTTTTCACAGATTTCTCTAATATTGTCAGCTATTTCATTTACATTTCGAGTCTCAATATTTATAGGTTTCAGTGACTCGTTGAAGAACGTCGATTGAGTGCAGTGGGTCTGTGAATTTAACAACACGATTTTTAAAAATAAATCAGATTTTTTACACTCTTTAACTTAGTAACTACTTGGCTGCAATCTCATCTATGATCTAATATACCTAAATGGCAATGCAACCGAAATCTTATCGTACTACCTTATAAGCACTTATAACGCTTGATGATTCTACAGAGCATCGCAATTCGCACCGGAATGCTAAAGGGCTTGCCGTGAGTGCCCGAGCGTTCTACCGGTGTTACCGGCTGCAGTCAAAACCTCCTGCCAGACCAGACTTGGCCGATCTAGATATAAAATCCCAAACTGGCTCGTGCCGGGAATCGAACCCGGGACTTCTCGCTCCAATCTAAGAGCACACTGGAAACCACACAAAGAATAAAACACACTAAAATCTTTGCAAAGGTACGGTCTTCCAGTCAAAGAAATGTTTTCCAAAAGAACTTGAATAAGGCCAGTTTTAAGCAATTGTAAAGGTATTCAACTTAGGCTCGGTTGCTTGACTTGACTTTAACCGAAACGTTATAGTTAAATTTGGCGGCCTGGTCCTGATTTCGAAAGACTTCCAAAATGGCCCTTATTTCGAAAGAGTCAGGCAGGAGATATTTAACTATAACGTTTCGGTTAAAGTCAAGTCAAGTAACCGAGCCTTAGTATTAAACAAAACTAGTCCTTGTTTGGCATTAGTCAACTATTGAAGTTTTAAGCTGAAAAACATGGATATTTGGAAGCTAATAAAACTTTACCTCATCATCATTGACATTATTCAGAACTTCTATCATCGTATTCACTTCATCCGTTCCAATGAGAGGATTATCAAAATCGTTCAAGTCAAAATTGTTAAGTATATTCAAGCTGTCTTGACTATTGTTAGGTTCATCGTCATCACTACTGAGATTAAAATCTTCTTCGCATATAACCACGTCAATACGTCGGTCCATATTTCCATGAATACTCTCTTTGATGTTATTTAAATAGGCCTCCAATGTTAGGTCGGCTGGCCTCGTTTTGATAATGGCAATGGCGATCGCTAGGATGTGTTTTTGTATAATGTATTGAGCTTAAAATGAAATATTGAAGAAGGTTAATACATTATGGCTACTAACGAATTTCATGGGGTCAAAAATAAATACTGCAAGTATTTTATGTATTTTCTAATTCGTTTGATATTATATGGATTATATCTATGGGCGGGCGATTATATAATTTTTTATATCAATTTCCCTGGACAGGGCGGACGGCATGAAAAATGTCGCCCTTTTATCGGTGCCAATAATACCAACAGTAAGGCCACGCTGTAGTTCGCTCAGCAGTCACCTATAGAACTTTGACAGATGGCGCTACATGTTTGCTTGTAGGTACTAAAAAGGTTTACGTAAATTGTTCGGATGCCCATATCCTGAGTTTTCACAGAGATTGTATCTCTACATATTCTTAATTTCAGACAAATAAAAAACAGGTAGGTAAGTCGTTTTTACTTAAAAAAGTAGGTAACAATTATTATTATTCTTACGTCACTACATAATGTTAGCTCACTCGATAAACGTTTTTTGCCATAATGATTTTTCACTTAAGGGTACGAGGATTTAATAAATACGTATGTATAAGTACCTAAGTTTTTTAAAAAGGCTTTTGTTTTTGCATGTATATGAAGGACTGGGGACTACATAAATTCGCAAAGCAAATAGAAAAAAAATTGCAAAAGTAAGCTAAAACTTGTTAGAAAATATTACAAACTTACCGTAATCTTTGTTTTCATCACTATTCATACTGATTTAAAAAAGGTACTTATATAATATGGAAGTAAATGTAGCTATTATTAAATTAATGATTTTTTATACAAATAACATCATACATGTTGTAAACAACGAGCTATTAGCAGAATTATCTGCATCGCACAATACTAGCATTTCCCTCCAATTTTTATGCGAAAGACAAAAGCACTTTTAAAAAAAATGGCGGGATATGTACAATCACAGAACATATAGCTTTACGCATGGAATTAATAAATAGGTACTTTCATAGATCGTAATAGAAAGTTTTACTTCGTACAACAGTACTTATTAATTCTATGGCTTTACGGCTCTGAGTTCTGATCTTTTAATTAATATTGAATATCTGGGTGACCGAGCTTTGCTCGGTTGCTAATAGATGGCAGCAGTGTTCATATTTTTTTTGGTAAATACGACATTTTCTAAAAATGAATCCTAGCTAGATCAATTTATCGCCCCCAAAACCCCTTGTATACTAAGTTTCATTAAAATCGTTCGAGCCGTTTCCGAGATTCAGATTATATAGAAATATATATACATATAAACATAAGTTATTATTTATACTAAATAAACTAAAATGTTAAAAAAATATATATACACATATATATATATATATATATATATATACAAGAATTGCTCGTTTAAAGGTATAGGATTATAAAATATTAGTTGCAAAGGTTATCAACAATTACCGTTCTGTGATATTCTGTGATATCAACCGAATCGTTCCTAAATCCAAAATCATTTTTTTTTTCTACTCTCGCGTCATGTTTGTCATAACAAATATATTTGCACTTGAATGTTATTATTTTTTATAAAAATTTAAAATGGCTCTTTACACGATTTTATTTGGTATAAGTATATTTTTGATAGCTTTAGTGTTGACAATCATCAAGAAAATGTATTTCCATTGGAAAAAGGAACACAAAATTGAAAGAATGAGTATCACTACTGTAGATCGACCCGGTTAGTATATATGTACCAACAAGGAATATACTATAGACTCTCTAACGAGAGTACAACTATATTATATACAACTATATACTATACTATACGGTACAACTATTCATTCTGGTAATTATAGAGAATTAGGTATAGGGCACTATTGCCCACAAATATTTGTTACAGAAAATCCAAATAAAATTCATAATTCGCAGTCAGACCCACTGAATTTCAAGTAAAGTATGCAATAGTGCCAACATGACGGCAAGATAAGTTAAACGCATGGATCGTAATGGATACATTATCAAAGACTACGTTACAACTTTCAAGACTTCAGCGGTGTCCGTAAACGACGTAAATTCTACACCAATTTTTGACGTGACAACGTGCAACCGGCTCTATCGAATTATAAGACGTTGTCACGTCAAAAAACATGACTCATGCTGCGTTACCTCGCTCTAAGGCGTTCCATGTAAAGTTTGAAGTGCAAGCGAGAGTTGTCACGTTCAACTATAGTCAGTAAACCGACTTTACAGACAACCAATTTTTTTTAGTGAAATCTTCTGCATTTTTGAGATGGTAAAACCATTGAACTTGCTACTGTAACGTAACCGACACCTTACAGTGTTAATAATAATATTAATAATATCATTTATTTGCTTAAAACCGTTACCGTTCATCTCTACAAACTCTTATAAAGTTATACCTTTAAGATTTTTTGAGTGAATTTTGAGATGGGAAAAAACCATTGAACTCGCGCCAATGTTACCATAACTGATACTATTCTTTGGTGTCTCAGTTTTCACTTCTGTCGGGACTCGCGGAAAGCGACATCGTTTTTTTATTTCCCACAGCAGTGAGCGTAATGATTAGCACGGAGAAATGCCTGCTGCGACGGCAACGGTTCGCGGAGGATATCGACGTGTATGACGTCATCAGCAAGAGTGACATCAGTATCGGCAAGAACCCACCCGACTCATTGGACGCTACAGTGCCGCCCATCAACACGCCGGCGCCGGATTTGTCACTTGAGGATAAACTGCGAAAAACCAATTAAATTTTGAATTTCCCGGGCAGACCCGTTGATTTCGCTCCAAGCTCTAACCAGAAAGAATGTTTTATAGACCACAGATATTATATTAGTTTGTTATTTTGTTATAGACCCTCTTCTATCTACGGAAACATCATAGATATAAGTTTTTTTTTTATTTTTTATTGTAGATAGGCTTGCGCTTGACGACAATCATGCCTGATGGAAAGCAATGATGAGGTCTAGGATGGAGCGCGCTTGCCTAGAGTTAAACTAGTTAAAGTTAAACTACTAGGTAGGTATCTATTAAGATCTCGGACGAAGAAGAGATTACTATCTATGGTAAACATTCACAAGCAATAGTGCCAACATGACAAGTTATAGTGAACATTCGGCGGGATGTTTAAATGTAAAACGTAGTGATTATATACTCTTTGTTTAAATGTATTATAATGTTCAACAAAAAAAACGTTCAGACATTAAAAAAAAAATAGTTGGACTCGCGCACGATTGGTTTTGTATCAATAAATCGGCAAAAAAATCAGGTTTGTTGTATGAGGCACTTAAATATTTATTTTATTCTGCTTTTAGTAGGTATATTTTGTTATTACAGTGGCAATAGAAATACCTACATTATATATCTATCTATTACGCAAAAGACCTAGGAAACAATATGGACTGGCACCGTCTACGAAATTAGCGTGTAATTTAATCAGTAGTGTTTTGGGCTATTCATCTTTGCCAAATCTTTGCCGCGCTAGCAGCTTTGATTCTGAGGCTCGGACGAAGAATCAAGGTCCGAGTTCTGAGGCTATCGTCCTCGCCCGGAGCCAATATGTACCTCAGAAGAAGTCTTAAGGCTATATATACTCTGTCTACGCTTAAGGCTATGGTCCTTGTCTTTGTGTCACGATTCCTCGTCGATTCCTACGCCAGGGAGTAGGTACTATGGTACTGTTATTGTTCCACTCATAGAGGTATGTACTTATAGCTCTATGGTTCCACTAATGTTCTGTGTCTTTGCCACACAGGTTGGTAATTTGGTAATAAAGGGTACCTGTCAAACACATGTCAAATATCATAGACAACCCACAGCAGAGATCAAATCAAACATTTATTCACTCTTGACCTCGTAGAGTTTAGGTGTTCTGTGCTCTTGACTCTTTTTATCTACTTTAGTAAACTCTATGCTGTCAAAGATTGAACCCTGCTGTTTATCTCTGCCATAGAGTACATTGAATATAGGTACTGGAATATACTGGATCTCTGCTGTGGTTGTCTATGCTGTTTATTTTTGATATTTGTTTGGGTTTTGCTTTTGAGCTTTTTTGGCGACCAGCGCTTGAGAGACTCGACCTGCGAGCCGTGTGAACCACCGCGCTCCAAATACCTCTTCGCGTTCGCTCGCGGCACGATAATCGACCATCGACATGCAGGCGCAGGCAGACGCAGTGTCCGACACACGAGTCAAACAAGAGCCCTGGGACGTCCAATGGTCAGACACTTGCACCACTGAGTCCGACACACAAGTCAAACAGGAGCCCTGGGACGCCCAATGCTCAGACACCTGGACCACTGAGTCCGACACACGAGTCGAACAGGAGCTCTTGGACGCCCAATGCTCGGAGACCTGCACCAATGTGTACGACGCGCTGCTGGACGTGGTGAAGCACGAGGTCGGCGACACCGCAGGGGCGGGACTTCGGCGGGATGACGACGGGATAGATGTGAGTAATGAGTTAGTAAGAGGGTAGAGGGAATTTATGTTTGTTGCTCTTTTACAATCTGGGTTCATTAGTAGGCGACTTATATAAAAAAATAAATAAAATAAAAATAGCCTTTATTTCTCAGATCAACACCAGCAGTTTACAAATTATAAATACATTTAAAGATCGGGCTGTCCTTGGACATAGGCCTCCTTTAGATTTTGCCATTTTTTCCTATCCAATGTCCATCTGCGCCATCCCCTCGGCAAGTCATCTTCCCATCTGATTCTTGGTCGTCCTCTTGTTCTCTTACTGTCCCTAGGGTACCAGAACATAACCTGTTTGGTCCATTTTTCTTTTGGAGATCTGACTATGTGTCCAATCCAACGCCATTTTAGTCTCTTAATCTTCTTTGACACATCTGTCACACCCGTGATCTTTCTAATTTTTGTCAATCTCCACTTGTCTTTCAATTTAATGTGCAGCATGCTTCTCTCTATCCCCTGTTGGCAAACTTTTAGTTTTTGGCAGTGTGCCTTTGTCAGGCCCCACGTTTGGCATCCATAAGGCGACTTATATGAATTCACTAAATTTATTTATTTCTTTTGCATACATGACCACATATCGAGGGCTTCTAGCCAGAGGGGCGTATAAGCAATTACCCCTGCCTTTCAGGAGACAAAAAAACTTAATAAGTTTTCATTCACTGGATCTCTTTAACTGAAATTATTCACAAGTGTCTATACAAATTATTCCGGTTAATCCGGTAATAAAGTCCGGTTCCGGCGCGCGAACAGTTCGGACGCAATCTGTGTCACTCTCGATATTTAAAACTATTTCGTGGAAATACGAGCTAAAAAAAGACAACATAGTGCTCTAAATCAATAAAGGACGTTATAACAAAAGTGATTATAGTTGGAAAACTGTGAAAATAGTGATATTTAACAAAAATAAACGTTTAAAGTGCAAAACCGTTACGCTCGAAAAGTGTGAACATTCCACGGCAAAACAAAACGAAATACCAAATAATTATCAAACAACAGTGACTTTGTCAAAACTAACTCATAAATAAGTGAATTCGGCAAAAATAAGATAAAATATTGAAGAAAAGTTAACCTAAAAATTTGTTATATCCTACTGTCAAGTCAAATAACTATGAACGTACCTAAATGAAATTCCTACCAAATAAGTACCAAGTGCCAATAATTATTAACAAAATCTGATATAATAACAACAGTGCGCCGACGCGAAGTGTACCAAAGGTGTCATTCGGTAAAAATACGCGAAAGTGCTTTGCTTGGAAAGTAGCATTCCCGCGTAATAACTCGGACCAAAGTCGAAAAATAACAAACAACTATTCCACTTTTTGGCAGAACAATCGTGAAATAAGTGCTCACTGGTATAACTAAGCCAACATATCTACCTACGACACCCCAAAAGGCCAAAACCAGCAACAAAAGTGCTAGTGCCTCGACAAAATTTCTACCAACTATCAATTTCTACCAATCTCCCAATTGAAGTTGAAGTAGATAGGTACAAGGCGTGTTTTCAACCCCTGTAACAGTCTCCAATCTCTCGGTACATAACAGGAAAACTCGCAACAATAGTGCAACCAAATCTTGACAAAACTACCAATATTTTCAATTTCTACCATTCTCCAATTTCTTTGAAAATCAAGGGGATTTGGCTAGAATATTCACGTACGAGGACGCATAGGATTTGAATTGGATAACACTGCTGTAAAGAATGGATAGCCAGCTGCAACTACTCCTTACTAATATAAAAGAAAAAATGGATAGTCAAACCATTGCTATTACAGAAGCAGTCACAACATCAGTTATGAAACAAATTGATGAAAAATTAAAATTTATCTTGGAAGAAAATAAGGGTTTGAAAGTTGAAGTTCAAAGGTTAAACGAAAAAATCAAAAACTTGGAATCTGAGAAGAAAGGTAATAATTTAGTAATATTTGGCCTCGAAGAGGATAGGGAAAATGGTTTGAACTTAATAGAAATGTTGGTGGACACAATGATTAAGACAGGATTTGATATAACAAAACAAGATATAAATAAGGCATTCAGGATTGGAGTATTTAAAGGTACCACACGCCCTGTGTTAATAAGCTTTGTGAATGCCTGGAAACGAAATGAAATCTTACATAACAAGAAAAAGCTGCCTAAAAACATAAGTATTAAGGAAGACTTCACAAAGGAAGTTCTAGAAAAAAGAAAGGAATTGCTACCTATTTTAGAAGAGGAAAGAAAAAAGGGACGGATAGCCTTTATAAAACAAGATAAACTGATCGTAAAGGACAAGGGCGAACTCAGCCGAGACAAAAGAAAAAGAGAACCAACTTCATCACCCAAGGATGCAGATAACGCGACGGAGCAAATAAAGGCACCGCAAAAAATTAATAAAATAAACGCTTTTCACCGCTTATATAGAGGGAGATCACAATCAAATTTGGAACATAAAAACGAATAGCAATCAAAGATAGCCGTAGACCGGAAAACAAAACAAATAACAGTAAAAAATAAAACTAGTTTAGAATCAAAACAAACAAACAATTACCCCCCAAACCGGTTGGTCCCCGTGGGGGAGACAGACCTAAGCCTTCCAGCAAATTTTAAAAACACATACAATAGACAATTTGACAAGCTATATATCGCAACACTAAACTGTCTGTCACTGAGAACACAGGAAAAATTGACAGAATTAGAAAACGCCCTCTCATCCGTTAAATGGGACATACTAGGATTAAGTGAGGTTAGAAGACAAGGAGATGCTATAGAAGAACATAATGACTATATTTTCTTCTACAAAGGAATATTAAAAGGAAGACATGGAGTTGGTTTTATGGTTAAAAAACATTTGGCTAAGCAGATAGAGGAATTCAAGGGCATCTCGGATAGAATTGCAGTTCTCAACATAAAATTACCAGGCTACGACAAAAATTGGTCAATAATTCAAATCTACGCACCCACTGAACAAGCTAACGAACAAGTCAAAGATACCTTCTATGACGAACTGTCACAGACCTTACAGAGCACACATAAAAACGTCATAGTAATGGGTGACTTCAATGGAAGAATTGGTGCAAAACAAAGCAAAGAAGAAAGGCCAATTGGAAATTTTGGATATGGCAAAAGAAGCAATAATGGAAAGAGAATGATCAACATGGCTCTTGAAGGAAACCTAAAATTTATGAACAGCCACTTTAAGAAAAAACCCAACAAAAAGTGGACTTGGATTGCACCTGATGGCGCATATAAGAATGAGATAGATTACATCGCAACAAATAATGAAAAAGCCTTCAGAGATGTAAGTGTTATCAATCAGTTCAATTTCAACACAAATCACCGCATGGTAAGGGGGACTATCCACACAGTTAAACAAAAGAAAGGCAGACCGAAAACCATAAAACGCAATATCGCTAGACTTAACGTAATTAATAGACCTTTTATCAGCGAGCAGCAGAACAGAGTACAGGAACTGTACAACAAAAAAATTGACAAACTGTATAGGAAAACTCAAATTAAGAACCAGCAAAACGGTAAAAGAAACTTGAGTTTAGCGACAAAAACATTGATAGAGAAAAGAAAAGAACTATTAAAGGATAAAAAAGATAAATCAAAACTTATGGAGATCACACAGATAAGTAAAAAAATTAGCAACAACATCAAGAAGGACAGAATAAGACGAAGAGTAGAGGTTATAGAGCACCATATAAGAAAGACAGGGGGAGTTAAGAAAGCATTGAGTATGCTTGTTGAGAAAAAAGATTGGATACCAGAAATGAAGAACCAGTCAGGAAAACAGCAAACAACAAGACAAGGTATACTACAAGTAGCAACCGAATTTTACAGAAGTCTATACTCAGATTCTACACCATTAGAAGCTTTAAAACTAGACCTGGAAGATAATAAAGAAACTGAAGAGATCCCAAACTTCCTTACATCTGAAGTAGAACGAGCAATAAAAACTCAAAAAAATGGAAAAGCTCCTGGACCTGATGACATAACCAATGAAATGCTAAAGATGTTCATTGTAGAAAACTTAAACAATCTAAAGGAGCTGACTGAACTCTATAACATCGTCTTATCTACAGAGTGTATCCCATCGCAATGGTTAAAAAGTGTCATTGTACTTATTCACAAGAAGGGAGACCGAAGTGCTATTGAAAATTATAGACCGATTAGTCTACTCTCCAATGTATACAAAGTTTTCTCCAAATTAATACTCTGCAGGATAACAAAAACCTTAGATGAAGAGCAGCCGATAGAACAAGCAGGATTCCGTGAAGGCTACTCCACCGTAGACCACATGCATGTACTAAAGCAATTAATTGAAAAAACTCAGGAGTACAGAAAACCTCTGTACATTGCATTTGTGGATTACACTAAAGCGTTCGACTCGTTAAAACACGACCAACTCTGGAAGATCCTGCTGGAGCAGGGAGTGCCAAAAAAGTACCTAAGGATCATAAGGAACATATATATGGAGAGTACGGCTCAAATCAAGATGGATCAATTAGGAGAAACCTTCCCAATATCTAAAGGAGTGAAGCAGGGCGATCCACTGTCTCCTAAACTCTTCTCGGCAGCTCTAGAAGGAATATTCAGAAAACTGCATTGGGAAGACTATGGGGTAAGCATAAACGGTAAAAAACTAAACCACCTAAGGTTTGCAGATGACCTAGTCCTCGTATCAAACAACAGTGGAATTCTCCAGAACATGCTTCAACAACTGTCCGAGAAAAGCAGAGAAATAGGACTGACAATGAACAAAACAAAAACAAAAATAATGACAAATATGGAGCAGTTAGATATAAACGTGGACAATGAAAGCATCGAGTATGTAGAACAATACATCTACTTAGGGCAAACTATCTCCTTCAGAGATCAAGCTGATTTTGAAATAGAAAGAAGAGTGACTTGTGCATGGAGGAGATACTGGTCCTTGAAAGAGGTCATGAAAAGCAAAGACTTCCCAATAGTTGTCAAAAAGAAAGTGTTCAACACCTGCATTCTCCCCTGCCTAACATATGGATGTCAAACGTGGGCACTGTCGCAGAAAAACCTTTTGAAGCTCAGAACATGCCAAAGAGGAATGGAGAGAAGTATGTTAGGATTCACTCTCAAAGACCGCAAAAGAGCAAAGGATATTAGAGAAAGCACAAAAGTTGAGGATATACTCCGAACAATCAAAAAGCTTAAGTGGCGATGGACCGGTCACATGACAAGAGAAAGTAAAGAAAAATGGACACAAAAGATTACAGAGTGGGTACCGAGAGATGGCCAAAGAAAAAGGGGAAAACAACACAGAAGATGGGAGGACGACATCAAAAAAGTAGGAGGAAACACATGGAAGAGGACAGCAAGGGATAGACTAAAATGGAAGATGCTGGAAGAGGCCTATGTGTCAGAAGGACACGCTGACAAATCTTAAACTCAGTGTAGTTGGACTTTAAAGAACTATAATAATAACAGTAGTGAATAAATAAACTTATTAGTAAAAAAAAAAAAAAAAAAAAAAAAAAAAAAAAAAAAAAAAAAAAAAAAAAAAAAAAAAAAAAAGACTGCATACTTAGTCAGCAAGACGGCTAAATAAAAATACAAATTATTGACCCCACAGGATTACACCATACCTAAGTCAAGAGTAAGCATATGCAGTAGTGCTGTCTTCCCCCCTATTTACATTTGCCTTACAACTTTAGTCTCAACATTCTCCATACATTTTAGAACTATGAAAAATAATTTTCGCCATTTTGAATTTTTTTTCTGTCCATCAAATAGACCTTCGGTTCCTGATCACTTCTTGTCAAGAAACCGTTCTTCCTTCTTTTATACTTCCCGAGATATCAACAAAATTAGTATAGCGGGCATTTTGAATCCGCCATTTTGAATCTTTAAGTTTTGAAGTTGAAGTTTTATAATTTGTATTCACCTTAAGAATGCTCAGGGCATACAAACTGCGAGTGCTTAGTCTTCACACTCTGCACATGTTGCTTCCAAAAACACATGGTAACCCGGTATTAATGAAGGCTTTTTTTTATTCTATACTAGTTAGTACTTGACTGCGATCTCACCTGATGGTAAGTGATGGTGCAGCCTAAGATGTTATCGTACTGACTTGGAAGGATAAGTAAATTTACCCCAACGGTTTCTACAAGCACCGCACCGGAACGGTAAATCACTTGGCTGTGCATCTTTGCTAGTGGGGTGGTAACTAGTTAAGGCAAAAGGCTCCGACCAGACCAGACCTGAGTCAATTTAGAAATTATAAAATTCCAAAGTGGCCAGTGGCGGGAATCGAACCCGCGACCTCCCACTCGAATCCGAGTGCGCCGCGGCAACAGCTAAGATCCTTACCATGTTGTTGTTCTGATGTAGAACTTGTGATTTCAGTGGAAGTGTCCTCAATCTGCAGCCAGCCTCCGCGCAGTCACACTGAGCACCGCGCACACAGCTCACTGCACTGCTGCCACGCTCAACCAGCTGCACTGCAATTTGTGCAACTACCAAACTGTCAACAAGTCTGATTTGACGCAGCATTTGATGACTCACAATGTCGAAATAACCTTTTCATGTGAACATTGTGACTATAAGTGTTCACAAGCCAGTACCCTTAATAAGCACATAAATACTCACATTGCTAAGAAACCCTATTCATGTAAGCATTGTGGCTGTAAATTTTTACAAGACAGATACCTTAAAAATCACTTAAAGATTCACACAGGAGAGAAACCCTTTTCATGTACGCAATGTGACTATAAAAGTTCGCATTCTAGTCATTTTAAAAGACACATATTGTGTCACACTGTTGAGAAACCCTACTCATGCAAGCATTGCAACTATAAATGTTTACAATCCAGGTCTCTTAAAAACCACATAATGACACACACTGGTGAAAAAGCCTTTTCATGTACGCAATGTGACTATAAAAGTTCGCATTCTAGTAATTTTAAAAGACACATATTGAGTCACACTGGTGAGAAACCCTTTTCATGTACGCAATGTGACTATAAAAGTTCGCATTCTAGTCATTTTAAAAGACACATATTGAGTCACACTGGTGAGAAACCCTTTTCATGTGCGCAATGTGACTATAAAAGTTTGTATTCTAGTCATTCTAAAAGACACATAATGACACACACTGGTGAGAAAGCCTTTTCATGTACGCACTGTGACTATAAAAGTTCGAATCCTCGTCTTTTTAAAAGACACGTCATATTGAGTCACACTGGTGAGCAACCCTTTTCATGTACGCAATGTGACTATAAATGTTCATATGCTTGTCATCTTAAACAGCACGTATTGATTCACACCGGAGAAAAACCCTATTCATGTAAATATTGTAGTTACAAGTGTTCACAAGTCAGTAGTCTTAAAAATCACCTTAAGACTCACAATGGTGAGAAACCCTTCATGTGTAAACATTGTGACTATAAGACTTCACAAGCCAGTATACTTAAAAATCACCTTAAGACTCACACTGGTGAGAAACCCTTTACGTGTAAGTTATGTGATTATAAATGTTCTCGTGCCAGTGTTATTAAACGGCACATGAAGATTCACACTGGTGAGAACTGCTCCTCTGATGTAAGTTAGAGACCACGACAGTGAGCACTCGTGAAGTGATGGAAATAAAACTGTTTCGACCAAGTTTAACTTATGCAAGTTTGTTCCAACTTGTACTCACGACATTTGACATAAGATTTGGCAAAATTCCAACATTATTCCCCTATTTCTAAAGATAATTTAAGAAGTAGTCAACCAATTTCTATAAAATTTACATGGGACCAATTCGACACTAGTTACTATCGATCTAATGTAGAACCATGAAAATCAGTTGCATATAAAATTGCATTTATTTATGCTATGCTATGCATGTATTTTTCTTCTTTTTGTTTTCTTAAATGTTGTTGGTGCATAAATAATAAAAAAAAGGTTGGTTTTGGATAGCTGGTAAAATAATGAGGCATAATGATGTTTAAAATATTAGTTATACCTATAATTATTATAACATATTTTAGAAATACAGATTTTTTCAGAAATCTTCGTAGCCTTTATTTTTATTCCTGAAACACTGCACTCCATAAATGCTGTTGATTTTAATAAGATCTATATCAGATAGGAGCTTTTCGTTTTGACCGAGCGATCTCATTATGGAGCCGTCTGGGTCCTGGAAAAAAAGACAAAATAGTACATTTCAATTAACTAAATTAATAGGAATTATTTCCTAAGTGTGGAAAACACTAATCAAAAAAATAATTAGTTAAAACGGCAATGTGTCATCTCTTGTTCGAAGTTTGCTTCATATGAAATTATGAGCCTTCGAAATTAGTTTGAAACTGTTACGTTTCACTAGTGATGGCGCTAGTCCTGCCTAAAGTAGCGTTTACACAATGGCGTATGCTGGCCCACTGCAGGCCATCGCCATTGTGTACACGGGGAAATGGTATGCAATGGCGGGCAATGGTCGACGATGGCGCGCGATCGGGAAGTTGTCGGTTTTTGGCGCACACTTCAAAGGAATCGTGGCGTTGCGTGGTCTGTAGTGTTCACACAATGGCCCATTGCTCAGTTCGCCACCGACCGCTGAACAGTGTATTCTTTTGTTGCGACTACTTCCAACAAAATTAAATTACTAAATTCAAATTAATAATTATTAAATTATTGATAAATTCGAATTATCGAATTCTCCTGATAGTTCTGCAAGCATTTCGCTCAGCAGATTGTTCATGGTTTGCCTAAAAATGATAAAAAATTAATTAGTCATGTACGTAAGGAGCATGCCACGGGTGTGCCCGCGAAATTCAAATTTTTTGTGGTTTTCGCAATTTTTAAGGTAATAAGACATAGTAGGCTCATGGCAGTCAAATTGCGGGAATTCCAGTCGTCTTCACGTGTTTATTTATATAAAAATCTCTGCTTGTAACTAGCATACAAAGTGCAAAAAACCACGAAAATTTTGAATTTCGCGCGCAGAGTCGTTGATTTCGCCTTAAACTACTTCCACGTCCATCGCAAGTGCCTCACCGGGCAGCAATGAGCCATGCGCCATTGTGTACACACCAAGTGATCGTGGCCTACAGTTGTGCGATGGCCTGCAGTGGGCCAGCATACGCCATTGTGTAAACGTAGCTTAAGGACCGAATCACGAATAATACGAATCAAGAATTTCATCGCAGGGGGACAAGGCTCGCATGGCTTAGCGGTTAGAGCACCCAGCCGCGAGAGATGGGAGACGCGGGTTCAAATCCCGCTGCGAGTGAAAAATTTTGATTCGTATTTAAATCCACTGTACTGTTAATTATTTACATTTAAATTTAATTTTCATCGCTACGCATAGACAGTGCCAATCTTCCCTAAGCGTGACGTCAGAGCCGACGCCATGACACCTGACTCCACAGATTAATTTATATCGATTATTATTTATTGTGTCATAACATCTTTATTATTTTACTAAGCTGTTGTCCGTCCGTTGTGTAATTTACTTTACATTTTGACAGCCACAGTCACTAAGCCCACGATCATTTTGTGTGGGAAAATGTTTTTATTTTATTTAAATGGTTTAATAGTCATTGGTATACGGGCCGGAGACAAATACAATATGTGACCCAAATACAATGTTTTACCATAAAAATCGGATCAGGCGTAACATGAATAAGTGTTCGAACAAACCCGACTTTGTTTTATTTTTGAATTTTTTTTTGTTTTATTTTATTTATTTACTTAGAACACAAACAATATACACGTATTACATGTTAAACAACATATTTTTTTAAACAAACTCTTTCACTTACATGTACATCTATAGTGAGCACAACATTGGCAATTAATAAACATGTAAACACTTAAAATAAAGAAAAGAAGAAAAATTACATACTGATACTATTATAAATATATAAAATACGTAATTAGGCAATTAACTTAAAAAATTATTTTGAAGGAAGGCTCACCGATAGGTAATCGGTGAGCATTTTTTTAAAAACACGGTAAGTATTGTGAAATATGTCGATACCAGGTAAAGCTCTAGCAATTTCATTATATTCGGCACATATGCGGGCTATAGGGGCTTGGTTGCTGAGTCGCGTCCTACCAGATGGTATATGGAAGATTTTACGTGTCGACTTCGTACAGAAACGGGGATATTTACTTGGCACTGAAAGAAAGATCCGTTCGAGTAGGTTACTGCACTTTACTTTGTTGTGAATTATTTTATGCAAAAAACACAAATCAAGTATTTTACGTCTGCTGCGAAGAGATAACATTTTAAACTCAGCTAGTCTTTGGTTGTAGGGCTGTCTGTGTGATATACCAGAGGCATAGAATGCAAGATATCTAGTGAAAGCACGTTGTATGCTCTCAACTCGTTGGGAGTGAATGTTGTATGAAGGATTCCAGATGACACTGGCAAACTCAAGACAGCTCCTCACAAAAACATTAAATAATACTATTTTGGTATTGTTGGAAAATCCCTTTGAGTTACGTTTGATGAAGCCAAGTGATTGTGCAGCTTTTTTGACGATGTTGTTGATGTGCGACTTAAAATTAAGTTTTTTGTCAATAGTGACTCCCAAGTCTCTAATTTCGGGCAGCTCTTGCAAGACCACATTTTCAATATGATAACTAGAGACAAGCGGTTTTTTCTTCCTACAGTACTGTACGTGGAAGCATTTGTTAGCGTTGAGAGTCATATTATTGAGATTACACCAATTAATTATTCTTTTCAAGTCCTCCTGTACTAGCTTGATATCTTCAACTGAATTTATTGTTTTGTAGATTTTTAGGTCATCAGCGAATAAAGAGCATTGGCAATGCCTTACTTGTGCAGTAATATCATTTATGAATGCCAAGAACAATAAAGGCCCTAAATGAGAACCCTGTGGCACCCCAGATTGAGCAATATACTTCTCTGACTCAAACCCGTTCACAACTACTGTCTGGGATCTTTGGTTCAGATATGATTCAAACCATTTGATTAAAGGTGGTCCGATGCCGTACTGGGAGAGCTTGCTAAGAAGAATTTGGTGATCAACCTTATCAAATGCACTACTAAAGTCCGTGTAGATGGTATCGATCTGTCGCCCTTTATCCACCTCTACTAACAAATCTGATCTGAAGCTTGCTAAGTTGGTTTGTACGGACAAACCACCTCTAAACCCGTGTTGAGTATTTGTTAGGAAGTTGTTGAAATGTTCGGCAAGCATAGGATGAATCATACTTTCAAATAATTTAGAAAAACATGACAGAATGGATATAGGGCGATAGTTTTTTATGTTGTTTCGATCACCCTTCTTAAAGACTGGTACGATTCGCGCCTTCTTCCACTCTTCGGGAAAGATACCATCATCAAGAGAACGATTGAAGATAAGCGTCAGTGGAAGAGCAATACCAGGGGCGCACCGTTTAATGAAAATAGGCGGTAATCCATCGGGACCTGCACCTTTGTGAGAGTCCAAAGTTTTGATTTTCTTTAAAATTTCTTTTTCAAGGAAGTTAACTTTGAGCAATTGTGTAGTGTTATTTTTTAGACAAAGGTTAATATTTGGTTTATGATTAGTTACTTTGGTGTAAATGGAAGAGAAATGGCTAGCAAAAAGGTTGGCTATATCCGTACCGGAATTAGCAATCTTTCTGTCCAGTTCCATTGACGCGGGCAATGAAGATTTATCATTCTTTGTCTGTTTATAATATTTCCAAAAGCAGTTAGGATTTTTATGGATATTTGCCTCAGCCTTGTTCCTGTAACTATTATGGCAGATATCAAAAAGTTTCTGACAGCGGCTTCGGATAATTTGGTATTCCAGATGGTCTCGAGGGTTATCATATTTGCGAAGTTTCCTATGAAGCTTTTGTTTTTCAGAAAACAATTTAATCAAATTGCGACTGAACCAAGTAGGGTACCTTGCCGACCTCAGCCTACGCCTAGGAACCGAAATATCTATTATTCTGTTTAAGCAAATGTAAAAGACTTTAACCATGGCATCGACATCTGTACAGTTCGAGAATTTTTTCACCCAATCAACATTTTTAAGCTCTTTTACAATAGTACCATAATCAGCTTTGAAGTAATTGTAATCGATCCGACTCTTCGAACGTAGGAATGATATATAAGCATTGTCAATTTTTATTAGCAGATTAGGATGGTATGTGTCTAATTTACTGAGAAGATCAGGAGGTGAAGCGACCGTAACACTTTCCAAATTACTTAATACAAGATCTAAATGCCTACCGTCACAATTACTTATATTGTTGAATTGACACAAATTATTGATACACATAAAATCAACTAAAGAGTAGCCAAGTGCATTACTATAATTTTGTGGTGTCATGTAAGAACAATCATCGTTAGAGCACCATTCAATGAAACCTAAATTGAAATCACCTAGCACTATTAAATCATCTATGTGGTTTGTTACATTATCCACGTTTTCAAAAAACATGTTGAGAGATTCAAGCTTAACTGGGGGAGGCATATAGACGACACAAATTGCAATCCTTTTTTTTACTTGTTTAATGTATGTTTCTAGCACTACCCATATACTCTCGTCATCTGTCTCCCAACTCATAACCCGAGAAGACTGAATCTCACGTGACACTGCTATAAGTACGCCTCCTCCGTCACGTTTGGACTGGCCGGAACACACGCGATCTTTCCGATATACAATGTAACGGGAGTCAAATAATTCATTATCAAAGATGCTAGAATTCAGCCAAGTCTCAGTGAATGCAATAATTTTATAGTCTGAAGTGTAGATATTCTTAAGAAGATCGTTTGTTTTGGTTCTCAATCCACGCACATTCTGGTAGTAAATGTCAAACACCTTGATTGCTTACAAGCCACAACACTTAATAATAGTTTCGAGATTTAAATAATAAGCTTAAGACTATCTTCACTCCTTATTAAAATCGCTTGGCTGAACTCGTCTTTACGTACGAAAATTTTTCCATTACGTATCCAGGTAAAACGATATTTCATTTCTTTTGCTTTAATACGTGTAGCTGCGTGTAGAGATTTACTCCCTGGAGTTAAATGCTCTGACACATATATCGGTGCGCGTGTCCCGCCCATTCCTAGATGATGTGAGCTTAATTTATCGTTAGGGTTTTTTTTATTAAATTGTGCTACTGCCGCTAGAAGAGCGTCACGGTTTTTGGTAGTACGAAGTTTAACGATAACAGAACGTGGTTTATCAGAGTTCTTGTTTAACTTGGCAACTCGAGTAACGTGCTGAATGTCGTCTATCGCCAGAGGGTTCTTCACTACCTGGCCTAGCTGGACCATAGTGTTGACTAGGTTTTCCGATCTATGTTCAGGTATTCCGTTTATTTCAACGTTACATTCTCTCAAATGTGATTCGACAATATTAAGCCAGGTGGTTAAGTCTTTAACGGTCTTTAACGGTGGTTAAGTCTTTTGTTTTACTCTATACAAGTTAGTACTTGACTGCGATCTCACCCGATGGTAAGTTATGATGCAGCATAAGATGTTATCGTACTAACTTGGAAGGGTAAATAAATTTACCCCAACGGTTTCTTCAAGCATAGCACCGGAACGTAATCGTTTGGCGGTGCGTCTTTGCTGGTAGGGTGGTAAATCTTCTGTGGTCAGGCAAGTAGGTACCTGGTCCTTATAAGTGGCGACGGTGGATATCCCGGTGCGGCCCACCCTCCTCCAGAACTGCCACGCGGGGTGAGTGGCGCTCGCGTAGTCGTACGGGACGCTCAGCGTTGCGTCAGATCGAATCTTCTCGAAGTGATGGAGCTTAACTGTAAACGAAAAAAAAAACGGGAACTATATTTTCTATCACCAAAATTTATATTTGTCATCAAGTTGTATCACCTAATAAATAGATCTATCGCCACGAAATATTTTCGTTCTCAGATAAACAAAAATTGTTCCCAGGTATGAATTATCAAATTAATGTTAATATATGTGTAAAATATAAGAGATCGATAATCAATAAAATCATATTGCATTACATGAATATAAACTTCGTTCTTATAATAACAGTTTTGTACTTAAATAATAGCTCTGTGCTCAGAATGGTAGATCTGTCACCAAATAAATCGATTATCGATCCCTGACTGCGACTCCGTCGACATGCTCTTGGAGGGGAAGAGGGTGACGGGCTAAGGAGTTTTCCTAGGTCCCCCACTTTTTCTTAGGCTATAGTCGTAAATTCTTATATAAAGTTAACACATAAGCTCAAAAAATAAAAAAAATTATAAACATAAGATATGATTTATTGGTGATCTCTTTAAATTAGTTTGCTTAAATACTTATTAGGACACACCTATTATAATACATACAAAAACATTTATTTGGTACTAGACCTTATATCTCAGGATTTTAGGTGATTTATTGTGGAACTGATTTTGCATTGTTTGGTGACTACATTTTGGTGACAGATCTACTATTTTGAGGACAAACCCTATTACTTAAGAAACACAAAACTAATTAAATTGGTGATAGCTTAAATGAAACCCAAAAAAAACACATGCAAACTCAAAAAAAAAAGTAAAAAATACTCACCCGATTGAATATGTCGGTTGTTTAATACTCACCCGGTTGAACATATCGCTTTTGCAAAAACTCTTCCGGTGGAATATGTCGGTTGTGCAGTAGTCACCCTGTCGAAAATGTCGGTTGTGCAGTACTCACCTGGTCGAATATGTCGGTTGTGCAGTACTCACCCTGTCGAATATGTCGGTCGGCAAAACTCACCCGATTGAATATGTCGGTTGTTTAATACTCACCCGGTCGAACATATCGCTTCTAGCCTTCTACATTATTCATCCGGTCGAATATATCGGTATTGTTTAATACTCACCCGGTCGAACATATCGCTTGTGCAAAACTCACCCGGTTGAATATGTCGGTTGTGCAGTACCTACTCACCCTGTCGAATATGTCGGCTGTGCTACTTTCCTGGTCGAATATGTCGGTTGTGCAAAACACACCCGGTCGAACATATCGCTTGTGCAAAACTCACCCGGTTGAATATGTCGGTTATGCAGTACTCACCCTGTCGAATATGTCGGTTGTGCAAAACTGACCGGGTCGAATATGTCGGTTGTGCAAAACTCACCCGGTCGAATATGTCGGTTGTTTAATACTCACCCGGTCGAACATATCGCTTGTGCAAAACTCACCCGGTTGAAAATGTCGGTTGTGCAAAACTCACCCGGTCGAACATATCGCTTGTGCAAAACTCACCCGGTTGAATATGTCGGTTGTGCAGTACTCACCCGGTCGGATATGTCGGTTGTGCAGTACTCACCCGGTTGAATATGTCGGTTGTGCAGTACTCACCCGGTCGAATATGTCGGTTGTGCAGTACTCACCCGGTCGAATATGTCGGTTGTGCAGTACTCACCCGGTCGAATATGTCGGTTGTGCACCCTCACGTATCGGTCGCGGTCGTGTCGGGAGAGCTCGAAGTAGAAGCCCAGCATTGCCATCACCATCATGGCGGTGTGCTGCCGGTGCTGCCCTCCCTCGAACAGCTCTATTGAGCCGAAATTCTGAATAATAAATCACACTATCACATCACTCTATCACACTATAATCCTTATCCTTACTTCCTTACTAATATTATAAATGGGAAAGTGAGTTTGTTTGTATGTTTGTTCCGCTTTCCCGCCGCTACTACTGAACCGATTTGGCTGAAATTTGGAACATAGATAGCTTATAACCCGGATTAAAACATAGGCTACTTTTTATCCCGGGAAAATACATAGTTCCCATGGGATATTTAAAACAGCTATAAGTAGATTACTTTGACAATCTTTCCTGAAAGTAGGTGTAAAGGTCATTAACAAGTAATAATTAAAAAATTAAAAAAAACGACTGCCCTTTGTTATAAAACGAACTAATAATTAATTGAAGATAACATTCTGTTTATCACTTGAAAAGGCGCCTCACATCTGCCATACCGACTTTTTCCAAAAAAATATAGCCTATGTCACTCGGCATGATGTAAGGATTCTAACGATACCCCATATGTCCAAAACTGTCCAGTGGTTTAGAAGTTATAGTGGAATAAAGAAACTCACATACATACCTACATACATGAACCCTAAAAACATTACACTCCTTTTTTTGGGCATTTTTCTTGGCCGTTTGGCTACCGTCACATGGGCGTAAAGTGAAAGATTTATCCCACCAAAATCGTTTTCCTGATTTCAAATTTCGATTTAACAGAACTTACAGAGTACTGAAAAGTGAATAATTTTTTGATTTTACGCCCAATGTAACGGTAGCCAAACGGTCAAGACATTATTGTACCTAACTAAAGTGTAGAGTTTGTGAAGTTAGAGCTTGTATTTAAGGGTGTATAAAGTCAGAAGTCTTGCCCTACATGAGATCTGATAACTTTTTGACATTGTGAGCCATATGCTCGTCTGGCAACATTATACATGAAAATGTTTTTGTTGGGATTTCATTTCTTTTTGTAAGTTTTTTAAAACAATGTTTTTTATTAACTAAATTTTTCTTTTTTGTGTATTTCTTGCACTTCAGGTGCGCCTCTTGTCACAGCCCACTCTCTAATATGTTTGTATTACGAGTAGATACGTAACTACTTTGCTTAGAAGTATATTCTGAAAATTTAAAAAACTTATAGTGGATTTAAAGTTAGTAGTTTTGGCCTACCGAAAGTGAAACTAATTTTACATTTATCAAGATAAATTAATGATAATTAAACGTAATGTATAGATCCAAATTTCAATTTCTAACTTCAAATTTTACCTATTAAAACACAAAGTCAGATACAAATGAAAGTTTGGATGTTTGTTACTCAATCACAACAAATGTAGACTGATTATATCCTGGACTAACACAGACTACTTGTTATCCATTAAAAATCTACGGAAGGTATTGGTAAGATTTGTGTGTTTATTAGTTTTTTAACTATTGTTTTATTTATAGTCTTTATTTTCGTTGGGCGCTGAGGCACTCTTGAAATTCAAATTTGACGCTTGACACGCTTGACAACTCATTTTGGTCACAGAGCACTGGACTCTAGGCAATGAACACGCGGAGCTCGGTACGGGAATTCGGGCTTGCCGCGTACACTATGGTACTGGGCACACTGACGTTGGGGCGCTGTTAAAATCCAAATAATTTACGCTTGGCATGCCCGACGGCTAACTGTGGGTACAGGGCACTGGGCCTTGGGCACTCATCTCACCCTGGGCACTGGGAACTGAGAGCTGGGCTCGTTGGACGGGGCGTGTATGTAACTTGGGCTTGACGCGTCCGTTTGGGCACTGAGCAGGTATTTATGCGCTATAACGCTCTTCAAAATCAGAGAGATTTGACGCTTGGCACGTTCGACAGCTCAAGCTGGGCACTGGGCACTCGGCTCAATGTGGGTTCTTGGCATTGAGCGCTGGATCCTGGTCACTCGACATGCAGTGAAACTCGGCTTGTTAAACATGACATGCATGAAACTTGGGCTTGAAACGTGCGATATTACTGGGGACGGGACACTGGGCACTTGGGCGCTTGGCCACTTGGGCACTGGAATCGCGCTTATTATTACCAAAAAAAATTACGTGTTTTTCCAGATGTATACTAGCAGATATCTAACATGAAATTATGTTTGTACCTAGATACGTATGGGAAACCCCATACGAACTTCCAACCCCCTAATTTGATGGATGTGGGGTGATTTACTAAGAATCCTGAAACACGTAATTAATTGTTTATTACAAAGAGTCCCTATATCAATTTTGAGACCTCTAGCATCAATATATTTTGCCGTAGTTTCATACAAACTTCCATCCCCCCATACGAACTTCCAACCCCCTAATTTGATAGATGTGGTGTGATTTACTAAAAATCCTGAAACACGTATTTAATTGTTTATTACGAAGAGTCCCTATATCAATTTGGAGACCTCTAGCATCAATATTTGCCGTAGTTTCATACAAACTTCCATCCCCTATTATAAGGGGTTGGGGGGTTAAATTTCCAACTTTTGGAATTTTTCTGTTGGTTGTGTACTAATTCTAGCTTACATACCAAATTTCAGCTTTCTAGGACTTCAGGAAGTACCTAGGAATTTTGATGATCATCAGTGAGTCAGTCAGTGACGAAATCTGGGTTTTTCAGATGTCAATAAAATCTAAAGTATAAGACCTGTGATATTGAAACTTTAAACGTTTAATAAGTTCACCGGCGACATCATTTTCCGAGAATTTTGATTATCTGGAATAATTCTGGCCTAAGTTATAAGGGTTCAAAAATACGGCGAAACACTTCGAGAAAATATAGGTAGTGCCCTCGCGCTTCGCTTGACTCGTCTGGCGGGGACAATACCGTGTCCCCAGATCTCTATCTAGAACTCGAAAAATTTTATTTAATTTAAAAAAAGAATAGAAATATTTCAGTGTCTCTTTCCGTTATCAATAGGATCAAGGAAAACAAGCATAAAAATTAAAAACCACATTTGTTGTATAACAGTATTAATAAATATAAATACGAGTGTTAATATTATATACGGGACATTTTTACACATCGAAATCTAGCCCCAAAGTAAGTGATAGCTTATGTTATGGGTACTAAATAACTGATAAATATACATACATACTAATATACATAAATATAATATATTGCAAAACACCCAGACACTGGAAAACATTCATGCTCATCACACAAACATTTAAACCAGTAGTGGGAATCGAACCCACGACCTCCGGCGCAGCCGGCAGGTTCGCTACCACTACGCCATTCGGTCGTCGTATGAGAGCCCCTTGAAATACCTATTTTATTCTATTATTTTTTTGTATTTATTGTTATAGCGGCAAACTTGGATCGTCCAAGGCGGCAAATAAAATAGGTACTTCACTAGTGGTTCAAGAGTTACAGACGGACGGACGGATGGACAGCGAAGTCAGTAATAATTATTAAGTAAAACCTAATATTAAAATGAGACCTTAAGGTCTCATTTTTACCCTTTGTGTACGGAGTTTTTATTATAGTTTGGGTTAAGGTAAAGTTTGGGTCAGTAAAAATAAAACACAATACTTACACTTAAAAATCAAATTTTATTTAATAAAATTTAAAACACTTACAAAATATTCATTGAAAACATTCAAACGAGGTAGACAAAAACAAGTACAGCCTCAAAGTACACAAACGATAACATACACAAAAAATCATTTCGCCAGGTCTGTTAAACGCCAAACTACCTTTTTGTAGTATTTTACGTACCTGGCTTGTCATATTACTCCTGTAGAAAAGATCGCAGATAATTCTGGAACGACGAAACAGATTTGCAACGAAATACCTTCTGGTGAAGCAAGGTAACGTGGGTGTCCCAAACGATGGCCCTCTCGAAACTGTATATCGGAGAATCTTCCTCATTTTCGATTCTTCATAATCCGAAAACAATCTATCTAATCCGAATCTATTTAAGATTGAATTCGAAGGAAAAATGACGTCTTCAGATACTGCGTAGGCCAAGCTGAAATTAAAATAGCGTTCAGTTAAACAATGTGTTTAAGAAGGTTAATAAAATTATATTGAATGGAAGCAAGCGTTATTTTGCGGAAATTCATAATTAGCAGGTTGTTTTGCTATAATCCGCTACTTGAAAAGATTCTGTATGGTACAATATGCAGGAACACTGCCCACATGAAACACCACACACAATTTTACAGAATCTTTTCAAGTAGCGGATTATAGCAAAACAAATTAATCTGTCCTGCTAATAAAATTATATTTTTAATAATGTAAAAAACTTTAGCTATAACCCTAGTTCCATTTTAAGTAGCATTGGTAAGTAAGGAGTTTTGTTAAAATTAAAATTAATTTAGCTATTCCAATTATACTGTAGTAACGTAGGTAGGTATTGATCATACTTCAAAACGTCATTTCAGTTGCACTGGGCATTTTAGAAATGGGAAAAAACCATTGAACTAGCTCTACCGTAACCGTAACTGACACCTCTGTTTGAGATGGGAAGAATCATTAAACTCGCTACACCATTACCGGAACCGACCTCTGTTTGAGCTGACTAAAACCATTGAACTCGCGACACCGTTACCATAACTGACTCTATTTGAATTTTGGTCTCAAATCTGGTGTGACTTTTTTAGGGTTCCGTAGCCGAATGGCAAAAAACGGAACCCTTATAAATTCGTCATGTCTGTCTGTCCGTCTGTCCGTCTGTCCGTCTGTCCGTCTGTCCGTCCGTATGTCACAGCCACTTTTTTCCGAAACTATAAGAGCTATACTGTTTAAACTTGGTAAGTAGATGTATTCTGTGAACCGCATTGAGGTTTTCACACAAAATTTAAAAAAAAGTAATAAATTTTGGGGGTGCCCCATACTTACAACAAAAATTTTTTTTTCATCAAACCCATATGTCTGGGGTATCTATGGATAGGTCTTCAAAAATGATACTAAGGTTTCTAATATCATTTTTTTCTAAAATCAATAGCTTGCGCGAGAGACACTTCCAAAGTGGTAAAATGTGTGTCCCCCCCCCCTGTAACTTCTAAAATAAGAGTATGATAAAACTAAAAAAAATATATGATGTACATTACCATGCAAACTTCCACCGAAAATTGGTTTGAACGAGATCTAATAAGTAGTTTTTTGATATTTACAATAAAACCTCTTAAAAAAAAGTTAGTTTTGCGGTTCGATAAGAAAAGTGGTTTTTATGGTTTAATTCCTCCGGTTGAAGTACGGAACCCTCAGTGCGCGAGTCCGACTCGCACTTGACAGGTTTTTTGTGATTTTTAAGTCGTAAAAATATCCGTGACATGAAATTCAGAAACCATTAATGAAATCATCAGTATATAATACTAATCTGTCAGTAACAGAATATCAGGCATTGCCAAGAATAGAATACGAAGATTCAATGTTACTCACCTACCTACCTACGAGAAAACTCCAGAAAAAATAGCCCATAACTTTCAAAAACGGTTTTAAAGGTCATCGACTACCTCTTCTATGGTTGTTGATTGGTGTCTCTCATTCTGGTTGGGGTTAATTTTCTGCCTCTTAATCCTGTGGGATGTGACGTCAATTCTCCTGATATTGGAAGACCAGCGCCGAAGCAGCTCTGACATTTTCCTCTCGTACTCCTCCCTCAAGCAATCCGGGTTATCGTCCAACCAATCGATAGCCGCCTTGCACTCCCCAATCATATCGGCGCAGTCTGCACTGCTCAAATCCTCCAAATTCTCAACTATCGACCGCTTCACGTTGTAAATATAAGTCTCCAATTGGTTCCTGACTTCCAAACGCAGTTTGTTCTCCTCGTCTTCCTCCCGAAATTTCTCGGCGCAGGAAACCATTCTGGAAATCTCCGTTTGGGTCATTCTGTGGACGTTGTCTATGGTGATGCTCTTGCTGTTCCCGGTGCTCTTATCTTGCGCGGACGCTGTCAAAATTCCGTTCGTGTCGATGTCGAAGATGACGTCTATCTTCGCGACTCCCCGCGGAACTGGCGGAATGTTTTGCAGTTCGAAAACGCCAAGCAAGCGGTTGTCTTTTGTCAAGCTTCTCTCTCCTTCGAAAACTTCAATCGTCATGCTGCTCTGGTAGTCTTCTAGAGTGGTGATCTCTTTCGTGTACCGGCAAGGTATCGGCGTGTTCCTTTCGATTACTTTGAACATGAGTCCACGCGCGGTTTCTAAACCCAAAGACAGCGGCACTACGTCGACTAGCAACAGATCTTTTATCTTAATACTCTTTTCGCCAGTGAGAATTGCGGCTTGAATGGCAGCGCCGCACGCTATAGCCTCATCCGGGTTGATGGAGCTGATGATGTTCTTTCTGCCGAAGTATTCCGTGAGCAACTTCTTGATCTTCGGTATCCTGGTGCTGCCGCCGACTAGAATCACGTCGTGTATGTCCTTCTTCCTCATGCCAGCATCCATCAATGCTCGGTCGATAAACGTCAGCGTATCCTGAAACAGATCCGAGCAAAGCTGCTCGAATAAGGCGCGGGACACTCTGCCAGTGTACTCTTTAGAATCCTTGAGGTTTTCCACGTGAACGACTGCTTCCGTGCCGGATGTGAGGCCTCGCTTCGCCTTTTCCGCGGCGAACTTGAGCCTCCTTAATGATCGGGCGCTCTTCACCTCTTTGCAGTGCTTTTTCTTGAAGTCCTCAACGAAATACGCCACCATGCGGTTGTCGAAATCCTCGCCGCCCAATCTCGAATTGCCGGCCGTAGCTTTGACCTCGTACACGGAACCCTCTCCGATGTTCAGTATAGAGACGTCGAAAGTCCCTCCACCCAGGTCATAAACTAGAACGTTGCGATCTCCTTTAAGATTCTTGCTCAGCCCGTACGCGAGCGCCGCAGCTGTGGGCTCGTTAATGATCCGAATGACCTCCAGCCCGGCGATGCTTCCCGCCAGCCGCGTGGCCTGCCGCTGCGAGTCGCTAAAGTACGCGGGAACTGTCACCACCGCCTTGTCCACTTTGCATCCTACGTACTCCTCGGCCAGCTCCTTCATCCTGAAAAGTATCATGGCGCTTATTTCCTCGGGCGCGAAAAACCGTTTCTGACTTTTGTAGTGGACAATGATTTTTGGCTTACCATTGTCGTTGGTGACAGAGAACGGGAAATGGCGGAGGTCCATCTGCAGCCCGACATCGTCGAACGGCCGCCCGATCAAGCGTTTCGCGCCAAAAATCGTGTTGGCAGCATTGATGGATGCTTGATTTTTGGCGGGATCGCCGATCAAACGCTCCCGCGGCGTGAACGCTACGTACGAAGGGGTTATTCGATTTCCTTGCTCGTTTGGTATCACTTCTACACTATTATCGCGCCATACAGCCACACAAGAACACACCGTACCTAAATCGATGCCTATGGCTACCATTTTGTATCAAAATAACACTAAAATCACAGCACAAACAAATCTTCTTAATGGCACTAAAACATTTAGAAAGGATTGAAATCGTCGCGCGCTTTTATATAACCCCCGCCAGCCAATAGAGAACATTCTGGACGGGACCCCAGCCAATCAGCGATCAGAGTCGGTAGACGTTTCCAGAATTGTGTTGCCAGTCTCTATAGTTTAGAATACCCCAGTTTTGACAAATATAATTAAGATTACTTGTATAGTGTATAAAAATATTTTAGTTATTTCAAATATGTTTTATTCTTAAATTAAATATTGTATGTTCAATGTTCTAATTAAAAGTATGAAAACCTAATTCTATGACCGCTTGGTTAACTTAATTGTAATAGTATAAAGTTGCTTTGATTTTATGAAAAAGTAGATTTTGCCGGTGGCTCTACACGCGTAAATATCAGGTTTTTTAAATCGCGTAAAAATCGTGGAATTTCCTGTGATAAGTAATCTTCCAACTCTCGATCCTAAACTCTGTATGTTCACGTACCTATTTTTAAAATCCTATGATTTTACTCCTTTAAAATCCTATGATACCTATCCTAATCCTATGATACCTGTTTATCCTATGATTTTAAAAATAGGTAGGTTTCTTGAGATTTTTCTTCAAGAAAAACCAAATTATGAAGATGATTATAATATTATAAAATAATAAATGATAATAATATATTCTATGCATAATTTACGCTTCACCAACAAATTAACAATATAAGATTTATAGTTGGTAATAATTTACAAAGCGATGTCAAAGTCAGCAATCATTGTGAATTATAACAAATATCTTATTAACCTCGAATAAATATCTTAAAGACCTTTCACAAGTTATACCTTGCAGGTAAGACTAATGCTCGTTTTCACCGACAACCCCTTTAGTTCTAGGAACGGCAGCTGTTGTGTTGAAAACTGTCAGTGTGAAATACTAAAAATTCTCAATTTTTAATTTAATTTTGAAACAAATTGACTGATGTAATTAATATGTAGAGTGGAAAAAATACGTAATAACTATTTGTATTTCAGATTTATGTATATTTTAATAATCATAAAAATTAGATATTTCAAATACCGTGAATGTTCAAAACTTTCTGGAAAATTTACCTTCATATGGGTAAATTTTAAGTACATGGCAACACAACTCACAAAACGGGGACAAAATCTGACAAAAGTGGGTCGTGCGTCACGAACAATGACATTCTGCCTTCTCTTTTTAACCAACATAACAATAGCATTAATCTATCTCGTTCTACTTAACATTTGGTTCATGTTTCAATTCACGTGATCACTTTATTGACCTCTGTATGTTATTTGTTTATGAATTGAGGTGAAATTGTAGTCACGAAACACTCACGAAACGACTTTATTGCACAGAACACAATACTCTCTACCGGCTTTATTGTTTACAAGTTCGTTCCAAGATCACGTTCTGCTATTAAAAAATCGTGAAAGCTCAAAGCTCATTTCCTATTTAAATACTATAGCTTACTGAGGAATCTGTGTATAGGTATAGAGTACCACTCCAAGTTTATTTATTTGTCAAATATATATGGTTTTATGGGCAATTTTTTAGACGTCAATAATAATATTTTATCATAAGGAATGACTTTGACGTTTACAAGTTTTATACAGGAAAAATGTGGAAACGTAAAATTTATTCTTGATATAAAATTTATTCGCTATTCGAAAACTGCCCGTTAGGTAACTTGGAGAACAAGTATATATTATGTATTATCTATGTTGGAGAAGTTGTACTCTGTGTACATACAGATTCCTCAGTAAGCTCGAGATACAATACCTATTCATTCATTTAAAAATCCCGCAATGTGCGATTTTAAGAATCCCGCCAGTGCGATTTAAAATCCCGCCCAAATTAGTTTCTTGATTATCCGCAGTGGCGCTGCGTGTATAAGTGTGTAACAAACGGCGTGGAAATTTTTTTACTTTAAGATGGCGAGTGGCGACGGCGTCCTGTCTCGTTAGCGGTTGCCGGTTAGACAAGACATGAAGACACTAGACAGTAGTTTATTCTTTGTTCAGAAAATATATTGTGTGAATGTAAACACTGAAATTTAAAACAAAAATCGGCGACTGATGACATGGCCGATCAAACACAAGCAGGCAGCAAGTTTGGAACCGCCGACTGTCCTATGGAAGATGTCAAACAGGAGCCCTTGGACGCCCAGTGGCTAGGGACCAGCACCAATGTGTACGACGCACTGCTGGACGTGGTGAAGCACGAGGTCGGCGGCGACAGCGACAGTAGCATGGTGAGTAGGTAGACCGTAGAATAGACATATACAAAAATACCAAATTGCTCTCGGCCTGTAGGTGTTTGTTCTACGACATTTAAATTCTGTGTTAATTTATTTCATACAACAAAAATTGTAAATCATTACTCATATTATTTCTGTAAAGTAACATTACACTGTGAAACCAATCGCCGCGGTCTCACACCACGTGTTCGCGCGCCGACGCCGTGGTCGATGTTACATTACAGAGCAGTAACAATTAGAGTATCTCTGTTAAATATTGAATACTAGATATTTCTCAAAATATCCAGTTAAAAAAAAATCGTAGAACAAAAGTTTTGAGGTTAACAACTACAGGCCGAGAGCGATATGGTATTTTTTATACAGTGTGAGTATTCATAACGTGCACACATTGAAATGAGGGAAACTATGCTTAATTTGGCTCAACTTTAGATGCGCTACCCAAGGTTAAAATGCCCCCATTGTGTGCCTTTTTTATTAGTTTAAATTATTTCTCATCGTATTAGCTACCTAATGGTAAAAGTTGCATGTTTGTAACTTAATCCTAACATTTCTTTTTAACTGTTTAAAAATAGCACTCCAAACGCGCAAGTTATTGTTTTCATATGAAGGGTTCTATGTGATATCTACGATCTCAATAATTAGTGCGTAGCCGTGTCCTAGGCCTTTCTTTAACACTTGATAAGAAATGTTAGAATCGAGTTATAAGCATGCAATTTTTACCATTAGGTACCTAGCCTCATTTCAATATGTGCACATTATGAAGACTCACATTGTATAGGTAACCCTGTCTAACCTGTTTGCAGAAGCTTTACCGGTGACTTCCCCTCCCACTTCATACAAACCCCATAGCGGTCTTTTAAAGTGGGAGAGGAAGTCCCCAGCAAAGCTTCTGTGAGTGGGTAGTTTACAAGGTGTGAGTTAATTCGTATAGTGTGCCGGCAGCTAACCTTTTTACTTGATCCTAGATACACATTAATGAAGATACGGAGACCCAATTATTTTGTTTTATCTAATTAATATTTTAATATATAAAAATCTCTCGCTTTTCTTTGTTCCCAAACTCCTCCGGGAAGGCTGGACCGATCGTTATTAAACTTTCAGTGCATGATCACTGGGTCTGGGAGCAGGTTGTTATCTATTTTTTATTTCCCTAAGTGAGAAAAAAATTATATGGCAAAACAACGTTTGCCGGGTCAGCTAGTTTTCTATACAAAACTTATTGTTTAATTTAGAAAAATTATTTATAGGAACCCTAACTAGTGATGTCAACAAACCGTAATACACTTTTCATTATTCCCAGTTCACTCATATTGAATGAGCTGTTTTAGGGGTGTCACTTAAAGTTGATGGTACATTTTTGAACTCCCTATAGTTCCCTCAGGATATGAGCTAGACTTTTTGTGATATTTTTTTATGCATCCATACATTGTCGCCTTCATAAGGCTTTCGACTAATTATGCCAAGTAACCTACACGTTGTACCTATATAGCTTAGTGTGGTGTTCTATAAAAAAATATTTTTGATATAATAATTGTGGAGGCGAACACAAGCAGACAGGAGGATATTAAAAGCCATGATAAATCCCAGGTTCTAGATGCTCTTGCCCAAGTTCCGCTCCAAGAGTCTGAGCTGGTAACAACCATCCGTTTGGGTAAACCAATTGCCAACAAACCCAGGCCGTTAAAAGTAATACTACGCAGTAGACAGAATGCTATTAAAATCCTGAAGACTAAAAGTAAACTGCCTTCATCTATTTCTGTGAAATCGGATATGACCCCATACCAGCGGGAACAGCTGAAAAAACTGAGATTAGAGTTAACGGAGAGAACTAACAATGGAGAGAAGGATCTCACAATTAAGTATATTAATGGGCAACCAAAAATAATTATTACAAAGTCTCCAAAAAACCATTAAAGTGCCCCATAACTAACTTAACAATATTTTTACACTAACCTGGCATCGCTTATGGCAAAATTCGATTTATTCTTACTTGAAGTAGCAACCTACAATCCGTCGATAATCCTTATAACAGAAACGCACTTGCATCCTGGTATTAACAATAGTTTGGTCAGTATCCCCAATTACACTCTTTTTCGCTTAGACAGAGGGGACAGAAGAGGAGGAGGAGTGGCCATATACACTCTTGTGACATTGAATGGCCTGCCGTTAAGTGCTATAGTAAATAAATCACTGCATGAGGACTCAGTAGAAGCGCTGTGGCTTGATATTAAATATGGAAATTTTAGTCTACTACTAGCCTGTGTTTATAGACCACCGCATTATAACTTGCAAGACTCAGATGAATCTCTATTCAACAATATAAAAAGAGCTGCAAACTCCAACACAAATCTAATTGTAATTGGTGATTTTAACTTGCCAGATATAAGGTGGCCTATTGAAAAATACACAGGTTATAATAAATTACACGAAAGTTTTGTGGAATTATTGACAGATACAAACCTGTTGCAATTAGTATCAAAGAACACCAGAAAACGTAACAATGAGGAGTCACTTTTGGATCTTATTCTTTGTAATGATGAGTCCTTAATCAGTGAAGTCAACTATTATCCCCCAATAGGTAAAAGCGACCATATCGTTTTAATAGCAACTATACAATTATTAAATCAAACCAGATGTGAATCAAAGTCAATGAAACGAGCCTTTAAGTATGGCGATTATGATCTAATTAATAATTACTTGCTATCCTCAGAACAAAAAGAATATACTCATATTGAAGATATGTGGGAAGAATTCAAAGAAAAAATTCATTTTTCCATAAGAAACTTCATACCAGAAGTTAAATCAAAAATATACAATAAAAACAAACCATGGATTACCAAGGAAATACTCAAGCTAACCGAAAAGAAAAAGAAGCTTTGGAATGTGTACTTACTAGATCAAAGTCAGGACTCATATAAAAAATATAGAGCAACAAATAATAAAATAGTAAAGCTTACACGACAAAACCGTATTAATTTTGAATCTAACATTGTGAATAGTGGACATAAAGCCTTTTATGCTTATGTCAGAAAACAAATGTCTACTAGAGTGAGCATACCACCAGCGCTTATAAATCCACTTACTAATGATTTAGTTAGTAATCCAGTGGAAGTTGCAGAGATTTTTGCTAACCAATTTGAACATGCATACGTTAATGAGCCACCTGGACCCTTACCAGAAATTCAAATCCCGAGAGTGGAAGAATCACTGAAAGATATTACATTTACCGAAGATAGAGTTCTACGGGCCATCAAAACCTTTGAAGAGGCTACAGCTAGTGGCCCAGATAATATCCCTGCTGTTATGCTCCAGAAGTGTAATGCTCTCATTAGTCATATAACGGGTTTAATGAATCTTTCTTTTAAAACAGGCAAACTTCCAAAAGATTGGAAAGAAGCAGTTGTTACGCCTATTTTCAAAAAGGGAAATAAACTACATGCTGAAAACTATAGACCAATCAGCTTGACAAGTATCTTGTGCAAAGCAATGGAGAAAATCATAGCGGATAGCCTAAGGGAATTCATCACTAAAGAAAATATAGTGCTTCCTGAGCAGCACGGGTTTACTCCTAAACGTTCAACAGTTACCAACTTACTTAGCTGTCTCAGGACCTGGCTTTTAAACTGGAATAATTATCAGCCAACAGATATCATTTATCTAGATTATGAAAAAGCATTTGACAGAGTACCAATACGTCGACTGATCCATAAATTAGAACATCTCGGCATACGGGGTAAATTGCTGGTATGGATATCAGATTTCTTAAGTGATAGAGAATTCCGCGTGAGAGTTGGTGATGTTACGTCAAGTACACGTCCCGTACGAAGTGGGGTGCCGCAAGGTTCCGTTCTTGGGCCAATATTATTCACCCTGTATTTAACAGACCTAAAAATCGCCCTAAACCTACCTTTCTCCTTATTTGCTGATGATACTAAATTCTTTGGAAATCCATTACATCAATATGGAGACATACAAAACAATCTTAGTGCTATTGAGCACTGGACGAGAGAATGGCTTTTAACATTAAATGTCAACAAGTGCACTGTTCTACATGTGGGTAAAAAGAATCCTCAGCTACCATATTACTTAGGAAACAAGCAACTTACAGCGGTTAACACCCAAAAGGACCTTGGTGTGATTGTAAGCAATGATCTGAAATGGGAAAAACACATTTTGGCCATCGTCAGTCGGGCCAACTCTGTCCTTTACACTATTAGAAAAGCTTTTTCCTATATTGACAAGAAAACCTTCCTGAAAATGTACAAGACCTACATAAGACCATTACTAGAGTATGCCTTCCAGGTCTGGAACCCATACTTTGTTAAGGACATAGATTTACTGGAAAAAGTACAAAGGAGAGCCACTAAAATGCCAAGGGAACTGAGAAACCTTTCATATGAACAAAGGCTTAAAAGTCTTGGTCTCAGCACTCTCAAGCATAGGCGAGAAAGAGGCGACCTTATTGAGACATACAAGGTTCTTAACAACTTTTACAACATGCCTAATTACGACGAAATGTTTGCCATTAAGAAAAATCCTAAGCTAAGAGGGTATGGGCTGAGGCTAGAATTCCAGCCGGCGACTACAAAACCCTACAAGCATTTCATTGTTAACAGAGTTATAAGACATTGGAACGAACTGCCTGAGGACATCATAACCGCTGAATCGCTAAACCAATTCAAGAACCGACTCGACAAACATCTGAGCATGCAACAATGAGCACAATCGATATAGGCGCATCAGCGAAAGCTGCTTAGCCTATTCTTAAATAATAATAAATAATAATAATAATAATAAGTGTCGGAGCCCAGAGTCACAATCCGGATAAATAAAGATCAATAATTATCTCTGCTCTCCGAGCCTCTTTATGCCTCCATTTTTAGGGTTCCGTAGCCGAATGGCAAAAAACGGAACCCTTATAAATTCGTCATGTCTGCCTGTCCGTCTGTCCGTCCGTATGTCACAGTTTTTTCCGAAACTATAAGAGCTATACTGTTGAAACTTGGTAAGTAGATGTATTCTGTGAACCGCATTAAGGTTTTCACACAAAATTTAAAAAAAAGTAATAAATTTTGGGGGTGCCCCATATTTAGAACTGAAACTCAAAAATTTATTTTCATCAAACCCATATGTGGTCATCAAACCCATATCTATGGATAGGTCTTCAAAAATGATACTAAGGTTTCTTATATCATTTTTTTCTAAAATGAATAGCTTGCGCGAGAGACACTTCCAAAGTGGTAAAATGTGTGTACCCCCCCTGTAACTTCTAAAATAAGAGTATGATAAAACTAAAAAAAATATATGATGTACATTACCATGCAAACTTCCACCGAAAATTGGTTTGAACGAGATCTAATAAGTAGTTTTTTGATATTTACAATAAAACCTCTAAAAACAAAGTTAGTTTTGCGGTTCGATAAGAAAAGTGGTTTTTATGGTTTTATTCCTCCGGTTGAAGTACGGAACCCTCAGTGCGCGAGTCCGACTCGCACTTGACAGGTTATTTTTCTTCAATCAGTCACACTTGTACTTACTAAAATGATTTTCATAAACCTTTAAAAAAAAATTATGTATACCAAGTAAAACTATTTAGTTATCATAAACAGGGGTATTTCAACTTATATTGTGTGTGTCTGTTTTCAGTTGGAGCCTCCAGAAGCTGAAGTCAGCTTACCGGCAGAAACATCTAATCCAGACAACCTCGCATCAGCCATTGAGACTAACAATGAGGATTCTTTATTAATTAACGCGGGCGACGCCTTGCGCAAAACACCAGGGGGATCTCTTCGTCCTGCACTTGTGTGTCCAACCGTATCCAGGTAAGTTTAAATTTTACAATGCATATAAATCTGTTGGGGCACATAGCTCTTAGGCCCAATGGACGTTGGGGACTCAAGGAATGCTGGGAATGGCGGCCACGTACTGGAAAGCGCAGTGTTGGTAAAGCCCCCAATAGATGGAAGGACGACGTAAAGATAATTACGGGGAGTTGCTGGCTTCAGTCAGCACGAAATCGTGATATTTGGCAGTTATTTCAGGAGACCTATGTCCAGCTGTGGTAATAAAGATTTTTTTTACAGCTTCTTCAACGAATCGGAAGCTGACGACGATACGGATTTTGACGACGACGAACTGCAGGACACCACAGAGAGGAAACCCTGGATTCTGCAGCGGTGGCTGGAGAAATCCCTTTCCAGTACTGGGCCCCTTAGTCCTACTGATACAGTGGAAGCGCCTTTTGCAAACGTTTCAGGTGCTTCTGGGATTGCTGTAGCTAATGCTCTAGCTCCCACAAGTGCTGCAAATGTTGCAAAAGACGCTGCTGCTGCGAGAGTTATGCCATCTACGTCGGGGATGGTAGCAACTCGTACCACTAGGCCTAAGGACGGTAACGGCAGTGATATGGACAGTGAGTTTGACGATGAGTTCGACGAGCCCTCTGCCTGTATCACTGCCCTACCCAGTATGGATAGGGATATTCCCGACGATGACCAGCTAGACGAACCGGCGATAAATATTGTACATGCGGTTGAAAATGCAATGGATGATGCTGCTGATCGTCTCGGTGTATCTACTAGTTATCATTGGGTAGATGATTACGAGTCGTTCAGGGGTGTTCCTGAAATATTTTCAGGTCCTACGCCTGGGCCAGTCGTAGATTATGATACGCCCTACGATGCCTTTGTTGATATCTGGGATAAAGACATCATAGAGCTTATCGTCCGAGAAACTAACAGGTACGCTCAACAGACGATTGATAGTATGAAAGCCGAAGGGACTCTTAAGCCATCGTCTCGTCTGCACAGGTGGACCCCGACTTGTACAGACGAAATCATGACCTTATTTGCTGTTAATATGTACATGGCACTCGATACTCGGACATCACAGAATGAGTATTGGAAACAAGGGAATTTCCTGGAAATGCCAAAGTTCGGGACCCTTATGTCTTACAACCGCTTCATCTTGTTGAGCAAATTTCTGCACTTTGTGGATAATTCTGATGTGAGTCAGAATGTGTCGCATAGTGAAAGGGACAAGCTCTCGCCGAGACTAGCGAAATTAAAGCCAGTGATCTTGCATCTCAATCACAAATTTTCCTCCCTCTATAACCTAGCTTCGGAAATCTCAGTCGACGAGTCTTTGACTTTATTTAAGGGCCGCTTGTGCTGGGCCCAGAGGATAAGGTCGAAGGCTGCGCGTTTTGGCATCAAGTCATATGAGCTCTGCGAGTCACGAACTGGCTATTTGTACAAATTCCAAATTTACACAGGGAAGAATTCTGCGGACACCAGCTCCGCTGATGACGCGCCAAGTACTGATCTGGGCGGCAAGAGTACTAAAGTAGTACTCGATTTATTAGAAACCCTGGAACATCGGGGACACCGTGTGACGATGGACAATTTTTATAATTGTCCCGCGTCGGCGAGGTACCTGAAGAGTTTGGGTTTTGATTGCTTGGGGACATTGCGTCCAAGCCGGCGGAACGTCCCTGATGCGATATCCAAGTTTCCGAAGAATGCACCGAAAGGTAAAATCATAGCTCGCCACTGTGGAGATGTTTCCATCGTAGCATGGAAAGATACCAGAGTGGTGACTATGATTTCTACCTGCCATACGGACGAGACTTATATCGGATCGAGGTCGGGTAAGCCGTTAGTGAAACCGGTTTGTGTGAAAGATTACAACAGTACAATGGGAGGTGTTGACCTCAAAGATCAAAAACTCTCAATGTACTTGTTGGAGCGAAAGCGCGGAGTGAAGTGGTATATAAAGATGTTTAGGAGGCTGCTCAACGTAAGCATCCACAATGCATACGTTATGTTTGTAAGTTCTTTGGCTCGACGAGATAAACTTACGGTGACGCATCGTGAGTTCCGATTTGCGTTGGCTCAATCATTGGCTGATATGCATCTACGACGCTCTCAGCCAATTATTAGCAGCCACGTATCTTCATCTCAACTCATGAGGCTGAGGAGGGATATTTTCCACGAGCCAATGATGGACAAACCAAATCGTGTGCGTTGTCGTGTTTGCCTTGAGAAGGGAAAACGCACTATGGTTCGAACTAAATGCATCACTTGCAACGCGTTCCTGTGTCTTGTAAACTGCTGGCGGGAGTGGCACTGTACAGAAGTTCTCAATCCGCAGAAAACGCGTGGGCGGAAGCGGAGACGCATTGAGTAGAAGAGTAGTGCGTTGTAAAAGAGCGAGTAAATGGTGTCTGAAAGTGGGATATGAATGGCAAAGTTTGGATCCAGTTTTCTCAATCAATTAATATAATAAATAGCACAATTGCCGTTGGTACCTAATCGTAATTGCCAGATAAATTACTTTAGTTGCGATCAGTACGTGGAAAAATTCTTACGTTTGGCCAAGTATATGTTTGTACGTTTGTTTTGGGGAGGTATTTTTGATATGTACGTACGTTTGTTATTCGTAATATTCATTTTGGTATGTCCCATCGTATGCATGTTCATATAAAAAGCAGTTTAACTTCGGCTTTGGTCTTCCATTGTTTTTTTTCCCCGATGCAACTACTTACATTTTTATTCTGGTTCGACTGGCTGGTGGTCTAGCCCCATTGTACATAATTTTAATGAATTTGTGTAAATATTTTTGTAATTTGTACATAATGTACATGATGTATATTTTGCTTTGAATTTATGTAAATGTTTGTGATTTGTACATAATGTACACGATGTATATTTTGCTTTGAATTTATGTAAATATTTGTGATTTGTACATAATGTACATGATGTATATTTTGCTTTGAATTTATGTAAATGTTTGTGATTTGTACAATAATGTACACGATGTATATTTTGCTTTAAATTTATGTAAATATTTGTGATTTGTACATAATGTACACGATGTATATTTTGCTTTGATTTGTACATAATGTTGCAAATATTTGTGATGTATATTTATTTTGATAAATTTTCATTTTGCTTAGGGGTCAAAGCAGACATTGTGTTAATTTTCGTAATGCAAATTACATTGGTTATGTCAGTATTTTGCTCGTTACATAGAATTGATTTTCGCCTAAGATAGAAATAAGTTAATTATAAAAAAACCATAAGGTACAAAAAGACGATTCATTACATTTTCATGGTACAATATGTAAACATGACTGACATGGCGGGCGCACAGTTTATTGTTTTCTGTAAAAACGTTTATTATTGTGAAACAAACGAGTTTTAAATCAAACAAATTAAGTTTATTGATAAATTGAAGTGTGTATTTAGTATTTAGTGTGCCAGTGTTCGAAAATATTATCAAAGAATTAGTGAAATTAGACGAAGTATGCTGGGAGCATACGTGTAAGTTTTACAAACACAATATTTACAAAAGTCCAAATGTTTGTACATTTTCAAGAATGCGGTCAAAGATCACTATTTGAGTACCTATAGTTGATGCAAATGATGACTGCTATTTATTTAACTATTATCTTGTCCTTATTAGTGGGCATTATATTATTATATTGTATATATTAGTTTATAGTTTGATGATTATGTATTGAATATCTTTTTTTTATTTGTTTAACCTAGTTTATGTATTAGTTTGTAGTTATTTGTATGTATATAGTTTATAAATCTACACCACCTGCAAACTCTAGTTCCTGTTTTCCTTTTCTC
This sequence comes from Coenonympha arcania, assembly GCA_036785405.1. Lineage (NCBI taxonomy): Eukaryota > Metazoa > Arthropoda > Insecta > Lepidoptera > Nymphalidae > Coenonympha > Coenonympha arcania. The sequence goes on from CM072081.1 coordinate 3,063,381, forward strand.
AAGGTTGCCTGGCAGAGATCGCTGCTAAGCGATAAGGCCGCCTTTTGTGCCTTAATATCTATGTATTTCTGTTTTGTGTAATTTCTTGTGTGGTGCAAATAAAGTGTATTTATTATTATTATTTACATATTGAATTTAACTCTCACACCCGGCACATGATAAATATATATAAAACCCAAAGACATATAATAAACTTACTTAAATACGCAAAAAAATTTATAAACTTACATAAACGTTACACACATACATATATGTGCCGGGCGGAGGACTACATCCCGGCAGGGGAGACCAAACGGTTATTATTATTATTATTTACATTTCGGAAATAACTTTTTTGGTGCTTTTACGGACATAAACAAATATATTATATTCAAGTAGGTCATTTCGTATATATTATCTGTGATCTGTGAACGGTATAAAACTTCAACAAGGTATGATTTAACTAGACACAGTTGAGTAATTAGGGAATCCAAAACCATTCTAAATGAAAACTGGTTATTTTTTTATTTTAATAATCCCGGTTTAATTCTTTAAATACTTAAATCTTTTAAATCTAATATATAAATATCTCTCGCTTTTCGTTGTTACCAAACTCCTCCGAAACGGCTGAACCGATTGTTATAAAATTTTCAGTGCGTATTCTCGGGGTCTGGGAGCAGGTTATCTGTTTCTCTTTCTCTTATAATTAAGGTTCTTTTATAAAAGCACGGTACTCATTTAAAGTGAGTACTATAAATATGTACATAAAAAGTATGTCTGTTTTGTCGTTAAAGATTGTATGATCTTGATAAAGAAATAATTATGAATAAAAATACTTTAGATTTACATTATTGTAGTTTTAGTTAGTTTGTCATGTAATAATTAATTATGAATTAAGGCGGTTCATGGGTTAGGTTAGGTTTATTCGTTTATTATGCTTGAGTCAAAATTTACGATTTCCGAAGGAACATAAAATAGTTACGTGTTCAATTATAGATTAGATAATTGAATTCATATTATTTGACATTTCATAATCTAGAACTTGGCTCAAAAATATTTTTAAATATGTGTATAATTTTCTCACTAGAACAGTTTTTGTATATGCTGTTTGCTAAAATAGCGGTCGACGCTCTACGCAGATGCAATATATTTGCCATGTTTCTTAACACAAACTTATAACAATGACATATTTAGAAAATTAATAACATTTACTAAAAAGTGTCTCAAAAAAAAACACGATTTTCCTAGATTTTCATTCAAAAACCATAAACCGAAAAGTGTCATTTTTAGCTTTTGTCGATAAATTAAACGTATTATTTTAGGATAAAATCCAAGATATTTTGTTATTTCTGAATCATAGTAATTTAATTCAATTAATGTTCAATGTCACTGGTTATTTACTATTTTAATAAGTAGTATATTTATTTTACTATAATTTTTTTTGTAATAGCATTATCAGCGCAAAATTGCGTCAGTGCCAACGAAAACCAATTTAGTATGGCAAGAAACGCGATGCGCGCCGTTTTGCATGAACGCTCTTAATATTATACTTTGAATTGATTATTATTAATTATTATTTATAAGTAATACTCTATGCTGTTGCACTGCTAGCATAGGCAGGGGACTTTTATCCCCTAGGTTGTCTCTGAGGTTGTCTGGAAGAGATCACTAGTTAGCGATAAGTCCGCCTCATTGTTAACTGTGTCTTCTTTTTATTTCTCCTTTAATTTTTGTTAATTGTTTCTTGGGTGCACAATAAAAGTATATATACATACATACTGATTTTACTGATCTCATACTTCATAGAGCAAGGACGCATGGGGGAAGACTAGAGATAAATTCCCTGTGGATATGTCAGTGATAAAATCTACCCCGCAATATACCTATCAAGTGACAATTCAATATCACCGATGATTTTGATGCCACAGCTAAAACTACTATTTCCATTCGTTTATTTTCTTTTTGACACATGAAGTAGATATAGCAATAGCGCCCTACCAGAAAGAGACCATCTTACCCTTATCCCTCTTAAGCCTCCGCCACACACTGCTCCTCGCGCTGCCGCGTAGCACGTCCTCGCTCTGCCGCGTAGTTGCCCTCTGTGGCCACACACTACTCTACGCGACGCTCTGCACTAGGTCATTCGCCCTTGCTACGCGCGAGCTATGCGCGAGGACGTAGGTAGCGCGAGGCGTAGTTAGGGCGAGTATCGCTGCCACACGACGTCTCTGCCTACTTCCTACGCTACTTGCTATGCCTCTCGGGCAGTGTGTGGCAGGGGGGTAAGGTCCCTCGCTATTGCTATATCTGTTTCATGTGTCAGAGTAAATAAACGAATGGAAAGAGTATATAGTAGAGAGTACAAAGAATCTACCTGTCTCCCTCCCACTCGCCCGGTGACGTAGTCTGCGCTCGTATCCAAGACGAGGTAATCCTTGTATGTCTGTCCCTCTTCCTCCGAGACTTCCTCGATGCGAACGCACGTTTTGCTCTTCAGAATCTCGTTGACCTCCGCCAAGCGTGCACGCATAGCTTGCAAATTATCTGTGGGGAGTTGTTGGAAAATTCATGAGTAATTTCGAAATTTATTGGTTACTAAAGATTATAAAAACCTCGATTTCTACTATAGACATTTTTATGCAAAGATTTTAATAGGCACTTGCAGGCATAAAAATGTATTCATCATCCTCAATCAGCAACAAAAGCTCTGCCTCTGATTCATACTGAATTCGCTGGTTTTTCACCAATCAGGAGGCAGCACTTGTTGCCGATTAGGTACAAGTATTATAATGAATACGTTTGTTTTATACAATTAAAAATCATCCAGGGATCAAAAATCTGCGGGGTAATTTTCGTTATAAACTTGTACCTAAATCACCTAAACATCGCCGTTAGCCATATCAGAGCAACCATCGATACAGATAGACGGTAGAACTTCTTAGTGCATCCAAAAACTTCATCCATTATTTTCGACCGTGCGTTTTTTTTTTACTTTTGTTAGGCTTGCGCTTGACTACAAGTCTAATGGACAGAAACGATGAGGGTTGGAGCGCGCTTGCCTAGAAAATGCCTATTCACTCTTATCTTGAAGGCACCCAGATTGTACTTGGCTGGAAACACGGAGGCTGGAAGGGCGTTCCACACCTTAGCGGTACGTAGCAGAAACGTGGAAGAAAAACGTTTCGTTCGAGTTCGCTGGACATCAACCACAGGACCCCTTCTATCCTTCACCTTTCTACAACAGAGCCGCAAGAGGCTCTGTTGTAGAAAGGTGAAGGAGGTACTAGATTGCGGAGTTCCTGAGCACACTCTCCAAAGTAATTTTTTTTTTTAATATATATATAAATACGAATTAAGTATATACGGGACATTTTTACACATCGAAATCTAGCCCCAAAGTAAGCGATAGCTTGTGTTATGGGTACTAAATAACTGATAAATATACATACATACATACTAATATACATAAATATAATAAACTCGGCGTCAAAAAAATCGCACCTTTCAAAAAATCTACTTCAAACAACTTTAGACCTTATTTGACATCAATAATGAGGGTCATGTTGCATATCATTTGAAAGGTGATGAAATGGAGTGTACAAAAACAATTCAATTGATTATTTTTCTTTTACTGGAAGAGCACAAAAAAAGAAGAAGAAAACACTTACAATTTTGCTCCTTAAAACAGCCGCTAGTTGCGCTACCTTTTGCAGGTATAAAAGGGTCAATACAGGTTCAATCGGGATCAGGGGAAGAACATTCTGCTGCCTGGGAGCTACCGTCCCATCACGCTGCTGTCGACGATATCGAAAGTCTTCGAGAAGTTGCTGCTGCTGCACATCACGCCCCACCTTCAGCCACGCGACGAGCAGTTCGGCTTCCGTGCCGAACACTCCACCACGCTCCAAGTCACGAGAGTACTGCACCACCTCGCTGCCGCTTATAATAAGCGGGAGCATTCTGTTGCGGTATTCCTGGACATGGAGAAGGCGTTTGATCGCGTCTGGCATGCCGGCCTGGTCTACAAGCTGTCCACGTCTACTACTCCACGTCGAGTAGTTAAGACTGTGGCCACCTTCCTGCAAGACAGACGTTTTCAAGTGGCGGTTGAAAACGTGCTGTCAACGGAGCGACCCATCCGTGCCGGCGTGCCTCAGGGAAGCTGCCTGTCGCCCGTCTGCTACAGCAGATACACGGACGACATCCCAGTGGTCGGCGGCGCCATGCTGGCGCTGTACGCCGACGACGCTGCATTCATCACCACCTCGCTGAACGCCCCACACGCAGCCATCAAGATGCAGCGTGCACTGGACGCACTTCCCACATGGCTGAAGGACTGGAGACTGAAGGTCAACGTGGCGAAGACTCAGGCGATCTCCATCGGGCGGACCGTCACCCTGCCGCCCCGGGTGTCGCTCTTGGGAGAACCTGTCGAATGGACCCCGACGGCTAAATACCTCGGCGTGACCATCGACAGGAAGCTCTCGATGCGACCCCACGTGAAGAACGTGGTAGCGCAGTCGCGCGCCATGCGAGGCCTCCTACGCCCCGTGCTGGCATCCCACCTGCCTCTCCGTGCGAAGCTGTGCCTGTACAAGGCATACGTCCGCACGCGACTCACCTACGCGGCCCCAGCCTGGTTCGCGCTGGTCAGCGAGCCGGGCCGCAAGTCGCTGCGGGCGCAGCAGTCGCTCGCGCTCCGCACCATCTCCGGAGCGCCACGCTTCGTACGGAACCAGGTCATCTCCAGGGACCTGCGCATGGAGAGCCTCGACGACCACGTTCGCCGCCTGAGCACCTCTATGTTCGCGCGCGCCGACGGAGCGCGGTCCCAGCACCTGCGGGACATCGCGCCATACCATCGGCGGCCGCCGGATATCAGGGGTTTGCCACGTGACCTGACGTCGGCATAGATCTACCTACACCGCTTCCTCGCCGCTGGCTGACGGGCGCCCTCCGGAACATCACTGGCGGGCACGACCTCGCTGAGCGGCGGGTTGCAAGCACCACCGGACTTACTCTCACTCCGCTGCGCTCGCTGATCGCTCGCGATTCCGCGGGCTCGAATCGCAGCGCGGCGGAGTCCACGGACTAGACACCACGGACCAGCAATGGTCCCACCAAGTGCCCCGCCTGTAGTTGCAGGCGGCGTCGATACCACTGTAGGGGGCCATCGCCCCGATCAGTTACCCCGGGACCCGCAAGGGTCCGCGTGGACGACCCGGATGTGTGAATCGGGATCATTCGCTATCCAACCGTTGAAGTGGACACACGAGAAGCTCATTCCCAAGAAAAATACCCTTGAAGATGGATACCACTGTCGATGAGACCGCCCAAGTGATTGCACTGCTGCAATCAGGCATGCGGCAGTGTGATGTCGCTCGGCAACTCAACTTGAGCAGTTTTTCGGTTCGAAGAGTGTACCAGCGTTTCCTGGAGACCGGTGGCTACGTCCGAAGACATGGGTCTGGTAGACGTCGCTGCACCTCGGAGAGAGACGACCGATTCATCGTATCGACATCTTTGAGAAATCGCTTCTTAAATGCTGTTGAGTTGCGACAGCAGCTCCAGACAGCTAACAGAAGAACCGTGAGTGTGTCTACGGTTAGACGAAGGCTGGGGGAGAGGAAAATAGCGGCGCGAAGAGCTGCTACGGGTCCAAAATTGACCGCAGAGCATCGGCGAGCCCGCTTGCAATTCGCTCGCGAACACGTCAATTGGACCCTCGAACAATGGAAAGCTGTTCTCTTCTCAGACGAGACGAGAGTGTGCTTTTTCTGCAACGACAGACGCAAAAGAGTGTACAGAAGACAGGGTGAACGTTTCGCCCAAGCCTGCATCCAGGAGACGGTGGAATATGCCAGTTTTGTTGGCGAGGGGTTCACGTTGATGCATGACAACGCTCGCGCTCACACTGCAATTATTGTGCGCGACTACCTTCAAGATGTTGGGATCTCTGTCATGCAGTGCCAGCGAGAAGTCCAGACCTGAACCCGATTGAGCACCTATGGGACCATTTAAAACGCAAGGTTCGGTCTCGTGATCCCGCTCCTACGACTCTCCAGGAACTCAAAGATGCCGTTATTGAGGAATGGGACACTATATCCCTCAAGAAGAAATTTTAAAATTGGTAAGATCCATGAGGGATCGTATGGAAGCCGTCATCAGGGCAAGGGGGGGTAACACTAGATTTTAGATTAGTTTTAAGATCATTTTTACTTACTTAATTAAGGATTTTTACTGTTTTATATACTTCTTTTTTTTGTGCTTTTCCAATAAAAGAAAAATAATAAATTGAATTGTTTTAGTGCTCTCCATTTCATCGCCTTTCAAATGATATCCAACATGACCGTCATTATTGATGTCAAATAAGGTTTAAAGTTAAAAGTAGATTTATTGAAAGGTGCGATTTTTTTGACGCCGAGTGTATATTGAAAAACACCCAGACACTAGAAAACATTCATGCTCATCACACAAACATTTACCAGTAGTGGGAATCGAACCCACGACCTCCGGCGCAGACGGCAGGTTCGCTACCACTACGCCATTCGGTATTAAGTTTTCCGAGTGGCAATTTTCCATCGTCAATGGGTAGCGGTTCTGAGGGCCTAGACATAGTGGCATTCTATGCGCCATATCGCTATATATATAGCGATATAGAATGCCAAAAATGTATGGGACTGACGTTAGCCAACGCTATGCCAAAACGTTAGCTAATGTCAATCCCATACATTTTGGACGTTTCTATTCGCAACATCGCTAATAGAATGTCACTTTGTCTATAGGCGCTGGCGACTGATTGGTGCAATCACCAATATAAAGTCATTCCTTGCTCTGTGGGTGCAATGGTGTCATGGAGCGCCTGGTTTTGTACCCTTCAACGGTCAAGTCACATAACATTAAATAAATAATAAATAAATACACTTTATTTGCACCACACAAGAAATTGTACAAAACAGAAATACATAATAAACTAATATTAGGCACAAAAGGCGGCCTTATCGCTTAGCAGCGATCTCTGCCAGGCAACCTTGAGAAAAGGAAAACAAAGGAACTAGATTTTGCAGGTGGTGTAGATTTATAAACTATATACATACAAATAACTACAAACTAATACATAAACTATGTTAAACAAATAAACAAAGATATTCAATACATAATCATCAAACTATAAACTAATATATACAATATAATAATATAATGTCCACTAATAAGGACAAGATAATATGAATAAATAACAGTCATCATTTGCATCAACTAGGTACTCAAATAGTGATCTTTGACCGCATTCTTGAAAATGTACAAAGATTTAGACTGTCGTATCTCGAGGGGGAGTGCATTCCATAAAAGAGTTGCCTGTACGGTGAAGGATTTTTGGAACATCTTTGTTTTATGGAATGGCATTTTAAGTGTCAAGGTACGACAGGTTCTGAGGTCTGAATGTTCCCCAAGAAATTTGAATTTCTCCTTGAGGTAAGGAGGGGTTCTAGGATCATTAACTATAATAATAAAGAAATCGCATTAAGGGCCACAAGCTAGGAGATGCTCTCATACATTTTTCACTTGAATTAATCTTGAAAAATATGCATTTTTTGTTAAATTTATTGATATTTACGATTTACTTAGGACTTTTTATACCCGCAATTTAAATATCAGGCGAATATTTACTTTAGTTAAAGAATAATGCGGCATTTAAAAAACGCCAAATTTACACATGTGTGCGTATCTAAGTACATGCTTTCACCTTGTGTTACTAGCGACATCTATTATGACTACCTAAAACAACTACGTGTCTATAATAACATATTATTTTTGAAGTTGGACAACGCCATCATGATAGATGGCGTTGTATAGATACATGATAAAAATACTTCGCTGGCGCGGCTGTTTACATCCGAATTACATGGTAGGTACCTACTCGAATTTGTCGAGTTCATAAAAATTCTATTTTTCGCAATTATTTAACTAATCCAACGAAGTAGGCTTATGGAATTCACTTTGCGAAAATAAGAGTACCTACTAAAATCTTCACAGTTTAATATTTTATGTAAAGACTAGATGACCCGGCAAACGTTGTTTTGCCATATAATTTTTGACGTGACAACGTCTTATAAATCGATAGAGCCGGCTGCACGCACAAAAAAACATGACTCATCCGGCGTTACCGGCGTTACCTCGCTCGCGTTACCTCGCTCTGAGGCGTTCCATGTAAGGCTTGAAGTGCAAGCGAGAGTTGTCACGTTCAACTATCGTCAGTAAACCGACTTTACAGACAACCAATTTTTTTGACGTGACAACGTCTTATAAATCGAAAGAGCCGGTTGCACGCACGAAAAAACATGACTCATCCGGCGTTACCTCGCTCATGCGGCGTTACCGGCGTTACCTCGCGAGCGCGGAACGAGCCACAAAGAAGACGTTGTCACGTTCAACTATCGTCAGTAAACCGACTTTACAGGCAACCAATTTTTTTTCTCACTTATAACAATCGGTCCAGCCGTTTAGGAGGAGTTTGGTAACAAAGAAAAGCGAGAAAATTTTATATATTAGAAGAAAAAGATGTTTAAGTACTTGAAAATGTCCAGTTTAGAAATGTAGTTCGAATATCAACCAATTTGTGAATTGCGAACTCACGTCAAACTCGGCAAACTTTTTTATTTAAACCTGTGAAGATGATATTGTTTTTTTCGCAAAATGGATGCCATGAGCCTAATTCATTGTACTAGTTAAATATTTGCGAAATACAAAATAAAATTTGAATTTCGCGGGCCGACCTCCGTTTTTTTTACACACTACAAGTAAGTACGTGACTGTGATCTCATCTAATGGTAAGTGACGATGCAGCCGCAGATGTTATCGTACTACCTTGGAAGAGGTAAGCAACCCCTAGCGGTTTCTACACAGCACACACCGGAACAGTAAATCGCTTGGCGGTGCGTCTTTGCTGGTAGGGTGGTGACTAGCCACGGCCGAAGCCTCCCACCAGACCAGACCTGAGCCAAATAAGAAATTATAAAATTGAAAATTTCAAAGTGGCCCGTGGCGGGAATCGAACCCGCGACCTCCCATTCAATCCGGGCGCGCGTCACTGCGCTATAGTATTGTTGCATTCACGTTATGGAACCTTGGCACGACTTTGTCTAGATTTCATTACTTTTTAGAGATAAACAAGCAGCTCCATCGAGACTTGGCTAGTTTTTTACAGAATGGTTTTGGTGGGTGATACTTACAAGTGGAATCTTGTGTGATAATGTATCTAACGACGCCATCTGGCCATATCCTGTCTGCATAAAACTCTTTGTTTCCCTTCGACAGGGCAACTGTTTCTGGCAAATCGGATCTTGATTTTCCCCGTTTTGGTTTTAGCCTTTTGTTCTGTGACCTAAAATAATAATCTCGTGAAAGCGAAGATAGAAAAATCACATGTGTTTAGACAAAAGACGCGCAGAAGATGTGAATAGAAGAGTGATGTGTGTGTGTGTATAGAAGATGTGTGCGGATGGTGCGAAAAAATGTCGTCAGTTTATCGGTGCCAAAAATGCTCGTTTTGCCACCAACAGTTTACGGTACGATGGCGTTTACTGTTTGCTTGAACGAAAAAGGTTTACGTAAATCGTTCGGATGCCCATATCCTGATCTTATTGGTGGCTTAGACCTTGCTTAAGAGATTACGCCATGTGGAATGTGGAGTCGACGATTTATTGTGCTCTAAACATTTTTTTTTTAAATAATTGATAGGCTTGCGCTTGACTACAATCAAGTCTGATGAACAGAAATGATGAGGTCTAGGATGGAGCGCGCTTGCCTAGAAAATGCCTATTCACTCTTCTCTTGAAGGCACCCAGATTGTATTTGGCTGGGAACACGGAAGCTGGAAGGGTTACCTTAGCGGTTCGTATCAGAAACGTGGAAGAAAAGCGTTTCGTCCGAGTACGCTGGACATCAACCACATAAAGATGCCACTTCTCTCGACGTCTCGCGGTTCTATGGTAGAAAGGTGAAGGAGGCACAAGGTTGTGGAGTTGTACATTTTATTATAAATGTCGGAAAGAGAGAAAATATATATCTACCTACCTATCTTGTTTCTTGTCCCTTTGTCTATTCCTCTCCTTTACTACTACTCCTCTTTTAGACGTTCTTTTTCTGTCTTCTCGATCTGACGATGAGGAAGATTCGTCACTGTTTCCATGGCTATTTTGTTCTCTTTTCTTCATCGAGTCACTAAAAATAAATCGTAACATATTTTATTTATCCATTGTAGGTATCAATTAAGATACTTGTAACATTAATTTATTTTAAATCACGTCTCAGCGTTTGTAACAAAACTCCGACACGGTTCGACTGATTTTTATTATGCAATTTTTTCTATTATATTCGATAGGTCTGAGAATTGGATGTAAATTATTTTCGTAGCCCTAAGTGAGAAATAATGTAGGTATATGTCTGCTAGATATTCTATAAAATTAAAATTTAAGAACTTAAGTCCATGAGGAGATTTTAGGTCCATGGTCATCGGACACAAAAAATTTTGTGAATATCTTATCCAAAAAGTTGGTTCACGCGTCAGGTGACCAAAGAGCTGGCGCTTACTTAGCCTAACGGCTAAGCCTAGCTATACAGCGAGGCAATAGCGCCAGTGTTTTGGGCACCATGCCATTAAGCGAGCATTTGGACAGTGTGTACATTTTGTAAATATTTTTAGTCTTAATTTATTTTTTAACATTTTAGTTTATTTAGTATAAATAATAACTTATGTTTTTATCAATAAATAAAATATTGTACAATTTTCAACATTATCGCCTTGATAATTTTGAAATGATGACAGAACTTAAGTTTATTTACCCAAATTCTCGATAATTTCTTCTAACAGAAGCGAATTCGCCTTTTCTCTCTTTAAACACCTTTGTTGCTATTCGAAGAATATCTTTGCTGTTATTTACTTTCAGATCTGTAACATTTGTATATACTGTATCTTCAATTTCTTTGGAATCATCATCCGATTTAAAAGAATGACTTTCATTTTTATTTAGTTCAACCTTACTTGTATTATCTCTAACCATAGCATTAAAATCATTATTATCTGTGGGACTTTTCAGTTCCGTATTTCGTTTTCTTCTTACTTTAGTAGCATTAATAGGTTCTTCAGTATCATTGCCAGATCTAAACCAACTAGCATGCTGAAGCTTTTTACCACTGTCGTCATGTTTAGTAGATTGGCGTATGTAGGGTCTATGTTGAGTAAAATGTTTGACAGGACCAAATTTAGTAGATCTGAAACTAGTAGGGCATCTGGAATCACTGCTCCAACCGCATTTGGCTCTTTGATAGAGTTCTTTTGAATTTGCTGCATCACAGAACACACTTATATTAGCTTTCGCGTTACTTATGACATCTTTAACGTGTTTAACAACTATTTGTATGATTGTTGGTATATCATTAGATTCTTCATTTTTATCACTTGTTATAAGGCCATCAGATTTTCTTGTATTATTGACATGTGTATTATTGCAGACTATAATTCTTTCATTTTCTATAGCTTTAGCGGTTATTTTGTGTACTAGTTCTATTAAATCTTGCAGTTCAATGTCTATGTTAAGTTCTTCGGTGTCTTGTTTATTTTTTTCTGTAGGATTAATTATTTCCGGTAGTGGCGTGATGTCTCTGTTGATTCGCAAATTTTGAACTTTATCAAAATCGTTTTGTTCAGTTTCTCGCTTCCGTCTAACGCTGGGGTATTTCTTGCAAAGATCAATTTTGACTTGGCGGTCCCTTTTGTGACATTCGGGTCCGTAAATTATTTCAATTTTTTTGAGGTCCGTTTTCGATAAGCCGATTCTGTTCTGCTGGGTTCGAAGATTCTGAAAATGATTGAAAACAATAATAACTTTTCCCGTTTTTGCAACATTTTTCATTGATGCTCCGATCGTATTGGTCATAGCGTGTTAGCATGTTATATAGCCTATAGCCTTCGTCGATAAATGGACTATCCAACACAAAAATAATTGTTCAATTCGGACCAGTAGTTCCTGATATTAGCGCGTTCAAACAAACAAACTCTTCAGCTTTACAATCTAATATATATAAGTTAATTCTCGTGCCAATTTTTGTGACCAAACTCCTCTGAAACGTCTCGACCGATAGATACGTGTATGTCCGGTAGGTCTGAGAGCAGGTCGTAAGGTATTAGAGATCTAATGGCAAAACAACTTTCCGTTTCGTTTAGGGTCAGCTATCCCGTTTAGGGTCTTCTAGCGTTTAGGGTTTGCGGGACGCGGGGCGGTGCAATTAGCTATACCTTAACTAATTAGCGATACGGCAGCGCTGTCAGCGGACAGTGACAGACTAGCTCATTGGTTGAGTGACCGCCCCGCGTCCCGCAGACCATCAGGAGGGTCAAGTTTATAGTGGTTTACCGTTTACCTATGGTATTGGTATATTATATCTAAGTAGACACCTTGAATATAAAGCTCCTGTGTCCATTCTTGCTGTAGTCCCGGTCTCCGAAGTGCGTCACGCTGTCCACGTCATACGGTAAGGCCCTCAGTTCTGGGGGAAGGATCTTCTCTTTCGTGAAGAAGGGTATGTAATCTATAACAAATAAATATATGAGGATTAAATAAATTATTTAACTAGCAGGACAGATTAATTTGTTTTGCTGTAATCCGCTACTTGAAAAGATTTTGTATGGTACAATATCGTAGAGCTCTACGATTTCGCATTGTGAAGTCAACATCTCCTGAGGATGTCCCGGTTCGGGACGAAACGTGCGTCGAAGAAAGTGTTGGAAAATTGTGTGTGGTGTTTCATGTGGGCAGTGTTCCTGCATATTGTACCATACAAAATCTTTTCAAGTAGCGGATTACAGCAAAACAAATTAATCTGTCCTGCTAATTATGGATTTCCGCAAAATAACGCCTGCTTCCATTCAAATATTAGGTCCTTACATATGAAATTGGCGTTTTGTATGGGAGGAACATAAAGTCGATTTTTTTTTAATATAATACATATATTTAATCAAAGTATGTACCATTGCTATCTATGCACTTTTGCCACCTTATAGGTAGTTCATTGATCCCTTTACTAAAAAAGCCATTCGGACGGGAATCAATAAAATCTTTGAAAGCGCTTTGGACTGCCTCATCGGAGTTACATTTTTTCCTTTGTAAGAAGTTATCCAAATTTCGAAAAAAATGGTAATCTGTTGGAGCAAGGTCCGGGGAGTAAGGTGGATGTCTTAGGCATTCCAATTGAAGCTCCTCTAATTTGGTAGCCGTCTGTTGTGCAGTGTGTGGTCTAGCGTTGTCCTGAAGCAGCAGTGGCCTAGAACGATTGACCAGCCTCGGTTGTTTAGCAGCTAGCTTTTCCATCATGGATTGCAGTAGCTGACAATAGATATCCGCCGTAATCGTCTGGCCAGATTTAAGAAAGCTGTAGTGAAAGACGCCGGCGCTAGTCTACCAAACGCTCACAAGTAATTTTTTTTGAGTCAATTTTCGTTTGGGGCAGGATTTGGCTGGTTCGCCAGGGTTCAACCATTGTGATGAGCGTTTCCGATTATCATACAGGATCCATTTTTCATCACAGGCAATGATTGGATTTAAAATCCCTTCATTACTGTGCCGGTTGAGTAATGTAACACAGCAGTCTACGCGCGTTTGTCGGTTTGCTGCACTCAATTCATGAGGTACCCACCTTTCAAGCTTTTTCACCTTCCCAATTTGCTTCAAGTGAACTAAAACAGTTTTATCACTAACACCGCAGCCTGCAGCTAGCTCGGACGTGGTTTGCGATGGATCCGCTTCCACAATAACCTTCAATTCTTCATTGTCAACTTTGGTCTCTGGCCGTCCACGGGGCTTGTTCTGCAGGTCGAAATTTCCAGAACGAAAACGTTGGAACCAAAAACGCACTGTGTTTTCTTTTGCGACACCCTCGCCGTACACATCATTAATCCTTCGAGCCGTTTCTGCAGCACTGGTGCCACGATGGAACTCGTACTCGTAAATAACGCGATATTTCAAGTTTTCCATTTTGTAAACAGAGTGGCGCAAAAAAAAAACCAAAAGAGAAAAAAACAAATGAATTACGATTTTCAAAACACAAAAGCATGAGTAAATAGCTGTATAAATTTGAAATTGGAATTCCAAACCAAAGAAGAGATATTTGAGATCAAAGTGGCCAGTACGACAAAACGCCAATTTCATATGTAAGGACCTAATAATTTAACATCACCGATATGACCTCAGGATATGGGCATCCGAACGATATACGTAAAACTGTTTCGTAAAAGCAAACAGTGGCGCCATCTGTCAAAATTCTATCGGTGGCTGCTGAGCGATCTACAGCGTGTCCTACTGTTGGTGGCAAAACAACCATTTTTGGCACCGATAAACTGGCGATATTCTGTCCAGGGTACATGTCTGTCATAAGCACACTGTGTCCATCGTGACCCCAAGGAACCATTAATTCATGGCTACGGCTTTTGAGCATAAAAATTATGAAATTCCAAAGATACCCGTGAATGAACTACTGTAATTATACTATAGCACGGTCGCGGAGCACGAAGAATTTCGTACATTAACCTGTTACTACCTGTCTCTGTCACTCCCGCGTCAAAATAATGCGGTCACGCTCGCACAGGACGGGGTCATCTGTGCAAGCGTGACCGCATTATTTCGACGCGGGAGTGACCGAGACAGGTAGTAACAGGTTAATGTACGAAATTCTTCGTGCTCCGCGACCGTGCTATAATAGATGTGATGACTGATGATGTCAGAAAACAAAACCCGGCTGAGTGTGTAGTGCGCTTCTTCTCAGTGCAGAGCGCGTCTGAACCCTCGTAAACTTAGTATAAATTTGAAAACAAAAATTTGAATTTGACGGGACTCGAACCCGAGACCTCCGGCTCAAACCTACATAGCTATACAGTAGGTATAGGTAATAATAAATAGTACTTACGTATTACTATTTACCTACTTTATTGTATAAACAGGTTGTTTATAAAACTAAACTGACTATGAGTTGAATGGACTTATTATCTTAGCTAAACTGTATGTTCATTAATTTTATATATAGCTTAGGTACATACTAGCTTTTGCCAGCGGCTTCGCCCGCTTGAATTTCTGATGATCGAATTTAGGTAGGTATATATTAAAAATTAAAACTAGGTATAAAATTAAACTATATCTAAATTAAAAACTACATACTTATCTAAAATAAAAACTACAAATTAAACTAAAAAAAAAATGTTAAAACAAATTAATCTAGTAGACCGCTGTCAGAGGGAATTGTTTCCAAAATGCTAGCCCCATTGCCTCGTTGTATCGCGATACTAATTCGCTGGGCAAAGTAGAGGCCAGCATTTTGGTCACGCGTTGCATCGACCAGGCGTAAAGAAATTTCTTTAAAAACTTTCTTTGCTCCCGGTCCCCACGGTCCCATAGTTTCGACCCCAATAGGCTCAAATATGTACCCACTGTCCAGGTATACATATTTGCGCCTCTTGAGGTTTTCAGCGGATTCAGCCGCTGCACCAGCCCTAATTTGGGTTCCAGGAAGATGGGACGGTGCAAGTGTGTCGACACAAGTCGCATCCCACACTAAAGGCCTTCCCATCTTCCATGGAATCAGGGTCATTCCGTCCGGTCTCTTACCATCGCTACGCACTAGACCGCTCGGTTCAAGAACGGCCGCACAGTTAGCGGTGGTAAGGGCACGGCGGATGATATCGTTAAGGCTGGCGTGTCGGGGAATCCTACCTGCGCTCCTCGCACAGGAAAGACCGTGGTGACCGAGTTGGTCGACGACAACACCACAGTGACAGCGGTGTGGTGCACAACAAGATGCGCCCAAACGAAGGGCGACGCCTATCCGAAAAGTGGACGAATCAATAAGCGTGCCAGTGTTGGGAGAAGGATGAGCCCGCAACCACAAACCAGATTCCCACTGGGCAACGGCTAAGAGACGAGCACGATCTGCAGAGCTTGAGCACGTATTTATGAGACGGTTCCGTACTTGCTCACAGATCGGCCCATCCCACAGCCGCTGAGAAGATGGAATTAATGGGAAGTCTGAGTTTGGGCATGCCGCTCTCCAAGCGTCCCTGGCTTCGTTCATATAGCTTATTTCTGAGGTTTCTGGACTATTCGAAAGAATTTTATTTATTAAGACTTCGTTGCTATGATTCGAAGACAGAAACGCAGGGAGAGCAACACTAGAGGCGGAGCGTATCCCTAAACCTCCAAAACGTACAGATAAAGAAGCCTGTAACCACTCTCGATCACTTAAATTTACATTTAAAATTAAAGCCAAAGTGTTTTTTATTATGTTGTCTAAATTCAGTAATAAGTCAGTATGCTTCCACAACTGACAGCATCTGATTAAATAAGTAAATTTTGGAACAAAAAGACAAAAAAGAACGATTGTAAAAGCCATGTGAATATTAATTTTGGTTAGGCGATCCGAAACTTGTTGAAAATTTTGAATTTTTTCATCAATGAAAGGAGGGAATGATTCATCCAGGACAGGTGAGCCCAATAATTGGAGAGTTCTTTTGTTTATAATTTTTATATTAGGAGCTAAAGTGTTAAATTTTTGTATGATTAAATCTTTTTCCGGGTGTGTATCAGGAATCATAAGTTCACATTTTGAAAAATTTAAATCTAAACCAATTGTTTTGAATTCTGATATCAAAAATTGTAGGTCACTGTATAAGCTACTAGCGTCACCACCTAAAGTCCCATCATCCAAATACCAAACATTAAGTTTTGATTTAAGGCGTTGGATGATTGGGTGAATTGCTAATGAAAATAGAGCAGGGCCAAGAGGGTCACCTTGTTGACAACCTACAGCGGAAATAATTTCATTGCCACGAAAAGTTAATTTAGAAGATGAACCATAACATTGCCAAAGGAAGCTAAATAAATTTGGAATTTTGCTCTTGACTTGTGTTAGTAGGGCGCCCCTGTCAACTGAATTGAAAGCATTTTTAACATCCACCTTCAGCAGCAGATCTTTAGAATTTTGAGACAAAAAAGATCTGACTGAATGGACGGCGGCTTCACAGCCACCTCGCGAACCAAAACCTAATTGCAATGGTTGAAACAGGTTAGTTAGAACCGGTGCAACCTTCTTGCAACATATTTTAGCCGCAAGGCGCCGATATGTCATTCCAACGGCAATCGGTCTTATACCACCGTCCTTTTTTTTTAAAGCGCATAAATTGGCGCCATATAGAATATTAATGATGTCATTGTTTACCCGCCCTGAAAGCATTTGATTAATCAAAGCCGTCAGGTCCTTCAGTAGAGTCTCGCCGGCTTCGCCACTTGTACCAGACAACAAATCCTTTAGATGTTGTGGTGTCAAGGCATCTAAACCACCGGCGGACCCATTTTGGAAAGACGTGACGGCCGCTGAAATCTCCAATGCTGTCACCTCAATGACTTCATCACTATCCAACGGCGCTGCAGGCAATGTTAGGTCTGTTGCTGCAGATGGATGTTTCTCCTCTAGGATCGAGAGAGTTTCCAGGCTCACTGGCGCCATTGTATCACTGGAAAAGAGGATACGTGCTGCACCTTTTATGTCACCATCACTGAGTCTGTTTTCCACTAGCCTATAGAGAGCAGACTCAGAAGATTGCCTTGTAATAATAAATTTTGAATTTTTTTGTAGTCCAAGAAATTATTCGAAAAAGAAGATACCCCTTCGAGTGCCCTGTATTTAACACAATTTTCTTTTATAAAAGAGTTGTTAAAGATTTTTTATTGTCTGGGTAAACGTGAAGTACGGCACTCGGAAAGAAAAGTAAATGTTCCCAGGATCGCTTTGTGTTGTTTGTCACCACAGCTTTGATGGCGTGTGACAAAGCTGCGGCAACTGAAATGCGAGCACCTCTGGGGATACGCTTGACGACCGGCTTAGTTGATTTCAGTATCGTTAATAGCTTCCAGAAGTGACGAGAAGGCAGGGGTGCGTCATCAGTATCCAATACCCCACCAGGATTAGGATCTGGCGAGGTATTGGGAATTTGAATTGTTTTATGGCATTTACCTTTATGTATTTTTAAACCTCTCTCACCTTTAAAAAAGCGTTCCTGGGAACATTCTAAGCATCGCACCTTATCCTCCTGAGATACAATCGCTTGATTGGCTTCGTCCACTTGAGCACACCTTGTCGCCCCAATGAAATTTTTACTACTAGACTGCATATGTTTTAAAAGAAAATAACATATTATAAATAGGTATAAAAACAAACAAAGTGAAAATAAAAGCATAAAAAGTCCACAAGCGTTGATTGCACCCTTTCAACTTCGGAGGAAAGCTGCAACTTCGGATTCGAAGTCAACTCACAACCAGAAGACAACCTCGCAGCTGTAGGAGGAAATGTATCCTCCAGCCATTCTAGTGTAGGGCCCAGTGGAGGCCCATACCTTCCGATCCAATACACGTAAAAGAGCCACTGAGTATGAAATTTTTATCACAATTTACTCCTTTATAATAAGGCACATTTCAGCGACCTTACATTGGTTTAAATATTAAATAAAAAATATTTTATTTTCCAAGAAAATATTGCTTGTTATTTCGTCAGATGTCAGATTTTTTTTTGGTAGGTATATATGTATCTTCTACACTGTTTGCAAGTGACATTCAAATACAAGAAACAGGAAACTCCCATAATATCTCCGAAAAGTTTAGTACTTTAAGGAATTGGAGCTACGGTGTAGAAGATTCACTGAATTTATTTTTGTCCTACTCATAGGTACGTTGATGGGTGCGACATGCAGCGTTCCGGAAGAATATAACAGAAAAACGACGTTTTACCTAATTACTAAAAAACTAAGCCAGTTACCAAAAATGCGTTTTGAGCGTTTTTGGATGTTACTATTACCGACACATTAAAACAAAAATTACAATTACATCCATTGTAGTTTCCGATAAAAATTAGAAAAAAATTGAGATTTTGGAGCAACTTAATATCGAGCCTACCTAAAATCCAATCCTGTTTCAGTTTCACAGCGAATACATGAAGTAAGATAGGGTATATATACATGAAGTTTAAATTTT
Organism: Coenonympha arcania; assembly: GCA_036785405.1. Lineage (NCBI taxonomy): Eukaryota > Metazoa > Arthropoda > Insecta > Lepidoptera > Nymphalidae > Coenonympha > Coenonympha arcania. The sequence goes on from CM072081.1 coordinate 3,082,427, forward strand.
GAAAGTAGGTAGTTTTTATAAATTATAGTCTTTGAAGTTTTAAACTTTATATGTCACTAAAATCGCTTAAATACGCCGTCTACGCCGTTAAGAAGCACAGATCTAGCAAGTAGCAACTGAATGTGAATATACCTTAACTAATTTATTTATCAACTTGGCACACACTTGCTCACTGCAATAATGATTGTGTCGTATCACTAGTAGGTACTTGTTATCAGATAAGTAAAACAAATACCAAACTGTTAAGCCAAATAAATTACAAAACGAATGATTACGAATAATATGCGTGTAATTAATTATATCAACAAAAGCGCTCAGTTGCTCATCGAGCCTCGACAAAGAAACATGGCGCAAGATTTCAAACTTTACGAAAACATTTTCATAGAATCCAATCTCCAATCGCCGGATTACGACGGCGTAATACTAATTCTGTATCCGCAAGAAATGAATATACGCCTCCCGAGGCATATAAGCAGTTTTATAGACAAAATCTCCGTAGTTGACAAACATATACACAAAGTGCCCACTGTTTGGAATTGCGATTACGTGTCAGGAGGAAGGCTGGTGTTGTCGCCGACGGGAAAAATAACGCCTTACCATGACGTGACGGTGGTAAAGGAAGCGGCGAAGAAAGGAATGATGCGGGCGTTGGACGCTGGGATGAAGAAACCTTTGTTGATCGTCGAAAACATAGTGGAGTTCCCCGACGGACAACTGGTGTGTATATTAGGAGCATTGGAAGCTTTCTACGTGCCTTTACAAATAAGAGAAAGACGCGACACGCGGAATTTCATAAGGATAGGTCTACATGCGGAGGAAAAACAAAAGGAAGCTTTCGAAAGGATTGTAAGAAACGCTATCGCTTTGGAAAGATCGAGAATTTTTGCAAGGGACATAGCTGGAGGCGATCCGGAAAGGATGGCGCCTGCCAAGATAGTTGAGTACGTGAAAGCTAACTTCGCTGGAGACAGTAATATATCGATTAACGTGATAGATGATGAGGAGGTAATCGCTAAAGATTACCCGTTGTTAGCGGCTGTATCCCGTGCGTCCAATCGAGTTGACAGACACAAGGCAAGAGTCTTGGAAATTGAGTACAAGAGTTCTAACCCAACTCGTGTTACCGACACTCTTCTTCTAGTCGGCAAGGGAGTTACGTACGACACTGGGGGTGCAGATTTGAAGGTCACAGGCAAAATGGCGGGGATGTCAAGGGATAAAAGCGGGGCAGCATCTGTGGCTGGTTTCCTAAAAGCTTGCGCGATCTTAAAGCCTCCGCATTTAAAAGTCATTGGTGTGTTATGCTTAACAAGGAATTCCATAGGCGAAGAGTCGTATGTCTCTGATGAGCTGCTTATCTCGAAGAGTGGTAAGCTAGTGAGGGTGACGAATACAGATGCTGAGGGGAGGTTTGCGATGGCAGATGCTGTGTTCAAGCTCTCGGAGTTAGCTGGGGGGGAGATGAACCCCCATATATACACGATAGCGACCCTTACGGGGCACGCTATGGCGTGTTACGGGAACTATACGGCCGCTATGGACAATCACAGTGCAAGAGCGACCAACCACTCGGGGAAACTGCAGTTTAGTGGCTCCAGGTATGTGCTACTCTCGTTCATACCAATTTCAACCAAATTTAAAAAATAAGTACCTAGGTTAAAGAGTACAAAATTTTAACAAAAATAAAACTACTTCAACTCACATCAAACTACCCAAGTACATCCTTTCCAATAAAAAAAGATTCCGACGAATTGAGAACCTTCTCCTTTTTTTTTGAAGTCGGTTAAAAGGAGAATTATCGAAATCAGTTGACGTGATAATATGGAGATATTCATCCATCAAAACTATCAGGCATAAAAATAAATAAAAACTTCTTATCTCATTTTCAAATTTTAACACCCCGGTTTACCCCTTTTTTTAATAAAATAAAAAGATTTCCAATTTTTTATGATTTCAATGCTGTTAGGTCACTATTACCTACAAGTAAAAGTAGGTATTCCAAACATCTTTGATAGTTACTGAAATGAAGCGTGACAGACAGACGGATAACAAAGTGATCTTTTAGGGTTTCCGTTTCTTTTTTCTTTTAGGGTACGGAACAGACATTAAAGACAGTGAACAGTGTTGTGTGAGGTTTCGGTTACGTTACAACGATAACGAGTTCAATGGTTTGGTACGAAACCGTTCGTGCGCGAGTCGAACTAGCACTTGACCGATTATTTTGAAGTTGAAGTTGCTTGAAAATAAACTCTCTTCCAGGATCGGCGAAGGTTTCGAAGTGTCCACCGTCAGAGCGGAGGACCTCTCTGTGAACACAGGCAAGTGCAAGGGAGACGACCTGGTGCAGATCTGCTCCGACGCCAAGTCGCGCAGCCACCAGCTCGCCGCCGGCTTCCTCATCAGAGTGGGGGGGTTGGAAGACAGGAACATCCGCTACACCCACTTGGACATCGCCGGCTCCGCGGGCATGCCGCCCGAGGAGCCGACAGCAGTGCCGATCCTGTCGCTATGTCATTTACACAAAGTTCTGCTGTGATGGTGGTCTGAAGTGGCTTTTTCGTTATGGAATTGAAATGTGACACGCGTTTATTGTATTAAATGTGTATAAAGGTATTTTATTTAATTTTAAAAACAAAAAATAACACTGACCTAGACCTACCGTGTACAAGCGAGACTATTTTTAATCTGTCAAATGGCTTATAAGATGGCGTCTTCTAGTAACTCTGTACATGAACATTCGACAACAAAATCTTGGCGCTCATCATGGGGCCGTATGTCACGCAAGGCTAAGCAATGGAATGAATGAATGGGGCGTCTCCATAGTTTTGTTATCTCTGTGGTTTTTGTTCGTATGGTGAGGTATGGAATTGAAATATCCGTGACATTTTTGTATTAAATATTTTTCAATCGCCAGACGTTAATTATGGAATACATTATGACGTTTTGGCAGATTTTGTATGGCCTATGTTTCAAATTTATTCCTCAGATAGTATATACAATTGAAAATTAATCTGCACTAAGTTATTAAAAGGTTTTATTTTTTAATTAATAACGTATATTATTACGCGATAGATTTGTTTATAGAAAAAGATTTTCAAACAAAATACAGATATAGATAGGTACATACTTAGGTATTTTTAAATACCTAAGTATTTCAATTCCTAATCGGTAGTATTTTGATAGAACTTATCAGTTGTTATTTATCAACACTGCACGGTGCACATCTTTGAAGGTGGTAACACTGATAAAGATAACAGATAAATTATTTATGTACATTTTATATACCTAGTTACTCGTTTTGTAATTATTAGTAAATATTCAGTAATTACTCAGTACGTAGGTACTAAGAACCTATCTCTGATGTGATATCTAAGTAGGTAGGTAGGTATATAAAATTCTCGTGTCACAAATCCCAATGGTACTAACTAGTTAATTCTATAATTGTGCAAAATCTCTAATTTTAAGTCTTAAAATAGTGTTGTCCTTTTCTATGAAGCATTTTGAAAAGGTTAGCAGGGTGTGTACCAAAACTCCTCCGAAACGGTTTGACCAATTGGGTTTGAACTTTTGGATGGGAATCCGAACGATTTATCTACCTTTTTCGTACAAGCACACAGTAGCGCCATCTGTCTATATAGGTATCACCCAAATTACTTTCAACGTCATGTATTAAAATCTAAAATCGCTGTAAAGCGAAACACGATTGGATATCACGGTAGAAAGTGCCATTAATTATCAATTATCTCCCATATGTTGCTCCAAAATCTCAAATTTTCTAATTTTTATCGAAAACTAAGTAACTACAATGGGTGTAATTGTAATGTGTCGGTACGGATAATGACCAAAAAGCCTAGAAACAGATTTTTAATAACTGGCTTAGTTTTTTTATTAATTACAAATTAGGTAAAACATACTTTTTCTGTTATGCTTACATCTTCGGCAGCGCTGCATGTTGCACTCAGACTGAGAAGGGCAAAAATAAAATCAGTTTAAGAATCCTCTTGAAAACGACGCAAGCGTCAGCGCTAGAGTCGCTATTTATTTAAATCAATTATGGAATGAATCTTATGGTATGCTGTCCTTTGGTGTACTTAACTAACAACACGTGACACATACCCGGCTGAATGTTCTCGAACTGCACGTCAATGTAGAGGTCTCGCATCGCTCGGTTGTGCTCGAACGGGAAGCCCAGGGCCCTCATGATGAGCAGCTCCAGGTGCGGCGAGCGCAGGCACGAGTAGCCCACGGTGACCCTCTGCGACAACCACACTCATCAGAACAGAGCCTTCACTATCGCCGCTACTGGCCACACGCCATGTAGAGGTCTCGCATCGCTCGGTTGTGCTCGAACGGGAAGCCCAGGGCCCTCATGATGAGCAGCTCCAGGTGCGGCGAGCGCAGGCACGAGTAGCCCACGGTGACCCTCTGCGACAACCACACTCATCAGAACAGAGCCTTCACTATCGCCGCTACTGGCCACACGCCATGTAGAGGTCTCGCATCGCTCGGTTGTGCTCGAACGGGAAGCCCAGGGCCCTCATGATGAGCAGCTCCAGGTGCGGCGAGCGCAGGCACGAGTAGCCCACGGTGACCCTCTGCGACAACCACACTCATCAGAACAGAGCCTTCACTATCGCCGCTACTGGCCACACGCCATGTAGAGGTCTCGCATCGCTCGGTTGTGCTCGAACGGGAAGCCCAGGGCCCTCATGATGAGCAGCTCCAGGTGCGGCGAGCGCAGGCACGAGTAGCCCACGGTGACCCTCTGCGACAACCACACTCATCAGAACAGAGCCTTCACTATCGCCGCTACTGGCCACACGCCATGTAGAGGTCTCGCATCGCTCGGTTGTGCTCGAACGGGAAGCCCAGGGCCCTCATGATGAGCAGCTCCAGGTGCGGCGAGCGCAGGCACGAGTAGCCCACGGTGACCCTCTGCGACAACCACACTCATCAGAACAGAGCCTTCACTATCGCCGCTACTGGCCACACGCCATGTAGAGGTCTCGCATCGCTCGGTTGTGCTCGAACGGGAAGCCCAGGGCCCTCATGATGAGCAGCTCCAGGTGCGGCGAGCGCAGGCACGAGTAGCCCACGGTGACCCTCTGCGACAACCACACTCATCAGAACAGAGCCTTCACTATCGCCGCTACTGGCCACACGCCATGTAGAGGTCTCGCATCGCTCGGTTGTGCTCGAACGGGAAGCCCAGGGCCCTCATGATGAGCAGCTCCAGGTGCGGCGAGCGCAGGCACGAGTAGCCCACGGTGACCCTCTGCGACAACCACACTCATCAGAACAGAGCCTTCACTATCGCCGCTACTGGCCACACGCCATGTAGAGGTCTCGCATCGCTCGGTTGTGCTCGAACGGGAAGCCCAGGGCCCTCATGATGAGCAGCTCTAGGTGCGGCGAGCGCAGGCACGAGTAGCCCACGGTGACCCTCTGCGACAACCACACTCATCAGAACAGAGCCTTCACTATCGCCGCTACTGGCCACACGCCATGTAGAGGTCTCGCATCGCTCGGTTGTGCTCGAACGGGAAGCCCAGGGCCCTCATGATGAGCAGCTCCAGGTGCGGCGAGCGCAGGCACGAGTAGCCCACGGTGACCCTCTGCGACAACCACACTCATCAGAACAGAGTCTTCACTATCGCCGCTACTGGCCACACGCCATGTACCTATTCTGTAACTCGGTGCCTGTATCAAAGAATGATAGGCATATATTTTTTATCCATTGAAGGTTTGCTATTAAATAAAAATATCATTTTCGTAACAAACTTTCAATAAATAAAGAATGCATGCCAGTGGCTATCATTTTTTGATAGGCACCGAGTTACAAAATACGTGTGCTTGAAGCCTTTAGCGTCGCCGGTACTGGCCACACGCCACAACCACAAACAGTGCCACGAGATGCAAGAAGCGGCCACAAGCCCGCGAAAGATTTTTTATGATAAAAAATTATAAGACGAGCAAGAATATCATATGACACATTGCACTTGCACGCGTTGTCCTGAGACCTTCCCAAGTCTCATTTTGCCCAGTAATCACGTCGGCGTACCCTTCAAACCTACGGTGATACCCACATCTGTCTGCAGACATTACTGGCCACAATGAGACCTATAGTAGTGTCATTATCTCGCTGCAGACTCGGTCATAAATCATTCGAGTGTTTCGCTTTTGTTGTTCTTTGTTGAGTTGTGCATTAAGTACTGCAGAACAACAAAAGCGAAACACTCGAATGATTTATGACCGAGTCTGCAGCGAGATACTATAACAACTGATGTCTCAGGATGATGAGCGCAGACGTGTGTCGTGTGCACTGACCTCTAAATACAAGTTCGCTGGACTTCAGACTGTGAACGTAAAAACGAAGACACTCGATTTTCGCCATTTTGGCGCTGATTGTTGCGTACCTAACCTGGGGTGAGCGTCCATGGAACTAAAATAACGACGATCATTCGCACATTTCAATTGCTGTGTGGTCTTCTCCGTAGGCAACGAGTCCCTACGGGGGCACGGGCCTCGAGGCATGCCTCCTTACGCGGGCGTTGTGTCGCGGGGGAGCCTATGATCCCCCGGTATTGTTCTTTTAGCCCCGGTAAGGGGCTAAGGCTTCGCTTTCCTGGCTTGAGGCCTGTTGGTGTGGAAGAGCTGGTTGTCCCGCGCGGTCAGCGATCGTGTGGCCGCCCTGCGCGGGGATGGGGTCCGATTGTGTAAACCCCGCGTCGTCGTCCTCGTCTCCGCCGACGGCCGCGCGGATGCGCGCAGGGAACGGGGACCGCAGATGCTCGCGACGGAGGCGCTTTAAATCGGCACAAAAATGGAACTGACAATGAATAGATTTTTAGTCCAGTGTATTAGTATTACAGTCCAGTATTACCAACCCGTCTGCCCAGCGTGGTCGTCTATTGGGCATAAACCCTGAATGATTAGCCGAAATAGTCCATGGCCCCCAGTCCCTGGCAGCCCCGCTAGCCCCGGCTCTGGCAGCGGTACGGGTAACGGCGGGGCAGGGGGTGCTAAGAATCTCCAGCAGAGATTCCGCTGCCAACCCCGACGACTGGACCTGGCAACTTATAACGCACGCACTTTGAGGACCGACGAGAAGATCATCGAGCTGGAAGAAGCTGTGAGCAAGTTACGGTGGGATATTATAGGATTATCAGAGGTCCGAAGAGAGGGGGAGGACTCTGTTATTCTCCAATCCGGCAACTTGCTCTACTACCGGGAGGGCGACCAGCAGTCCCAAGGTGGTGTCGGGTTTATCGTCCACAAATCTCTCGTAAACAACATTGTCCAAATCGAAAGTGTGTCGAGTAGGGTAGCGTACCTGATACTCAGAATTTCCGAAAGGTATTCGTTGAAGGTCATACAGGTGTATGCACCGACGTCGGCACATCCCGATGAGGAGATCGAGGCTATGTATGAGGACATCTCCAGAGCCATACATGCCTCTAATACCTACTACAGTGTTGTGATGGGGGATTTTAACGCAAAACTGGGCAAGCGAAGCGTTGGTGAGGTGAGAGTGGGTAATTTTGGGTATGGGCAGCGGAACCATCAGGGGCAATTGTTGGCGGACTTCATGGAGAAGGAGGGCCTCTTCATGATGAACTCCTTCTTCAAGAAGTCGCCTCACCGGAAGTGGACGTGGGTGAGTCCAGATGGTTCCACGAGAAATGAGATTGACTTCATCATGTCAACCAAGCGGCACATATTCAATGATGTCTCTGTGATCAATAGCGTTAAGACTGGGAGCGATCACCGAATGGTAAGAGGCACATTGAATATCAATGTAAAGCTGGAAAGAGCTCGACTGGTGAAGTCAACGCTCCGCCCCACTGCTGTGCTTATCCAGAACCCCGAGGCTTTCCAACTCGAACTTCAAAATCGCTTCGATTGCCTGGAGGATTGCGTATCTGTGGACGATTTAAATGACAGGTGGGTGGAAGCTGTCCGTACTGTTGGGTCTAAGTTTTGTAAAACTTACTGCCCAAAGAGACCCAAAAAGTTTTCAGACCAGACCCTCAAACTCATGAACGAGAGGAACGAGATGAGGCTCCAGTCTTCTGTGGACGTATCCGAATACCAGCGGATCAATAGACAGATCTCTAAATTACAAACGCGCGACCTACGTGCTTACAATACCGAGCGCATCAAGGACACCATAGAGCAGAACAGGGGCTCGAAAGTGTTCGCCAGGGATCTGTCTATCGGGAAGAGTCAGCTGACGCGTCTGAAGACCGATAACGGCAGTCTTATCTCCTCGAAACCTGAGATCTTGAGGGAGGTCGAAAACTTCTACGGAAGCTTGTACACCTCAGTCCAGAAGCCTGTACAAGATTTGGCTAGAGACCCTAGAGCCAAACTAACCCGGCACTATACCGAAGATATTCCGGACGTCAGCCTATACGAGATTAGAATGGCTCTCAAGCAGTTGAAGAACAACAAGGCACCGGGAGATGACGGATTCACAGCTGAACTGCTGAAAGCGGGTGGAAAACCGATTTTGAAGGTCTTTCAGCGAATGTTCAATTCCGTCATTCACGAAGGAGTAACGCCCAAGGCGTGGAACAGGAGCGTGGTGGTTCTGTTCTTCAAAAAAGGTGACAACACTTTACTGAAGAATTACAGACCCATCTCGCTGCTGAGCCATGTCTACAAACTGTTCTCGAGGGTCATTACGAATCGTCTCGCTAATAGGTTCGACGACTTCCAGCCTCCCGAACAAGCCGGATTCCGAAAAGGCTTTAGTACCATAGACCACATTCATACGCTGCGGCAGGTTATACAGAAGACTGAAGAGTATAACCAGCCACTTTGCTTGGCGTTTGTGGACTATGAGAAGGCCTTCGATTCGGTGGAGACATGGGCTGTGTTGAGATCTCTGCAGAGATGCCGAATCGACTACCGGTATATCCAAGTGTTGAAGTGTTTGTATGAAAACGCCACTATGTCAGTCCGTATCCAAGACCAAGCTACGAGACCAGTCCAACTGCAGCGAGGAGTGCGACAGGGGGATGTTATCTCTCCAAAGCTGTTTACCGCGGCGTTGGAGGACGTCTTTAAGCTACTGGATTGGAACGGATTTGGCATCAACATCAACGGCGAGTACATCACACACTTGCGATTTGCCGACGATATAGTCGTCATTGCAGAGACCCTGGAGGATCTCAACACAATGCTCAACGACCTCAGCAGGGTTTCTCAACAGGTTGGACTCAAAATGAACATGAGCAAGACAAACATTATGTCGAATACTCATGTTTCGCTCCAACCCGTAGTTGTTGAAAACTCTGCACTCGAAATTGTTGACGAGTACATATACCTTGGACATACAATACAATTAGGTAGGTCCAATTTCGAGAAAGAGGTGAACCGCCGAATCCAACTCGGCTGGGCGGCGTTCGGGAAACTCCGCGATGTCTTCTCGTCCAACATCCCTCAGTGCCTGAAGACCAAAGTCTTCGAACAGTGCGTGTTGCCAGTGCTAACTTACGGATCAGAGACATGGTCGTTTACTATGGGCCTCATAAGAAGGCTCAGGGTCACTCAGCGAGCGATGGAGAGAGCTATGCTCGGAGTATCTTTGCGCGATCGAATCAGAAATGAGGAGATCCGCAAAAGAACCAAAGTAACCGACATAGCTCAACGTGTCGCAAAGCTGAAGTGGCAATGGGCGGGGCACATAGCTCGCAGGACCGATGGACGTTGGGGACCCAAGGTGCTGGAATGGCGGCCACGCACCGGGAAGCGCAGTGTCGGTCGACCCCCCACCAGGTGGACGGACGACATTAAGAGGGTCGCGGGGAGTCGCTGGCGCCAGGCGGCGCAAAATCGTGGTGTTTGGCGGTCATTTCAGGAGGCCTATGTCCAGCAGTGGACGTCCATCGGCTGAAGCGACGTATAAGTATTATAGAAGTCAGTGTGTCGTGTGATATTGCATTGCGCATCCCCCTTACATGCGGCTCCTCCCTGGAGTGTCCCCCCATGTCCAGGACGCAGCGTCGCACGCCGCGCGGGTTCTCCAGCACCAACGCGTGCTCAGTAGACGGCGCCACCAGCAGCGGCCGGAACTGCACGCAGCTGAGCGATGAGAACCGCTGCAGCGATTGCAGGATCCACAGGGACTGCTCCTTGTCTGGCGAGACGGAACCATTGTAGATTACTCCTCTTATTCATCATCATCACACCAGCCTGCGGACGTACACTGTTGGACCAGCCTTTTCACTACCACACCCTGTTCAAAGCATTCCTCATCCAGCCGCTTCCCGCCACCCGCGCCATATCATCAATCCATCGAGCTGGACACCCATTGGTTATTACTTATTATCTTTCTCTAATATTTAAAATTCTCGCGCCAATTTGTGTTATCATCTCCGAAACGGCTCGACCGATTGTTACGAAATTGATATCTATTTTTTTTTAATATATCCGTAATGGCAAAACAACGTTTGCCGTGTCAGATAATCTAAATTAAATATTAGTCTAGCGTACTTAAAAATTATACAAATTATACAGTGGCTTTACCAGACATCGCCCCTCGCCTTTCTTCCCCTTATATTAATTATTTGAATATACGTACCTACTATAATTATGAGAGAAGAGGTAAGAATTACAAATAAATAAATTAGAAGGTAAACTTACCAAAGTGTGTCGGATTCACGTAGAATGGAACGGTCCCATTTGGCCAGAACACAAAGTTTTCTCTTTCAAAAGCAGCTGCAATGAATGAAAATTCAAGATTTTTACGATTCCATACCAAAATGGTGAAAATGGAACCCTTGTGATGAGATTGTCTTCATCCGTCCTGTTACACTCGATTACTTTAGATACTAGGTACAAGTTAATAGAGAGTTACATAAATTTGTCCCATTTGCCGTGGAGACTCAACTGGTGACAGAAGGGCTGGCTCATTTTTTGCGCAACGTATCAGCTTAGCTGTTCAACGCGGAAATGAAGCCAGTATTCTTGGCACCATTCCACGCGGGCAAGACTTGTATAGTAATTAGAATAAGCTAGTGATAAGGTTTATTGTAACATTTCAATAAAAAAAAGTTAGTACAGAGAAATAGATAACTGTTTACTTGAATGCAATTTCCGTTGATAGTTGCGCTTTCAATTAAATTATGCTTTCGCAACTAAGCCAATAATTCCGCTATAAAAAATTCGTTACAGAAAATTTTAAAAATATTTTTCACATAGACTTTACTTGCAGCGGTCTTATGAAAAGTCTAAACTTTACCGCCAAGTGCGGAAAGAAGGTTTACACCAAGAACTTGCAAGAAACTCGGCACCTTCTGTCTTTTTTCATCATAATGAATGGTCTGGTCTCGCGGGAGGCTTTGGCCGTGGCTAGTTACCACCCTACCAGTAAGACGTACCGCCAAGCGATTTAGCGTTCCGGTGCGATGCTGTGTAGAAACTGTTGGGGTAAATTCACTTACCCTTCCAAGTTAGTACGATAACATCTTAGGCTGCATCATCACTTAACATCAGGTGAGATCGCAGTCAAGTACTAACTTGTAAGTATAGAAAAAAAAATGAACCTATTGTATGGTATCTCGTGAGCAGACGATCTATCATTCAGGAATCTATAATTTAGGTTAGATAGAATTAGGTACCTATACCTAAAAAATTTTTATCCACGAAGACGCGCCCCACTCTGCCAAAATCGCTTAGGTATGTGTCATTCGATTCGTATGGAGTTTGACAGAGGGGGGCGCGACCTGGACGTAGTTCGTGGATTGAAATATCTATAGGTAAAAAATAATATTATAACTTACAAGAAAAGTTAATGCAAACTGTAGCCAAAATTATTATAAAACTTTTGAATTGCACTATTTCTAAATGCTTTGCCATAACGAAATCGAATCTGAAAATATTATTATTGCAACGAAATATGTAGGTAGGTACAATCTCAATATATTTTATGACGAAAATAGCGATTAAATTAGCTGGGGCATATAAAAAGTATATCGATATTGTAGATTTTAGGGTTCCGTACCCAAAAGATAAAAACGGGACCCTATTACTGAGACTTCGTCGTCAGTCCGTCTGTCTGTCTTTTTTGAATATCTCCTGAACCGTGATACACACTTGAAATTTTAAGAGATGATGTATAATAACAAAACAAAGAAAGGGGGCTGCCATACAACAAACGTTACTTTTTGCTTGTTGGTTCAAACTCCCAATATTACTCTACTTGTATAGTAGGTAGTAGTAGTAGTAGGGTATATTGAAAGTTCTGGCTTCTACATCATCTCGAAGTTATATGAGTAATGGTACGGAACCCATCGGGCCGAACCCGACTCACACTTGCCGATTTTTTTTGTCAAATAATACATTATAATAGTTATATTTAGAAGACTGGTAGTGCATGTTGCAAATCAAACAACAATCTAACAACTAAAATACTTATTATATTCAACTTAATATTACAGATTTATTTACGACACACTTTTTCTCTCCGGCAACCCGAGTAACTTTCTAATGAAAGCGTCATAATTTTTCAACGTCACGTCATTTTCACCTTCGTTAAATAAAGTGGACACTGCATTTTTGTATTCCGTCCCATTCGGTATAGATGACACATCAAAGGCTTTGTACTCCTCATCAGTTAGTGATTTTTCTTCTTTACTGCACCTGAAATGCCAGTCAACGAGACTTTTCTTTGATTGATTCAAATCAAAATCGTAGTACTCCATATCTTCTAAGGTTTTTTCTCCCTCCCAGTCCTCGAAACTCCAAGACTCATGATAGCAAGCGGTCAACAAATAATTAACGTAATCCAAATTCTGCTTTCTGACTGGACAGCGGTCTGCTGTGATTGTAACTAAATCAGTCTCTTCGTTGTACTTGTCACCAATTAAACGCAAAAATTTGTCTCGCGCATGTTTATCCAGCTTCAAATTGGATAACTTTATTCTTAGTATGACAATTCGCGATAAAGGATTCCTGATCGTTGGGCTTGCGTGACAGTAGTCTGATGTAATGATTTCTAACGGATAATGCTTTTCGATAGCTTCCTCAGAGTTGAGTAGTTTCGGCCATTCCGTGCAGTACTTTTTGATGGCTTCACACTGAGTTTTGATGACTGGTGGTGTGAGATGCAAGAAGTTGGGTATCTTCATGAGTTCCGCGTTGGCTTTCTTGCCTGGTGGAGCTTGCCCTTTTGGTACGTAGCCCTGTCTGATGGGGAGGGGCACAGTTGATGGATGAAACGACCTAGGACCTGGCCACACGTTGCCCCAATTCTGTAACGAAAAATGTGAATAAATTATTTACTGTAAGGATAGTTTTGCAGATGGTCCTGATAGCTACAATCGCAATGTCAGTACATTGGCTAGGATCGTAAAAGAAACCTGTTTATCTCGTCTAGTTCCCATTAAAAACAAGATATAACCCATTCGCGGACGCTTTGCCGATGACTTTCTTTCCCACTTCATACTACAGCGACCCAATCTCGTCTGATCATAGACGAGCGCGGGTTGCGGTAGTAGGTATGTAGTGGGAGAAGTCATCGGCAAAGCTTCTGCGAACGGGTAGTATTCTTTCATTAGATACTCTTGGTCGCAAGTCTGTTTTTTAATGAAAGCACCCTCGTACCTGGTCTGTGCGCATTTTTTCGGTTCTATCAGGTTGCACTTCCGCCCTGCGAGCGACCTTTCTCTGAAACTTATCCTTCTTCTTTAAGATATCGAGAACACGAAACTCTTCCTCTTCTTCGCCTTGCTTCGTGGATTCTGCAGTGGTGGAAGTGAACCGCCATACTCTAGCGTTGTAAATACCACCAGGCTTGTAGTTTCTGATGAAGATACTCATTTTTGAGGGTGATTTCTATGAATATTGTTATTTACAGTGGTTTATAAATATACGGCCATTTTTAGGTTATACCACAGACCACTAAAGACTATACTTTATCTAAGACTAAAGACCAAGAGAGACAGAGAGATAGAGTATGGTGTATGCTTTTTTTTTTTTTAATAACTGGCTTTACGGCTCTGGGTTCCAGCCCTTCTGGTGTATGCATGAGCACACCGTCACAGATCATCCCTTGCTTTGTGGTCTGTGGTCGTTAGATTCGCTGTCTTTATGACTCAGAGAAAATGGGTTGGGTTGGGAAAAAGGTTCAAAAAGTGAAAGTAGAGCTCAATAAAACGTAGGTAGTGATTAATAGTGGATTAATATATACTCTTTGAGCTCAATATTTTTTTCTTACAATCGTCAAGGTCAACCCTTTTCTTTACGTCCCTGTGATGTCCTCCTACTGGGCAATGCTCTCCCACTCAGAATGAGGGGTAGCACAAGGGGTTGGGCCACATGAGGATAAGGTCAGACAGGCACGCCAGTTTTTAATTAAAAAAATTTAAATTTTACGGTCCTAAATAAAATCTTATCCAGCCAGCTATAATGAAATCATTACATTTGGTTTTCTGAAGATGAAATAATCTTTATTAAACAACGTGCAAATTGAGTGCAGTAAAAGTTTGAAAATCAGTCAACTTTAAAAATTAAAATACTAGTGTAGATATCTCAAAACCGGCAAATTACCAGCAAGAACAAAAAAAATATCTGACTAAAGTTGTATTTACAGTTTTATTACAATAAAAAAAAACAAAATCATATATGTCTATAAACATTTATTTCGTTCACTTTTTAGCAGGCGCAGCCTTCTTGGGTTTCTCAACTTTGCCCGCCTTCTTCTTGGGGGGTGGAGGGGTTTTCTTGGCCACCGGCTTCTTGGGTTTCTTAGACATAGCCAGTTTGATGGATTTCCCCCTCATCTTGCGTATCTTCTCGGCTCTCACTGCTGGGTCGGAGTCGGGGAGTTTAATCTTGAAAAAAAAAATATAGTGTTATTCGGGTTTCTTGTGTGCGTATTTTGTTTATATTCTGGGGTTGAATCAGTATGTGTCAACGTGATTAGGTAATCATGGTTTGGTCATAACCCAATGCTCTGAAAGAGTGATATCATCATATTAGACCTTGTAGCAAGTTTGGTCTTGTGGGAGAAAGTTTAATTTTGTGGAAGGCTTCGGCCGTGGCTAGTTACCACCCTACCAGCGAAGACGCACCGGCCAGCGACGTAGCGTTCCGGTGCGATGCTGTGTAGAATGCATTAAGAGTGTGTTTACGTATGTTGAAGCCAAAAAATTCTCAAATATGGCGTCGTTATCGCCCGCAGCATTTCGGTACCGCTGACAGCACATGGGGCTGTCGCTTACATTAGCGCCATTTTGCAGTTTTGACAAATTAAAAATGATGCTTCGGGGCGGAGCCTAAAAATACGTGCGTGACGTCACTAAGTGCTAATCCTTTATATGTTTAATCAATGGACGGCACTGCATATGACATGGGAATTTTTTTTTTTTTTATACTGATAGGCTTGCGCTTGACTACAATCAAGTCTGATGAACAGAAATGATGAGGTCTAGGATGGAGCGCGCTTGCCTAGAAAATGCCTATTCACTCTTCTCTTGAAGGCACCCAGATTGTATTTGGCTGGGAACACGGAAGCTGGAAGGGTGTTCCACACCTTAGCGGTTCGTATCAGAAACGTAGAAGAAAAGCGTTTCGTCCGAGTACGCTGGACATCAACCACATAAGGATGCCAATTCTCTCGACGTCTCGCGGTTCTATGGTAGAAAGCGTATAACTTAACATCTTTATTATAATATTTTTTTTATTGTGTAAGATTGTCTATACTCTAGGGGTGTTTTCTTATAATACTCACTCCACGCTTCTCGGCCAGAGCGAGCGCCCTCGCGTTGTTCTTCCTCTGCTGGTCAAGAACCGCTTTCCTCTTCAGAACAGCAGCATACGGGTTAAGACGCAGCATAGCCTTGGTGTTGGTCAGCGGGTTGAGTTTGCGCGTCGCGCGGATTATTCTCTTGCTGTGGGGGGAATAAGGTCGGTTTTAGTATGACGATGGTTGTGGAGTTGCGACGTTCTGAAGCCGAGACGCTTCAGTATGTGTCAACGTGATTAGGTAATCATGGTTTGGTCATAACCCAATGCTCTGATAGAGTGATATCATCATAAGTGTAACTTCGACATAACTTTCACACATTGAAAGTTAAGGTTTGTATGTCTGTGTTTTGGTTTGTGTTGAGACGTAGCATCGCCTTGGTGTTGGTCAGAAGGATGAGTTTGCGCGTTACGCGGATTATTCTCTTGATGGGGGGGGAATAAGGTCGGTTTTAGTGTGACGTTGGTTGTGGAATTGTGACGTTCTGTAGCCGAGACGCTTCAGTATGTGTCAACGTGATTAGGTAATCATGGTTCTGTCATAACCCAATGCTCTGATAGAGTGATATCATCATAAGTTTAACTTCAACATAACTTTCACACTTTGAAGGTTAAGGTTTGTATGTCTGTTTGTTACTCCTTAACACTAAAGAAGTACAGAATTGGGTATTTTCCTACTTTTGAATTTGATAAATATTCTTACTTTATTATAAACTAGAATAACAATAATGACGTACGCTTAAAAAAATATATTATAAACTATATAAATTGAAGTCAAATACCCAATCGATTTGGGTAAAATTAAGAATATAGTTACTTTACAAAATTAAGATTGAGTGCCGACAAAAGCGAAAACACAAACAGTCGGTTACGGTAACAGTGTCGCGAGTTCAATGAATTTTTCCCATCTTAAAATGAAAATGAAAATATTTATTTTCACATAGGCCTAAATAACAGGCTCTTATGAAAAGTCAAAACTCTACCGCCAGGTTCGGAAAGCAGGTTTGCACCGAGAAGAACTGGCAAGGAAAAAACTTAAAAATTTACAATTATTTATATTTCAAAATGCCTAGGAATAAGTAAAAATAAAAAGATTCAACTTCAACATCACGTCATGAACTGTGTCGACTCTCTTTGGCTGTTTTGCAGGCTGAAATTTTTTACCCGATATGCAGCAGATATATTACACTTTACAGTAAATGAACAATAAATACTTGGGTGAACACAGCACTAGAGTTCTGTTGGCCATTGGGCTATCTTGAGTTGCAGAAAGTTGAAGATCGTTTCCAGCATACGTAGAGATAATTCTCTCGTCTTTTGTCAATCTTTTCTCTCTGTCTATCAATATGGATCAGAAAGAGAGAAGAGAGCAACAAAAGGAGGGAGACATATTTCTATGCGCACATCCTAGCCCTGCAGAAAGATACTTTACAGATGGTGAACAATAAATACTTGGGTGAATGTAGCAACTAGTATGTAGTATGTAGTTCTTTAGCTAATTGGGGCCATTTCATGCTACCCTACCCGTAAGGCTGCCAGTCCAACGCAGTGGAGATGAGAAACGGAAAAATATTAACCAATACGATTGCACAAAATCAAGGTAGTGGAGAATTTGAGCAATCCTATTGGTTATTATTTCTCCGGTTCTCCATTACGCTCTGTTGGATTGACAGCCTTAAAGACCTCTGATAACCAGCGAGGAAAGGAGTTTAAAGAAGCGAGCTGGCCTCTTCGATTCTGGAGTGAGCTCGGAGTGTGAGGACAAGCATCGGTGACTTCACGCGCAACGGACAAAGAGATTTTTTTTTATACTTTATAGGCTAGCACTTGATTGTGATCACACCTGATGGAAAGTGATGACAGTCTAAGGTGGAACGCGCTTGCCTAGAAGATGCCTATTGACTCTTGATTTGAAGGCACCCAGGTTGTAAGTGGCAGGAAAGACACTGCCTGGGAGGGTATTCCAGGCCTTTGCAGTGCGTATCAGGAACGAGGAATCAAACCGCTTCGTACGCGTCTTGGTACGTCGACTATGTATGGGTGGAAGCCTTTAAGATGCCTTGCCGTTCTAAGGTAGAAAGGTGACGGAGGAACCAATCAACTAAATTAAAAAGTTCCTGAGCACACTCTCCGAAATATATTCTATTGAATACCGACAGATAGGCAACCTTACAACGATGTTTAAGGTTTGGAGTTTTTTGTGGACCAGTGTCGGGTTGCTGATGAGTCTTCTAGCATGTCGATCCACCGAATCCAAAGCATCAAGCTGGTGCTTGGCAGAGCCATACCATAAGTGGCAACAGTACTTGTAAGTTAAGATTTCGGCCAATCACGTAGAAGTCCCAGGGACAGAAGGAAGTAGACGAGCTATACATACTTGGGTGGTCGCAGCACCTTCCTGATCTCGTCAGACTTGAGCAGCCTGCTCAAATCCGTGTTGGCCATCTTGGGCTGCGGCAGGTTGAAGTTCTTCTTCTCCTTCGAGGGTGTCTTCCATGAACCAAATAGGGAATCTGTGAGTGAAAAAGTGTGTGTGTTACAGACCTTGGTTTTCCTAGCCCACAAAATGCAAGAAAATGGTTATAGAACGGTTTCTAAATAGATTATTACTAAAGTCCGGTCGCCGAATAGAACGAATTTTGTATATTTACCTGTTACTACCTGTCTCTGTCACTCCCGTGTCAAAATAATGCCTCTCGCTCGCACAGGTGCAATGACTGACGTCCTGTGCGAGCGAGAGGCATTATTTTGACGCGGGAGTGACAGAGACAGGTAGTAACAGGTTAATGTACGAAATTCATCGTGTTCCGCGACCGTGCTTTATGCACAGTAGAGTTAACTATAATTTTATCTTGTGGTGTCGTCATGCACCCATTTGCTCGAGCACTGAAGCAACTGGAACGTCCGGCCGACACGCTGCTGTAGCACTAACTCCGCAGTGACCCCGCGCGACACAGTATCGTGCGGGGTGGACATTTAGTGCATATCCTTGTTGGAAAAGGGATTAGTGGTGGTCAAAAAAGCTGAAAGCAAAATTAATCATCGTGCGTAATACATTAATCACTAAGCAAAGGCTTTTGAGGTACTCTTTTGATGCTTAATGCTTTCAGCTTAAAATCTTGCTCTACTCTCTATCATATCGCGCACGCGATTCGTATATCGAAAAATATGCGTTTTAACGGCATAGAAGGCCTATTTATTTGACCGGCCTCTCATATGAAAACTATTGAGACAATTTTGGGTCTTGGTAATGGTTGGATATTTTGGGTCTTTAATCTCAAAACGTTGAGAAGCAGAAACACGATTATAATACCGCTTTCTGCCGTTGCGCTAGTTGTCTTTACGTAAAAGTCCCGCGTATTGCCGCATATCGCCAAATGGCATGCTCTCGGTTATCGGTAATTTATGCCGCCCATTTTCGCGAAGTACTCATAAAATCTGAAATTCGTTTTCTTCAATGTAGAGCCTTAAGTACTAAGCTCGCGCGCTTAGTGGCGACTGGCCGACTGGCATATGGTTTTAAAAAAGCTGAAAGCAAACTGCCCGAGATCCGACGCCAGTCGTTGCTTGCGAGCGTTTGCTATCGGTCGCGCGTGCTATAAGAAACGTTTAAACTACCTATACTTGGAACTTTAAAAATAAGCATGCTTAAAAATAAGCACGATAAATATTATGCTTACAAAATTAAGCATTAATCCCTAAGCAAACTTTTGATTTAAAGCAACTTTGAACACCACTAAAATGGATACCACTAATCTTTATAGGTAAATCGCTATAAAATTGACCCTCCTGATGGTCTACGGGACGCGGGGCGGGAGCCGCTCAACCAATCAGCAGCTTGTCACTGTCCGCCGGCAGCGCTGACGCATAGTTATAACCAATCGCATCACCCACCCCGCGTCCCGCAAACCATCAGGTGGGTCAACTTTATAGCGGTTTACCTATCCCTTTTCCATAAGTACGGTTATGAAAGGGATGGAAAACACATTCTGAAACCGGATCGCTACCAGTATATATTTATTTATTAATTTAATTTTTATTGCACACAATAAAACACGGTACAACAGCAGCGCTTAATCCAAATGGATTTTCTTCCAGCACGGCTTTAGATTGAGACAGTATTAGGGTATAGTGCGCATGGATAGGGAGTAGGAAAGGTTATGGAAAAAGATTAACACAATTTGGTAGATACATACAAAATATGAAATACATAAATATGGCATCACAGATTACGGTAATCTGTGTATGGCATAATATAATAATAGATACAGATAAATAAAATTAATTTAAATATTATAATATTTAAATATTATTATACAGATAAATAAAATTAATTTAAATATTATAATATTTAAATATTATTATATTATAATTAATTTAATATTATATTTAAATTAATTAAAATTAATTTAGATAAATACAAACATCAGTAATACAAACAATTTAGAAAAAAGCGGGTTCACTCCGTGTTTGCTTTCTGCAGCTCCATATAATATTTATGCACATTACATTAAAATCAACTTAGCGACGAGGATCTTCGAAAATATATTTTGAGGAAGTGCATTCCATAATCTGATTTCCGTGACTGTGAAAGAATCTAATATTGACCTCCCTGGCGCAGTGGCGGCGCGCTCTGATTCGAGTGAGGTCGCAGGTTCGATTCCCGCCACGGGCCACTTTGGAATTTTATAATTTCTAAATTGGCTCAGGTCTGGTCTGGTGGGAGGCTTTGGCCGTGGCTAGTTACCACCCTACAAGCAAAGACGCACCGCCAAGCGATTTAGCGTTCCGGTGCGATGCTTGTAGAAACCGTTGGGGTAAATTTACTTACCCTCCCAAGTTAGTACGATAACATCTTAGGCTGCATCATCACTTCCACCAGGTGAGATCGCAGTCAAGTACTAACTTGTAAAGAGTAAAAAAAAAAAAATATAGCCTAGTGTTGTGTTTAGGAAAATATAGATTATCTATATTATAGCAGTATCATCACATACCCAGCCTCTCGAAGGCGGACTGCGTCCAGATGATGAAGCGGCCGACGTGGCCTCCCGGCGCCAGCTTGAGCAAGTTCAGCTTGTTGACGCTCAGCATCTCCACGCCGGGGATGTTGCGGAAGGCGCGCGTCAGGCCCTGCAACACACGCCGTCAGACTAGCGTCAAGCAGTCCATACTTGACCCAATTGATGCTAAGCTTACACACACACACACATACCCAAGTATTGTAAGCTTATCATCAGTGTTGTCGGTACATAAGTAACTGATGTAACAAACAGGAAGAGCGAGGATCCTGGGACACAGGTTTTGATAAACTTACTCCAGGATCCCCAAAACCTTTGTAAAAGACATATATACTGAAATAAATTTTTCATTTTTCAAGCTTCTTTCAGCCAAGAAGATGCTGCTGTTCCTGGCGGCAACAAACATTGGCTGGGAACTGTAGTTGGCGGTGTCACAATAGATCGGGGACGGTCAACGTGACACCAGGGACCATGAAGACCTGAAGCCGCAATTAGGAAGAAGAAGAAGCGTCAAGATTCTAGCTCGGCTGGCTGGAGTGATCCGGCGACGACCGACGACTCCACGCGCAACGGGCGAAGTTCTCGCCTATAAAGCACGGTCGCGGAGCACGAAGAATTTCGTACATTAACCTGTTACTACCTGTCTCTGTCACTCCCGCGTCAAAATAATGCGGTCACGCTCGCACAGATGCAATAAACCCCTCCTGTGCGAGCGTGACCGCATTATTTTGACGCGGGAGTGACAGAGACAGGTAGTAACAGGTTAATGTACGAAATTCTTCATGCTCCGCGACCGGACTTTAGTAGTGTTATTATCTCGCTGCAGACTCGGTCATAAATCATTCGAGTGTTTCGCTTTTGTTGTTCCGCAGTAATGCACAACTTAACAAAGAACAACAAAAGCGAAACACTCGAATGATTTATGACCGAGTCTGCAGCGAGATAATGAAAATGAAAAATGAAAATGAAAAATCTTTATTTTCACATAGGCCCAATTAATAAGCTCTTATGAAAAGTCAAAACTCTACCGCCAGGTTCGGAAAGCAGGTTTGCACCGAGAAGAACTGGCAAGAAACTCGGCACTTGCTCTAATATAATAATAACACTACTATAATCGTGGATAAGTTGTAGGAACGAGAGAAGAAACAAGAAATGGCAAAAGTGTGATGGTAACGCTGTCATGCGTTCAATGGTTTTTCCCGTGTCCAAATCGTGAGTCAAATGATTTTTTGCAGTCAGAAAGATGCCCATGCGCCTAGAGAAGTTTTCACTTCGAAACTTACGTGATGCAGATGAAAACATTAATATAGTAAATCATTTGTGTAATATCTTGTGGTGTCGACAATGCACCCATTTGCTCGAGCACTGTAGCACCTGGAACGTCCGGCCGACACGCTGCTGTAGCACTAACTCCGCAGTGACCCCGCGCGACACGGTATCGCACGGGGCGGACATTTAGTGCATAATTAATAAAATTATTAAATAACATTGACTACCGAATGGCGTAGTGGTAGCGAACGTGCCGTCTGCGCAGAAAGTCGTGGGTTCGATTCCCACTACTGGTAAATGTTTGTGTGATGAGCATGAATGTTTTCCAGTGTCTGGGTGTTTTTCAATATATTAGTATTTATGTATATTTATCAGTTATCTAGTACCCATAACACAAGCTATCTATCGCTTACTTTGGGGCTAGATTGCGATGTGTAAAATGTCCTGTATATAAGAGAAAAAAAAAAGAAAAAGAGTTTAGAAATTTGCTTGTTTTTAGCTCGAAATGGCGCTTCTCAGCATAAACAAGCCGAGAATTGCTGAGCGTATTTATGGAAATGAGACATTTAAGAAGGTCACTGATAATTTTTACAGGAAAGCGTCGGGATCACCTTTTTTTTTATATACTTCAACAATGGTAAGCGATCACCGCCGAGCATGGACATTTGCAGCACCATAGGAACTGCAAATGCGTTGCCGGCTCTTAAGAAATTTGTTAATAACCCCAAGAGGGGACACTGTTGCTGGTAGCTGGTTCCATAGTTTGCATGTTTGAAAGAAAGATCTGGCATACCGGGTGGTCATGGATTGCCAACCATCTCTTATTGTAATATTGTTTTAAAGTTTTCATACTGACATTGTATGGAAATATCAAAACAATATTACAATAATACTGCTATAAGTGATGGTAGTACGGCCCCTGGTGGAAAGGTTGGAACACGTTTCTACACGGGAGTGTATGCGCAGAGAAAGTGGAAGGAGGAATCACTTCACTCTTGAGAGCACTCCGCATTGAACAACCGATAGAGCACACACAAGGAGCTGACGTCTCTATGGTGTTCTAAAGGTTCAAAAGTCAATTTCATACAGTCAAATAGTGTCGTAAGTATAAAGCGCTGTAGCGACCTGAATTGCATTTTAATGTGTGAGCGCTAAGGTCGCTATGTAACCACCACCAACCTGGTCCTTGTTGAACACGATGAGCGGTCCCTTACGCTGCACGCGGCGGCGGTTGCGCATCTTGCCCTTGCCGGCGCGCAGGCGCTGCGATTTGTACACCTGCGGACGAACACATGGATTGATATTTATTTATTTATTTAATTAATTTGCCTGATATTGGTACCAATTCTGTAACTAATTTGACATGTCTAAAAATGGTGCCATCCTTTACCATGGCGAGCATTTTGAAAAGGATAGCATTACTTTTAGACGCGTCAAATTAATTAAGTTTAGAGATTTTGTACAACAGAATTGGCACCATTGCCTGGTAATGATGATGTATGAGTCACTTGATGAAATGGTTCTATTGTATGCGGTCACATCATGAAATGAAAAAATAGGATATTTTAGGCAAATCAAAATGAAATGATTTATTTAACACATTTTTGATTATATTCAATAATAAATAAAGTTTAGGATTATTTATTCAGCAGAAAAATAGTATACATACACAATAACTAAAATAAGCTTAAATTAAAAGTTATAAATTAAAACTAGGTATAAAATTAAACTATATCTAAATTAAAAACTACATACTTATCTAAAATAAAAACTACATATTAATCTAAAATGTTAAAAAAAAAAAAAAAAAAAAAAAAAAATTAATCTAGTAGACCGCTGTCAGAGGGAATTGTTCCCAAAATGCTAGCCCCATTGCCTCGTAGTATCGCGATACTTATTCTCTGGGCAAAATAGAAGCCAGCATTTTGGTCACGCGTTGCATCGACCAGGCGTAAAGAAATTTCTTTAAAAACTTTCTTTGCTCCCGGTCCCCACGGTCCCATAGTTTCGACCCCAATAGGCTCAAATATGTACCCACTGTCCAGGGATACATATTTGCGCCTTTTGAGGTTTTCAGCGGATTCAGCCGCAGCACCAGCCCTAATTTGGGTTCCAGGAAGATGGGACGGTGCAAGTGTGTCGACACAAGTCGCATCCCACACTAAAGGCCTTCCCATCTTCCATGGAATCAGGGTCATTCCGTCCGGTCTCTTACCATCGCTACGCACTAGACCGCTCGGTTCAAGAACGGCCGCACAGTTAGCGGTGGTAAGGGCACGGCGGATGATATCGTTAAGGCTGGCGTGTCGGGGAATCCTACCCGCGCTCCTGGCACAGGAAAGACCGTGGTGACCGAGTTGGTCGACGACAACACCACAGTGACAGCGGTGTGGTGCACAACAAGATGCGCCCAAACGAAGGGCGACGCCTATCCGGAAAGTGGACGAATCAATAAGCGTGCCAGTGTTGGGAGAAGGGAGAGCCCGCAACCACAAACCAGATTCCCACTGGGCAACGGCTAAGAGACGAGCACGATCTGCAGAGCTTGAGCACGTATTTACGAGACGGTTCCGTACTTGCTCACAGATCGGCCCATCCCACAGCCGCTGAGAAGATGGAATTGTTGGGAAGTCTGAGTTTGGGCATGCCGCTCTCCAAGCGTCCCTGGCTTCGTTCATATAGCTTATTTCTGAGGTTTCTGGACAATTCGAAAGAATTTTATTTATTAGGACTTCGTTGCTATGAATCGAAGACAGAAACGCAGGGAGAGCAACACTAGAGGCGGAGCGTATCCCTAAACCTCCAAAACGTACAGGTAAAGAAGCCTGTAACCACTCTCGATCACTTAAATTTACATTTAAAATTAAAGCCAATGTGTTTTTTATTATGCTGTCTAAATTAAGTAATAAGTCAGTATGCTTCCACAACTGACAGCATCTGACTAAATAAGTAAATTTTGGAACAAAAAGACAAAAACGAACAATTGTAAAAGCCATGTGAATATTAATTTTGGTTAGGCGATCCGAAACTTGTTGAAAATTTTGAATTTTTTCATCAATGAAAGGAGGGAATGATTCATCCAGGACAGGTGAGCCCAATAATTGAAGAGTTCTTTTGTTTATAATTTTTATATTAGGAGCTAAAGTGTTAAATTTTTGTATGATTGAATCTTTTTCCGGATGTATATCAGGAATCATAAGTTCACATTTTGAAAAATTTAAATCTAAACCAATTGTTTTGAATTCTGATATCAAAAATTGTAAGTCACTGTATAAGCTACAAGCGTCACCACCTAAAGTCCCATCATCCAAATACCAAACATTAAGTTTTGATTTAAGGCGTTGGATGATTGGGTGAATTGCTAATGAAAATAGAGCAGGGCCAAGAGGGTCACCTTGTTGACAACCTACAGCGGAAATAATTTCATTGCCACGAAAAGTTAATTTAGAAGATGAACCATAACATTGCCAAAGGTAGCTAAATAAATTTGGAATTTTGCTCTTGACTTGTGTTAGTAGGGCGCCCCTGTCGACTGAATTGAAAGCATTTTTAACATCCACCTTCAGCAGCAGATCTTTAGAATTTTGAGACAAAAAAGATCTGACTGAATGGACGGCGGCTTCACAGCCACCTCGCGAACCAAAACCTAATTGCAATGGTTGAAACAGGTTAGATAGAACCGGTGCAACCTTTTTGCAACATATTTTAGCCGCAAGGCGCCGATATGTCATTCCAACGGCAATCGGTCTTATACCACCGTCCTTTTTTTTTAAAGCGCATAAATTGGCGCCATATAGAATATTAATGATGTCATTGTTTACCCGCCCCGAAAGCATTAGATTAATCAAAGCCGTCAGGTCCTTCAGTAGAGTCTCGCCGGCTTCGCCACTTGTACCAGACAACAAATCCTTTAGATGTTGTGGTGTTAAGGCATCTAAACCACCGGCGGACCCATTTTGGAAAGACGTGACGGCCGCTGAAATCTCCAATGCTGTCACCTCAATGACTTCATCACTATCCAACGGCGCTGTAGGCAATGTTAGGTCTGTTGCTGCAGATGGATGTTTCTCCTCCAGGATCGAGAGAGTTTCCAGGCTCACTGGCGCCATTGTATCACTGGAAAAGAGGATACGAGCTGCACCTTTTATGTCACCATCACTGAGTCTGTTTTCCACTAGCCTATAGAGAGCAGACTCAGAAGATTGCTTTGTATTAATAAATTTTGAATTTTTTTTGTAGTCCAAGAAATTATTCGAAAAAGAAGATACCCCTTCGAGTGCCCTGTATTTCACACAATTTTCTTTTATAAGAGTCGTTAAAGATTTTTTATTGTCTGGGTAAACGTGAAGTACGGCACTCGGAAAGAAAAGTAAATGTTCCCAGGATCGCTTTGTGTTGTTTGTCACCACAGCTTTGATGGCGTGTGATAAAGCTGCGGCAACTGAAATGCGAGCACCTCTGGGGATACGCTTGACGACCGGCTTAGTTGATTTCAATATCGTTAATATCTCCCAGAAGTGACGAGAAGGCAGGGGTGCGTCATTTGTATCCAATACCCCACCAGGATTAGGATCTGGCGAGGTATTGGGAATTTGAATTGTTTTATGGCATTTACCTTTATGTATTTGTAAACCTCTCGCACCTTTAAAAAAGCGTTCCTGGGAACATTCTAAGCATCGCACCTTATCCTCCTGAGATACAATCGTTCGATTGGCTTCGTCCACTTCAGCACACCTTGTCGTCCCAATGAAATTTTTACTGCTAGACTGCATATGTTTTAACAGAAAATAACATATTATAAACAGGTATAAAAACAAACAAAGTGAAAATAAAGTTTTAAAAACAAATGAAATTGAGCAAATATCGATAAGGTTATACGCAATTAAAAAATCTTGATTAAAGAGATCGGATAGTTACATCACTATCGCTCATGACAATAACTCCACACAAATTTTCGTTTTGCGCGAAAGGGATAAAAGAAAAATTCAAATGCTTGTAAGTTTTGATTTCCTTGTCGTATAAGAATTTTACTTTCAATGTATGTCATTACTTCTAACCTAGTTTACAATATCACAATAAAAAATGGACCAAAATACTGTATTGAGATGTCTAGTATATTTTAGTGTGGCTAATTTATACATTTCCAAGCACAGAAAAGGTCCAGGATAAAGCAAGAAAGTTCTAGTGTCGCGACTTCAATGGTTTTTCCAACTTTTTACATAGAGGTGTTGGTAGCAGTGTAAGTTTTCACTTTAAAAATGTCTTCTAAATTCTATAACCGAACAGCAAAGGACAACTATTTGGTTTGTTGTTGAAGAAATATCAATCTAGTCCCATATGGAATAACAGACAGTTATGGTTAGCTGACTGGTCTAGAATAGGGACTTTCATTTATTTGTGTTATCTGTAAATCATTACAGATATTTGTGCCATACTAATTCAAAAACACAAACATATTTTACTCATTTTTTGTCATGCACTGCTAGCGATAACACGTACAAAAATCTACTATCCCATTCACTATGGTATGGTTGGAAAAGGATAACATAATTTAGATCAGATAAGATTAAACAGAATTGTATAAATCGTCTAATCTAAAAATGAACGCTCCTCCATATGTTTAGACATGTTGAAAGAAAAATGTAGTAGTGTAGTTCATTTTGTGAAAAATACTGCTATCTTTTTCAAAATGCTCCTAACGGAAAAGGATAGCACTATATTTAGATGTGTCAAAATAGTTTAGTTCAGAGATTTTGCACAACAGAATTGGCACCAATATCTACCATTGTGTAAAGGAAAACCCTGATGTTAGTAGTAGATATTTACTACTTAATAGAACCGTTTTTCCCCCGAAGGGTAAAAAACGGATATTTAGGTTTCAGCCGTAGCTTGAACCACAGTTGAGATTAACGTTCCAATATTCGTCATCAACATAGTACATCTCTCTCTAGCACTAGGTAAATATGTGACGTCATGACTATACCTATCCTTGTCTAGCACTCAACTTGGTGGGGACGTGCATTTGGTGGGCAGCGCGCGGCGGCCATGTTCCTCAGTACTTTGAGCCGGCAAGGCCTTTAAGTGTGGTTCAAGCTACGGCTGAAACCTAAATATCCGTTTTTTACCCTTCGGGGGAAAAACGGTTCTATTTAGGTGTTCGAGCCTACGCTTGAACCACAGTTGAGACGTGTTTACTATCTGCCGGCGCTGCATCACCTGTCGTAGTGCTTGCCACACGAAACGTGATAGTGCTAAGCGTACTGTGACTCTTTAATTTTATAACAAGAAACAATGTACTAGTACCAGAGTAGAACTAATAGATATTTATTATTTTAGAACTCATCGAATTTCCTACAGTTTGAAACAACTCGCAAAACATTGGAAGACAAAACAAATGTCATTCTTTGTCAAATTAAATTTTTCACAGTTTTCAATTGAATTGCAATAACTGAAACAGCTTTTTATTATTATTATTTGCTCCAATAGGGAGAAGCTTCTTCTTCCAAAGTTTAGATCATGACCATAAATTGGTTTTATTTGACTGAAAAACGGGACTATTTTTGGATCGCCAGCTTACTCATTTTTAGAGTTTGATCCATATTGGAAATGATTTACCAATTTAGTTGTTAGTCGCAACTACTGCCCCTAATTTGCCATGCTTTGCAGATATAATTCTATAATATATGACAACTTATTTATCTATCCCGCTTTCACGGCTCGGGAGCCCGTGCCAATCTTCCATCGTAATAATAAACGGGCAGATATCCTGTATACTAGACTAGATGTTTTATGGTGCGTTTTTAAAACAGAAATGGTTTTCTGGACTCAACAAACAAGAACAGAGTTTGTAACAGTTTTGAAAAATTGAAAATTGAAAAGTTTGATTGTCTCAGAGATATTAAATTAAATCAGTTTTGGAACCAAGCTTGGGCCAAACCTTTATGCTATTACCTTTATCTTCAAAGTTACTATTCCTCATAGATAAGATAATTAAATCATGGACACTTCTGAGTACTGCCGTTTCCTAAAAGAAGGTAGTGTGTCAAGACATACTATATATTTCGCCGTGTTAACATTGCAAACAAAATATATATTCTGTCTCTAAATTACCGTAAAAAGGCTAGCGCGTCCTCGATTGCCCATAACATACATTTTTTATTTTTATTTTTTAACTGGAAGATTGGTGGCAGATAATATTTAAAATTTTTAGGACAAACTGTCCGTTTATTTAACATTGTTTAGTAAACAGATGAACTGAGCTTGTGGGCTTTTTCCCAAGTTCGCCACAACCGCTTTGTGGATTGATGGTGTTAAGGTTAGTTCTACAACTTGATAGAGGTAACGCAAATAATATGTAGCTACATATTGAGAGCCAGGACAAACTAGTGTTGCTCTTATTTGCCCGATATTGGTATGGAGGTCGTTAGTGACATCTTACACTTCTTCCTTGGATCGGTTTACTATCTGTTTTGAGCAGTCCAAACCAACCCTACAACGACAACCCGAAATGACGCCGACATTGTACCCATTCAGAAATGCAATTTGTATTGCTAGGTCCTCGTGAAGGTTCGGAATCTAACGAGGAAGTTCCATCTGAAGAACTTTCATCTGAGTTAGTATAGGTCTCTAGAAAGTCCTATCCCGTTGTGCACATTTAGGATATATGTATAGATCGTTCTGACTTCGTGAAATTAAAGCTAGTTATGGAAATATCCAACCTAGATTGTATTTCAATTTCTTGCAGGAGGCGTCGCCATATTGGTTGCTCATTTTTGGACAAATTCGCTGACGTACTTCGGATCAACCACTGAGAGTCGGAGGCGAAAACGGTCCATCTCTGGAATTCCACACTTCTGGAATGTCCGTAAACAATATTCTTGCTGAAGTGCCATTTCGGCTATGCTTTTTTCCTTAACAGTCTGTTCACTATTCACTCTACAGGGCTACAATTCTATAATTTCATCAAAGTATTCAACAACCGCGTTGATTTAGGGCTGCCTTGCATGTTTATGTAGGCTATATGGTTGTTCTCATGACTAATTAGCGACATTATCGTCTCGTTGAGACCCCAGCAATCGAAAGGCCTCATACGGACCTCGGACGGTCTACAATTCCATTAGATTACTCTGTCGTTTTCTTCGATGAAGTGATCAATCTTCCTATAAGCGACGATTGTTAGCTTTGGCCCCTATTTACAAAAATAAATGTTTGGCACGGTTAACGGATTAATCTCGTATTGGCATCATCTCGAGCGACATCTGAAAATGGATGCTTCTGAAGAGGGCGAGTCTGCTTTAGAGAACGAGTGGCTTTCTGGATCTGACGCTAATGAAGACGGCATAGCGAGACTGTGAATGATGCAGTTTAACCTGCTTTAGATCAACCTTAGCGTCCAAGCACCAGCTCTATCAGTTCTTCCGCTGCAAGTTCTAGCTACATTTCTGCAACTACTGTTGCTCAATTTTCACCATCGATACACTCATTGCTCTCTTGGGCTGAGCAATCCCTGGCTGAGGCAGTCGAAGGCGTGATTGAAGATTTCGCTTGATTGATTTGTCGTCACAAGTTGTTTATGCATCTTGTCGTTCTAGCATTATCAGTCTCTCATCTCATATATAGGATACCTACGTCGAGGTGCACTCACGCGGTAAGGCCATCGTGCCAACGCTGCTGTGCGACTTGTTTGTAATTTTCCTTACGCTGAGGGAGCACTTGAAGAGGGAGGAGATTCGGACTGACACCAAAGGGGAGGCGCATAATTTCGGGAGTTTTCCCCTGGCATAACAGGACATCAGCATGATTTTGATCGATGGGCACATGGACGTATTCCTGTCAAATGTCGATTTTCGTCATTTAGTCGTAGACTTCAAGACCTTTATGCTGTTATTTTGACATGCAGTGGTCTATAGTTTATTATACATTGCTGCTTTAGTAACTAAAAGAAAAATTACCTTTTGTGGAAAACTCAAGTACGAAAAAGCTAGGGCGTACACCTTGAGCCCATCCATATTAAATATATCAGACAGTGTTCTTACTTTTATCTTTTTCTCAAAAACATTGATAACCTGACTTATGTGTGCTGGCCTGTAAAGTACGGAATTGTAACACTCTGGAGTTATTTGGAGAAGTTGCTTCCTATCTGTAGGTCCTCTCCTTCTTTCTCTGGTTACGTAAAGGCGAAAGGGTCACTAATTACACATATCACCAACAACGTATTGACCTTTCCTATGGGCCTGTAAGTTAGGCCTATGTGAAATAACGATATTTTTACTTTTCATTTTTGATGGAGGTCTTTGTATTCTCTTTGTCCATTGTACTGCATCTCCATTTTGGCAGGTTTTCGTTTGTGTATAGCAGCTTTTTCATATTTGAGAAGACTGTGTATTCCCCCCAATTGTTTTACTACCTCTATGAGGGGTTTCTTCTCAAAAAGGTAAGTTGCCAATGGTAATAAAATTTTATAAGAAGTATGTGAAGTTTTCTTCTCCTTGTTTTATTTCTGCTCGTCGACCACAAGTATACTGCTGGAGGGTATCAGATTTCTTTTTAAATTCACATTTTGTGGAAACAAAGTCTTGACCTGCAACATTTTTGATATTTGTAGAAAGGCTTTCAAGATTTCTTAGAATTTCTCTGTTGTATGAGACCACTTTCTAAAGCTTTTAAGACAAATCGGATCATTGCAATATTTCCCATTTGAGTTTATTTCTGCCGGAAGTTTTAGAAAGGGAGCCACCGGAGTTGGTTAGCATTGATTCTGACACTTCCAGCCGTGTTCTACCGCCAGAGGGTGTTCTGGAGCCGTCGACCGAGTTTAGCGCTCTCCTTGGTCTCACTTAACTCAGTTAAATCTCCATAAAATTTTCTTCCGTAACTTCATTTTCATAGACTAATTAAATAGGTTTCTGTTTTCTGTACTTTTAACGTCTTGGTCAGATTGAAAGGCTATTGCCTAAAAGAGACTGATAGGATTAATGAATCTTTTTACAGTGTGTATCCGGAGCTACTTCCTGTTACGTTTTTATTAAAGTGTTTATATTTCACTTTTGCTTCGTTTGTATTCTAATCATCTTGTTAAATACCGTCGTTTGCTGACTCAGCACCGTAACGAGTAGGTGTTCACAGCGACTTTGCTGCGGAACGATATGTGTCTCCGAAATAACGGGCGAGCTCCAAACTTTCGAATACATTGAACGTTTTGCTCCACTGAGATGTCCTGAAGCGGGAATATCCGCCGAGCTCTTTACGATTGTGATTGATGACCTCATCGCTGGACCTCGTCCTTTCCTTGCTACCTCCAATTCACAGGAGCAATCAGCTTTTATAAATAAATGTTTGAGTCTTGCGACTGTATCCATAAAGATTTTGTATAGTGGCGTGAATCCTTAGGCTGTAAGGAGCGTTTAGCAGTCCTGTCATATCAAAATCTTCACCTTGATCGTCCGGTTCCGGTAACAGCGATTCAATAATGAGCTGGTCTCCAGGTCAGGCACTCGAGCCATGTTTGTTGTGGAGGTAGCAAGTCGCGGAACCCAAAGAAATATAGTTATGGACTATTTGCGGACTACTGCTTCAAATGTGTTATGTCGATAACTTGGACATATTCGAAAATTTGCAAGGTTCTAATCAATCACACTCTAGATAATGCTGACGTGTTGACACTTGACTTCAAAGTCTATAGAATTGAGATGACGGCTAATGTTGGCTGGACTTTTTGCGGCCTTATTGAGGCGACGCCTCAAAGCAGGAATTGTGTCGTCTCAAGATCGAGGTAATGTGTCGTCTCAAGATCAAGCTGACCGTGTCGCGTCGGCTCGGTGCACCAGGCATATAGTGAGAAGACATCGATACGCCGCTTCAGTCGGGAAGTCGCCTCAGTCGAGACGCCGCGTCGCCCCAGTCGAGACGTCGCGTCGCCTCAGTCGAGATGTCGCGTCGCCTCGGTCGAGACGTCGCGTCGCCTCAGTCGAGACGTCGCGTCGCCTCAGTCGAGACGTCGCCTCAGTCGAGACGTCGCCTAAGTCGAGACGTCGTGTCGCCTCAGTCGAGACGTCGCCTCAGTTGAGACGTCGCATCAAACTTGGCGACAATTTACGATGTAATATTTTATCGTCTTAGTTGCTGGGTCTGAGGACGCCGAGCAAGAAAGAATCGTCGCTGGGCCCTTGGGCGCCGAACGGTGAAATCGTCGCTGAGCCAAGGGCGTCGAGCGGAATTGTTCTAGAATCGTCGCTGGGCCTGTTGGCGCCGAGCGGGTGAAATCGTCGCTGAGCCAAGGGCGTCGAGCGGAATTGTTCTAGAATCGTCGCTGGGCCTGTTGGCGCCGAGCGGGTGAAATCGTCGCTGAGCCAAGGTCGTCGAGCGGAATCGTTCGATTCTGAACAAGGCATTAATTATCCATACGTACGTGTACGTACGCAAATTGTGGTTTCGGAAGAAACCGAATATACAAAAATTAATATAACACAGTGAAACTAAAGATACGTTTTAATTTTTTAACGTAATACTAAGTTACTTGTAATTTCCGTGTTCACTTTTTGTTATATCACTCTAGTGCGTCCGCACTGGACGAATATTGAAAGCGTACTGAGGAACATGGCCGCCGCGCGCTGCCCACCAAATGCACGTCCCCACCAAGTTGAGTGCTAGACAAGGATAGGTATAGTCATGACGTCACATATTTACCTAGTGCTAGAGAGAGATGTACTATGTTGATGACGAATATTGGAACGTTAATCTCAACTGTGGTTCAAGCGTAGGCTCGAACACCTAAATAGTAGATATTTATTGAGATAAGATTACCTTGAGGACATCAGACCAAGCCTTGACGCGTCTGAGGAAGATGACGGCCTGTTTAGTCTTGTTGATCTCCTGGACCTTGTCGGAGACCACCAGGGGCAGTTCTGGAATCTTCTCAATGATGTGTCCTGAGTGATGGTACATAGATTAAGTATTTTGTTGCGATAATGATGCTATGCTATGATGCTAATGATGGTTATATAAAAAATATCAAATCGCTCTTGGCCTGTATTTGTAACATAAACAAATACAGGCCAAGAGCGACTAAGAACTAGAACTAACAACTCAAAATAGCTTTCAAAATTTTTTGCGATTTTGAAAGCTAGTTCCAGGGCTGGATGCAACCACAAGTAACGGGATTTCCCAGTATATTCTGAACCGGGAATTCTCGAGAGCAAGCCTTCAAGACGGACTTGATTGTAGACTTTTAAGTAAGTGCTCGTGAAACCTTTCTGTGACCTAGCGTCAAGCCTGCAATACAGGCGTGAACGTGGAATTATATATTATTGCTTGTGAGTAATCGTCTTATTCTTTTTTTTCTTTCTTCTCCTGGGACTTTTCCGCGATTGGCCGAAATCTCTTCGTCCGTTGCGCGTGGAGTCGCCGATGCGGGTCCTCGCCGGATCACTCCAGCCAGCCGAGCTCACTCCAGAATCCGAAGAGGCTCCCCAGGTCGCACAGGATTTCTTGGAGTGTTGCTGAGGAGCCCAAGTAGGTCTCGCGTTGATCCGACACTTCGGTGCACCGTAGTAGCACGTGTGCCGGCGTTTCGTCCTCCTTCATGCAGGCTCTGCACAGAGGGCTGTCCAAAGAGTGAGTAATCGTCTTACCTCGCGCCTGTACGAGCGCGGGCACGCCGGCGGCGGCGACAGCGGCAGCGGCAGCGGCGCGGCGCTGGCGTAGATTCACGCGACGATGCCAGCGCCGCCATGGCTTCGTGGGCGCGAACATGCGGCCCCCGCGACACATATTACCGAACGCACCTTGTCCGGACCTGTGGTGATTGAAATGTTATAGTCCATACGTGCTTACGGCTTATAGTCCATGGGTGCTAATAGTCCAAAAGTGCTGATAGTCCATAGGTGTTTATAGTCCATACGTGCTTACGGCTTATAGTCCATGGGTGCTAATAGTCCAAAGGTGCTAATAGTCCATAGGTGTTTATAGTCCACTGGTGTTTATACCCTAAACTGAATTTTATAGCAAAGAATAACGAGACAAGCAAGATGTTATCATGATGTTAAGTGATACACCTGTTACAGATATAAATGTTAGCAGTATTGGATACAGCTACAATTATCATCTCTGATTTCTAAAGCGAGGTTTCTAGATTAGTAAAAAATGTTGCAAAGTTGACCTCTTAAAGCTCCTACCATGTAAATAGTCACATCAAGCTCACTAAATAAAGAAGGAATAGCTAATTTCAGAAGTCAACTTTTACAAGTTTTGTTACTAATCTAAATTTCTGTTATGATTGAAAATACATATGAGTATTTTGCAATTACATCTATTATTTCCATACACTTTTTGAAAAGAAAACAATTTCCATAAGTCAGGTTTGTATTCCATATGTCGACACACCACTAATGGAGCATTCAGTGATGTTTCCTAAAGGAAAGTTTATATACCCCTATATTGTACCTGGAGGGCTAAGTAACGCTCAACCAGGAAGAGTTCGGGGAAATCTGCATTTGTATGACAACTCATATGTACCTAAAACATGGCTAAGAAGTTAGCCTTTTCGATAGATTTTTTTAGGAAGAAGATTGCTAGTAGTCTTTTCATCAAGTGTCCGATTTAATTTAACACGTTCGCGGACACTTAGCCATAATATTTAACATTACTTGCCAGTTTATTTATGTATGAACTGCTATAGCTGCTCTGTCAATAGTAAAAGTTACAAAGTAATTGAGAAAAAACGCAACAGTTATAGCCTTCCCCAACTGATCAAATCTTGCTGCTGCTGCTACAACAGGTGTGTTACTATGTTCCTAACTTTTGACGACCTCCCTGGCGCAGTGGCGGCGCGCTCGGATTTGAGTGGGAGGTCGCGGGTTCGATTCCCGCCACGGGCCACTTTGGGATTTTATAATTTCTAAATTGGCTCAGGTCCGCTCTGGTGGGAGGCTTCGGCCGTGGCTAGTTACCACCCTACCAGCAAAGACGCACCGCCAAGCGATTTAGCGTTCCGGTGCGGTGCTGTGTAGAAACCATTGGGGTAAATTTACTTACCCTTCCAAGTTAGTACGATAACATCTTAGACTGCATCATCACTTACCATCAGGTGAGATCGCAGTCAAGTACTAATTTGTATAGTATAAAAAAAAAACTTACAAACTGAAAAATTCGATTTGGGGGCAGTTCATAATGAACTATCGAATGCCGGCGTCGTATATCTGCGAACTTGTTAAGAACATGGTATGGTTTATACAGCGGCCTAAAACATAGAAAAAAGTATCCTAACCTGTGGGTACCACCGCCTCGGACACGCGGGATACGCGCTACGGCACGACCGGTACCCCATGACTCAGCACTGGTTTGGTGGCCTGCCGACAAAGGGAAACAAGTTACATACATTATATTATTATGCAACAGGGGTCAGACTGTGTAAGAAAAAAAAATTGGTTGTCTGTAAAGTCGGTTTACGGACGATAGATTTACGTGATAACGTCATAATCATAATCTAATCGTAATCATAATCGTAACCACAATCTTAGTCATAATCATAATCATTATTTTATTTAATTTTTATCGTGCCTCTATCGCTTGGTAACGTTACGCGGAACGGTACTATTTTTCATGAGTGCTGCTGGTGTTCATCAATTTATTAAACGTCAAAATTGTTATTATTTCACGTCAAAATGTATTCATCGTTATTGTAATCATTGTTGGCTGACGTAAATCAGGGAACCAATCAGCAGGCAAAATTTGTAAAAGACTATGATAATAAGGAATCTATTTTTCTTACACAATCTAGGGACAGGACAGGTTCAATTATTATTGTACTAAGTATCAGTATTTAGTATTATTATTTTTTTTTTATTTGGGTCACAAAACTGTTACAATCTTATAGTATTAAGTAACAAGACTTATGGCTAATTTAAGGATCGAGACTGCAACCTACTTGATGCAACCACGACATGCGTTAGAGATAATTGAAGTTGACAGTACAATGAATTAACTACATTTTGTATATGTGTAGTAATAACTATTAGAGCAAGTTTTATAGTTGTAGTAACAAATGTGCACCCGTGCCACTCACAGGAGTGGTCCAGAACGCCTATCATCACAGTAATATAGCACTGTTCCGCAGTGACACCCAGTGTCAGGGCAACGACTCTGGATGTGGACATACAGTGCAGTTGTAGAAAATGTTTTTATAAGGTAAGCTTATGCGTGAACATCAGGGGTGCCAAGCCCAAAACAGATGTGATCGTACTACAAAAATCGTACGCCAAAGCAATTAAGAAAAAAAAAATAACTTCAAAGTACAACATTATTATAAAAAAAATCATCAAAATTCGTTTAGTTTTGCACAAGAAATGCAATGGGCATCTTTTTTTAAAATTTCTTTTGTTGGCTTAAACTTTGTACAATTTTCATTTCTACTTATAGGCTGCTGAGAGAAAAAGATTTTGACAAGTCTCAATTATTATCTAAAGAGCAAAAATAAATTTTGTAAAATGCAAAAAATACAAAGTTCAGAGAGTTTTTATGGTCTTCACTTTCATTCAAGTAAAGGATTTCATGCTTGCCAGTGGATGACGATTGTTTCATTATTAAATTTGCCAGGCATTTAAAAATCATACATTTCTCTGTATCAGCACAATATTGGTCTATCATACATCTGGCAGACCTGGTGAACCTCCAATTCCTGTTAGGTAGTGTGGTGTG
This sequence comes from Coenonympha arcania, assembly GCA_036785405.1. Taxonomy (NCBI): domain Eukaryota; kingdom Metazoa; phylum Arthropoda; class Insecta; order Lepidoptera; family Nymphalidae; genus Coenonympha; species Coenonympha arcania. Next base: position 3,120,160 of record CM072081.1, read on the forward strand.
GTGTCTACTGTTGGTATGAGTGGTAGCTCCAAAATTAGAGTAAGTGTAAAATCTTAATATATATAAATCTCGTGTCACAATGTTTGTCCGCGATGGACTCCTAAACTACTGAACCGATTTAGTTCAAACTTCGTGAATATCTGTCATTTGGTCCAACTTAAAAGATAGAATACTTTTTATCCCACATGGACAAAGTCGCGGGCATCAGCTAGTAATCTATATGTTTCAATCTTAATTAGAGATTAAACTCACCAGCCTCCTTGTTAACGCAGTACGGCTGCCTGGCATTCTTGGACATGGAGACGTGCACATCGTTGACGAGGTCCGGGCGGATGGGCGCCTTGAACACGAATGGCAGCGGCACGGACACATCCTTCACCTTCTCACTCTTCTCTGAGTACACCGACACCAGTGGTCGGGCCACTGATAGACTCTGCAAAGACACATTGCCAATCACTCGTCAATCACATAGCCAAACTCAAAAACAAAAGTTAGTGGAACTGAAGGAGTGTGGACAAAAGCGAAGACATTACTGGCACATCTATTGAGGTTTGGGTAGGATCAAAATATGATGTGGTAAAACTGTCACATGTTCAATGGTTTCTCCTATCTGAAAAATGTCTAGCACTTCAATTAGTTAGCACTCAGAGTGCCTTTGTTTATTTTTTTAAATGTATGTATTCCATATGTCGACACACCACCTGCAGTGTACAAGTGGTGTTTCCTAAAGGAATTTTTTTTTTTATACCCCTCATGTGTACCCGGAGAGCTCAATACAGCACAACCAGGAAGAGTTCGGGGATGGAAATAAAACTGAAGAAATACTTGAAGCATCTAAATATTTACTTGTATTTTCGTAATGTTCTTCTTTACCAAACTAGACTATTTCACAATTTATTTCCGGGCATAAGGAAACTTGTCTACTTAATTTATTGTCTACCGGCTAATAAGTAGATCGGAAAAATTCACTACAAAACCGTAAAATCCTAACCTCAAAACAGCCATAAAAATACAAATAAAGTAATGATTTCGTACAAAAGGAAAGTTCTCGGATAAAAACGCATTGATTAGCAATACATTACTTTTAATTATCACTCTTTTGATGCGAAAATATACGCTACAAACATAGGTTTGAAATGACAAATGTGGTTCCCAAGTCTTATCCGAACATAATTTTTACGAAAGTTTTTGGATATGTTCGGCACTAAACTGCTAGAAAAACCTGAAATACACTTTAAAATACATCCTAGATAGATTTAAATCACTGAAAATCATCGAATTGTTGATATTTTCAACATTTTTAATACAAACACGTGGACGCAGCACCAAGTTACTTTCATGTTACAAACCCTTTCACTTTGCTTTTTTCACCGTGAGGAAGTTTATTACAATAATTTTAGCACTTTTTAATAATTATTACTTACCATTTTCGCTTTATCAGCGAGGTTATTCCTCCTAAAAAACACTATAGGCGGCGGTAAAGACCATCCGCCATGCCACGGAGGAGTAAAAAGACCGGAAGCGTCAGTTTCTTTTGACAATATTTAACGACAGTTGCCATACTTTATGAAAAAGTGCATAATCTACCGACAAAGGTAATATAGCAATAATCTGTAAAGTGCCAAGAAAAAGGCGCTGTACTCTGTTTATATTCAACGCTTAGAAAAATTTAGAGTGCCAAATCCTACAAATCAAATTAGCCCAAACTTAAAACCTAGGCAGGCAATATTTTTCATTTAGACAAAATCCACGTTTTTGGGAATAGTTAAAAACCGATAGAACCGAAAAGCTGGGTACTAGAGTACTTACTCCGTGGTACTGGCGAAGGCCCGAAAAAAACATAGACAATATATAAGGACAATATTATTATCAAACTAATCAAAATTTTAATAAATATAAAAAATAGAACTAGTTAATTCAACGCGTAAGTTGTTTTTAGTTAGTCCTAGAAGGTGTATTACCTGGAAATTTAAATAATGGATAGTCAAAAAAATGATAATACTACGGTAAACAGCAATACCATGTCTACAAAAGAACTCCATAACCATGAAAGTGAGAATACTTCTATAAATTCACGAGAAATATGCGCTCAGAGATTAGATTTACCAGAAACTCAAACTGGTAGTAACAGAATGATGGAAATAAATAAAGAGAATGAGGAACTCAGTAGTGGTTCATCTTCGCAACCGTTAGTACTCATCAGACAAAAAGTTCCGATAGTCAATCAACCGTTACGAATAAATTCGAATCTACCCTCACCGACATCACTGATTTATCCTCCAACGAACCAGCCCCAAACTTTATTCCTGCAAGCATTAGCTAAGTTGAATGAAAGCTCCATAAATTTAGCAATGGCTGACAAAAGGATAAGCAATCCACAATTTTGGTTTAACAGTGCTAATTACTCGGAAATAACGCCACCGGATTCTCTCATAAGCGCTCCTCCATCATACTCTTTTGTATTAAGACAAATGGCGGTAAGACGAAGGCCTAGATTGATGGGAACCTTCATTCCTTCTCCATCATTTGTCCAGCATACACCACCGCCAAATTATGCTACAGCGTTTGATATTTATCTCGATAATCCATTACCACCGCCTCCTAGAGTGTACAACTTCGGATTTACGCCAATGCCAATAGTTTGCCCTGAGTGCGGTTACACTGGAATGACTGTGGTTGCTAGCAAAATCACTCTTTGCACGCACTTATGCGCTGTGATATTGTGCCTGCTGTGCTGCTGGATTTGTGCCCCTCTGCCTTACGTTTTAAGATCCTGTAAAGATGTGTATCACTATTGTAGAAACTGCAGAAACTTGTTGGGAATGTATTGCCCGACAAATGCAGAAAGTGCCTTCTCGTGATCTTGAAGCAAAGATAACTATTTTGTTAATGTTTGAAATGCATCTTGATTAAGTGATATTTTATGCGTTTTTGTTTATTATTACATTACTTATTTCTCTGTTTCTTGGCTGTTTTTATTTTCATACATCTACTACGAGTAATTACGGAATATGTTAATCACACATGATAAATATTACATCTACTTAAATTCATCTTCCAATGACAAAAAAGTGCAGGACTACTATATAGCTTCTGAAAATATGAATACCGACCCTACATGATGAGGCGAGGAAAGAAGATTTGGGTGCTATCGGAATCCTATAGCTAAGCATATTATGCCACTGAGTTATATTATTATCCTTGCGCAGTCCCTAATTCTGTCCATCGATCTCCGTCAGTGGATCTCGAATGTATCTCATAAAAAAGTTATCATAACACCAGGCACCCTTCGAATTCAACTCATACTTGACCAATGTTTTACATAGTAGGATTTTTACTTGCATTGAATTTTTCAGATAAGATTTGGATTTTAGATTTTTTCGCACCAATGTTTGGTGTTGCTAGTATTTCGTAATTTCGAAGGTGTACCTGCAGGGCTAGACAATGTCACTTAAGCGTTTGGCGTTAACGCTAGTCGCTAGTCGACAAAAATGTATGGACAAAACAAATGACTGTAGAAAAACCACGACATTAATTAACTAAACACGCTGTGTTTGAATAATTAACTACGCTAACTTGAACGCTCGCTGGCGTTCTCGCGAACCTTGAAGATAACTTTAGCGTACTTCGCTTGACAATTGACAGCCGACAGTATCAAACACAGCGTGTTTAGTTAATTAATGTCGTGGTTTTTCTACAGTCATTTGTTTTGTCCATACATTTTTGTCGACTAGCGACTAGCGTTAACGCCAAACGCTTAAGTGACATTGTCTAGCCCCGCTGGGTGTATAATTTTATTTTATGTAGAATTATCTATGGTTAGTATATCTTTGTACCTGCTGTGGTTGTCTATGATATCTACCATAGACCAAGAAAGTAAAATAGACAATACATACCTATTTAAAAATGATAAATAAATAATCGATTTATTTTGAAATGTTAGGAAAGAGATCCTTCTTTTTAAAAGCCTAATAACATTTTTTTAGTTACCTATGACTTTATGACGAACGTTTCTATTAGCTTGTTACGAAATTTACCAGATGAAATAGGTTACATTTTACAAAATTTGCAAGGTCGCTGAGAAATGAGAATGAAATGTGATTTTTACAGTCGATGCGTTCAGAATAAAAGGGAACAATCTGTCAAAATTATTTATGTTTTAAAAGATTACAGCTACCAATTCCCCTGAAAATTTGAGTTATTAAATGGTAGCTTATAAAATGAATGTGAAATTTTAAATTGTTGCGTAGTTTCTCTAAAATTGTTATTTTTCTAGCTCTTAATTTGAACGCACTCGCTGTCAGTCATTTTCCAGCGCCATCTGGCGATGAAATCGTCTGCCGTCTGTAAAAGAAGTCACAGCCTTCCGCGAGATCCGTGTGTTGCGGAAAATACCTTTTTGGGCGTCCGACCACATGTGTGAATTGTGAACAAAATACGGTTCTTTAGTTATTTTCAGGTGTAAAACATCATTTACAGTGGTATTCGTGCACGAAATCGGCAGCTGCGAGCCGTTGGTGGCGTCTGGTGTGCTTAAAAAGTTGGAACGGGACGGCGGAAGTGAATTTTTTGGATGTAAATACGGTCGATCCAGGGTCAATCTGGTGTGAATTTTGTACTGCGCGCATATTTGTTTCTGTTATAGTTCGGTGGAACGTGGGATATACTGCTGTTCGGCGGCTGTGACCTTCGTGTGTTGTGCGATAGTGAATTCCGTGGGTCCGACCCGCACCATGCCGTGTTGCTAATAGGCATGGCCGCGCGCTCGTGATCCGGTCGGGGCGCGCGCCCGGGCTTACATAACGTGCAGAGCGGCATGGCCGCGCGGGTGTCCGAGGGCGCGGGGCCCTCGTACGCGTCGGTGCTGAACTTCCGCGGCGGAGACAGCAACAAGGAGAACATCGAGAACATTGAGGTGTCGGAGGAGGTGGTGGAGCGCCCGCCGCGGCCGGACGACGAGGAGGAAGAAGGCTTCGTGCCGGTCATCTCCCACGCTCGCCGGCCGGCGAAAACCCGCCGCGAGCGCGAGCGCAGGGCTCCCCCCCGGCCCCACAAGGCGCCCCAGCCTCACTCCGAGCCGCAGCCCACTCCAGAGCAGCAGCAAGCTGACTCTCAGCCCAAGAAGTTTGTCGAGGCGCCGATACCCAAGGTTAACCCTTGGCAGGTGAGTTGTTTAACTGTAGTTAACGCATTTGCTGCAACAAACACTTTTAGGTCTTTCCTCTGGTGCGGTATGGTGTTATTACGACAACAATAAACTACCTTATGGAGCAGTTGAAGGTATATTTTGCTCTGTAATAGTAAAGAGTAATTTTTTGGCTCTGTTGAAGGAACAAGATGCAAATAAGCCTGGATGCAGTTAGCTACGGATCATTACCATATTTGTCCATTGTAAAATACCTGTGTAACTATCTCTCTCCTAATTCAATACTCTGCAAATGATTTCTTTTCCGCAAATAATGTAAGATTTTGGCTCCCACACAGAATGAAGATCGCGGACATGCTTATTATAACCCTGTATAGCAGTGAATGGGTTATACCTAAACATACAAAAAGCCATGAGTTAGACATTTGCGGCTCTCTAGTCTCACATCACTGCATATGACATGACTTCCATCTATGTTAGTCAAATGCCTGCCAATATTGGTTTGCATCATCTCTCATTAAGGATTGGTTTGCATTATAGGCAGGGATTAGGACTATCTACTGAGAATTGAGGTTTGGGTATTTTTTAAACAAGAATGACTCTATAGCTATTGCCACATACAACAGGTCTTCTTCATCTTCTTGAGAGTAAGGGTTTAGGGCTTATTCAGCATTCAGCCTGACAGTCTCCGATCTATTGTGCTTGCTCTTAGACCTAGTGTATTCTAAGGCTAGTGTATTTTCTTAAAACTTTATAAATCAATGAAAAAAACATACTAAATGCGCAATCCTGTTCTCCCGATATCTCTTACTGTGCAGGTACTCGCGTCCAACTTGAGAGAGAGAGTTTATAAAGTATTGTGCAAACTTTAGTACTAAAAAAAAATAAACAAAATAGATATTGAATTTAAACAGGTGTTATTTTGCGGAAATCCATTATTAGCAGGACAGATTAATTTGTTTTGCTATAATCCGCATCTTGAAAAGATTCTGTATGGTTCAATATGCAGGAACACTGCCCACATGAAACACCACACCCAATTTACCAACACTTTCTTCGACGTACATTTCGTCCCAACACTGGGACATCGTCGAAATTGGGAAATCGTAGAGACTCTTCTTATTGTTTACTAATGTTGCCCGCTGATTGTATCCCTGATTTACGTCACCCAATTGGAGGGCAGAATTTGCAACAATTTGCGACAACGATGAATATGTTTTTTCTTATGCAATCAGACCCCTGTTCTCTGTCTATCTGCATAGATTAGAAAGAGATAAACAAAAGTAGACAAATTATCTCTACATGCACATCCTAGACCCAGAGGATAATGGATTAGGTAGTTAAATTAGAATGTCTACTATAGTAGTGTTATTATCTCGCTGCAGACTCGGTCATAAATCATTCGAGTGTTTCGCTTTTGTTGTTCTGCAGTAATGCACAACTCAACAAAGAACAACAAAAGCGAAACACTCAAATGATTTATGACCGAGTCTGCAGCGAGATAATAACACGACTATAAAATAATACATCAGATTTATTCTTTTGTTGTACATAGTGAGTTAGTAATAGTTTTATATCAAAACCATTTAAGTGTACAATCAATATGGAGGATTGACTATTAATTGCATAAGTGTTTACCATTAGTAACACATTGTAAATATAGCCATTGAAATCCTATAAATGTTATAAATGTGAAAGTTTGTGACTTTGTATGTTTGGATGTTTGTTATTTACTCACGCCACTGCTGCTGAACCAATTTAGCATAATTTTTGAACGGAGCCAGCTTATTACCACTGAAAAATAAATTTATTTTCTTATTCTGACACCAAGTAGGAACAGGCATGGGATGGAATTTTGCTTTTACTCTGTACAAGTTAGTAAGTACTTGACTGCGATCTCACCTGATGGTAAGTGATGATGCAGCATAAGATGTTATCGTACTAACTTGGAAGGGTAAGTAAATTTACCCCAACAGTTTCTACACAGCATCGCACCGGAACGCTAAATCGCTTGGCGGTGCGTCTTTGCTGGTAGGGTGGTAACTATCCACGGCCGTAGCCACCCACCAGCCCAGACCTTAGCCAATTTAGAAATTATAAAATTCCAAAGTGGCCCATGGCGGGAATCGAACCCGCGACCTCCCACTTGATTCCGAGCGCGCCGCCACTGCTCCAGGGAGGTCGTCGATATAACATTATCCTGTCAGATTTGCTCAATACCAAAATGTAAAGCAAAGTCCTCAACAGTCAATGCTGCTGCTGGTAGCTGGTTCCCATACTTTGCTATAACTTGGGGCTATTCAAGGGTTAGATAAACAAACTCTTTAAGAGCCAGCAATTTTTTTGCAATTCCTCTGGTGCTGTCAATGTCCAAGAGCAGAGGTGATCTGTTTTTTTTATAATATGTAGGCTAGCACTTGACTGTGATCACACCTGATGGAAAGCGATGATGCAGTCTGAGGTGGAACTCCCTTGCCTAGAAGATGCCTATTCACTCTTGATTTGAAGGCACCCGGGTAGTAAGTGGCAGGAAAGACACTGCCTGGGAGGGTATTCCAGGCCTTTGCAGTGCCTATCAGGAACGGGGAATCAAACCGCTTCGTACGCGTCTTTGGTACGTCGACTATGTATTGGTGGAAGCCTTTACAATGACTTGCTGTTCTTGATCTCTTAACATCAGGTGACCCATCTGCTTGTTTGCTTGTGATCACTATAAAAAACAACTGTGCTAAGAAGTGACTGAGTCAGTTAGTCAGTCAGCATAAATGTAATCACTGTTGCTATAAATATTTCAATTCACGACGACGCGCCCCACTCTGTCAAAATCGCTTATGTTATATTCGATGTATATACATACGGAATTTGACAGAGTGGGGTGCATCATCATGGATTGAAATATCTCTACTTGCTTTAATTTGTGACTGGGATCTATGGTAGCATTATTCTTTGCTGTGTTTAGAATAATGTAGGGACTTGATGGTCAAGTAATGGCTAATGCACATTGCGACAGCATGGCAGCGGATTTCAATACTGTTCCTGAGCTAATTTAGATTAAAGTCCTGAATACATGATTTGCAGGTAGGTCACTAAAAATCGCCCGAATAGACGTTCAGCCCGTTAACGGCATACAAGCCGTATTTAAGCAATTTTGAATGAAGTTTTATTTAAAAACTATTATGTATTTTTGGGTCTTTAATCTAAAACCGCTTAAAAGCAGAAACACGATTGGATACAATTTTCTCGATAGAAAGTTCTCCCAAAAGTTGCTCCAAAATCTCAGTTCTTCTAATTTTTATCGGAAACTACAATTGATGTAATTGCAATTTTGGTTTTCATGTGTCGGTAATAATAATATCAAAAAAGAAAACCCTTAGAAACTGATTTTTGATAACTCGCTTAGTTTTTGAGTAATTAGGTCAAAGGTCGTCTTTCTGTTATATTCTTCCGCGACGCTGCATGTCGCACCTACCAACGTATCCGTGAGAGTGAGAAAGACAAAAATAAATTCAATAAATTCCCTTAATCACGTCACCAAAAATTCTAGGAGTGGACGTAGGACCTTGATACTTCTCAATGATGCCATTTCACAATATTTTACTTTCGTTATGTCTGTCATAAACTGATACACATTCTACTTGCGTAATGTTTCTGTCGGTATGTTCGCCTTACGTGCACCGAGCTCTTGAAACGTGTTTTTTTTAATCTAGTTCCAAAGTAAGCGATAGCTTGTGTTATGGGTACTAGATAAATGATACATACATAAATTAGTATACATAAATATAATATATTGAAAAACACCCAGACTCTAGAAACATGCTCATCACACTATCATTTTCCAGTTATGGGAATCGAACCCACGACCTGTGACACAGACGGCAGGTTGCTTATACCGCTACGCCATTTAGGCGTCACGTGATTTTTCATACGCCGCATAAAATGGCCGTTTTTGACGAAAAGAAGCTATCAATTCGGCTTCTAAGTTGTAACAGTACTGCACACTCTAAAAAAACTTCACATAGACATAATTTACCGACACGTTTGAAAAAAAAGCTGATTTGAAATCAGAAGAATGGGCAAGAAACTCGGCATTTGCTGTATTTTAACTCTCTGGTTTGCAGGTTTCCTCAAGTAAAATACCCATATTAAGGTTATGGTGCTTTTATTTTACTTTCATTAGGTAATTAGGTAATTTAATTGGTAGTATAATATATGTCTTAGTATACATTCAACCCGCGTTATTGCGTAGCGGTACATTTGCCTTTCGTGCGCCGCGCTCTTGACTCATCATCATCTCAGCCTGCGGAAGTCGACTGTTGAACATAGGCCTTCCCAAGCGCGCGCCGCCACACCCTGTCCTCAGCCTTCCTCATCCAGCCGCTTCCCGCCACCCGCTTTATATCATCGGTCCAGCGGGCTGGAGGTCGCCCCACACTACGCTTACTCGTACGCGGTCTCCACTCCAGGACTTTCCTGCTCCAACGGCCATCGCCCCTGCCACAAGCGTGATGTGCCCATTGCCACTTCAGCTTGCTAATGGTTTTGGCTATGTCGGTGACTTTGGTTCTCCTGCGGATCTCCTCATTTCTGATTCTATCACGCAGGGAAACCCCTAACATAGCCCTCTCCATAGCGCTGAGCGACCTTGAATTTGTGGATCAAGCCGCTTGTTAGTGTCCACGTTTCAGCGCCATAGGTGAGGACCGGCAGGACGCTCTTGACTATATTTTATCAAATTACTAGCTGACCCGGCAAACGTGTTTTGCCATACATTTTTTTTCTCTCGAACGGAATAAATGATATCCTATGTCCGTCTCCTGGCTCTATGCTACCTCCTCACCAATTTTCAGCCATATCGGTAAAGCCGTTCTTGAGTTATAAATAGTGTAACTAAAACCGACTTTTTTTTGTAAATATATAAGATTATTATTTGATTAATGATAATTTTACTTTCTGTGTGTGTACTTAATTCGGGTTGTTTTACACAATGACGCAACTGGTTGTTGCGGTAACGGTTCAACTTTTATATCCCTGTAAATGTTTAATTAATGAATTCTTTTATGAAGCTAACGATTAAAGTGTCTACTTTTGTTATCGAGAACTGGTTTTACTCACGTTGGCTGACAATGTCTCATGACATTCTAGCTGGTTACTAACTGACGTGTAACACTGTCGATATATTAAACAGTAACACAAAGTGTCATCAATGTAACTTACCGTTACTGTACTGCACTGCCCACAGTTGGCGTTACTAGCGCAATGATCCTATCATAGGTTTCTCAATACACAAATCGCGCTCTAGATTATTATTAATAATGTCGCGGGAACATTATACACTCTACCGCCACGTTTCCGCCGCCTCGTTGCAGAGTCTGCACATGTCTGTATCTCTCAGTTTCAGGTTGTTCATGTGTCGATTTAGTCCACAGTGCCCTGTTAGTGCCCGCACTAGTATGCACAAGTTTTTCCTACTGAGGTCCAGGACCTTAGAGGCTGCTTTCCCATTGAAAGGTTTTATGGGAGCCTTTGAGTGGTTCATTCCTGTCAATTTTCTCCAACGCATTGCCAGATCGAATCGACAGTAGATTGTCAGGGTTAATTGCGCCAGGCTTTTAGGTATGCCGCAGACAGGTTCAGGTCCTATCTGCTTGCCTTTTGCACCTGTTCTTGCAAGTTCATCGGCCTTTTCGTTGCCGATGATCCCTGTGTGACCAGGAACCCATCGTAGAATTACCTTGTTGTTTGCGGCCAGGGCATTCAGTGTTCGCCTGCAGTTCTCGACCAGCTTGGAGTTAAGTTTCTCCGAAGACAAGGCCGATCTTGGCTATCCGAATGGATATACGTTCACATTCTAGTAAGGCAATTTTCTGAAAAGACCGGAGCAAAATTAGGCGTCTCACGAAAGGCTACCCGGCCGTGTTTACGGGTCAATAGTTTCTACTTGAGCCACATTATCTAGATTCTAGACTAGAATCTAGACATGCCTAACTCATTAGGTATTATTTCTGCTAAATAAATATGTAGGCCTTTACGATACACGGCTATAATAATAATGTTATAATATGCACCGATAAGAAACCTCATGTTATGGGCATCTGAACGATTTACGTAAACCTTTTTCGTACAAACAAACAGTAGCGCCATCTGTCAAAATTCTATAGGTGGCTGCTGAGCGAACTGCAGCGTGGCCTTACGGTTTGTGGCAAAACAAGCATTTGCACCGATAATCTGGCGACATTTTTTGCACCGTCCGCCCTGTCCAGGGTATATACCTATTCATTTATGTACATATATTAATTTTTTTTATAACAGTATAGGCTAACGCTTGACTGTGATCACACCTGATGGAAAGTGATGATACTGTCTAAGGTGGAACGCGTTTGCCTAGGAGATGCCTATTCACTCTTGATTTAAAGGCGCCCGGGTTGTAAGGGACAGGAAAGACAGTGCCTGGGAGGGTATTCGAGGCCTTTGCAGTGCGCATTTACTTCATTTTTGTTTAGGGAAGATCAATTATTAAATCTGGGAAACTGAAGATTCCCAGATTTGGATTATTTGGTCTGTATGGAACCAACTTTTAAACGATGGGGCGTACACTTGACCCAGTTTCGCGAGACGTCCGAGCCAAATCACAGGAGTAACGAGTAACGTACGAATCATGATAGTTGAACCAAATCCAAGTGGTGCGCGTAACGTGACCTACAGAATTGGTGGTGCAATTCTGTATTAGACTCCAATTTTTTGACGTGATAACTTTTAATAAATTGATGAACACCAGCAACGCACATGAAAAATAGTAACGTTCCGCGTAACGTTTCACCTGAGCCTGTGCGTGCAAGCGAGAGCGCGCAACAAGCGATAGAGAGGCACGATAAAACAAACGATAGAGAGGCCAATTATTATGACGTTATCACGTAAATCTATCGTCCGTAACCGACTTTACAGACAACCAATTTTTTATGAATTTATTATAAACTAGGGTAAAAATAATGATGTTTAAACTGAAAAGACAAATGAAATCAAACAAATAACAAAAAAATTATAAGCTTTTAAACATTTCTGATTAGACGGTGACAGCGACATGTTATTGTGACTTACATCTTACTAATGCCATTGTAGCTTCGTGCGGTTTTATACAAATTTTTTTTTATGCGAGAAAGAGCTACTTATAGCAGATTTTAATATTTTTTCAGTGTATACGTCATTATTTTTATCCTAGTTTATAATAAAGTAATTTATAGTAATTTATATCCTAGTTTATAATAATTTGATCAATTTCTAAAGTAGTGTACCTACCTAATACTCGATCTGGGGACACGGTAGTGTCCCCGCCAGACGAGTCAAGCGAAGCGCGAGGGCACTACCTATCTTTTCTCGAAGTGTTTCGCCGTATTTTTAAACCCTTATAACTTAGGCCAGAATTATTCCAGATAATCAAAATTCTCGGGAAATGATGTTGCCGGTGAACTTATTAAACGTATAAAGTTTCAATATCACAGGTCTTATACTTTAGATTTTATTGACATCTGAAAACCCCAGATTTCGTCACTGACTGACTGACTGACTCACTGATGATCATCAAAATTCCTAGGTACTTCCTGAAGTCCTAGAAAGCTGAAATTTGGTATGTAAGCTGGAATTAGTACACAACCAACAAAAAAATTCCAAAAGTTGGAAATTTAACCCCCCAACCCCTTAAAATAGGGGATGGAAGTTTGTATGAAACCACGGCAAATATTGATGCTAGAGGTCTCAAAATTGATGTAGGGACTCTTCGTAATAAACAATTAAACACGTGTTTCAGGATTTTTAGTAAATCACCCCACATCCATCAAATTAGGGGGTTGGAAGTTCGTATGGGGGGATGGAAGTTTGTATGAAACTACGGCAAATATTGATGCTAGAGGTCTCAAAATTGATATAGGGACTCTTTGTAATAAACAATTAAATACGTGTTTCAGGATTTTTAGTAAATCACCCCACATCCATCAAATTAGGGGGTTGGAAGTTCATTTGGGGGGATGGAAGTTTGTATAAAACTACGGCAAATATTGATGCTAGAGGTCTCAAAATTGATATAGGGACTCTTCGTAATAAAAAAATAAATACGTGTTTCAGGATTTTTAGTAAATAACCCCACATCCATCAAAATAGGGGGTTGAAAGTTCGTATGGGGTTTCCCATACGTATATAGATAGGTACAAACTTAATTTCATGTTAGATATCTGCTAGTATACATCTGGAAAAACACGTAATTTTTTTTGGTAATTATAAGCGCGATTCCAGTGCCTAGTGGCCAAGCGCCTAAGTGCCAAGTGCCCCGTGCCCAGTAATATCGCACGTTTCAAGCCCAAGTTCCATGCATGTCATGTTTAACAAGCCGAGTTTCACTGCATGTCGAGTGACCAGGATCCAGCGCTCAATGACAAGAACCCACATTGAACCGAGTGTCTAGTGCCCAGCTGAGCTGTCAAACGTGCCAAGCGTCAAATCTCTCTGATTTTGAAGAGCGTTTAGCGCATAAATACCTGCTCAGTGCCCAAACGGACGCGTCAAGCCCAAGTTACATACAGGCCCCGTCCAACGAGCCCAGCTCTCAGTTCCCAGTGCCCAGGGTGAGATGAGTACCCAAGGCCCAGTGCCCAGTACCCACAGTTAGCCGTCGGGCATGCCAAGCGTAAATTATGTGGATTTTAACAGCGCCCCAACGTCAGTGTGCCCAGTATCATAGTACACGCGGCAAGCCCGAATTCCCGTACCAAGCTCCGCGTGTTCATTGCCCAGAGTCCAGTGCTCTGTGACCAAAATGGGTTGTCAAGCGTGTCAAGCGTCAAATTTGAATTTCAAGAGCGCCTCAGCGCCCAACGAAAATAAAGACTAAGTATAAATAAAACAATAGTTAAACCCTAATAAACACACAAATCTCACCGATACCTTCCGTAGATTTTTAATGGATAACAAGTAGTCTGTGTTAGTCCAGGATATAATCAGTCTACATTTTAAATTTCAACCAAATCAGTTCAGTGGTTGTGTTGTGATTGAGTAACAAACATCCAAACTTTCATTTGTATCTGACTTTGCGTTTTAATAGGTAAAATTTGAAGTTAGAAATTGAAATTTGGATCTATACATTACGTTTAATTATCATTCTATCTTGATAAATGTAAAATTAGTTTCACTTTCGGTAGGCCAAAACTACTAATTTAAATCCACTATAAGTTTTTTAAATTTTCAGAATATACTTCTAAGCAAAGTACGTATCTACTCGTAATAAAAACATATTAGAGAGTGAGCTGTGAAAAGAGGCGCACCTGAAGTGCAAGAAATACACAAAAAAAAAAGAAAAATTAAGTTAATAAAAAACATTGTTTTAAAAAACTTACAAAAAGAAATGAAATCCCAACAAAAACATTATCATGTATAATGTTGCCAGACGAGCATATGGCTCAAACTGTCAAAAAGTTATCAGATCTCATGTAGGGCAAGACTTCTGACTTTATACACCCTTAAATACAAGCTCTAACTTCACAAACTCTACACTTTAGTTACAATAATGTCTTTACCGTTTGGCTACCGTTACATTGGGCGTAAAATCAAAAATTTATTCACTTTTCAGTACTCTGTAAGTTTTGTTAAATCAAAATTTGAAATCAGGAAAATGATTTTGGTGGGATACATTTTTCACTTTACGCCCATGTGACGGTAGCCAAACGGCCAAGACATTATTGTAACTAAAGTGTAGAGTTTGTGAAGTTAGAGCTTGTATTTAAGGGTGTATAAAGTCAGAAGTCTTGCCCTACATGAGATCTGATAACTTTTTGACAGTTTGAGCCATATGCTCGTCTGGCAACATTATACATGATAATGTTTTTGTTGGGATTGTAATTTGTAAGTAAAGACTCAACTGGTCAAGACTATTTGCGGTGTTAAGTGATAAGCATGCCCATGTCAGATGCAGTGCGTGCCATAATTTTGCATTGCAATATCATACGACGCACTGCACTGCGCTCATCACCCTGAGATATCAGTTAGTTCTTTGCCCAATAATCACGTCGGCGTACAGTGCAATTCAAACTGTAGCATTACAATTATGAAGGGGAATAATTTGAAAAGTATAGAATTATTTTATCTTATCAAATTACTTTAAATATAAATATATATACGGGACATTTTACACATCGCAATCCAGCCCCAAAGTAAGCCATAGCTTGTGTTATGGGTACTAGATAACTGATAATTATACATACATACTACTTAATATACATAAATATAATATATTGAAAAACACCCAGACACTGGAAAATATTCATGCTCATCACACAAACATTTACCAGTAGTGGGAATCGAACCCACGACCTCCGACGCAGACGGCAGGTTCACTACCGCTACGCCATTCGGTCGTCGTCTTTAGTATCTAGAGAACTTATTGAAACCGAAAAAGCAATTTTGAATGAAGTTTTATTTAAGAACTATAAAGACAATTGCTTAAAAATTTAAACGACATGTATTTTGGGTCTTTAATCTAGAATCGCTTAGAAGCAGAAACACGATTTGAATAAAATTTTCTCAATAGAAAATTCTCCCAAAAGTTGCGCCACAATCTCAGTTCTTCTAATCTTTATCGGAAACTACATTGGATGTCATTGTAATTTTTGTTTTAATGTGTCGGTAATAATAATATCCAAAAACGCTTAGAAACAGATTTTTGATAACAGGCTTAGTTTTTGAGTAATTAGGTAAAAGGTCGTTTTTCTGTTATATATTCTTCCGCGACGCTGCATGTCGCACCTACCAACGTATCCGTGGGAGTGAGAAAGACAAAAGTAAATTCAATAAATCCTCTTAACATGAGATGAACGTCTTTCTTCGTCTCTTAAAATAGATCCCGTTTTTACCTGTCATCGATTTTCCCGCGCCCCGTTCTAAGGTCGCACCCCGCAAGGTCACTGTGGAAATTCGACGTAGATTCTGAATGATATTACTGTCTGTACTAGACGCTACGCACTTTAAAGTTTGCGGGTGAAATAGTGGTGAAATATTAATTATTGATTCATCAGTCGCATTGTCGTTCGCCAAAATTGGCCCCCAAAGTTATTTCTTTGTTTTATATTTTTCACAAATATCAAAAAAGATACCCCTAGCGCTACCGGTTTAGTTGGCCGACTTTAAAAATTTAAACCGCTTATATTAAATTAGTATTATAGCCTACTATACACTATTAAATGGTACCTATTACTAGCTGACCCGGCTCTCAAATATCGTTCAGGCGATGGTTCAGAGCGGGATAGCGTGGAATGCCATTGCCAACTTTTGCAAGGAGGTGATACTTGCAAAGGAGGCGGCGTAGCGCGAGAGGGAACATCAGGCGGAACATCCCTCTCGCAGGAGACGCACCGAGCGCTGGAGGATATAGGGACAACCCTCCACCACCCATGGCCCAATCAACCTCGCGGTTATGGGGGCCGAGACGCGGGAGGGCGCCCGTTCGGTACTTGCTCTTGGCGTGTTCCCGGGGCGCCTTCTTGACTCCCTACAAGTTGTTTCCTCTGGCTCCTTGTTCCTATGAACTCTTTCTCCCCATTCTGGGGCAGGACGATACAAAATACGGACTCGTCGCGCCGGCGCTGGAGGATAGATACCTCCGGCCTCCATGAGTTGCCGGCCTGCGGGTGATGGACGTTAGGGGCCGTCCGTCACTCAGGTGGTTGGTCGAGATTTGGCGGGAGCGCGGTGAATACGATAGTGAATCTCGTACTCCCGCCAGCAGGTTTGTCGAAGGAACAGACAGTTTTAAGTGGGCGCAAACCCCACATAACCCCTTCGCTTCCCCTGTCGAATGCGTTAGGCATTTTCTGTCTATAAAAAAGCTGACCCAGCAAACGTTTTGATCGTCCAGTCAAAAATAGTAATCGTTCTATTCTCAGATCTATAGCGAATATTATGCGTCATTGTACACACAAAAAAAATATAATAAAAATCGGTCTAGCCGCTTCGGAGGAAAATACTGAAATGGGCAAAGCACTTTAAATACCAAACGCCAATACCTGTATTGTACTAACCATGTATGTATGTGTTTCCGCAAACAAGCGATGATTATTGTTTGGCAGCTTTATTAAATGTACTTATAATTACTATATTAATACAGTATGTCATGTGCTAATGTACAATGAATGAATTCAATATTTCTCTCATCGCGCGACAGATATCGGTGATGTAAACTTGACCTACATCACCCATCTTCAAGTTGTATCGAACACTAGCTTCGCCTCGTGATTTTGGCCGTCAATCCCGCGGGTACTACGGGGATTTATATTAACTGAACCCCACGATACAGATCGCCTAGTGTGGGGTCCACAGAATATCAATAAAGAGGCAAATATCGATATTCCCATGTTATAGGTAAACCGCCTCCCAACCGCTTATGACGACCTCCCTGGCGCAGAGGCGGCGCGCTCGGATTCGAGTGGAAGGTCGCGGGTTCGATTCCCGCCACGGGCCACTTTGGAATTTTATAATTTCTAAATTGGCTCAGGTCTGGTCTGGTGGGAGGTTTCGGCCGTGGCTAGTTACCACCCTACCAGCAAAGACGCAGCCAAGCTATTTAGCGTTCCGGGGCGATGCTGTGTAGAAACCGTTGGGGGTAAATTTTCTTACCCTTCCAAGTTAGTACGATAACATCTTAGACTGCATCATCACTTACCATCAGGTGAGATCGCAGTCAAGTACTAACTTGTATAGAATAAAAAAAAAAGCTATAAACTTGACCCTGCTGATGGTCTGCGGGACGCGGGGCGGGTGATGCGATTGGCTATAACGATACGGCAGCGCTGTCCGCGGACAGTGACAGACTAGCTCATTGGTTGAGTGACTCCCGCTCCGGGACTCACTCAACCGGCCAAACCCATTGGCCAAATTTTGGTAGTCATTTTCCCCTCTTTATGAGGATAAAGTCGGTGGATAACGTTTGTATCCCATGCAAGTGCAGGTGGTAGGGATGGGGCATGTTTCTACGGTGACCATACTTATTATTGCAACTATAAACTTTACCCTCTTGATGGTCTGCGGGACGCGGGGCGGGAGTCGCTCAACCAATCAGCAAGTCTGTCACTGTCCGCCGGCAGCACTGACGTATCGTTATAGCCAATCGCATCGCCCGCCCCGCGTCCCGCAGACCATCAGGAGGGTCATGTTATATAGCGGTTTACGTATAAGTAATTGAAACTTAATTTCATGCTTGCCCAACGCTATCAGAAGTAAGTCGATATAATTGTCGCGGTGTATAAATTGATAAATTCTAAGCTGCACGCCTGTTGGCAGTTCACTCGAGTATCCAATTCGTTATCTAGGATTAAATACGTTATAAGCTGCATTATCTAAATGTTATCGTGTTTATTATCTTTATATCGAAGCCACTTTTGAGCGGATTCGTTGCGTACGCGTTTGGATTAGCTGTCATTTAGATATTTGGAGTTAACTCCATTACAAGTTAGTACTTGTGTGCGGTCTTCGATAGATGGCGTAACAAGTACAATAACACACACTGACGGAGTTTTTGACGAGCGTTCTATAAATACAATTTCTGACGTCATACACTCGGACCACAGATTTGTTAGTTATGGCACAGAACACTAAATAGTACCAGAAGGTTCACTCCGCACGATTATTGAAAGAAATAGCGACTCTAGCGCTGACACAAAAAGTGCAATTCAGTTCGCAATAGCGCCTGGCCCCGCCCTCAAAATCGACACGCAACAAACGCAATGTTGTGGTTTCTTTCTATCGCCTAACTTTATCTCTTACGACGTTCTAGGGATGCCGTAGTCAGACGGCGCGTAAAATAGACCGTACAGAACTAGCGCGTGCAACCCGGCCCGCGAGCGGCAACCATGAGGTCCGGACCCGTACTTGTAGCCGGGACGGCCACGTGATAAGTCAGACTGGCCTGGTTATGGTGGTTCGTAGCTATATTGGGTTAATATCGGTCCAGCAGTATGAGACTACATCAACTCTTTCCCAAAATGATGTAAGGCATTTTTGGCATATGACCACTTGATTACGTGCTTCATGCTTGCCAGTATAATTGTTAAATGACAAGCGTAGTGGTATAGGAGCTAGCATCGTTTTCGAGAAAGAATTTTAGGTGAGCTGATTTTGTGATATGTTGTCTTTCTTGCACTTTCGGTTAGAGTCTCGGTCATCTGGCTGGCTGAAGCCGTTGCGTTCATTAGTGCGCATCCTATGTGCAGCTTACGCGTCCACAATGTTATTAGTAGCCCCGACAACATTGGTATAAACATTGTGGAGGCGTAAGCTGCAACACCTGGACAGACGTAGGATGCGCACTAAAAAACGCAACGGCTACTGCCAGCCAGATGGCTCAGACTCTAACCGAAAGTGCAAGAAGGACGACATATCACAAAATCAGCTCACCTAAAATTCTTACTTTTCAAACGTCGCGTTGCTAGCTCCCGTACCATAGGGGTTTTCTAATTTTTTAATTGGATTATTTATAGAAGATCACATTGATGATACGGCACTCTTGCAGGTTCAAGGCGTTCTTGAAGTTTTACGCGACTTGCTGTGCGTACGAATATGTCATGTATATTGGCAGCGTAAATGATAGGTATATGAGTGAAATTACCATAGCACTGGCTCGCGTCCAGCGTGACGTACACTGCATGTCAACGCCTGTGTGACGTCACGTGACCTTCAGGGGAGCTGACTTGCTGATTGTGGAGCTAGAGAACTGACTGACTGATCTGTCTACGCACGGCTGTTTAGGGTTCCGTACCCAAGGGCTGGTACTCAGAAATGAGGAGATCCGCACAAGAACCAAAGTGACCGACATAGCTCAACGTGTCGCAAAACTGAAGTGGCAATGGGCGGGGCACATAGCTCATAGGAGCGATGGACGTTGGGCACCTGTAGGCTACTCACGCACACACAACCATCATTCTGCACACAAACACATACAGAATACAAAATCACATTCGCACCATAAACATACATACACATTTTTATATAGGTAAAGTCATTTTCATGAAAGAAGTCCCCCAGACGCAGCACTGTACTCGCGTGACATTGGCATTTTTTGGCAACTTTTGGCATCGTAAACAATCTTTAAAATGCACTAAGCTAGTTAAAAACTCACAAAAATCTACCACAACAAACCGAACTTGATAACATCGACGAACGACAATATGACCGACCTGTAAAATTTAGTTCAAAAAATCACCGCGGGACTTCTTTCATGAAGAGGACTTTATATATAAAATTTACAAGCATACTCGGGTGAAACCTCACGGCCGTGCCACGAGGCGAGTGACCTGCCGAAATTTGCTGAGTGCGCTCTATGCACATTGCACAATGCCGGCAATCGCCAGTCGCTACCTTAATACGCCCGATCATATTGCAATGTACACCTTTACCGCGAATTAATTATAAGTTTTCTGTGTGCGTAATAAAAATTTAATAAGTCAGAGCCGCTTTCTTTCGCTAACCTTCTGATCATAGAAAAGGAACTGGGGATATCACCTTAACCTAAAATCCCACAGCACCCAAGGTGCTGGAATGGCGGCCACGCACCGGGAAGCTCAGTGTCGGCAGACCCCTCACCATGGTCGATTGGTCGATTGGTCATCGAATTTTGGTCGATGGTCCAGAGGTCGCAATATTACTCTACTTGTATATAAAAAAAGAATCATCAAAATCGATTCGCCCAGTCAAAAGTTATGAGGTAACAAACATAAAAAAAAACATACGCGTCGAATTGAGAACCTCCTCCTTTTTTTGAAGTCGGTTAAAAATAGTAGTGGGGTATTATTTGGAATTCTGACATAGCTGCATCATCTCGCTACGTTATATAGATAATAGTACGGAACCCTTTGTGCGGTTCCGTTTAACCTTTGGGCACGGAACCCCAAAAACCAAAAAGCGTCTCCCATCTCGAAAGTCCAAACTTTTATCTAGAATTTGATAAACGAAAGTTTGGCGCACGAAAATTTGTGAAAATCGAGTTAGCGGTGTAGATGTGAAAAGATGTTAGACAGACAAAAGTTACAATCGCTTGTGTAAATTGTAATATCGGTTTGGATTCAATGCGCACTAGCGCCCCCTCCCCCCACCACCCGCGCCCTAAAAGGGCAAACGAAGTGCATCTGCTCTTGGCTCTACCCCTGCGCGGTAACGGCGGACGATGAGGGCGCCCTTGACATTACGTGAAGGGGACAACTGAGGGGCCTTGCACTCGCCGTTGTAGGCTAGGAGACCACGCCCACAAGTGTTGAGGAACAGATCAAAACTTTTTTTTGACGTGACAACGTCTTATAAATCGATAGAGCCGGCTGCACGCACAAAAAACATAACTCATCCGGCGTTACCGGCGTTACCTCGCTCTGAGGCGTTCCATGTAAGGCTTGAAGTGCAAGCGAGAGTTGTCACGTTCAACTATCGTCAGTAAACCGACTTTACAGACAACCAATTTTGACGTGACAACGTCTTATAAATCGATAGAGCCGGTTGCACGCACGAAAAAACATGACTCATCCGGCGTTACCTCGCTCATGCGGCGTTACCGGCGTTACCTCGCGAGCGCGGAACGAGCGACAAAGAAGACGTTGTCACGTTCAACTATCGTCAGTAAACCGACTTTACAGGCAACCAATTTTTGACGTGACAACGTCTTATAAATCGATATAGCCGGTTGCACGCACGAAAAAACATGACTCATCCGGCGTTACCTCGCTCAAGCGGCGTTACCGGCGTTACCTCGCGAGCGCGGAACGAGCGACAAAGAAGACGTTGTCACGTTCAACTATCGTCAGTAAACTGACTTTACAGGCAACCAATTTTTTTACATTATTATAGTAGTGTTATTATCTAGCTGCAGACTCGGTCATAAATCATTCGAGTGTTTCGCTTTTGTTCTGCAGTAATGCACAACTCAACAAAGAACAACAAAAGCGAAACACTCGAACGATTTATGACCGAGTCTGCAGCGAGATAATAACACTACTATAGTACCTTGCGTTTGGCGAAAAGTGGGGGTGCCATCTTCTGTCTGTACATAGTCTACTGTTATTCAAGTTATCGCCACACGGCGCAGGATGACTTTTTGTTAGTCAATTGTAATTAGTCATGATGACATTCATTTTTCATTAGGTACGTGACAAATCAATAAATAAGTTTAAAAAAATTGGTTGCTGTAAAGTCGGTTTACGGACGATAGATTTACGTGATAACGTCATAATCTCTATCTCTCTATCGTTTGTTTTATCGTGCCTCTCTATCGCTTGCACGCACACTCTCAGATGGAACGTTACGCGGAACGTTACTATTTTTAACTAAACCAGGCCAGTCTCACTTATCACGTGACCGTCCCGGCTACAAGTAGAGTTTCGGACCTCAATATTTCAGATGGTTGCCGCTCGCGGGCCGAGTTGTACGCGCTAGTTCTGTACGGTCTATTTTACGCGCCGTCTGACTACGGCAGCCCTAGTACGTCGCAAGTGATAAAGTTAGGCGATAGAAAGAGACCACAACATTACGTTTGTTGCGTGTCGATTTTGAGGGCGGGGCCAGGCGCTATTGCGAACTGAATTGCACTGTTTGTGTCAGCGCTAGAGTAGCTATTTCTTTAAATTATTGTGCGGAGTGGACCTTCTGTACCTGTACTATTTAGTGTTCTGTGACTAAACTAACATTATTAATAATTATTCACTTGGATTTTGGGAAGTTCGCCAATGCCGCGATGTATTACTGACCGTAGTGCCACTACTGACTCCAACGCTCGTTCAGAGTCCCAGACACCACCACGCGCAAAATCCATGGTTCCCGCGGGATTTGTTAAAAACCATCGTCGCCTTGGCTATCGGCTCTTAGACTATAATGAGATGACAAAGTTATGTAATTTAAGGGTTCCTTTTATAGGCGGTTCGCGATACATCGCACTTCCTGCCACTTGTATTTTGCATGCCTTCAAAGGATAACCAATAGGAAGCTGGTCTTTTACTGACGCAGCGAAGTTGGTTATGGCGAAAAAAAAACTAGTCTACCCGCAGAATTGAAATTTCATTGGGAATTTTAAAATGCTACCCTATTGCTAAGACTCCGCTGTCCGTCTGCCTGACTGTCTGTCCATCTGTTACCAGGCTGGCAGGCAGGCAAAATTCAAATTTTATCTAGATTTTTAAAACGGAACCCTATTGTTAAGACTCCGCTGTCCGTCCGCGTGTCTGTCTATCCGTTTGTTACCAGGCTGGCAGACAGGCAAAATTCAAATTTTATTTGTTTTTTTTTTTAAATGGGACCCTATTGCTAAGACTCCGATGTCCGTCCGCGTGTCTGTCTGTACGTCTGTTGCCAGGCGGTATCTCTTGTATTTTGCATGCCTTCGAAGGATAACCAATAGGAAGCTTTTGCAAACTCTCTGGTGTCTCTGGTCTCTGATGCTCTACCTATATACTTAAAATGGACCCTATTGCTAAGACTCCGCTGTCCGTCCGCCTGTCTGTCTGTCCGTCTGTTACCAGGCTGGCAGGCAGGCAAAATTCAAATTTTGTCTAGATTTTTAAAACTGGACGCTATTGCTAAGACTCCGCTGGCCGTCCGCGTGTCTGTCTGTACGGCTGTTGCCAGGCGGTATCCCTTGTATTTTGCATGCCTTCAAAGATAACCAATAGGAAGGTTTTGACGAACTCTCTGGTGTCTCAGCGGGGCTAGACAATGTAACAGTCGTTTAGCGTTCACGACAGTTGATAAAAATGTATGGACAAACCACGTGACTGTAGAAAAACCACGTGACCGAATGAAAACAAATGAAAGCAGAATCTACTTTATGCTTAGCGTTGTTCACTGTCGGCTGTCAATTGTCACGCGAAGTACGCTAAAGTTATCTGCAACGTCTGCGAGAACGCCAGGGAGCGTTCAAATTGTCGTAGTCGAATTTCAAAAAAAGCGTGTTTTCCTCTATTCGGTCACGTGGTTTTTCTACAGTCACTTGTTTTTTCCATACATTTTTATCTACTGTCGTCAACGCTAAACGACAGTTACTTTGTCTAGCCCTGCTGGTCTCTGACGCTCTATCTATCTACTAAAAATGGACCCTATTGCGAAGATTCCGCTGTCCGTCCGCCTGTCTGTCTGTCCGTCTGTTACCAGGCTGGCAGACAGGCAAAATTTAAATTTTATTTGTTTTTTTTTAAATGGGACCCTATTGCTAAGACTCCGATGGCCGTCCGGCTGACTGTGTGTCAGTCTGTCACCAGGCTGTATCTCTTGAACCGCGATTTTTTTTAAATGTAGCTTTCGCTTGAAGACAATGTATAATGGAAAGCAATGATAAGGTCTAGGGTGGAGGTGGAGCGTGTTTGCCTAGAAAATGCCTATTCAGGTTTTTTTTTATTCTATACAAGTTAGTACTTGACTACGATCTCACCTGGTGGTAAGTGATGATGCAGCCTAAGATGTTATCGTACTAACTTGGAATAAGGGTAAGTAAATTTACCCCCCAACGGTTACTACACAGCATCGCACCGGAACGCTAAATCGCTTGGCGGTGCGTCTTTGCTGGTAGGGTGGTAACTAGTCACGACCGAAGCCTCCCACCAGACCAGACCTGAGCCAATTTAGAAATTATAAAATTCCAAAGTGCCCCGTGGCGGGAATCGAACCCGCGACCTCCCACTCGAATCCGAGCGCGCCGCCACTGCGCCAGGGAGGTCGTCGCTTCTCTTGAAGGCAGCAATGTGAATATGAAAAATGCGAAGGGGAAGTTCGGGATTGTATAATTTGCAAATTGACTCAGTTACAGTGGATGGCTTCGGCCGCGGCTGGTGGCTATGACCACATGGACTGAGGACGTGACTTGAGATAAATAATTCTTAATTTCATTATCACTATATTTGATAAGCATTAATTATTTATACATTATTATAATCGTTCAGAAATGTGTTATTTAATTTTTCTTTTATAGGCTTTAACATTTCATTAATGTTTTAATCGATTTAGCTGTTGTTAATTGGAGAAATTATGTAACTCTACGCGTTATCAACAGTGGGTATAATAATACCCAATAACGCTTAGTAACAGATTTTTGATCACTCGCTTAGTTTTTGAGAAATTAGGTAAAAGGTCGTTTTTCTGTTACATTCTTCCGCGACGCTGCATTACGCACCTACCAACGTATCAGTAAGAGTGAGAAAGACAAAAATAAATTCAGTAAATCCTTTTAAGTTACGCACAGAATGACATTTTTAATACGGTTTGTGTATATGTAAATTTAACGCGAAAGGGCCCGTGATAAACAGTATAAAAATAGATTAGTTGGACTTCTTCCAATGTTAGCGCTCCCAGCTGATTAGAGCTGTGATGAAATACCAAACAATAATAGTGTAGTTTACTGTTTAGTTGCTTTAAACCACGGGTCTTCAAACTTTGAAGCATTTGATTTGCGAGTTTGATTCCTCGTTCCTGATACGCACTGCAAAGGCCTGGAATACCCTCCCAGGCAGTGTCTTTCCTGCCACTTACAACCCGGGTGCCTTATCAAATCAAGAGTGAATAGGCATCTTCTAGGCAAGCGCGTTCCACCTTAGACTGTATCATGACTTCCCCACCACACACACACACCATCAGGTGTGATCACAGTCCAGCGCTAGCCTATATAGTATAAAGAAAGCACTAGGGCAGTGTATTATAAATAAATAAATAAAAAATATGAGGACATTACACATAGGTATCGCAATCTAGTTCCAAAGTAAGTATTGAATAACACCCAGACACTGGAAAACATTCATGCTCATCACACAAACATTTACCAGTAGTGGGAATCGAACCCACAACCTCCGACGTAGACGGCAGGTTCGCTACCGCTACGCCAATCGGTTGGCAAATTACTGCAGCGGCCAGCAAAAGAGGCATTTATTTACGCATGTAGGCCGAGGCAGCGCCGAGGCACACATGCGTGAGTATACACATGCCTGGTTGTGGCCAAACTTGTGTAGTACTTTTCTCAAACGATGCGTATGCGCGGAAACTAAGTAGTACTGGTGGGAGACTTCGGCCGTGGCTAGTTACCACCCTACTAGCAAAAACGCGCCATTGGGGTTCGAAGTTAGTACGATAACATCTTAGGCTGCATCATCATTTACCATCAGGTGAGATCGCAGTCAAGTATTAACTTGTTTAGAGTAAAAAAATATTTAATCGACACTGCACCATACAATGTTATTGTACATGTCATATTATGTGTGTGTCAATGTATGAGGTGTGTAAAGGTAAACATCGGATAATGAGTGCGGCCTTGACTGAATAAACGGCTAAACGTGGAAGTGCAGAGCGCCTAACTTTACAGCTGTGTACATAAAATTAAGGTACAAGCTAAAGTTGTTGCAGGCTGTTGGAGATGTCGAGGTTTTAAACTTCTCGGGTAAAATATTTATCCCCTTTTACAGTTTTCACCAATCTCAGAGCATAAGGTCGCAGGTCGCAGGTCGCAACTCAGGCTTGTCTATCGAACTGAGTTATTAGTAGTAGTAGTAGTATATTTCACGTTCAGGCTTCAAACTCCGCTGCGGCTCTGGCGTCACGCCAAAGGGGGGGCGGCAACGCACTGCGTCTGTCGGGGTTTCTGATACAGAAGTAGGTAAAAATTGGTTGCCTGTAAAGTCGGTTTACTGACGATAGTTGAACGTGACAACGTCTTCTTTGACGCGACAACGTCTTCTTCGCGTTACCTCGCGAGCGCGGAACGAGCGATCGTTCCGCGCTCGGGAGGTAACGCCGGTAACGCCGCATGAACGAGGTAACGCCGGTAACGCCGGATGAGTCATGTTTTTTTGTGCGTGCTACCAGCTCTATCGATTTATAAGACGTTGTCACTTAAAAAAAATTGGTTGCCTGTAAAGTCGGTTTACTGACGATAGTTGAACGTGACAACGTCTTCTTTGTCGCTCGTTCCGCGCTCGCGAGGTAACGCCGGTAACGCCGCATGAGCGAGGTAACGCCGGAGGAGTCATGTTTTTTCGTGCGTGCAAAAATTGGTATACACTGCTGGTTAGGACCCTGGTAGTTCGTCCGGGTAGGTACCACCGCGGTGTCAGTTGTTCTACCGTGAAGCAGTCATGTGTTGCTGTGTATAGGTTTGAAAGGCACTTTTCGACGACGAGATTACTGGCCACAATGAGACCTATCAACTGATGCCTCAGGATGATGAGCGCAGTGCAGTGTCACAGAATACATGATAGTATAGTACGATTCACGAAAGATGACCACAAATGGCGGGCCGCTTGCGCATGTACACTCATGAAGAAAAGACTTAAGCCAAAATAATATTTTAATATTAGTTAAATAAGACCATATTATATATTAGTTAAAATAAATAAGACCATAATATTAGATAAGTCCAAAGAGACCTAAAATATAACTTCTGCGCATGGTCATCTTTCGTGAATCATACTGTACCTAACGGTACAGAAGGTTCACTCCGCAAGATTGATTGAATGATTTAAAGAAATAGCGATTCTAGCGTTGATACAAAAAAATGCAATTCAGTTCGCAATAGCGCCTAGCTCTGACTCCGCTATGCATCTTAAGTTGTGACTTGTGGTCTTTTTCTATCGCGGAACTTTATCACTTTTGACGTACTAAGGTTGCCTCGTAATCGGGCGCACGTAGCGCGTGACCGTACAAGAACTAACGCTGGCAACCTAGCCGGCGCGCGGCGGCTGTCTGATTAGTACGTCTAGACGCTAGGTCTGTAGTTTTTTCGATCACGTGATAAGTGAGCCTGGCCTGGCAGTGTGTAGTATGATATTGCAATTTAAAGTGAAAATGAATATCTTTATTTTTCACATAGGCTTAAATTATAGGCTCTATCGAAAGTCAAAACTTCCGCCAGGTTTGGTTGAAGAACTAGCTAGAAACTCGGCACTTGCTCATTTCAAAAATGTCAATGTCATACATAAGTTGGCTGGGGCGTCGTTGAAAATAACTTTATTATAATTTAAACCGCTTAAGATCTTTGATTTGGGCCTTTGGGGGTTCGCTATTTTAGCCCCGGTCTTTTCTGGCGGAAAATTAATAGTCAATAACCATAATAATTGGCAAGATACGTCGAAGCATTCGTCATTGGATCAGCCCAAAGAGTTGCCCAACTACCGCCGGTGTGTGGTTTGACATTTTTGCTCGAGACCAGTTACTGCACTTTACACCTGCACGCGATTATGTACCGTAAGTCTATAGCAGGTGGAGCTATTATGCGTTGAACTCATTGGGGTATCGGCTAAATGGTGTGTGGTGCAAGGCAAAAGACTCGTGAGATTTGCTTGTCTTTATTCATTCGTACTAAAGACGTCTTAGCTCAGGATGAAAGGGGTTTGGCCCTTGCCCAAGCTGGCCAAGTGGACGCTGCCGCTGGTAAGCTTCATACAACTTTGAGGATATTACGGTGAAATCTCCATCATTCGTGTTGCCTCAAGATGAGGGTTTGAACCCCGGGGAGAACCGCTGACTTTTCGGAGCTATGTGCATTTGTGTAAACATCTTGAGGCAACACGAATGATGGAGATTTCACCGTAATATCCTCAAAGTTGTATGAAGCTTACCAGCACGCACTTGGCCAGCGTGGTGGGCAAAGGCCAATTCTGTTGTGCAAAATCTCTACAGCAAATTCAAATAGAGCTATCCTTTTAAAACTGCTCCCTATGGAAAAGGATAGCATTATTTTAAATTAGTTTAGTTTAGAGATTTTGCACAAGAATCGACCACATTGTTCGAGAATTTGGAGTCAAACAACTGATGACTCTGATGCGACTTTATTGTGTACTGCCAGTATCCAATATACCTGGTCTTCCGCTGGATCTTCTTCTTCTTCATTCTTGATGGTAGTTTCGCTCGTATTTTCTTCGCTCGTCTCCCTCACGCCGGCGCTTACATACCTGTCCGCTGTCCGCAGCATGGGTTTCTAGAATATTCTATGTTTACCTACACGGATTCTTCAAAGGGTGGAATTAACCAGTAATCCAATATAACTTACGTGTTAGCAAATGGTTATGGCATGGCAGTCTTTTAATTTGAGTTCCTTTACCTGAAAAGCTTGTGCATTGCACCACATACCAATGTTTTTTGATACATAAACCGGACTGCACCAATCTCGATACGCGAGCGGGTTCAAAAATTGTCCGCGCGAAAGTTGCAATGCAATTTCAAGACACTTTTTGTCGGACTACTGTGAAACCAAAATGGCGGTAATGATTTTAGTCTAGTAGTTGAATCTCTATACATGATTGCATGCGTGCCCTCGTGTGTTGAATAGTAAGAGAACCTTTAATTTGTGACGAGATATTTGTCACACGAAAATTCATTTTCATCCGCCAAGCCCGGTGCGCGATAGGCTCCGAAAAGAAACTTGGTTTCAAGAAACTTCGAACATCACAAGTTAGACAAATCCAAAAAAATGGCGGTACTTACCACATTTCTTAAAGCAGTAATGTTGCAGTATGGTTTTGACATTTTCATACTATGTTTGTATGATGCCCCTGATGATATCTCTGTATGCCCCTGATGTCCCTTCAGTGGCACGGGCCTTGGGGCACGCCTCCTTATCCGGGTGATATGTTGATTTTCTAGCACTGGTAAAGGGCTAAGGCCTCGCTATCTTGACTTGAAGCCTGCTGTATGGACGCAGATGATGGCCCCGCACTGACAGCGAAGGCGTCGCCATCTTATGTATAGGGATGTTGGGGTCAATTTGTGTTCCTCGCGCTGTATAAGGGGAAACCTTATTGAATTTTTTTCTCTATTTGTCCGCAGGTCCGCGGCGGTAGCACCGGCGCTCCGCCCCCCGCGCCCCCGGCGCTCTTGGAACAGGAGAAGCGGGCCCCTCTGCAGCCGCAGCAGCAGGGCAGGGCGCAGCTACCACCAGGTCAGTGCACTTGCCGTTCCCTCGCTCTCAGGCTACGGCTGGTCAACTAAATTTGACACACCAGGGCTTAGTTATTGAGCTAAAATATTTTTAAGCTAGACTAGTACCTACTAGTAGATTAGTACTTGACTGCTATCTCACCTGATGGTAAGTGATGATACAGGCGTTACGACTATGGCATCCATGAGAAAACACCACAAGTCTTGCTTTAGGTATGTGCGCAACGAATGGACGAAAAACTGAATATCACGCCAACCGATTTCGATGATTATATTTGGAACGAAGTTCCTTATCGCGCGTTGCGAAAGGGGGCTGGACGGAAAAAATTAAGAGTAACTTTAACCGTTTGTGCAGCGGACACTCCCGAAATTAACAGTTTCTCCCGTTTTTGCAACAGTTTTCATTGATACTCCGCTCGTATTGGTTATAGCGTGATGTTATGTAGCCTATAGCCTTCCTCAATAAATGGATAGTCATCCAAACACAAAAATAATTTTTCAATTCGGACCAGTAGTTCCTGAGATTAGCGGGTTCAAACAAACAAACTTTATAGCTTTATAATATTAAGTAGTTATATTGTTGACAGAGCCCGTACCGCCGCCACCGGCGCCGAAACCAGCTGCAGTGAAGCCGCCCAAAAATGTCAAGACCAATCCGAAGGTAGGTCGATATTTTGTTCATAATACAGCGCCGCAAACTTACCTGTTCCAGTGAGGGTGTCGCTGTTGATGATTGTGGTGGTAATGTTTCGCGCATTATTTAAATAAATATATACGGGACATTTTACACAACGCAATCTAGCCCCAAAGTAAGCGATAGCTCGTGTTATGGGTACTAGATAACTGAGAAATATACATACATAAATACAATATATTGAAAAACACCCAGACACAGGAAAACATTCATGCTCATCACACAAACATTTACCAGTAGTGGGAATCGAACTCACAACCTCCGGCGCAGACAGCAGGTTCGCTACCACTACGCCATTCGGTCGTCAAAATCGTATATTTCTTATTGCTTTAGGTAATATTTAAGCAGATAAAACTACACAACGAAGATACTAAAACAACTCACTGTAAACAACAACAGAGTAGACAGTAACTGAAAAAAAAAAACCCCCACCGTTAGTTCCAGTTTTGGCCACCGTGTCAGATAAGTTTGTGGCGCTATAAGTGAATATTATACAACATTCACAATATTATTAATTTTATTTCGGGGACAAACGGAGATTTTTGTCACCACTTGATGAAAACAAAGTGGTAAGGATGGGAACGGGGAGCATCTTTGCTAAGTACTGTTTTATAGAAAACAATACAACTTACATTAGCTAAGGAGTAGGAGACAAACGGGTTTTTTTCCATTTGTCACTTGTCATAGTCACTTGAGGAAAAAAGTGGTGACGGATGAGAACGGAAAGTATCTTTAGTAAGTACCTACTGTTTTAAAGAAAATAATACAACTAGTCCCGTCAAAATAGTCATTCAGTTAACAAAAATATGACAGACAGAATTTTGCTAAAGACCTTGAAAAGACCCAGACCTTGGACTAAGATAAATAAAGTAAGTAAGTACTAAAATTTCCCATCGATCTTCGATCTGATGTTTGCTAAAAAAAGTTATTCATGCAGTCAAGGTCAAAATTTTTGGTGTTTTTTTTTAATTTTTCTCGAAAACGGTAAGTTTCATCAAAAATATAACTTATATGTGAAAAAAATTAAATGGCAAAACAACGTTTGCCGGGTCAGCCAGTTTATTTATATTTATTTACCTTATAGTGCCACTGAAACCCCCCGAATACGATAATTATAATTATGGATTGGGATACAAAAACTGCTAAGATTTATTAGTTTCAGAGGCTGAAATTATCTCTAGGTCACTGAGCCACCGATACTATGATATCTTAGTAACAAGTATATATTTACTTATACATATATGTACTTCCAAATACATAGCAAGATAAAAAAATTGGTCAAGTGCGAGTCGGGCTCGCGCACTGAGGGTTCCGTACCATCAAGACCAATTCTCAATAGTATTAATTTTTTTTACTCTATACTAGTTAGTACTTGACTGCGATCTCACCTGATGGTAAGTGATGATACAGCCTAAGATGTTATCGTACTAACTTGGAAGGGTAAGTTAATTTACCCCAACGGATTCTACAAGCATCGCACCGGAACGCTAAATCGCTTGGCGGTGCGTCTTTGCTAGTAGGGTGTTAACTAGCCACGGCCGAAGCCTCCAACCAGACACGACAAGTAAACTAAACACCCCTGCACAGTTAATTCAAAAACAAGCAAAAAAATCACGTTTATGGTATGGGAGCCTCCCTTAAATATTTTTCTTATTGTAATTTAATAACTATTTATTTTTAAAGCAAATATGTAAATATATAATTAAATATTCTGTGAACATTTAAAGCGTCTACCTTTTACCGTTATTAATATCGAACAAAAACAAGAAAAAAATCACGTTTGTTGTGTATGGGAATATTTTTTTTTTTCTATTTTTTAGTATTTGTTGTTATAGCGGCAACAGAAATACATCATCTGTGAAAATTTCAAGTCTATAGCTATCACGGTTCAAGAGCCTGGTGACAGACAGACGGACGGACAGCGAAGTCTCCGTAATAAGGTTCCTTTTTTACCCTTCGGGTACGGAACCCTAAAACATATAAGACACTAGAGCTGTAAAAAGTTATTATAAAAATAATATCTTTATCTTATCTTGGAAGTTTCGCTCATGTTTGCCAAATTGTGTAATTTATTTCAGCTACTTGTTTTTACTACTTTCAATTTTAAGTGCTGCATTTTTTAATAGTCTCTACCAGTCCGGAGACGCATACTTTGTCAACCGAGCCTTAGGCGAGTTTTTTAAGGCATTTTAATTTTGCAAGAACAACAAACAAATAAATGTTCATGCAAAGAAAATGATTTATAAAAGGTTATGTTAGTAGAGAGCTAACTTCGCTCGGTCGACAGGTGTAATAAAATTCGATTTTAAAGTAGTCCACCTATTTCTCCAGTTCACATGGCATATAAAGTTGCTTGGGAAAAACTTTAGTGGCCACACTAGAAATAGCACCGAATGGAAACAAAATTAAATGGAAATTTATGCAGTTAAACAACTCAACCAATCGACCACATCACTAACACTAGGCCAGTTGGATTTCGAACGCAAACGCGCACGCCCGGTTACCGCGTTGCCGCGCAAATTCGAATTTAGAATACAGTTCAACCAACCTAATCCTTCTTACATTTTTTAAATAATCTATGGTAATAAATTGCGCGAAGAATAGGTGATTACAGCGTTGTTTTTCTCTGTGTAACGCGAAATATACGTCGTTGATAATGATTTTTTTTATCGTGTCTACTGAGCTAATGTAATCGAGAAGTGTTTTCGTTTACGTGTTACTATACTTTTGAATTTAGAATAAATGGAAGCTATTTTTACTCTGTCCTAGTCTACGTGGTAAATTGGTAATCCTAAAAAAATAGTGTTTTTTTTTTGTATGTAAATTACTTTTGGTTTATTACGTTTACGGTAAATTTTTTTTTAATTACCGTTAAAAATACATACCTAATTGATTCTTGTATTTAGTAATGCGTAGACATATTAGATTGTTCCTTACAGATATTTAATTAACTTTTCAAACAAAAATGTTTTTTTAATTATCTGAGCCGTTAATGTAAGGTGCTTTATCGACAATTTCGTTGATAAGTGCTACACAAATTAGTTGAGATATTTTATCGCGTGGATTTTAGTGTTTTTTTTTAATTATCTGTGTTTAATGAGAACCGAGTGTTTTTCCAAGCGTGTTTATTATTTACTTATCGGTAGATTTGTTCCAGCGTTGGAATGCAGTTGCCTTTTTCATGGTTTGTTTTTTTAAATAGCGTACGAGGTTTTTAATTTTTTAATTACGCACGGATCGGATTGCAATCAATGTTTATGCCATAGATAATAGATTTATTGTTAGGTATCCGAAAATCACCATGTTATTATAAACCTGATATTTCTAGTCTGTAGCTCTATGTAGCCCATTACCACATTACACAAAAGACTTGATTCCTAACCGTTAAATAAATTTTAAAAAATCATTACCACGTTCACTATGTCCATCACCATTTCCACTATAGTCTATCTACCATATTCCCTATACTTATGAGCTTTATCCAGCATTATGTCGACTTTATCCATGAGTGTTATCCATCACCATTTCCACTGTAGTCTATCCCCTATACCTATACCTATACCCATGAGCTTTATCCAGCATCATGTCGACTTTATCCATGAGTGTTATCCAGCAACATTTGCACTATACTCTACCCACCATATTCCCTATACCTATGAGCTTTATCCAGCATCATGTCGACTTTATCCATGAGTGTTATCCACCACCATTTCCACTAAAGTCTATCCACCATATTCCCTATACCTATGAGCTTTATCCATCAAGATATCCACTATAGTATCCGTGAGCGTTATCCAAAACCAAGCTGTAGTCCTATTTTGCGAATGTCTGTATTGTTTACTAAATATTCAAGTATCTTAACTGATCCTGTGATGTATGCGGCAGCGAGACTGCGACAGGGCAATCGGTGAGGACGGCTGATGCCGGTCAGACGTTGTTTTAATGATTATAAAATGTAATTAATAATTCAATATATTTGTATTAAACTAATGCATTTGAAATTTATTTAAAAGTTCCCGCTACCCTGAAGCTGTGTCCACAATACGGTCTATATCCATCAGCGTTATCCAACACCATATGGACCTTATCCATGAGTGTTCTCCATCACCATATGGAGTATGGACTTTATCCATGAGTGTTATCCACCATTATATCCACTATAGTCTACCCACCATATTCCCTATACCTATGAGCTGTATCCATCGCCATATCGATTTTATGCATGAGTGTTATCCATCAACAAATCTACTATAGTTTAAATATCTATGAGCGTTATCCAACACCATATTATGGACTTTATCCATGAGTGTTATCCATCACCATATTATATGGTCTTTATACATGAGTGTTATCCACCACTATATCCACTATATTCTGTATCCCATAAGCGTTATCGATCATAATATTATGAACTGTATTTAACACTATATCCTCTGATTCAGTCCCCATGATCCATCATCATATTCATATTATCCAAGAGCATGCTTTAATTTCATTCCTAAATCGATAAATAAGTAAGGGATCTATAAAATATTTGTTTTATAAGTTTAGTTGAAGTTCTTATCTGAATATCAAGTATGCAGGACGAGGGGCGCACCCTTATTTACAACCCTTAAAATTGTACCCCACGTATACAAGCGGTTTAGTGTTTCGATACAGGATACTTCGCAGTTATTTCCTTTTATTACTGTACTGTAGATCCGTTGAAATAATGTATAATAATATGTATAACTAATCAATGATTTAAGGTCATTGATTAGTTAGAAGATCAAGGAAGTTCGAAAATGAAGATGAAAATTAAAATCTTTATTTTTCACAAAAGCTTAAATATAAGCTCTTATGAAAAGTAATAACTCTACCGGCAGTTTCGGAAGGCAGATTTGCACCGAGAAGAACTGGCAAGAAACTCGGCACTTGCTCTTTTCTAAAATGTCATAAATCATAATAATATATAATTTTTATAATATATTCTGAAACAATAAAACAATTTTTTTTAAATCCAAACTAGCCCGCGAAATTCAAAGGAGAACCGCAAAAATGGTACCAAACAATATTTGCTTTGTTGCATGCTAAATGAAATGTAATTTTAATAAGCATTTTTCAAGGGTTTTTAAAATATAAATAATTTATTTTAAAAATACGGGTAAACTATTTTAATATTTTCCAAAAAACCAGCCTTTTATTGATGCTGGCGTATATTGAAACGTACATTCCTTCACTGTAACTTGTTCCCTGAAGTTATATTGGCAACATTGCAAATCACACAATAATAAACCTTAAGTTCTAAAAGGTAAAGCAGACTACACGCCTTAGATAACTACACGCAATACCTAGTACCAACATGACAGGTAAAGGCAGGCGGGTCTGTGGCGGTGTTTTGACAAGACGTTCAGCGTTCACCGTTGTCACAGAGAGTATATGTGTTCTGTGGTTGTCACTTGTCAGTTGTCAATTCAACTTGAACAGAATAAATATGGTCGTCGAACGTCAAAAATAGTAGATATTAATGTTTTTTCAAAAATCAATATCTCGAGAACCCAATATTTCTTGGAAACAAAAAATATACCAAAAATTAAAGAAAAGAAAATACGTTCCAATAGGTCATGTTTCTTTGCTTTACGCTCTAATTTGTTTTTGGTACCAACACTCTATACAACGTTGCGGTTGTCCTTTATTTAGTTTTTCGAAAATCAGGGCGGGGGCGGAATTCACGTAACGTTTCCACGCACTGAGTGAAGTGAATCAAGAAACAAAAAATTAACTTTATATCTATTGCTTTAGAGTGTAGAATGAATGTGATTAAAGTTTAAGAAAATATAGGAAATACCTTATCGTGCAATGTAAATTTAATTTCACATTTCTCGACCATGTTCGTTTTAAACTACGCTCTATATCGATAGAGGTAAAATTAATTTTTCAGTTTTCTCAAAAATGCGTTCACCGCGGGAATCGAACCCGCGACCTCGTCGAAGCCGACCGCGCTCCATTGCGCCAGGGAGGTCGTCCTGTCTGTACAAAACCAGTTTTAAAAATAAATCGCACCGTCTCACGATAGTTTATCCTTGATTTTTGTATCGTGCTAAAAATAATATTATATCGAAATAGCTTTGCTAGATTGCTATAAAACAAACAGAAAGAAAACTGCCGGTATGTAAATAAAATCGACAATCTTTCAATTAACTTTATTAACGGCGTAGAAGCAGTATTTAAGCGATTTCGAATGAAGTTTTATTTAAAAACTATAAAGACAATTACTTTAAAATTTAAAACGTCATGTATTTTGGGTCTTTAATCTTAATTCGCTTGGAAGCAGAAACACGATAAGATAAAATTTTCTCCATAGAAAGTTCTCCCAAAAGTTGCTCCAAAATCTCAGTTTTTCTAATTTTTATCGGAATCTACAATGGATGTAATTGTAATTTTTGTTTTAATATGTCGGTAATACCAATACCCAAAAAGGCTTAGAAACAGATTTTTGATAACTGGCTTAGTTTTTGAGTAATTAGTTAAAAGGTCGTTTTTCTGTTATATTCTTCCGCGACGCCGCATGTCGCACCTACCAACGTATCCGTGAGAGTGAGAAAGACAAAAATAAATTCAATAAATCCCCTTAAGAACTAGCTGTTGCTAGCGGCTCCGCCCGCGTTATTTTTGGTTTTTTTACAAAACGCGTGGGAATCATTGTTTTTTCACCGCCGTGGCGTGATTGAAGGACAAACTAAAACAAACATTTGTTATCAATATATATAAAAGAGAGTTACAGTACGCGCGGCGAGAGTTTGGCTTTGACCTTCGGGTGGAGGGGATTACTGCGCATGGGTACCCAAATTCTGATTGGTTGATACCCAATTTCTGATTTCTCTGATTGGTTGATACCCAATTTCTGATTTCTGCGCAATAACGGTCAAAGCCAAACTTTCGCCGCGCGTACTGTACCACTCACTCACTGACTAATCACGATATCTCAGGAAGTAGGTATAAAGCCTACAAACTTGAAATTTGAAAGGTAGGTTCTTTGTAATGGGTAGGTGTCAGCTAAGAAACGATTTTGAGAAACTACCCCTCTAAGGGGGTGAAATAGGGGTTGGAAGTTTATATGAAAGTCCCGTGTTTTTGAAGTTAGAGACGTGAAAATCGTCATTTAGGTTATTATCCCGGAAAAAGCGATGGTTCCCGCAGAAGTAGTGAAAAACCTAAATTCACGCGAGCGGAGCCGCGGGCAACAGCTAGTTTCTAATATAATGAAATTCCTGTGTCGTAAACAAATTCCTCCGAAACTCCTGCACCGATTTTCATGAAAATTTTTGACGGCGTTCCGTGAATAAGTCCGGTCGTAAGTTATTTTTCATACACCTAAATGGCAGAACAACGTTTGCCCGGTCAGCTAGAATGAGTCTCTTATTTTGGGGCTAGATTGCGATGTGTGTAATGTCCTGATATTTATTTATTTATTTAACTGCATCTGACATAGGCATGCGTATCACTTAACATGAGGTGAACGTGTTGCTCTTCTCATAATTCTTTATAATAAAAAAATAAAAAACTCAACAGTATCACGGAGGTCAACGATTTTAAGTTACTCTCAAGTCAACATCAACATCTTGTGTAAGTCAATGATAACTTGTAAGTCGTAACACATTTAGTAACTTAACTCATTTTAATAAAATATTTATTGCGTCAACTTTTCACAATCTATCATTTAGTAAAATGACCTTTCGCAACTCGACTCCAGTCACTTTAGCCTCCGAATAACGTGTTAAGAGGATCGTCTAGCTGCATGTTTTCATACAATTATAATATACGTTAAGGGGATTGATTGAATTTATTTTTGTCTTTCTTACTCTCACGGAGATTTGGTAGGTGCGACATGCAGCGTCGCGGAAGAATATAGCAGAAAAACGACGTTTTACCTAATTACTCAAAAACTAAGCTGGTTATCAAAAATCCGTTCTAAGCGTTTTAGGATATTATTATTACCGATACATTAAAATAAAAATTACAATTACATCCATTGTAGTTTCCGATAAAATATAGAAAAACTGAGATTTTGGAGCAACTTTTGGGAGAACTTTCTATCGAGAAAATTTTATCCAATCGTGTTTCTGCTTCTTAGCGATTTTAGATTAAAGACCCAAAATACATGACGT
Organism: Coenonympha arcania; assembly: GCA_036785405.1. NCBI lineage: Eukaryota > Metazoa > Arthropoda > Insecta > Lepidoptera > Nymphalidae > Coenonympha > Coenonympha arcania. The sequence goes on from CM072081.1 coordinate 3,159,065, forward strand.
GTAAATTTGAAAGTAATTTTCTTTATAGTTTTTGCATAAAACTTCATTCAAAATTACCTAAATACGGCTTGTAGGCCGTTAATTCATTAACAAAATACCGACTTCAACTCTCATCAAACTACTGGTGAATGCATACTTTCCAATTAAATATGGAGGAAGAGTGCAGAAAGCTATTGAACTGACAGGTGTCTAATGAATTAGGAACGCATTTACGTCGTCACAGCTGTTTTAGTAACCACCTGACGCGGTAAACGTCGTGTTGCCATGTAAATTATCCGTCACTTAGAGGTATGACGTCCTGAAGAAATAGGTAGAAATGTACACAAAAAAATCTTAAAATCTGGCTGAATTTTGTTACATATCTACACTGTGGCGCGAAAATTTTATCTATTAGAAAATATATGAATTAATGTAGATACAACGGTGAAGACCCCGTCTATAGATATATAATACTAAGGATGACGGGTCAGCGCTAAAAAGTGTCCGAACCGAAAGAGAGATAAAACGCGAAAAGGGAGACAATCGCACTATAGCTAGTTGCAAGTAAAATTAGGCTGTATAATAATGGTTAAAGACATAAATTACAATGTTTTAGTTTGTTTATGAAAATACACATACCCTCGTTTATATATAGGTTTTTTCGGGACACTTTTTCGTGAATTTTGTATTCTTAGATAGTAAGTCAATGACCCCGTCCCATAATACATCCTTGTTTACTCGATAATGACCCAGTCCCATAATACATCCTTGTTTACTCGATAACCTCAAAGTTATTGCTAAAGTCACCTTTTAACCTACCTTTGCAACACAGCAATTTATCACCCGACTGTTTCTAATCTAATGTCAAAAAATTCGCCAAACTCGACACTGACTCTATCCAGCCATATATGGAGTCAAGTCCATAATATACGTATAGCTCGTATTGCCATCGAGCACATTACCGGTAGACGTCTGCTCTCTGATTTATCCAAACAAAAATTTCTATCTTACTGTCACTTTTAAATACTGTCAACTAACCAATATATTGTGTACCGCAGTGCACAGAACAACCGACGGACGGTGGGTTTTGCTGCATTAGCTGAGACTTAACTTGTAAGACAATTGTATTGTTTATAAAGTAAAATAAATAAATAATTAAACTTTAAATAAATAACCAATACATAATATAATCATTAAAGTTTGTCTGGTAGGAGACTTCGGCCGTAGCAGCTACGACCCTACCAGCAAATACACACCGCTAAGCGATTAAACGGCGTAGAAGCTATGAAAAAACCGTGTTCTGGGTGAATGAAACTCAAAGTTGTTTACTTACCCTTTTCAAGTTAGTAAGATAACATATTTGGCCGGATCATCGCATATGAGGTGAGATCGCATTGAAGTAGTAATAAGACTGTGCTGTCGAACGGAACAATACAAAAATTTCAATTGAAATAACGGAATCGGAAGAACTGTGCCGATTGATCGTAACGTATATGCGCTCGTGCTCGTGCATATTCAGTAGATGTATACGTATCATGATCCATTCTTAAAAAATTATGGCAGTCTTTTGGAAACATCTTTAAATCCGCCAATAAATTGACATGAGAATGAACTCTTCTTTTCATTAGCCATTATTTGCACCAGATACTACGAATACGATTATTCCGCTTCACTTTTTTTCCTTCAGGGCGAATATTAATCCAACGACTGCTAAATACGTTGTCCGTCGAAGCCATCGCTGACACGTGTGCGTCGGCACCGTTTAATGTACCGTCCGATCGTAACGATTTCTCGTTGCGTATATGGCCTCCATAAGAGTGTTAAAAAACTAAAGTGTTTTCAAACGTTCAAAAAAAACCGGATCTTAACAAACAAAGTAACAAACTTCAAACCCGTTTGACATTATAACAACGAGAAAGAAGCATTCATACTAGTTTGTTTTATGCTAACTGCAAGCTAATAAGACCAAGTACAATTTTCACATGTTATTAAAATCTTTGCTTGTATAAGTGTATTTTATATTTTGTGACTCACAAAATAGTTGGTCGGACTCCTATAGCTGTTTTGTTGATAGTATTAATCAAATAATGTAGGTGTGAGCTGACCGAGGAGTCTAGAGGGCATGTGGTGGATGGAGTCATCGTACATAAATATCATTAGCTAATACCAAAAGTCTGAATGCAATGTCGAGAACAGGTTTTGCGCTGTTCCAGTTGGCTCGGAGCAGCGAGTGCGAAATATTAATGAGTGCTAATCTTTAAAATTAGCGAGCGGCTTTTTAAATCTTTCTGTGCCTCACTCCATTGCCCTTATAGCTTGGGGTATTCGGTCATAGTAACCCGCGAAATTCACATTGTATTTAGTGTTTCGCAAATGGTAGGCTTCGAATTGGTGTAGGTACTTACATTAAAGAAATAATAAAGAAATAAATATATTATAATTATTATTATAATAAGTACATAGATAATTATAATTGATATACAAAGATTTGACGACCTTCCTGGCGCAGTGGCGGCGCGCTCGGATTCGAGTGGGAGGTCGCGGGTTCGATTCCCGCCACGGGCACTTTGGAATTTTATAATTTCTAAATTGGCTCAGGTCTGGTCTGGTGGGAGGCTTCGGCCGTGGCTAGTTACCACCCTACCAGCAAAGACGCACCGCCAAGCGATTTAGCGTTCCGGTGCGATGCTTGTAGAAACCGTTGGGGTACATTAACTTACCCTTCCAAGTTAGTACGCTAACATCTTAGGCTGCATCATCACTTACCATCAGGTGAGATCGCAGTCAAGTACTAACTTGTATAGAGTAAAAAAAAAAAAAATATTACTATGTTTATGTACTTTAAGTGAGGCAAGGTTACGGGTAGATCTTTATTAACTTTGGTTTTTTAATATATTCTACTAGCTGACCCGGCAAACGTTGTTTTGCCATAAGGGAATTAAAAAAAAAAAAAATAGCTTACACAGAAAATTTCACACAATCGGTCGAGCCATTTCGGAGGAATTTGGTAACAAAAATTGCCACGAGATTTTTATAATACTAGCTGACCCGGCAAACGTCGTTTTGACACTAGAGATATAAAAAATAGCTTAAGACCCGCCCTCGGACCTAACGAACGTACACAGAAAATTTCATAACAATCGGTCGAGCTGTTTCGGAGGAGTAAGTGGCTAGTTACCTACTATCCTACAAGCAAAGACGCACCATTTAGCGTTCCGGTGCGATGCTTGTAGAAAGTAGAAACCTTTGGGGTAAATTTATTTACCCTTCCAAGTTAGTACGCTAACATCTTAGGCTGCATCATCACTTACCATCAGGTGAGATCGCAGTCAAGTACTAACTTGTATAGAGTAAAAAAAATATTGCAGTCGGGTCACAAATGACTCTGTTGGTGTCAAAACAAACATTTTTGACACCAGTGAAATGGCGACATTTTTTCGCACCGTCCGTGACATACGTCTATTGTTTTATAATAAATATAATCACTCTCCATCATGTGATATCCTGTCTCATAAGCCCCTTATCACTGAATGTGTAAATAATATGAATTACATAATAACGCCTCTTATCATCAGCACAGTGACCAAATTGCCGTCACCTTGAGATAAAAGCGAGCACACGTACATACTACATACATACTCACATATCTATATATATAAAAGAAAGTTGTGTTAGTTACACTATTTATAACTCAAGAATGGCTTTTACCGATATGGCTGAAAATTGGTGAGGAGGTAGCTTAGAGCCAGAAATTTATACGGCTAAACAACGTTTGCCGGGTCAGCTAGTTATGTATTAATTTAGTATCTCTACAATTTCGCATTGTGAAGTCAACATCTCCTGAGGATGTCCCGGTATTGGAACGAAACGTGCGTCGAAGAAAGTGTTGAAAAATTGTGTGTAGTGTTTCATGTGGGCAGTGTTCCTGCATATTTTACCATACAGAATCTTTTCAAGTAGCGGATTATAGCAAAACAAACTAATCTGTCCTTCTAAACTTTGTTTTGTCAAAAGGGATTAACAGAAAATTTCATAACAATCGGTCGAGCCGTTTCGACTAGCTGACCGGGCGAAAGATCTTCTATTACTATAGATTTTACTTAGTTTGTTATTCCATGAATACATTGATGGAATTTTATGAAAAAAAATAATAAGTTTTCATAAAAAACTTCCGTTCCGTGGAAAACGTGACTAAATAGGAAACCATAGAGATGTACAAAGGAGTTATGCTAGAGCGGATATTTACGATTTTTTTTCAACGAATGTTTTGTATTTGCTTGTATGTGCGTCGCATGTCACGCAAGGTTAGGCTAAAATGAATTAACAATGCGAAATCGACTCTACGATTTCGCATTGTGAAGTCAACATCTCCTGAGGATGTCCCGGTGTCGGGATGAAACGTGCATCGAAGAAAGTGTTGGAAAAATTGTGTGTTGTGTTTTACGTGGGCTGTGTTTTTGCATATTGTACCATACAGAATCTTTTCAAGTAGCGGATTATAGCAAAAAAATAATAAACTGTCCTGCTAATTATGGACTTCCGCAAAATAACGCCTGCTTCCATTCAATAATTTCAATGGCAAAAATCTCAGGGAGGTTGATTTAATAAATTATTTGGGAGTTATGTTACATAGGATTACATATTTAGGCTTGACTTAACTTTAACCGAAACGTTATAGTTAAGTATGGCGGCCTGACTCGTATGTCTTTCGAAATAACGGTCAAACCGCCATATCTAACAGTTAACTATAACGTTTCGGTTAAAGTCAAGTCAAGCAACCGAGCCTTAATGTAATAAAGAGAAAATATATAGACTTAATGTAATAAACAGAAAATGTAATAATCTTTATTTGTCCTTTCTATCTCCAACGTATTCGATTAAACATCAACGTGACAAACATCAAATTTCATAGAATTCGCGCTTTTTACACGAGCCTCTTCAATTTCAAGCGTTTTTCTTTGGGTTTCGAGTTTTTTTAACCAATATTGTTAATGTAATGTCAGACGATGACACCTTAATAAACTAGTTTTAACTTAACTCGACCGTCCATTCGATACAATTATATATCACCAACATTGTCAGTAAAATGTCAAAAAGAGGTAAGCTGCCTGCATGAGGTTTTCTATAAGGGTGCCAAAGGTGTGTGAAGCATGCCAGTCCGGACTTTTTTATGATGATCATCACAGAATTATAAGTACACATTGTTGCTTCACTGTGTGAAACTAAAATGATATTTCATAGCAAAACTTCAATGAATACAAATTGTATTAAATTTTCCTTTTTTTGGAAATCTACGAATTTTCTTCGTAGATTACCATTTTTATTGGAAAATAAATTAAGAACCTCCTTATCCATGTTTAATCTGTGTGTTAGCGTGATCGGATGGACGGACAGCGAAGGGAAAGCAATAGGTGCCCGTTTACGTCAGTACAGATAATAACCTCCAAAGTGTAGCACACGCCTCGTGGTGACCACGTTGCTAGCCAGCAGCGAGCATTCGCGCTTCGCGTTATACCTATCTCTTTCACTTACGTAATAAACACCCGAAAACTTACAGCCGTCTCACTCACACGCGCCGTGCCACGCGACTCTTAGCACCCGTCTACTCCCAGTTAGGGTTGCCAACTTTTAAATCCTTCTAGCAAACAGAGTAACATCTTACTGTACTTTTTCCATTCGTTTCATCTCTCTCTGACCCCTCGCTATTGCTAAATATGTTTCATGTGGTGTCATGTGTCAAAGCGAAAATAATCGAAAGGAAATAGTATAAAATTATAAAGCTGTAAGGCTCCTTTCATTCTTCAGCGTGTAGCCGGTCGCGCGCGCACGCGACCGGCGCAATTTGTTTGAAACCTATGGCGGGTTACACTGTGGCGCGTGCGGCCGGTCGCGTTTTTCGACACGCCCAACCGGCGCAAATGCTTAACCGGTGCCCGCGCGCCCCGCGTCTGCCGGTTGGCGTGCGGGCCACTGCCGCAGTGTGAGCTTTCACTGTCGGACGTGCGCGTGAGCGTTTTGTGTACAATCATGGCGGCAATTGATACAGAACAATTAATAAGAGAAGTTCAGAAAAGGCGTGCTATTTGGGACTTACGAGACCCGTTGTATAAAGACAGGGATGTAAAACAAAGTTGTTGGGTGGAAATAATGAAAAAGTTATTTGAAAATGTTGACGACTGGACGCAGAGAGAGAAAGAAAAAACATGTAAGTACAAAACATAGTTATTTATTTCGTAGCCTATGTAATGCAGGAGTCCTGCCAATCAACTTTACCTTCTTCTGAAATAAAATAATGTGCATAGTGATCACGAACTTCATTTCCAATTGAGTTGTTCACTATTGAATTATTTGAGTCTGCAAGCCCTTGGATTACGAAAGTATCTTGATTTTGGTAACCATCTTTTACTCGAATGAAATTGTGTAATACACAACAACATTTTACAATTTCGATTGCGAGATCTGTGTTTACATTGAGAGGTCTATGAAAAATTCGGAACTTATTTGTTAATATTCCAAAAGTGGACTCAATCATCCGTCTAGCACGACAATGACGATAGTTAAATATTTTCTTCTTATAATTAAGATTTTTTCTGGCATAAGGCCTCAAAATGTTACGTGTAATTCCAAATGCTTCATCACCGAGTATCACATACGGAACCGGATTCCTCATTCCAGGAAGCGCTTTAGGTGAAGGTAGATTAATAGTACCATTCTCAATTTTTTTCATAAGTGACGATTCTCTAAATATCCCTGCATCAGAATTTTTTCCCGGTGCTCCCACATTTATATATTGAAATTTATAGTTTGCATCACACATTGCTAGTAAAACAATTGAAAAATACCCCTTGAAATTAAAATTGAGTGAAGCAGTGTGTTGTGGCATTATCATGCGTATGTGTTTGCCGTCCAGAGCTCCAACGCATTGCGGAAAATTTGTATTCTTCTCAAATTCTGTAGCAACTTCAATCCATTCATTAGGTTCATTCGGGAGCTTTAAGACTTCGTCTTTTAAAATAACCCAAATAGCTTGACATACTTCTTTCACTATTCCACTGATTGTAGAAATCCCCATACGGTAAGAGTAATGTAGATCAGTAAATGTGTTTCCAGATGCAAGGTACCTGTTACAGAATAAATTTTATTGTTTCAGTAAAGAGTTTACATCAGAGGTGGAAAAGTGCGAGAGACCAATACGTACGTTACAAAACGTCAATAAAATTTAAAAAATCGGGTTCTGGAGCTATCCCTAAAAGAAAATATGTTTTTGCTGACTGTATGTCATTTTTAGATCCTGTGACCGATTTAAGCGATGTTCACGAATCCGAGTCTGTTGAAAATGCACAAACTTCTGACAATACATTGACACAAAATGAGGGCCCAGAGAACGATTTGTCCAACGCCCGTAATAAAAGAAGTAAGAAAAATACACAGGAAATGACTACGTTTGAGAAACAGTTAGTTGAGATGTGGAATTCTACTAACAATCTTTCTTTTGATGAAGACGTGGCATTCTTCAATTCAATTCTCCCTGCAGTTAGAAGACTGGACTTTGAAAAAAAATATTTTTTTCGGAGTCAGGTTCTACAATTACTCGTTGGGATAAACCAAGATACATCGTGTACCGGTTTAGTCCAGTGCCAATCTACAAATATGGGGCCATCTACAAGCATTGGTCTAACTACAAGCGTGGGCCCATCTACGAGCGCTGGTCCAGCCACGTCTAGCACTTCGAAAGTATCTCCAGTGAGTGCATCATCGTGCTCCACCGAAAATTATGATACAGATGACTCGTTTCATTTTGATTTCACAACACTTTAACTGACTTTTGATTTTTTTTTACTTTTTTTGTGATTAAATGATTATGTGCAATATGACTATTATTCATTATTTAAATTAAAGTAACAAAGGTTTGCCAAACATACCTTATTGTGACTGCCAAGCGTTCTGTAGGTGTTATAGCTATTCGGAGTAAACCAGTATGTGCTATTTTGTTTTCAATTTTAAAAAGCAGTTCGTCAAACGTGCTTATTGACATCCTAAAGTAATTGAAAAATTTATTTTCATCTTCTCGCAGTTGTGAATACAGCGATACGAATGCACCACTCAGCAAACGCTCCGAAGTTATAGGATGCATGAACAATTTTCCTTTTCGGTTAGTACGGCGTTTTTTGTTGTGATGATATAACACAGAAATCAAAATAAGTTTTTTTTTATTAATTGTATCCATGACTGTACACGTCTAGCCCGGTCAAGTGCACACGCAAAACTGTGAAATGCTCAACTCGACCGGCAGCGCTGCACGCGACCGGCTACACGCTGCAGAATGAAAGGAGCCTAAATATTTTTTTATTTGTTTGAACGTGTCAATCTCGAGAACTACTGGTCCAAATTGAATGTGTATTTTTATAAACAAACTAATACTAAATTATGTATTATTATACAGCCTAATTTTACTTGTAACTAGCTATGGTGCGAAAGTCTCCCTTTTCGCGTTTTACCTCTTTCGGTTCGGACACTTTTTAGCGCTGACCCGTCATCCTTAGTATTATAATATTATTATATCTATGGCAACAGCACAATATGTCTATCGTTTAAGGTTGACTAATTATAACGTGATATTTAAAAAACAAAAGACTGGGGCTTGGGGCTGGCAAGTCTTCAATCCTGCTGTGTGATTCTTCAATAATACTTAGAGCATTGGCGAAGAGTGTTTGGCGCTCGTTGATTGGTTGAGTTGGAGCCGCGAAGGCACTTATTGGTATCAGTTGTGCAGCTTAGGCACCCGATGGCTGCGTTGCTACGGTAACCAGCGATGTTTGTTCGTGTGGTGGTACAATTTAATGTTTGAGAATAAATAGTAAGCTTCTTCTTCTTATAAGAATAAATGTCAGCTTATGCAGCATGCGTAGCTTTTGAGAGCGCCAAAAGAAGAGAGACATATCTCTACGCGCGCATCTCAGCCCTGCAGGTGTCAACCCTACGGTCGTCTCGGTCGCACGTATGAGCGCCGTCTCGCTCTAGCGCACGTCAAGGTCACAGTGTTTGGTCGCGCCAACATTCGGCTGCGCGCGCGCCGTTATCAGTCGATAACTTATAATATGCCTTATTCATTGAGATTTGAGTTACCTACATTAGCTTTCACGTAATTTGCACTACACTGTTACGTCATAACTGTAGTAGTGCTATTATCTCGCTGCAGACTCGGTCATAAATCATTCGAGTGTTTCGCTTTTGTTGTTCTGCACAACTCAACAAAGAACAACAAAAGCGAAACACTCGAATGATTTATGACCGAGTCTGCAGCGAGACAAAAATGACTATCTGTCTGCCTATACAAAAATTACAATTAAGTACATCCAATGTAGTTTCCGATAAAAATGAGAAAAACTGAGATTTTGGAGCAACTTTTGGGAGAACTTTCTATCGGGAAAATTGTAGGTATCCAATCGTGTTTCTGCTTCTAAGTGATTTTAGATTAAATACCCAAAATACATGACGTGTAAATTTAAAAGTAATTGTCTTTATAGTTTTTTTAAATAAAACTTCATTCAAAATCGCTTAAATACGGCTTTTAGGCCGTTAATAATGAAATATCTCGATGTAGATAGGTAGAATATATTCTTTAGGTACACACCCTACTTACACGATATCAAAACCGGTATTAAAAAAATCAATAAAAATCAACGAAATCGAAACCCAATAAAAGTCGACGCAGGCGCTCCGAAGCCCAATCAAAACCGGTACAGGCTAAATGTCTTCCTACTCCGCCTAAATGTCACTCTCATTTACATGATTATGTGCTCAGCTTTTATATGTCACCGTTTTAATTATTTATGTTTATTAACTTTTAAATTATGCGGTTATTTCTGTTTAATAATTCTTACTCGTCCATTTTATTAATATAGTGGTTGGTATAGGACTACTATGCGTCCGGGTTTCTTTAAAATACTTGACTTTATTAAATTCCCGTATTCCAGCAGGAACAATAACAAATATACGAAATGTTGTCACTGAACAGTTACCATAGAAACTCTTAATTGTTATGCTGTGATAAAAAGTGTTGCCATATACGAAAGTGTCATAAAATCGACGATGCCGTTGTGAGTGAAAGCGTGTCAGTGTCACGGCGGTGGACAATTGATGTGAGCATGACAGCCGGCGTGGCCACGCGCCGCAAAGCGAGGAGCAGGAAGAGTTGGGCGCGCGTAGAGCACGACGGACAGGTAACGTTGGAACTGCTAGATCACAAAACCGACGATGCCGTTGTGAGGGACAGCGTGTCAGTGTCGCGGCGGTGGACAATTGATGTGAGCATGACAGCCGGCGTGGCCACGCGCCGCAAAGCGAGGAGCAGGAAGAGTTGGGCGCGCGTAGAGCACGACGGACAGGTAACGTTGGAACTGCTAGATCACAAAACCGACGATGCCGTTGTGAGGGACAGCGTGTCAGTGTCGCGGCGGTGGACAATTGATGTGAGCATGACAGCCGGCGTGGCCACGCGCCGCAAAGCGAGGAGCAGGAAGAGTTGGACGCGCGTAGAGCACGACGGACAGGTAACGTTGGAACTGTTAGATCACAAAACTGACGATGCCGTTGTGAGGGATAGCGTGTCAGTGTCGCGGCGGTGGACAATTGATGTGAGCATGACAGCCGGCGTGGCCACGCGCCGCAAAGCGAGGAGCAGGAAGAGTTGGGCGCGCGTAGAGCACGACGGACAGGTAACGTTGGAACTGCTAGATCACAAAACCGACGATGCCGTTGTGAGGGACAGCGTGTCAGGGTCACGGCGGTGGACAATTGATGTGAGCATGACAGCCGGCGTGGCCACGCGCCGCAAAGCGAGGAGCAGGAAGAGTTGGGCGCGCGTAGAGCACGACGGACAGGTAACGTTGGAACTGCTAGATCACAAAACCGACGATGCCGTTGTGAGGGACAGCGTGTCAGTGTCGCGGCGGTGGACAATTGATGTGAGCATGACAGCCGGCGTGGCCACGCGCCGCAAAGCGAGGAGCAGGAAGAGTTGGGCGCGCGTAGAGCACGACGGACAGGTACTATAATGAGGGTCGCTCCGCACCGGGCCACAGCCACAAAAGCCGCCACGAGAAGCTAGAAGTGGCCACAAAGGTAGCTTAAGCGCACGACAACCAATTGCGATCGGTGGCTGCTTCTTTTTTAACCCATTTCTCTTAATGAACTCTTACGAAGAAGGTTTGATTGCGATTTGCGAGAATCGCGCGAGTGGCGTATTTCAAGTTCAACATAATGTCTCAAATTATGCGCTTAGATCAAATGTAAAAAACTAGTACTAACAAAATTTTCCATTGTTCACAGGCCTCGGACTTCACAGACCCAGGCGACTGGCCGACGCTAGGCGCCGCGGTGGCCGGCGCGCGGTGCCACTCCACGCCGCCTCCGCACGACAACCCCTCCTACCACAACGGCAACGCTGTGAGTGTCTCATCACCGTTTATTGACGTCCATTGCCGGCCACAGGCCTCAGACTTCACAGACCCGAGCGACTGGCCGACGCTAGGCGCGCGGTGCCACTCCACGCCGCCACAGCACGACAACCCCTCCTACCACAACGGCAACGCTGTGAGTGTCTCGTCACCGTTCATTGATGTCCACCGCCGGGCACAGGCCTCAGACTTCACAGACCCGGGTAACAGACCGACGCTAGGCGCCACGGTGGCCGGCGCGCGGTGACACTCCACGCCACCTCCGCACGACAACCCCTCCTACCACAACGGCAACGCTGTGAGTGTCTCGTCACTGTTCATTGATGTCCACCGCCGGGTACAGGCCTCGGACTTCACAGACTCGGGCGACTGGTCGACGCTAGGCGCACGGTGCCACTGCACGCCGCCTCCGCAGGACAACCCCTCCTACCACAACGGCAACGCTGTGAGTGTCTCATCACCGTTCATTGACGTCCATTGCCGGCCACAGGCCTCGGACTTCACAGACCCGGGTAACAGACCGACGCTAGGCGCCACGGTGGCCGGCGCGCGGTGACACTCCATGCCGCCTCCGCACGACAACCCCTCTCACCACAACGGCAACGCTGTAAGTGTCATCACCGTTTATTAACGTCCACCTCCGGGCACAGGCCTCGGACTTCACAGACCCGGGCGACTGGCCGACGCTAGGCGCGCGGTGCCACTCTACGCCGCCACCGCACAACAACCCCTCCTAACACAACGGCAACGCTGTGAGTGACTCATCACCGTTCATTGACGTCCATTGCCGGCCACAGGCCTCGGACTTCACAGACTCGGGCGACTGGTCGACGCTAGGCACACGGTGCCACTGCACGCCGCCTCCGCAGGACAACCCCTCGCATCACAACGGCAACGCTGTGAGTGTTTCATCACTGTTCATTGACGTCCATTGCCGGCCACAGGCCTCGGACTTCACAGACCCGGGTAACAGATCGACGCTAGGCGCAGCGGTGGCCGGAGGGCGGTGCCACTCCACGCCGCCTCCGCACCACAACCCCTCCTACCACAAAGGCAACGCTGTGAGTGTTTCATCACCGTTCATTGATGTTCACCGCCGGACACAGGACTTCACAGACCCGGGCGATGCTAGGTGACTCGAGCCTCGAAAGTCCGGATGGATCGATGAAGCTTCTCATGAGACGACGACAGATGATTAGGACTATCTCATAGTGATGCTCTCATCATCATGATTGTGATCCTCTCATCATCATGATTGTGATCATCAGTCTTTCACAAATCATCAATTTTGTCTAAGATATATAGAGATGACAGGTGTATATGGGCGTGGGTTCGAATCCCACTTCTGATTGAAAACCAAACACTATTACAGGAAGTCACAAACAACTGTTCTTTTACAATTAATTTATTATTTAAGTTTCTTTGTACAAAACGAATGATACGATGAAATCAAAACGAATGATCGTACGAATGATAAAGAGAGCACGTATTAATTGTGACTAAATTAGATAATGTATCGTTTTGTACAAAGAAACTTAAATAATAAATTAATTGTAAAAGAACAGTTGTTTTGTGTTAATGTGAGTTCCTGTAATAGTGTTTGGTTTTCAATATATATTTTTTGGGTATGTGAAGTGTATTCATGATAGACAAGTGTATTCGTAAGGTGATGATCACACAACTTAGCAAAGAGACATCCCAGCAGAGCTAGATTGTGGGCGTAGAGACATTTCTCTCTCCTTTTGTGGCTTTCTTTTCTCTTACCGATAGACAGAGAAAAGAGATCGACAAAAATAGAGAGAACTATCTCTACGTGCGCATGCTTCATAGGCTGATGTAACGAATGTGGTTTGAATGGAGGTGTGTGATGTTCCAGGACCAAGAGCGGAAGCCGCTCGAGGAGCAGCCGGCCCGAGTGGGCGTGGGCGTGGGCGTGGGCGTGGACAAGGCAGAGGTGACCGCCAACCACCAGCCGCACAACGACAAGCACGCACAGCATGACAAGAACAAAGCCGCAGGTATGTACGAAACGTAGGTATGTACGTCCAGCAAACTCGCACGAAACGTTTTTACTCCACGTTTCTGATACGAACCGCTAAGGTGTGGAACGCCCTTCCAGCCTCCGTGTTTCCAGCCAAGTACAATCTAGGTGCCTTCAAAAGAAGAGTGAATAGGCATTTTCTAGGCATGCGCGCTCCATCCTAGACCTCATCATTGCTTTCCATCTGGCATGATTGTCGTCAAGCGTAAGCCTATCTTCAATAAAATAAAAAAAAAATCGAAGCCAGCCTCCCATGTCTTCTTGTTCTTTTTGTCGCATAGAGTCGCTGATGCGGGTCCTCGCCGGATCACTGCAGCCAGCTGAGCTCACTCCAGAATCCGAAGAGGCCTCCCAGGTCGCACAGGATATCTTGGAGGGTTGCTGAGGATCCCAAGTATAGGTCTCACGTTGGTCCGACACTCCAGTGCATCTTAGTAGCACGTGTGCCGGTGTTTCGTCCTCCTCCATGCAGGCTCTGTTCAGAGGGCTGTCCGTGATTCCTAGGGTGGATAAATGTTTGTTTTGTGAGCAATGTCCTGTAATCATGCCTACGACTAGTTCTTAGCCAGCCCCCCTAGCATGGGCTGGGGATAAAATCGTTTTCCCCAATTTTATCCTCTGAAAGGGCAGAAAATAACTGTCATAGCCATAGCAGGCCATGCTTGTTGTCCCGTGATCAAGATAGCTACAAGTAGCCGTTGTGACGAACCGATTTTAGACGGCTGCCGCGCGCCGGCTAGGTTGCACGCGTTAGTTCTAGTACGGTCTATTTCACGCGCTGCGTGCGCCCGATTACGAGGCAGTCTTAGTACGTAGAAAGTATCGGTGCCAAAAATGATTTTTGCCACTAGCAGTAAGGCAACGATGTAGTTCGCTCAGCAGCCACCTACTTATAGAATTTTGACAGATGACGCTACTGTTTGCTTTTATAAAAAAAGGTTTACGTAAATCGTTCGGATGCCCATATCCTGAGTTTTCTTATCAAACTACTGCCTATTTATTACTCTTCTCTTGAAGGTATACAGATTAAACTTGTCTGGGAACACTGAAGCCAGAAAGGGGTTCCCACCTTAGTAATTTGTATCAGAAACATGGAAGAAAAACTTTAAATTCGAGTTAGCTAGATATCAACCACATAAATACGGACATACTTTGCAATAAGATTCTTAAACCAGAAATCCCGTTATTTAGGCCCCTGATCTCTCAAATATAGAGATTTTGGGTTACGCAAAACGGGTATAGAAAATTTCTTGTATAACTTGTCGAATGGAGTGATGCTTTTCACTTCTTTTTTTTGTTATGGATGAAGACATTTTTGACGTGAAAAATTGCTTCCATAGTTAGGAGGCAAGTCGAAAAATCGGGAGATACATTTTTTTATGATGAAAAGCACTGCTGCATTGTTATCATGATATTTCAATTTTCAATTATCTTAATTTGCGAATTTGGGTACAATATATAGATGTCACAAAATACAATAGATCTGATCCAAATTCAGCCTTACGGCATACAATGTTACAAAATAAAAGTCAAAAATAATGTAGAAAACAATAAATATTACGTCAACTAATCTTAAGTCAACTAAATTTATCTGTGAGGTAATCATTTAAAGAATAATATGCCTTATCATACAAAAAAAAATTTTAACCTATTTTTAAATATTGGAATTGCACTTATTGAGATTATATATTTTGGTAAATGATTATATAGAACAGGATCAGGGGGGCTATTCACGTTACGTGTCGGCTACATTTTGTGATGTGATATGTTTAAAAAGGTGATGGTATTTACGTACATAAGCAGACGATATTGAATTCAAAACATTTTTCACAAACACTGAAAAATTAATTTTAATACAATTGACATAGAGCGTGAAATTGAATGTCGTTCAAAATGCCATATTGGTCGACAGCTCCGTGATTGAAATTACTTAAGCGCGTCAAAGTTGAGCATTGTATTTCTTATGATGAAATACATTCAATTTTACACTCTAAGCACTCTATGGTGTAAAGTTTATTTTTAAGTGTTAAAATTTTTTTCTTTTTCTTGTATCACGTCACATCACATCACTGAGTGTGTGAAAACGTTACGAGAATGTCATAGCTGTGCAGAAAAAGCTCTTTGAGAAGTGTGCAGTTTTGCTATACGGATGGCGTAGTTATAGTGGTGATATAGACAACACATTTACTGGACATGACTCTCAAAGTTGTAACTGATTGTTATTGATGGTGTTCCAGCGGGCAAGGGCGGCAGCAAGTCCGGCAAGCACAAGTGGGTGCCGCTCGACATCGACGTGAAGGCGGCGCGGCCCAAACACGGCCCGCCGCACCCGCCGCGACAGGAACATGGTGAGTGATACACGTCGACTATACAGGGTGATATAAAAAATACCAAAAAGCTCTCGGCCTGTAGTTGTTTACATTAACACTAACAACTTTTGTTCTAAGACTTTTCGAAATTCACATATAAGTACTATTTCCATCTCTTTGACACATGAAACAGATATAGCAATAGCAAGGGACCACCAGAAAGAGACCACATTATCTGTATCTCTCTCTGGTCCCTCGCTATTGCTGATATCTTATATCTGATTCATGTGATTTCATGTGTCAAATAGAAAATAAATGAATGGAAATAGTATAGTATACGTTAATTAATTAACAAAAAAGCCGACTTCAACTCTCAAACTACTGTTGAATACATGAATTCAAGTTAAAAATTTAATATTTACATGGATACACATCAACTATACAGTGTGATATAAAAAATATCAAATCGCTTTCTGCCTATAGTCGTTGACATGAAAACTAAGAACATTTGTTCTAAGACTTTTCAAACTTTAGTATTTATGTATATTTATCAGTTATCTAGTACCCATAATACAAGCTATCGCTTACTTGCGATTAGCTAGATTGCGATGTGTAATATCCTAATATATGATTCGCAAAAGTGACATCACAGTGTATATGTGATTAGCGAAACAGTCACCACAATCTACTGTCCCAGTAGTATCCCGTAATTTAGGCCTCTTGTCTCTCACTCATAGAGATCTCGGGTTACGCAATACGGGTATAGAGAATGTTTCTTCAAAGTCTGTACCAAAGACAAAGTTTTGTACATGTCTTTAAGCTTTTTGGAAATACAAAAACTTTAGTCATAACTACTTTACCTAACAGTATTTACAGCGAGTTTAATAGTTTTGCAATTAAAATTTTATTTTTGTTAATTGTCTTTATAGTTTTCTAAACTGCAAGGGCAGTACCAACATCTCTTAAAGCAAAATTATTTGAATACTGTTTTAACATTTTAATACAATGGCGGTATGACAATTTTAAAATAATATTACAATAATACTGTTTTGTGAGATGTTTGTACATCTCCAGCCCCTAGACAGTGTAAGAAAAACGTATTCATTGTTATCGTAATTGTTTACAAATTCTGCCCACTGATTGGTTCCCTGATTTGCGTCAGTGAATTTGGGGGCAGAATTTGTCTACGATTACGATAACGATGAATACTTTTCTCTTACGCAATCAGGCTCCAGGGGGCTGATTCTGTATCGTTCAGTTTGTTAGTTAGCAACCCTCACTGGGTTATTAACTAAGAAAACGGAGGCAAAAATCCTATTTTTGCATACTTTTTGCACAGGTTAGCAACTAGCATGGTATTTTGACATGATACCATACCAACCTAGGTTTGTAAATTGTGCAAAAATAATGAAAAAAAATTGGTTGTCTGTAAAGTCGGTTTACTGACGATAGTTGAACGTGACAACTCTCGCTTGCACTTCAAGCCTTAAGCTTTGGTCTGGTGATCATGACGCACAACGCTGCGGTATGCGCCGCAACGCAGCGTCACGACGCATTTAGCGTCGTGACGCTGCGACGCATTTAGCGTCCCTGCGGAGAGGTGGTCTGTTGATTTTGCCGCAGCTACCAAGGTAGACGTGAAACATGAACAATTTTTCTGTAATTTGTGCTTTGCTTGAAAAGGAAGAAGAAGAAGAATTGTTACTGCTTCTTGAAGAGGAAGAAGAAGAAGAATTGTAACTAATTCTATTAAATTGTCTTCGAAAAATTCCATATTGACCCGTGACGCACACCCGTGACGCACACCGCACACCGCAGCGTTGAAGCGAGAATGACGCCGCGCTGTGCGGTAGTACACCTCCCCACTTCACCGCGCTTGCCCCTCGCCGCTGACGCATACTGCGACGGAACAAGAGACCATTCTCGACGTTTTTCATACGATTATGTGTCCGACGCCGCATGCCGCGTACCGCAGCGTTGTGCGTTATGATCGCGAGACCAAGGCTTTACATGGAACGCCTCAGAGCGAGGTAGGTAACGGCAGCGAGGTAACGGCACATGAGTCATGTTTTTTGTGCGTGCAGCCGGCTCCATCGATTTATAAGATGACGACGATTTGTCACGTCAAAATATGGTTTTTGCCTCCGTTTTTTAGTCAACAACCCATTGAGGGTTGCTAACTAACAAACTGAACGGATACAGAATCAGCCTACAGGACACTAAAAATGACCGTTTACGCCATTATAAATAATAATATTCAATCTGCTACCATACCAAAGAATGTTTTGCATTTGAAAAGATTTTTTTTATGTTATGAGTAGGATATGTTTGGTTTTGTATGTAAGCTTCAAGAAACGGGCGGCCGCGTACCGGGAAGTGCAGTGTCGGTCGACCCCCTACCAGGTGGACGGACGACATTAAGAGGGTCGCGGGGAGTCGCTGGCTGTAGGCGGCGCAAGATCGTGGTGTTTGGCGGTCATTTCAGGAGGCCTATGTCCAGCAGTGGACGTCCATCGGCTGAAACGACGACGACGACGACCATACCAACCTATGTTGGTAAATTGTGCAAAAATAATGCACTAAATATGGTTTTTGCCTCCGTTTTTTAGTTAACAACCCGGTGAGGGTTGCTAACTAACAAACTGAACGATACAGAATCAGCCTACAGGACACTAAAAAAATTGGTTGCCTGTAAAGTCGGTTTACTGACGATAGTTGAACGTGACAACGTCTTCTTTGTCGCTCGTTCCGCGCTCGCGAAGGAACGCCGGTAACGCCGCATGAGCGAGGTAACGCTGGATGAGTCATGTTTTTTCGTGCGCGCAACCGGCTCTATCGATTTAAGACGTTGTCACGTCAAAATGACCGTTTGCGCCATTAAGTAACTTGCTCATAACGTTGTTTGCAGACACGGTCTCGCTGAACGGCGAGGAGTACCGCGGTCGCGGCGGCGCGCGCGGACGCGGTGCAGTGCGTGCCCGCGGAGCCCGACGCACCCCCGCGCGCGCGGCCTCGCTGCACCCGCCGCCGCACCCGCTCTACCACCACCCCGAGCTGGCGCACCACGACATGCCGCAGGTACGCGCGACCCGCCACCACCTCCCTGCCACAGGGGGCCTACCACCATCCCTTATAGCATTGTTACTGCAATATTGTTTTTTTAAGACATTTGCTCAAATAGTGGACTTTTCCATGTACGTTTAGCGTGCGCAAAGTTCTTCTTTTCCGCACTAGTACTTTTTGTTTTCCTTCTGCGTGGAGGTTTTAATCAAAAAGTTTTTAGTACAGAATGTTTGTTGTCTGTTTGCGGATTATAGCAAATATTTTTTTCCTTTTCTTGTTAATCATGAACTTCCGCAAAGTAACGCCTGCTTTTATCCAAAATGTTTGTATTAAATGACTATTAAAATGCATGACAACCTCCCTGGCGCAGTGGCGGCGCGCTCAGATTCGAGTGGGAGGTCGCGGGTTCGATTCCCGCCACGGGCCACTTTGGAGTTTTATAATTTCTAATTTGGCTCTGGTCTAATTTGGCAGCATGCGCGCTTAGAGATTTGTCTCTACTTTTGTCACTCTCTTTTCTCTGTCTATCAATATGGATCAGAAAGAGAAAAGAGAGTGACAAAAGTACAGAGACATCTCTTCGCTGCTGGGACTGTACCACCACCTCTTAAAGTTGCAGTAATTTTGTTGACATTTCCATTCTATGTTTGTATAAAAATATTAAAACAGTACTGCAGTATTACTGCTTTAAGAGAAGATGATACGGCCCCTGGTCTGGTGGCAGGCTTCGGCCGTGGCTAGTTACCACCCTACCAGCAAAGACGCACTGCCAAGCAATGTAGCGTTCCGGGGCATTCCTGTGTATAAAGTAAACCATTAGGAGTTGCTTACTCTTTCCAAGTTAGTACAATAACATCTTCAGGCAGCTACACCATCACTTACCATCAAGTGAGATTGCTGCCAAGTACTTACGTGTTATGTGTCAAACAGACACACAATCAAGCATCCAATCTGGTAATACGCAAAGAACTGATCGCAGTAAGATAAAAAAGAACAAAAAATGTGTAAAAAGAAAAATTGGCTTGGAGAACTTTTTTTAAGCTATTGCATAGCTTCTATCGCGGGCCTTGAGCGTGGAGACCGAATCAAGAAATTCCGTAACGAAAATAACCTAACACCCCCCCACTCCGACCGGCACAGCGGTGATACTTTTTAGTTTTGCCATCTATCGATGAATAGCAGAACTTTTGATGACTTTTCGAAATATCACGCTTGTCTTTAGTTCAGCAACTCGTCTCTAGGTGGCATTGGTTGTATAATTTTAATTGCATAAGTTGATAAAAACAGCTATGCAATAGCTTTACCGCGGAAGTCTCCGAGTGCCACACGTCTTTTTTTTTGCAATTTCTGTGTTTATTTTATTTTTCACCCGGGCAACACGCATTGGCTGACTGCGCTATGTCCAAGGCATGGCAACTTTTGCCGGCAAGGGTTGTCCATGCCTGAACGCGGTCCGTACCCCCTTCCCCTCCTTTTTTGGGCTATATTTCACATGGGTTGTCAATTGTCATTATTTTGAGTATCATATTATTAAGGCCTCTTTCTCTTATTAATATTAATAATTTAGGTCTCTTTTTCTATTATTCATATTCTTGGAATGATAAAAAACACTTTTTTCTTCATCTTGCTTTAAGTTTAAAGTAATGCAACTCCTACTCGCGAAATTTAAATATTAATTGGTTTTTCGTAATTTGTAAGCTAATAACTCATTATATAATATTGTGGCATAATTTTTGCTTAAAAGGGAATTTAATACGAGAAACGACTATTTTGTGAGTTACTTATTCCTAAAGCAATACTAATAGACTAATCCCCATATTCACAAACTCAAAATAGCGGTGGAATAGTTATGATCTGTTTTATCTTTGTTTGTCAACAGCAATTTGATATTTGGAGAAAAGAGACAAAACAGAGAACAACTATTGTACTGTAAATTCTGTTATTTTTTAACTGTAAATGTTGTAATTACGACAATAAAGTGTCTAACCTATTTCTCAAAGGCGCCTCTTTTTCTTCTTTGCTCTATGCTGTATAATTTCATAACCTTTAGACTAAACCTAACCTAACCTAACCTAACCTATTTCTCAAAGGCGCCTCTATTTCTTCTTTGCTCTATACTGTATAATTTCATAACATTTGCAGAGGTATTATGGTGCTCAAAATACTAAATAAAATACATAATAAAACAAATTATCATAAACTCTGGGTACTTGCAGCCTTTTTTCATGGGATTAATTATATTGTACTATTTTTATGATGATATATTTTCATGCTTTTGAATATTCAACTCAAATTGTAATAAGACATCAATTTTCATTTCTTTATTATAAGATACTCGTAGTATAGCATTACATCCGACTGAAAATCAGCGCTGTGTGCTCCCATGCTTATATGGGGCACACAGCACCATGCTGAGTTGGGGCCTTTTTCCGTGTTGTCAGTTGTGCCACATGTGACAGGCGGTGTCTGGTGCTTCCCTCACTTGGGCAATTATTGTTTTTTGTTGCGCGAGTGGGGGAATCTTCAGGCATCGTTTTAGTACGTAAGTTATTTATGTTTTGTTACATGTGGCATAATTATTGGAAATAAATGTTTTCTTTCTTTCTTTTATTATTTTATAGAAGCCTTGATTTTTTTTTCAAACAATGGTTCTTCTTACAAATTGTGTTGAAATATCATGCAGTCTAATATTATTTTGGTAAAAAAATGGTAACTTATAAGCACATTATAATACTAACAATGGTGTCATATCATTGCATCATAATAATCCGATTTTGTATGGAGGTTGTGTTTTTAGTGGCATTCTCGAAAAGGAATTAAAAAAAAGTTCATATAATGGACTATAAAGTTGTGAAATTGATTAGAAACGGACGTAAACAATTTTTCATTATAAAGAGAAAAATTATTTAAGTGGCAAAATAACGTTTGCCGGGTCAGCCTGTACATATAGTTTGTTCGCTATCATTTATAGGATATTAGGCTATAATTACTTTATATACCCTATCACTATTAGGCCTGGAATACCCTCCAAGGCACTGTCTTTCCTGCCACTTACAACTCGGGCGCCTTCAAATCAAGAGTGAATAGGCATCTCCTAGGCAGGCGCGTTCCACCTTAGAATGTATCATCACTTTCCATCAGGTGTGATTACAGTCAAGCGCTAGCCTATATAGTTAAAAAAAAAAAGAAATTGGTCGCGCAGCTGGTTGCGGCGTCGGTATTCTCAAAGGAATAGTAACCACAACTTCTAAGGGAATTTACACACAACCAGAGAACAGTAAATAGGTACAGAAGGCCCACTCCGCACGATGATTTAAAGAAATAGCGACTCTAGCACTGACACAAAAAGTGCAATTCAGTTCGCAATAGCGCCTGGCCCCGCCCTCAAAATCGACACGCAACAAACGCAATGTTGTGGTCTCTTTCCATCGCCTAACTTTATCTCTTACGACGTACTAGGGCTGCTGTAGTCAGACGGCGCGTAAAATAGACCGTACAGAACTGGCGCGTGCAACTCGGCCCGCGAGCGGCAACCATCCGAAATATTGAGGTCCGGACCTCTACTTGTAGCCGGGACGGTCACGTGATAAGTGAGACTGGCCTGGTATAGCAAACAAAATTGAACCTAATAACTTACTAAATACGATTGTTTCGTAGATAGATAGACAAATTAGATAATTTCTAATATAATTTACATTCAAGAATTAATAATTTTTTTTGAGCGCAAAACTAATGAGGTTTTTTTTATTAAAAATTAAAAAAATAAGTGAGACTGGGCTGACACAACACAACCGAAGTACTCTATCGGCGGTACCCTTGACCCTTGCCCCCTCCCCCTAGCTGCGCGTGGCTCAGCCGGCGCTGCCGCAGGTGGTGCTCCGCTACGGGCTGGGTGCTCTGCCCCTCGCGCCCCCGCTCGCGCAGGCCTTCTACTACGGCGCCGCGGCCGCCACCGGAGCCCCCTACGGCGTCGGGCTCGACCAGGCCACGCTCAAGGACCTCATCAAGAAGCAAATGTGAGTGTATAACCTTAGTGCTACCACCGAATATAAACGAGCAATTCTTGTATATATATTTCTATATAATCTGAATCTCGGAAACTTAGTATACAAGGGTTTTTCGGGGCGATAAATTGATCTATAGCACGGTCGCGGAGCACGAAGAATTTCGTACATTAACCTGTTACTACCTATGTCTGTCACTCCCGCGTCAAAATAATGCGGTCACGCTCGCACAGATGCAATGACCCCGTCCTGTGCGAGCGTGACCGCATTATTTTGACGCGGGAGTGACAGAGACAGGTAGTAACAGGTTAATGTACGAAATTCTTCGTGCTCCGCGACCGTGCTTTATAAATAAATACGGGATATTTTTACACATCGCAATCTAGCCCCAAAGTAAGCGATAGCTTGTGTTATGGGTGTTAGCTGATGACTGATATGATATATTGAAAAACACCCAGACACTGGAAAACATTCATGCTCATCACACAAACATTTACCAGTAGTGAAAATCGAACCCACGACCTCCGGCGCAGACGGCAGGTTGCTACCACTACGCCATTCGGTCGTCAAACTGAGGGTCGTGACCCCTTCCACAGATGCAATGACCCCGTCCTGTGCGGTCACGCTCGCACAGGACGGGGTCATTGCATCTGTGCGAGCGTGACCGCATTATTTTGACGCGGGAGTGACAGAGACAGGTAGAAACAGGTTAATGTACGAAATTCTTCGTGCTCCGCGACCGGACTTTACCACCGAATATAATATTACTGACGTAAAGAAGCGACAGTCACACCCTCCCGTCAATGTATTACCCTTGGATCGCTACACCAGTGGTACGCGAGGACACTGTCTTCGTGAGTGCGTTATTTCAATCGAGGGCTGCCAAATGTCACCGCGGCATCGTGCATCAGTCGCGTCGCGTCGCCACGTACAGGTCGACTTTTGCCAGCCCTATGGACTAAATGACGTTTACTCACACATACAAATGGAATGCGTATAGGGCCGGCGTTCTATTGTAGTGTTATTATCTCGCTGCAGACTTGGTCATAAATCATTCGAGTGTTTCGCTTTTGTTGTTCTTTGTTGAGTTGTGTAAAGACGCGTACGAAGCGGTTTGATTCCTTGTTCCTGATACGCACTGCAAAGGCCTGGAATACACTCCCAGGCAGTGTCTTTCCTGCCACGTACAACCTGGGTGCCTTCAAATCAAGAGTGAATAGGCATCTTTTAGGCAAGTGCGTTCCACCTTAGACTGTATCATCACTGTCCATCAGGTGTGATCACAGTCAAGCGCTAGCCTATATAGTATAAAAAAAAAATATTGCAGCTAGATAATAACACTACTATAGTAGTATTGTTGGTAGTCAAGTCATGTTATTTGTACTGAGTGTCAGGGGCCTGGTGCTACAGATTTTTTATTCATACATCCAATGTATCGTAATAAATTCGGAAGCGGTCTCTTTACACCCTGTATAACACTATAGTAAGTATTTTTTGGTGTCCGGCAGCGAGTACTACTTCAGCCCGGACAACCTGGCGCGGGACTTCTTCCTGCGGCGCAAGATGTCCGCCGACGGCACCATCCCGGTGACGCTGATCGCGTCGTTCCACCGCGTGCGCGCGCTCACGGCCGACGTGCAGCTCGTGCTGGACGCGATCCGCGACTCCGACCGCCTGCAGCTCATCAACGGCTTCAAGGTGACGTACCAGACGCGTACTACTGTACTACTGCAGCCCGGACAACCTGGCGCGGGACTTCTTCCTGCGGCGCAAGATGTCCGCCGACGGCACCATCCCGGTGACGCTGATCGCGTCGTTCCACCGCGTGCGCGCGCTCACGGCCGACGTGCAGCTCGTGCTGGACGCGATCCGCGACTCCGACCGCCTGCAGCTCATCAACGGCTTCAAGGTGACGTACCAGACGCGTACTACTGTACTACTGCAGCCCGGACAACCTGGCGCGGGACTTCTTCCTGCGGCGCAAGATGTCCGCCGACGGCACCATCCCGGTGACGCTGATCGCGTCGTTCCACCGCGTGCGCGCGCTCACGGCCGACGTGCAGCTCGTGCTGGACGCGATCCGCGACTCCGACCGCCTGCAGCTCATCAACGGCTTCAAGGTGACGTACCAGACGCGTACTACTGTACTACTGCAGCCCGGACAACCTGGCGCGGGACTTCTTCCTGCGGCGCAAGATGTCCGCCGACGGCCCATCCCGGTGACGCTGATCGCGTCGTTCCACCGCGTGCGCGCGCTCACGGCCGACGTGCAGCTCGTGCTGGACGCGATCCGCGACTCCGACCGCCTGCAGCTCATCAACGGCTTCAAGGTGACGTACCAGACGCGTACTACTGTACTACTGCAGCCCGGACAACCTGGCGCGGGACTTCTTCCTGCGGCGCAAGATGTCCGCCGACGGCACCATCCCGGTGACGCTGATCGCGTCGTTCCACCGCGTGCGCGCGCTCACGGCCGACGTGCAGCTCGTGCTGGACGCGATCCGCGACTCCGACCGCCTGCAGCTCATCAACGGCTTCAAGGTGACGTACCAGACGCGTACTACTGTACTACTGCAGCCCGGACAACCTGGCGCGGGACTTCTTCCTGCGGCGCAAGATGTCCGCCGACGGCACCATCCCGGTGACGCTGATCGCGTCGTTCCACCGCGTGCGCGCGCTCACGGCCGACGTGCAGCTCGTGCTGGACGCGATCCGCGACTCCGACCGCCTGCAGCTCATCAACGGCTTCAAGGTGACGTACCAGACGCGTACTACTGTACTACTGCAGCCCGGACAACCTGGCGCGGGACTTCTTCCTGCGGCGCAAGATGTCCGCCGACGGCACCATCCCGGTGACGCTGATCGCGTCGTTCCACCGCGTGCGCGCGCTCACGGCCGACGTGCAGCTCGTGCTGGACGCGATCCGCGACTCCGACCGCCTGCAGCTCATCAACGGCTTCAAGGTGACGTACCAGACGCGTACTACTGTACTACTGCAGCCCGGACAACCTGGCGCGGGACTTCTTCCTGCGGCGCAAGATGTCCGCCGACGGCACCATCCCGGTGACGCTGATCGCGTCGTTCCACCGCGTGCGCGCGCTCACGGCCGACGTGCAGCTCGTGCTGGACGCGATCCGCGACTCCGACCGCCTGCAGCTCATCAACGGCTTCAAGGTGACGTACCAGACGCGTACTACTGTACTACTGCAGCCCGGACAACCTGGCGCGGGACTTCTTCCCATCCAGAAGTTTACAGTACAGAAGGTACAGAAGGTTCACTCCGCAATATGATTTAAAGAAATAGCGACCCTAGCGCTGACACAAAAAAGTGCAATTCAGTTCGCAACAGCGCCTGGCACCGCCTCCGCTATACACCTAATGTTATGCTCTCTTTCTATTGGGTAACTTTATCTCTTTCGACGTACTATAGGGCTGCCTCGTAAACGTAGAAAAACGTTTCAAATAAGTAATAGACCGTTTACGTGCAACCTAGCCGGCGCGCGGCAGCTGTCTGAATCGTTCCGTCTTGACGTAGCCTCGCATCTACTTGTAGCAGTGTGCCTGCTTTAATTAGCATGTATTCGTTGCAGGTCCGGACAGCGTTCGAGCCGACAAAATGGCCGATACTGGACATAAATAACGAATCCGGCCCCGAGCAACAGCCCGGCCAGGCGCCGCTGCCCAAACCGGCCGACGAGAAGCCCGACCAGAAAGAGCGCGACGCGGAGAACGAACAAAGCGTAGAAGAGAGGATAAAAGGAGCTAAAGAAGAGAAGAGCGCTGACAACGAGAAGAGTTTAGAGGACGAGGTAAAATATTTGCTGTGCAACTGCCTTTACCTGCTTTTAGCTGGCGACTGTCTTTCGCTGTCTTTGGCTGACGACTGTCTTTCGCTGTCTTTAGCTGACGACTGCCTTTAGCTGTCTTCGGGTGACGACTGTCTTTAGCTGTCTTTAACTGACGACTGTCTTTCGCTGTCTTTAGCTGTCTTTGGCTGACAAATGTCTTTGGATGTCTTTGGCTGACGACTGTCTTTCGCTGTCTTTGGCTGACGACTGTCTTTCGCTGTATTTGGTTGACGACTGTCTTTCGCTGTCTTTAACTGACGACTGTCTTTGGATGATGAATGCCTTTAGCTGTCTTAGACTGACGACTATCTTTCGTTGTCTTTGACTGCCCACTATCTTTCGCTGCATTGGGTGACGACTGCCTTTACCTGTCTTTGGCTGACGACTGTCTTTGCCTGCCGACTGTATTTAGCTGTCTTTGATTGACGCCTGTCTTTCGATGTCTTTGGCTGATAACTGGTTTTTAGCTGTGTTTGCCCGACGACTCAACAGTCCCAGTGCACTAGCGACCGCGTCCACTGCGCGCCAGCTACATTACTGGGCAGAACAACTCGTCGCAACCGAACCGACTGCGCGCGTGCGCTTTTGGGTCATAGACGACGATACACGCCATTTTATTAAAAGCTATTATTTAGTGTCACATCGGGACAAGTTTGTCTGTAATTAAATCTTGCAAGTAAAATTTGAGCCACTTCCCGGTTACCGGTTGAGTTGAAATTTTGCATACATGTGTAAATCGGATGACGTCTTTGACGGATGGTGTCTGTGAAATTAATAATAAGTAAATAATAATAAATTCTTAATTTGCTTAAAATACACAATACAATAAAGATCTTATATAAAACAAACGGTTACAGTGTATTTGCCTTATTAAGGCGTGCAAATTTTATCTTATTAGATTATTAATAATATTCATCCTTAATTAATAAATTGTCATCATATGTATTTCCTATTAAAATAATCCTTAATGTCATATATTTCATCATCGAGTAATTTGTAAAAATGTAATTCTTTTTATTGCTTGGTAACTCTTTAATATTGTCTTTTAACTTGACTTGGTTTTAAATTGTCACAGTTGTTGTGTTTAAAATATTAATTTTGATTGTCCTATACAGGTGAAACCAACAGCAGAACCAGAATCCACAGAAAAACCAGCAGAAGTTAACTCAGAAGAACCAAAAGAAACAGAGAAGAATGACACCGCAGAAGCACCGATTCCTCTAGAACCACCAAAAGAAGATAAACTGACACCAGAAATCGACGCTTCTGCAGATAAAGAAGTCAAGGAAGAGAAGAGAGAAGAAGACGAGAAGGAAGAAGTGAAGGAAGTGGTGGGGAGTACAGAAGGAGTGGAAAAGGCGCCTGAGTCAAGCGAAGATCCGCCGTTGCAGCCAGAAGTATCAGATAAACCTGGAGAGAAACGGTTGGTTTGTTTTTTAGGGTTCCTTACCCAAAGGGTAAAAACGAGACCCTATTACTAAGACTTCGCTCCATCCGTCTGTCCATCCGTCTGTGACCAGGCTGTATCTCTTGAACCATGATATTTAGAGATCTGAAATTTTCACAGATGATGTATTTCTGTTGCCGTTATAACAACAAATACTAAAAAACAGAATAAATATATATAAAGGGGGCCTCCCATACAGTAAACGTGACTTTTTTTGCTCAATATTGATAATGGCAATGCTTAGACGCTTAAAATATTCAAAGAATATTCGATTATATATTAAAAGAGTGCTGCAGCATTACTGCTTTAAGAGGTGGTGGTACGGCTTCAGGCACAGAACACTAAATAGTACCAGAAGGTTCACTCCGTACGAAAATTTAAAGCAATAGCGACTCTAGCGCTGACACAAAAAGTGCAATTCAGTTCGCAATAGCGCGTGGCCCCGCCCTCAAAATCGACACGCAACAAACGCAATGTTGTGGTTTCTTTCTATCGCCTAACTTTATCTCTTACGACTTACTAGGACTGCCGTAGTCAGACGGCGCGTAAAATAGACCGTAAAGAATTAGCGCGTACAACTCGGCCCGCAAGCGGCAACCATCTGAAATAGAGCGTTTCCACATTATCCGATCCGATATCGGTATCGGACGCCGATACGATATCGGGGTAAGTAAAATGTATGAAATATGTACCTGCCTTTCACATTGTCCGTTCCGATATCGGATATCGGAGCCGACACCGATATGCTGGCGGCACCATCGGACGCCCGTGAGCCGTCGGGCGATAATGTTTGTATGTGTGCTATACGTGTATCTAAATTGTCTCTGTGTGCGTAGAGCCCGATGCGCGGCGGCCATTTTGTAGCTTGGAGCTTGTTTAGTAATTTGGTTGTCATCATGGCGTCGTCATCATTTAAATACAATATAATTACATTAAAATATAATAGATACAGCAAATAAATTTTCTATTATAGTCTGCCAAGATGACCTGCCCGCACTAAGCTATCGAGCAAATGGCCGTATCGGAACGATTTTGTCGGAAATATGTGAAAATAGCACGTGGCACTATCGTCGCCCGACACCGATATCGGATCGGATAATCTAAAAACGCTCATATGGTAGTCCGAAACTCTACTTGTAGCCGGGACGGTCACGTGATAAGTGAGACTGGCCTGCTTCAGGCCTAATTTCTTCCCCATATTATTGTCCGTGTGCAGCGAGATATTGGTATGCAATGCTTAATTATGTGTGTCTATTGCAGTCGCAAGAAGCAGATGGTGGGCATCTTCCCGCTGGCCACGATGGGCGGGCCGCTGGTGGCGCCCGTGTCGAGCCTGCTGCGCGCCGTGCCGCCGCCCCCGCTGCCCAGGTAACCTGCCGAAAATAGATTGACTTACTAATGACGACGTTGGTGTCAAAACAAACCTTTTTGACACCAGCAGACTGGTGACATTTTCTCGCGCGGTCCGTCGGATCCTGTGTGTATAGTCTGTTAAATAAGTCAGTTTACTTGGGTAATTTTGAAGGAAATTAAAAATCGCATTCGGTCAACACTATACTTCCTGTTTCTGTAGAACGCCAAACCTTGCTTGATACTTGATTACATAATTTCTGTTTTTGACGTGACAACGTCTTATTAATCGATAGAGCCGGTTGCACGCACGAAAAAACATGACTCATCCGGCGTTACCAGCGTTACCTCGCTCATGCGGCGTTACCGGCGTTATCTCGCGAGCGCGGAACGAGCGACAAAGAAGACGTTGTCACGTTCAGCTATCGTCAGTAAACCGACTTTACAGGCAACCAATTTTTTGTTATGTTACTACATATTAGTAATATTATGAATAGTATGTTAGAAGTTAATAGTGTTGAATTGAATGTACATATAAATAAGTAAACAATAAAAATAAAACTAACATTGTGTGGTTTTATAAAACAAAGAAACAAGTGAAACTTTGCGAGTCATGGGCGCCATAAATCTAATTTGGATTTTAGACAGAAGGAAAATTTGCAGAAAACATAATATAAAGACGGAAAAGTAAGAATTAATAATTTGTAGGGGAACGTCTTGCTGATGATCCTCCCCATGTTTGCAGGATGTTCCGTACGGGGCGCGGCGGCGCGTCGCCGCTGATGCCGCACGACCACCTCAACCCCGACGTTCCCGAGTTTGTGCCGCAGGCGAGGAGAACTGGTGCGTGCTACTCCTCCACACCCTTACATTCACTCTCCTACACCCTCACATCCAATATTCTACACACTTAGATCCACTCTCCTACACCTTACATCCTCTATTCTACATGTTACATCTACTCTCCTTCACGTTACATCCACTCTTCTACACCTTACACCCACTCTCCTACACCCTTACATTCACTCTTCTACACATTACATCCACTCTCCCACACCCTTACGTCCACTCTTCTACATCTTACATCCACTCTTCTACACCTTACACCCACTCTCCTATAGCCTTACATCCACTCTTCTACACCTTACACCCACTCTCCTACACCCTTACATTCACTCTTCTACACATTACATCCACTCTCCCACACCCTTACGTCCACTCTTCTACATCTTACATCCACTCTTCTACACCTTACACCCACTCTCCTATAGCCTTACATCCACTCTTCTACACCTTACACCCACTCTCCTACACCCTTACATTCACTCTTCTACACATTACATCCACTCTCCCACACCCTTACGTCCACTCTTCTACATCTTACATCCACTCTTCTACACCTTACACCCACTCTCCTATAGCCTTACATCCACTCTTCTACACCTTACACCCACTCTCCTACACCCTTACATTCACTCTTCTACACATTACATCCACTCTCCCACACCCTTACGTCCACTCTTCTACATCTTACATCCACTCTTCTACACCTTACACCCACTCTCCTATAGCCTTACATCCACTCTCCTACACCTTACATCCACTCTCCTACATCTTACATCCACTCTTCTACACCTTAAACCCACTCACCTACATCCTTGCATCCAATATTCTATACCCTTACATCCACTGTTCTACACCTTGCATCCACTCTCCTACATCTTACATCCACTCTTCTACACCTTACACCCACTCTCCTACACCCTTACGTCCACTCTCCTACACCCTTATAATATAAACTTGAATTGCGTTGGAATATCTCTTCTAATATATAAAATTCTCTTATATGTGTTTGTAACCAAACTCCTCCAAAACGGCTTGACGGGTTTTTATGAAAATTTTTGTCTACATCTGACAAGAATTTTCATAAAAACTAAAACTAAACTAACTGTGTTAAAACTGAAAAATATGGTGGAGACCTATGTAAAGAAGTGATCTTTTACTTTTCACCTGCATGGGTTCTTATTCTCCTTTAGGTCACATTCTTGTAGTTGTTCATGAACTTTCATAGAATTCATTTCGGTTTCACAGAAGAGCCGAGCGCCGACAAACCGTCGCAGAGTGACGACGGTCGGTCGCCCAGGAGTCCCACGTCCGACAAAAGCGATCCCGACATATGGACAGAGGTATGTTTCGCTTCTATTTCACTGCCACAGAGGGTGAATTTTCAAAATTACGAATTTTCAAAAATACGACGACCTCCCTGGCGCAGTGGCGGCGCGCTCGGATTCGAGTGGGAGGTCGCGGGTTCGATTCCCGCCACGGGCCACTTTGGGATTTCATAATTTCTAAATTGGCTCAGGTCTGGTCTGGTGGGAGGCTTTGGCCGTGGCTTGTTACCACCCTACCAGCAAAGACGCACCGCCAAGCGATTTAGCGTTCCGGTGCGATGCTGTGTAGAAACGTTGGGGGGTAAATTCACTTACCCTTCCAAGTTAGTACGATGACATCCTAGCCTGCATCATCACTTACCATCAGGTGAGATCGCAGTCAAGTACTAACTTGTATAGAATAAAAAAAAATCTTTCTAGTGGAGACCCATATCAGGAAGGGGGACAAGCGTAACTGACATTCAATTACCAGCAGCAGTGTCCCCTCAAAGCTTCAACATGGTATTATTCAAGGGCAGGATAAACAAACTCCTTAACAGTGTAGCAGCCGTATTTAAGCGATTTTGAATGAAGTTGTGTGCAAAAACTATAAAGACAATTACTTTCAAATTTACACGTCATGGATTTTGGGTCTTTAATCTAAAATCGCTAAGAAGCAGAAATACGATTGGATAAAATTCTCGATAGAAATTCATCCCAAAAGTTGCTCCAAAATCTCAGTTTTTCTAGTTTTTATCGGACACTACATTGGATGTAATTGTAATTTTTGTATCGGTAATAATAATATCCAAAAACGCTAAAAAACAGATTTTTGATAACCAGCTTAGTTTTTGAGCAATTAGGTAAAAGGTCGGTTTTATGTCATATTCTTACGCGACGCTGCATGTCGCACCTACCAAATCTCCATGAGAGTGAGAAAGACAAAAATAAATTCAATAAATCCCCGGCATCGCGTTTGCGATTCCCCTGGTACTGCAAATGACCATGGGCGGCGGTGTTGGCGTTACATCAGGTAGTTGCTTGCGTTCGTTATTAAAAAAAAAACTAGAAGAGGTATCTTAAAGTGGAACTAAGTTTCCATTTTTCTGTTGTGAATAATCACTTCTGGTCACATTTTATGATTCTAGGTCCTACAATCACTGTAGATAGATGTACTATAACAAGACAAATAAACTTAAAATCTAGTAGGTATGTACCTTTCCTTATCCTAGAATCTAGGGTATGGCTATTGGCTCTCCATATCCTAGATTCACAATCTAGTGGATAGGTATACAGAGGTATACCTATCCACTAGATTGTGAGTTTTCAATCCTGAAAATTATCGATATAAATGGCCGTAACTATTTTGATTGAGCTTTCTTAAAGGCTTGAATTTTTCACATCAGTAATGCCTCTACTAATGACTGCATGATGGCGGGAAGACCTCGCTAAGGCAGCGGAAAGGAAGTTGTTTCAACACACTGAAAACTGAAGCGCATTGCGTGTAAATGAAGCGGCCTATAGTTTCCAAATTGGCTACGACCAACTTAGGTTGTAGCCAATTTGGAAACTATACACTATAAAGATTATAAAATTTCCTGCAGAAAATTGACTGCCAATTGTGTCGGGGAGGTTGTCAAATATAGCAGTAGGGACAACCCTCCACCACCCATGGCCCAATCAACTTCGCGGTTATGGGGACCGAAACGCGGGCGCCCGTTCGGTACTTGCTCTCGTCGTGTTCCCGCGGCGCCTTCTTGACTCCCTACAAGTTGTTTCCTCTCGCTCCTTGTCCCTATGGGCTCACTCTCCCCATTCTGGGGCAGGACGTTACAAAAAGACGGACTCGCCGCGCCGTCGCTGTCTACAGCATAAATTCTCTGTGTCACTCCAAGCCGCTTCGCCTCTTATGCCACGCGTGCGCGAACTCCCGAAGCTTTCCGAAGTTGGAACCCACGAGATCCTGATAATAAACTGGCCCAGAAACTTCGCGAACGATCCCGTCCAGCAGCAAGCACCGGAGGTCCTTGTATAAGGAGCACTCGCACAAAACTCACTCGCATGGTGGAGGTTCTCCTCCGCCAGTCCGCAGAAACACTCGCCACTCTCGACCAGACACATATCCAAATATAGCAGTACTTAAAAAATCTGAAATCGCCTCCAGGTGAAGCGTCGCACGAAGGCCGGGTCCCGCGAGCGCACGACCGCTCCCGCGCACGCGCCCGCGCGCGACGAGCCCGAGGAAGCGCGCGAGGAGCTGCACTTCCAGCTGGACGAGGAGCTGGAGCTGCCGCCGCCGCGCCAGAACACCTTCACCGACGCCTGGTGAGTGTCCAACATGGTTCCCAGGTGAAGCGTCGCACGACCGCTCCCGCGCACGCGCCCGCGCGCGACGAGCCCGAGGAAGCGCGCGAGGAGCTGCACTTCCAGCTGGACGAGGAGCTGGAGCTGCCGCCGCCGCGCCAGAACACCTTCACCGACGCCTGGTGAGTCCTACCACTTCCAGCTGCAGGTATTGATGAACAACCTAGGACGATAAGGTGATCAAACAAGTATAAGCCAAGAGACGCAGGACTAAGGTCAATTAACATAGATTCTTCCTTAATTACATAAGGGGCTATAGAAGCAACGCTAACTCTTGTATTCTCTCTTACAGGTCCGACGAGGAGTCCGACCTGGAGTTCACGGACCGCGACGTGGGGCGGCTGCTGATCGTGACGCAGACCGCGGCGCGCCAGCCCAAGCACGACGGCCACGACCGGCAGGGCGACTGGGCCACCCGGACCAAGATCACGCAGGACCTGGAGCAGGTGAGGACCGTGCCCTTCCTGCACTCCACCTCCCTCGGGAGTCCGACCTGCAGTTCACGGACCGCGACGTGGGGCGGCTGCTGATCGTGACGCAGACCGCGGCGCGCCAGCCCAAGCACGACGGCCACGACCGGCAGGGCGACTGGGCCACCCGGACCAAGATCACGCAGGACCTGGAGCAGGTGAGGACCGTGCCCTTCCTGCACTCCACCTCCCTCGGGAGTCCGACCTGCAGTTCACGGACCGCGACGTGGGGCGGCTGCTGATCGTGACGCAGACCGCGGCGCGCCAGCCCAAGCACGACGGCCACGACCGGCAGGGCGACTGGGCCACCCGGACCAAGATCACGCAGGACCTGGAGCAGGTGAGGACCGTGCCCTTCCTGCACTCCACCTCCCTCGGGAGTCCGACCTGCAGTTCACGGACCGCGACGTGGGGCGGCTGCTGATCGTGACGCAGACCGCGGCGCGCCAGCCCAAGCACGACGGCCACGACCGGCAGGGCGACTGGGCCACCCGGACCAAGATCACGCAGGACCTGGAGCAGGTGAGGACCGTGCCCTTCCTGCACTCCACCTCCCTCGGGAGTCCGACCTGCAGTTCACGGACCGCGACGTGGGGCGGCTGCTGATCGTGACGCAGACCGCGGCGCGCCAGCCCAAGCACGACGGCCACGACCGGCAGGGCGACTGGGCCACCCGGACCAAGATCACGCAGGACCTGGAGCAGGTGAGGACCGTGCCCTTCCTGCACTCCACCTCCCTCGGGAGTCCGACCTGCAGTTCACGGACCGCGACGTGGGGCGGCTGCTGATCGTGACGCAGACCGCGGCGCGCCAGCCCAAGCACGACGGCCACGACCGGCAGGGCGACTGGGCCACCCGGACCAAGATCACGCAGGACCTGGAGCAGGTGAGGACCGTGCCCTTCCTGCACTCCACCTCCCTCGGGAGTCCGACCTGCAGTTCACGGACCGCGACGTGGGGCGGCTGCTGATCGTGACGCAGACCGCGGCGCGCCAGCCCAAGCACGACGGCCACGACCGGCAGGGCGACTGGGCCACCCGGACCAAGATCACGCAGGACCTGGAGCAGGTGAGGACCGTGCCCTTCCTGCACTCCACCTCCCTCGGGAGTCCGACCTGCAGTTCACGGACCGCGACGTGGGGCGGCTGCTGATCGTGACGCAGACCGCGGCGCGCCAGCCCAAGCACGACGGCCACGACCGGCAGGGCGACTGGGCCACCCGGACCAAGATCACGCAGGACCTGGAGCAGGTGAGGACCGTGCCCTTCCTGCACTCCACCTCCCTCGGGAGTCCGACCTGCAGTTCACGGACCGCGACGTGGGGCGGCTGCTGATCGTGACGCAGACCGCGGCGCGCCAGCCCAAGCACGACGGCCACGACCGGCAGGGCGACTGGGCCACCCGGACCAAGATCACGCAGGACCTGGAGCAGGTGAGGACCGTGCCCTTCCTGCACTCCACCTCCCTCGGGAGTCCGACCTGCAGTTCACGGACCGCGACGTGGGGCGGCTGCTGATCGTGACGCAGACCGCGGCGCGCCAGCCCAAGCACGACGGCCACGACCGGCAGGGCGACTGGGCCACCCGGACCAAGATCACGCAGGACCTGGAGCAGGTGAGGACCGTGCCCTTCCTGCACTCCACCTCCCTCGGGAGTCCGACCTGCAGTTCACGGACCGCGACGTGGGGCGGCTGCTGATCGTGACGCAGACCGCGGCGCGCCAGCCCAAGCACGACGGCCACGACCGGCAGGGCGACTGGGCCACCCGGACCAAGATCACGCAGGACCTGGAGCAGGTGAGGACCGTGCCCTTCCTGCACTCCACCTCCCTCGGGAGTCCGACCTGCAGTTCACGGACCGCGACGTGGGGCGGCTGCTGATCGTGACGCAGACCGCGGCGCGCCAGCCCAAGCACGACGGCCACGACCGGCAGGGCGACTGGGCCACCCGGACCAAGATCACGCAGGACCTGGAGCAGGTGAGGACCGTGCCCTTCCTGCACTCCACCTCCCTCGGGAGTCCGACCTGCAGTTCACGGACCGCGACGTGGGGCGGCTGCTGATCGTGACGCAGACCGCGGCGCGCCAGCCCAAGCACGACGGCCACGACCGGCAGGGCGACTGGGCCACCCGGACCAAGATCACGCAGGACCTGGAGCAGGTGAGGACCGTGCCCTTCCTGCACTCCACCTCCCTCGGGAGTCCGACCTGCAGTTCACGGACCGCGACGTGGGGCGGCTGCTGATCGTGACGCAGACCGCGGCGCGCCAGCCCAAGCACGACGGCCACGACCGGCAGGGCGACTGGGCCACCCGGACCAAGATCACGCAGGACCTGGAGCAGGTGAGGACCGTGCCCTTCCTGCACTCCACCTCCCTCGGGAGTCCGACCTGCAGTTCACGGACCGCGACGTGGGGCGGCTGCTGATCGTGACGCAGACCGCGGCGCGCCAGCCCAAGCACGACGGCCACGACCGGCAGGGCGACTGGGCCACCCGGACCAAGATCACGCAGGACCTGGAGCAGGTGAGGACCGTGCCCTTCCTGCACTCCACCTCCCTCGGGAGTCCGACCTGCAGTTCACGGACCGCGACGTGGGGCGGCTGCTGATCGTGACGCAGACCGCGGCGCGCCAGCCCAAGCACGACGGCCACGACCGGCAGGGCGACTGGGCCACCCGGACCAAGATCACGCAGGACCTGGAGCAGGTGAGGACCGTGCCCTTCCTGCACTCCACCTCCCTCGGGAGTCCGACCTGCAGTTCACGGACCGCGACGTGGGGCGGCTGCTGATCGTGACGCAGACCGCGGCGCGCCAGCCCAAGCACGACGGCCACGACCGGCAGGGCGACTGGGCCACCCGGACCAAGATCACGCAGGACCTGGAGCAGGTGAGGACCGTGCCCTTCCTGCACTCCACCTCCCTCGGGAGTCCGACCTGCAGTTCACGGACCGCGACGTGGGGCGGCTGCTGATCGTGACGCAGACCGCGGCGCGCCAGCCCAAGCACGACGGCCACGACCGGCAGGGCGACTGGGCCACCCGGACCAAGATCACGCAGGACCTGGAGCAGGTGAGGACCGTGCCCTTCCTGCACTCCACCTCCCTCGGGAGTCCGACCTGCAGTTCACGGACCGCGACGTGGGGCGGCTGCTGATCGTGACGCAGACCGCGGCGCGCCAGCCCAAGCACGACGGCCACGACCGGCAGGGCGACTGGGCCACCCGGACCAAGATCACGCAGGACCTGGAGCAGGTGAGGACCGTGCCCTTCCTGCACTCCACCTCCCTCGGGAGTCCGACCTGCAGTTCACGGACCGCGACGTGGGGCGGCTGCTGATCGTGACGCAGACCGCGGCGCGCCAGCCCAAGCACGACGGCCACGACCGGCAGGGCGACTGGGCCACCCGGACCAAGATCACGCAGGACCTGGAGCAGGTGAGGACCGTGCCCTTCCTGCACTCCACCTCCCTCGGGAGTCCGACCTGCAGTTCACGGACCGCGACGTGGGGCGGCTGCTGATCGTGACGCAGACCGCGGCGCGCCAGCCCAAGCACGACGGCCACGACCGGCAGGGCGACTGGGCCACCCGGACCAAGATCACGCAGGACCTGGAGCAGGTGAGGACCGTGCCCTTCCTGCACTCCACCTCCCTCGGGAGTCCGACCTGCAGTTCACGGACCGCGACGTGGGGCGGCTGCTGATCGTGACGCAGACCGCGGCGCGCCAGCCCAAGCACGACGGCCACGACCGGCAGGGCGACTGGGCCACCCGGACCAAGATCACGCAGGACCTGGAGCAGGTGAGGACCGTGCCCTTCCTGCACTCCACCTCCCTCGGGAGTCCGACCTGCAGTTCACGGACCGCGACGTGGGGCGGCTGCTGATCGTGACGCAGACCGCGGCGCGCCAGCCCAAGCACGACGGCCACGACCGGCAGGGCGACTGGGCCACCCGGACCAAGATCACGCAGGACCTGGAGCAGGTGAGGACCGTGCCCTTCCTGCACTCCACCTCCCTCGGGAGTCCGACCTGCAGTTCACGGACCGCGACGTGGGGCGGCTGCTGATCGTGACGCAGACCGCGGCGCGCCAGCCCAAGCACGACGGCCACGACCGGCAGGGCGACTGGGCCACCCGGACCAAGATCACGCAGGACCTGGAGCAGGTGAGGACCGTGCCCTTCCTGCACTCCACCTCCCTCGGGAGTCCGACCTGCAGTTCACGGACCGCGACGTGGGGCGGCTGCTGATCGTGACGCAGACCGCGGCGCGCCAGCCCAAGCACGACGGCCACGACCGGCAGGGCGACTGGGCCACCCGGACCAAGATCACGCAGGACCTGGAGCAGGTGAGGACCGTGCCCTTCCTGCACTCCACCTCCCTCGGGAGTCCGACCTGCAGTTCACGGACCGCGACGTGGGGCGGCTGCTGATCGTGACGCAGACCGCGGCGCGCCAGCCCAAGCACGACGGCCACGACCGGCAGGGCGACTGGGCCACCCGGACCAAGATCACGCAGGACCTGGAGCAGGTGAGGACCGTGCCCTTCCTGCACTCCACCTCCCTCGGGAGTCCGACCTGCAGTTCACGGACCGCGACGTGGGGCGGCTGCTGATCGTGACGCAGACCGCGGCGCGCCAGCCCAAGCACGACGGCCACGACCGGCAGGGCGACTGGGCCACCCGGACCAAGATCACGCAGGACCTGGAGCAGGTGAGGACCGTGCCCTTCCTGCACTCCACCTCCCTCGGGAGTCCGACCTGCAGTTCACGGACCGCGACGTGGGGCGGCTGCTGATCGTGACGCAGACCGCGGCGCGCCAGCCCAAGCACGACGGCCACGACCGGCAGGGCGACTGGGCCACCCGGACCAAGATCACGCAGGACCTGGAGCAGGTGAGGACCGTGCCCTTCCTGCACTCCACCTCCCTCGGGAGTCCGACCTGCAGTTCACGGACCGCGACGTGGGGCGGCTGCTGATCGTGACGCAGACCGCGGCGCGCCAGCCCAAGCACGACGGCCACGACCGGCAGGGCGACTGGGCCACCCGGACCAAGATCACGCAGGACCTGGAGCAGGTGAGGACCGTGCCCTTCCTGCACTCCACCTCCCTCGGGAGTCCGACCTGCAGTTCACGGACCGCGACGTGGGGCGGCTGCTGATCGTGACGCAGACCGCGGCGCGCCAGCCCAAGCACGACGGCCACGACCGGCAGGGCGACTGGGCCACCCGGACCAAGATCACGCAGGACCTGGAGCAGGTGAGGACCGTGCCCTTCCTGCACTCCACCTCCCTCGGGAGTCCGACCTGCAGTTCACGGACCGCGACGTGGGGCGGCTGCTGATCGTGACGCAGACCGCGGCGCGCCAGCCCAAGCACGACGGCCACGACCGGCAGGGCGACTGGGCCACCCGGACCAAGATCACGCAGGACCTGGAGCAGGTGAGGACCGTGCCCTTCCTGCACTCCACCTCCCTCGGGAGTCCGACCTGCAGTTCACGGACCGCGACGTGGGGCGGCTGCTGATCGTGACGCAGACCGCGGCGCGCCAGCCCAAGCACGACGGCCACGACCGGCAGGGCGACTGGGCCACCCGGACCAAGATCACGCAGGACCTGGAGCAGGTGAGGACCGTGCCCTTCCTGCACTCCACCTCCCTCGGGAGTCCGACCTGCAGTTCACGGACCGCGACGTGGGGCGGCTGCTGATCGTGACGCAGACCGCGGCGCGCCAGCCCAAGCACGACGGCCACGACCGGCAGGGCGACTGGGCCACCCGGACCAAGATCACGCAGGACCTGGAGCAGGTGAGGACCGTGCCCTTCCTGCACTCCACCTCCCTCGGGAGTCCGACCTGCAGTTCACGGACCGCGACGTGGGGCGGCTGCTGATCGTGACGCAGACCGCGGCGCGCCAGCCCAAGCACGACGGCCACGACCGGCAGGGCGACTGGGCCACCCGGACCAAGATCACGCAGGACCTGGAGCAGGTGAGGACCGTGCCCTTCCTGCACTCCACCTCCCTCGGGAGTCCGACCTGCAGTTCACGGACCGCGACGTGGGGCGGCTGCTGATCGTGACGCAGACCGCGGCGCGCCAGCCCAAGCACGACGGCCACGACCGGCAGGGCGACTGGGCCACCCGGACCAAGATCACGCAGGACCTGGAGCAGGTGAGGACCGTGCCCTTCCTGCACTCCACCTCCCTCGGGAGTCCGACCTGCAGTTCACGGACCGCGACGTGGGGCGGCTGCTGATCGTGACGCAGACCGCGGCGCGCCAGCCCAAGCACGACGGCCACGACCGGCAGGGCGACTGGGCCACCCGGACCAAGATCACGCAGGACCTGGAGCAGGTGAGGACCGTGCCCTTCCTGCACTCCACCTCCCTCGGGAGTCCGACCTGCAGTTCACGGACCGCGACGTGGGGCGGCTGCTGATCGTGACGCAGACCGCGGCGCGCCAGCCCAAGCACGACGGCCACGACCGGCAGGGCGACTGGGCCACCCGGACCAAGATCACGCAGGACCTGGAGCAGGTGAGGACCGTGCCCTTCCTGCACTCCACCTCCCTCGGGAGTCCGACCTGCAGTTCACGGACCGCGACGTGGGGCGGCTGCTGATCGTGACGCAGACCGCGGCGCGCCAGCCCAAGCACGACGGCCACGACCGGCAGGGCGACTGGGCCACCCGGACCAAGATCACGCAGGACCTGGAGCAGGTGAGGACCGTGCCCTTCCTGCACTCCACCTCCCTCGGGAGTCCGACCTGCAGTTCACGGACCGCGACGTGGGGCGGCTGCTGATCGTGACGCAGACCGCGGCGCGCCAGCCCAAGCACGACGGCCACGACCGGCAGGGCGACTGGGCCACCCGGACCAAGATCACGCAGGACCTGGAGCAGGTGAGGACCGTGCCCTTCCTGCACTCCACCTCCCTCGGGAGTCCGACCTGCAGTTCACGGACCGCGACGTGGGGCGGCTGCTGATCGTGACGCAGACCGCGGCGCGCCAGCCCAAGCACGACGGCCACGACCGGCAGGGCGACTGGGCCACCCGGACCAAGATCACGCAGGACCTGGAGCAGGTGAGGACCGTGCCCTTCCTGCACTCCACCTCCCTCGGGAGTCCGACCTGCAGTTCACGGACCGCGACGTGGGGCGGCTGCTGATCGTGACGCAGACCGCGGCGCGCCAGCCCAAGCACGACGGCCACGACCGGCAGGGCGACTGGGCCACCCGGACCAAGATCA
This sequence comes from Coenonympha arcania, assembly GCA_036785405.1. NCBI lineage: Eukaryota > Metazoa > Arthropoda > Insecta > Lepidoptera > Nymphalidae > Coenonympha > Coenonympha arcania. The sequence continues at coordinate 3,200,788 of CM072081.1, forward strand.
CGCAGGACCTGGAGCAGGTGAGGACCGTGCCCTTCCTGCACTCCACCTCCCTCGGGAGTCCGACCTGCAGTTCACGGACCGCGACGTGGGGCGGCTGCTGATCGTGACGCAGACCGCGGCGCGCCAGCCCAAGCACGACGGCCACGACCGGCAGGGCGACTGGGCCACCCGGACCAAGATCACGCAGGACCTGGAGCAGGTGAGGACCGTGCCCTTCCTGCACTCCACCTCCCTCGGGAGTCCGACCTGCAGTTCACGGACCGCGACGTGGGGCGGCTGCTGATCGTGACGCAGACCGCGGCGCGCCAGCCCAAGCACGACGGCCACGACCGGCAGGGCGACTGGGCCACCCGGACCAAGATCACGCAGGACCTGGAGCAGGTGAGGACCGTGCCCTTCCTGCACTCCACCTCCCTCGGGAGTCCGACCTGCAGTTCACGGACCGCGACGTGGGGCGGCTGCTGATCGTGACGCAGACCGCGGCGCGCCAGCCCAAGCACGACGGCCACGACCGGCAGGGCGACTGGGCCACCCGGACCAAGATCACGCAGGACCTGGAGCAGGTGAGGACCGTGCCCTTCCTGCACTCCACCTCCCTCGGGAGTCCGACCTGCAGTTCACGGACCGCGACGTGGGGCGGCTGCTGATCGTGACGCAGACCGCGGCGCGCCAGCCCAAGCACGACGGCCACGACCGGCAGGGCGACTGGGCCACCCGGACCAAGATCACGCAGGACCTGGAGCAGGTGAGGACCGTGCCCTTCCTGCACTCCACCTCCCTCGGGAGTCCGACCTGCAGTTCACGGACCGCGACGTGGGGCGGCTGCTGATCGTGACGCAGACCGCGGCGCGCCAGCCCAAGCACGACGGCCACGACCGGCAGGGCGACTGGGCCACCCGGACCAAGATCACGCAGGACCTGGAGCAGGTGAGGACCGTGCCCTTCCTGCACTCCACCTCCCTCGGGAGTCCGACCTGCAGTTCACGGACCGCGACGTGGGGCGGCTGCTGATCGTGACGCAGACCGCGGCGCGCCAGCCCAAGCACGACGGCCACGACCGGCAGGGCGACTGGGCCACCCGGACCAAGATCACGCAGGACCTGGAGCAGGTGAGGACCGTGCCCTTCCTGCACTCCACCTCCCTCGGGAGTCCGACCTGCAGTTCACGGACCGCGACGTGGGGCGGCTGCTGATCGTGACGCAGACCGCGGCGCGCCAGCCCAAGCACGACGGCCACGACCGGCAGGGCGACTGGGCCACCCGGACCAAGATCACGCAGGACCTGGAGCAGGTGAGGACCGTGCCCTTCCTGCACTCCACCTCCCTCGGGAGTCCGACCTGCAGTTCACGGACCGCGACGTGGGGCGGCTGCTGATCGTGACGCAGACCGCGGCGCGCCAGCCCAAGCACGACGGCCACGACCGGCAGGGCGACTGGGCCACCCGGACCAAGATCACGCAGGACCTGGAGCAGGTGAGGACCGTGCCCTTCCTGCACTCCACCTCCCTCGGGAGTCCGACCTGCAGTTCACGGACCGCGACGTGGGGCGGCTGCTGATCGTGACGCAGACCGCGGCGCGCCAGCCCAAGCACGACGGCCACGACCGGCAGGGCGACTGGGCCACCCGGACCAAGATCACGCAGGACCTGGAGCAGGTGAGGACCGTGCCCTTCCTGCACTCCACCTCCCTCGGGAGTCCGACCTGCAGTTCACGGACCGCGACGTGGGGCGGCTGCTGATCGTGACGCAGACCGCGGCGCGCCAGCCCAAGCACGACGGCCACGACCGGCAGGGCGACTGGGCCACCCGGACCAAGATCACGCAGGACCTGGAGCAGGTGAGGACCGTGCCCTTCCTGCACTCCACCTCCCTCGGGAGTCCGACCTGCAGTTCACGGACCGCGACGTGGGGCGGCTGCTGATCGTGACGCAGACCGCGGCGCGCCAGCCCAAGCACGACGGCCACGACCGGCAGGGCGACTGGGCCACCCGGACCAAGATCACGCAGGACCTGGAGCAGGTGAGGACCGTGCCCTTCCTGCACTCCACCTCCCTCGGGAGTCCGACCTGCAGTTCACGGACCGCGACGTGGGGCGGCTGCTGATCGTGACGCAGACCGCGGCGCGCCAGCCCAAGCACGACGGCCACGACCGGCAGGGCGACTGGGCCACCCGGACCAAGATCACGCAGGACCTGGAGCAGGTGAGGACCGTGCCCTTCCTGCACTCCACCTCCCTCGGGAGTCCGACCTGCAGTTCACGGACCGCGACGTGGGGCGGCTGCTGATCGTGACGCAGACCGCGGCGCGCCAGCCCAAGCACGACGGCCACGACCGGCAGGGCGACTGGGCCACCCGGACCAAGATCACGCAGGACCTGGAGCAGGTGAGGACCGTGCCCTTCCTGCACTCCACCTCCCTTGGGCCTCGTGCTGGGTCCACTTTCAATCGGGAAATCATATAAAATGCTTGTGCTGTGCATTATCGTGTAGAGGTCTTAGATTGCTGACGATAGATGGCGTAACTATCTCAACAGCACACGCTGACGGAGCTTTCGACGTGCGTTCTATAAATACAAGTTCTGACGTCATACGCTCGGATCACAAGCGGTCCCTAGGCATTACACCTGCCTGGAGGGAAATTTCTCTATTGCCTCCAACGCCACAATCGCAATTTTTTCAAAAACTTCCTTAACCTACGTTTTACCAATGGAGCACAAACAAATGGATATTTTTAATACTTAGGTAATGATTTGGGAGCTCTAATCTTTGCACTAGGATAAATATTTGTCTGTGGTCATTCCAGTTGAGTTGACAGAAGCACTAACACGGCGGCGCGGCGGACACTTTTTATAAATTTTGTTTAATTTTGTCATTATTATTAAAAAATAAAATATGAAAACTTGTTATTAGTTTTGCGTCAAAAAATAACTATATTTTAATGTTAATTATGTATGTATAAATGATTTACTTTCTCTATGCTTAAGGAAATTACAATCGTGTTTAGTCAGTCGTCAGTTATTATGTTCAATTTTGTTTGCTATACCATGTCCATTTGTATCAATATCATGTGAACGCAAATTTTCTTCAACAGGTGATAACAGATGGACTGAGACGATATGAAGAGGACTTATGGAACGAGGTTTCATCGGTGAGTTAATTTGTTCCTGTAATTTTTACGTTTAGCCACATATTTCTATATCTTACTAGATCTTAGGTACTAGATTAATCAAATAATTTAATTTTCCGGGAACACCCGTCGCATGCCTCATTATGAAAACAAAAAGCTGAAAAAAAACGAGTACGTATTTGTGTCATTCAGCATCAATCGAATGGGAGAAATAAAACACTCCCATTGACCCAAAATTGCACTTGCTCCCGCTACCCGCTTTCCGGCTGAAGTCCATTTTTGTTTTTCGAATAGGTATGATGAAACTTTATTGAAGTTTATGTTCTGCTGTCACCAGCGTTTACAGTAGAACAAATACTTAATACGATTTCTCGAAAAATTCACCTATATTTTACGCCAGTTTCTGCATCTTGAGACATGTTTTCATACATTTCATAACGCTTAATACGATTCGTTATCCCCTTTAATATGCCTGATACACCAACGGACTATGCGGGCTATACTATATGGACAAATTACTGAATTTTTTCTCCAATTGCTCCTTTATATCATACGACATGTCGTCCCGCAGTCGTACAGCAGCACGCCGCAGTACCGCACCGTGTCCGTGATCAGCCGCGAGCAGTTCGAAGCCGCCGCGCCCACGGAGCGCCATCAGAACCCCACGGAGCCGCCGCCGCCGCCGCCCAGGCCGACACCGGTGATTATATACATTATATACTATAATATCAATATTCCATTAAATATTGATATTACAGTAAATAATATCAAAGCAGGCGTTATTTTGCGGAAATCCATAATTAGCAGGACAGATTAATTTGTTTTGCTGTAATCCGCTACTTGAAAAGATTCTGTATGGCACAATATGCAGGAACTGCCCACATGAAACACCACACACAATTTTCCAACACTTTCTTCGACGCACGTTTCGTCCCGAACCGGGACATCCTCAGGAGATGTTGACTTCACAATGCGAAATCGTAGAGTTCTCTACGATTGAGAACATTGTGTGTGGTGTTTCATGTGGGCAGTGTTCCTGCATATTGTACCATACAGAATCTTTTCAAGTAGCGGATTACAGCAAAACAAATTAATCTGTCCTACTATAATATCATGTTTTATGGCGTCTTACTTTGGGGCAATGACGCTGATGCACAATCCATCTTCGTTCTGCAGAAATGAGCTGTCATAAACTATGTGTGAATCTCTTAGTGCCAAAATAAAGGAGATTGGTATGCTTACAGTATCTTCTCAATATTTTTATTACTTTATTATTAGCTAAGATAAAATAATGACGGAAACTGAAAAAAAACTAATAATTAAACCAATCAAATAACAAAAAAATATAAGTATTTAAATATTTCTGATCAGACAGAGATAGCGACATTGAATTGTGATGTCACATCTAGTTCGGCTTCGTGCGGCTTCATACAAATTTTCGTTTTGCGACAAAGGGATAGAATACCCTCCCACTTCAAAATTAAAATGCTTCTAACTTTTTAAATCTTTGTTGGATTTTAGTATTTTTTCAGTATACGTCATTATTTTTATCCTTAAGTCCGGTCGCAGAGCACGAAGAATTTCGTACATTAACCTGTTATTACCTGTCTCTGTCACTCCCGCGTCAAAATAATGCGGTCACGCTCGCACAGATGCAATGACCCCGTCCTGTGCGAGCGTGACCGCATTATTTTGACGCGGGAGTGACAGAGACAGATAGTAATAGGTTAATGTACGAAATTCTTCGTGCTCCGCGACCGTGCTCTAGTTTATAATAACGTAGTGTAATACGCAATTGTAATGTGATCACTCGCCAGCAGGTGGAGCAGGCGCAGGAGGCGGGCGGCAAGATGAAGCGGCCGCGACGCACGGCGCGCTTCTACGCCGCCAACAAGGACCCGCACGCCACTGACGTCATGTGAGTACGCCGATGACGTCACATGCTATTGTTCTAACCCCCCTGCCACACACTGCCCGAGAGGCATAACAAGTAGCGTAGGAAGTAGGCAGAGACGTCGTGTGGCAGCGATACTCGCCCTAACTACGCCTCGCGCTACGTCCTCGCGCATCGCTCCCTGTTTTGTCGGTTTTTTGGGCGCGAGTCAAAGGACTGGCAATATGAGCGGGAGTGACCTGCCACACACTGCCGCTAACTCATTCGCGATCGAGCGCTTGTATAAGAAGCACGTCGCAAAAAATCATGTCGTCGCCGCCGCCGCCGACCAACGCGGAGTGGAGTAATGAGAAAACATACATTTATATAATTAGCTATGCTAAACAAGCATAGCGCGCACGCAGCCACAGTTTCAACCTCCATTGTGTTGTGACGCGTAGCAAGGGCGAATGACCTAGTGCGGAGCGTCGCGATTAATCGCGCGAGTAGAGTAGTGTGTGGCCACAGAGGGCAACTACGCGGCAGAGCGAGGACGTGCTACGCGGCAGCGCGAGGAGCAGTGTGTGGCGGAGGTATTAGGTTTCATGGTATTTGGTTTGTTCTATTGTTCGCGCCCCGATTCCGAAGCTCGCCGTGGCCGGCCTTATGGTACGGGAGCTAGCAACGTTTGAAAATTAAGAATTTTAGGAGAGCTTTTTTTTTTTTTTTTTTTTAATTTATTTATTTCAATAGATGCACAATAATGTGTCCTGTATAGTGTACTGATATAATGCGCAGACCTTCGACGTAGTGTCGCAGCCTTCTGGACTACACAGGCGCCGCACAGCCACAATCAATGCCGTCAGCAAAGCCACCGCTAAGTTGCAAGACGAAAGCATAATGTAACGCGCGAGATTTATTTAGTCATTTTCGTAACATATGTGTTTCGTGTGCGACAGAAGCAGCAGGAAGCACAAGACGCGACACAGCCTCAACCCGCCGGTGGAGCACCACGTGGGCTGGATCATGGACGTGCGCGAGCACCGCCGCCAGCACCGCGACAGCGCCGGGTACGTAATAGTGTGTGTTTCGTGTGCGACAAGCAGCAGCAAGCACAAGACGCGGCACAGCCTCAACCCGCCGGTGGAGCACCACGTGGGCTGGATCATGGACGTGCGCGAGCACCGCCGCCAGCACCGCGACAGCGCCGGGTACGTAATAGTGTGTGTTTCGTGTGCGACAAGCAGCAGCAAGCACAAGACGCGGCACAGCCTCAACCCGCCGGTGGAGCACCACGTGGGCTGGATCATGGACGTGCGCGAGCACCGCCGCCAGCACCGCGACAGCGCCGGGTACGTAATAGTGTGTGTTTCGTGTGCGACAAGCAGCAGCAAGCACAAGACGCGGCACAGCCTCAACCCGCCGGTGGAGCACCACGTGGGCTGGATCATGGACGTGCGCGAGCACCGCCGCCAGCACCGCGACAGCGCCGGGTACGTAATAGTGTGTGTTTCGTGTGCGACAAGCAGCAGCAAGCACGAGACGCGGCACAGCCTCAACCCGCCGGTGGAGCACCACGTGGGCTGGATCATGGACGTGCGCGAGCACCGCCGCCAGCACCGCGACAGCGCCGGGTACGTAATAGTGTGTGTTTCGTGTGCGACAAGCAGCAGCAAGCACAAGACGCGGCACAGCCTCAACCCGCCGGTGGAGCACCACGTGGGCTGGATCATGGACGTGCGCGAGCACCGCCGCCAGCACCGCGACAGCGCCGGGTACGTAATAGTGTGTGTTTCGTGTGCGACAAGCAGCAGCAAGCACAAGACGCGGCACAGCCTCAACCCGCCGGTGGAGCACCACGTGGGCTGGATCATGGACGTGCGCGAGCACCGCCGCCAGCACCGCGACAGCGCCGGGTACGTAATAGTGTGTGTTTCGTGTGCGACAAGCAGCAGCAAGCACAAGACTTGGCACAGCCTCAACCCGCCGGTGGAGCACCACGTGGGCTGGATCATGGACGTGCGCGAGCACCGCCGCCAGCACCGCGACAGCGCCGGGTACGTAATAGTGTGTGTTTCGTGTGCGACAAGCAGCAGCAAGCACAAGACGCGGCACAGCCTCAACCCGCCGGTGGAGCACCACGTGGGCTGGATCATGGACGTGCGCGAGCACCGCCGCCAGCACCGCGACAGTGCCGGGTACGTCACAGTGTGTGTTTCGTGTGCGACAAGCAGCAGCAGCAAGCACAAGATGCGGCCGAGCGAGCGAGAGCGAGGAACAAGCGATAGAGACGCACGATCGGCCTTAGCGTTCGGCTTGTGACGCAATGTTTTATTCGTAATCACATAAAACTATCGTCTGTTAACCGACTTTACAGATAACCAACTTTTCCAAAGTTTGTAAGCCTAGGTCCTTTTGTCCAGGTCCTCCCTGGGCACGTCGCCCACGCTGGGCTCGTCGTGCGGCAGCGTGCCGCAGTCGCTGCCCGTGTTCCACCACCCCAGCCACGGGCTTCTGCGCGAGAACCACTTCACGCAGCAGGCCTACTCCAAGTACTACTCGCGGTGTCTCAAAGGTGAGCTTGTCATACATAATGTTCCATGGAACAAGAACAAAATCAGACTGTCACCGCATGTTCCATAGAACATGAACAAAATCAGACTGTCACCGCATGTTCCATAGAACATGAACAAAATCAGACTGTCACCGCATGTTCCATGGAACAAGAACAAAATCAGACTGTCACCGCATGTTCCATAGAACATGAACAAAATCAGATGGTCACAACATGTTCCATGGAATAGTTACAAAATCAAACGTAGACAGCATGTTTTATGGAACAAGAACAAAATCAGATGGTCACAACATGTTCCATGGAATAATAACAAAATCAGGCGGTTTCAGCATGTTTTATGGAACAAGAACAAAATCAGACAGTCACAGTATGTTCCGTAGAACAAGAACAAAATCAGACAGTCACAGTATGTTCCGTAGAACATGAACAAAATCAGACAGTCACAGTATGTTCCATGGAATTATAACAAAATCAGGCGGTTTCAGCATGTTCCACAGAGTAAAAGCAATTCATGTACATAATGTTCCATGGAATAATCATCAATTACAAAATGAGACGGTGACGTCATATTCCATGTAAGAGATACAATATCAAACGGTCACAGAATGTGCCCTGGAATAAAAGCAACGCGACGACATAATTTCCCATAGAACAAATAACAAATACAAAATAAGATCTCCATGGAACAATAACAAAATGGAACGCAAACATCATGTTCCATGGAACAGAAGCAATGCGATGACATAATGTTCCATGGAACAAATTATATAAATATAATATATATCAGGACATTACACACATCGCAATCTAGCCCCAAAGTAAGCGATAGCTTGCGTTATGGGTACTAGATAACTGATAAATATATATACATACTAATATACTTAAATATTATATATTGAAAAACACCCAGACATTGGAGAACATTCATGCTCATCACACAAACATTTACCAGTAGTGGGAATCAAACCCACGACCTCCGACGCAGACAGCAGGTTCGCTGCCGCTACCGGTCGTCAAAATATAAATATGTTTCGAAAACCACTTCACGCAAAAGGCGTATTCATGGACAATAATGGTATATTTACTAATTTTCGTGTGTGTTCCAGAGCGCAAGAAGCTGGGCATCGGGCAGTCGCAGGAGATGAACACGCTGTTCCGCTTCTGGTCGTTCTTCCTGCGGGACCACTTCAACAGGAACATGTACAACGAGTTCAGGTCAGTAATAAAGCCACGGCGGCCAATCTCTGCCGACATTTTTCATCAGCGCAGGACATTACAGTGCGCAATTGTGCGCAAACACATTCCATGCTCTATATGCATGCTCTATGTATGCTCTATTCCTCATACTCCGATGGGACGACAGCTTCGTAATGGGAGAGAGATCAGGCGTGGTTTTTTATTTTTATTTTTTATTCTATACAAGTTAGTATTTGACTGCGATCTCACCTGGTGGTAAGTGATGATGCAGTCTAAGATGTTATCGTACTAACTTGGAAGGGTAAGTAAATTTAATGCAACGGTTTCTACAAGCATCGCACCGGAACGCTAAATCGCTTGGCGGTGCGTCTTTGCTGGTAGAATGGTAACTAGCCACGGCCGAAACCTCCCACCAGACAACGTGCTCTGCGAGTCGTCTCGATGGGACGACAGCTTCGATATGGGAGAGATATCAGGCGCGGGACTGATGGCTTGAAGTGCTCTGCGAGGCACGGGGTTAAGACTCCGCCAATTCCAAACCCTGGGTTACGGCAAACGTTGAACAACAATGGTGATTTTTAACGCAACGAATATGCTGATTTCTGCGTACCGGCAATGCTGATTTTTGCGCAATATCTGATTTTTTTTGAATATTTTATTAATTTTTAGGACGCTCGCCAACGAGGACGCGGCGGAGGGTTTCCGCTACGGGCTGGAGTGCTTGTTCCGCTTCTACTCTTACGGGCTGGAGCGGAAGTTCCGCCCCGAGCTCTACCAGCACTTCCAGGCCGAGACGCTCGCTGACTACGAAAAGGGTGAGTCACTGTTGAGACGCCGCGAGTTTCCGCTACGACGTGACGTAGTGCTTATTCCGCTTCTACTTGTACAGGCTGGAGCGGAAGTTCCGCCCCGCGATCTACAAGCAGAAATATGACAAAATCCAACCACGCGGTTTTACTTGCGTGGATTTGGGATTTACCAGCGGGGATTGTTTGCCCCTTTGTATTAGTACGTAAGGTGTCACTAAGGTGTATTGGTTTGTTACATTGGTTTGTTTCTTGTGGCATAAACTTTTCTTTCTTTCTTTCTTTCTTTCTTTGTACACGGGTCGTAAGCGTAGTCGTACCGTAAGCGTATCGTTACGACGCCACGCGGACGATACCTGCTTTGTTTGCACAAAAGAATCGTCGCGTAGACATAGTCGTACTAGTATTGGACTATTGTGATGTTTGTCAAAATTTCCACTGATACACCGCAACATGGTGGAAATCGTCCCTATGGAAACTTGCGTGCGACTACAAGTAGGTATAGTAATCAGCGATGTGGACCGCAGTCCATAGACAATGAATATTGCGGCTTACAACTGACGATGTTGGTATCAAAACAAAATTTTTGACACCAGTAAGATGGCGATACTTTTTCGCGCGGTATAAGTTTGTACATATTATGTTCCATAAAATGTTGAAGTTTGTTTCAATTTATCCAGGTCAGCTGTACGGCATCGAGAAGTTCTGGGCGTTCCTCAAGTACTACAAGCACTCGGCAGCTCTCCAGGTGGATCCCAAGCTGCAGGCGCACCTCTCCAAGTTCAAGAGCATCGAGGACTTCCGGGTGCTGGAGGTGTGTATTGCTCGCCGCAGACCTCCTGCATTAGTCTTCGCTCCGAGTACCTAAGACCGTTCCTCAAGTACTACAAGCACTCGGCAGCTCTCCAGGTGGACCCCAAGCTGCAGGCGCACCTCTCCAAGTTCAAGAGCATCGAGGACTTCTGGGTGCTGGAGGTGTGTATTGCTCGCCACAGACCTCCTGCTAAAGTCTTCGCTCCTAGTATCTAAGACCGCTCCTCGAGTACTACAAGCACTCGGCAGCTCTCCAGGTGGACTCCAAGCTGCAGGCGCACCTCTCCAAGTTCAAGAGCATTGAGGACTTCCGGGTGCTGGAGGTGTGTATTGCTCGCCACAGACCTCCTGCATTAGTCTTCGCTCCTAGTATCTAAGACCGTTCCTTGAGTACTACAAGCACTCGGCAGCTCTCCAGGTGGACCCCAAGCTGCAGGCGCACCTCTCCAAGTTCAAGAGCATCGAGGACTTCCGGGTGCTGGAGGTGTGTATTGCACGCCGCAGACCTCCTGCTAAAGTCTTCGCTCCTAGTATCTAAGACCGTTCCTCGAGTACTACAAGCACTCGGCAGCTCTCCAGGTGGACCCCAAGCTGCAGGCGCACCTCTCCAAGTTCAAGAGCATCGAAGACTTCCGGGTGCTGGAGGTGTGTATTGCTCGCCGCAGACCTCCTGCATTAGTCTTCGCTCCTAGTACCTAAGACGTTCCTCATGTACTAATTACACCATTACATACACTATTTTTCATTTACATTTTCAATTTGCAGCCTCAGCTAAACGAGCTGCTAGCCTCGCAGGGGCCGTCCGGGGCCGGACGCGGCCCGCACGCGCGGCCCTACGACAGGCACCGCTCCGTCTCCGAGAGCGAGCGCAGCCAGCTCCAAGGATACAGAAACAACTTCACGTGAGTCTACACTCAAACAAGGCATTTTTACTCTATAGTCCAGGCGCTAGAGGTAGTTGAGTATGCAAAATCCGAGTGACGGCAACTATGACCGGATTCTTATACCTGAGACCCTAAATAATGACAAAACACATCTTGCCGCTGAGTGTGCTGGTCCCTTCCCGCTCCCATCATATCCCCTCTTCGCCCATACAGTAAGCATAGCGCGCGTACGCGTAAGTGTGTTTCTACATCTATTGACGTTAAGACGTTGCTTTGTTAAGTCGTGTTTTTATATATATATATATACACTAGCTGACCTGGCAAACGTTGTTTTGCCATATAAAACTTTTTCTCACTTAGGGACATTATAATATAGATAACAACCTGCTCCCAGACCCAGAGAATATACACTGAAAATTTCATAACAGCTGTTTCGAATGAGTTTGGTAACAAAGAAAAGCGAGAGAATTTTATACATTAGAAGACTAGCTGACCTGGCAAACGTTGTTTTGCCATATAAATTTTTCTCATTTAGGGACAAAAATGAGTAATTTTTTACCTACTTTGAATACATTTATGCTTGAATTCGCTGATTGACTTTAACTTTTTTATTAATAAAAAAAATATTACTTTCATTTTTGTTTTTTTTTATTATTTAAGAATCCATCCTGACCTTTATCACTAGAAAAAACTATAAATAATTACGAAAATGATCATTAAAATGATTTTATATCATGTACTCAATATATTCCCTTTACGAATAAGAGTCTTAAGAAGGGGAAAAAAAATATGGACCAAAAAATTGACCGGCAAGATCCACATTATTATTCTTTGACCTTTTCTTCACTTAAATCCGTTGGCGAAATTCGGTACTCATATTATGCATACTCACTTACCTCTAGCGCCCGGTCTACTATATACAAGTTAGTACTTGACTGCGATCTCACCTGATGGTAAGTGATGATGCAGTCTAAGATGTTATCGTACTAACTTGGAAGGGTAAGTAAATTTACCCCAACTGTGTCTACAAGCATCGCACCGGAACGCTAAATCGCTTGGCGGTGCGTCTTTGCTGGTAGGGTGGTAACTAGCCACGGCCAGAGCCTCCCACCAGACCAGACCTGAGCCAATTTAGAAATTATAAAATTGCAAAGTGGCCCGTGGCGGGAATCGAACCCGCGACCTCCCACTCGAATCCGAGCGCGCCGCCACTGCGCCAGGGAGGTCGTTAAGAGTTGAACCGTACAATAATACTTATGGCATAGATTTAAAAAAGGTCGTAGTTCGCGCTCCGGCTACATAGAGCCCTATGTAAAAATAACAGCTTCGTGAGTGCGGCAACTTCACATTGTAGTGTGAGTGTGTACGGTGCGTAAATGCTAGTGTGCGTGAAAAATTGCCAACTTAGACAAAGTATTTTTGTCGCACTTTAGAGTTCGCCGGCGGCCTCTTGGACTTCTATGACTTTAATGGAGTGTAGAGGGAAAGAGTAACGTCAATTAGGAATATTTATTTAAATTTTTTTGATGCTTTGAAAGGTATGCAGACTTCTGCAACACAGGTTTAATTTTAGTGCAGTCTGAGACCCTTTTAGTTCAGTTCGCCATAACTCTGTTAATGTCCTTGGGGTGTATGGGATCATGGGATGTTTGCGCCTACTTCTGTCAGCCGACCTTTGGTGACGGATATTAGTAATTTATAGCGCCAGCACTCCTAAAACTCCCACCAGTGGCTCCAAGTAGCTGTTTTTGGACGCCTTACAAAATGCTCAAAATTGCCTATTTAGACCAGCGGGTCTAAATAGGCAATTTTGAGCATTTTGTAAGGCTTCTAGTGCTTAAAGATAATGTATTATCAAAAACGAAAACATAGAAACATAGAAGACATTGATATTTATTTTCTGTAAAAAAATCATTGCTCCAAGTTCATAAACCAGAAAGAAAACAGACGAGAACGTTTGTATGGAAAAAGACCACTATCGTTTCCTCTTAATAGTTACCAAGTCGCCTTACACGCAGAACTGATTGCTGTTGTTGTTGATTGTTTGTGTTGTTGTTGTCGCAACAGGCGGCCGAGCGGTCCCGGGAACGCCAACAACAACCGCGGGCGGGCCGGCTCGTGCGGTGCGCAGAGCGTCGTCGCCAACGCGCGGCCGAGGCGTGAGTATCTACACCTGCAAAGTAACAGTCGTTTAGCGTTAACGGGGATATATTGAATTTATTTTTGTCTTCCTCACTCTCACGGATACGTTGGTAGGTGCGACATGCAGCGTCGCGGAAGAATATAACAGAAAAACGACCTTTTACCTAATTACTCAAAAACTAAGCTAGCTTTATCAAAATTCTGTTTCTTAGCGTTTTTGGATATTATGATTACCGACACTTTAAAACAAAAATTACAATGACATCCAATGTAGTGACCGATAAAAACTAGAAAAACTGAGATTGTAGAGCAACTTTTGGGAGAACTTTCTATCGAGAAAATTTTATCCAATCGTGTTTCTGCTTCTTAGCGATTTTAGACTAAAGACCCAAAATACATGACGTGTAAATTTGAAAGTAATTGTCTTTACAGTTTTTGAATAAAACTTCATTCAAAATCGCTTAAATATAGCTTCTACACCGTTAATGAAAGTAGACAAAAATATATGGACAAACCACGTGACGAATGAAAAATTCAAAATTCAAAATATATTTATTTCACATAGGCCTAACTTACAAGGCACTTGTAAAACGTCATAAACGAAAACAAATGAAAGCAGAATCTACTTTATGCTTAGCGTTGTTCACTGTCGGCTGTCAATTGTCACGCGAAGTACGCTAGTTATCTACGAGGTCCGCGAGAACGCCAGGGAGCGTTCAAATTGTCGTAGTCAAATTTCAAAAAAAGCATGTTTTCCTCTATACGGTCACGTGGTTTTTCTACAGTCACTTGTTTTGTCCATACATTTTTATCTACTGTCGTCAACGCTAAACGACTGTTACTTTGTCTAGCCCCGCTGTAAACTTATAACCAGCTTACTTACATAGTTCTTTCCTCTAACTGCCTCGTTGGTCTAGTGGTGAGCATATTCAAATGAAGATTTGATTTGATTTTGGGGGAAAAGGGAAATTTCTCCCCCAGGCAGGTGTTATGCCTGGGGACCGCTTGTGATCCAAACGTGTGACGTCAGAACTCAGAACTTGTATTTATAGAACGCTCGTCGAAAACACCGTCAGTGTGTTCTAACGGCCCGGTTACGCCATCTATCGTCAGCTATCGAAGACCGCTGCAAAGGATTTTTTTTACTCTATACTAGTTAGTTAGTACTTGACTGCGATCTCACCTGATGGTAAGTGATGATGCAGCCTAAGATGTTAGTGTACTAACTTGTAAGGGTAAGTAAATTTACCCCAACGGCATCATCATACAAGCATCGCACCGGAACGCTAAATCGCTTGGCGGTGCGTCGTTGCTGGTAGGGTGGTAACTAGCCACCAGACCAGACCTGAGCCAAATTAGAAATGATAAAATTCCAAAGTGGCCTGTGGCGGGAATCGAACCCGCGACCTCCCACTCGAATCCGAGCGTAAGCCAGGGAGGTCAGATCAAGAGGAAGATCTCAAGTTTGATCTTATTTGATTTATTTTAACAAGTCCAACTTCAAACTAAATCTGAACATCTTTTTGATTATTTTAATTTTTAATTAATTTAAACATTTTTTTACAGCGAAACAACAAAAATCGAAACCGGAGGCAGCTCAGACTGAATTAACGACGCAAGTCGCCACCAAGACGCAGTAGACGCGGGCGCACACAAACAATCATACATACAGACAAGCAAACGAACATTGTACATAAGTTTATAAACAGACGAGCCAAAATTAAAACAAAAACACTCCCCGCGTATGTGGTTACTTACTTAAAAAGGTGAAAAGGAAAAAAAAGTGCATTTTATATATAATTACTATTATTACTTATAAATATAAAATAATTAAATACTAACTATTACTACACAGTTAAAGGTGGAACTTTTTCATAGACTATAAATAGTGAAGTGACAGACGGTTTTGAGTGTGATAAATAAATATGTAAAAAATAATAATAGTCCTCGTGTGACCGGTTTCTTGCTGTGATCGGTCGGTGACCAGTTTGTGACCGGTTGGTGACTGGTTGTGACGGATTGGTGACCAGATTGTGATCGGTTGGTGGCTGGCTACAACTGGTCGGTGACCAGTTTGTGACCGGTTGGTGGCTGGCTATACGACTGGTTGTGACGGAGCGGTGACCAGATTGTGACCGGTCGGTGACTGGACACCGAGTGGCTGTGACTGGTTACTTATTGGCAGTGCGGCCTCCGGGATTGCAGACTTGGTTCTTATGTGAAGCCTAGGTAAGGAATTTACACTTACTTAGTCCCTTTGTCGGAGAGATTTCTGACTTTTAATATTATCATTTCTGACTTTTAACATAATCAGACGTAAAAATTTACAAATTGTATTGTAGACCAAAAAAACATTGATATTTTAATTGAATTCAAAAACCAATAAAATTATGCAAAAAACTGATTAAACCATCAAATTACAAGTAAATTATAAACATTTTAATTTTTCTGATTATACACAGATAGCTACATTGAATTGTGACGTCACACGTCAGTAATACCATAGTGTATATGGTTCTATACAAATTTTGTTTTGCGATAAAGGGATCTTAGACCCCTACTTTAAAAGTATAAATGAATACCTGTAATTTTGTATATTTATTTGTTTCATTTTAATACTTTTTCTGTTGACGCCATTAATTTTATCCTAGTTACCATATAATAATATTGTTAATAATTTATTGATTTTCTCTTGTTACAGCTTGTACGCATCGACAATAAGCAAAAAAAAATGCTATGCGGTCCTTCGTCTTCATGGTCGATTAAGCCTAAGCGTATATATTAATGTGAAATACAATATAACTACGTATAATATAACAAACACCGTATCCTTAATGTACGATATGATATGTATCCATATATTTTTGACATGTAAAAAAAAACATTAAATATAACAGTCGTCGTAAGTCGCAATAGTGACCATCTCTTAACCCGTATGTATAAAAAAAAATAACTATAGCCATGTATGCACTGACCTTACAAGTACGCTGGACCTGTCAACGCAAAAATGACACTTGATTTTCGCCATTTTGGCGCTGATTGTTGCGTAAGCTGGCGTGAGCGTCCATGGAACTAAAATAAAAAGACATTCAAAACTGCGGTAAATGTCTATTTTAGTACCAGGGACGTTCGACGGGAGCGCTTCAAATCAGCACGAAAAGGGAACTGTCAGTTGTATAGAATAGTAAGTCCAGCGTACTATAGTAGTGTTATTATCTCGCTGCAGACTCGGTCATAAATCATTCGAGTGTTTCGCTTTTGTTGTTCTGCAGTAATGCACAACTCAACAAAGAACAACAAAAGCGAAACACTCGAATGATTTATGACCGAGTATGCAGCGAGATAATAGCACTTCTATAGTATAAAAGAGGTCAGTGCTTGTTTGAATTTTGTGTAAACATAATTTCCCGCAGGAGTAGGTACATTAATGGTCGCAAATCATGAAAATAAAATAGTGGCTTATTTTTTTTCTTCTTGCGATGATTTGAATTAATTCTACAAAGGAAAAATATTTTACCGATAAAAATTGAAGACTCAAATAATATCACTTAAGTTGTTAATATTTTCGACGTATATCCCCCAAAATTTTCCTTGTAGTCTGTGTAGAGTTTTTACACAAAATTCATGACTATGCTTATGGTCTTTACGAAATAGCAATTAATCAATAAGTTTTGGTTAGGTAATGCTTTTTTAGTAGAAATTTAAGGTTTTGAAGTGGCAACACCACACAGTCAAGTCATAGACAAGGGTTTGTTTTTCGTATTTTTTTACAGTTCTTGTAAATCACCGATTTGGATATAGTAGTTAGAAATTACTAATGGATTTGATTCCAAGCTATTAAATAAATTTTTAAAAAATACTAGATAGGAAAATAATTGCAAGGTTTCATATAAAATGTGTAGTCTAGTTAAAAATAGATTCGTTTAAATAAATTAAGCTGAGCTGACCTAAGGCGTGATTTTTTTTATGTTGATCATATTTTGAATTAGGAAGCTGGTATCTTCTTACATCTACAACAATGAAATATCAAAGTTAAAAAAAAATCAATTATTTCATTGTCTTTGTGTTATTTTTATAATTATAATAATTGTAATAAATGCACTGTAACATGGAATGCCAAAACAAATATGCACGGATTATGAGCTTTTTTTTAAGTTTTAGGGGCAATAGGAATAACTCAAAAATTTTATATTTGTGTAACTAAAAAAATACGAAATGAAACTCTTTATTGGGACCGTACAATCAGTGCTTTAAGTAATAAATTTGATAAAATTGGAAAAATATGATAACGTATCATCTATCTGAAGATATTGCTGTAAGAATTCTTCAGGAAAACATAGGAATTATTAGATTTTTTTGGACGATTTAATTTGCGATCGAATAGGTGCTGCTAAAAATTGTCACGGTTAACAATTAGGGAGCCATATCAAATTTTCTATGTAGGCGTAGGTTTAGGTTAAATGGCAGTTACATTTTTTTAATAAATATTAAAAAAACGTAAAAAAATGCTAGTTCCACGATAGCATTAGAGTAAAACATAGAAACCACAGCCATTTTATATGTGATTGAAGCTAAAGTCTATTTTTTAATCCTAGAGACTAAAATGACTCGAAATGTCAAACTTAAAAATAATGATACCAGCTTTATGACAATAGTGTTGTCTTCATGGTTCCGGTAAATTCCGGTTCATAATAAAATCGATAACAAAATAAAATTTCGTGCATAACAAGTAAAACAAACGTTCGTAATGTATAACTATGAGTTTGGAAGTTGTACTAATCACTTATTATTTGAAATACTCGGAGAATAATTAGTTTTTTAAATATCATTAATATTTCAAAAACATGAAAGTGTGAATTTGTTACTATTTTGCAATAATATGACGGAAAATTGGAATCAGCCCAGAATAATTTCATTTGAATTATTTTTTTATTATCTTTTACACATTTGACAAGGAATACCTACAAATATTAATTATCGGTAAGTATCGATTGCACCCCATCACTATTAAAACTTCGTAGAAAACAGGCAACACAGGAAACGTCATTTTTGTCCCAGGGCTAAAAAAAAGGATTGTAGACGCGTGTTTTATATTCGCGGTAAATAAATATCTATTTCATGCTATCTCTTTCTCTCCTACATAATACACGTATGCGCTGATTGTATCGTCCACATTGAAATACTAAACTATGGAAGCCGCTTTTTGGTACAAATTTTCTTTTAAGAATGGTATCAACGTCTTACGTTTCTTAAACCGCAAGAAAGATTGTTCAACTCACGCAGTGTGTCAGTCGCAAGTATAGAGATAACAGAACTATGGAGGCGCCTCATTCATTCAATGATGCTTAGCCTTGCGTGACATGCGGCGCCATGATGAGCGCCAAGATTTGTTGTCAAATGTTCGTGTACTGAGTTACTATTATACCTTAGGTGACGCCATCTTATGCGCCACTTTGTCATGCTTATTTTATAGACTGTCCTGTCCATATTGTTTCCTAGGTCGCAAGCAACCGGATGACAGTAAAAGTATACCACATATACTTTTTAATGGAATCATATTTATGTGTAAGAAAAACTTCCATGATTTAGTATATTGATGACTGTCCATAAATAATTATTGTCTATTTGTATAAAGTGTTGTCGCGATTGAATGGTGTGTGAGATCTCGGTGAGGGTGAAACTATTGAAATTAAATAATTAAAATTGTACAGTTGTTAATATTCTTCTCCTTTCTGGAAACTGAAATTTATAATCTGTAATGATTGTTGGATATTCCTCGCAATTTCTAGTCAATATTTTTGGTTATGGCAACATCTGAAATGAAAATTTGAATATAGAAGAAATTTTTTAAAAGGGATGCACCTAGTACTAAAATATGGAATTTAGTGCTTCATTTCCTTTACTTCTGTCTTCGCTTTTAAATTCCTGCTACGTTTGAATGGGTAACAACCAAGTAGGTATATTAAATTTAATTAATTTTGCCTGCAAGTAAAAGAAATAAAAACGGCAAAATTGTGTTGTTCCTAACCATACATTAAATGAGTTTAGGTAGCCGAAAACAAATCCTATGATAAAGAGGATCGTTTTTTTACAACTGGCAACACCATATATGTGCATAATATATGATAATATATAAAATGTCATAATTTTTTAACTTATTTCTATCTGAGATCAGTATTTATTTGTCAGTTTAGATTTTGATGCAGTAATAGAAATTAAGATTATTTGCAGCTTAATTTCAGACATTTTTTTATTAAAATGATAAAATAAAACTTATATGTACGTAATTTTTTTGACATAACAATATAATATCGTAACCACAAAAATTTTTCAGTTCGTTGTTCGTTTTATTTTCAAGAAATTATATACCTACAGGTTATAGATTTCAGATTCGAAATAGACAAAATTGTTAAAAATCACTTCGTTTAGGCGTCGAGGCGTCAAGAAAGACTGGCTATATGCATATTTAGAGAAAAAAATGTAAAAAATAGCCTTATCTCGGGTAGCACCATATTATGATTGTATATTTTTTGTATACGTTAAACTGGTTAAAATGATATTTTGACTGCATTCTGCGGACATTGTGCGATGGCTCGTTAAAGTTTTATCACTTTAGGTATAGGTAATATTTTTAAAATCTTTATAATCTGATCCATAAAAACCTAGTTTAAGTATAAATTACTTAATATACTATAAAGGTATCTACGCAAGTAGTAATACAGCTTATACCTAAATCGGCCCATTGTTATCAATTTGTGATAAAATTTTAATAAACCACACAGTACTAAAATACTGCCAATTAATTATATATTATCATGACACAACCAAATCACACAAATTTATTATAAAAATAACACGTTTTTGATTGAAAAAAATATGGAAAGCTGGAGCACAAAATATATCAATGGATATAAAAAGAATTTCCAGAAAAATCTTGCTTGAAGGGATTATAAATGCCTTCTAATAAATGTCTTGGTATTAATAATATGACAATGTGTATTGTGCATATTATTGTATGTGACTTACGGAACAAAATAGATTTTAGAAGGTCATCCCAACGTATGCCATATCTACCAATATTTTTGAGATTGCGGCAAAATACTCCTTATTTTAAGAACCGAAGGGTCAATTTACACCGACGCTGAATGGAATGGCGGCGACTATTTGCAACGAAATTGTACATAGCATAATGAACTTTATGTCAATAATTGTAGAACATACAAATTAAAATAGAGCAAAAAAGAATGTCGCGCGTCTTGCGGGGAATCCTCACGCATTCTCGAGAATTCCCCTAGCTACTGTTGGCGCCAAGCAGTGCGGTGCCAAGCGTTTGCGAAACAATTCGCTGGAACACTCGAGCATTCCAGCGAATGTTTCCGTTCCACTCCATTCCGCCGTGGTGTAAATTGAGCCGAAGTTGACAGCGAAAATCGTTCCGTAAGGAAATCGCCATAAATATTTAAGTTCCTATATTTTTAAATATCATATTCGTTTCAATCAAAAATAACTATAATTTCATTGTTTTAAAGTAAAAATAAATGTACATCCGGCATTTGATGTTAATGTTGTATTAGATAAAGGTAATATGTGTATTTAGTGTATTTTGAAAAAAAAAAATTCATGTATTGAATAATCTATCTTGTTGTTTAAATCGGGCGTGCTGAAATGTATACTAAAATTGAGTTTAGTCGTTACGAATATATATCAGCGTACCCGAATTTTATGTGTATAATTATTATAATATAAATAAAATATATGTATTAGATTAATTTCTCATAACAACTAGTTTTGTTTTTCGATTTTTTATAATACCTAAAAACCATAGCTAATATGTTTAAGGAAGTGCAAAAGTCAGCTATTTGATGTGCGAAAACTACTGTATGTCGTAGATTAAATTTACTTCCTACAATATATAACTGTTCATGATATACTAAATATAGATATGATCTTCATTTTCTTTTCTCTTTTTCGTTATTTTAACTATATATAAATAAATACACTAACTTGCTCAACGCGATCGTTTTAACTGTATTGTGTACGAAATTTAGGACTTACGGACGCAGCGAAAAACAAAATAATTCAAATTAAATCCAAAAAAAATGATACGTTACTAGTTCACCTAGTATTTAAGAAATAACTATTTTTATTAAATTTTTATTTATCGCATGTTTCTTTCGTTCGAAAGTCGTATAGTTTTTCAAAAAAAAACGCATTCAAATGTTTCACTAAACTATTAGTAAAGCGTACAAATTAATTAGTGAAATTGTCGAGAAGCAATTAGTTATTTATTCATTATAAAAATATGATCGAGATTGACTTTTGCATAAATAATAATTATTTTTTATACATTTCATTATCAGGTTTAATAAAACATTTTGCCAATTATTTAGACACATACAATGATACACCTTGTATCGAAATGAGATAATTAAATCAAAATTTAAAAAAAATTAAAATAAATTTGGGAATAAATTATTGGGGAATTAGGGGTTTCTTTTTTCGATTTGATTTGGATAATTTGAATTTCGCAAAATGCAATTTTAATTTTCCTGTATGCGGTTTGATTGGCAATTTGGGATTGGCATGGGCATTTACTCATGTAAATTGCCAATGAAATCGTTTCATTTGCGTTAGTTTTAAATGTGTATATTGCATTAAATATAATAAAAAAAAGAGTTTAATAAGGTGTGTTTCTTATTTTTAATTTTTTCTAGTTTGTAAGCACGCTTTTTTAATAAAATAATAATCGTTTATGCGGCGCGGGTATGAATTTTTATTTTTGTATGAATTGTTCAACTTTATATGAAAAAACTAAATGTTTTTAGTGATGAATGCATAATATCATTTCCAAATGCAATACATAAGTGAACTAAAAAGTTGAGAAAAAAAAACGACCAACCATAGACAATTTCACCATTCAGTGTTGCGATACGCGCGCCCCATACAATTTTTATTATTTGGTAACTTTAGGACATAAATTGAATATAATTACGATACGTCAGCACTTCGCTTAGGTCGCTTCTAACATTGAATTTATTATAAAGCATAGTTCCTAATATTTTATTGTTGTAAAAACACACGTAAGCTCGTCTTATAATTATTATTATAGACACGGAAATTGTAGTATACAAAGATGTGACTGTTCACTTTTTTTTCTTTTAAACTCGTATAAAGATCGATTGCCAGCACAAACTCAAGAGGATCATAAATAATAATTTATTGATTGATAAAAAAATATTAAGCCCTTGTAATGCAGTAATTAAAAAAAAAAAATTTTTCATTCATATTATATTATCTTCACGATTTCTGTGTCGCAAAATTTTTTTTCGGTTGCCACATACGAATAACTTCACTAACATTTAATGCAAAAAAAAAAACATTGTAGACACATGAAAGCCAAGTATTTGTTTTTTTGGTCAAGTAGGCAAGATCTTTTATCCTGATCAGTCATAGATGATATTTTGTATGCGAAAGTCTAGATAGATAGATAGTCTTTTTTTTAAATCAACTGTCAGCCTACTTCTACAACTGTCAGAAAAAAAAGTTGTTCGTCTGAGGCAAGAATACTCTGACCGTCCCCTTTTTATAATCATTAAGTTTAGTCTTAATTTATTAAGGGTGGTTTAGTTTTGAAAAGGAAGCGATCGAGATGCGAATGAAATGTCCAAGTTTTTAAGCGTATTATTGTTTTTTCTTTTTATTAAAAAAATGTGTTCGAGTATTTGGCTAAATGTGCTTAAAAAAATTGGATTTTTAGGAGTTTTTTTTTCGGAAGGCATGTGTATATTGACGATGAGCTTTTTTAGTCCAAAAAATTCCTTTTTTAATCGCATTAATACGTTTAAAAACTTGAATGCGTGACGTAATGATGTGTTTTTGTTAAGTTTTTTTAAGTTAATAATATTATTATTGTCAGTTGTTGCAATTTTTTTTCGTAAGATTGCCAAAGGAGACGACATTGTGCTTAAAATAAATATGAACATGGAAAATCATTTAGATTTATTGTATAAATGGAAAATGATACAAAAAAATATAATATAATTCTCGCTATTGTTAAGTGCTGTATAAAAAGAAAAAAAATAGTAAAACATCGCAATTCGTATAATATCCAGTGTCCGATATCTTTTTTTGACTTCCATGATGTTTTTTGGTTTTGATTATAAACATTGCAAAAAAATATATAAAAAATTGGTTGTTGTAATATAGGCGAGCGTAAAATTGTTTCATAGTCTTAGGTTTATTTGATGAGTTAATAATTAAGAAAAAAAAAGTTTTTTAAGGATGCTTGTCGGCGTCGTCGGTCGAATTACCTCCCGTTGTGAAATAACTGGTGTCATTTTTTTCTTAAATTTTCACACGAATATTTTAATTGGAACGGGTACCACTGAAATTCTTATGTAATCTACCCCCGATTGACGCTATTTAAGGCTGTAAGTTATACATTATATACATATTATTATATTGATAAATAAATTAATAATAAAAAACAAACGTGTATTTTATTTTGCCGCCCTCGGTAAATTCTAATAAAAGTGTAACTATGTCATGCGTAGACAGAGAATAGCTTTTCTTTGTCTACGATGTCAAGGGTTATCCAAATCTCAGATCCAAATAAGACCGTCCGCAGTCCTTACTCATTGAGTTCGATTGTCATTTATTTAGAATTTTGCGCCGATTATACTCTATAGTCTATAGTCTACGGTCAACGAGTTACAAGACTCCGTAAGTATATGTGGAACTGACTTTAGGAGCGTTTTGTTTGGATATGGTTTGGATTCAGATTATTTATTTATTTTATTTATTTATTATTGAATCAGGAAAATGTTGCACAGTACAAAAATCTTAAATCTAGTGCACAGAATAGGTAGATACAAAAAAGAGATTGAAAATCTCTCGCTAGGTAGTGTTCTGTGATGAACATTATCTTGACGTACTCATATTATAAGACTTTCATTAGACCTAATAACAGCGCGGTTTATTAAATACGGTCTAATTTCTTCCAGTTATTAATGTTATTCCAGCTACAGCGTTAACTAATATATAAAATTCTCTCGATTTTCTTTGTAACCAAACTCTTCCGAAACGGCTGGACCGATCGTTATGTTTTCAGGGTATGATCTCTTGGTCCGGGAGTGGGTTATTTTATATACCTAATGGCAAAATAACGTTTGCCGGGTCAGCTATAGTCTAAATAAAATTCTCTCGCAAATCTTTGTTACCAAACTCCTCCGAAACGGCTCGGCCGCTCGACCGATTGTTGTGTATATTTTCAAGGTCTGAGAGCAGGATGTCTATATTTTATATCCCTAAACGGCAAAACGACGTTTGCCGGGTCAGCTAGTATAATATAACATTTCAACTAGTGGCGACACAAGCGTCTAAACTGTTCCAGCTGTGCAGCCATTTTTTGTACCTTCGGAAAGTGGATGGGGCCATAAGTTCCAGTAAGTTGTTTGATGAAAAGTACCTACACGCTTTATCTCATCAAAAGACAATACGTGACAATCAAAGGGAAGAATTAATTGCAGGTAACGACTTTATGCAATGTGGATTCTGATTCCTGAGCCTGACGCAAAGTTCATCGCAGAGGGCGCAAACGGCGCGATGGCTATTGATAATTTAAAAAAATAAAAATCGCATTTAAAACACATGATAATTCTATTTCTTTTTTTAAAAATAGGGACCGCCTTCAAAAAACCAACCCACTGAAAAGCAAAAAATAATTTTCTATTAAATCTGGGTATACTTACCTACCTACTTGGTTATTGAAGTCGGTGTCAAATCAAAATTCGCAAATCAATAATCATTTTGAGTTCTTATGGCTGATGGCATTCATTCAATAATCATTTTGGTATGGATGACGGGTCGAATACAGGACCTCCTTTTTTTTGAAGTCTGTTAAAAATCGTGTTGATTACATGTGGTTCTCTGCTGTCTTTTGTTGTTAGAAAGATTACATGACGTGGTTTTTACTTTTTAGTGCCTTTTGTTGTAACAAACAATCGGCCACCGTTATTTATTATAATGTAAAAAATTACCGTTCAGAAAGGAAAAATTAAAAAGTATGAACACGATTTTCAAACTCTATGGCACAGCCACGGTAACTATGCGCCATCGGGCGTGATAAAATGGAAGTAAGTAAGTAACGCTGTTTAACGCTCAGAGGTATAAGTATGGCCTTGGCGACGATGCGCCATCTGTCGTTATAAAATGGCAGTAGGGATCCCCATTGCCCATTTCGGGGGCGTGCGGACTAATCTAGTCCAACCATTACCCTCCCTAGCGTCACAACATCGACCTAAGCCTAAGTCCGAGCCTCACAGGAGGCGCCCTTAGGTGGACGTTGCCCCCCGATCTTCTCGAGCGATCCCTATGGCTCTTCACACACCCCGGCGGTGCTTCTATGCCCGCCCAACCCAACCGGTGACACTGTTACGGTCGCTATGGCCATGCAGTATACACAATCCGAAAAAAAAACATTGCCCAGTACCGCTACGGCCGCTAACCCACGCGGGCTCATATCGCAGCGTGGCGGTATCTCCTGACACCATGGACCAGAAATGGTCCCACCCAGTGCCCCGCCCGTAGTTGCGGGCAGCGCTGAAACTACTGAAAGGAAATATCGAACAGAACAGAACCCCGGGACCCTTAGGGGTCCTAGGGACAACCCTCCACCACCCATGGCCCAATCAACCTCGCGGTTATGGGGGCCGAAACGCGGGAGGGCGCCCGTTCGGTACTTGCTCTTGGCGTGTTCCCGGGGCGCCTTATTGACTCCTTGCAAGTTGTTTCCTCTCGCTCCTTGTCCCTATGGGTTCACTCTCCACATTCTGGGGCAGGACGATACAAAAGACGGACTCGCCGCGCCGTCGCTGTCCGCAGCATAAATTACCCTTATTGGACAACCTGACGGCATTGCCCATCACTTACTAACAACATAAAATCTATTTTATCAGGATAAAAACTTGCAGGCTTGCCAACCCGGCGAGATGCAGGTATCTCGCCGGGTTGGCAAGCCTGCCAGCCTAATTCTAATTTTATCTGGTTTTGCTACATTTGTGAGAATAAATAAGACGTACCCTTATGACAGTAAAATAGTGGGAAAAGCAGTGTCATCTTCACATGTTTGTAGCAAAAAATTATAATTATAAGAAAACTAGCTGACCGGGCAAACGTTGTTTTGCCGTTTAGGGATATAAAAAATAGAACAACCTGCTACCAAACCTAGAGATCATACCCTTACATAACGATCAGTCCAGCCGTCTAGGAGTTTGGTAACAAAGAAAAGCGAGAGAATTTTATATATTAGATACCTAGTCTGAGTATCGTATTTGAAGTCAGAATAGCCGATCCTTATGGGATGGAATGGGAAGTTCAAGCCTTGATTTTTTTTTCTTAGTAGATTCCCGCAATTTACCTACTGTTTACTGTTACTAACTCGCAGTGCGAAAAACTAAATATATTGATGTGCAAATTATTGGGGCGTTAGGAAATACTATATATGTATAATACTGACCCGGCAAACGTTGTTTTGCCATTAGAAACAAAAAATTAGATAACATCTTACAACCTACTCCCAGACCTAGAGATCACCCTGAAAATTTCATACCGATCGGTCCAGTCGTTTCGGAGGAGTTTGGTCACAAAGAAAAGCGAGAGAATTCTATATATTATAAGATGAATTACGACCTCATAAATAAAAGTTCATAACAGGTTATTGAAAAAGATTTTTATTTCAAAGAAAAAAAAGCCATTTTAAAACATTTATATTTACCCATACACTCGATGGTTATTCAAATAACAAACGAGTTCATTGCGAATCTATAGTTTTGCATGATTAACATCTTTATCAGTCCAGCCGCTTGCGGTGGTCTTTGTCCCCATTTACATAATGTCCTCGGCGTTCACTAGGTGGCAGCACTGAAACCACGGCTCCTGTCACTTTTCATTACATAATCTGTGATGGTCATCTGTGAAAAACGGGTAAAAAATATCCATTTTTTCAGTCCGCAAGGACTTCTTTATATGCCATTGGCAACGCCTGGAAGACCATATTTTCGCGCACTTAGGACATTTTGTAAATGAGGTATCAGTAACAATTTTTATTATAGACTACCCACACTTTATATTACACAATAAAATTAAACATACTCTTTTAACTATTTCTTTATTTATATAATATGTATATTATTTTTAAAAGTACATTATTATTAGAGTAATGGGGTATCTAACTTAACAAAATAACGGTGAAAACAATATAAGTATGTATTATGTATGCTACAAACTTAAACATGGTTCACACATTAAATATATTATGCATATATTATTGAATATATGCGTTTCTTGGACTTATCGCCGATTACGTCACACGTGACGCAACTTGTGTGACGTGACATGATATTTTAAATACGTCACAATTGTGTGACACAAGCCCACGAGAAAAGTGACTAACAGACGGTCGTTGGTCTATTAAAAAAATAATGTCTAATAATTAAAATCTGTAATAAAACACGAAACTACCAATAATGCTACGTAAAACCTGATCGGAGAAATAAAAAACCCTGCCAATTGCCATATTTCGGGAAAAACTAAATTTAATTTGCGGGAAAATGGCTGACAGCCATTAATTATAATAGGGTATTTTACTCAAATCCAAATGTTGATTTATTGAATTCATTTTTGAAACAACACTCAGTAGTAAATAAGATGTTTAAAAGACAAATGAAATCGAGTAAATAACGTAAAAATTATAAGTAGTTTAATAATCCTGATTAGACAGAGATAGCTATATCGTATAGCGACGTCAACTAGGTACCCTCACACCCCACACCGTAACTCTATACAAATTTTCGTTTTTCGAGAAAGGGATAGATAAAAAATTTAAATCCTTATAACTTTTGATTTCCTTGTTGGATAAGAATTTTATTTTTAATGGATATCTTTATTTCTAACCTAGTTCAAAAAAATAATAAATAAAGATACAAACAATACAATAAAGCAACAAAAAAATGTAGTAAAATACCCTATTAGCCCATTCGCAGAAGCTTTGCCGACGAGTTTCCCGTCCCACTTCAGATGAAGTCGAGCCAGACGAGCGCCGGACGCGGTCGAAAGTGGTAGTATGGGCATGAAAATGTAGCACCCAGAGTTTTTTTATTTCCCTCATAGTTAAGCTTTACTGATGAACAAGTTTCTGGTTGTTCACATAATTTTTACACACATTACAGAGGCAAGAGACGGCGTATAAGTTGAACCACACATGGAACACATTTTTGACTGCCATTTTGGGTCAACTTAACCGCCGCGTACTGTACTCTTCTTTGAGAGCCTATCGCTCGGCAGGCTTTACCGTTATAGCGTTATATTATTAGAAAGTGGTATTTATTACGAAGTAATAGGGTTTATTATTGCCTGAAACCGAATTTGATTGTTCATTAATATATAAATAACATTTTCCAAAGTTGTCTATCCTCTGTGACATTTGGGCTCGATTTACACCGCGGCGGAATGGAATGGAAGCGTCAATTTTGACGACCGAATGGCGGGCGTAGTGGTAGCGAACCTGCCGTGTGCGCCGGAGGTCGTGGGTTCGATTCCCACTACCGGTAAATGTTTGTCGAGCATGAATCTTTCCAGTGTCTGGATGTTTTTCAATATTCATGTTATATTAGTATGTATGTATATTTATCAGTTATCTAGCATAAATCATTCGAGTGTTTCGCTTTTGTTGTTTTGCAGTAATGCACAACTCAACAAAGAACAACAAAAGCGAAACACTCGAATGATTTATGACCAAGTCTGCAGCGAGATAATAACACTACTATAGGGGAATCCTCGAGAAGTCGCGAGGATTCCCCGGAAAACGCGCGACCATTTTTTTTCCTTTTATTTAATTTATATTTTATACAATTGACATAAAGTTCATTATGCTATGTACAATGTTGTTGCAAAAAGTCGCTTCTATTCCATTCCGCGCGGTGTAAATTTACCCTTACATACCAACAGAAATGGGCATTTGACTCAATTTTTTTAATCACTTTATTATAAACTAGGACAAAAGTTATAAGCATTTAAATAGTTCTGATTAGACAGAGATAGCGACATTAAATTGCGACGTCACACCTCACGAATGCCATAGTAGCTTCGTGCGGCTTCATACAAATTTTTGGTTTGCGAGAAAGGGATAGAAGACCTTCCCACTCCAAGATTAAAATGCCTGTAACTTTGTAAATCTTTGTTGGATTTTTTAGCTTACATTATTTTTATCCTAGTTTATAACGAAGTAACAATATTTATCAAATTCAAAAGTAGGAAAATCCCCAAATGTCCATCGATAAAATCTTCCCATTTGCATATAGTATGATTTCTGGGCAAATGAGACCAAAGAACTGATCCTAATAAGAAATCTTTCCATTTCAACTACGAGTACAGTATAAATCGCCTAATCTATAAATGAACGCTCCTCCACGTGTTTATGCTCACACGTTGAAGAAAATATGCAGTGGAGGGTCGTACAGTTTTAAATTAGACGATCTATACTTGACTCCGTGTGTATAGTGTGTGTCCTGCTTAATGAAGTTTATATCAAAAATAAATATTACGGAAAACGTGAAATTTCTTAATTATTAGGTAAGTTATAGAAATTACACATTTTTATACAGACTACACAATAATGCAGTTTTTTTACAAAATTAAAATCAATTAAATAAACATGTGATCAATTGCATTAAAATTAATTTCAGAAAGAAACAACGGAACACGCAACTACCTATTTTAATTGCCAAAAATAAATCTTTTTCAATTACTTATATTAAATTTTCAAGTTTACGAAGAATCTTCGATTTTCTTTCTTCCGAAAAAAAAGACGTGACAGAAGTGAAAACTTAAACAGAGGTGTCGGTTACGGTAACAGCGTCGCAATTCAATGGTTTTTTCCCCCGTCAAAAATTCTCAATGCACCTAAAGAAGTTTTCACTTTTAAAATAGCCTCTTTAAATAACTAATGTATTCATTTTCTACCATAATTTATTACTATACATAATATATTGCACCATTTTCATTTAATTTAATTTTAAAGTTTTGTGCAAATCAAAAATATACTTATCATGCAAATATTACTTTATTATACAGGGATATATAAAAAAATACCAAATCGCTCTTGGCCTGTAGTTGTTTACATTAACACTAAAAAAATTGGTTCTACGACTTTTCAAAATTCAGAATTAATTTATAGCTCACAAAAAAATGTTATTTCTGTAAAGTGTTGTCACTTGCCGATGTTACATTACAGAGTAGGAACAAGTAGAGTATCTCTGTAAAACATTGAATATCTAAAAATATTGAGTTAAAAAAGTCGTAGAACAAAAGTTGTTAGTGACTTTTTTAACTCTACTACTCTAGTGACTTTTAACCAATCGTGTTTCTGCTTCTTAGCGATTTTAGATTAAAGACCCAAAATACATGACGTGTAAATTTGAAAGTAATTGTCTTTATAGTTTTTGCATAAAATTTCATTCAAAATCGCTTAAGGAGATTTATTGAATTTATTTTTGTCTTTCTCACTCTCACTGAGATTTGGTAGGTGCGACATGCAGCGTCGCGGAAGAATATAACAGAAAAACGACCTTTTACCTAATTACTCAAAACTAAGATGGTTATCAAAAATCTATTTCTAAGCGTTTTTGAATATTATTATTACTGACACTTTAAAACAAAAATTACAATTACATCCAATGCAGTGTCCGATAAAAACTAGAAAAACTGAGATTTTGGAGCAACTTTTGGGAGAACTTTCTATCGAGAAAATTTTATCCAATCGTGTTTCTGCTTCTAAGCGATTTTAGATTAAAGACCCAAAATACATGACGTGTAAATTTGAAAGTAATTGTCTTTATAGTTTTTGCATAAACCTTGATTCAAAAACACCTAAATACGGCTTGTAGGCCGTTAAGCAGGACACACACTACTCCTCTGTACACGCGTCTACGTCACGAAGTCGTACCCGAGGTACTTCTTATTTTTCCTGCGCACGCGCGCCGCCTTCTTGTCGTCGTAGTCGTCCGCGTCGTGGTCGTCGCGCGTGTCGTGGTCGTCGTGCGTGTCGTGGCCCTCGTACACGCTGTTGTCGATGATCCAGTCGCCGCTCGTGTCGAGTTCCGCTTTCAGCTCCGTTTTTAGAGCCTTCACCTGCAAAGACGCGACGTTTAATTGTGAAGTTTTTCGCGTATATACACTGTACCTGTTGCAAACAGTCGTTGCTCGGGGGGCAGTAAAATATGGAGACAGTATAGTTAATTCGTATTCAATGATACCATCCAATGATAGTGACCACATTGCTCAGCAGGACCGTAATTCAGTCATACTTATACACATTAATAACCACGACATTCAGTCAAAATGACCACATAACTCACCAAGACATTCAGTCAGAATTACCACATAACTCACCAAGACATTCAGTCAGAATAACCCCATGACACACCACGACATTCAGTTAGAATTACCACATGACTCACCACGACATTCAGTTAGAATTACAACATGACTCACCAAGTCATTCAGTCAGAATTACAATATGTCTCAACAAGTCATTCCGTCAGAATTACCACATAACTCACCAAGACATTCAGTCAGAATTACCACATAACTCACCAAGACATTCAGTCAGAATTACCCCATGACACACCACGACATTCAGTCAGAATTACCACATACTCACCAATACATTCAGTCAGAAGTACCCCATGACACACCACGACATTCAGTAAGAATTACAATAGTATCACATAACTCAACAAGTCATTCAGTCAGAATTAAAACACATATCATCAAGACATTCAGTCAGAATTACCAAATGACTCACCGACACCGTAATAAGGTCAGGGCATTAACACTGACCTGCTCGCGCATGGACGGCGTCGCCTGCGCCTTCTTCCGCCTCTTCTTGGCGGGGTCGGAGTCGCGCGCGCGCTTGCGGGGCCGCTCCTCCAGCACCAGGTGCGGGTACTCCTCCACGATGTAGTCACGATGTAGACGTAGTGAACTGACCTGCTCGCGCATGGACGGCGTCGCCTGCGCCTTCTTCCGCCTCTTCTTGGCGGGGTCGGAGTCGCGCGCGCGCTTGCGGGGCCGCTCCTCCAGCACCAGGTGCGGGTACTCCTCCACGATGTAGTTCTCCGACTCGTAGCTGGTGGTGATCTCCACGCCCACGGACGGGTCCACGTCCGGCAGGATGTAGTAGTTCTCGAAGTCGCCTGCTGGGGGGCAATGGTCAGTGTAAACGTTAGCCAACGACTAAAGATAATTATACGCGCCTATTGAAGCTTGATATTGGCACGGAATACATATTAGTACCTAACGGTACAGAAGGTTCGCTCCGCAAGATGATTTAAAGAAATAGCGACCCTAGCGCTGATACAAAAAAGTGCAATTCAGTTCGCAATAGCACCTGACTTCACCTCCGCTATGCACCTAAAGTTGTGCTCTTTTTATCGCGTAACTTTATCTCTTCCGACGTACTAGGGTTGCCTCGTAATCGGGCGCACGCAGCGCGTGAAGTAGACCGTACAAGAAATAACGCCTGCAACCTAGCCGGCGCGCGAAGGCCGTCTGAAGCCGTCGGCCGTCATGACGGTTACTTGTAGCTTTCTCGATCACGCGACAAGTGATCCTGGCTTGGTAGCCTGGTAACGGCAACATTGTCGCGAGTGTAATGGACTTTCTCCATCTTAAAAATATCCAACGCGTTTAAAGAAATTTTCACTTCAAAAAGTCATAGAACAAAACTTGTTACTTTTAATATAACTAACTAGGATCCGAGAGCTTTTTAGTGTTTTTAATATCATCCTGTATACGAAATACAGGTTTTTTTTATAATTTATAGGCTTGCGCTTGACTACAATCAAGTCTGATGAACAGAAACGATGAGGTCTAGGATGGAGCGCGCTTGCCTAGAAAATGCCTATTCACTCTTCTCTTTAAGGCACCCAGATTGTATTTGGCTGGGAACACGGAAGCTGGAAGAGTATCCACACCTTAGCGGTTCGTATCAGAAACGTAGAAGAAAAGCGTTTCGTATGAGTACGCTCGACATCAACCACATAAGGATGCCACTTCTCTCGACGTCTCGCGGTTCTATGGTAGAAAGGTGAAGGAGGCACAAGGTTGTGGAGTTCTTGAACACACTCTCCAAAATATATCCTGTAAAAAACCGCTTAACAGGCAACACTGCGTCGGTGTTCTAAACTGAGCAGTTTCGCCCGTGTTCGCGATTCCTTGCCGATTATTCTGCGTGCGCGGCGATCAACCGAGTCTAATGCATCGAGCTGGTATTTGGCAGATTCATCCCATAGGTGACTGCAGTACTCCATGCCGGAACGAACTTGAGCTTCATACAGCGTCAAAAGCTGTTCGGGCTTGAAGTACCGCTTAACCTTGTTCAGGATGCCAAGTTTCTTGGCGGCTGTTTTTGCTTTTTCCTCGATGCATTTCCCAAAATTGAGATTGGGTGACTTAAAAATATCAAAAAAAAACTTTCGGACCGAGAGAGAAAAGAGAAAAGGAGAAGAAGAAAGTGTATTAGAACTTAGAAAATAGTATAAGATAGTGATCAGCGAGCATACTTTGCAGCGTGATAGCGTTCATCTCGGAGGTGAAGTGGCGCTTCTTCTTGCCGGTGTTGCAGTGCTTGATGTACGCGTACTTCGGCTTCGACTCCTCCGGGATGATGTTCACCGTCCACGCCCTGATGAAACACCAAATATATTGTTACGAATGAACCTAACTACAAACAGAATAAGGTTCATAATCGCTGGTTTCTACTCGCGTACCTGACCTTAACTTGTAAACAAGGTCAGTGAACATATCTACAAACAAAGCATTTCTGGTAGCTTCGACGTCTCGAAAGATCTACCCTTCCGATAACAACGAAGGGTGGAACATTTTAGATTCGTTGATTCGATGTGGAGGTTTGCACGATCTGTGACATAGAAGCCGTCACCTGTTGTCGCTCAGCGGTATCTCCTTGACCTCCTCCATGCTGATCTCCTGCTCCTCGGCGATCTCGTAGATGAAGTTGTCGGGGATGCTGCCCTCGTCCATCATGTGCAGCACCTCGCTCTGACCCTCGCCCTCCACCTGCTCCGATGTGGAGGTTTGCACGATCTGTGACATAGAAGCCATCACCTGTTGTCGCTCAGCGGTATCTCCTTGACCTCCTCCATGCTGATCTCCTGCTCCTCGGCGATCTCGTAGATGAAGTTGTCGGGGATGCTGCCCTCGTCCATCATGTGCAGCACCTCGCTCTGACCCTCGCCCTCCACCTGCTCCGATGTGGAGGTTTGCACGATCTGTGACATAGAAGCCATCGCCTGTTGTCGCTCAGCGGTATCTCCTTGACCTCCTCCATGCTGATCTCCTGCTCCTCGGCGATCTCGTAGATGAAGTTGTCGGGGATGCTGCCCTCGTCCATCATGTGCAGCACCTCGCTCTGACCCTCGCCCTCCACCTGCTCCGATGTGGAGGTTTGCACGATCTGTGACATAGAAGCCGTCACCTGTTGTCGCTCAGCGGTATCTCCTTGACCTCCTCCATGCTGATCTCCTGCTCCTCGGCGATCTCGTAGATGAAGTTGTCGGGGATGCTGCCCTCGTCCATCATGTGCAGCACCTCGCTCTGACCCTCGCCCTCTACCTGCTCCGATGTGGAGGTTTGCACGATCTGTGACATAGAAGCCATCACCTGTTGTCGCTCAGCGGTATCTCCTTGACCTCCTCCATGCTGATCTCCTGCTCCTCGGCGATCTCGTAGATGAAGTTGTCGGGGATGCTGCCCTCGTCCATCATGTGCAGCACCTCGCTCTGACCCTCGCCCTCCACCTGCTCCGATGTGGAGGTTTGCACGATCTGTGACATAGAAGCCGTCACCTGTTGTCGCTCAGCGGTATCTCCTTGACCTCCTCCATGCTGATCTCCTGCTCCTCGGCGATCTCGTAGATGAAGTTGTCGGGGATGCTGCCCTCGTCCATCATGTGCAGCACCTCGCTCTGACCCTCGCCCTCCACCTGCTCCGATGTGGAGGTTTGCACGATCTGTGACATAGAAGCCGTCACCTGTTGTCGCTCAGCGGTATCTCCTTGACCTCCTCCATGCTGATCTCCTGCTCCTCGGCGATCTCGTAGATGAAGTTGTCGGGGATGCTGCCCTCGTCCATCATGTGCAGCACCTCGCTCTGACCCTCGCCCTCCACCTGCTCCGATGTGGAGGTTTGCACGATCTGTGACATAGAAGCCGTCACCTGTTGTCGCTCAGCGGTATCTCCTTGACCTCCTCCATGCTGATCTCCTGCTCCTCGGCGATCTCGTAGATGAAGTTGTCGGGGATGCTGCCCTCGTCCATCATGTGCAGCACCTCGCTCTGACCCTCGCCCTCTACCTGCTCCGATGTGGAGGTTTGAGGCACGATCTGTGACATAACATCAGTTTAACTGGTGGTAGGAGTGTTCTTGCGGAGCGCGTCCGGGTAGGTACCACCGGAGTGTCTGTTATTCTGCCGTGAAGCAGTCAGTTGTTACTGTGTACAGTTTTGAAGGGCACATCGGCCCTTTAAACCTGTACAAAATTACTATGTGTGATTACTGTGCAAAATGAGATATTTGGCTTGACATCCTCCATGGAAGTAACAGTTTCCGCCAAAGCCACTTTAGAATTTTATAATTTCTAAGTTGGCTCAGATCTGCTGGGCTAGACAAAGTCACACTCGTTTGGCGTTAACGCTAGTCGACAAAAATGTATGGCCAAAACAAATGACTGTAGAAATACCACGATAATAATGAACTAAACACGCTGTTTTTGATAATTGACTACGACAACTTGACGCTCGCAGGCGTTCTCGCGGACCTTGTAGATAACTTTAGCGTACTTCGCTTGACAATTGACAGCCGACAGTATCAAAAACAGCGTGTTTAGTAATTATTATCGTGGTTTTCTACAGTCATTTGTTTTGTCCATACATTTTTGTCGACTAGAGTTAACGCCAAACGACTGTGACTTTGTCTAGCCCCGCTGGTCTGGTAAGACTCCATCCGTAGCTAGTTACCAGTAAAGACGTTCCGCCAAGCGATTTGGGAAACCATGTAGATACCGTTAGAAGCGAGTTACTTACCCTTTCCAAGTAACTACGGTAACACCTTTGGCTGCGTTACCACTTACAATAAGGTGAGATCTCAGTCAAGTACTAATTTATATAAAAGACTCTGTATCCAAGTGCCCCAAACAAGTTGGTAATGCCTACGGACTACGGAGGCCTATTCCCAGCAGTGAAGGTACATCAGATGCAAAGAGTGTTCCATGCCGTACCTCAATGATCTGCTTGGGGTCAGACATCTTGGTGATGACCTGCTCCGACTGGGTGATGGACGCCTCCGCCTTGTCCGTCTCCACCTTCACCACCCACAGTTGCTTCTTCTGGAGGTTCTTCAGAGACCTGCAGGCAAACACATCATCTAAATCATCAGCAGCAGCCTGTCCCGATGTCCCGGTGCTGTGAAGCAGTGATTGCAAAGCAATATTGTTTCAGTTTGACCCATAGGCAAATATGACTCAACGTCAGGTGCTTCCCAAGAAAAACTGTTCACTCTTCACCATGAATTTATTGAATATTTGATATTTCTCAAAATATCGAGTTAAAAAAAAGTCGTAGAATAAAAGTTATAGTAGGTAGTGTTATTATCTCGCTGCAGACTCGGTCATAAATCATCCGAGTGTTTCGCTTTTGTATTTCACTGCTGAGCTTCACTGCTGCTTTTGTATTTTAGTGAACAACAAAAGCGAAACACTCGAATGATTTATGGCCGAGTCTGCAGCGAGATAATAACACTACTATATGTTTAATGTAAACAACTACAGGGCGAAAGCGATTTTGTATTTATATGGCCCTCTATAAATACCGTTTACAGGTACCATTGTACTGTTCTTAAACGTGATTTTAGGTACTCTACCATAGAACAGCAACAAATACTCACAGATAGCCCAAAGTGTCAACGAGTTGTCTGACGTTCAGCCTGGAGACAGCTTCGGGAGTCTCCTTCACCGGCTCGCAGCTGTAGTTGTGCTCTGCGCGTATTACCTCGGCCACTGCAAACAAAGTACTCAATCAAGTTACGTTTTCCTAAACATGGTATATGGTTTTCCAGGGTACTTATTCTGTATCTCAGTAATGATCATTCAACTAGCTCATTTGACATAAATATCTTATCCATTGGAGGTCCACAAAATCTTACTTTTGTTTGAGTTAATAAAGCAGCAATGTATAACAAACCATAGACAACAATGCAAGGGTGAATTTTACAGAAAATGGGTCCTGAATTCTATCCTACAGGGCTAGGATGTAGAGATATACCTCTCTACTTTTTCACTCTCTTTTCTATTTCTGATCCTTATTGATAGATAAAGAAAAGAGATCGACAAAAGAAGAGAATCTTTACGTAGGCTAGATTCTGATTGTGTAACAAAAATATATTCATCGTAATTGTTATTGTTAGTGAATTCTGCCCTCCGATCGACTGACATAAATCAAGGACACAATCTGTAGGCAGTATTTGTAAATGATGACAATGAATATGTTTTTCTTACATAACTTATTAGGGACTGAACTTGATTTAAATTGTGTAATTTTTTTATTGATGTGCACTTTTGAATCATCATAATCTGTTGCGAGGTTTGGATTAGCAAGAAAACTTACAGAAGTTGACTTCTGAAAGCAATGTAAACAGTCACACAAGCTACTAAACAAAGGAGGAATAGCTTGCTGAAGTCAACTTCTGCCAGTTTTGTTGCTAATCTAAACTTCGCTTATGAAATGTGACATGTCAAATGAATAAATTGCCAAACATTGTCGAACGATGGGTCACTGATGGCACTTACATTTTTTCTCTTCCTCGGTGGGCTGCACAGCTGGCTGCTTGACCGGGGGTGTCAGGAGCTCGGGCAGCATGGGGGAGTCGATCCAGAGGCCCTGGGCGTCAAGCTCGAAATGGTACCTGCACAGAAACACCAGTATCAGCATGTCGTCGTCATCGTTTCAGCCGAAACGTCCACTGCCAACTTCCAATAATAAAACTTTTATTCAGAGACTTTTACATAACAAATTTCACACATCAAAGACCGTACAAACAACTAACAGAACAATATCAGCACGTGTGCGCTTGCCCTCTGGCAAAGGCGTCCTCTAAACCTTTCCACAGATCTCTTTCCCTTGCCAACCTACAGTGCAATATAGACCTCCTGAAATGACCGCCAAACACCACGACCTTGCGCCGTAACGCGCCAGCAACTCCTCGCAACTTTTTTGTGTCTTCCATCCACCTGGTGATCCGCAAACACTGCGCTTTCCTTGCGGGGTCACCACTCCAGCATCTTGGGCTCCGAACATCCGACAGGTCAATGAGCTATGTGCCCAGCCTATTGCCACTTAGCTTCACAATCTGTTTATGTCGGTGTCTTTAGTTCATCTTTGGATCTCCTCATTTCTAGAGATACTCTGAGCTTAGCTCTCTCCATCGCCCACTGAGTAATTTGCCTTCTTTAAATGAATGTAATTTATTCATTAATGGGAATTCTATTAATATATTGTTTTTTCAACTAGTTACCATACTAAGTAACAAACTGGAGCCCTTGAAAGTTAGAATGCCATAGAGATTCAATTATTTGGATGAAATTGATAACTGATTATAATTAATACTTTCGCAAAACAAGACAAGAGAGCATTTAATAAACTATCTGATTTCGTTATTTCCACATCTCTTGTGAATAGATTAGGCATAAAGTAAAAGAAATACTTCATTTTTTGTTAAATTTTTGTACAGTAATCTAGCTCACATCTCTGCATTGGTGGAAATAGCCAGACAGCTACGTAGTGCATCTCCCCTTGTCACCTCTCCGCTCTGCTTTGGTGGAAACCTGACCTTGCTTAATAAAAGACAGCCTCTTGCCCCATTTTATTGCCAAACGGGCAGCGACTGATTAACAAGAGCATTGTAGGGATTCCACATGTATCATGTTCAACTTGATTTGTACTTGTGTGCGTGTACCCATGTGAGGTGAACGCTGCCCTTATGTTTCTATCGACACTCCTACAACACCCAGCATCCAGCACCTACCATCAGGACCTTACAGCATTAGGCTACTATACCAGTATTGCTTACCCGCAGAGCTGCAAGCTGACGTGCCGCCAGAGGCACTCACTCTCCTCCTGCATGGCCCCCTCGATCCAGTTCTGCCGCTTGTCATCGCTCTGTGCCGATGTGTTAACACTGCAGACAAATAACATTACTTACTCCACATGTAATACTAAATAAGAAAGAAAGATATTGAATGGAAGCAGCCGTTATTTTGTGCAAATCCATAAATAGCAGGACAGATTATATATTATTATTAGCCGTCTTGCTGACAAAGTATACAGTCTTATTTTTACTAATAAGTTTATTTATTCACTATTGTTATTATTATAATTCTTTAAAGTCCAACTAGACTGAGTTTAAGATTTGTCAGCGTGTCCATCTGACACATAGGCCTCTTCCAGCATCTTCCATTTTAGTCTATCCCTTGCTGTCCTCTTCCATATGCTTCCTCCTACTTTTTTGATGTCATCCTCCCATCTTCTGTGTTGTTAAACAACACAGATTATATATAATCCTCTATTTAAAAAGATTCTGCATGCAGGAACCCCAGGCACATGGAACAGCATACATAATTTTTCCAACAAATTCTTTGATGCATGTTTTGTCCCCACACCGTGACATCCTCAGATGTTGACTTCACGATGTCTCTACAATTTGCCATTAGGAAAATGTCTGTGTCTTTTTGTTATAGTATTTAATGTTATACCTATAAACTATGGTATTTGTACCAAAATTATTGCACCCAGCAGGATGTGAACCTGTGTCCCCTAGCTATCGCAGCTAGATGTTCTGTTACTTACAGGAGCACACATATTCTGTTCGGTGATAATTTTGGGAGCTTTAAATCAAGTCTCATTCATTTGAAACTGAGCTTTTAAGAGGGTCAAGGCGAACAGTGAACGCTGAAGATTCACCACAATCTATCACAAGGCTGAAGGCCATATATCCGTTCTCAGAAGTTTATTGTCACAGATAACTTAGAATACAAGAGCGAGCGAAGCGATTTCGGTACTTGAGGGCACCCCAACTCGGATAACAGATAGGTGACGAAGAGGATCCTTCTGAGTGGTTATTTTCTTTAATGACCACCCAGAAATAGGAGCCCTGCTAAGCGGGGCTTCGTCGACCAAGCTTTTAAGTAGGTTTAAGATATATCATGTTATAAGAAATATTCAATGCGACCGATTTCAAAACCCTAACCATAATTTTGACCATTTTTTTAGCTACACATTCATTCTCATCATCATCACCACCAGCATAATATTACTATCCCACTGCTGGGCAAAATTTATAATGGGAGTCAGAAACCAAGCATCAATGCATGCATCTTCACACTATTAGTGTTAGAACACTATCATACGATAATTGGAGATAAATATGCAAATTATTCGTCAAGCTATGTAACTCACGACATATGGAGTTCCAAGCTAATATAATATGAAAGAGTTTAAAGCTTACATTGCGTTACAATTGCTAGGGAAATGGATTTTAATGAGGAAAATCGTAGTG
Organism: Coenonympha arcania; assembly: GCA_036785405.1. Classification (NCBI taxonomy): domain Eukaryota; kingdom Metazoa; phylum Arthropoda; class Insecta; order Lepidoptera; family Nymphalidae; genus Coenonympha; species Coenonympha arcania. The sequence continues at coordinate 3,241,888 of CM072081.1, forward strand.
ATATGGAATGTAAACAAATGGTAGATGTCCAATTGGGAGATTTCTGTGTGGCGAGCGTAAGCACTGACGCCGACGCTTTCGAGGTCGCGAGTAGAGAGCGTCTTTCAGCGATGCTGGGGGTTCCAAAAACACTTCCCAGTGGAAACACTAGCGGGAAAACCACGGGATTGTTATGAAATTTTCAGTGTATGATCACTAGGTCTGAGAGCAGGTTGTTATCTATTTTTTTTGTATCCCTAAAGGGCAAAACAACGTTTGCCCGGTCAGCTAGTATCATTTTAAAAATATGGTCACGATTGACATTACATAAATAATTAATAATTATTGTGTGTACTTTTCATTATCAGGTTTAATAAAACATTTTGACAATTATTTAGGCATATACACCTTGGTATATCAACGAAATGACGAACGAAATTAAAACAAAATTTTAAAAATGAAAAGGCTGTAAATTACATTACAAATACTAGGATATTATTGGGGAATTTTAGAGTTTCTTTTTTCGATTTGATTTGGATAATTTGAATTTCGCAAAATGCAATTTTAATTTTCCCGTATGCGGTTTGATTGGCAATTTGGGATTGGCATGGGCATTTACTCGTGTAAATTGCCAATGAAATCGTTTCATTTGCGTTAGTTTTAAATGTGTATATTGCATTAAATATAATAAAAAAAAGAGTTTAATAAGGTGTGTTTCTTATTTTTAATTTTTTCTAGTTTGTAAGCACGCTTTTTTTAATAAAATAATAATCGTTTATGCGGCGCGGGTATGAATTTTTATTTTTGTATGAATTGTTCAACTTTATATGAAAAAACTAAATGTTTTTAGTGATGAATGCATAATATCATTTCCAAATGCAATACATAAGTGAACTAAAAAGTTGAGAAAAAAAAACGACCAACCATAGACAATTTCACCATTCAGTGTTGCGATACGCGCGCCCCATACAATTTTTATTATTTGGTAACTTTAGGACATAAATTGAATATAATTACGATACGTCAGCACTTCGCTTAGGTCGCTTCTAACATTGAATTTATTATAAAGCATAGTTCCTAATATTTTATTGTTGTAAAAACACACGTAAGCTCGTCTTATAATTATTATTATAGACACGGAAATTGTAGTATACAAAGATGTGACTGTTCACTTTTTTTTCTTTTAAACTCGTATAAAGATCGATTGCCAGCACAAACTCAAGAGGATCATAAATAATAATTTATTGATTGATAAAAAAATATTAAGCCCTTGTAATGCAGTAATTAAAAAAAAAAAATTTTTCATTCATATTATATTATCTTCACGATTTCTGTGTCGCAAAATTTTTTTTCGGTTGCCACATACGAATAACTTCACTAACATTTAATGCAAAAAAAAAAACATTGTAGACACATGAAAGCCAAGTATTTGTTTTTTTGGTCAAGTAGGCAAGATCTTTTATCCTGATCAGTCATAGATGATATTTTGTATGCGAAAGTCTAGATAGATAGATAGTCTTTTTTTTAAATCAACTGTCAGCCTACTTCTACAACTGTCAGAAAAAAAAGTTGTTCGTCTGAGGCAAGAATACTCTGACCGTCCCCTTTTTATAATCATTAAGTTTAGTCTTAATTTATTAAGGGTGGTTTAGTTTTGAAAAGGAAGCGATCGAGATGCGAATGAAATGTCCAAGTTTTTAAGCGTATTATTGTTTTTTCTTTTTATTAAAAAAATGTGTTCGAGTATTTGGCTAAATGTGCTTAAAAAAATTGGATTTTTAGGAGTTTTTTTTTCGGAAGGCATGTGTATATTGACGATGAGCTTTTTTAGTCCAAAAAATTCCTTTTTTAATCGCATTAATACGTTTAAAAACTTGAATGCGTGACGTAATGATGTGTTTTTGTTAAGTTTTTTTAAGTTAATAATATTATTATTGTCAGTTGTTGCAATTTTTTTTCGTAAGATTGCCAAAGGAGACGACATTGTGCTTAAAATAAATATGAACATGGAAAATCATTTAGATTTATTGTATAAATGGAAAATGATACAAAAAAATATAATATAATTCTCGCTATTGTTAAGTGCTGTATAAAAAGAAAAAAAATAGTAAAACATCGCAATTCGTATAATATCCAGTGTCCGATATCTTTTTTTGACTTCCATGATGTTTTTTGGTTTTGATTATAAACATTGCAAAAAAATATATAAAAAATTGGTTGTTGTAATATAGGCGAGCGTAAAATTGTTTCATAGTCTTAGGTTTATTTGATGAGTTAATAATTAAGAAAAAAAAAGTTTTTTAAGGATGCTTGTCGGCGTCGTCGGTCGAATTACCTCCCGTTGTGAAATAACTGGTGTCATTTTTTTCTTAAATTTTCACACGAATATTTTAATTGGAACGGGTACCACTGAAATTCTTATGTAATCTACCCCCGATTGACGCTATTTAAGGCTGTAAGTTATACATTATATACATATTATTATATTGATAAATAAATTAATAATAAAAAACAAACGTGTATTTTATTTTGCCGCCCTCGGTAAATTCTAATAAAAGTGTAACTATGTCATGCGTAGACAGAGAATAGCTTTTCTTTGTCTACGATGTCAAGGGTTATCCAAATCTCAGATCCAAATAAGACCGTCCGCAGTCCTTACTCATTGAGTTCGATTGTCATTTATTTAGAATTTTGCGCCGATTATACTCTATAGTCTATAGTCTACGGTCAACGAGTTACAAGACTCCGTAAGTATATGTGGAACTGACTTTAGGAGCGTTTTGTTTGGATATGGTTTGGATTCAGATTATTTATTTATTTTATTTATTTATTATTGAATCAGGAAAATGTTGCACAGTACAAAAATCTTAAATCTAGTGCACAGAATAGGTAGATACAAAAAAGAGATTGAAAATCTCTCGCTAGGTAGTGTTCTGTGATGAACATTATCTTGACGTACTCATATTATAAGACTTTCATTAGACCTAATAACAGCGCGGTTTATTAAATACGGTCTAATTTCTTCCAGTTATTAATGTTATTCCAGCTACAGCGTTAACTAATATATAAAATTCTCTCGATTTTCTTTGTAACCAAACTCTTCCGAAACGGCTGGACCGATCGTTATGTTTTCAGGGTATGATCTCTTGGTCCGGGAGTGGGTTATTTTATATACCTAATGGCAAAATAACGTTTGCCGGGTCAGCTATAGTCTAAATAAAATTCTCTCGCAAATCTTTGTTACCAAACTCCTCCGAAACGGCTCGGCCGCTCGACCGATTGTTGTGTATATTTTCAAGGTCTGAGAGCAGGATGTCTATATTTTATATCCCTAAACGGCAAAACGACGTTTGCCGGGTCAGCTAGTATAATATAACATTTCAACTAGTGGCGACACAAGCGTCTAAACTGTTCCAGCTGTGCAGCCATTTTTTGTACCTTCGGAAAGTGGATGGGGCCATAAGTTCCAGTAAGTTGTTTGATGAAAAGTACCTACACGCTTTATCTCATCAAAAGACAATACGTGACAATCAAAGGGAAGAATTAATTGCAGGTAACGACTTTATGCAATGTGGATTCTGATTCCTGAGCCTGACGCAAAGTTCATCGCAGAGGGCGCAAACGGCGCGATGGCTATTGATAATTTAAAAAAATAAAAATCGCATTTAAAACACATGATAATTCTATTTCTTTTTTTAAAAATAGGGACCGCCTTCAAAAAACCAACCCACTGAAAAGCAAAAAATAATTTTCTATTAAATCTGGGTATACTTACCTACCTACTTGGTTATTGAAGTCGGTGTCAAATCAAAATTCGCAAATCAATAATCATTTTGAGTTCTTATGGCTGATGGCATTCATTCAATAATCATTTTGGTATGGATGACGGGTCGAATACAGGACCTCCTTTTTTTTGAAGTCTGTTAAAAATCGTGTTGATTACATGTGGTTCTCTGCTGTCTTTTGTTGTTAGAAAGATTACATGACGTGGTTTTTACTTTTTAGTGCCTTTTGTTGTAACAAACAATCGGCCACCGTTATTTATTATAATGTAAAAAATTACCGTTCAGAAAGGAAAAATTAAAAAGTATGAACACGATTTTCAAACTCTATGGCACAGCCACGGTAACTATGCGCCATCGGGCGTGATAAAATGGAAGTAAGTAAGTAACGCTGTTTAACGCTCAGAGGTATAAGTATGGCCTTGGCGACGATGCGCCATCTGTCGTTATAAAATGGCAGTAGGGATCCCCATTGCCCATTTCGGGGGCGTGCGGACTAATCTAGTCCAACCATTACCCTCCCTAGCGTCACAACATCGACCTAAGCCTAAGTCCGAGCCTCACAGGAGGCGCCCTTAGGTGGACGTTGCCCCCCGATCTTCTCGAGCGATCCCTATGGCTCTTCACACACCCCGGCGGTGCTTCTATGCCCGCCCAACCCAACCGGTGACACTGTTACGGTCGCTATGGCCATGCAGTATACACAATCCGAAAAAAAAACATTGCCCAGTACCGCTACGGCCGCTAACCCACGCGGGCTCATATCGCAGCGTGGCGGTATCTCCTGACACCATGGACCAGAAATGGTCCCACCCAGTGCCCCGCCCGTAGTTGCGGGCAGCGCTGAAACTACTGAAAGGAAATATCGAACAGAACAGAACCCCGGGACCCTTAGGGGTCCTAGGGACAACCCTCCACCACCCATGGCCCAATCAACCTCGCGGTTATGGGGGCCGAAACGCGGGAGGGCGCCCGTTCGGTACTTGCTCTTGGCGTGTTCCCGGGGCGCCTTATTGACTCCTTGCAAGTTGTTTCCTCTCGCTCCTTGTCCCTATGGGTTCACTCTCCACATTCTGGGGCAGGACGATACAAAAGACGGACTCGCCGCGCCGTCGCTGTCCGCAGCATAAATTACCCTTATTGGACAACCTGACGGCATTGCCCATCACTTACTAACAACATAAAATCTATTTTATCAGGATAAAAACTTGCAGGCTTGCCAACCCGGCGAGATGCAGGTATCTCGCCGGGTTGGCAAGCCTGCCAGCCTAATTCTAATTTTATCTGGTTTTGCTACATTTGTGAGAATAAATAAGACGTACCCTTATGACAGTAAAATAGTGGGAAAAGCAGTGTCATCTTCACATGTTTGTAGCAAAAAATTATAATTATAAGAAAACTAGCTGACCGGGCAAACGTTGTTTTGCCGTTTAGGGATATAAAAAATAGAACAACCTGCTACCAAACCTAGAGATCATACCCTTACATAACGATCAGTCCAGCCGTCTAGGAGTTTGGTAACAAAGAAAAGCGAGAGAATTTTATATATTAGATACCTAGTCTGAGTATCGTATTTGAAGTCAGAATAGCCGATCCTTATGGGATGGAATGGGAAGTTCAAGCCTTGATTTTTTTTTCTTAGTAGATTCCCGCAATTTACCTACTGTTTACTGTTACTAACTCGCAGTGCGAAAAACTAAATATATTGATGTGCAAATTATTGGGGCGTTAGGAAATACTATATATGTATAATACTGACCCGGCAAACGTTGTTTTGCCATTAGAAACAAAAAATTAGATAACATCTTACAACCTACTCCCAGACCTAGAGATCACCCTGAAAATTTCATACCGATCGGTCCAGTCGTTTCGGAGGAGTTTGGTCACAAAGAAAAGCGAGAGAATTCTATATATTATAAGATGAATTACGACCTCATAAATAAAAGTTCATAACAGGTTATTGAAAAAGATTTTTATTTCAAAGAAAAAAAAGCCATTTTAAAACATTTATATTTACCCATACGGGTGAGGCCGCCGTTTTTTGCTGATGTGGCGCAGAAGTATTGCGATGGTGGCGTAGAAACTTCTACGCGTCGGTGACGTTGAGTGGCGTATAATAGTGACGGTTAAATGTAAAGGTTCGCATACATATGTAAAATTATATTGATGTACCTATTTTATATATTAAATATATTGATGTATTTTACCGTAACCGTAATAATATGGACATGAAAATGCACAAAGAAACACATTGAATGAATAAAATCAACTTTATTTATCTTACATTATTTATAAGTGATACAAAATATACGCAGGTACGTATAATTTCGGTTATCCTATCAGTCATGTCCATGAGTATACCTACTGTATAGTCCGAACAAAATGAGAACTCACTCGCCATTTTAACTGCCATATCTGGGTGACCGAGCTTTGCTCGGTATTTTCTCTATTTGCGAGTGAATACTCACCTTTATTTGGTGGCGTAGTGGAAGTAGCGAATATCTACGCTACCAGTGGCGTTGAAGAGCCAAAATGGTGGCGAATTTTTACTTCTACGCTACCGACGCGTTGAGAAAATTACATAAATCTCTGTAAATAACGTACGATTAGACTTGCATTATAGCACCAAATATAGCTTTCACTTCTAATCACACGGTGCACTGATAGTTTTAAGTGAAACAGTTAAACTTACATTTTTATACGCAAAAATCCTCTTTCGAAAAAAGTGTGTACACAATCCGGATCATACATTCACATGTCTACCGTCAAAATAATGACCGCTATCGAGCCGCTGTCCATAGTCTATAGAAACTCTATGTTGCCATTTCCCGATTTAAACCTCCCTGACTCCAAATTTGAATAGGTTTGAAAAATATTGGTGGCGTTGACAAAGTGGCGTTGAATTTCAATTTTCAACGCAATAACTGTTTTGGACAAAAATTTAAAGAAAGTCTTAGGATACCCCTTGCGAAATTAAAAGCATAGATAGCTAGTTATATAAGTATTCTTAAAACATCAGTTGTATCTCGAGAATCCTCTATCCTTTTGCTACAGCAAAGGTTAAAGTGCACCTCTGCCTCGGCGGATAGGAGTTTTTGTGTAATTTCCGTCACTTTTTTCAAGTTCCATTCGAAATATATTTTTAATTTACTAACTGAACTTTAACAATTATAATGTTCATTTGAGCCCTTTTGTTGCTCAATCCTACGCTGTTATCAAAAATTAGATAGATATCATACTTTTCAAAATATGAACCGCGGAGAAAAAAGTTTGCGAAATCAGCAAAAAAAGACGGCCTCACCCATACACTCGATGGTTATTCAAATAACAAACGAGTTCATTGCGAATCTATAGTTTTGCATGATTAACATCTTTATCAGTCCAGCCGCTTGCGGTGGTCTTTGTCCCCATTTACATAATGTCCTCGGCGTTCACTAGGTGGCAGCACTGAAACCACGGCTCCTGTCACTTTTCATTACATAATCTGTGATGGTCATCTGTGAAAAACGGGTAAAAAATATCCATTTTTTCAGTCCGCAAGGACTTCTTTATATGCCATTGGCAACGCCTGGAAGACCATATTTTCGCGCACTTAGGACATTTTGTAAATGAGGTATCAGTAACAATTTTTATTATAGACTACCCACACTTTATATTACACAATAAAATTAAACATACTCTTTTAACTATTTCTTTATTTATATAATATGTATATTATTTTTAAAAGTACATTATTATTAGAGTAATGGGGTATCTAACTTAACAAAATAACGGTGAAAACAATATAAGTATGTATTATGTATGCTACAAACTTAAACATGGTTCACACATTAAATATATTATGCATATATTATTGAATATATGCGTTTCTTGGACTTATCGCCGATTACGTCACACGTGACGCAACTTGTGTGACGTGACATGATATTTTAAATACGTCACAATTGTGTGACACAAGCCCACGAGAAAAGTGACTAACAGACGGTCGTTGGTCTATTAAAAAAATAATGTCTAATAATTAAAATCTGTAATAAAACACGAAACTACCAATAATGCTACGTAAAACCTGATCGGAGAAATAAAAAACCCTGCCAATTGCCATATTTCGGGAAAAACTAAATTTAATTTGCGGGAAAATGGCTGACAGCCATTAATTATAATAGGGTATTTTACTCAAATCCAAATGTTGATTTATTGAATTCATTTTTGAAACAACACTCAGTAGTAAATAAGATGTTTAAAAGACAAATGAAATCGAGTAAATAACGTAAAAATTATAAGTAGTTTAATAATCCTGATTAGACAGAGATAGCTATATCGTATAGCGACGTCAACTAGGTACCCTCACACCCCACACCGTAACTCTATACAAATTTTCGTTTTTCGAGAAAGGGATAGATAAAAAATTTAAATCCTTATAACTTTTGATTTCCTTGTTGGATAAGAATTTTATTTTTAATGGATATCTTTATTTCTAACCTAGTTCAAAAAAATAATAAATAAAGATACAAACAATACAATAAAGCAACAAAAAAATGTAGTAAAATACCCTATTAGCCCATTCGCAGAAGCTTTGCCGACGAGTTTCCCGTCCCACTTCAGATGAAGTCGAGCCAGACGAGCGCCGGACGCGGTCGAAAGTGGTAGTATGGGCATGAAAATGTAGCACCCAGAGTTTTTTTATTTCCCTCATAGTTAAGCTTTACTGATGAACAAGTTTCTGGTTGTTCACATAATTTTTACACACATTACAGAGGCAAGAGACGGCGTATAAGTTGAACCACACATGGAACACATTTTTGACTGCCATTTTGGGTCAACTTAACCGCCGCGTACTGTACTCTTCTTTGAGAGCCTATCGCTCGGCAGGCTTTACCGTTATAGCGTTATATTATTAGAAAGTGGTATTTATTACGAAGTAATAGGGTTTATTATTGCCTGAAACCGAATTTGATTGTTCATTAATATATAAATAACATTTTCCAAAGTTGTCTATCCTCTGTGACATTTGGGCTCGATTTACACCGCGGCGGAATGGAATGGAAGCGTCAATTTTGACGACCGAATGGCGGGCGTAGTGGTAGCGAACCTGCCGTGTGCGCCGGAGGTCGTGGGTTCGATTCCCACTACCGGTAAATGTTTGTCGAGCATGAATCTTTCCAGTGTCTGGATGTTTTTCAATATTCATGTTATATTAGTATGTATGTATATTTATCAGTTATCTAGCATAAATCATTCGAGTGTTTCGCTTTTGTTGTTTTGCAGTAATGCACAACTCAACAAAGAACAACAAAAGCGAAACACTCGAATGATTTATGACCAAGTCTGCAGCGAGATAATAACACTACTATAGGGGAATCCTCGAGAAGTCGCGAGGATTCCCCGGAAAACGCGCGACCATTTTTTTTCCTTTTATTTAATTTATATTTTATACAATTGACATAAAGTTCATTATGCTATGTACAATGTTGTTGCAAAAAGTCGCTTCTATTCCATTCCGCGCGGTGTAAATTTACCCTTACATACCAACAGAAATGGGCATTTGACTCAATTTTTTTAATCACTTTATTATAAACTAGGACAAAAGTTATAAGCATTTAAATAGTTCTGATTAGACAGAGATAGCGACATTAAATTGCGACGTCACACCTCACGAATGCCATAGTAGCTTCGTGCGGCTTCATACAAATTTTTGGTTTGCGAGAAAGGGATAGAAGACCTTCCCACTCCAAGATTAAAATGCCTGTAACTTTGTAAATCTTTGTTGGATTTTTTTTAGCTTTCACTATTTTTATCCTAGTTTATAATAAAGTAACAATATTTATCAAATTCAAAAGTAGGAAAATCCCCAAATGTCCATCGATAAAATCTACCCATTTGCATATAGTATGATTTCTGGGCAAATGAGACCAAAAAACTGATCCTAAGAAGAAATCTTTCCATTTCAACTACGAGTACAGTATAAATCGCCTAATCTATAAATGAACGCTCCTCCACGTGTTTATGCTCACACGTTGAAGAAAATATGCAGTGGAGGGTCGTACAGTTTTAAATTAGACGATCTATACTTGACTCCGTGTGTATAGTGTGTGTCCTGCTTAATGAAGTTTATATCAAAAATAAATATTACGGAAAACGTGAAATTTCTTAATTATTAGGTAAGTTATAGAAATTACACATTTTTATACATACTACACAATAATGCAGTTTTTTTACAAAATTAAAATCAATTAAATAAACATGTGATCAATTGCATTAAAATTAATTTCAGAAAGAAACAACGGAACACGCAACTACCTATTTTAATTGCCAAAAATAAATCTTTTTCACTTACTTATATTAAATTTTCAAGTTTACGAAGAATCTTCGATTTTCTTTCTTCCGAAAAAAAAGACGTGACAGAAGTGAAAACTTAAACAGAGGTGTCGGTTACGGTAACAGCGTCGCAATTCAATGGTTTTTTCCCCCGTCAAAAATTCTCAATGCACCTAAAGAAGTTTTCACTTTTAAAATAGCCTCTTTAAATAACTAATGTATTCATTTTCTACCATAATTTATTACTATACATAATATATTGCACCATTTTCATTTAATTTAATTTTAAAGTTTTGTGCAAATCAAAAATATACTTATCATGCAAATATTACTTTATTATACAGGGATATATAAAAAAATACCAAATCGCTCTTGGCCTGTAGTTGTTTACATTAACACTAAAAAAATTGGTTCTACGACTTTTCAAAATTCAGAATTAATTTATAGCTCACAAAAAAATGTTATTTCTGTAAAGTGTTGTCACTTGCCGATGTTACATTACAGAGTAGGAACAAGTAGAGTATCTCTGTAAAACATTGAATATCTAAAAATATTGAGTTAAAAAAGTCGTAGAACAAAAGTTGTTAGTGACTTTTTTAACTCTACTACTCTAGTGACTTTTAACCAATCGTGTTTCTGCTTCTTAGCGATTTTAGATTAAAGACCCAAAATACATGACGTGTAAATTTGAAAGTAATTGTCTTTATAGTTTTTGCATAAAATTTCATTCAAAATCGCTTAAGGAGATTTATTGAATTTATTTTTGTCTTTCTCACTCTCACTGAGATTTGGTAGGTGCGACATGCAGCGTCGCGGAAGAATATAACAGAAAAACGACCTTTTACCTAATTACTCAAAACTAAGATGGTTATCAAAAATCTATTTCTAAGCGTTTTTGAATATTATTATTACTGACACTTTAAAACAAAAATTACAATTACATCCAATGCAGTGTCCGATAAAAACTAGAAAAACTGAGATTTTGGAGCAACTTTTGGGAGAACTTTCTATCGAGAAAATTTTATCCAATCGTGTTTCTGCTTCTAAGCGATTTTAGATTAAAGACCCAAAATACATGACGTGTAAATTTGAAAGTAATTGTCTTTATAGTTTTTGCATAAACCTTGATTCAAAAACACCTAAATACGGCTTGTAGGCCGTTAAGCAGGACACACACTACTCCTCTGTACACGCGTCTACGTCACGAAGTCGTACCCGAGGTACTTCTTATTTTTCCTGCGCACGCGCGCCGCCTTCTTGTCGTCGTAGTCGTCCGCGTCGTGGTCGTCGCGCGTGTCGTGGTCGTCGTGCGTGTCGTGGCCCTCGTACACGCTGTTGTCGATGATCCAGTCGCCGCTCGTGTCGAGTTCCGCTTTCAGCTCCGTTTTTAGAGCCTTCACCTGCAAAGACGCGACGTTTAATTGTGAAGTTTTTCGCGTATATACACTGTACCTGTTGCAAACAGTCGTTGCTCGGGGGGCAGTAAAATATGGAGACAGTATAGTTAATTCGTATTCAATGATACCATCCAATGATAGTGACCACATTGCTCAGCAGGACCGTAATTCAGTCATACTTATACACATTAATAACCACGACATTCAGTCAAAATGACCACATAACTCACCAAGACATTCAGTCAGAATTACCACATAACTCACCAAGACATTCAGTCAGAATAACCCCATGACACACCACGACATTCAGTTAGAATTACCACATGACTCACCACGACATTCAGTTAGAATTACAACATGACTCACCAAGTCATTCAGTCAGAATTACAATATGTCTCAACAAGTCATTCCGTCAGAATTACCACATAACTCACCAAGACATTCAGTCAGAATTACCACATAACTCACCAAGACATTCAGTCAGAATTACCCCATGACACACCACGACATTCAGTCAGAATTACCACATACTCACCAATACATTCAGTCAGAAGTACCCCATGACACACCACGACATTCAGTAAGAATTACAATAGTATCACATAACTCAACAAGTCATTCAGTCAGAATTAAAACACATATCATCAAGACATTCAGTCAGAATTACCAAATGACTCACCGACACCGTAATAAGGTCAGGGCATTAACACTGACCTGCTCGCGCATGGACGGCGTCGCCTGCGCCTTCTTCCGCCTCTTCTTGGCGGGGTCGGAGTCGCGCGCGCGCTTGCGGGGCCGCTCCTCCAGCACCAGGTGCGGGTACTCCTCCACGATGTAGTCACGATGTAGACGTAGTGAACTGACCTGCTCGCGCATGGACGGCGTCGCCTGCGCCTTTTTCCGCCTCTTCTTGGCGGGGTCGGAGTCGCGCGCGTGCTTGCGGGGCCGCTCCTCCAGCACCAGGTGCGGGTACTCCTCCACGATGTAGTCACGATGTAGACGTAGTGAACTGACCTGCTCGCGCATGGACGGCGTCGCCTGCGCCTTCTTCCGCCTCTTCTTGGCGGGGTCGGAGTCGCGCGCGCGCTTGCGGGGCCGCTCCTCCAGCACCAGGTGCGGGTACTCCTCCACGATGTAGTCACGATGTAGACGTAGTGAACTGACCTGCTCGCGCATGGACGGCGTCGCCTGCGCCTTCTTCCGCCTCTTCTTGGCGGGGTCGGAGTCGCGCGCGCGCTTGCGGGGCCGCTCCTCCAGCACCAGGTGCGGGTACTCCTCCACGATGTAGTCACGATGTAGACGTAGTGAACTGACCTGCTCGCGCATGGACGGCGTCGCCTGCGCCTTCTTCCGCCTCTTCTTGGCGGGGTCGGAGTCGCGCGCGCGCTTGCGGGGCCGCTCCTCCAGCACCAGGTGCGGGTACTCCTCCACGATGTAGTCACGATGTAGACGTAGTGAACTGACCTGCTCGCGCATGGACGGCGTCGCCTGCGCCTTCTTCCGCCTCTTCTTGGCGGGGTCGGAGTCGCGCGCGCGCTTGCGGGGCCGCTCCTCCAGCACCAGGTGCGGGTACTCCTCCACGATGTAGTCACGATGTAGACGTAGTGAACTGACCTGCTCGCGCATGGACGGCGTCGCCTGCGCCTTCTTCCGCCTCTTCTTGGCGGGGTCGGAGTCGCGCGCGCGCTTGCGGGGCCGCTCCTCCAGCACCAGGTGCGGGTACTCCTCCACGATGTAGTCACGATGTAGACGTAGTGAACTGACCTGCTCGCGCATGGACGGCGTCGCCTGCGCCTTCTTCCGCCTCTTCTTGGCGGGGTCGGAGTCGCGCGCGCGCTTGCGGGGCCGCTCCTCCAGCACCAGGTGCGGGTACTCCTCCACGATGTAGTTCTCCGACTCGTAGCTGGTGGTGATCTCCACGCCCACGGACGGGTCCACGTCCGGCAGGATGTAGTAGTTCTCGAAGTCGCCTGCTGGGGGGCAATGGTCAGTGTAAACGTTAGCCAACGACTAAAGATAATTATACGCGCCTATTGAAGCTTGATATTGGCACGGAATACATATTAGTACCTAACGGTACAGAAGGTTCGCTCCGCAAGATGATTTAAAGAAATAGCGACCCTAGCGCTGATACAAAAAAGTGCAATTCAGTTCGCAATAGCACCTGACTTCACCTCCGCTATGCACCTAAAGTTGTGCTCTTTTTATCGCGTAACTTTATCTCTTCCGACGTACTAGGGTTGCCTCGTAATCGGGCGCACGCAGCGCGTGAAGTAGACCGTACAAGAAATAACGCCTGCAACCTAGCCGGCGCGCGAAGGCCGTCTGAAGCCGTCGGCCGTCATGACGGTTACTTGTAGCTTTCTCGATCACGCGACAAGTGATCCTGGCTTGGTAGCCTGGTAACGGCAACATTGTCGCGAGTGTAATGGACTTTCTCCATCTTAAAAATATCCAACGCGTTTAAAGAAATTTTCACTTCAAAAAGTCATAGAACAAAACTTGTTACTTTTAATATAACTAACTAGGATCCGAGAGCTTTTTAGTGTTTTTAATATCATCCTGTATACGAAATACAGGTTTTTTTTATAATTTATAGGCTTGCGCTTGACTACAATCAAGTCTGATGAACAGAAACGATGAGGTCTAGGATGGAGCGCGCTTGCCTAGAAAATGCCTATTCACTCTTCTCTTTAAGGCACCCAGATTGTATTTGGCTGGGAACACGGAAGCTGGAAGAGTATCCACACCTTAGCGGTTCGTATCAGAAACGTAGAAGAAAAGCGTTTCGTATGAGTACGCTCGACATCAACCACATAAGGATGCCACTTCTCTCGACGTCTCGCGGTTCTATGGTAGAAAGGTGAAGGAGGCACAAGGTTGTGGAGTTCTTGAACACACTCTCCAAAATATATCCTGTAAAAAACCGCTTAACAGGCAACACTGCGTCGGTGTTCTAAACTGAGCAGTTTCGCCCGTGTTCGCGATTCCTTGCCGATTATTCTGCGTGCGCGGCGATCAACCGAGTCTAATGCATCGAGCTGGTATTTGGCAGATTCATCCCATAGGTGACTGCAGTACTCCATGCCGGAACGAACTTGAGCTTCATACAGCGTCAAAAGCTGTTCGGGCTTGAAGTACCGCTTAACCTTGTTCAGGATGCCAAGTTTCTTGGCGGCTGTTTTTGCTTTTTCCTCGATGCATTTCCCAAAATTGAGATTGGGTGACTTAAAAATACCAAAAAAAAACTTTCGGACCGAGAGAGAAAAGAGAAAAGGAGAAGAAGAAAGTGTATTAGAACTTAGAAAATAGTATAAGATAGTGATCAGCGAGCATACTTTGCAGCGTGATAGCGTTCATCTCGGAGGTGAAGTGGCGCTTCTTCTTGCCGGTGTTGCAGTGCTTGATGTACGCGTACTTCGGCTTCGACTCCTCCGGGATGATGTTCACCGTCCACGCCCTGATGAAACACCAAATATATTGTTACGAATGAACCTAACTACAAACAGAATAAGGTTCATAATCGCTGGTTTCTACTCGCGTACCTGACCTTAACTTGTAAACAAGGTCAGTGAACATATCTACAAACAAAGCATTTCTGGTAGCTTCGACGTCTCGAAAGATCTACCCTTCCGATAACAACGAAGGGTGGAACATTTTAGATTCGTTGATTCGATGTGGAGGTTTGCACGATCTGTGACATAGAAGCCGTCACCTGTTGTCGCTCAGCGGTATCTCCTTGACCTCCTCCATGCTGATCTCCTGCTCCTCGGCGATCTCGTAGATGAAGTTGTCGGGGATGCTGCCCTCGTCCATCATGTGCAGCACCTCGCTCTGACCCTCGCCCTCCACCTGCTCCGATGTGGAGGTTTGCACGATCTGTGACATAGAAGCCATCACCTGTTGTCGCTCAGCGGTATCTCCTTGACCTCCTCCATGCTGATCTCCTGCTCCTCGGCGATCTCGTAGATGAAGTTGTCGGGGATGCTGCCCTCGTCCATCATGTGCAGCACCTCGCTCTGACCCTCGCCCTCCACCTGCTCCGATGTGGAGGTTTGCACGATCTGTGACATAGAAGCCATCGCCTGTTGTCGCTCAGCGGTATCTCCTTGACCTCCTCCATGCTGATCTCCTGCTCCTCGGCGATCTCGTAGATGAAGTTGTCGGGGATGCTGCCCTCGTCCATCATGTGCAGCACCTCGCTCTGACCCTCGCCCTCCACCTGCTCCGATGTGGAGGTTTGCACGATCTGTGACATAGAAGCCGTCACCTGTTGTCGCTCAGCGGTATCTCCTTGACCTCCTCCATGCTGATCTCCTGCTCCTCGGCGATCTCGTAGATGAAGTTGTCGGGGATGCTGCCCTCGTCCATCATGTGCAGCACCTCGCTCTGACCCTCGCCCTCTACCTGCTCCGATGTGGAGGTTTGCACGATCTGTGACATAGAAGCCATCACCTGTTGTCGCTCAGCGGTATCTCCTTGACCTCCTCCATGCTGATCTCCTGCTCCTCGGCGATCTCGTAGATGAAGTTGTCGGGGATGCTGCCCTCGTCCATCATGTGCAGCACCTCGCTCTGACCCTCGCCCTCCACCTGCTCCGATGTGGAGGTTTGTACGATCTGTGACATAGAAGCCGTCACCTGTTGTCGCTCAGCGGTATCTCCTTGACCTCCTCCATGCTGATCTCCTGCTCCTCGGCGATCTCGTAGATGAAGTTGTCGGGGATGCTGCCCTCGTCCATCATGTGCAGCACCTCGCTCTGACCCTCGCCCTCCACCTGCTCCGATGTGGAGGTTTGCACGATCTGTGACATAGAAGCCGTCACCTGTTGTCGCTCAGCGGTATCTCCTTGACCTCCTCCATGCTGATCTCCTGCTCCTCGGCGATCTCGTAGATGAAGTTGTCGGGGATGCTGCCCTCGTCCATCATGTGCAGCACCTCGCTCTGACCCTCGCCCTCCACCTGCTCCGATGTGGAGGTTTGCACGATCTGTGACATAGAAGCCGTCACCTGTTGTCGCTCAGCGGTATCTCCTTGACCTCCTCCATGCTGATCTCCTGCTCCTCGGCGATCTCGTAGATGAAGTTGTCGGGGATGCTGCCCTCGTCCATCATGTGCAGCACCTCGCTCTGACCCTCGCCCTCTACCTGCTCCGATGTGGAGGTTTGAGGCACGATCTGTGACATAACATCAGTTTAACTGGTGGTAGGAGTGTTCTTGCGGAGCGCGTCCGGGTAGGTACCACCGGAGTGTCTGTTATTCTGCCGTGAAGCAGTCAGTTGTTACTGTGTACAGTTTTGAAGGGCACATCGGCCCTTTAAACCTGTACAAAATTACTATGTGTGATTACTGTGCAAAATGAGATATTTGGCTTGACATCCTCCATGGAAGTAACAGTTTCCGCCAAAGCCACTTTAGAATTTTATAATTTCTAAGTTGGCTCAGATCTGCTGGGCTAGACAAAGTCACACTCGTTTGGCGTTAACGCTAGTCGACAAAAATGTATGGCCAAAACAAATGACTGTAGAAATACCACGATAATAATGAACTAAACACGCTGTTTTTGATAATTGACTACGACAACTTGACGCTCGCAGGCGTTCTCGCGGACCTTGTAGATAACTTTAGCGTACTTCGCTTGACAATTGACAGCCGACAGTATCAAAAACAGCGTGTTTAGTAATTATTATCGTGGTTTTCTACAGTCATTTGTTTTGTCCATACATTTTTGTCGACTAGAGTTAACGCCAAACGACTGTGACTTTGTCTAGCCCCGCTGGTCTGGTAAGACTCCATCCGTAGCTAGTTACCAGTAAAGACGTTCCGCCAAGCGATTTGGGAAACCATGTAGATACCGTTAGAAGCGAGTTACTTACCCTTTCCAAGTAACTACGGTAACACCTTTGGCTGCGTTACCACTTACAATAAGGTGAGATCTCAGTCAAGTACTAATTTATATAAAAGACTCTGTATCCAAGTGCCCCAAACAAGTTGGTAATGCCTACGGACTACGGAGGCCTATTCCCAGCAGTGAAGGTACATCAGATGCAAAGAGTGTTCCATGCCGTACCTCAATGATCTGCTTGGGGTCAGACATCTTGGTGATGACCTGCTCCGACTGGGTGATGGACGCCTCCGCCTTGTCCGTCTCCACCTTCACCACCCACAGTTGCTTCTTCTGGAGGTTCTTCAGAGACCTGCAGGCAAACACATCATCTAAATCATCAGCAGCAGCCTGTCCCGATGTCCCGGTGCTGTGAAGCAGTGATTGCAAAGCAATATTGTTTCAGTTTGACCCATAGGCAAATATGACTCAACGTCAGGTGCTTCCCAAGAAAAACTGTTCACTCTTCACCATGAATTTATTGAATATTTGATATTTCTCAAAATATCGAGTTAAAAAAAAGTCGTAGAATAAAAGTTATAGTAGGTAGTGTTATTATCTCGCTGCAGACTCGGTCATAAATCATCCGAGTGTTTCGCTTTTGTATTTCACTGCTGAGCTTCACTGCTGCTTTTGTATTTTAGTGAACAACAAAAGCGAAACACTCGAATGATTTATGGCCGAGTCTGCAGCGAGATAATAACACTACTATATGTTTAATGTAAACAACTACAGGGCGAAAGCGATTTTGTATTTATATGGCCCTCTATAAATACCGTTTACAGGTACCATTGTACTGTTCTTAAACGTGATTTTAGGTACTCTACCATAGAACAGCAACAAATACTCACAGATAGCCCAAAGTGTCAACGAGTTGTCTGACGTTCAGCCTGGAGACAGCTTCGGGAGTCTCCTTCACCGGCTCGCAGCTGTAGTTGTGCTCTGCGCGTATTACCTCGGCCACTGCAAACAAAGTACTCAATCAAGTTACGTTTTCCTAAACATGGTATATGGTTTTCCAGGGTACTTATTCTGTATCTCAGTAATGATCATTCAACTAGCTCATTTGACATAAATATCTTATCCATTGGAGGTCCACAAAATCTTACTTTTGTTTGAGTTAATAAAGCAGCAATGTATAACAAACCATAGACAACAATGCAAGGGTGAATTTTACAGAAAATGGGTCCTGAATTCTATCCTACAGGGCTAGGATGTAGAGATATACCTCTCTACTTTTTCACTCTCTGTTCTATTTCTGATCCTTATTGATAGATAAAGAAAAGAGATCGACAAAAGAAGAGAATCTTTACGTAGGCTAGATTCTGATTGTGTAACAAAAATATATTCATCGTAATTGTTATTGTTAGTGAATTCTGCCCTCCGATCGACTGACATAAATCAAGGACACAATCTGTAGGCAGTATTTGTAAATGACGACAATGAATATGTTTTTCTTACATAACTTATTAGGGACTGAACTTGATTTAAATTGTGTAATTTTTTTATTGATGTGCACTTTTGAATCATCATAATCTGTTGCGAGGTTTGGATTAGCAAGAAAACTTACAGAAGTTGACTTCTGAAAGCAATGTAAACAGTCACACAAGCTACTAAACAAAGGAGGAATAGCTTGCTGAAGTCAACTTCTGCCAGTTTTGTTGCTAATCTAAACTTCGCTTATGAAATGTGACATGTCAAATGAATAAATTGCCAAACATTGTCGAACGATGGGTCACTGATGGCACTTACATTTTTTCTCTTCCTCGGTGGGCTGCACAGCTGGCTGCTTGACCGGGGGTGTCAGGAGCTCGGGCAGCATGGGGGAGTCGATCCAGAGGCCCTGGGCGTCAAGCTCGAAATGGTACCTGCACAGAAACACCAGTATCAGCATGTCGTCGTCATCGTTTCAGCCGAAACGTCCACTGCCAACTTCCAATAATAAAACTTTTATTCAGAGACTTTTACATAACAAATTTCACACATCAAAGACCGTACAAACAACTAACAGAACAATATCAGCACGTGTGCGCTTGCCCTCTGGCAAAGGCGTCCTCTAAACCTTTCCACAGATCTCTTTCCCTTGCCAACCTACAGTGCAATATAGACCTCCTGAAATGACCGCCAAACACCACGACCTTGCGCCGTAACGCGCCAGCAACTCCTCGCAACTTTTTTGTGTCTTCCATCCACCTGGTGATCCGCAAACACTGCGCTTTCCTTGCGGGGTCGCCACTCCAGCATCTTGGGCTCCGAACATCCGACAGGTCAATGAGCTATGTGCCCAGCCTATTGCCACTTAGCTTCACAATCTGTTTATGTCGGTGTCTTTAGTTCATCTTTGGATCTCCTCATTTCTAGAGATACTCTGAGCTTAGCTCTCTCCATCGCCCACTGAGTAATTTGCCTTCTTTAAATGAATGTAATTTATTCATTAATGGGAATTCTATTAATATATTGTTTTTTCAACTAGTTACCATACTAAGTAACAAACTGGAGCCCTTGAAAGTTAGAATGCCATAGAGATTCAATTATTTGGATGAAATTGATAACTGATTATAATTAATACTTTCGCAAAACAAGACAAGAGAGCATTTAATAAACTATCTGATTTCGTTATTTCCACATCTCTTGTGAATAGATTAGGCATAAAGTAAAAGAAATACTTCATTTTTTGTTAAATTTTTGTACAGTAATCTAGCTCACATCTCTGCATTGGTGGAAATAGCCAGACAGCTACGTAGTGCATCTCCCCTTGTCACCTCTCCGCTCTGCTTTGGTGGAAACCTGACCTTGCTTAATAAAAGACAGCCTCTTGCCCCATTTTATTGCCAAACGGGCAGCGACTGATTAACAAGAGCATTGTAGGGATTCCACATGTATCATGTTCAACTTGATTTGTACTTGTGTGCGTGTACCCATGTGAGGTGAACGCTGCCCTTATGTTTCTATCGACACTCCTACAACACCCAGCATCCAGCACCTACCATCAGGACCTTACAGCATTAGGCTACTATACCAGTATTGCTTACCCGCAGAGCTGCAAGCTGACGTGCCGCCAGAGGCACTCACTCTCCTCCTGCATGGCCCCCTCGATCCAGTTCTGCCGCTTGTCATCGCTCTGTGCCGATGTGTTAACACTGCAGACAAATAACATTACTTACTCCACATGTAATACTAAATAAGAAAGAAAGATATTGAATGGAAGCAGCCGTTATTTTGTGCAAATCCATAAATAGCAGGACAGATTATATATTATTATTAGCCGTCTTGCTGACAAAGTATACAGTCTTATTTTTACTAATAAGTTTATTTATTCACTATTGTTATTATTATAATTCTTTAAAGTCCAACTAGACTGAGTTTAAGATTTGTCAGCGTGTCCATCTGACACATAGGCCTCTTCCAGCATCTTCCATTTTAGTCTATCCCTTGCTGTCCTCTTCCATATGCTTCCTCCTACTTTTTTGATGTCATCCTCCCATCTTCTGTGTTGTTAAACAACACAGATTATATATAATCCTCTATTTAAAAAGATTCTGCATGCAGGAACCCCAGGCACATGGAACAGCATACATAATTTTTCCAACAAATTCTTTGATGCATGTTTTGTCCCCACACCGTGACATCCTCAGATGTTGACTTCACGATGTCTCTACAATTTGCCATTAGGAAAATGTCTGTGTCTTTTTGTTATAGTATTTAATGTTATACCTATAAACTATGGTATTTGTACCAAAATTATTGCACCCAGCAGGATGTGAACCTGTGTCCCCTAGCTATCGCAGCTAGATGTTCTGTTACTTACAGGAGCACACATATTCTGTTCGGTGATAATTTTGGGAGCTTTAAATCAAGTCTCATTCATTTGAAACTGAGCTTTTAAGAGGGTCAAGGCGAACAGTGAACGCTGAAGATTCACCACAATCTATCACAAGGCTGAAGGCCATATATCCGTTCTCAGAAGTTTATTGTCACAGATAACTTAGAATACAAGAGCGAGCGAAGCGATTTCGGTACTTGAGGGCACCCCAACTCGGATAACAGATAGGTGACGAAGAGGATCCTTCTGAGTGGTTATTTTCTTTAATGACCACCCAGAAATAGGAGCCCTGCTAAGCGGGGCTTCGTCGACCAAGCTTTTAAGTAGGTTTAAGATATATCATGTTATAAGAAATATTCAATGCGACCGATTTCAAAACCCTAACCATAATTTTGACCATTTTTTTAGCTACACATTCATTCTCATCATCATCACCACCAGCATAATATTACTATCCCACTGCTGGGCAAAATTTATAATGGGAGTCAGAAACCAAGCATCAATGCATGCATCTTCACACTATTAGTGTTAGAACACTATCATACGATAATTGGAGATAAATATGCAAATTATTCGTCAAGCTATGTAACTCACGACATATGGAGTTCCAAGCTAATATAATATGAAAGAGTTTAAAGCTTACATTGCGTTACAATTGCTAGGGAAATGGATTTTAATGAGGAAAATCGTAGTGATATGGAATGTAAACAAATGGTAGATGTCCAATTGGGAGATTTCTGTGTGGCGAGCGTAAGCACTGACGCCGACGCTTTCGAGGTCGCGAGTAGAGAGCGTCTTTCAGCGATGCTGGGGGTTCCAAAAACACTTCCCAGTGGAAACACTAGCGGGAAAACCACTCACTTGTAAAAGGAGAAGCTGCAAACCACATCGTATTCCAAATTGCAGCCTTCGACGACACATTTTTGTTCACTCATAATGTCGGACCCCGCCAGTTTCACCGAGCGCGGAATCCCTCCACTCACATATTGTTTCGACGCGGAATTTATTAAATATTATCATTTAGCGCCTAAACTAACTTTCAAACAAACTAATTTGATGGATCCCAAGAAAATTATCAATCAAATGTCGAAAATGACATGCTGTCACGAAAAGTCGAAATCCCAAATGCGTGTGCCATGAAATGGTCAATGGTGATGTAATTTTCCATGGGGCCATGAATATGGCAACACTGGAATGGAGAATCGATTCAATCGATTTTTAAAATATCGATACTGCATTGCTAATTTTGTTTTGGGTGATATCGAGTTTGATTCCAAAATAAAAACTCAATTCAATTTAATTATCTATATTTAATTCAATTATTTTTTTATAAACGCTACCTATACAGTGTGAGTCTTCATAATGTGCACATATTGAAATGAGGGAAACTATGCTTAATTTTATCGACGGAAAACGTATTAAAAAAAATCTAAAATTTTTTTTAATATTTTTTTTGAACTTTTAAAATTTTTGTTCGCTACTATGACCCTTGTGTAAACAAAACGGTGTAACTTTTAAACTAAATGATCTATCACGATGAATCAAACTTATTAATGATTGAAAGTAATTATCCGTCGTCATGAAATGAAAATTGTGGAAAAAAATTACCCTCAATGGAAAAAACATGTGTTTTTAATAAAATTTCTGTTTTTTTTTTCACTAATTTTTACAATAATCGTAAAATTTCTCAATAAAATGCCCCCATGGTGTGCCTTTTTTATTACTTTAAATTATTCCTCATCGTATTAGCTACCTAATGGTAAAAATTGCATGCTTATAACTCAATTCTAACATTTCTTATCAAGTGTTAAAGAAAGGCCTAGGACACGGCTACGCACTAATTATTGAGATTGTAGATATCACGTAGAACCCTCCCTATGAAAACAATATACTTGTGCGTTTGGAGTGCTATTTTTGAACAGTTAAAAAGAGATGTTAGGATTAAGTTACAAACATGCAATTTTTACCATTAGGTAGGTAACTAGTACGATGAGGAATAATTTAAAGTAATAAAAAAGCCACACAATGGGGGAATTTTATTGAGAAATTTTACGATTATTGTAAAAGTTAGTGAAAAAAAAAACAGAAATTTTATTAAAAACACGTGTATTTTCCATTGAGGGTAATTTTTTTCCACAATTTTCATTTCATGAGGACGGACCATTACTTCCAATCATTAATAAGTTTGATTCATCGTGATAGATCATTTAGTTTAAGAGTTACACCGTTTTGTTTACGCAAGGGTCATAGTAGCGAACAAAAATTTTAAAATTCCAAAAAAAAATATTTGAAAAAAATTTAGATTTTTTTTAATACGTTTTCCGTCGATAAAATTAAACATAGTTTCCCGCATTTCAATATGTGCACATTATGAAGACTCACACTGTATAAAATAAAACCGGCAAAGTGCGAGTCAGACTTGCACACCGAGGGTTCTTTACAGAAGATAGTAAAACGATAAGAATCACTTTTACAAACGAACTGCAAAACTCGCTTTGCTAGTAGGGCATAATAGTAAGAGAGTTTATTTATTTTTACCTGTGAAATAAACGTTAACCTTTATTGTTTATAATTATTTTAGATTTTTTAATCTATAAACTTCGGAGATAAGGGTGGGGGAAAGTAGATAGAAAGAAAAAAATTATTGGGGGAATTTACTAGTAAAGTCCCGTCAGTCATTCTCATTAAGAGAATTTTTATTTAAGCGCAAAACAAAAACAGTATTTACCTACAATATAAATTTATTAGCATTAAAAAATTGATTGTTTAAAATTGAAAATTTCCACAAAACTGGGGGGCGGCGCTATAAAATATTAATTTCTACAACAGCCACGAGACGATGACCTGAAAACTTTTGTCGGAGTTTCATACCTCTTAAGGGCGGTAACATTGTCACCAGAGAGGATGGGCGAGCATGTAAGCTCCGACAAAATAAGCCAATCCGAATAAATAAGAAATGATGTGGGGATCGCTCAAGATGATCAATAGACAACGTCTTTCTAAGAGCGCCACATCAAGCATATGCTTAGTTTAACGTTGGTGCGCAATTTAAAATGGCCGATAATATGTTACGTTATCTACTGTAAGTAGATATGTTTCTCTCTTCTCCCTTCGTTTGTTTTTAGAAGTCGGCTAAAAATCGAATAACCAACGATTTCGCTTTTGTATCGAGTTTTTCAAGTGTGTTGCCATGAAAGAAAATGCATCAGAGACAAAGTGTTATCTTGGCGCTAAAATATAATAGTAAAGGAATTTTTACAAAATAAAACTATATTTATGTGTATAATTCAAAGATCTTTGCTTGAATATTAATTTTCCGATAAAATGAATTTTATGACCATCTAAGCTAAGTTAATATCTTCAATAAAAGGAAGGTTAATTTTAGCATCAAACCATAGACAATATTATATCCCCATATTGATCGGCTCATTCTACGTAGCTTCCGGTTGTTCAGGGTTATTTACGGAATTCATAACCTATCGAAATTTAATTTGGATCAAAATCATCAAAGCCCCAATCGAAAACGAATCAAACTTTTTTAATGACAGGGTAATGACTAGAGATGCCACGAATATTCGGCTACTATTCGGTATTCGGCCTATTCGGCCACTTTTTCTGGTATTCGGTATTCGGCCGAATAGTACTTATTATTCGGCCGAATACCGAATACCAAATCGTGGACAAAAAAAGACATCTTATTACTCAAGATTTTTATTTATTACCAAATTAAAATATTTTAATAAGTAAAATAATCAGCGGTAAGTTGTGATGGATAAAAACAAGCTTTTTAGCATTTGATGGTAGCAAACGACTACGCTTTTCATCGTAAATGATACCAGCTTCAGAAAACAACCTCTCACTATACTTACACGCTACTCCCGGGAGAAGAAAAATAAACTTTAACAAATTTTAAAGGTTTGGGTACTGCTTTTCATTTGCTGACCACCACTTGTAAGGATCAGCTTTCCTATATAAGCGAGTATTTTTCAAATAAAATCTATCTCATTTGCCACAGTATTCTTCTCCATGTTCTCCTCATTATTACTATTTCGCATATTATTTATCAGTAGCGACGTCCTCAAAGCAGTTCCAGAAACTGTCGTGTATTTCAAATGTTTTATCATTTTCATTCAAGTTTCTTTTCCTACGAAGTGGAGAAGAATCTTCATCAGTACTACTAGATTCATCATCATCGACAAGCATGTACCTACTTAGTGCCGAATGTTCGGCGGCCGAATATACGGCGCTTCGGCCGATAGCGTTGCCGAATATTCGGTATTCGGTATTCGGCTAAATCACTATTCGTGGCAACTCTAGTAATGACTAATGACGTATAAGACTACTGTGGGCCACCATCAATTTGTTCATTGACATTGTCACTATTTGGATTTTTGCTGTCAATCTAGTCAAAAAAGGTTCTATCATTGAAGATCATTGTCATTATGTTGATTACCTACCTATGTCATTTGTCATGAGTTCACGAGTCACGACATCTCAAGGAATGGTCAACAGCAACACAGAACACCTAATAAAATCTTCATCAAGGTCAAGGACTCTTTCATGACTCTTCATTATACCTATATTTATGTGTACTATATTTGCTAAAACCGAATGACAATTATTGACAAAGTACCTACGCTACGCTAATAGACAAGATTTTTCGTTTGCTATGATATGAGGCAATAACATTGCTTCAATTATAATATGTACTAATGCATTGCTTCATTACAAGTAGGTCATTGAGATAATGACATTTTTGGACTTGGTCCATTATTGGTCCACGACTCAGCCCGCCAAATTAAAATTTTATTTCGTTTTGCACAGATTGTAAACCTTATCTCATAGGTTTTTAAAATTGTGCAAGAATCGAATAAGTAAAACCAAATAATCGATTTGTACTGAGATTTAATCGTATTAATAATTCAAAGAAATATGATAATTTGTATTGATTTCATAAAAGTTAGGGAACCATTACTGCTATGATTTAGGTATATAAAATTCTTGTGTCAATTTGTGACATACGGACGAACAGACAGACAGACAGACACGACGAATCTATTGTTTACATAGACAACGTCCTAGTGACGGTGACTATTCGCAATCCTAGGAAACCAAAGCTTGGGTTCCGTTTCAGCATTTGACTACGGAACCGTAAAAAGAAAAGAGCAATCATGACAATATTATCAGTCGCGTGTCCTATTTTGTACGAGGTTGAAAATACAACGTCCGCGGACGTCCACTATACTCCGACTTTCAATTATTCGGAGTATAGAAGTATTGGTTTGAAATAAAAGGTTTTCTACGTTTCCATTTATTTATTTTAATTTTTTTTATTAAACCTTACATTACGAAATTGTACTATTTTTTTTATTTACCTACATTATTTACAATAATTAAATATATACATTTTCGGCACACATTCGAGACCGAATAGCAGTCACAGTTCATAAAAAATGTAGAATCCTCTTTCGATTATCTGAATGTCTATCTATACTCTGTCCATACGATTATTTTCTCTTTGACACATGAAACAGATATAGCTATAGCGAGGGACCAGAGAGAGATAAAGATAAAGTGGTCTCTCTCTGGTCCCTCGCTATTCCTATATCTGTTTCATGTGTCAAAGAGAAAATAAATGAATGGAAAGAGTATTCGATTTTCTACTATAGGTGTTCGTGAAAAAGCTCTAATAGTCGGCCGCTGTGTTCGCCAGATAGTCTCTCCGTCCAATGTTTGACGCCTGCTTGTTTTGCACAGCCTCCAGTTTCGGACATTCTGAAAAAAAAGATAAATTATTGCCTGTGGTTTGAAGTAATTGAGATTTTTTTTTTTATAAAAGAAAATGATGAGACAGGAGAAAGTAGGTTGGTAACTAGCCACGGCTGAAGTATCCCATCAGACCAGACCTGAGTCAATTGAGTATTACAATATTTTTAAATATGATAAAAAATATTTTATTATGAACTAAAATAAAAATAATGACGTACACTGAAAAAAGTATTAAAATCCAACAAAGATTTACACAGTTACAGGCATTTTAATTTCGGTGTGGGAGGGTCTTCTATACCTTTCTCACAAAACGGAATTTTGTATGAAGCCGCACGAAGCTACTATGACACTAGTAAGGTGTGATGTCACAATTTAATGACTGTCTAATCAGCAATATTTAATTGTTTTTATCTTATGATTATTTGTTGAATGTATAATAAAGTAATAAAAACATTAGATCTAAATACCCTATTTAGAAATTATAAAATTCTAAAGAGGCCCGTGGCGGATATGGGAATCCGAATGATTTACGTAAACGTTTTTTCGTACAAGCAAACAGTAGCGTCATCTGTCAAAATTGTATCGGTGGCTGCAGATCGAACATCGTGTCCTTACTGCTGGTGACAAAACAAGCATTTTTGGCACCGGTAAACTGGCGATAATTTTTCGCTTCTCGACGTCAGGACCGGAAAGCTAGGCCAAAACCCTCCTACACCTATAACAGTGGTCACCTGTACTGCCGCTGATTGCCGACAGGGTTTGTAAAACGAAATTTGGTTTCGCCAGCCACGTGCGTGTGCACGCTAAAACTTAAAGCTAAGATGTCGTCACCTGATGGATACGTCATGGAGGACATCATCATAATTATGATAATGAAACAAAAATGAAAAATATTAATTTTAATAGGCCCTTATGAAAAGTCAAAACTCTACCGCCAGGTTAGGAAAGCAGGTTTGCACCGAGAAGAACTGGCAAGAAACTCGGCACTAGAGCTCTTTAAAAAAAATGTCATTATATACAATTTCTGAAATTATATAAAAAATTGTTACATAATTTTTAAAATTCCTCGTGAGGAGATGGAAATATAATTATATATAAATATCAGTCCAAGAATTCTTGTCATTAAAAAATTCTTAAATAGTATAGTTACTCCTATAATATTGAAGAATTGTCTATACATACCAGTGATCCTGTGTCCCAGGCCGCCGCAGTAGGAGCAACCCTGGCCGTCCGCCGCCGGCACGTCCGCCTCTCCGATCATGTCCAGAAGGAACGCTGGCACCTGCGAACCAAGTTCACAATGTATACAGTGAAGCGTAAACTTCGTGGGACCCCCCCCCTCCTTCGCAATCGCTTGTTTCGTGCGATTCGTAAGGAGTTGTGAGGAAAATAAATAAATCATAAATATCAAACTTATCCCTCAATAAATTCAAAGTAAGTGACTGTAAAACGAAAGTTTATTAATAAAGCTTACTATTGAATTAAGAATTATTTACATAAATCAAATCCTTGGGAGTGAATGAACTGCTGTAATTGTACTAGACTCGCATTTGACCAATTTTTAACGTTTTGATGATCAGGGGGTCCTACCACCATCGCTTATAGCAGAATTATTGTAATATTGTTTTAAAATTTTCATACTGACATTGTATGAAAATGTCAAAACAATAATACTGCTATAATAGATTTGACGACCTCCCTGGCGCAGTGGCGGCGCACTCGGATTCGAGTTGGGAGGTCGCGGGTTCGATTCCCGCCACGGGCCACTTTGAAATTTTATAATTTCTAAATTGGCTCAGGTCTGGTCTAATGGGAGGCTTCGGCCGTGGCTTACCACCCTACCAGCAAAGACGCACCACCAAGCGATTTATCGTTCCGGTGCGATGCTTGTAGAAACCGTTAGGGTAAATTTACTTACCCTTCCAAGTTAGTACGATAACATCTTAGGCTGCATCATCACTTACCATCAGGTGAGATCGCAGTCAAGTACTAGCTTGTATAGAGTAAAAAAAAAATGGTGGTTTTATTTTATTAATAGATGGTGGTGTTGGTGATGGAGCAGGTGGAGGGGCCCAAGGTGCGGCTTTGATTTCGATGAAATAAAACTTTGGTGAAGAAAAACACTGATTTTATTAGATAGTTACACGTTTTACATTTTGTGATGATTGTTGCGTGTCGTGTTCGCCGACACTCGACACTTACGACAGTGTTGCCAACAGACATAAAAAGAAAGGTGTTGCCAAATAACATCTTTGGTAAAATTATATTTGTTTGTTTGGTTGTGGTGTTGTGTCAGCAATAGGTGGTATGGCCTAAGAAAACCCACCTTCTGGCCAGCTTCAGTCAGCAGATGCGCCAAATCCCTCAACACGCTCATGTCAGCGGCTCTTCCAAGCAACGTGGTGGCGACGCCTTCGCCTCCGGCTCGGCCCGTACGCCCGATTCGATGCACGTAGTTCTCGATATCCTCCGGCATATCGTAGTTTATCACGTGCTGAATGTTCTCGAAGTCGAGACCTGTGTTACAAAACATCTTCATTGTTATATGTGTAGCGGTCTTCGATAGCTGACGATAGATGGCGTAACCAGTACCCTAGCACACGCTGACGGAGCTTTCGACGAGCGTGCTATATATAGAAGTTCTGACGTCACACGCTCGGATCACAAGCGGTCCCCAGGCACAACATCTGCCTGGAGGGAAATTTCCCTATTACCCTAACAACCACCAAAATATATGAAACACAAAATTAATATTATAAATAATAGTTCCTTAACTGCTGGTTAATAATTAAAAAGGTAAAATTCCTTAATAGACCAGGGTAGATAGCTTTAAAAATAATAAAAAAAGAAATTAAATAATAGTAGGATGAAACCCATTATAAAAGGAGGAGAATATTATAAAAATTAAAGGAAAAATAATTTACGGTCGATCCGAGTTCGGAAACAGGGGGGGAGGGGGGGTTAAAGTGTAAAAAATGGTTTTCCTTCATTTCCGGCAAAACTACAAGTCCTATGAAAAAAAGTTAAATGGCAAAGTTGTAGGTAATAAAAAGATCTACAACTTTTGTATTCGAAATTTTTTCACATAACCTCAAAATTTAGGTGCAAAATTCAAAAAACCAAGTTTTTGGTTTTTTATTTATATCTTCGCTTAATTTTTTTATTTATACTTTCACGAAATTAGGTGAAAACTTACCTTTTTATATCCCAAATACGCTGTAATTTATTTGACTAAAAATATTTATTTTTTTCACCTTATTTCGAATTAATATCGAAAAAGCACCCTCATTTTCAATCGAAAATTCACCTGTCAAAATATCAGCTTTTTTCAAGTTAGTATGTTTTCTATTCGTTGAAATCTCTACTTTCCGATGGTGAAAAAAATATATATGTTACTATAGTAAAACTTCTCGAAAACAACTCGAATTCGAAAATTTTTTTTAACAATTTTGAGCTATTTATTAAAATTTACACTTTAATTACTCGAAAAACGTAAGATTACATGTTACATTGATAAAAAAAATTGCAAATCAAAATATACTTCAATAATTAACAAACAAATAAGTTAATAAAATTATTATTTAATAAGACATCTACAATATTTGGAGAAACTTGTCAAATCTTCTTTAGATTTTTTGCATTTTCTGAGCAGATTTACTAAAGTAACATATATTTTTTTTTCATCATCGGAAAGTAGAGATTTCAACGAATAGAAAACATACAAACTTTTTGAAAGAAGCTGATATTTTGACGGGTGAATTTTCGATTGAAAATGAGGGTGCTTTTTAGGTGAAAAAAATAAATATTTTTAGTCAAATAAATTACAGCGTATTTGGGATATAAAAACGTAAGTTTCCACCAAATTTCGTGAAAAAAAATTTTTTTTTGTAAAAGATAAAAATAAAAAACCAAAAACTTGGTTTTTTGAATTTTTCACATAAATTTTGAGGTTATGTGAAAAAAGTATAAATACAAAAGTTGTAGATCTTTTTATTACCTACAACTTTGCCATTTAATTTTTTTTCATAGGACTTGTAGTTTTGCCGGAAATCAAGGAAAACCATTTTTTACACTTTAACCCCCCCTCCCCCCCTGTTCCCGAACTCGGATCGACCGTAAATTATTTTTCCTTTAATTTTTATAATATTCTCCTCCTTTTGTAATGGGTTTCATCCTACTATTATTTTTTTATGTTTTAAAAATTATCGGCCCTGGTCTATACGGCGCTTCATGCGTTAGTATAATGCTTGAGTCAAAATTTACGATTTCCGAAGGAACATAAAATAGTAATGTGTTCAATTATAGATTAGATAATTGAATTCATATTATTTGGCATTTCATAATCTAGAACTTGTCTCAAAAATATTTTAAAATATGTGTATAACTTTCTCACTAGAACAGTTTTTGTATAGGCTGTTTGCTAAAATAGCGGTCGACGCTCTACGCAGATTCAAGATATTTGCCATGTTTCTTAACAAAAACTTATAACAATGACATATTTAGGAAATTAATAACATTTACTAAAAAGTGTCTCAAAAAAAAACACGATTTTCCTAGATTTTCATTCAAAAACCATAAACCGAAAAGTGCCATTTTTAGCATTTTTCGATAAATTAAACGTATTATTTTAGGATAAAATCCAAGATATTTTGTATTTCTGAATTATAGTAATTTAATTCAATTCATATTCAATATCACTGGTTATTTATTATTTTAATAAGTTGTATATTTATTTTACTATAATTTTTTTTGTAATACCATTTTCCGCGCAAAATTGCGTCAGCGGGAACGGAATTCCTTTTCTGTATGGAGCGACACGCGATTCACGTGTAAACGCATAAACGCTCTTAACGGTGTAGAAGCCGTATTTAAGCGATTTTGAATGAAGTTTTATGCAAAAACTATAAAGACAATTACTTTCAAATTTACACGTCATGTATTTTGGGTCTTTAATCTATAATCGCTAAGAAGCAGAAACACGATTGGATAAAATTGTCTCGATAGAAAGTTCTCCCAAAAGTTGCTCCAAAATATCAGTTTACTAGTTTTTATCGGACACTACATTGGATGTAATTGTAATTTTTGTTTAGTGTCGGTAATAATAATATCCAAAAACGCTAAGAAACAGATTTTTGATAACCAGTTTAGTTTTTGAGTAATTAGGTAAAAGGTCGTTTTTCTGTTATATTCTTCCGCGACGCTCTGCATGTCGCACCTACCAAATCTCCGTGAGAGTGAGAAAGACAAAAATAAATTCAATAAATCCCCTTAAGCTGGGGGCAGAAATTAGTAAGTTGAAAATTTGATCCTATATACTACAGAGACCACTGTCAGTTTGTCTCTCTCTCTCAAAAACATACTAAACGAATGGATAATATATTTCGGAGAGTGTGCTCAGGAACTTTTTAATTTGGTTCCCCCGGCACCTTTCTACCATAGAACGGCAAGGCATCGTAAAGGCTTCCACCCATACATAGTCGACGTACCAAAGACGCGTACGAAGCGGTTTGATTCCTCGTTCCTGATACGCACTGCAAAGGCCTGGAATACCCTCCCAGGCAGTGTCTTTCCTGCCACTTACCACCCGGGTGCCTTCAAATCAAGAGTGAATAGGCATCTTCTAGACAAGCGCGTTCCACCTTAGACTGTATCATCACTTTCCATCAGGTGTGATCACAGTCAAGCGCTAGCCTATATAGTATAAAAAAAGGATAGAGCATTAGTAAATAAAGACTCGCCTTTGCTAGCGACATCTGTAGCCACAAGCACGTCCTTTTCGCCCTTCCTGAACGCCTCCACCGCCCGCGACCGCTCCTCCTGGTCCTTGCCGCCGTGGATCGCGACCGCCTCGACGCCTGCACACAACAATACCATCTGTTAGAGAAATATCACTTCATTCTGCAGACATCCTGGATATAGGCATCACTTATATCCATATTCTTGGCGAGGCGAAGCAGCAACTGTACCTGTAGCAGTAAGGAAATGGCAGCTGTACCTTTGAGCAGCGAGGAGCAGCAGCAGCTGTACCTTTGAGCAGCGAGGAGCAGCAGCAGCTGTACCTGTAGCAGCAAGGACCAGCAGCAGCTGTACCTTTGAGCAGCGAGGAGCAGCAGCAGCTGTACCTTTGAGCAGCAAGGACCAGCAGCAGCTGTACCTTTGAGCAGCGAGGAGCAGCAGCAGCTGTACCTTTGAGCAGCAGGGAGCAGCAGCAGCTGTACCTTTGAGCAGCGAGGAGCAGCAGCAGCTGTACCTGTAGCAGCAAGGACCAGCAGCAGCTGTACCTTTGAGCAGCGAGGAGCAGCAGCAGCTGTACCTTTGAGCAGCAAGGACCAGCAGCAGCTGTACCTTTGAGCAGCGAGGAGCAGCAGCAGCTGTACCTTTGAGCAGCAAGGAGCAGCAGCAGCTGTACCTTTGAGCAGCGAGGAGCAGCAGCAGCTGTACCTTTGAGCAGCAAGGACCAGCAGCAGCTGTACCTTTGAGCAGCGAGGAGCAGCAGCAGCTGTACCTTTGAGCAGCAAGGAGCAGCAGCAGCTGTACCTTTGAGCAGCGAGGAGCAGCAGCAGCTGTACCTTTGAGCAGCAAGGAGCAGCAGCAGCTGTACCTTTGAGCAGCGAGGAGCAGCAGCAGCTGTACCTTTGAGCAGCGAGGAGCAGCAGCAGCTATACCTGTAGCAGCAAGGAAGTGGCAGCTGTACCTTTGAGCAGCGAGGAGCAGCAGCAGCTATACCTGTAGCAGCAAGGAAGTGGCAGCTGTACCTTTGAGCAGCGAGGAGCAGCAGCAGCTGTACCTTTGAGCAGCGAGCAGCAGCAGCTGTACCTTTGAGCAGCAGGTACTCGTGGATGGCGTCGACGTGCTGCTTCCGCTCGGCGAACACGAGCACGGGCGGCGGCGTCTTCTGCAGGCACTGCAGCAGGTGCACCGTGCGCGCCTCCGCCTGCACCAGCTCCAGCTCCTGCCGCACGTGCAGCGACGCCGCGCCCGCGCGCCCCACGTTCACCGTCACCTTTGAGCAGCGAGGAGCAGCAGCTGTACCTTTGAGCAGCAGGTACTCGTGGATGGCGTCGACGTGCTGCTTCCGCTCGGCGAACACGAGCACGGGCGGCGGCGTCTTCTGCAGGCACTGCAGCAGGTGCACCGTGCGCGCCTCCGCCTGCACCAGCTCCAGCTCCTGCCGCACGTGCAGCGACGCCGCGCCCGCGCGCCCCACGTTCACCGTCACCTTTGAGCAGCGAGGAGCAGCAGCTGTACCTTTGAGCAGCAGGTACTCGTGGATGGCGTCGACGTGCTGCTTCCGCTCGGCGAACACGAGCACGGGCGGCGGCGTCTTCTGCAGGCACTGCAGCAGGTGCACCGTGCGCGCCTCCGCCTGCACCAGCTCCAGCTCCTGCCGCACGTGCAGCGACGCCGCGCCCGCGCGCCCCACGTTCACCGTCACCGGCGCCACCAGCGCCGACCTGCAACCACCACACCGTCAAACGCAACCATTGACTTGTAGCGGTCTTCGATAGCTGACGATAGATGGCGTAACCAGTACCCTAGCACACGCTGACGGAGCTTTCGACGAGCGTGCTATGTATAGAAGTTCTGACGTCACACGCTCGGATCACAAGCGGTCCCCAGGCACAACACCTGCCTGGAGGGAAATTTCCCTATTGCCACCAACACCGGCAAAACTTCAAACAAACGCATCCGCCATACGTTGTACGAAGTAACGACGCTATGAGGAAAGGGGCGCTCGCGCCCCCAACCTGTGACCACGTGATATTTAAAGGCTGGCTCTGATTGGTAGATCACTTGACAGCTCGGTGACAGGAAGCTGTGATTGGTGGAAATACGTAAAGGAAGTAGCACGCACTCTCACAGATGTTTTGCATCATCACAAGCTTAATAATCTATATATTATAGTTATATATAAAAGAAAGTCGTGTTAGTTACACTATTTATAACTCAAGAACGACTTTACCGATATGGCTGAAAATTGGTGAGGAGGTAGCTTAGAGCCAGGAGACGGACATAGGATACTATTTATATTCCGTTCGAGAGAAAAAAAATTATATGGCAAAACAACGTTTGCCGAAAAACACGAAGAATTTCTACCTGTCTCTGTCACTCCCGCGTCAAAATAATGCGGTCACGCTCGCACAGGACGGGGTCATTGCATCTGTAACAGGTTAATGTACGAAATTCTTGACAACTTTGTATGTCCTACATATAGGACAAGATTCCTCGCTCGCTCCGCTCACCTGGCGAAGTTCTGTATCTTCCGCGGCATGGTCGCGCTGAACAGCAGCGTCTGCCGCTGCCCCGCGAAGTACGAGAAGATGGTGCGCACGTCCTCCTCGAAGCCCATGTCGATCATGCGGTCCGCCTCGTCCATGCACAGGTAGCGGCATAGGACAAGATTCCTCGCTCGCTCCGCTCACCTGGCGAAGTTCTGTATCTTCCGCGGCATGGTCGCGCTGAACAGCAGCGTCTGCCGCTGCCCCGCGAAGTACGAGAAGATGGTGCGCACGTCCTCCTCGAAGCCCATGTCGATCATGCGGTCCGCCTCGTCCATGCACAGGTAGCGGCATAGGACAAGATTCCTCGCTCGCTCCGCTCACCTGGCGAAGTTCTGTATCTTCCGCGGCATGGTCGCGCTGAACAGCAGCGTCTGCCGCTGCCCCGCGAAGTACGAGAAGATGGTGCGCACGTCCTCCTCGAAGCCCATGTCGATCATGCGGTCCGCCTCGTCCATGCACAGGTAGCGGCATAGGACAAGATTCCTCGCTCGCTCCGCTCACCTGGCGAAGTTCTGTATCTTCCGCGGCATGGTCGCGCTGAACAGCAGCGTCTGCCGCTGCCCCGCGAAGTACGAGAAGATGGTGCGCACGTCCTCCTCGAAGCCCATGTCGATCATGCGGTCCGCCTCGTCCATGCACAGGTAGCGGCATAGGACAAGATTCCTCGCTCGCTCCGCTCACCTGGCGAAGTTCTGTATCTTCCGCGGCATGGTCGCGCTGAACAGCAGCGTCTGCCGCTGCCCCGCGAAGTACGAGAAGATGGTGCGCACGTCCTCCTCGAAGCCCATGTCGATCATGCGGTCCGCCTCGTCCATGCACAGGTAGCGGCATAGGACAAGATTCCTCGCTCGCTCCGCTCACCTGGCGAAGTTCTGTATCTTCCGCGGCATGGTCGCGCTGAACAGCAGCGTCTGCCGCTGCCCCGCGAAGTACGAGAAGATGGTGCGCACGTCCTCCTCGAAGCCCATGTCGATCATGCGGTCCGCCTCGTCCATGCACAGGTAGCGGCACACGTTCAGACGTACCTAGAGGAAGGACGGTTACAAATATTAGGGTACTTAAATCCCTAATTATAATTCTACTAGCTGATGCCCGTGACTTCGTCCACGTGGTATAAAAATTATTCTATCTTTTAAGTTGGACCAAATGACAGATATTCACGAAGTTTGAACTAAATCGGTTCAGTAGTTCAGGAGTCCATCGCGGACAAACATTGTGACACGAGATTTATATATATTATAAGAAGATTCAACTGATAGTGCGACGAGTTTGATAAACTTCTACGACTTAGTAAAGATAAACTAAGACCAGTTGTAGGCATGATTACAGGGCACTGCTCACTAAACAAACATTTTTCCACCCTAGGAATCACGGACAGCCCTCTGTGCAGAGCCTGCATGGAGGAGGACGAAACACCTGCATACGTCCTACTAAGATGCACTGGAGTGTCGGACCAACACGAGACCTACTTGGGCTCCTCAGCAACACTCCAAGATATCCTCTGCGACCTGGGAGGCCTCTTCGGATTCTGGAGTGAGCTCGGCTGGCTGCAGTGATCCGGCGAGGACCCGCTTAAGCGACTTCACGTGCAACGGACGAAATATCGCTTACTCGCGGAAAAATCCCAGGGGAGAAAGAAAGAAGAAAAGAAAGAAGTGCGACGAGTTTTCACCCGACTTCAAAAGAGAAGGAGGTTCTCAATTCGAGTTTTTTTTTTATTTGTTATCTCAACTTTTGACTGGTTGAATTGATTACGATGGTTATTTTTTTATTTAGGTACCATGCTGTCTCATTTCAATTTATTCCAGTTCTGATACTGGTATCCATGAGAAAACCATTCAAAATTTGAATTGAAAAGGATGTACAAAACAGTAGTTTAGTTTGAGGTTCAAGCGATAACGAGGTAGCGAGGATATTTTTTTTTATACTATATAGGCTAGCGCTTGACTGTGATCACACCTGATGGAAAGTGATGATACAGTCTAAGCTGGAACGCGCTTGCCTAGAAGATGCCTATTCACTCTTGATTTGAAGGCACCCGGGTTATAAGTGGCAGGAAAGACACTGCCTGGGACTGTATTCCAGTGGCCTTTGCAGTGCGTATCAGGAATGAGGAATCAAACCGTTTCGTACGCGTCTTTGGTACGTCGACCATACTCGTCGTCGTCGATATTCTCACCATCTTCTTGTCCAGCATGTCCATGAGTCGCCCGGGCGTCGCCACCATGATGTGCACGCCGCGCTGCACCACCTCCATGCACTCCGACACCGCCACACCTTCGCACAAACACCATATCTATATATTCTCACCATCTTCTTGTCCAGCATGTCCATGAGTCGTCCGGGCGTCGCCACCATGATGTGCACGCCGCGCTGCACCACCTCCATGCACTCCGACACCGCGACACCTTCGCACAAACACCATATCTATATATTCTCACCATCTTCTTGTCCAGCATGTCCATGAGTCGTCCGGGCGTCGCCACCATGATGTGCACGCCGCGCTGCACCACCTCCATGCACTCCGACACCGCGACACCTTCGCACAAACACCATATCTATATATTCTCACCATCTTCTTGTCCAGCATGTCCATGAGTCGTCCGGGCGTCGCCACCATGATGTGCACGCCGCGCTGCACCACCTCCATGCACTCCGACACCGCGACACCTTCGCACAAACACCATATCTTATAATTATTTCTTATATATATATAAATATATATATATAAGAAAGTCGTGTTAGTTACACTATTTATAACTCAAGAACGGCTTTACCGATATGGCTGAAAATTAGAGCCAGAAGACGGACATAGGACACTATTTATTCCGTTCGAGAGAAAAATTTATATGGCACAACAACGTTTGACGGGTCAGCTAGTATGATATAAAAGTTGTGAAGTGTCCATAATAACCCGATTCCCGTTGGTTAAAGGCAAGTCCACCGCAGCGAAGCCGAGAAACGGAGAAATATTAACCAGTAGGATTGCACAAAATCAGAGGAGCGGAGATTTTCCGCGAGCCTCACTCCGCTCAAGTGGACTGGCTGCCTAACCCAAGGAATGCTGATGCGTGTGTGCGTGCGTGCGTGCGTGCGTGCGTAGGTACGTGCGTGCGTGTGTGCGTAGGTACGTGCGTGCGTGTTTGCGTAGGTACGTGCGTGCGTAGGTACGTGCGTGCATATATATATATATATTACTCTATACAAGTTAGTACTTGACTGCGATCTCACCTGATGGTAAGTGATGATGCAGTCTAAGATGTTATTGTGCTAACTTGGAAAGGTAAGTAAATTCTACAAGCAACGGTTTTTACAAGCATCGCACCGGAGCGCTAAATCGCTCGGCGGTGCGTCTTTGCTGGCGGGGTGGTGACTAGCCACGGCCGAAGCCTCCTATCAGACCTGACCTGAGCAAATTTAGAAATTATAAAATTTCAAAGTGGGTCGTGGCGGGAATCGAATTTGCGACCACCCACTCAAATCCGAGCGCGCCGCCAATGCGCCAGGGAGGTCGTCGAAAATATGTGCCAGAAAAAGATCTTCGGGTCGCCAGCGTTGGAATGGTTGGTCGAAATGATGAATGGTTGGTCGAAATGATGAATGAGCCATGACTTCACGCAACTGGTATTTTTTTTTATACTATATAGGCTAGCGCTTGACACACCTGATGGAAAGTGATGATACAGTCTAAGGTGGAACGCGCTTGCCTAGAAGATGCCTATTCACTCTTGATTTGAAGGCACCCGGGTTGTAAGTGGCAGGAAAGACACTGCCTGGGAGGGTATTCCAGGCCTTTGCAGTGCGTATCAGGAACGAGGAATCAAACCGCTTCGTACGCGTCTTTGGTACGTCGAGTATGTATGGGTGGAAGCCTTTACGATGCCTTGCCGTTCTATGGTAGAAAGGTGACGGGGGAACCAAATTAAAAAGTTCCTGAGCACACTCTCCGAAATATATGGTATCGAGTTTTATGGTCGCGAGTTACCTCCAATGGCCAGACAGCTGCGTATCTCCGGGTTGCCGGCCATCTTGAGGTGCTTCACGAAGTGCTGCACGACGTCGTGCGTCTGCTTGGCCAGCTCGCGCGACGGGCAGATGATCAGGCCGTAGGGGCCTTCGTTCCTGCGAGTAACAACTTCATTAGTCCAGGAGCTGTAGCCACGCGACGTAAGCTCTGGAATAGGTACAATTGGCCCCATTTTACATGGGCTTTTTTGCCCAAAAAAAAGGAATGTTAATTTAATTTGGTTCCCCTGTCATCTTTCTACCATAGAACGGCAAGGCATCGTAAAGGCTTCCCACCCATACATAGTTGACGTACCAAAGACGCGTACGAAGCGGTTTGATTCCTCGTTCCTGATACGCACTGCAAAGGCCTCAGGCAGTGTCTTTCCTGCCACTTACAACCCAAGTGCCTTCAAATCAAGAGTGAATAGGCATCTTCTAGGCAAGTGCGTTCCAGCTTAGACGGTATCATCACTTTCCATCAGGTGTGATCACAGTCAAACGCTGGCCTATATAGTATAAAAAAATGTAATGTTTTTAGGGTTTATGTATGTATGTGAGTTTCTTTATTCCACCACAACTTATAAACGACTGAAGAGTTTTGGACATATGGGGTATCGTTAAAATCTTTACATTATTTCAAGTAACATAGGCTAGATTTTTTTGGAAAAAGTTGTTTTACCACAGGACAGATGTGTCTTTAATTTTTTAATTATTTCCTTGTTTGCAACATTTTTCATTGATACTATTGATATCATTGATATCAATAGTATCAATGAAAAATGTTGCAAACGCGTGATAAATAGCCTATAGTCTTCCTCAATAAACGGACCACAACAAAAAATTTATATAGTCACTTATTATAGTTAAGTTGTGTATTGGCTTTAAAATAAATAAATCTCCTAGAACCAACGTGATTTTTTGCTCGTTTTTGAATTTGGTTGGCAGAGGTGTTTTACTTGGAACTGGTCTTGATAGTACGGAACCCTCAGTGAGCGAGCCCGACTCGCACTTGATCAATTATTTTTTACTATCAAATCAAACTACAATACAATAAGCTTAGTCCAAAACACCTATAAAACACAGAAGTTCGTCCTCAGTGCCTAACTGCAACCAGATATCATTGGTTGTACAGACCACAGCAGTCTCCGAATCCTTATTAGGTAGTGTCTAGGTAGTGTAGCTCACCTGATGAACGGCATCTTGACCTCTTGCTCCAAGCACAGCATGATGATGGGCAGAGTGAACACCAGGGTCTTGCCGGAGCCCGTGAAGGCTATACCGATCATGTCCCTGCCACTGAGCACTGCCGGGATGCCTTGTACTTGGATGGGAGTCGGCTTCTTTATGCCCTTGGCTTCAAGGCCCCGGAGGATACCTGTTCAAATAGAATTATTTTTCATCATATGTTATACTTGTGGTAGGACTTTTCATGCGGAGTCGGTCTCAGTCAATCTACTGTAAAGCAGTTACATATAACTGTGTTCAGGTGTGAGTGACACTGTAGCCAACGTGATTACTGGGCCAAATAAGATTTAAAACCCACTCAAAAATACCAAACGTGCCTAAGGTTGTCACTTCAATATTCTCCCTCTTTGTGTCACCTCCTGGTAATGACTGTGGTAGACAAACAGTCTAATTAGTAAATTCAAAAAACGCAGGGAATGAGAGATACCAATAGTCAAAAGTCAAAATATCTTGACTTCACATAGACCTTACATACCTACGTCCTACAGGCTCTTGTAAAAGGTCAATATGATATCTTTGAATTGTGATAACTAATAGTCAACTTAAAAGTAAGTTTCTAAGTTCTAACGTGCGGCAAAGACTACATTCATACGTCTTGTTACCAGTGTGAATTCTTTCATGTCTTATTAAGTGATGCTTTTGTTTGAACGCCCTCTGACAAACACCACAAGCTAACAGCGGCTTGCTGCCGAGCTAATCTGACTGGTTGCTTTCGTTGTCGTGAGTTCTCGGCCGCTCCTCTACCGCACCTTGTTCTACCGCTCGATCTTGTTCTGCTTCTAACACAGAATACCCTGCTTGTGCTTTTACCCTGCATTGAGAAGAACCCCATAACAAATTCATGTAAACTGAGCATGGTTTTATTTTTTGCTATGCCATTTTAAACTAACTTTTTTTACCAAAGGATTAGATTTCTTGTCACCTTTAGGGAACTTCATGTGCTGGAAGGTCCTGACGGGCGGCGGCACGTCGTCGCCCTCCACCAGGATGCGCAGCTCGGCGCGCACGCGCTCGTGCCGCGACTCCGGTAGCTCCAGGATGCAGCGCGGCGGCCGCCACGACGTCTTGATTGGCTCCGAGTACTGATACCTTTAGGGAACTTCATGTGCTGGAAGGTCCTGACGGGCGGCGGCACGTCGTCGCCCTCCACCAGGATGCGCAGCTCGGCGCGCACGCGCTCGTGCCGCGACTCCGGTAGCTCCAGGATGCAGCGCGGCGGCCGCCACGACGTCTTGATTGGCTCCGAGTACTGATACCTTTAGGGAACTTCATGTGCTGGAAGGTCCTGACGGGCGGCGGCACGTCGTCGCCCTCCACCAGGATGCGCAGCTCGGCGCGCACGCGCTCGTGCCGCGACTCCGGTAGCTCCAGGATGCAGCGCGGCGGCCGCCACGACGTCTTGATTGGCTCCGAGTACTGATACCTTTAGGGAACTTCATGTGCTGGAAGGTCCTGACGGGCGGCGGCACGTCGTCGCCCTCCACCAGGATGCGCAGCTCGGCGCGCACGCGCTCGTGCCGCGACTCCGGTAGCTCCAGGATGCAGCGCGGCGGCCGCCACGACGTCTTGATTGGCTCCGAGTACTGATACCTTTAGGGAACTTCATGTGCTGGAAGGTCCTGACGGGCGGCGGCACGTCGTCGCCCTCCACCAGGATGCGCAGCTCGGCGCGCACGCGCTCGTGCCGCGACTCCGGTAGCTCCAGGATGCAGCGCGGCGGCCGCCACGACGTCTTGATTGGCTCCGAGTACTGATACTTTTAGGGAACTTCATGTGCTGGAAGGTCCTGACGGGCGGCGGCACGTCGTCGCCCTCCACCAGGATGCGCAGCTCGGCGCGCACGCGCTCGTGCCGCGACTCCGGTAGCTCCAGGATGCAGCGCGGCGGCCGCCACGACGTCTTGATTGGCTCCGAGTACTGATACCTTTAGGGAACTTCATGTGCTGGAAGGTCCTGACGGGCGGCGGCACGTCGTCGCCCTCCACCAGGATGCGCAGCTCGGCGCGCACGCGCTCGTGCCGCGACTCCGGTAGCTCCAGGATGCAGCGCGGCGGCCGCCACGACGTCTTGATTGGCTCCGAGTACTGATACCTTTAGGGAACTTCATGTGCTGGAAGGTCCTGACGGGCGGCGGCACGTCGTCGCCCTCCACCAGGATGCGCAGCTCGGCGCGCACGCGCTCGTGCCGCGACTCCGGTAGCTCCAGGATGCAGCGCG
Organism: Coenonympha arcania; assembly: GCA_036785405.1. NCBI lineage: Eukaryota > Metazoa > Arthropoda > Insecta > Lepidoptera > Nymphalidae > Coenonympha > Coenonympha arcania. The sequence goes on from CM072081.1 coordinate 3,284,589, forward strand.
GCGGCCGCCACGACGTCTTGATTGGCTCCGAGTACTGATACCTTTAGGGAACTTCATGTGCTGGAAGGTCCTGACGGGCGGCGGCACGTCGTCGCCCTCCACCAGGATGCGCAGCTCGGCGCGCACGCGCTCGTGCCGCGACTCCGGTAGCTCCAGGATGCAGCGCGGCGGCCGCCACGACGTCTTGATTGGCTCCGAGTACTGATACCTTTAGGGAACTTCATGTGCTGGAAGGTCCTGACGGGCGGCGGCACGTCGTCGCCCTCCACCAGGATGCGCAGCTCGGCGCGCACGCGCTCGTGCCGCGACTCCGGTAGCTCCAGGATGCAGCGCGGCGGCCGCCACGACGTCTTGATTGGCTCCGAGTACTGATACCTTTAGGGAACTTCATGTGCTGGAAGGTCCTGACGGGCGGCGGCACGTCGTCGCCCTCCACCAGGATGCGCAGCTCGGCGCGCACGCGCTCGTGCCGCGACTCCGGTAGCTCCAGGATGCAGCGCGGCGGCCGCCACGACGTCTTGATTGGCTCCGAGTACTGATACCTTTAGGGAACTTCATGTGCTGGAAGGTCCTGACGGGCGGCGGCACGTCGTCGCCCTCCACCAGGATACGCAGCTCGGCGCGCACGCGCTCGTGCCGCGACTCCGGTAGCTCCAGGATGCAGCGCGGCGGCCGCCACGACGTCTTGATTGGCTCCGAGTACTGATACCTTTAGGGAACTTCATGTGCTGGAAGGTCCTGACGGGCGGCGGCACGTCGTCGCCCTCCACCAGGATGCGCAGCTCGGCGCGCACGTGCTCGTGCCGCGACTCCGGTAGCTCCAGGATGCAGCGCGGCGGCCGCCACGACGTCTTGATTGGCTCCGAGTACTGATACCTTTAGGGAACTTCATGTGCTGGAAGGTCCTGACGGGCGGCGGCACGTCGTCGCCCTCCACCAGGATGCGCAGCTCGGCGCGCACGCGCTCGTGCCGCGACTCCGGTAGCTCCAGGATGCAGCGCGGCGGCCGCCACGACGTCTTGATTGGCTCCGAGTACTGATACCTTTAGGGAACTTCATGTGCTGGAAGGTCCTGACGGGCGGCGGCACGTCGTCGCCCTCCACCAGAATGCGCAGCTCGGCGCGCACGCGCTCGTGCCGCGACTCCGGTAGCTCCAGGATGCAGCGCGGCGGCCGCCACGACGTCTTGATTGGCTCCGAGTACTGATACCTTTAGGGAACTTCATGTGCTGGAAGGTCCTGACGGGCGGCGGCACGTCGTCGCCCTCCACCAGGATGCGCAGCTCGGCGCGCACGCGCTCGTGCCGCGACTCCGGTAGCTCCAGGATGCAGCGCGGCGGCCGCCACGACGTCTTGATTGGCTCCGAGTACTGGATGCCTGCAGACCACCGCAACATTATTAACTTTTTCCGGGATATAAAACATAAGAAGAAGCCTTTGTAGTTTTTTAGGAAAGGCTAAATAACAGGACTTTGTCCTCGCCATCTGTCCGTTCGTCTTTTCGCCCATCTATCACCAGGTATATCTCTTGAATAGTAACACACTTTGAAGGATTACGATTTATGAATCTATGCTCATGGTGAAGTACAACTTGTTTATTTGCCTATAGCTTTGGAATCTGGATATTAATTAAAAAAATAATTACTGTAGGAGTTAATGTGGAGACCATAGTCTATAAAAAATAAAGTTAGGAGTTGAATCAGTTTGGTATGGGATTCCTTACACCCATGATCATTATCCTTAGGCGAATTGGTTCAGTAATTGCAGACAGAGTGACAAACATACACACATACAAACATTCGCATTTAAATCTTCTTTTCTTCTATCTTTTTTCCCTGGGACTTTTCCGCGAGTAAGCGATATTTCGCCCATTGCGCGTGAAGTTGTTGATGCGGGTCCTCGCCGGATCACTGCAGCCAGCTGAGCTCACTCCAGAATCTGAAAAGGCCTCCCAGGTCCCACAGGATATCTTAGAGTGTTGCTGAGGATTCCAAGTAGGTCTCACGTTGGTCCTACACTCCAGTGCATCTTAGTAGCACGTAAGCTGGTGTTTCGTCCACTTCCATGCAGGCTCTGCACAGAGGGCTGTCCGTGATTCCTAGGGTGGATTGCATTTAAATATTCATGTAGTAAATAAACATACCCTTGGCCAGCTCCGCAACACCCATGAGCGCCTTGCTCTGGGCGACGCTCTCGAGGATGTGCTCCTCCTCTTTGGCCTGGCGCTCGGCTGCCGACAGCGCGCGCGCCTCCGCCAGCCGCTTCAGCTCGCTGTGCTGGTCCAGCAGGGACACGTTGTACCGTCTACCCCACTCCTCTTGAGAACCTGAAACAGTAGCATAAACTATAACCACACTGTATCAACATTTATCGTAGAGATCAACATTTTATAAATTTAAATACGAATCAAAATTTTACTGGCAGCGGGTTTTGAACCCGCATCCCCCCAGCTCTCGCGGCTGGGTGCTCTTACCGCTGAGCTATACAAGCCATACCCCTCTGCAATGAAATTCAGATTTGTAATGTTGAGGTCTAAGGAATTTATAGGAATTATATCCTAAGTGTGTTAAACACAAATCAAAAAGATAATTAATCAACATTTTATATTGTATTGTGAAGTCAACATTCCTGAGGATGCCCTGGTGTCAACAACAGAAGACTTAAACAAACAAAACCGTTTGAATTAGTGTAATAGTGCCTTGTGCCAGTGCATATGCAACTTATGTAGGTCAAAGAACAACGTGAACATCAAAAGATGTAGTATAGTGCCATATAGTATTATAATAGGAAGTTTAAGTTAACAAAATATTAGTTATTAGCTCACAATCTAAATTATAGTATTTAATAGTAAAGCAACCATTTGGTAATGGAACTTTATACCATCATCGTCAGGGTCATTATCGCTAGAGCTTTTGGCCTCCGTCGCAGCCTCTGCAGAGAGCTGCCCCAGGCGGCCCAGCTTGAGAAGCTTCTGTTTCTTGCGCTCCTTCACTGGCATGTAGAGCTCATAGCTGTCTATGTCTTCTTCCGATTCACTTCTCCTTGCTCGGGTACCTCTTCACAAGAGGTTCCTACATTTGTGCGTGGTAGCATTCGACCACAAACCTAACCCTCAAGAAGAACACAACTGAAACATACCTTCATCATCAGGGTCATTATCGCTAGAACTCTTGGCCTGCGTTGCAGCCTCTGCTGAGAGCTGCCCCAGGCGGCCCAGCTTGAGAAGCTTCTGTTTCTCGTGCTCCTTCACTGGCACGTAGAGCTCATAGCTGTCTATGTCTTCTACCGGTTCACTTCTCCTCGCTCGGGTACCTCTTCACAAGAGGTTCCTACATTTGTGCGTGGTAGCATTTAACCACAAACCTAACCCTTAAGAAGAACACAACTGAAACATACCTTCATCATCAGGGTCATTATCGCTAGAACTCTTGGCCTCCGTCGCAGCCTCTGCGGAGAGCTGCCCCAGGCGGCCAAGCTTGAGCAGCTTCTGTTTCTTGCGCTCCTTCACTGGCATGTAGAGCTCATAGCTGTCTATGTCTTCTTCAGATTCACTTCTCCTCGCTCGGGTACCTCTTCACATGAGGTTCCTACATTTGTGTGTGGTAGCATTCGACCACAAACCTAACCCTTAAGGAGAACACAACTGAAACATACCTTCATCATCAGGGTCATTATCGCTTGAACTCTTGGCCTCCGTCGCAGCCTCTGCGGAGAGCTGTCCCAGGCGGCCTAACTTGAGTAACTTCTGTTTCTTGCGCTCCTTTACTGGCACGTAGGGCTCATAGCTGTCGATGTCTTCTTCAGATTCGGACTTCTCCTCGCGCCGGTACCTTTTCACTGGAGGATCCGACATTTTGATGTATTGTTTTAATTTCTTGAGAAGGGCATTAATTATTGATAAAATATCAGCTAGGTACGTTTAGTTTGTTTTTTGGTTTGTATTGTATTGTTAATGTTTACACACAGAGCAAGGAATGACTATATACTATGTGTGCTCTGTAAGCTCTACCAAGAAGCTAGCGACAAGTGAACTGGCACAAATGTTCGCAGGTTATATTATGTCGTATTCATTGTAGATTGTTTCAACGGTTTGCTTGAATTATTGGCTCATAAGTTCTGACTAATTATTGTATAAATTGAAATTATTGAATTGATTTATTTTCGATTTAGTTTTTTGGTCTGTGATTTATTGATTTGGCATTTTGTCAATTTCGTTTTTCAAAACACAGACAACAAAACCAGTTCAAATCACAGATTTCAATTTAATTAATTTCAATTTAATCACAGACGATAGAACACCATTTGTTTTCATTTTTTTAAATTTATTTAACTGGAATCAAGTCTTTTATGACATGACATTTTAGTTGGGATACTCTAAGCATGACATATTAATTTATCCAAAGACATCATTTTCGACTGCCTAGTGCAATGACTAAGGAAACGCCTGTTGCACAGACCTAGCCTGTTTCGTTGGTCTGTTGGTCTTTAGCTTAACGATATCGAGCTCGAATTGCTCCGAGATATCGAGCAATAGCATTATAGCTTCAAGCCATAGATTATGATAGATCTATGCTTCAAACAATAGCAAATACCAACCTACTCTATGTCACAGAAGTCAGAACACTACGACACTACCTACATAGCTCTCGAAGAGAGTATTGCTCTCTAGCTCTTGTTAGTATAATATGTGTTCTGTGCTCTCTAGCAAGGAATGTACTACTCTCTAATGAGTCTCTAGCGAGAGCTGCAAATCATGAGGGCCTGGGTTCGATCCCCGGGGTGGGGCTGTAAATATTATTGAGTACCTATTTATGCCTAAAACTCTTGCTTAAATTGAACTTTCAGAGAGTAAGGGAATAGAGAATGACCAAGGTACTTGTAAAGAGGTATAAAAAGGAAATTAAAACCAAATTCTTGATAACAGTTGTAAATATTTTATTACAACACCTTGCCTGCATTTACAAATTAACTTACAAAACATTAATCAACAGTGAAAAATTTATAAACACCAAAGAAATTTTATTTTTATACAATGTTTATGTACGTTATAGATTAAAATGTTGTTTCTACGGTTTACACATTTCAATTTGAAACTAAGAACTATCTTTATTAAAGACTAACCCTACTCACCAATGTGAGTACTCAAGTGACGATCCAGACTATCAACACGCTTACATTTATAGTCACAATAGTCACACGACAAAACTTTGCCACCAGAGTGCATCTTCAAGTGACGTTTCAGATGACCCGCTTGCCTACACTTATAGTTACAGTACTCGCATTTAAAAGGTTTCTCCCCAGTGTGAGTTAGCAAATGACGTTTGAGATTATCGGCCTGCGTACATTTATAGTTACAACGGTCACACGAGAACGGCTTCACTCCAGTGTGAGTCCTCATGTGCCGTTTCAGATGAGTCGCTTGTGAACATGCATAGTCACAGTGCTCACAGTTGAACTCTTTAACGCCGCTGTGATTTAAAATGTGTATTTTAAGATCTCGGGCTTGGGAACATTTATAGTCACAGTGCTCACAGAACAATGGTTTCTCGCCTGTGTGAGTCCTCATGTGACGTTTGAGGAAACTCGCCTGTGAGCATTTATAGTCACAACGGTTACAAGCGAACGGTTTCTCCTTGGTGTGAGTCATCATGTGGAATTTTAGGTTGCTCGCATACATGCATTTATAATTACAATGGTTACACGTGTACTTATATAATGCAGTGCTAGTTTCGGCAGCTGGTTTGCTGTTGGTTGTGTTGTAGTCTGCCGGCAAACTGGTTTCAGCTTGAGACGGCTGCCACTGAAAACATAAAAATACATACTTTCATTAATTGGAGTGAAGTACTAGTAAAGTACAGTAAAACCTCAATTATCCTATGATTTTCGGGTTCTACATATCCCGTTACAAAGTCAATCTTAAAATCTTTGTTTTTCACCAAGTTTGCTTGTCTCCTCAAAATAACAGAATTTTTCCTTTTTTTTAGTTAAGTCACTAAACACACGGATTATTTAAGTTTTCACTACCGTTGATACACCCAGAGTGCCAGTAATTTTTTAAACAACTGAGCCCTCATGCTGTAAATGTGTCCCTTGTATTGAAGATAACTGTTCCCGTTGTCTATGGTTGTTTAAAAAAAAGTTTTTTTTTAAATTACTCACTTTATGTACAGCAGAAACTGTAGTTAAAGCTTCATCATTGCTGTCCATCCAGTGTTTTTCTTTCAGATTGTTATCCTCTTTTTCTATCTCTACAATTATTGAATTAGAACCATCAGCACTAACCTCGGATATGTCAAGAGGCTCCTGTTTAATTTGTGTTTTAAGGAACATCTTGGACTCCGCATCTTCCCTTGTCAAGTTTGACTCTTTTGGCTTCTCCTTTACTACAGGTACTTGGCTCATTCCAGGTTGAAACATATGTTCCTCACTTGGATATTCTAATTTTAGATTTTCATTCTGTAAAAAATGGCATCTAAAATATTTGTAGACCAAAAACCGTTTCCTCCTCAAACTTCCAAGTTAGTACGATAACATCTTAGGCTGCATCATCAATTACCATCAGGTGAGATCGCAGTCAAGTACTAACTTGTAGGTATAGCGTAAAAAAAGTTCTATTGAACAATACTGTTGACAACACATGGGTTAAAAAAGTGGACGCCTCCAGCAAAGTGGATGTCGCACGCTTCAGATATCTTTGTAAACTTAAACTCAACCTCAAAATATATTTATCAATTATTTCACATAGGCCTAACGTACAGGCTCTTGTAAAAAGTCAATATGATATTTGTCACATATATGTGGATATAACTGCAAGACTTAAAGCTAAGTTATGAGGGTTGTAACCGCTTTTAGCTTCTACTGAGAAACTCTTCACTCAACTCAATCAGGGAATCCGTAGATTTGTAGAAACTGTGAGGTTTGCATAAATACATTCCCCAGAGGCTTAAAACACAAGCTATGAACAACTCACTTTAATGTGGTCTGCGAGTATTTCCATACTGGAGCCAGTCACTGCGGCGACAGCATCGACGTTATCCCTTCGTGGTATCACTTCTGAGTTATCGCCAGCTTCTATCTTCACCAACAGCGTGTCAGACACATTTACAGGTACCTCATGCCAGTCCGCGTCTCCCGGCTCATGTTTGATTTGTTTTTCAAGCACCACCGTGGAGCATTCTACCTTTGGTGTTTTCATTTTATGGACGGCAAGACCCTGTGCGCTCTCAGCTGCTGTCTGTTTGTTCATATTGATTTGTTTGATGGTACGGTTCACAAATTCACACAGTCGGCATATTGGCTCATGGCCAGCTGACTTTGTGACCTGGAGGCCCAGGTACCTAGAGTAATATGTATTTTAGACAATGCGTTTTATTTCAATTTTCATCATTGAAAATTCAAACCAATGATCCGTCTTTTACATCGTTTTTTTTTCCATTTTTGATTTTTATGACACTGAGTAGGTACTCATAGACAACCACAGCAGAGAGATAGGTACTGACAATGCTGACAGCATGCTGACAGCTCAGTGGCAGGCTTGACCACAGAACACATATACTCTCTAACGAGACTTGATTCTCTAGTTTTGTTGTCTGTGGGCACTTGACCCTCTAGTTTGCTGTTTGCAGGTCTTTGGCACATGGGCTATTGAGCACAGGCTTTTGAGCAGAGACCCAGGGAAAAATAAGCATGGCTGCCGGTGGAACATGTAAAAAAACAAGGTGACCTGGCAAACGTTAATTTGCCATTTAGAAGTACGAAAAATAGCCTACCTACCTAATGAGGACAAAAAATTTCATAAAACTCGGTCATGCCGTTTCGGAGGAGAACACTGTGAAACGAGAATTTTATAAATTAGATTATATTCGTTCTAAGGGTTTGTAGTAATCATAAAAATATATTATTTTCACTACTGTCAAAGACGCAACGCTTTAGCGTTCCGGTGCGATGCTGTGTAGCAACCGTTAGGGCGGCCTTCTAATTCAAGCTTCCACGTTAGTATGATTATCTCTTCGGGTGCATCATCATTCATCACTCATCAGGTTAGATTGTAGTCAAGTAATAAATGAAAAAAATATTTTTCACATAGCAGGATCCCACGAAAACTTAAAATTTTACCCGCAAGTTGCAGGTTTGCACTGAAAAAAATGGGCAAGAAAGTAGGCAATTTTTCTTTTCAAAAATGTATGTATAACTTTTCCAAGAAAAATACTTTTAGGTGTAAAAAGTCAAGAAGCAAATCATAAACATGTTTTTAGTTTTTTCGAATCTTCGAACAAGGGCTAAAGCTTTGGAGTCATATTTTTTTGTCTCGATCCCAGGCTGTAAATAAAAAAAACATTTAGAGAGTAGTTTATTCCTTGATGTCAACACTCAACATGTCATTTGTCAACAATTGACAAATCAAAATACTTGGGTGACACGTAACATCAAAAATAATTAAATTTCCTTTTTGCGTCCTCCAAATGTGAATATTTGCCAAAAATTTTACATGTGCCGATTCCCTAGATCCGCGAGATGTCCGATAGAAGTTTCGGTGACCATACGAACCGGAATGTGGTGAAAAATCCACTGTTGTCCACCGCGGTGATAGGTCTCTCACTAGAAGATTTGACGCAGAATGCCGTGCTGTTGCCTGCGGTACCTAGCCAAGGAGTGATCACAACACAAGGTTAGTGCTATTTCCATCCCTGAACGGCGTTAAAAGTGTATAATTCCCATTGGCCTTGGCGGAAAAACGTGTCGAAGTCGGACCGCTTTTTCGCACATCTACTGTCAGTTTTGGCTGGTATGCCGCGCGATTTTTACTCCTTCGCCGCTCTGCATAATAGATATTCTTCAAACGCTAACCAAACCGTTGTAAAACTATACATTTATGTTCAATTATCGAGTGGAATTTACATAAATTTGTGGATGAGACTTGTGTACTTACATATTTTATTCTCTACTAGCAGATACCCGCGGCTTCGCCCGCGTAAATTTTAGTTTTCTCTATTCTCATTTTCGATTTTTTCGGAATAAAAAGTAACCTTTGCGTTAATTTAGAGCGAAATCTATCTCCATTTAAACTTTCAGCCAAAAATTTTTGTTACGGCCCCTTGCCTGTCCAGACGAGGGCTGAGTTCCCGGGCCCATAGAGGAACGAGCCCGGACAGGTCGAGGGGGGACCGACTAGTGAGACTACAGTGATCAGTACGGATGACGGTATCCAATCCGAGTCGGATAGTAATATCCGAGTCTCACTAGCCGATCAGTGGAAATAACAGGCGGCTTTTACTAGCACTACTACGGCAATCGTCAACTCGGGCAGCGACAGCCTTCGACATAGACAAGGAAAATAGAAGGCCACTAACCTGGTTGATGCATGCGACGATACTCGATGCGACGCCCCCTGTAGTGGATGTGGGACAGTATGTGACGTGAAAGTGTAAAGGGGTGTGTAGGTGTGTGTGTGGGGCTTGCAACCGTAGGTCCTCTGCACCAATCAGCTCCCAGACACGTCAAACACGAACACAGCTCCAATCGTTCGTTCGCCTCCTATGAGTGGAGTGCTCAATGCAGCAGCACAGTGGGTCGCAACCCGCAACAATGAACGCGACGGTCAAAATATGTCGAACGTTCAGGCTGGCTTCAACTCCCACAAACACTCAAGCGAATAAAATAAAGTACGTGGTTCACGACACACAAGGTCAGCGGTCAATGACAGCGCGGTCTACAATTACTAACCACCGCGAACTTTATCGCCGCTAAACGCAGCTGGGCACGCGTGTTACTAGGTAGATCCGGCGAGCGTAGCGAACTCACAAAGGCCGGCACAACAACTAGTCAATGTCCCAAACACGCGTGCAATGTCCAAAAACCCAGCGATATCACAGTGCAGGGCGAGGCGGTCCCAAAACAATCAGGTCTGGGCAAACAAAACCGCGGCGCGAAAAAACAACTCAGGCGCCTCAAAAAACGGACGTCCCGTTGCGCAAATATTCCATGACTACACACCCGCGCAAATATAAACGTGGCTACTCAAACGTAGTAATTTACGTCTCGCGACTACGCGTTTCAAAGACGACACGTGATCAAAATTACGTCAGCCACGCGCGGGGAACCGCTAAGTTTGTCGGTCGACAGCAGACTCGCTCCACAAGATGAGTTCACGAATACGCACAAAAGGTCGCGCCCCCACATAAAACTGTCGCGGTCCCAAGACGTACGTTTCTTGGGGTACAAACCGCCGGGGCAAAAGGGCGCCGCAAAAAACCCAGCCGCACGCACGGCTGTTGCTAGCTGACTCCGATTCGTACTGTGCGCGCCCCGTTATCGCCGCGTCATTGCAGGCACAAAAAAAAACTCTCGTAACCGAGGCGTGAGCGGGACACGCAGATAAGCGCCTCTGCGGGTTAGCGAGGGAGCGCACTATTCAATGCAAACAAAAAATCTCGGCGACCGATGCGCGAGCGGGATAGGAAGATTGGCGTTTCCGCGAGTTGGAGCGGGAGCGCACGATTCGATACAAAAAACTCGCCGTAACCAAAGCGTGAGCGAGACGCGCGGATGAGGGCTTCCGCGGGTTAGAGAGAGAGCGAACGTCGTGCGCGTGAGCTACTCTCGCGTAAACAATCCCCCGCTCCGAATCTAAGAATGTAGATTCGCTAATCAATAGGCCGTTGGGACAACGTGGCCACGGCACGTTGCAATACGGAGTCCCCTACAAAACCTCGGCCACCCGCGGAACGCCATCCGATCCAAATAACAGATTAACCATGCGTCCACGACGCAAAATAGTGGGAGTAGATTAGATTCTTTAAGCATAACAAGATCTCCCATTCTAGACATGGCGGTGCCTACACAGTGCTTGCTCTCAACAATGAAGTCGACGACCTCCTTCAAATAACGATTGGTTCCCTTATAATTAGTCCAGCAGTCTGTCCGAACCAAATCGGGTAGGCCGCGACGGCTCACGAGGCGGCCCAGAGTGGCCACGAACGCCTCCGTGCTGAGGGCACTGACAAGTCCCAAGTGGACTGCCTTGGTTGCAAGGCAAACAAGACGCACAAGTAGGCCTCAAAAACCGAGCATTCTTAAGGTTAGAGCTCTTAACTAGAAAAGGACCGGCAAAATCGGTTCCAACACCGGCGAAAGGTCGAGCAGCCCTTACGCGGTCCGCAGGCAGGTCACCCATCACAGGCTGTGCAATGGATGCCTCCAAACGATAGCAAGCAATACAGTTGAAGATCACGCTTCGAATGGTTCGTCGGCCTGCCAAAATCCAAACTCACGCTGCAAAATGGCTGAGAGGGTATTGCAACCCGCATGAGTATTTAAAAAAGCCAAGATTATGGACCGAAGTCCGAAGCCAACACAGGACAATCTCACTGTCCGACCACGCAAAAACGTCCACCATGTTTACCAGAGACTTCCAAGAAGCGTGGACGTGGTTTAGTAACCGGGTCAATAGTTCGGCTCCACAAGTTCAACTTAGGAATTGTTAGACGAGACCTGATAGATGCAACCTTGCACTTAGCTAGGACAAGGTGCAATGAGACTTGCCCCGAAGCGCTCACCCACCACAACGACGCAATCCAGCGCTGTGATCCGAGATCTAGCAGCGCGCGTACCATAAGCCACTCACCCTTCGGGTTGTACACCCTGACCAAAGCCGTTGGTAAAAGTACAGTCTGGCAGACCGGCTTATGGTCGTTCAAATGGTCAGGTGAGGTGGCGGTGGTGGGAGCCAAGGCAGCAGCAAGTCAACGGAAGTTGCCCCTTTCGGGCAACTCCTCTAGCCTTGGGCGCTCGTAAGGGCCTTCTTGGGGAACTTCGACCACACCAAGAGGTGGGGTTCCCCCAGGGTACACCCAAGCGTCTCTCCCGGTCTGAGGGGGTCTGGCCATGTACGACAGCCGCGGGGCGACGTAGTGCGGAAGGGGGTGTCCAGGCCATCGAGGAAGGTGTCGCTGCAACCTGAGGTATTCAGCCAGAGGAGGGGAGTATCTCCTTGGATCAGGCTGAGCGACGGCAAAACCTCCCTCAGGGTTGACAGAGGGCGGAACGCCCCCGCCCCTGGAGGGCTGCACCCCCGCCCGAGGGGGGGGTGAAGCCCTATCAAAACCAGGGGCCGCACTAACAGTGTCACCACGCCTTCTATCGGCTGGGCCTGTGACCGGTGAGGAGACTCCACTCCTGCCGGGTGTCCGCTCAACCACCTCCTGCCTACCGACGCCATTGCGGTCGAGGCAAAGAATAGGAAGGTGGTTGCCCTGACAATGGGGACAAGGCCGTTGGTGCTGGCAATTTCGTTGTAAGTGCCCACCTAAGCAAGAGTAGCACCAACGGCGCTCCCTAGCGATGGCCCTACGTGACTTGGGCGGTCTCTCCAAAAATTTAGGGCAATAGGTCGTCGAGTGCGTGGAAGCACGGCAATAGTGACAGGGGGTCACCTCGGTCGCAGCAAGACCACTAAAGTTTAGAATTGGGCGGCGTCCAGTCTCCTGCGCTAATTCTGGCTGCTTGGAACCCCTGGTGGAAGTCGTGGGTTTAGAAGGTGGCGTCGGTCGCGCCGGCTCCTTTGCCGGTGTTCCCGAGGCCACGGCATTCTCCACCTGGCGGCTCTGTTCCTCAAGGAACTTTAAGAGGTCACTGAACGGGGGTATATAATTAGCCCCGTCCCCGCCGTACCTCTCTTCAAATCGGATCCGCAGATCGAGAGGCAGGCGGGACAGAACCAGGTGAAGAAGCCAGAAGGACCACTGATCCACCGGTAAGTCAAGTTGTCGAAGGGCGTTGCAAGCAACCACGACTGGGTCAATGATCACCTCCCGGAGACGTGCTAGGTCTTTCAAAACCGGGAGGGATATTAACTCCATCATGTGCGCGTCAGCAAGGCGGCGCACATTGGCGTAGCGCCTCTCGAGGAGTTCTCTGGCCGTGGAGTAGCTGGCGTCAGACAACTTCAAATGGCAGACTACCCCAAGTGCCTCCCCTTGAAGGGAGGTCCGCAAATAGGCCATTTTTTGGCCTGGGGATAGGTCGCGGCGGGTATGGACTAGACTGTCGAAGATGGAGATGAACCCCATCCAGTCTTGAAGCCGCCCACCAAAGTGTGGAAGGTCCAAAGTAGGCAGCCGACCCAATAGGGCGGGCTGCGGCTGCGGGCGAGGCGACTCGCACAGCATGCTCTGTCGAGCCTCGCGCTTCATTTTGGCCCCAGCCTCGAGCACATCGTCTGTGAACTCGAAGAACTGCTCGTAGTCCTTCTGGGCCGATTCTCGCGCCTCGTCGTCCTCCACTGTAGCAAGGAATTCCGAATAGGCCTCTTCAAAATGGGCTCGTCTGGCTGGGAGCTGCTCAAGGCGGTGGAGCAAGCTAGCCGTCCTGTCTGGACGAGTAATAAGCGCATGCGCGCTAGCTGCCCACCGCAGCTCATCCTGCATACGGCGCACCGGAGGCTTATGCGAAGGCATGGCGAGACTGCGCGAGAATAATTACAAGGAAGCACGAAACCAAAAAATAAAACAACAAGGAAGTAGAACAAGCACAGATGCAAACACCAACACGTGCAGAACGCTAATCAAGGTCGCGGTTAACAAACGCGCGGCACGCGGTAAATAAACGCGGCGTTGCTACAAAAACGCGTGGTGTAGCGGTACAATAATCTGTGGCCGTTAACGCGGCGTATCGGTCCGACACGTGGCGTACCACGCCTACAAACGTGTGACCGACAGAGATACGCGACGAATTAAATACGCGCAACAAATATCGATATCGACGCGCCGAACGTGTAAAAGCCGCTTAACCAAAAGGCGCGAAACCACGCTCTGCTACCAAAAGTTACGGCCCCTTGCCTGTCCAGACGAGGGCTGAGTTCCCGGGCCCATAGAGGAACGAGCCCGGACAGGTCGAGGGGGGACCGACTAGTGAGACTACAGTGATCAGTACGGATGACGGTATCCAATCCGAGTCGGATAGTAATATCCGAGTCTCACTAGCCGATCAGTGGAAATAACAGGCGGCTTTTACTAGCACTACTACGGCAATCGTCAACTCGGGCAGCGACAGCCTTCGACATAGACAAGGAAAATAGAAGGCCACTAACCTGGTTGATGCATGCGACGATACTCGATGCGACGCCCCCTGTAGTGGATGTGGGACAGTATGTGACGTGAAAGTGTAAAGGGGTGTGTAGGTGTGTGTGTGGGGCTTGCAACCGTAGGTCCTCTGCACCAATCAGCTCCCAGACACGTCAAACACGAACACAGCTCCAATCGTTCGTTCGCCTCCTATGAGTGGAGTGCTCAATGCAGCAGCACAGTGGGTCGCAACCCGCAACAATGAACGCGACGGTCAAAATATGTCGAACGTTCAGGCTGGCTTCAACTCCCACAAACACTCAAGCGAATAAAATAAAGTACGTGGTTCACGACACACAAGGTCAGCGGTCAATGACAGCGCGGTCTACAATTACTAACCACCGCGAACTTTATCGCCGCTAAACGCAGCTGGGCACGCGTGTTACTAGGTAGATCCGGCGAGCGTAGCGAACTCACAAAGGCCGGCACAACAACTAGTCAATGTCCCAAACACGCGTGCAATGTCCAAAAACCCAGCGATATCACAGTGCAGGGCGAGGCGGTCCCAAAACAATCAGGTCTGGGCAAACAAAACCGCGGCGCGAAAAAACAACTCAGGCGCCTCAAAAAACGGACGTCCCGTTGCGCAAATATTCCATGACTACACACCCGCGCAAATATAAACGTGGCTACTCAAACGTAGTAATTTACGTCTCGCGACTACGCGTTTCAAAGACGACACGTGATCAAAATTACGTCAGCCACGCGCGGGGAACCGCTAAGTTTGTCGGTCGACAGCAGACTCGCTCCACAAGATGAGTTCACGAATACGCACAAAAGGTCGCGCCCCCACATAAAACTGTCGCGGTCCCAAGACGTACGTTTCTTGGGGTACAAACCGCCGGGGCAAAAGGGCGCCGCAAAAAACCCAGCCGCACGCACGGCTGTTGCTAGCTGACTCCGATTCGTACTGTGCGCGCCCCGTTATCGCCGCGTCATTGCAGGCACAAAAAAAAACTCTCGTAACCGAGGCGTGAGCGGGACACGCAGATAAGCGCCTCTGCGGGTTAGCGAGGGAGCGCACTATTCAATGCAAACAAAAAATCTCGGCGACCGATGCGCGAGCGGGATAGGAAGATTGGCGTTTCCGCGAGTTGGAGCGGGAGCGCACGATTCGATACAAAAAACTCGCCGTAACCAAAGCGTGAGCGAGACGCGCAGATGAGGGCTTCCGCGGGTTAGAGAGAGAGCGAACGTCGTGCGCGTTACGGCCCCTCGCCTGTCCAGACGAGGGCTGAGTTCCCGGGCCCATAGAGGAACGAGCCCGGACAGGTCGAGGGGGGACCGACTAGTGAGACTACAGTGATCAGTACGGATGACGGTATCCAATCCGAGTCGGATAGTAATATCCGAGTCTCACTAGCCGATCAGTGGAAATAACAGGCGGCTTTTACTAGCACTACTACGGCAATCGTCAACTCGGGCAGCGACAGCCTTCGACATAGACAAGGAAAATAGAAGGCCACTAACCTGGTTGATGCATGCGACGATACTCGATGCGACGCCCCCTGTAGTGGATGTGGGACAGTATGTGACGTGAAAGTGTAAAGGGGTGTGTAGGTGTGTGTGTGGGGCTTGCAACCGTAGGTCCTCTGCACCAATCAGCTCCCAGACACGTCAAACACGAACACAGCTCCAATCGTTCGTTCGCCTCCTATGAGTGGAGTGCTCAATGCAGCAGCACAGTGGGTCGCAACCCGCAACAATGAACGCGACGGTCAAAATATGTCGAACGTTCAGGCTGGCTTCAACTCCCACAAACACTCAAGCGAATAAAATAAAGTACGTGGTTCACGACACACAAGGTCAGCGGTCAATGACAGCGCGGTCTACAATTACTAACCACCGCGAACTTTATCGCCGCTAAACGCAGCTGGGCACGCGTGTTACTAGGTAGATCCGGCGAGCGTAGCGAACTCACAAAGGCCGGCACAACAACTAGTCAATGTCCCAAACACGCGTGCAATGTCCAAAAACCCAGCGATATCACAGTGCAGGGCGAGGCGGTCCCAAAACAATCAGGTCTGGGCAAACAAAACCGCGGCGCGAAAAAACAACTCAGGCGCCTCAAAAAACGGACGTCCCGTTGCGCAAATATTCCATGACTACACACCCGCGCAAATATAAACGTGGCTACTCAAACGTAGTAATTTACGTCTCGCGACTACGCGTTTCAAAGACGACACGTGATCAAAATTACGTCAGCCACGCGCGGGGAACCGCTAAGTTTGTCGGTCGACAGCAGACTCGCTCCACAAGATGAGTTCACGAATACGCACAAAAGGTCGCGCCCCCACATAAAACTGTCGCGGTCCCAAGACGTACGTTTCTTGGGGTACAAACCGCCGGGGCAAAAGGGCGCCGCAAAAAACCCAGCCGCACGCACGGCTGTTGCTAGCTGACTCCGATTCGTACTGTGCGCGCCCCGTTATCGCCGCGTCATTGCAGGCACAAAAAAAAACTCTCGTAACCGAGGCGTGAGCGGGACACGCAGATAAGCGCCTCTGCGGGTTAGCGAGGGAGCGCACTATTCAATGCAAACAAAAAATCTCGGCGACCGATGCGCGAGCGGGATAGGAAGATTGGCGTTTCCGCGAGTTGGAGCGGGAGCGCACGATTCGATACAAAAAACTCGCCGTAACCAAAGCGTGAGCGAGACGCGCGGATGAGGGCTTCCGCGGGTTAGAGAGAGAGCGAACGTCGTGCGCGTGAGCTACTCTCGCGTAAACAATTTTCAATAGTTGCAGCGTGAATGAGTATTTCTCCCGCTGGAATAGTGAAAAACAAATATTCAGAAATAACTATTGATTTTCCCGGGATAAAAAATAGCCTTCTCTATTCTAATTTTCAGCCAAATCAGATCACCAATTACAGCGTGAAGGAATATTTTTCCCGCGTAGATATCTGTTTTTCACTGTTCCCGAAGGAACCATGGATTTTTCCGGGATAAAAAGTGGCCTTAGTATTAATCCAGGATATAATCTATCTCTATTCCAAATCAGTTCAGTAATTACGGCATGAAGGCATATTATCTATCACTATTATCATGGAAACCATGAAATTTTCCGGGATGAAAAGTATCCTATGTATTAATCCAGGATAAAATCTATCTCCTTTCCGAATTTCAGTCATATCAGTTCCGTAAGTGCAGCGTAAAGTAGTATTTTTCGTAAAGTAGTAGTAGTAGCTTATGTGTTAACCCACGATGCAATTTATCACCATTCCAAATTTGAGCCAAATCGGTTCAGTAGTTGCGGCGTGAAGGAGTATTGAAGCTTGGTAAAATACGAACTTTGGAGCCCCGTTTCACCCCTTTACGGGGGGAATTTTGAAAAATCCTTTCTTAATGCACCCCTTGACCTCATAAGGAACCTGTGTGCCAAATTTGAAGTCTCTAGACCCAGCGGTTTGAGCTGTGCGTTGATATGTCAGTGAGTGAGTGAGTCAGTATCATCTTTGATATACCATGAAATTTTCCGGAATGAAAAGTAGCCTATGTATTAATCCAGGATAAAATCTATCTCCTTTCCGAATTTCAGTCATATCAGTTCAGTAAGTGCAGCGTAAAGTAGTATTTTTCGCGCGTGAATATCAATTTTTCAGTTTTCTCGCGAAAACCACGGATTTTTTCGGGATAAAAAGTAGCCTTGACCCAAGATATCATCTATCACCATTCCAAATTTCAGCCAAATCGGCCTTGTACTTGCGGCGTGAAGATTTTTTTCCGCGTGAATTTCGGTTTTTAACTAATCCCACGGGAACCATGGATTTTCCCGGGATGAAAAGTAGCTTATGTGTTAATCCAAGATGCAGTTTATCTCAATTTCAATTTTGAGCCAAATCGGTTCAGTAGTTTTGGCGTGAAGGAGTATTGAAGCTTGGTAAAACACGAATTTTGGAGCCCCGTTTCACCCCTTTAGGGGGGGAATTTTGAAAAATCCTTTCTTAGGGCACCCCTAGACCTGATAAGGAACCTGTGTGCCAAATTTGAAGTCTCTAGACCCAGCGGTTTGGGCTGTGCGTTGATATGTCAGTGAGTGAGTGAGTCAGTATCTTCTTTGATATACCATGAAATTTTCCGGGATGAAAAGTAGCCTATGTATTAATCCAGGATAGAATCTATCTTCTTTCCGAATTTCAGTCATATCCGGTCAGTAAGTGCAGCGTAAAGTAGTATTTTTCGCGCGTGAATATCAATTTTTCAGTTTTCCCGCGAAAACCATGTATTTTTCCGGAATGAAAAGTAGCCTTTTTATTAACCCAGGATATCATCTATCTTCATTCCGAATTTCAGCCAAACCGGTCTTGACTTGCGGCGTGAAGATTTTTTTCCGCGTGAATTTTGGTTTTTAACTAATCCCACGGGAACTATGGATTTTCCCGGGATGAAAAGTAGCTTATGTGTTAACCCAAGATGCAATTTATCGCCACTCCAAATTTGAGCCAAATCGGTTCTGTAGTTGCGGCGTGAAGGAGTATCGAAGCTTGGTAAAATACGAACTTTGGAGCCCCGTTTCACCCCTTAAGGGGGGAATTTTGAAAAATCCTTACTTAGTGCACCCCTAGACCTCATAATGAATCTGTGTGCCTAATTTGAAGTCTCTAGACCCAGGGGTTTGGGCTGTGCGTTGATATGTCAGTAAGTGCGTGAGTCAGTATCTTCTTTGATATACCATAAAATTTTCCGGGATGAAAAGTAGCCTATGTATCAATCCAGGATAAAATCCATCTGCTTTCCGAATTTCAGCAATATCAGGTCAGTAAGTGCAGCGTAAAGTAGTATTTTTCACGCGTGAATATCAATTTTTCAGTTTTCCCGCAAAAACCATGGATTTTTCCGGGATGAAAAGTAGCTTTTTTATTAACCCAGGATATCATCTATGTCCATTCCAAATTTCAGCTAAATCGGTCTTGTACTTCCGGCGTGAAGATTTTTTTCCGCGTGAATTTCGGTTTTTAACTAATCCCACGGGAACCATGGATTTTTCCGGGATGAAAAGTAGCTTATGTGTTAACCCAAGATGCAATTTATCTCCATTCCAAATTTGAGCCAAATCGCTTCAGTAGTTGCGGCGTGAAGGAGTATTGAAGCTTGGTAAAATACGAACTTTGGAGCCCCGTTTCACCCCTTTAGGGGGGGAATTTTGAAAAATCCTTTCTTAGTGCACCCCTAGACCTCATAAGGAACCTGTGTGCCAAATTTGAAGTCTCTAGACCCAGCGGTTTGGGCTGTGCGTTGATATGTCAGTGAATGAGTGAATGAGTGAATGAGTGAATCAGTCAGTATCTTCTTTTATATATTTAGATAGCAAGTGTTTTGTGTTTACAAATAGTAAACTGCAGTGTTTTAGTTTATATGAAGTTATAGTGTTATGCTAAACTAGCAGATACCCGCGGCTTCGCCCGCGTAAATTTTAGTTTTCCCTATTCTCACGGGAACCATCGGTTTTTCCGGAATAAAAAGTAACCTTTGTGTTAATTTAGAGCGAAATCTATCTCCATTTTAACTTTCAGCCAAAAATTTTCAATAGTTGCAGCGTGAATTCTCCCGCTGGAACAGTGTAAAACAAATATTCACGCGGGAGAAATAACCATTGATTTTCCCGGGATAAAAAATAGCCTTCTCCTTTCAAATTTTCAGCCAAATCAGTTCAGCAATTACGGCGTGAAGGAATATTTTTCCCGCGTGGATATCTGTTTTTCACTGTTCCCGAAGGAACCATGGATTTTTTCGGGATAAAAAGTAGCCTTAGTATTAATCCACGATATAATCTATCTCTATTCCAAATCAGTTCAGTAATTACGGCATAAAGGAATATTGGCATATTATCTATCACTATTATCATGGAAACCATGAAATTTTCCGGGATGAAAAGTAGCCTATGTATTAATCCAGGATAAAATCTATCTCCTTTCCGAATTCCAGTCATAACAGTCCAGTAAGTGCAGCGTAAAGTAGTATTTTTCGCGCGTGAATATCAATTTTTCAGTTTTCCCTCGAAAACTATGGATTTTTCCGGGATAAAAAGTAGCCTTTTTATTAACCCAGGATATCATCTATCTCCATTCCAAATTTCAGCCAAATCCGTGTTGTACTTGCGGCGTGAAATTTTTTTCCGCGTGAATTTCGGTTTTTAACTAATCCCACGGGAACCATGGAATTTCCCGAGATGAAAAGTAGTTTATGTGTTAACCCAAAATACAATATATCGCCATTCCAAATTTGAGCCAAATCGGTTCAGTAGTTGCGGCGTGAAGGAGTATCGAAGCTTGATAAAATACGAACTTTGGAGCCCCGTTTCACCCCTTAAGGGGGGAATTTTGAAAAATCCTTTCTTATTGCACACCTAAACCTATTAAGGAACCTGTGTGCCAAATTTGAAGTCTCTAGACCCAGCGGTTTGAGCTGTGCGTTGATATGTCACTGAGTGAGTGAGTCAGTATCTTCTTTGATATACCATGAAATTTTCCGGGATGAAAAGTAGCCTATGTATTAATCCAGGATAAAATCTATCTCCTTTCCGAATTTCAGTCATATCCTGTCAGTAAGTGCAGCGTAAAGTAGTATTTTTCGCGCGTGAATATCAATTTTTCAGTTATCCCGCGAAAACCATGGATTTTTCCGGAATGAAAAGTAGCCTTTTTATTAACCCAGGATATCATCTATCTCCATTCCGAATTTACGCCAAACCGGTCTTGACTTGCGGCGTGAAGATTTTTTTCCGCGTGAATTTTGGTTTTTAACTAATCCCACGGGAACCATGGATTTTCCCGGGATGAAAAGTAGCTTATGTGTTAACTCAAGATGCAATTCATCTCCATCCCAAATTTGAGCCAAATCGGTTCAGTAGTTGCGGCGTGAAGGAGTATCGAAGCTTGGTAAAATACGAACTTTGGAGCCCCGTTTCACCCCTTAAGGGGGGAATTTTGAAAAATCCTTTCTTAGTGCACCCCTAGACCCCATAATGAATCTGTGTGCCAAATTTGAAGTCTCTAAACCCAGGGGTTTGGGCTGTGCGTTGATATGTCAGTGAGTGCGTGAGTCAGTATCTTCTTTGATATACCATGAAATTTTCCGGGACGAAAAGTAGCCTATGTATTAATCCATTATAAAATCTATCTCCTTTCCGAATTTCAGTCATATCAGTTCAGTAAGTGCAGCGTAAAGTAGTATTTTTCGCGCGTGAATATCAATTTTTCAGTTTTCCCGCAAAAACCACGGATTTTTCCGGGATAAAAAGTAGCCTTGTTATTAACCCACGATATCATCTATCACCATTCCAAATTTCAGCCAAATCGGTCTTGTACTTGCGGCGTGAAGATTTTTTTCCGCGCGAATTTCGGTTTTTAACTAATCCCACGGGAACCATGGATTTTCCCGGGATGAAAAGTAGCTTATGTGTTAACTCAAGATGCAATTCATCTCCATCCCAAATTTGAGCCAAATCGGATCAGTAGTTGCGGCGTGAAGGAGTATTGAAGCTTGGTAAAATATGAACTTTGGAGCCCCGTTTCACCCCTTTAGGGGGGGAATTTTGAAAAATCCTTTCTTAGTGCACCCCTAGACCTCATAAGAAACGTGTGTGCCAAATTTGAAGTCTCTAGACCCAGCGGTTTGGGCTGTGCGTTGATATGTCAGTGAATGAGTGAATGAGTGAATGAGTGAATCAGTCAGTATCTTCTTTTATATATTTAGATAAACTCAATTTCCTATAGCTATTGTAAATTTTATGACCAAACTAATTTTTGAAAACAATATGTCTTCGTTCTTGTATAGAACTTACAAAAATGCCCCATTCCAAAGTGGATTTTTGCCGGACTTTGATTTTTTGTCATGTACAAGTTATAGAAGTGTTGAGAGAGTTTTACATCAATTAGTAAGTTTTTATTATATAAAATTTAGAATCATTTGGCAGGAGCTGGGGCAGGGAAGGGGTGAGGGGGAAGGAGGGGGGTGTCCCCTTTTCCCCTATTACCACTCCCATGTTAAGGTAATGCACCATTCTTGAGAAAAATTAAAAAGATGAAAATAATTGAAATGATGATGATAGAGTCGTTTCGTCGCAGAGAGAAGCGAAAGGAAAACCACTCTGAAGTATTTAATTTTTCATTTCATTTATTATATTTATTGCAAAACTTGGTGTACATAGATCTTAAGGAGATTTTTTAAGGATTATCCTCTTTGTCATCTAAATTATCCAAGTCGGGGTGCCCCAAATCGCGAGCTCGCTTCGCTCGCTCTGCCTAAGTTGTTTGTATCAAAAATTAAATCTGTTGTTAATACTGCAAATAACATATTTAAAAAAAGTCTGCCTGTGGTCTATTTTTTGTGGGTACAACAAAATATATGTGTGGTGTTCCATCTCACCCTACTGTATCTCCTGAAAGTCATCCTAACTTCGAAAAAAGATCACCCGATTTATACTGACCGCCATATTGATTAAAATATTATTTTTTGATTTTCTCGAAAACAGTACATTACCTTATAATGCGAATAGTATTGTTCTTCTTCTTTGTTCGTTTATTGGCTTGTAGTTGTACCAACTGGGTACAATTCATTCGCCAGTGTCACGTGGATTGGAGGAGACAAGTTTGAGGATAATTCAACTTTTAATTTTGAAAGTTTCTAAGTGACTGATTTTTTTTGTTGATTAATTATTATCTGTGTTAGTATATATACTTTTTTTTTTTTTTTTTTTTTTATTGGTTAGTCTCCGATCTGAAACAGCACAATACAAAATATATTACATATTAAATTACATACATAAATATTTACAGCTTAATATTATTATATTTAATATATTTACACAGAAATTTACAATATGGGCTGAACACGGACATTAACAAACATTCAACATTTAAAGGACGGGGAATTTGGGATGGTAGGACATCATACAAAGGATGAAGGAGTTTAGGGCAGGAGAAGAGGATATGGGAAGCAGAACCTTCATCTAAACCACACTCACACAGGGAGTGATCTCGAACTCTGATCTTGTGTAGGTGTACAGGGGTGCAAGAGTGGCCGAGTCGCAAGCGGCATATTGTAGAGGTAACCCTCCTGTCTGCATGTTTATGGAAGAAAAACCATGGACGTCTTGGGATATCTGGTTGAACTGATGCATAAAATTTGCCTTTGATTACTTTAGAGTTGGACCAATATGTGTTCCAGGACTTGTCCAGATATGTTTTAGACAAGGCACTCAAATCTTGGCAACTATTTTTGAAGTGCTCCTGGGAGCCTACTTGAATAGCGGCTTTAGCACATATATCAGCTGTTTCATTGCCAACAATGCCAGAATGACTTGGAATCCATACAAGGGTTACAGCCAATCCATTTTGATGACAGGAGAGCAAGGCTTCTCTAATACTCAAAATAATGGGAGCTCTCGATTTACTTCGGAATGGGTTTTCTTTAATAGATAGTAAACAACTAAGGGAGTCTGTAAATATAACAGTCTGTTTCTGGTTATGGGATCGGGTAAACAAGATTGCTTCTAGAAGAGCTACAGCCTCCCCTGTAAACACCGAGGACTCAGGTGGACATTTAAATTGTAATAAAATTTTATATTTAGGTACCCAGCAAGCTGCACCAACACAGCTATCTGGGGATAATTTTGAGGCATCAGTGTATATCTGAAGATAGTCTGACCAATTTTCATGAATTATGGATTGAAATTTAGTGTTACTATCTGGGGCTCCTTTAACTAGACCAAGATCCATGACCACTGGGGGTGTGTAAATAAGGGCTTTATAGGATGTAGAAAATAGAGGGTTTATTTGGAAAGATATTGAGGGATGGGGGAGTTTAGTAAACTTGAGGAAACTATCCAAAAGGCAAGATGAGGGATTTTGAGAACTGAGAACTTCAGATAACTGGGTTAATTTAGACCACAGGGGGTGGGAGGAGTGTTGTAGCATTTTGGTAACGAAGCGGTCACACAGGTATTGTCGTCGAAGGTGAAGAGGGGGGTCAACACATTCAACCTGTAACGCATTTGTGGGAGAGGACTTCATTGCACCCAAGATGATTCTAAGGCAACGGTATTGGATTTTATTCAGCTTTTCAGACAGGGTTTTATTTAATGGGTCTAAAACAAATGAGCAATAGTCAATGTGGCTGCGGACTAGAGTATTATAGAGCAATTTGAGTGAATAGGCATGGGCGCCCCACCAGACTCCAGCTACTGCGCGCAGAGTGTTGATGCCCTTCTCACATTTTTTACTTATATGTTCAACATGAGCTGATCCCTTCAATCTATTGTCAAGAATGACACCAAGGAATTTTGCCTTATCTACTAGGCTGATGTGATGATCCTCATAGTGTATGTTAATGTTAGGGATAGATCTCTTCCTCGTAAACACAACTGCCTGGCATTTGGTCACTGATAGGGATAAGCCATGATCAGAGAGCCACTGCCCTAAGTAAAATAAAGCTGAGTTTAAACGGTGGGATATTTCATCAATTGAGCCTGAGTTATAATAAAGAGCAATGTCGTCAGCATACTGTAAGATGTTACAAAAACTATTTGTGGACAATTCTAAGTCATGAGTATATATACTGTAGAGTAGAGGACTGAGGACGGAGCCTTGGGGAAGACCTTTCCAGACTAGTCTGGGTGGGAGAATGGATGATTGGTGTTTTACCACCACTGACCTGCCAGAGAGCAGGTTACATATGAAATGAGTAATCTTTGATGGAACACTCAGCTGTTGCAACTTTTGCCTGAGTACCGGAAGAAGAACATTATCATATGCAGAAGCAACATCTAGGAAAATACCCACAAGGTACTCTCCCTTTCCAAAGGCAGTTCGAATGTCCGTAGTGAGTATGCTGAGACTATCTGTTGTGCTGAGTCCCTTGCGAAATCCAAATTGTGAAGTGGCCAGTACTCCTCTGTTTTCCATCACCCATTCCAATCGGTTTTTAAGAAGGATCTCCATGATCTTGGCGAGAGTAGAGGAAAGTGCAATAGGCCTATAAGAATTTGGGTCTGATGGGTCTTTTCCAGGTTTTAAGATTGGAATCACAATTTGGGTTTTCCAGGAATCTGGGATTGATCCATTTTCAAAGAATTTATTAATTAAATTTAGAAAGTATAGTTTAGATTTATGATTTAAGTTTACAAGAAAGGAGTATGGGATTCCATCCTCACCAGGGGTTGAGTCTTTCAGACCACTTAAAGCAGTCTGGAGCTCTGGGAGTGTAAATGGGGAGTCCATTTCATCCGTAGGTGAGATAGGTGGAGTTGGGCTAGGGAGATCTTGGTCATTAGGAACATAAGGGGGGGCTAGTTTGGCAGCAAAGGTGCTGAG
The DNA here is from genome assembly GCA_036785405.1 of Coenonympha arcania. Classification (NCBI taxonomy): domain Eukaryota; kingdom Metazoa; phylum Arthropoda; class Insecta; order Lepidoptera; family Nymphalidae; genus Coenonympha; species Coenonympha arcania. Next base: position 3,310,022 of record CM072081.1, read on the forward strand.
CCATTCTTGTGGATTGTTCGAGCTTGGGTCGGAGTAGTTGATTGCCCTCCGGAACTTTCGCATGTTATTCCAAACAACCGAGGAAGGAGATCTCGGACTAAGTGACTCGCAGAATTTGGTCCAGCTAAGCTTTTTCTTTTTGGATACTATTCTTTTTACTTTAGCATCTAAGTGTTGATATTTAATAAAATTGACCTCTGTCATATGTAGTTTGTACTCTTCTTCTGCAGCTACTCTCTGATTAAACAGTTCCTTGCATTCCTCATCCCACCAAGGTGGGGGAGGCAAATAATTTTTAAGAGGAGGCTTTTTGAGAGGAATATTAAGATCGGCCGAAGAAGTGAGGGATTTCACCAGATAGTCGTAGCAAATCAAGAGGTTACCATCAATCCGAGGATCAGGTGCAGAGTCCATTAAATCATCAACCGATTGAGCATAGGCAGACCAATCTACTTTCTGTAATTTATATTTAAGCATAGGGTCAGGTTTGGGAACATAGTGGGGTCTATTGTTTAGAGATAGGATGATAGGGAAGTGGTCACTACCATAGGTACTGGGGAGGACATTCCAGGATATTTGAGGGGCAAGGGAGGAGGAAGTTATGGATAAGTCTACTGCAGAATTTGGGTTCTGGTATGGGTAAACTCTACGGGTTGGGGTGCCATCATTTAGGGTACAAAGATTCATATCCTCAAAGATATCAACCAGCAACGGAGCAAACCTGTCACAATTATGGCACCCCCACAGGGTGTGGTGCGCATTAAGATCACCCATAATCACAATAGGATTTGGAAGAGCAGATATGATAGTTTGGAGTTCTGGGATGAGAGAAGGATGAGGATGTGGGATATACAGAGAAAGAAAGGATATATTTAAGGCCCTCACAGCAACAGCATTAATCTGGTTACTGTGAGGGGGGATGGGGATAGAGGTAAAGGGGAGATTGTGCCTGATGAAAATGGCACTGCCTGCATAGCCGTCATCCCTGTCATCCCGCAAACAGAAGAAACCAGGCACCCGAAATCGGGAACCCGGTCTCAACCATGTCTCCGAGATGGCAATCATGACGGGTTTATGCAGGTTGATTAAAGATATAAGATCTTGTTTCTTAGTTTGTAGGCTTTTACAGTTCCACTGTAAGAGGACTGTTTGGTCCATTATTTATGATTTTAAAGAGTTCAGATAGATTTTTGGCAACGTTGGGCGGTAGGGCGAGTTCATTGCACGGAGCAATGATGCTCAAGAGCAATGCTGTTATGTCTTCCAGCATTCTTCCTGAAGAGACGGGGAATTCAGTTTGGCTACTGCCAAGGGCGCAGCCATTAGGTTGGGCGGACGATGGAGAGTTTACAATGTTTTGGTGTGCTTGTCTGTCATAACCCTTTGCTAAGGGGGCTCGGGGTCGGGGGGAGCGGACAACTGTTTCTCTATAGGATTTGGATGGTGATGGGCGGGGTGAGTTTGAAGAGCGGGGAGGATTTGCTGGGCGAGGGTAGTTTGTAGTACGGGAAGAGTAAGTAGGTGTTGAGAATAGTTCCTTAGTCAGCTCCGCATAAGATCTACGGGATGGGGGGTAGTGGGAAGAAGCTTCAGCATATGAGATGTTTTCTTGGGACATGAGGAGTTTAATGTTCTGCTGGCGTACAAATTCTGGGCAGTTTTTATCTGTAGCAAAGTGCTGTCCATCGCAATGCAGACAGGAGGATTTCTCTTTTGTTATGTCACACGACTCACCACTATGTGACTGGGCACACCTATAGCACCTGGGCTTGGATCTACACTGCGCTTTAACATGCCCAAAACGGCAGCAGTTCAAGCACTGGATGGTGGGGTATTTGTAAGTCTCCACTGGGAGGGAGGTATAAAATGAAAAAACTCTGCTGGGGAGCACTTGGCCTCTAAAAGTCACAACCACTGATTGTGTAGGAACCCATTCTACAATGCCATCATTCATAGTTTTTCTATTAAGGCGGCGGGCCTTCAGAACCTCACCACAACCAGTTGGAAGTGCCAGGGAGTCTATAAATTCCTCCATGGGCCAGTCTGTTGGGACACCTCGGACCAGACCCATCCTTGTGATGTTAAATGTCGGAATATTAACTTTGTACTTTGCCAAAGACAGAATGGGGTTACCCAAAAAGTCATTGGCCGCCTGGGGAGTTGAAAACTCAACACTAACTTTGTTACGGCCAACACTTTTGACACCATCATTAATTATGCCTGGGAACTTGTTTTTATGTAGGAACTGGCCAAACTTTAGTGCGCGGATTGTGACTCCCGAAGACGGGTCCGAGACTTCCCTCGAGACATGTACCAAGAAGGGACCTTTGTCCTCTCTGTCGTAGCATTTAGGGCCATCGGCGAATGAAGGATGGATATAGATAGTTTGTGTAGAGGGTACGGGTCGGGATGCATGAGTTTCCGATTTTTTCGGAGGAGAACTTTCCGATGAGATTTGTTCGCTCTCTAGCGGGCGCTTCCGAGTGGTGGCTTGACTTGCCACATGGGGGCCACCGTCACTTTGTAACCCATCGGGGTCGGGAGGTTCTGGAGGCGGCTCCGTCTCCATACCTTACTTATCTATTGCTTACCAGGTACCAACACCACAAAAAGTTAGTAAAAAACACACAAAAATCAGCAACTTTTCAGCGTAGAAAAAAAAATCACACCGAAAAAACACTTGTGTCGACCAAAGCCAACGAGCGACCAATCTCGACCCAATAGTATTGTTACGGATGAAACGTCGAAGAAAGTGTTTCATGTGGGCAGTGTTCCTGCATATTGTACCATACAGAATCTTTTCAAGTAGCGGATTATAGCAAAACAAATTTATCTGTCCTGCTAGGAATCATCTTGCAAGGGCGACTGCATTATTATTGAGATATCTTAGGGCTTAAAATAATTCAAAACGAAACATTTATTCACATAAAATTTATTGGAAAAGAAAAATTAAATACAAAACAATAATAATTAGCAAAATATGGCTGAATGTAACTTAGCACTTACTAAATAGTAGTTAGAGTTCCCCTTAAACTTCCATTGCTATGCAAATGTAGCCCTTAAGTTTAACATACTTTGATTTAGTTGTTACATGTTCCTAAGAAATAGTAGTTCCTTGGGGTTTCTTTGAGCAATGATGCAGAAATTAGGAAATTCACAAGAGAACCAGAACCAGAAGAATGCAGAGAATTTCTGATTTCATCATCCATCAAAGAAGAAAGCAGAAGTACTAATTTGTAGAAGGTGAAAGAAAATGTCCAATATCCAATCGCCTGGAAGTAACATTTATGGAATGGAACGTTTATGATATTATGGAACTCAACTCTTAAGTAAATTGTATTTTTAATACATTTGCTCAAAAAGTTGACATTTCCATGTGTGTTTAGCGTGCGCAAAGTTACTCTTTTCTGCACTAGTGCTTTTTGTTTTCCTCCTGCGCGGCACCGGAGCGGGCGCACCAGGAGCGCATGAACACGAACACGGCACCCAAACATGGAGCAGGCAAACACGTAAAACCTGTGCGTAGACGTAGAACCAATATTTTTTCGCAAATGTATTAAAAAACGTCGTTCAATGCACGTGCGCAAGTGTCATTTCTACTCGTCCCGCTTGACGTTGACCCGTTGACCCGCGCCTTCGGCTTGGGTCAACAAACCGGGACTCGTAAAGAAATAACAAACTTTCCGCACTTATATTGAAATGTTCTATTATTGTACTACCCGTATTAGTAAAATTAAATCTTATTACATCAGCCCAGCTGCATGCAAGGGACAACTTTCATGCGAAGAGAATAAAATGTTTATACCTTGTGTGCTTCTAGTTTCATAGTGAGGGCGCATAGTTCGTATAATATCCCTTGTGGATAAAATATATCTTAATCTGTGGATAAAGTTTTTATCCACTGCCCGTGCTTGAAGGGCTGAGATGTTAGTAACTTTTTAAACTCAAATATAGATGATCAACTCTATACTTACATACAAACTTAATCTACAAAATGGGTAACTTCTACAAAAGCTTACATTAATTTCATTATTAGTATTAGTAATTTGGCGACATAGTCAAATATAATTTATGTTTTAAAATTACTAAATTATCACAAAAAAAGTTTTGTATCAATATTTCATTCACTTCTTGCGTGTAACTGTTGAAAATCAACACATAACTTATAAACGCCTTAGTCCTAGTAAATATAAACTAAGTTACAAAAGTAAAAAAATAACATCAAATTAATTATTAAAATAATGCATTTCATTTAATTACATGGATTAATAACAAATAGTGTTGAAGTTAAAGTAAAAAGGGGTAAAAAATAAATTCGTAATTTTTATATTTCACTCAAAATTAAATTATGGTTATTTTATAATAAAGTATTAATTTTATTTTATTTAGGGTGGATTGCACCAAAATTCTAGTTAAAGTTACTGTTAAGGTTAACTATAACGAGAATCTTAACGAGCGTTATTCACATCGTCGAATTGCGTTGCACCATAATAAAATTCGCTAACGTTAAAGTTATTCGGGTTACTAGTGAAATGAGGCATTTATGTCCCTAAAGATGCGTGGGCAGTATCTTATAGACAAAAAAATATGAAAAACTAAAACCTAACAACAAAACATAAGTGACAGATCACAGACATAAAAACATAAATATGTATAGTATTTGACAATAACTTTAACGTTGACCACCCATTAGGCGCTGGTTATGGTTAATGTCAAAAATGACGTCATTTTAACCATAGTCAGATGGTGCAACTCATTTTGTTAATTTGACGAACGATTTGACGTTAACGTTTCATATTTAACGATAACGTGGGATGGTGCAATCCACCCTTAATGTTTTTGAAAAATATAGATTCACATGAAAATCTATAATACTGCAAAAATATTCTTTATTTCTAATATATGATATAACTAATTATTATGTTAAGTAAACATAGTTTATTATCAAGATTTTAAGTACAGTACCTACGCGGTAGGTACTTAAGTTGACCCGAAATGGCGGATGTCTGTGCAGGTACGTCTCGCGGCTCGCCTTACGCGCTTCCCTTCGAGAAACCTTCATACCGTACTTCAATTGACATTGACAACCGAAAAGATGTTCTGTGCAGGGTTCAACTTATACGCCGTCATAACATACATGCATATGACAGATAATATAATAGATATGGACTGTTTGTGTTGCCTACATCATGCCTACATTAAGGAATGCTTAACTGGAACTTAAACCATTGTAGTCAGAATAAGTTATAACTTGGATGAGCTTATTCTAAACTAAACTTAATCTAAACTTAATACTAGTGGTCGAAACTCAAGTAATAATAAGTTAGTAAATTTTTTAATTGATTAGTTGATCAATTTTCGCTTTCTGCACCCCTTCTTCACACACTAACTATGCCACATCACACACACTGTGTGTGCACATGTTTAAAGGTACTTTGTGTTTCGATAAATAAATAAAGTACCTATTTTTTAACCGACTTCAAAAAAAAGGAGGAGGTTCTCAATTCGTCGGAATCTTTTTTTTTTTTTATTTTTTTTATTTTTTATGTATGTTCCCCGATTACTCGAAGATGCGTGGACCAATTTCGAAAATTTTTTTTTTGTTTGATAGGGTATAGTTCACAGATGGTCCCATAGTCATCAAATCAGGATCTGATGATGGGATCCTGGAGAAATCGAGGGAACTCTTCAAATTTTATAAGCACACTTGAAGTGATTTGGGTATTGTTTGAAAGAGTAATTTTTTCCAGGTAGTCTTATGGTCATCAGGTCGGGATCTGATGATGGGATCTTGGTAAAATCGAGGGAACTCTTCAAATTTTGCTAGTATACTTGAAGCGATTTAGGTATTTTTTATAGTTACTATTGCATTTCCTTGCAGTTATCAAGTAATGACTGTATTCATTAAGTCAGAATCTGATGATGGGATCTTGGAGAAATTGAGGGAACTCTTCAGATTTTAGAAGCATACTTCAAGCGATGTGGGCATTTTTTCCAATGCCTGGCGCATTAGTTGTTTTTCACTAAAAAGTATAAAATAAAATGGAAAATTCTTTCCAAAAAACCAACTTCAAATGCCACTACAAAGAATGAAATAATTTTTAATGTACACCAATTCGAAGTCGGGCAATGTTTCGTTCATTCAATAATAGTCCTTCGTATTGTCGATAATTTTGTCGTTTCTTTGCACATCAAGTTTTATAATAAGAAGGACTATTAATCATTGAACAAAACATTGCCCGACTTCGAATTGGTGTACATTAAAAATTATTTCATTCTTTGTAGTGGCATTTGAAGTTGGTTTTTTGGAAAGAATTTTTTTATAATATAATATAGTATACGGAACATTTTACACATCGCAATCTAGCCCCAAAGTAAGCTATAGCTTGTGTTATGGGTACTAGATAACTGATAAATATACATACATACTAATATACATAAATATAATATATTGAAAAACACCCAGACACTGGAAAACATTCATGCTCATCACACAAACCAGATTACCAGTAGTGGGAATCGAACCCACGACCTCCGGCGCTGACGCAGGTTCGCTACCGCTATGCCATTCGGTCGTCAAAGTTTAAGAAGGAGTGCAGGAAGCTTAAGTTAACTGTATTAACTAATATTTCTGCTCGTATATGAGGATAGCTCCCTGGTCTCCTTACGTCGTTTCACACACCAATAGATCAGAGCTATAACTATAGCTATGATAGCTATAATAAGGATAACGCCGAGCGCTATCGCCGCTATAGCCGCCTCGTTTATGTAATCTGTGAAAAAAACAGTCAAATTTTTAAACACCATGCTATAGCGAGACTACGAAACTATGGAAGTTGTTATTAGCAATATTTTTTTTTTTTATAGAACCTATATATAGTAAGATAGCTATCGCCCGCGGCTTCATCCTTGTGAATTTCGGGTTTTCAGTATTCCCGTGAATATCATTGATTTTTTTAACTGTATTCAAAAATTCAGCCAAATCGGTTCAGTACTTTCTCCGCGAAAGAGTAACAAACATCCATTTAAACTTTTGCATTTATAGGTAGTATGACTAGCTTACCGGGCAAACGTTTGTTTTTAAAGGATCTGAAGCTCATAACAATCGGCCGAGCCGTTTCGGAGGAGTTCGGTAAGACAGGTAAATTGGCAAGAGAATTTTATACATATATTTGAGAGAAAGATTAGTAAGGAAGTAAGGATTTATGATATGATAAGTGATGTGACGTGCAAATAATGGAACCAGCTACAAGCAACGGTTGTTCCCTCAACAACATACTAAATAGGGTTATTCAAGGGGCGGATAAACAAATTCCTTAAGGCTTTAAGAAGGCCGAATGACAGTTTACATGGGGACAGAGCAGCCGCGTTCACACTGATTTACTTAAATTTCGGGGAAATTATTACTTAACACGATTGTTAGGAGGCCTAAAAAAAATGTCAATTAAAGTTATTGTAATTTTTATGTACCTTTTTTTGTTTTCAAGAATTAATTAAATAGCTTGTGCCGTTTTACAGACAATTTTCAAAGTATGACAAAATCAGATGGTTTTTGAGAATTTTTTTCTGAAACAGGGTTTGAGAAAATTCATTTTCTTGTCAATACCGATTGTTCATAAAACCCTAATTTTCCGTTACGTATTTTTTCTGTAAGGATTCGATGGTCAGTTCTTTAAACAAAATGCCTTAGACATCGTAAAAAAGAGCCAGTTTGCCAGCTCTTAAAGCCTTAACACGGCAACGCATTTGCAGTTCCTCTGGTGCTGCAAATGTCCATGGGCGGCGGTGATCGCTTACTATCAGGTGACATGTCCCCTCGCTTGCTCGCGATGACTATAAAAAAATGTGAATGACCACTCACTCGATATGTCAACAGTGTAGGTGTTAGTGTTGCCCAGCGCGTCCACGGCGTTGACGAGCACGCGGGTCGCACAGCACGTCGCGCGGTAAGTGGTCGCCACCTCCTCGCGCGTGCCCGATATGAAGTTGCTGTCGAACAACAGTCCCCGCGGTGATGACGACACGCGTAGTAGACCTGAGGAGGAATTTTCAAATAGTTACATATTTACATACATAATTTGACGACCGAATGGCTTAGTGGTAGCGAACCTGCCGTCTGCGCCGGAGGTCGTGGGTTCGATTCCCACTACTGGTAAATGTTTGTGTGATGAGCATGAATGTTTTCCAGTGTCTGGGTGTTTTTCAATATATTATATTCATGTATATTAGTATGTATGTATATTTATCAGTCATCTAGCACCCATAACACAAGCTATCGCTTACTTTGGGGCTAGATTGCGATGTGTAAAAATGTCCCGTATATATTTATTTATTTATAAAAAAAAAATATCATGGGAGTGCATGAAAATGCACACAACAATCATACTACTCCGCCAAATTAGGACGTTCGCCATATTGGATTTACAGTGACGTCATTACAGGGACCTTCAAAACGAAACACATTCTGTATACAGTATACTCATATTACTGTTTCATGGTAGAAGACACTGCGGTGGTCCTTGGGACCTACCCTGACAAACTCCGCAAGAAGAATCCTACCATTCACCAGTGAACCTGGCCTGAATCAGCCATGTTCTTATTGAAGAAATATTTAAGTCTATCCTCTGTCTACCCATAAACCTCACCCGCTTCCCGATCCCTGATGATGATGCTGCTGCCTGGAAGTTGTGCCTGACCTCCGGCGGTGACGTGTCCTGGACAGATTCCCCTGCGCTTATGTAACTCATGGCCTGAAGTACGTCCTTCTTTTGTTTAATATGCTCTGACTCTATACTCGGACTGGTAATAAAACCTCACCCGCTTCCCGGTCCTTGATGATGATGCTGGCTGACCATACGTGGTCCGCGCAGTCCGAGCCCTGCTAGCCCAGGCAGGTGCCTTGGAAGTTGTGCCTGACCTCCGGTGGAGACGTGTCCCGGATAGACTCCACTGCACTATGGCTTGAAGTATGTTCTTCTTTTGTTTAAAGTGCCCTGACTGGTTGTAAAATCTCACCCGCTTCCATATATTTGACAATGATGGTGGCTGACCATTCGTGGTCCGCGTAGTTCGAGCCCTGTCTGCCTAGGCAAGTGCCCTGGAAGTTGTGCCTGACTTCCGGCGGATACGTGTCCCGGATAGACTCCCCTGCGCTCATGTAACTTACTTATGGCATGAAGTATGTCCTTCTTTTGTTGAATGTGCCTGACTCTACCCGGACTGCTAGTAAAATCTCACCCGCTTCCCGATCCCTGATGATAATGCTGGCTGACCACACGTGATCCGCGCAGTCCGAGCCCTGCCTACCCAGGCAGGTGCCCTGGAAGTTGTGCCTGACCTCCGGCGCGGACGTGTCCCGGACAGACTCCCCTGCGTTCATGTAACTTATGCCCTGATGTATGTCCTTTTGTTTAATGTGCCCATAGTAGTATCACACTGGTTATAAAACTCACCCGCTTCCCGATCCCTGATGATGATGCTGGCTGACCACACGTGATCCGCGCAGTCCGAGCCCTGCCTGCCCAGGCAGGTGCCCTGGAAGTTGTGCCTGACCTCCGGCGGAGACGTGTCCCGGACAGACTCCCCTGTGTTTGTGACGTAGACGTACGCCGACATGGAAACTTGTTCTAGACCTGGAAGAAGTTTTAAATTAGAATCTATGCTTAGCCACAGAGTATTAAATATAGTACCTGCATACTATACAGGTATAGAAAATTCAAAATGCAAAATCATTTAAGTAAATAGCGACTTTAGCTACCACACAATAAAGTGCAACTTGGTTGTAACATTGCTTATTAGTCAGTTTTCTTGACGTACATTTTGTCTCTCTTTCTATCGCGTAAATCTAATCTCTTCCGACACACTGCCTCCCTGGCGCAGTGGTGCGTGCTTGGATTCGAGTGGAATGTCACAGGTTCGATTCCCCCGTTTCTAATATTATAATTTTTAAATTAGCTCAGGTCTGGTCTAATGGAAGACTTCCTCCGTGGCTAATTACCACAACTCTACCAGCAAAGACCAAGCGATTTAGTGCACCGGCGCAATGCTGTGTAGAAACTGTTACGGATGAGTTTACTTACCCGTTCCAAACTACATGATACACGATAACATCTTCGGCTGTATCATCACTTACCATCAAGTGAGATCGCAGTCAAGTACTAACTTGTATAGAGTATAAGGTTCTCACCGTAAGCGGTAAACGTGATAAGGTCTCTCGCTCCGGGCTGCGCGTTGGAGCTGATTGTCAAACTGACAATGACGTTTGCTGTCTGACCTGACTGTATAGTTTGACTGCAACACAGAGATAACAAAATTATGGAGATTCCTCGTTCAGACTGCACTGTTTGGCTGCAACACAAGAGATAACAACACAATGGAGACGTAGGAAAGATTAATTTGTTTTGCTATAATCCGCTTCTTGAAAAGATTCTGTATGGTACAATATGCAGGAACACTTTCCACATGATACACGTACACAATTTTCCAACACTTTCTTAGACGTACGTTTGGTCCCGACATCGGGATATCCTCAGGAGATGTTGACTTCCCAATGTGAAATCGTAGAGTCACTATAGAGACGTCCCATTCATTAATTCTAGCTTAGCCTTGCGTGACATGCGGCGCCATGGTGAGCGACATAAGCTTTGTTGTCAAATGTTCATGTACTGAGTTACTATACCTTACGTGACGTCATCTTATACGCCACTTGACAGATTAAAAATAGTCACGCTAATTTTGTTGACGGGGCCTGTCCATATTATATGAGCTGTTATCATTTAAAAAATGCGCGCGAAACATGTTGACCAATCACATGCAAGTTTTTGTCGTCTCAAAAATGAAAGTTAATATTGTGCACCACAGAGTATCAAGAATATACAACTTTAACCCCATTACAAATAAACGTGGAACAGAGGTGAAATAGTTATACTCTCTTTTGTCTCTTTCCTTCAAATGTCAAGTGATTGATGACAGAGATAAAGAAGAGTATAACTATTCCACAGATATACCACGTTTATTTATTAGGCGGTAAATATATGTACCATTACCACAGAATATAAAGAATATAAAATTAAATCATGACACAACTCACTGTAAACAACACAGAGTAGAGAACAAACTAAAAAACAAATCGACCGCGAAGTTAATTGCAGTTTTGGAGTTTTGGCCACTGGGTCAGATAAGTTTGTGGCACTATTATTATTAAAAAAACACTACCATCGACTTTGTCCCTGAAATAATACTCACACGGAAGGCTCGATCCCAGTTAAAAACCTGAGCTCTCCCACCGCGCCGAAGTTGAACCTTACTGCCTGCTCCCTGAAGTTAGTTACTTCAAAGTGCAACTGGAAAAAAAATCACACTTCACACTTCACACTTTAATATTATAAAGGCGAAAGTTTGTGTGTGTGTGTGTGTGTTTGTAAGTGTGTATGTTTGTTACTCCTTCACGCCTTAACTACTGAACCGATTTGGCTGAAATTTGAAACATAGATAGTTTATAACCCGGATTAAAACATAGGCTACTTTTTGTCCCGGGAAAATCCATAGTTCCCATGGGATATTTAAAAAACCCTAATTTTCAACAGTAATCTATAGCTACAGCCATAGGTAGATTGTCATTGAAAAGGAAATTCAATTTTTTCTCAAGATTAGTAAAAAATCGAATTTAACGCGGGCGGAGCCGCGGGCAAAAGCTAGTTATATATAAATATATATACCAGGACATTAAACACAACGCAATCTAGCCTCAAAGTAAGCGATAGCTTGTGTTATGGGTACTAGATAACTGATAAATATACATACATACTAATATACATAAATATAATATATTGAAAAACACCCAGACACTGAAAACATTCATGCTCATCACACAAACATTTACCAGTAGTGGGAATCGAACCCACGACCTTCGACGCAGATGGCAGTTTCGCTACCGCTCCGCCATTCGGTCGTCGACTTTACCATCACCTACGAGAAGTTCTAGACAGTCTCGAAAAGTTTACGATCCATTTTCAATTAATTTTCCGCGGGATCATTGAAATTTCCGGGACAAAAAATGTGTCTTTATAATTGTTATTTTCCAAGTAAAGAAATATGCTTACAATGTCGATTTCCATTTCACAGCCAAATTGGTTCAAGAGATGTAGCGTGATGAAATAAAACGCGTATTACAGACTTTTACTTCTAATTCCTTTCTTGCTTCATACCTCTAAGTATAAAATTCTCGAGTCGCAATGTGTGTAACCAAACTCCTAAAACGGCTTGACAGATTTATCTGAATGTTTTGTCGACGTTCGATAGGTCGTAAGCTATTTTTCTTACCCCTATACGGCAAAACAATGTTAGCCGCGTCAGGTAGTTTACAATAAGTTGTTTCGTCATGTCGTGACTGTGACAGACCGCAGACGGACGGACGGATAGAGAATGTCGCTTCATTAAGGATATTTAATGAAGCTTCATTAAGGATATTTAATGAAGCTTCATTAAGGATATTTTTACCATTTTCTTTGTGAATTCAAGGTCCTAAGTTTAAAAATTGATTGGACACTCACTTGTAGCCTGTCGTTTGGAGACCCATACAACCTCGAGCTCAGTCCGATTTGCACCGATGTCAGTATTGCGCCTCTTTGATTCACCACCTGTGAAAAGTGTTATAATCATCAGCATCATCCACCTAATTATAATGACACTATATGTTGTTACGTGCTAGGTTCGAGGATTTGTATTAAAGCACCTGGTGACTCTCGATGCGACTTTATTCTGTACTTTCATTATGCAATATCCCTGGTCTTCCACTTAGTTGGCTTCCTCTTAACTCTTGTTCGCTGATTTCGCTCGTCCCTAAATCTGACTGGCTTGCTTATATACCCTCCTTTTCTAATAGGTGAGTCATGTCAAATGTTGCCATGACATTCTGGCATTATAGTTTTATGGAACAGGACCAAGGAACCGTTCAATCTTGTTGTTAAAGTGTACGGGTCTGGTTGTCAAGGTGTCAAGGATTATGTGATTCTGCCCCTAAAGCAAAAATATGATATTCCACATTTGCACCGAAGTAGTTGGTGAGGATTAATAAATACTAAGAGCAGAAAGGCTCTGCGTAAGCGCGTCACAGGAGAATATATAGGTTGTGCTTGTGGTTGAAATTCCTCACCAAGAATTAATATGCCTGATCGGGCCACTGACCTGCGAGGTAACCTGTCCAAAAGGCAGCAAGTTGCAATCGTTGTACTGCAGTTTGCTGTTATAAGCTCTGCTGTTCAGGTCCTCAACTTGCTCCAAGTCGTTGACTGAGTCCAGAAACCGCACGACTGCCGATCGACCACGGACCTGCGAGGTAACCTGTCCGAAAGGCAGCAAATTGCTCCAAGTCGTTGACTGAGTTCGGGAACCGGACGACTGCCGATCGACCACTGACCTGCGAGGTAACCTGTCCAAAAGGCAGCAAGTTGCTGTCGTTGTACTGAAGTTTGCTGCTGTAAGCTCTGCTGTTCAACTGAACTTGCTCCAAGTCGTTGACTGAGTCCAGAAACCGCACGACTGCCGATCGGCCACTGACCTGCGAGGTAACCTGTCCGAAAGGCAGCAGGTTGCTGTCGTTGCACTGCAGTTTGCTGTTATAAGCTCTGCTGTTCAGGTCCTCAACTTGCTCCATGTCGTTGACTGAGTCCGGGAAACCGCACGACTGCCGATCGACCACTGACCTGCGAGGTAACCTGTCCGAAAGGCAGCAAGTTGCTGTCGTTGTACTGCAGTTTGCTGTTATAAGCTCTGCTGTTCAGGTCCTCAACTTGCTCCATGTCGTTGACTGAGTCCGGGAAACCGCACGACTGCCGATCGACCACTGACCTGCGAGGTAACCTGTCCGAAAGGCAGCAGGTTGCTGTCGTTGCACTGCAGTTTGCTGTTATAAGCTCTGCTGTTCAGGTCCTCAACTTGCTCCATGTCGTTGACTGAGTCCGGGAAACCGCACGACTGCCGATCGACCACTGACCTGCGAGGTAACCTGTCCGAAAGGCAGCAAGTTGCTGTCGTTGTACTGCAGTTTGCTGTTATAAGCTCTGCTGTTCAGGTCCTCAACTTGCTCCAAGTCGTTGACTGAGTCCGGGAACCGCACGGCTGCAGACCGGCTCATTCGGACCTCGGATTGCTTGTTTATTGGGCCCGCTATGCGGACGAAGGGTTCACCTGTAATAAAAGCATGATAAGCATCCGTTTGTTTTTCCCGCCTATCTGGAGGGTTATTGTGATGGTCATTCGCCAAGTAGTACCTTTGGTTTAGATTCGGTGGATTGCCGTGCTAGAAGACTCGTAAACTAGACTGGTCAACAACAATCTCCAAAGGTTGGAACATCGTCGTAAGGTTGCCTGTCTGTCTGTATTCAATATATTTGAGAGTATGCTCAGGTACTATTAAATTTGGTTCTCCGTCACCTTTTTGCCGCAGAACTGCAAACCCTACATAGTTGACGTACCAAAGTCACGTACTAAGTGGTTAGATTTCTCGTTCCTGATACGCACTACAAAGGTCTGCAACACCCTCCCAGGCACTGCCAACACCTACAATATCACGTTAGCTGCCACCCCGGTCACCGGTGACCGGACCGCTACCTACATCTACGCGCCATTACGGTCACCGGTGACCTCCAGTTAAACCTGTTTTTGGAACGAATTTGTGCGCCGGAGGACGCGTTTCTGATACATTTTCTATACAAGTGACCGGAGTGGCGCTGTAGAATACTTCTTCGGCGTGGTTCCTGCCTGCCTAATTTTATTTCGAAAATACATCTAAAATTATGAACATGACAATTTGTGATAAGTGAAAAGCAACTTGTTTGTGCTTTTATCACTTATTGAATAGCTTAATTTTAATAAAACTTAGCATAGTGATAGCTTTTATGGTAGAATAACATAATAGAAAAATACTATTTCAATCTCAAATGTTCTACATGTACATATGAGAATCATAAGAGTTGAAAATTTAGTTGAAGGGAAAATAAAAAACTTTGTATAAAAATCCCAGTGCATTAATTATTATATTCTTATAGTATCAGTCAGTATATTCTAAAAGTATCAGTAAAAAATAACATTAAAATGTCCAATTAAAAAACTTAAACATAACGATGAGCCTTATCAAACAAGCCTAACAAAAATATGGTTCATTTGGACATTCTTTGCAGTATGTTGCAACTTTCTGTTTTATTTTTGGCAATTTTATAACATAGTAAGTATTGCAGTGTTTTTCTTGAGCGGGTGACCGGGGTTCCGGTCACTTCGGCGCCTTCGTAACGGTTTTTCATATTTTCGCTTCACAGCGCCATGCCGGTCACCGGTGACCTCGTCAGGTTTTTTGAAAATATTTTGAAAACTATCGAACCGATTTAACTTTAAGTTAGATATATTTTCATATCTTAACATTTCGCGCCAAATTTCATAAAAAAAAATTTATGTAAAAAAAAATTTTTCTTCTATGGCAGCCAACGTGATATGGACACTTTCGAAGCAAGATTGAATTGTCATCATTTCCTAAGCAAGCGCGCTCCACCTTAGACTGTATCATCGCTTTCCATTAGGTGTGATCACACTCAAGGGCTAGCCTAGTATATATTTGGAAAAATAGTCATACCCTTGACGTCTCGTCCAACGATCTTCACGTAGACCTTGTCAGCGGCAACCTTAGGTAGCGGTACGTCAGCATAGATGTCCGCCATTGGACCCTCTAGATCGCGATCGGTGTCCGACACTGGCTGGTAGCTGGGTAATGGGAAACAATTGGTTGGAGCATACGATAATAATATTATGTATCTAATGTAAGGGCATGCCGCATATAGGTCCATGTACCACATATTATGTAAGAAAACAGAGTGCATTGTGCGTAGTGCGCATTGCGTTATAAAAAGAAGCTTTATGAGATTTAAGTTGTAGTAGTGTTATTATCTCGCTGCAGACTCGATCATAAATCACCCGAGTGTTTCGCTTTTGTATTTCACTGCTGAGCTTCACTGCTGCTTTTGTATTTTAGTGAACAACAAAAGCGAAACACTCGAATGATTTATGGCCGAGTCTGCAGCGAGATAATAACACTACTATAGTAAAGTTACGCTCGACGCGCACCACGCACCATTTGTCCCTAGTAGTTTGCACTGTATTATTTGTTGTATTGTACCTAAATCTAATATTGAAAAGATAGTTATTTCGTAGTTCATTCGAATGTTGAGTTTACTTAACCTCAATCCCTGGCATCATTTTAATTTAACAAAGTAAAGATTGAATTTTCGAGGTGTCTACTCACTTAAAGGGTAATTTCGCCAGTTCGTTGCCGTATTCGTCCACTAAATATGACTCCCGTACACTAGCCGCCGCTCCTGTGACCCGTAGTTTCAGCATATCTGAAGAAAATTGAAATTGGTCAAGTGCGAGTAGGGTTTGCGTACTGATGGCACAGAACACTAAATAGCACCAGAAGCTCCACTCCGCACGATCATTTAAAGAAATAGCGACTCTAGCGCTGACACAAAAAATGCAATTCAGTTCGCAATAGCGCCTGGCCTCGCCCTCAAAATCGACACGAAACAAACGCAATGTTGTGGTCTCTTTCTGTCGCCTAACTTTATCTCTTACGACTTACTAGGGCTGCCGTTGTCAGACGGCGCGTTAAATAGACCGTACAGAACTAGCGCCGAGCGCGTGCAACTCGGCCCGCAAGCGGCAACCATCTGAAATATCGAGGTCCGGACCCGTACTTGTAGCCGGGACGGTCACGTGATAAGTGAGACTGGCCTGCTGACGGTTCCGTACTATCAAGACCTATCTATCACGTTTGTTGTATGGGAGCCCCCCTTGGATATTGATTTTATTCTATTTTTTTTAATATTTTTTGTTATAGCGGCAACAGAAATACATCATCAGTGAAAAATTTAAGGGTCTTAACTATCACGGTTCAAGAGATCATACAGCCTGATGACAGACGGAAGGTCAAACGGACGGCGAAATCTTAGTAACTTTGACGACTTTGACGACCGAATGGCGTAGCGGCAGCGAACCTGCCGTCTGCGCCGGAGGTCGTGGGTTCGATTCCCACTACTGGTAAATGTTTGTGTGATTGTGTGATGACCATGCATGTTTTCCTGTGTCTGGGTGTTTTTCAATATATTATATTTATGTATATTAGTACGTATGTATATTTATCAGTTATCTAGTACCCATAACACAAACTATCGCTTACTTTGGGGCTAGATTGCGATATGTAAAATGTCCCGTATATATTTATTTATATTTATTAAACTTAGCTTTAAGCTTAGTCGTAAACTTAGTATTAAGTCGACTTGTAGTTATCACCATATACGACTATGTGCGACAAATATCATACTAATTTATATATATATATAAATTTTAAGTTTGAGTTTGAACACTAAAACCAACAAAAATATCGAGTGTAATTTCAACTGTATAACTTTACGGTTCATGAGACACCGTGTCTAATGACCCTGGTGGCAGACGTCCAAACAGACAGACAGATAGAGGGACGGACGGACAGTCCTATTACCCTTTGAGTACGGAATCCTAACAAAAAGTTGGTTAAATTCGAATACAAAGAAACATTTTTTTTGAGAGGTCCGAGAAGATAACGCAATACGGAAGCGTAGACTCCCGTCACAGCTGTACATCCTACTGGGAGGTCACGCGTTATCGCGTGTACACGCCGTTTGACTGATAACGCGTATCAGTGTCACAGTAGCGATTCAGTAAATACGGACTCTAAGCTTTGACGTTGTTGTGTTATGAATGAGTTTTATCAGCTAAGCCCTTTATTCTGATTTTTTTACGGGTTCCGTAATTGAAATTAAGAATAATGCATTACTATGTTGTTTTGGCATTTTTTTTGGAGGAGTCAGAGAAGATAACGAACGAAAAACGGAAGCGTAGACTCCCGTAACAGCTGTTCATCCTACTGGGAGGTCACGCGTTATCGCGTGTACACGCCGTTTGACTGGTAACGCGTATCAGTGTCACAGTAGCGATTCAGTAAATACGGACTCTAAGCTTTGACGTTGTTGTGTTATGAATGAGTTTTATCAGCTAAGTTCTTTATTCTGACTTATTTACGGGTTCCGTAATTAAAATTAAGAATTATGTATTACTATGTTGTTTTGGCAATTTTTTTGGAGAAGTCAGAGAAGATAACGAACGAAAAACGGAAGCGTAGACTCCCGTCACAGCTGTACATCCTACAAGTACATCCTGCAAGTAAGTAAGTAAGTAAGTAAGTAAGACGTCCAAACAGACAGATAGACGAACGGACGGACAGTACTATTTTACCCTTTGAGTACAGTACAACCCTAGTAAAAAGTTGGTTAAATTCGAATACAAAGATAAATTTTTTTTGAGAGGTCCGAGAAGATAACGCAATACGGAAGCGTAGACTCCCGTCACAGCTGTACATCCTACTGGGAGGTCACGCGTTATAGCGTGTACACGCCGTTTGACTGATAACGCGTATCAGTGTCACAGTAGCGATTGAGTAAATACGGACTCTAAGCTTTGACGTTGTTGTGTTATGAATGAGTTTTATCACCAAGCCCTTTATTCTGATTTATTTTCGGGTTCCGTAATTAAAATTAAGAATAATGCATTTTTGTTTTCCCATATAAATTATTTCTAACAGGGCTATGACAAATATTTAAATTTTAAATACGTCCTATTCACCCACTGAATGTACATAAATTATCATAAAAATCGGTCAAGCCGTTTCGGCGGCGTTTTGTTACATGCACATTGACACGAGAATTTTATTAGATTTACTTATTCGATTCGATATAATAAAGAGTTTTACTCTAATTCTAAAAGAGTCATTGAAAAAATTAAAATGAAAAATGAAATATTTTATATAACAAAGGTTTTTATTAAAAACTAGCTGACCCGGCAAACGTTGTTTTGTCATATAATTTTTTCCCACTTAGGGACATAAAAAATAGATAACAACCTGCTCCCAGACCTAGAGCATACACTGAAAATTTCATAACAACCGGTCCAGCCGTTTCGGAGGAGTTTGGTGACAAAGAAAAGCTTGAGAATTTTATATAATATTAGATGAAAATCTGAAGTTTTTATAACTATTGCATACGGAACGCTAACTGAGATACGTCAATTTGTATATAAATAATATACATACGATAATAACATGTAATTTCATTTTAATTGATAACAGATGACGATACATGAACAACTACATTTAAACTGAGTTAGTTTGTTGTTAGACGTCGATTAAACGTCAAGTGTTTCGCGCCAAAACTAGTCCGCCATTTTTTTTTGTGATTGTGCAAAACAACGCTGATTAGTGTGTGTAAAAAATCACATCCTTTGTCTATGATTTGGATTTTGGATACCAGGGCCCTATTCATCAAAAGTTACAAGCCTTGTATTACAAGCGATTCTCTATGATTCTCTTGTAAATTTACAAGCGAATCGCTTGTAATACAAGGCTTGTAACTTTTGATGAATAGGGCCCAGGAGGATGGTTAATTATTATTTAGTGTTTTTGGTTTAGGTTTATGTCACAGCAATTTTAATTAACTACTCTATCTAAATTAAAAAGAAGATATCGAAGAATAAATATTTTGATCCAAAAATTAAAATAACAGTTATTAATTAAACGCTAAATTATCTAGGTATACCAAAAAAAATGTTTGTATCAAAATGTTTTTAGTGTTCAAGGAAAAATAAAAAAGTTTTAAGACCCCTTTGAACGATTCGGTGTCGTTTCAAAGATATTTTTCCCCCAAAAAAGAACACAATAGTTCACTTAATTATTGAGAAACTAAAGTTCACTTAGTAAGTACTTAATTACATAGATAATAGATTATTATCAATGATTACCTAGGTATACTTATAAATATAAATACTAAATTATAATGATGAAATTAAAATAGATGCTTACAAATAATATCATCTATGCAATACAATCATGTTCAAAGTCCAATTAACATAATATAGGTAGGTTTTGTTATCATAAATTTTTTTAGTTAATGTATTAGGTATATGTACAATGTACATATATTTTTTCCCATAACAAAGCTTTCCAAGGTCAATTAAGTACACGATAGATAGGTAATTTATTTTTCTACAACAGTACAAAAAAATATACTCCTCGTACCTAAAAACTATGGCGTCAATGTCTTCGAGAGACGAAATTAGCGATTATGTAAACTTTAAAGAGGTGTTCATAAAAAAAAGAAGAGTTATCTTAATCTTAATATATATAAATCTCGTGTCACGATGTTTGTCCGCGATGGACTCCTAAACTACTGAACCGATTTAGTTCAAACTTCGTGAATATCTGTCATTTGGTCCAACTTGAGAGATAGGATAGTTTAAATCTCAAATTATAGTCGCAACTCGCAATTTTAATTTATTAATATAACAAAAACTTTAGCCACAGCAACGCGTGGCCGGGTCAGCTAGTATAGCTATAAATTCTATGGTGCCTGTAAGGAAAACGTTCGACATTTAAACGTTTTTCCCATAACAAAGCTTTCCAAGGTCAATTAAATAAACGATAGATAATTTATTTTTCGACAACAGTACTCCTTGTACCTAAAAACTATGGCGTCAATGTCTTCGAGAGACGAGATTAGAGATTATGCTAACTTTCAAGAGGTGTTCATAAAAAAAAAGAAAAGTTATATAGCTATGAACTCTATGGTGTCAGTTAGGAAAACGTTCGACATTTAAACGTGCAACCGGGTCTCGTGTGAACCTTGCAACGTGTGTGTCCTTGACCTACACAGGGTGCGACGCCATTTTACCAAGATGGCCGACACCTGTCACCGATGAATCGAAAGGTTATAATATATTTGTTTATGATTTGTTTTTTTTTTGCATGCTTTTGTGATTTGATTTAATTTATCGCATTTATTTATCGTGTTATTCGTGTTTTGTGAATTATGTCGTGACTAAGTCGGTTTGTTTATCAAGAGTTTTTGCAGCAAAAAAAGCCCAAGTACATTTTTGCATAGTCGTCTATAATAGGTACCTAATATATTATATAATATTAGAATGAGAGTTTGTTTTTCCTTTATTCACGCTACAATGACACAAATGTAAATTGTCAAATTGTGAAGTTTTCATCTTAGTTTTTTGTTCTCGACGTTACGAATCCGGATTCTAGCATTTTTGAGAATGAAAATAAAGCCTGAAAAACTAGATATTTCTTCAATATTATAGTCGCGGCCTTTTTTCAGCGAAATATCTTTTATGTTATATTTCGCTGAAAAACTATATTCTATATAAGTAATTACTATATTCCAATGACTGGTCAAATGGCAAGAAATATAACGTGATTAGACATCAAAGTGACTGTAAAATTCTCATGCGCAGTGGAACCGACTATAATTCTCTTTTTCCCACTCCTGTGGACGGAGTACTCAGTGTGATAAGTGCACTGACCTTCAGAGAGTACGGTCAGCAAATATTAACCCAATGATTTAATTGGTTGAGACTTGCGTAATTTTTAACCGATTTAAAAAAAAAAGGAGGTTCTGTATTCGACCCGTATGTTTGTATGTATGTTTGTATGTATGTATGTATGTATGTATGTATGTATGTATGTTTGTCCGCGATTATTTCGCGTTTGGTTGAACCGATTTTGATGCGGTTTTCGGGAAAGTGTTTGTTACATTCTGGAGAAGGTTTTAGTATATTAACCGACTTAAAAAAACAAGAGGTTCTTAGTTTGATAGATATATTTGTATTTAAGTTTGTTCGCGATTATTTCGAGTTCGGCGAAACCGATTTTGATGATTCTTTTTTCAATAGGTAGGCCATACATCACAGGTAGACTCATTTCAATTTGGTTGAGATCTAATGAATATCTTCGGAGATGGAGAGCGGAACTCCTCAACGGAAAATCGCTTGCGATCGGTATAATTAGTTTACAGTGTAGATTTTAACAGACTTCAAAAGAGATAGTGATTCTCAAGTTGACTAAAAAATATGTTTTTAATTGACCGACTTCAAAAAAAGAGGTTCTCTCTTTAACCCCTATATTGGTATTTAGGTTTGTCCGTGATTATCTCACGTTTGGCTGGACCGATCTATTTGATCTATCGCGAAACAACATTCCTCGTCATTAGGCATACAGCATATTAGAATATATAATAGTAGATACGTCAAAGTCAGTATTACATATTAAGATAGGATATGTTTTTAGTGGTAAGAATAATTATCACTAAAAAACCTATCACTAGAATAAATTGATAAGGTAGTATTAATTAGCCCAAAACCTACTTATCACTAAAAAGTATGAAATAAAAAAAAAATAAAAAAAATCCCATTTAAAACACATGATAATCCTTTCTTTTTTAAAAAAAGGGAACCGCCTTCAAAAAACCAACCCACTGAAAAGCAAAAAAATAATTTTCTAATAAATCTGGGTTTACTTACCTACCTACTTAGTTTATGAAGTCGGTGCCAAATCAAAATTCGCAATTCATTTTGAGTATGGCTAATGGCACCGACTTCAAAAACTAAGTAGGTAGGTAAGTAAACCCAGATTTATTAGAAAATTATTTTTTTGCTTTTCGGTGGGTTGGTTTTTTGAAGGCGGTTCCCTTTTTTTAAAAAAGAAAGAATTATCATGTGTTTTAAATGGGATTTTTTTTATTATTATTTTTTATTTCATACTTTTTTTTGCGTGTCTGTTTTAGCATTTCGCATATCAAACTAGATTTTAGATAGCTTTTTATTTAAATTAACTTATAATACATGTAAATAACTTGATTTACGTTTTTTTGTCACACTCGGCGATTGTCATGAAAAATGTTGTGTGTTTCACAGCTTTTAGGGTTCCGTACCCAAAGAGGAGTCTATTAGACTCCTCCTGTTCGTCCGTCTGTCTGTCTTTCACCAGGCTGTATCTTATGAACCGTGATAGTTAGACAGTTGAAATCTTCGAAGATGACGTATTTCTGTTGCCGCTATAACAACAAATACTGAAAAACAGAATGAAATAGAAATTTAAGAAAAAAAAATTTGTGCTCGTTTTTGTAGATTACAGCTGTTATTATAATATGTTAATTTTATCCAAATCAGTGACTATAATTTCGAAACACATATAGACGGCTTTTTTATCAGCTCTGTTTATTTATACATCAATTAGTATAAGGTGAATGAACTTATGATGTTTTAACTATACAAATTATAATACCACATATAAATAAATCCCGATTTTTTATGGTTCATGCTAAAACATCCGTCCCGAGTGATTGATATTTCGATCCACGTATATTCGATCCACGATATTTCGATTCCCTCCCTGTCAAACTCCATAAGAATCGAATTAAACATAAGCGATTTTGACAGAGTGGGGCGCGTCTTCGTGATTCGAATTCGCGATATGTTAATATGGTTTAATTAAAAAAAATTGAGCCTGGGACTGAGATTTCTTCACTATTGAAGTGTATACGTATGGCACATTCACCTCCTGGAACGGTGGCAGATAATTTGACAACACCTTATATATGTATAAGCACCCACCTCTCGGTAGTATCTGCACGTGGAAGTGCAGCGCGGTCCTCGCGGTGACGCTCAAGGCGTAGTCACAGCTATCACAGCGCACGCTCAGGTGCCACATGCCCACCAGGGCTGACGTGTCCACCTCGGGGGCAGCTGCTGGCAGCACTGATAGCCTGGAAATACTCCATCATCATATCTTCAACCATTGACACAGAACACTAAATAGTACCAGAAGGTTCACTCCGCACGAAAATTTAAAGAAATAGCGACTCTAGCGCTGACACAAAAAGTGCATTTCAGTTCGCAATAGCGCCTGGCCCCGCCCTCAAAATCGACACGCAACAAACGCAACGTTGTGGTCTCTTTCTATCGCCTAACTTTATCTCTTACGACGTACTAGGGCTGCCTTAGTCAGGCGGCGCGTAAAATAGACCGTACAGAACTAGCGCGTACAACTCGGCCCGCGAGCGGCAACCATCTGAAATATGGTAGTCCGAAACTCTACTTGTAGCCGGGACGGTCACGTGATAAGTGAGACTGGCCTGCCATTGATAAGTCCCACTTAGGGTACTGGTCTACTAGAATAGCCATAGTGGTCCAAGTAAGGGTTGGGAATGAACGAGTTATCTTTTAAAAAAGTGCGAGTTGGGCTCGCGCACTGAAGGTTCCGTACCCTAAAACCAATCCAACCAAAACACCTCAAATTAAAAAAAAAAACCTAGCCAAAAATCTTGTTTGTTGTTCGGAAATTTCAATAATATTCAATTTTTTAGTACTTGCTGTTATAGCGGCAACAGAAATTCATCGTCTGTGAAACTTTCGGCTGTCTAAATATCACGGTTCAAGAGATACAGCCTGGTGACAGACAGACGGACGGACGGACGGCGAAGTTTCAGTAATAGGGTTGCGTTTTTTACCCTTTGGGTGCGGAACTTTAATGTGGGATGAAGTTCTTACGTGTCGATGTCCAGGACAGCTCCCGGGAAGACCAGGAACACGTCTCTTGGTGCCCGGCTGTTGGTCCGGGACGCCCGCGAGAACTGCGCTACTGACGTCTCGTTGTACAGGTCCACTTGTGGGGCTGTGGGCAAAACAGTGCTTAATATAATATTGAATGGAAGCAGGCGTTATTTTGCGGAAACCCATAAAGCCTCCCCCACACAGGCGCGTTATTATCGCGCGATAATATCTCAAGCGTTATTGAGAAATCTGTTTTCAGTACATTTTGTAAGGATGGTCATGTAGTTACACACTGCTGCGATAATAACGACCGATAATAACGCGGGACGCTGCGTCCGTCTGCGCGTTATTATCGAGCGCAGTTGTATGCAAGGAATCGGGACGCATTATCGCAATAACGCTTGCGATAATAATGCGCCTGTGGGGGGAGGCTTAATTAGTAGGAAAGACTAATTTTCTTGACTTCCCAATGCGATGCTGACTTCACAATGCGATATCGTAGTCTCTTCTACGATTTTGCATTGTGAAGTCAACATCTCCTGAGGATGTCCCGGTGTCGGGACGAAACGTACGTTTAAGAAAGTGTTGGAAAATTGTGTGTGGTGTTTCACGTGGGCAGTGTTCCTGCATATTGGACCATACAGATTCTGTTCAAGAAGCGAATTATAGCAAAAAAAAAAAGTCTTTCCTACTAATATTGAATGGAAACAAGCGTTACTTTGCGAATATCCTTAATTAGCAGGACAAATAAACGAAATCAACGACTCGGCCCGCAAAATTCAAAATTTTCGTGGTTCTTTACAATTTGACGCTAGTTAGACGTAAAAGGCTTATGACGGTCAATTTGCGGGAATAGCAGCATCATCTTTACATGTTTATATTAAAATCTTTGCTTAAAAATGTCTATCCTAGTAAATTAGTCCGCGTATCGAGTTTTAAGTGACGCAAATCTCGCACTAATATCTTTACCTCGACACTTTCAAGCAGAGATTTTTATATAAACACGTTAGACCATACTCCAATTCCCGCAATTAGACGACCGAATGGCGTAGTGGTAGCGTCTGCGCCGGAGGTCGTGGGTTCGATTCCGACTACTGGTAAATGTTTGTGTGATGAGCATAATTGTTTCCCAGTGTCTAGTACCCATAACACAAGCTATCGCTTACTTTGGGGCGTGATTGCGATGTGTAAAATGTCTCGTATATATTTAGTTATTTATTAAAAAAAAAACTTGACTGCCATAAGCCTATTATGTCTTATTAGCCTAAAAATCGCGAAAGACCACAAAAAAAACTGAATTTTGCGGGCACACCCGTGGCATGCCCCTTAAACTGTTTTGCTATAATCCGCTACTTGAGAAGAATCTGTATAGTCTTTCACACACGATTCTTCCAACATTTTCTTTGACGCACGTTTCGTCCTGACACCGATCGATTCTCAGGAAATCTTGACTTCCCAATGCGAAGTCTCGAAGAAAGTATTATAAGAATTGTGTGTGTGTTTCATGTGGGCGATGTTCCTGCATATTGCCCCTTCCAGATTCTTTTCAAATAGCGGATTATAGGAGAACAATTTAATCTGTCCTTATAGTGCTTAATAATACAAAAGTCTAACTAATGTCTGATTTTGTCAAAAGTCGGTTTGGCTCTAACTTAATTACATGCAAAATTAGTCATGAATTTTCGTTTTTCACAATTACTGAGTCATTATCAGAATTATTAATTATTTTTTCCGGATTAAAGCAGCCTGTCACAACCGATAAGAAACCTGAGGATATGGAAATCCGAACGACTTACATAAACCTTTTTTTTGTACAGGCAAACAGGACATCTGTCAAAATTCTAAAGGTGGCTGCTGAGTGAACTACATCTTGGCCTTAGTGCTGGTGACATGAAAATTTGAACATTATTTTGACAACCCTCATATTATTATCTTGTGGACTGTACATACCTACTACATATTATACGTTGAGTATCATTTAATAGATCTCATTAAATCAACGCGTCTGTCCGTACCTCCGGACATAGTTGATTGAGATAATCATTCGTAAAACGCTTGAGCGCAGCCTCGCTGTCATCATTATAATGATTGGGATTTGCGTCGCTTTGAGTGGTTAGTACAGGTTTTGTACGAATTTCGAGTCGACTCGTATCGCACAAACGAATCGAATTCCTCCATACATTTACAGATGGCAGCAGCAGCGTGGTCTTCTCCGGCGGGTGTGATTCCCTCCGGGGGGTACGGGCCTCGAGGCAAACCTCCTTATTCCTTACCCCGGGCGATGTGTCGCGGGGGCGCTGCACGCCCTCGGTGTTGATCTTTAAGCCCCCTGGTTAGGGAGCTAAGGCTCCGCCATCTTGGCTTTGGGCCTAGGGGTCAGGTTGTGTCATTGGTCCTGTCCAGAGATGATCCTCGCGTCGTCTTCCTCGTCTCCATCACTACCCGTAAAATGCCGGGAAGGGGACGGGAACCGGGTAACCGAAATGCCGGGTAGGAGCTCGCGAGGTAGGGGACACCCTTGCGGTGGTCGGTCGAATGTAGGGGCAATCCCGTGGAGGTGTGCACACGGCCCGTTATCCGCGCGAGCGAACAGGCGTTGCGCGAGAGTACGGATCTATTGAGAACCGCATACCAGCGACTATACATAGATGGCGCTGGCTGTAAATGTATGAGGGAATTCGAATCGTTTATAGAATGCGAGACGACTCGAAATTCGTACAAAAATTTGTACTAACCCCTCCGATCGCTGGCCGTGGGCTAATTGGGACTCGTATTGTTCGTGTGTCACATTATGACATGACAAGTAAATTGACATGGGAAGTCATCAAGTGGTGGGATTTCGTTGACACATACTCGTAATATTATGATGTTTTTCTCAAACATGCTTGGGAATTTGAACGTTATTTTGCCTTACCGGCCAAGCAGCGGCCAAAAGTATTTGTATGAAAAACCATATCTACCGTGGTATAGCGTCCAAATAAAATACATAGTAGACTCATATCTGTCTCGTAATTTAAAAATTTCAACGCTCCTTTTCTCCGAAACATGGCAACTAAGGACATAACTTATTAAAGGTTTTGTATAGAACGGGCTTGCAAATAGAAAACTGTTTATTGATAACGTACACTCAACCCCTCAAAAGAATTCTTTACCCCACGCAAACGGTGTGACCCTATAACTCTTCTTTTACACTCAAGTTCGTACTTAGCTGCAATCTCACCTGATGGTAGGTGACGATGCAGCCGAAGATGTTATCGTACTAACTTGGAAAGAGTAAGCAACCCCGAAAGTTTTTGACACAGCATCGCGCTGGAATGAAAAATAACTTGGCGGTGCGTCTTGACTGGTACGATAGGGCAGACCAGATCCGAGCCAAATTAGAAACTATAAAAATTTAAAGTGACCTGTGGCGGGAATCAAACCCGCGACTTCCCACTCAGAGACGAGCTCGCGCCACTGCATCAAAAAATGAAACTTAAGTCTTCGTGTGTAGTGAATCGGTTTAAACTTTTACCGCCTAACAAATAATTAATGTGGAATAGAGACTTAACATCATTTGGCTTAACAGTCCTAGAAATGTGATTAACTGATCACTCACCGTCATCATAGATGTGATATGTGATCACTCACCGTCACTGGGCGGGTACAGCACCGCATGCTCCACGTCACCGTCGATGAATATTCTCAGGACCGTGAGCCCGTTCTCCACGGGAATGCCCAGGGTCAGGCCTTCTGCACGTCCGTGCCTCACCAGAGGCTTGACAGACCTACGAACGTGAGGTGTGATCACTCACCGTCACTGGGCTGGTACAGCACCGCATGCTCCACGTCTCCGTCGATGAATATTCTCAGGACCGTGAGTCCGTTCTCCACGGGAATGCCCAGAGTCATAGCTTCTCCACGTCTGCGCCTCACCAGAGGATTGAAATTCTTACGAACGTGAGATGTGATCACTCACCGTCACTGGGCGGGTACAGCACCGCATGCTCCACGTCTCCGTCGATGAATATTCTCAGGACCGTGAGCCCGTTCTCCACGGGAATGCCCAGAGTCATAGCTTCTCCACGTCTGCGCCTCACCAGAGGATTGAGAGTCCTACAAACGTGAGGTGTGATCACTCGCCGTCACTGGGCGGGTACAGCACCGCATGCTCCACGTCTCCGTCGATGAATATTCTCAGGACCGTGAGCCCGTTCTCCACGGGAATGCCCAGCTAGGGTCAAGGCTTCTCCACGTCCGCGCCTCACCAGAGGCTTGACAGTCCTACAAACGTGAGGTGTGATCACTCACCGTCACTGGGCGGGTACAGCACCGCATGCTCCACGTCTCCGTCGATGAATATTCTCAGGACCGTGAGCCCGTTCTCCACGGGAATGCCCAGAGTCATAGCTTCTCCACGTCTGCGCCTCACCAGAGGATTGAAATTCTTACGAACGTGAGATGTGATCACTCGCCGTCACTGGGCGGGTACAGCACCGCATGCTCCACGTCTCCGTCGATGAATATTCTCAGGACCGTGAGTCCTTTCTCCACGGGAATGCCCAGGGTCAGGGCTTCTCCACGTACGCGCCTCACCAAAGGTTTGAAAGTCCTACGAACGTGAGATGTGATCACTCACCGTCACTGGGCGGGTACAGCACCGCATGCTCGACGTCTCCGTCGATGAATATTCTCAGGACCGTGAGCCCGTTCTCCACGGGAATGCCCAGGGTCAAGGGCTCTCCACGTCCGCGCCTCACCAGCAGGGTCTGTGGGTTAAGAGGATTTACTGAATTTATTTTTGTCTTCCTCACTCTCACGGATACGTTGGTAGGTGCGACATGCAGCGTCGCGGAAGAATACAACAGAAGAACGACCTTTTACCTAATTTATACCAGAATCTATGCTTCGTCGTTTCAGCCGATGGACGTCCACTGATGGACATAGGCCTCCTGAAATGACTGAAAAACATCACGATCTTGCGCGGCCTGGCGCCAGCGACTCCCCGCGACTTTCTTTATGTCATCCATCCACCTGGTTGGGGGTTTGCTGACTTTGCGGTTCCCAGTGCGTGGCCGCCATTCCAGCACCTTGGGTCCCCAACGACCATCGGTCCTATGAGCTATTTGCCCCGCTCATTGCCACTTCAGTTTTGCGACACGTTGAGCTATGTCAGTCACTTTAGTTCTTTTACGGATCTCCTTATTTCTGATTCGATCGTGCAAAGATACTCCGAAAATCTCTCTATCGCTCCCTGAGTGACCCTGAGCCTTCTTATGACTATGAGGCCCATAGTCAGCGACCATATTTCATGTATCGAGTATTTATTTATTTGGGTATCAAAAATATTTAACTTAAAAGTCTTACGACTGTAAGTATATTATATTAATATTTTACTCGGTAGATATTTTTATTATTTCAGAGATGACGAAAATCGCGAACAGTTGAGTATTTATTTTATTTTAGTGACGGATAAAAAGTGTATTATTGAATACAATCACTTGAGATTTTTTTCCCTTACTTGTTCAAGTGAGTGGTATTCGAGTTGGAAAAAATCCAGTAAAGGTGTTATTGTAATTAATGGGATTGCCCAATATAGGATAGGATTTCCCCAAAAAGTTTAAAAATATATTGACTATTTTGTTTATAATTGGGAATACCACAGATTATTTATTTATCCTCTTACGTTCATAATTGAAGGATCTTTGTGACGATAAAAAATTAAACTTTTAAAGTTTAATCGATAAATGAGCTCGCGAAAATTAGCTGTTTCTATCGGCATAATGGTTACTCTTTTTTGGGGAGTCCGCCCTGGCATCGAACCCACGACCTCCGACGCAGACGGCAGGTTCGCTACCGCTACGGCATTCGGTAGGGTAGGTTTACAATCTAAAATGAGCTGATCCCGATAAGATTTATTGGATACTTGGACTTACGTCAAAAACATCCTCCTCCGGATGGTTATCTATCCTGGCGCGCCGGGCCTGTGGCTGGTCTCCTGGGCCTTCTGGGATTTGCGCAGGTGTTAGAGGCTCCCACTCCTGAAGCTCGGCCTCGGAAGCTAGGTTGCTCGACCCATCTGCGTCCTGAAACAGATTTAGCCAATTTACCAATGTTTTACGTAGCCTTATTATAGATAGTTCAATCCACGATGACGCGCCTCACTCCTTGACAATCACTTAGTGTTTCATGCGATTCTGCAGGAGTAAGCAGTACAGCAAAAAGTGTTTGGGAAGGAGTGGGGCGCATCTAAGTCGATTGAACAACCTACAATTTTAATCGGATAATCTTTAATCTGCTCTTACGGTTTGTTAATGTCACCCAGGTGAAACGATGGCAAATAATTAATCTAAAGGCTACTTACAGTAATAGTCAAGGAGTATGGCAGTACTTCTCCCTCGGTATGTGAGGACACGTTCCTCAGGTCCTGAAGCGCCAGCTCAGACTCCAGAGATGGGTGGTTTGGGTCCGTCCATATTGTGTATACCTGGAAAAGTATAGACATTAGCTTATGCATACAGATGGTAGGCCTTGGACTATATGAAGTCAGCTCTGGTAAATACCACCACAGTGTCAGATATTCTGTCTCGAACTAGTAATGCAGTCTATCTATCTACTGTGTTTTATGCCCGTAGATGTATCTCTAAACATCCGGAGAATTCCTTGTTATTCTTTGCTATAAAAATGCATCTACTGTGTCTATGTTATAAAGTCGACATCAAGTTAGCATGCACAGAACTTTCTTCCTAATAGAATGACGTAATGATTCTAGTTGAGCAAACCATGGATAGATAGGATATTGAGACCACTGCCGTTAACCACTCTCTTAGGACTTGACTCACCCGGAGTCAATTCCTAAGACAATACAAGTTTATTATTTGATATTGCACTGACCTACAGTTTGATCCCTTCTTCACCTTCTTTTCTTACCTTCAATATCTTTTCCACCAGCTGTCTCAATTACCACTGCCGTTAAACATTTCTTATCTTAGGACTTGACTCACCCGGAGTCAATTCCTAAGACAATACAGGTTTGTGATATTGCGATGGCCTTCAGATTGATCCCTTCTTCGGCTTCATTTCTTACCTTCAACCTCTTCTCCACCAGCGCCCTCAACGCCAGCGGCAGTCTCTGAGGGTCTCCCGCGCCCTTGTCTGTGACCACGAATAGTGCGCTGTCGTAGGGCACCAGTTTGGCCGCGGAAGCTAGGGCGCGCATCGTTCCGTCGTTTGTTGAATCCGAGTACACACCCTGGAAAAAAGAAAAGATATGTAGAGCTCTGCTATAGGTTCAATCCACCAAGACGCGACAAGATATGTAGAGCTCTGCTATAGGTTCAATCCACCAAGACGCGACAAGATATGTAGAGCTCTGCTATAGGTTCAATCCACCAAGACGCGACAAGATATGTAGAGCTCTGCTATAGGTTCAATCCACCAAGACGCGACAAGATATGTAGAGCTCTGCTATAGGTTCAATCCACAAAGACGCGACAAGATATGTAGAGCTCTGCTAAAAGTTCAATCCACGTAGACGCGACTAAATATGTAGAGCTCTGCTAAAAGTTCAATCCACGAAGACGCGACTAGATATGTAGAGCTCTGCTAAAAGTTCAATCCACGAAGACGCGACTAGATTTGTAGAGCTCTGCTAAAAGTTCAATCCACGAAGACGCGACAAACTCCTTCACAATCGCTTATGTTTCATGCGATTCGTAAGAAGTTAGGAATTGTACTACTAGATGGTAACCATCAGGGCCTGGCCCTAAGAAGAATACGAATAAAACGTATGAAAGTTTGTTTTTAATTTTTTTTTATTGAAATGATTACAGGTTTGAATTTAATTCCATTTCCATTCTATCTAATGGATAGCAATGACATAATATAAATAAATAAAATAAAATATAGCTAGAGCTCAGGGAATGAATGACTCCGCAAGGAGAGTCCTGCGACTACAACCTGAAAAACTTATTTACAGGCCGTATAAGTATATAAATCGAAATGCGGTGTATGACCTTACGTATTATGATTGTCACAATACTCAATAATGTGAGTCTTTTACTTATAAAAGACGGATCAAACCGTGACTTATGACAGCACGTGGGGACAATAGACAAAAACAGATGCCACAAGATTGTATACGACGATTAGTTACAGTCGAATGCCAAAACGTTATTAATTTTGCATTGAATTTTGATTTCATTTACCGTACGCTTTTTGGTTTACCTATTGGTAAAGTTCGGCAAAGAAGAGAGAAAAAATGCATACAAATTTTTTAACACATTTGCTCAAATAGTGGACTTTTCCATGTATGTTTAGCGTGCGCAAAGTTCTTCTTTTCCGCACTAGTACTTTTTGTTTTCCTTCTGCATGGAGGTTTTAATCAAAAAGTTTGTACTAAATGACTATTTTATAGCGTAAACACTATTAACAATTTAATTAAAGGACGTAACTTTTTAAATTGTTAAATCTGAAATAAAAATATAATTTTTACCCACGACGGAACGGAGGACGGGTATATGCGTTTAGGGTGAGAGACCGTTTGTACATTACTCTATTAAAAAGATTTTATGTTTGTTTGTATGTTAAATTGTTCACAAAAACCAATAATGCAAAAATATTTTTGTTTGTTTGTTTGTTTGTTTGTTTGTGTGTTCGTTTGTGCACATCGATATTCCCATTTATTTCAAAAATGGCTTGACCGATTTAGATGCAGTTTTCTGTAAAATGTTTGGTGTTCAGCGGCAATGGTTCTTAGATAGTTGTTACGAACATCGATCACCAGGGGGCGCCATAAAATACATTTATATTGCAAACGAATGTTCCCATTTATTTCAAAAACGGCTTGACCGATTTAGATGCAGTTTCCTGTATAATGTTTGGTATTCATTGGCGATGGTTCTTTGATAGTAGCTACGAACATCGATTACCAGGGGGCGCCATAAAAAACATTTACAGTGCAAACGAATGTTCTCAATTATTACAAAAAGGACTGAACCGATTTGGATACAGTATTGTATAAAATATTAGTGAGTCATTGGCAATGGTACGTAGATAATTGTTCTTGTGATTGAACAGCAGGGGGCGCCACAATAAACGTCTCTTTATTACTTGGAAGGGATGATGCCTTCAAACGCTGCTAGAGGAGCTAATGGCTAGTTTGAAGATTAATTTTCATTTTTTAATAATAATATAATTTAAAATATATTAATCGAAAAACTATAAAACAAGTGGAAAATTAAAAAATTTTAAAACACCCACGACTTTTGCAGACTTGTAATTGAAAAAGGATTAAATAATTTTTTTGAAACTCCCGGACTAAAGGAAAGTAAGAACTAAGAACCTATCAGTATAATTACAAATCCAAGAAAATCCGTCGGAGCAAAACAAACTCGTAAAGAAATTACATACTTTCCGCACTTATATTGAAACTGAATTTATTTTTGTCCTCACTCTTACGAACACGTACGTTGGTGGGTGCGACATGCAGCGTTGTGGAAGAATATGACGGATAAACGACGCTTTACCTAATTACTAAAAAACTAAGCCAGTTACCAAAAATCCGTTCTGAGTGTTTTTTGGATATTTTTATTATCGACACATTAAAACAAAAATTACAATTATATCCATTGTGGTTTCCGATAAAAATGAGAGAAAATGGAAATTTTAGAGCAACTGTTGGGAGAGAACTTTCTATCGAGAACATTTTATCCAATCGTGTTACTGCTTCACAGCGATTTTAGACTGACCCAAAATACATGACGTTTAAATTTGAAAGTAATTTTCCTTATAGTTTTTAAACTGCAGGGCATAAAAATCGACCGCTTACACTTTAAATCATGTTATTTGTACGGAGTGTCAGGTGGTTTAAGTTAGGAGTAACTTAAGTACGTAACTTACTTGATACTTGACAAAGTAATTTTCTTTATAGTTTTTAAACTGCAGGGCACTAAAATCGACCGTTTACGCCTTTAAATCTTGTAATTTGTACTTGTGTCCTGTGGCACCTGGTTTTTTTTTTTATTCTATACAAGTTAGTACTTGACTGCAATCTCACCTGATGGTAAGTGATGATGCAGTCTTAGATGGTATCGTACTAACTTGGAAGGATAAGTAAATTTACCCCAACGGTTTCTACACAGCATCGCACCGGAACGCTAAATCGCTTGGCCGAAGCCTCCCACCAGACCAGACCTGGGTCAATTTAGAAATTATAAAATCCCAAAGTGGCCCGTGATTCCCACAATCGAACCCGCGACCTCCCATTCGAATCCGAGCGCGCCGCCACTGCGTCAAATGGTTCAAGTTAGGAGTAACTTAAGCACGTAACTTACTTGATACTTGAGCAGTAACTTCGCCAGCGCGTCAGCGACGGCCCGCTCGCTGCTGCCGCTCGCTGACGGCTGCAGGTTGTGACGCGACCTCCAGTTGACACCTGTCAAATTAATTATCTTATTAACTTTGACACCTGCCAAATAAATCATCTATGAAATAGTACCTACCCATAACACAAGCTATCGCTTACTTTGGGGCTAGATTGCGATGTAAAAGAAAAATGATAATGTTTTTTAACCCACAATGAAACCGGGACGTCACCTGTTGTCCGTAGACAAAAAATAACCTGTCAAGTGCGAGTCGGACTCGCGCACTGAGGGTTCCGTACTTCAACCGGAGGAATAAAACCATAAAAACCACTTTTCTTATCGAACCGCAAAACTAACTTTGTTTTAGAGGTTTTATTGTAAATATCAAAAAACTACTTATTAGATCTCGTTCAAACCAATTTTCGGTGGAAGTTTGCATGGTAATGTACATCATATATTTTTTTTAGTTTTATCATACTCTTATTTTAGAAGTTACAGGGGGGGGGACACACACATTTTACCACTTTGGAAGTGTCTCTCGCGCAAGCTATTCATTTTAGAAAAAAATGATATTAAAAACCTTAGTATCATTTTTGAAGACCTATCCATAGATACCCCACACATATGGGTTTGATGAAAAAAAATTTTTTGAGTTTCAGTTCTAAGTATGGGGCACCCCCAAAATTTATTACTTTTTTAAAAATTTTGTGTGAAAACCTTAATGCGGTTCACAGAATACATCTACTTACCAAGTTTCAACAGTATAGCTCTTATAGTTTCGGAAAAAAGTAGCTGTGACATACGGACGGACAGACGGACAGACGGACAGACGGACAGACGGACAGACGGACAGACGGACAGACAGACATGACGAATTTATAAGGGTTCCGTTTTTTGCCATTCGGCTACGGAACCCTAAAAATGGTCAAGCGTCAGTCAGGCTCGCGCACTTAGGGCTCCGTACCAAGACCAATCCAACCAAAATACCTCAAATTAATAAAAAAATATAACCAAAAAATCACATTTGTTATATGGGAGACCATAAATATTTATTTTATTCTATTTAATTATGATAGATTTTATCGCTTTGACAGAGAAATACATCATGTGTGAAAATTTCAAGTGTCCAACTGGCACGGTTCAAGAGATTCAGCCTGGTGACAGATGGTCGGACGGACGGACGGTGAAGTCTTAGTAATAGGGCACGTTTTTACCCTTCGGGTACGGAACCCTAAAAATTCATAAAAATGGTTCAAGCCGTTTCGGAGCAGTTTGATTACAAACACTGGAAGATTGGATATAGGGCATGCACCCGGGATTTCCCGGTTCTTAAAATCCCGGGTAATCCCGCGATTTTGAAGGTGTTAAAAGAACCGGTTCTGAATATGACTTCCCGGTTCTCCCGGTTCTTTAAAAAAATCCAATTATTACGTATTTGTCATTTGGAGTCGGTTTTTTAGAAATAATTTTCTATTTCATGTTTACTACAAATCGTAATAGCCCCTTTTGTAGGAATATTAAAAATAATGCTTTTAATTAAAATTTTAAAACTTTTTTACCAAGAACCGGGAAATCCCGGGTACCCGGTTCTGAGCTCGGTGCAGAACCGGGAATTCAAAATTAAGAACCGGAACCGGTTCTGCATGCCCTAATTGGATATACATATATAGTTTCAAAAATCAATTTAATAATTCAATGTTTTGAATTGAGCGATTTACCCTATTACCTACATTCTAGCGAAGCTTTTATCACAAAAATACACTAAACATCTAATATAATGCTCGCAATAATAATATCGATTTCCGAAACAGCTCGTTCGCAATTGATATTACATTGGTCATTTCGCTAGCCAATTATAGTAAGACTTTTTGCGGAGTTTCGACGCGGGCCGGCAAATGGAGCGGAACCTTACATAACTACCCGACGTTCTCTAGCCAAGGTTAAGATACGCGGGGCCGAGATCCCGGAAGCGCCAGACTTACGACCCAAATAACGACCACGAATAGCGACTCTCCTGATGTTTCAATCCATGATGACACGCCCACTTTGTCGAACTACACATGAATCGAATGAAACATAACCGAATTTGACAGAGTTCGTCGAGTTTCGTCTTCGTGGATTGAAATATCTATAGACATGTATTTGTTAAATGAATGAAAACAAAGTTTTTCTGCTATCGCCTTTTGCTAGCAGCTAATTAGGTTTATTCTTACTTTTTCTAAGATAAAAATAACCGATTGGTTAAATCTTATCGCTATTCGAAATTCTAGTCAAATTGTTCCCGTATTATTGGGGTGACAAACGATACATTGGTTTTTGTGCTATTGTGTGATAATCCGTAATATATGGATTTTTCCGTATTTGAGGAGCCCCTCACAGTACAAGACGAATTTCCGTTTCAATTAACCTCAACATCGAAAGAGGAGATTTTGACAAACTAGTGTCA
The DNA here is from genome assembly GCA_036785405.1 of Coenonympha arcania. Lineage (NCBI taxonomy): Eukaryota > Metazoa > Arthropoda > Insecta > Lepidoptera > Nymphalidae > Coenonympha > Coenonympha arcania. Next base: position 3,347,282 of record CM072081.1, read on the forward strand.
TCTATTTTTACCAACGGTCACAACCCGTGATCCTCTTAAGCGGAGCTTCTTAAGTCTAGAAGCATTTGCTATCTTATGGGTGATGTTATTAGTCTGGCAGCCATGGGATCTTCATGTATAGGGATTTCAATCAAAACATGGTACTCCAGTTTACTAATTTAGGTAATAACTAGAGATGCGCCGAATAGTGGTTTCACCGAATAACCGAATACCGAATATTATTCGGTTTAACCTTTACCGAACCGGATATTCGGCCGAATTATTCGGTATACCATTACATTGTTTTGCCGCGTAAATGGGTTCTAAGATGTAGGCTTCCTACTGCCTTTGTATGTTTCTTAATTCTTATCTTTTATTTTATTTCTGATCTCTATCATATTTTTACCCGACTGCAAGAAGGGTTATGTTTTTCGCGCGTATCTTGTATGTATGTATGTATGTATGTATGTAAATTTCTTTATGACCACGTATCTTCCAAACGGCTGCATGGATTTTGACGTTAATGGTATCGTTAGATTCGTCTCATTAACCCAAGTGTTCTTAGATAGGTTTTTGAAAATAAAAAACAAAATGGCGGATTTTGGGCCTAAAATTGTCAGTCATTTTTAAAATAATTTTAACCAAACCTATCGAGTCGGGTATCAAAATGAAGGGAATTACAAGGAGATTACAAAAATATACATAAGTCATATGTTTTGAATTAATTTGGAATTATAAACAGTCGATCAATGCGTTCAAAATGGTAACATTTGTAGTTTTTGGTAGCGTTATTCTTGTATTGACCAAGTGTGTGTCGTACTTTATATTGTGCATTTTTACTTGGTATATCATAGCATAAATCGAAAACATAATTTAATATAATCATTAAACAATTATTTTAACATCTGTACTTTCGCTACTCGCCCTAGATGGCGCTGTGTGTACTCTAAGACGCGCTCCACTTTGTCGATCAGATTTAATCTAATGACCCTAACAAGGTAGGCTTTCTAATCTTTAGCATTTTATTTTTGAACGGCGCGGAGTAGACACTGTCTAGATATCGTTGACGAGTAGTTCGAGATTAAAGTAGCACTGGCATCCATCATCGAATTTAATTGATAAAAAAAATTAAATATTAGTTTTAAATATTTTTTTTTATTGAATTAATAAAATAATTTATTTTTCAAAAGTTTTAGATTCATAGATTTAGACGTACACAAACTACACCTATGAAATGTTACAGCTTATATATTTCCGGGATAAAATCCAGGTTTGCGTTTGACGACACTGTTTACAACTTTTACTTCTTCCAAGTGACTGACTGACTTGAACCGACATAATATAATATATAACCAAATATACCCACTTTACGTCTTTCACATTGTGTAGATAAAAGTGCTTAGGTTTCGCTCGTAAAGTGTGGCAACTAAAAAGCCTGAAATAAAATAAATAATTAAAAAAATCAAAAAACCCGACTGCAAAAATGTCAACTGAAATGCAATAACTTAAAAGACTGAAACAAGGCGGACAACGAAAACAAAATTATAATAAACTTAAAACGATGCAATTTTTACTTCATTTTAACAAACAACATTATGAGCTGATAGCTTTAGTTAAATTTTCGCATTCAATTTAAAAATAAAGCAGGCGGGACCTATTAATTTTCTTTATAATTTGCAAAAATAGGTCCCGCCTTTTATATTTTTAAATTGAATGCGAAAATTTAACTAAAGCTATCAGCTCATAATGTTGTTTGTTAAAATGAAGTAAAAATTGCATCGTTTTAAGTTTATTATAATTTTGTTTTCGTTGTCCGCCTTGTTTCAGTCTTTTAAGTTATTGCATTTCAGTTGACATTTTTGCAGTCGGGTTTTTTGATTTTTTTAATTATTTATTTTATTATAGAATCCCTTTTGTAGAGACATATATATCTCTATTATAGGTTATGTCAATTTGCCACATAAGTGTGTTCATTAAAAATTATAAATGTTGATTTGGTTTAAAAATAAATGTTGATTATATGAACTTAAATCAACTTGATATAAGTTTAAAAAAAATGTGAATTTAATTATAATAAAACATAGGTACATCTTTCATAAGAAATTTTGCCTTTTAGTTCTACACCTTGGCTAAATAGAATTGCTTGCTAAACCGAATATATTCGGCAACTAAACCGAATAATTTGGCCGAATACAAATAGTGAAAAAGATGCCGAATACGCCGAATACCGAATACCAAACGAATATTCGGCGCATCTCTAGTAATAACACAACAAATAACTAACTCTTTAACACAGCGGTTGTAATGGAGCTTTCGAGAGGCTTCGGCCGTCGCTGGCAACCACACTAACGGCAAAGACGTGCTGCTATAGTGCTAATCTGCCCTGGGCATTGGCAGGGGATAAAAATCTATTCTCCAATTTTGTCCTCTGGCAGAAGATAAAACTATTTCCCGTTTATACTCGTTTCAAATAACAATTTTATTCTCATTGTTGAATTCGAATTTAATTTCACCCTGCACCTACCGTAGATCCGGTGAAGAAAATGATTTAATCCCTTTTCAAATGATATTTTATAATAATGGGGGAATAAAATCTTTATCCCCTGCCCTTAATGGAGGCTGGAATGACTGATTGAGGGGAGAATCTGTTCCTTTGTTTTGTCCTCGGGGTATATTATATCAACGTGACGCTTATTATGTATTATTATTAATATTTATTATTATTTTATTTGTTACAGGTATGTGATACAGCAGTTCTAATAGTGTCCGTTGCATTTCCTGCTTAGTGGTAAGGCAATTAATGTTTATAACTTAAATATACTGTTATTAAATCAGTTTTATTACCCGCAATCGAGGTATCCATAATTTTTGATAACGATCAATCGAAAAACTAAATATAACTTTTATAAACTTAGGGATACATTTTAATAAGATACTTATCGCCATTAACCTATATTTTATCAAATCAAATCATCAATATATTTTACTATAGATTTATGTGCTGTTCATTACCCTGTAACGTTTTCCTCCTTATCTAGCGGTGAAAGGTCACTGACCCTGCGCTCGCACGTGTTTTGTTACACAGGATAATGGCATATCAGAGACATAGAATTATTTTTTATGAATAAAAATAATCTTGAATTTTGGAAATCCGTAGAACTAAAGTTGTCAATTTTAATGATACGAGCTATATTATGCCGAAAGCATTTTGAAATTTTTTTAGTCCTGTATTATAACACCATGAACTATAGTAACATTTCATGGTTATGTAGGTTTTCTAGATAAAATAATTGTCAATTACGCACTTGTGCTATAACAAGTTTTTACTATAACCAGTTACTGTTATTATGTAATGCAACCTCATTTCTTGTTTTTTGAATTTTGTTCTATTATTGTCAGTTTCCATTAGTTGTCATAATATCGTACCGAATTTATATTATTCTAGATTACCCGGCAAACATTGTTTTGCCATATAAATTATTTCTCACTTAGAGGTATGAGAAAAAGTTTATTTTATATCGTGTTCTCAGACCTAACTACCTAATATACACATTAAAAAAAATCATAAAATTTGGGCAAGCCCTTTCGGAGGAGTTTTATAAACACTGTGACACGAGTTTTCTTTATTTAAAGAAATTGAAATGTAAAAAAAATGAGTTAATTACCCAGTTAATATTTATTTATTTCTTAAATTCTCTACAGGTAAATCGGTTTAACAGTTATTGTTGGCAGTAATGATTAAATAATTACGATTGGTCAGTTGGTCAATTGGTTGTAATTAAATTGAGAAACTCTTCCTGTACTGAGCTGATATTTTTAGATTTGAGAGATACGAATGTTTGACGACCGAATGGCGTAGCGATAGCGATCCTGCCTTCTGCGTCGGAGGTCATGGGTTCGATTCCCACTACTGGAAAATGTGTGTGTGATGAGCATGATGTTTCCAGTGTCTGGATGTTTTTCAATATATTATATTTATGTATATTAATATATATGTACTTACATTTATCAGTTTACTAGTAACACAAGCTATCGCTAACATTGGGGCTAGATTGCGATGTGTGTAATGTCCTGATATATATTTACTAGCTGACCCGGCAAACTTCGTTTTGCCATTAGGGATATTAAATATAGATAACTACCTGCTACCAGACCCATCATACACTGAAAGTTTCATAACGATCGGTCCAGCCGTTTCGGAGGAGTTTGGTAACAAAGAAAGGCGAGAGAATTTTATATATATTAGACTAGCTGACCCGGCAAACGCTGTTTTGCTAGTAGGGATATAAAATGTAGATAACAACCCGCTCCCAGACCTAGTAATCATACACAGAAAATTTCATAACGATCGGTCCAGCCGTTACAGAGTTTGGTAACAAAGAAAAGCGAGAGAACTTTATATATTAGAGAAGATTATTATGACTTGTCATTGAGCTAGTAAATAGGAACAAAGATCTAGAATAGCAAAAGTATTCTAACGTCATTCACTTCTCACTAATTGACAATTATTACAATTATAATTCATCGTAATTATTATTGCTCCGTTACGTAACTAATCTGTTGAAGCGTTAGATACAAATAGATTGTCTCTTACTCGTGGCTTCGTCCGTTTTACTTTTAATCTATGGAAAATATACATTTTTGAAGTGAAAATGCCTTCAGGTGCGTTGGGCGTATTTGAGTTAGGTAAAGACCATTGAACTCGCGAGATCGTTACCGATACGTACCATGGCTGTTGCCGTAACTGACACCAATGCAATGCACATTTTAAGGTGGTTTTCACTTCGGTAGGAAGAGGAACTCCCGGAGTGCCACGTCTTTTAACGTATATAAAGTATTTAGTAGTAGTAGTAGTAGTAAGTAGTTAGTAGTAAAGTATTTAGTATAAGTTTTAAAAACATTACTTTCCCTGTATATATGGTATTTTCTCGTCAAATAACTCTCGTGTTAAAATCAGAGTGCCCGAAGCGGGCCGCAGCTTTGATATCAGGACTGCAGGTTACATTAGAGATAAGAGCAATTACCTAGCCTAAGTTACTTCAACTGGTCGAACGCAATAAACCCCCGGTCATTCCATAGGTACGTTCTTAAGCCCTATTTAGCGCCTGATGAAGCCGAAGCAGCACCAGGAAACCTGCTGAGGGTTGCAGCACTAAGTCCTCTAACCAGGACTTGAGATCGAACGTTGCTACAGTGTGGTGCTTACCGTTAGAGTCGTATCCGACGATGACAACGTCGGTCACATTGAGCCCCTCTGCGGCTAAGTCATTCCACACGCCCAGCGCCCTGTTCAGAGCCTGGGGCCGCAGTGGCACTAAGAAGTCAGTTGAGGGCTGTAGCAATAAGTCTTCTGATCAGGGTTTGAAGATCGAACGTTCTTACAGTGCGAGGCTTACCGTTAGAGTCGTATCCGACGATGACAACGTCGGTCACATTGAGCCCCTCTGCAGCTAAGTCATTCCACACGCCCAGCGCCCTGTTCAGAGCCTGGGGCCGCAGTGGCACTAAGAAGTCAGTTGAGGGCTGTAGCAATAAGTCTTCTGATCAGGGTTTGAAGATCGAACGTTCTTACAGTGCGAGGCTTACCGTTAGAGTCGTATCCGACGATGACAACGTCGGTCACATTGAGCCCCTCTGCAGCTAAGTCATTCCACACGCCCAGCGCCCTGTTCAGAGCCTGGGGCCGCAGTGGCACTAAGAAGTCAGTTGAGGGCTGTAGCAATAAGTCTTCTGATCAGGGTTTGAAGATCGAACGTTCTTACAGTGCGAGGCTTACCGTTAGAGTCGTATCCGACGATGACAACGTCGGTCACATTGAGCCCCTCTGCAGCTAAGTCATTCCACACGCCCAGCGCCCTGTTCAGAGCCTGGGGCCGCAGTGGCACTAAGAAGTCAGTTGAGGGCTGTAGCAATAAGTCTTCTGATCAGGGTTTGAAGATCGAACGTTCTTACAGTGCGAGGCTTACCGTTAGAGTCGTATCCGACGATGACAACGTCGGTCACATTGAGCCCCTCTGCAGCTAAGTCATTCCACACGCCCAGCGCCCTGTTCAGAGCCTGGGGCCGCAGTGGCACTAAGAAGTCAGTTGAGGGCTGTAGCAATAAGTCTTCTGATCAGGGTTTGAAGATCGAACGTTCTTACAGTGCGAGGCTTACCGTTAGAGTCGTATCCGACGATGACAACGTCGGTCACATTGAGCCCCTCTGCGGCTAAGTCATTCCACACGCCCAGCGCCCTGTTCAGAGCCTGGGGCCGTAGCGGCACCAGGATACCAGCAGGGGGGCCGCAGCAATGAGTCTTCTGACCAGGAATTGAAGGTCGAGGACTCTTATAGGCCGGGGCTTACCGTTAGAGTTGTACCCGACGATGACAACGTCGGTCACATTGAGCCCCTCTGCGGCTAAGTCATTTCACACGCCCAGCGCCCTATTCAGCGCCTGGGGCCGCAGTGGCACTAAGAAGTCAGTTGAGGGCTGTAGCAATAAGTCTTCTGATCAGGGTTTGAAGATCGAACGTTTTTACAGTACGAGGCTTACCGTTAGAGTCGTACCCGACGATGACAACGTCGGTCACATTGAGCCCCTCTGAAGCTAAGTCATTCCACACGCCCAGCGCCCTGTTCAGCGCCTGGGGCCTCAGTGGTACCAGGATACCAGCAGGGGGCCGCAGCCACGAGTCCTCCAGCCAGGACTTGAGGGTCGAGCTCTTGTTAAGCGCCGGCAGGGGACGGGGCTTCTCGATTTTGGGTTTCTCCATTGGCTGTTTATCGGCTGTGGAAGAAAACAAGGACTAGTAAACATGTTTGTGTGAGTTAAGACTGGTCTTCAAGCAGATGGTTAGCCAGTATTTGGCGCATCTCAATTGATCATGGAAGATTTTTTCCTATTCATGTAACGTGGTCAAAAAAAGTCCTTAAGAAGGTGCCTGGAGGGGGTAATCTGTGATGCCGATGGACGTGCGTCTGTTGCGGACCAGGTCTTAGTGGCGGTTTTAGGAAGCAGAAAGGCTTCTATTTAGATGTAACGACGATTTCAAAACTTTGTTGATGATGCTATGAGTCCTAAATCAGTTGCTGCAAGTTCCGTATTCAAAGTAGAAGAAAATAATGTTGTGATTTGAGTCTTGTATACCTACTTTCTGTCTTCGGACTCCTCTGGCCAGTATTCTCGTATTCTTCAAGCTCTGGTTTAGATGACGTCTCCTCGATGCTGTCCATTGTCTTCGTCGTCACCATCAGCGAAGGTGTCTCCGACTGGAACACGAACGTTTATGCGTCAGCTCATAATACTGATTCGATCCATTTGTGATGAACACTGGCTATAATGATTAAGCAGATATGTCTTACAATATTTTCCACTTTGAGATTAAGTGCTGACATTGCAGACCGATTGTCCATACAGCATTGAACGGGCATACGACGCCGAAGTTAATGGTCGAACATTTACTATGGCCATGTATCCACCGCACTCTTCACGCCATCTTTGTCGAAGGCAGCGATGGACAAAACTTAAGCCTTACGATGATCGCCTTAAGCGTCATACCGGGACGACACCGATAATGTGATTATTTCTGGCTGAGATCAAAATGACATGACCAGCGATCTGATTGCGTAAGAAAAACGTTTTCATCGTTATCGTAATCGTTGGCAAATTCTGCCCCCCCCCCCCCCCCCCCTGCACTAAACGCCGATACATATTAACGCTACTCACGCGATTCTCGCAATTAAACCTTCTATGATACTGCGTGAATGGGTTAAAAAAAGTGGCCGTCGGGCTTCCGCTACATTTGTGGCCGCATCTAGTTTATTGTGGCAGTGTAAGTGGCTGTGGCGTGTGGCCCGCGTGCGGCGACAGTTAATTTTACTATTGCTACTATGGTGTCGTCTGTTCGTTTTCGGTGACGTTATGGTTATAATTACGGTGGACAAACGGCCAAAGAGGGGGGTTATTACCTATAGTAGTGTTATTATCTCGCTGCAGACTCGGTCATAAATCATTCGAGTGTTTCGCTTTTGTTTCGCTTTTGTTGTTCGGCAGTAATGCACAACTCAACAAAGAGCAACAAAAGCGAAACACTCGAATGATTTATGACCGAGTCTGCAGCGAGATAATAACACTACTATTGTACGTGATTAGTCCACTATTATGCGCTGAAAAGCAGCTATCCTTGGCTACCTACAAACAGTTTTCCTTCCCAAAACTTGTATTAGAAGGAAAAATTGCTGGGAAGAGAAGGAAAAATCCTCAGAGACGCAAATGGTTTCATGCTATAAAGGGATGGACCGGATTTAGTTAACCAGGGCCTGATTGCGTAAGAAAAATGTACCTATTCATCGTTATGGTAATCGTTATCAATATGATTTGCGTCCGTAAATCAGGGCACCAATTAGCGGTGTGGCCTGATTCTATATCGTTAGTTAGCAACTCGCACTGGGTTATTAACTAAGAAAACGGAGGCAAAAATCCTATTTTTGCACATGGTACCAGCTTAGGTTGGTATGGCATCATGTCAACATACCATGCATGTTGCTAACTTGTGCAGAAATAATACAAAAATGGGATTTTTTTCCACCGTTTTCTTAGTTAATAACCCAGCGTGAGTTGCTAACTAACGATACAGAATCAGCCCACTGAACTTCCAAACGATTACGATAACTACGAATACGTTTTTCTTATACAATCTACCGCCATCTAGGGGCAAGTTTGAAGCACTTTGCTTAGGAAGGTCTTTCAAATATTAAGCGCCAAACATCAATTTAAAGAAGATGGCAAGCGAGAAATTGACAAGTTATTGTACTATAGTACCGAAAGGTTTGTAATTTGAGGAGTTTACTATCCACATGCGAACAAATACCATCACTTAGTTACAGTATCATCACTATAAACAGAGATGCCTCAGCATTCAATCTGTATTCATAGTGAATTATGAACATAATATCCTCATTTGTTGTAAACATTATTGTATTCGCTTAGACATGGTGCCTGACTAAGTATTGCATGTGAACGCATATTCTTATAGGGACATATTATGATTTATGGCTAAGTTGCGATAGCATAAACAATTACTCTCTAAGATGCAGGTGAAATCTCTAAGGTGCAGGGCGCGTTTGAACCCTCGTAAACTTAGTTTCAAGTCGATTTTAGTTATCACTTAACAAGAGCCTATACGTTAGGCCTATGTGAAATAAAGATAGTTTGAGTTTGATGAAAGTGAATTTGGTCTTCTTTCTAATTTAAAATACTCGACGCTTTTAATGATGTCGGATAATATTTGTTAATCAATCAAATAATTTATACCTTGTCGTTTCTATTGTGCCAGAATTATTGAAGTACTAATAATCGCGTCTGAGGGTCAAAATTGGACCTTGATTCATTAAATTTAGCTTTCTGCATAGGATGGTTTCCTAAAAAGCACATAATTCTGAAAAGTCCAGGATTCAAACTTTCTGACCCACTGATAAGAGGAACAGTTCCGGAGGTTAGTCCATATCATTTCTTCAACCAATATAAAGCTAGGTTAATTCGAAAATACCTCATACCTGACTAATACTGCTCTCATTTCGGATGTCCTCAACACTGTCTCTGTTATACAGACTATTATCCAGCATAGAGACAGTGTACCCCGTCACATCCTCTGTTGCATCCTGCACTGTACTCTTAACTTCATCGTCTGTTTCTCTGTTGTTATCATACTCTGTGTCACTCTTCTCTACTATATCTCTACCTGTGTCTGGGAACTCTTCATAGACGACTGTCGTAATTGCACTCTCTGTGACCGTTGTTTTGTCTATGGTTTCTCTTGATTGTGTGTCTGTAATGAACAAAGAATATCATTTGAAACTACATATTTTATTTTCTTGGGTGTGCATCTAAATATTAAGTTAATTTTAATATGGTAATTTGAATTAATTATTTAACCACTTGATTTTGACCGCGTTTCGGCCTGAGTGAAAATTTGTTTTAAATCATGGGTTTTTCATGTGTAAAAGGTAGCATAATATTATGTTCAACTGAGGCGTTTAAGTTATTACTTATTCTTCTAGCCGAATCGGCACAATAGCCTGATGGAGTCACAAATATCCAATCATGAATTAAAGACGAGGCAGGACTAGGAATTTTTTTTTCTTGGAGCGCAAATTAAAGGTAGAAATAACCAATTTTCACACTGATTACCTAATTTTAAACGTAATTTAGACCGTCTCTATCTTTTTAAATCCGCCTGATGTGTTAATACGGATATAGAGCGCCTAATCTAGAAATGAATGCTTTTATGACATTTATTTATTTCTAGTGCCTCAGCATATTTAGTCAAGGACCAAATTAAGCAACGTTTAAAAAAATGGCGAAATACCCTGTTCACCTTAAAACAGTGCTATTTTTTGTAAAATAAACATTTTATGACTATCCTTTAGTGAAAGATAAAAATTATTCTCAGACTTATGAATTTAATGCAGGGCTAAATAGAAAATACCAAATGCTCCCGGCCTGTAGTATCATTGAAACTACTTTTGCTTTACAACTTTTTAAAAATTTTTTTTTTTTTTGGAATACAAAAACATTGATGTCTCTGATGTAACATTAATCTGTGTAATAAAATACATGGGCACGCAGGGTCAAGGTCACCTTTCGCCGCTATACAGGGCGACTAGAGTTACAGCCTACAGGATAATTAACAGCACGTACATCCATGACAAATATTGATCATATTTTGATATATATTAAGCAGTGACTATTATTATATATATCACTGATATTAAGATACAAAAAAGTCGTAGAACAAAAGTTGTTACCTTTAATTTCAGTAATTATAATAGTCCGACATCGTTCTGATATTTTTTTTTACTCTATGCAAGTTAGTACTTGACTGCGATCTCAGATATTATCATACTTGGAAGGGTTAAGTAAATTTACCCCAACGGTTTCTACAAGCATCGCACCGAAACGCTAAATCGCTTGGCGGTGCGTCTTTGCTGGTAGGGTGGTAACTAGCCACGGCTGAAGCCTCCCACCAGACCAGACCCGAGCCAGTTTAGAAATTATAAAATTCCAAAGGGGCCCGTGGCGGGAATCGAACCCGCGACCTCCCACTTGAATCCGAGCGCGCTGCCACTGCGCCAGGGAATTCGTCAAAACGTATTCCTTGTGTCAAACATAATGAAAAGTTATGTATCACTTTTTACCTGTGATTTCTTCTTCTCTCGTCTTTTCTCTCGCAAACGTCCGCTCCGGTTCAATCACTTTCGGCTCAGCATTTCCACTCATGGAGTACTCATCGTAATCGACTCTAACACCGTCTCTTAACAAGATTCCTATTGGTTTTTGATCATCGAAATTGTTGTTAAAGTCACTGACACTTTCACAATGATTGTTCTTTATTAAAATGTTCACTAAAACTAGTATAGTCAGTTTTGTGTTGTCACTCATTATTGACGCCATGTCTGTATAGCTTTTTTGTAAATCACCTCTTGTCACTTAACACATTGTCATGAGGTTTATCGGTTCCTGGAATATACCTTTAAATATGTATTTGTAGTTTGCTAATTGTAGTGTGGGGGTACAAATTCCTCCGGGCGCGATAATTCTGCTTTTTTTTTAATAAACACAGCCAAATGAGCAGGCGGGCCGCGGGTCACCTAATGTCAAGCAAACACCGCCGCCCATGGACTTATTATTATTACGTTATTAACTAACGAAACGGAGGCAAAAATACAATTTCTGTATTCTTTGCACAAGTTAGCAACTAGCATGGTATGTCGACATGATACTATACCAACCTGGGTTGGTAACTTGTACAAAAATAATGCCAAAATAGGATTTTTGCCACTATTTGTAAGTTAAAAACCCAGTGAGGGTTGCTAACTAACAAACTGAACGATACAAAATCAGTCCACTGAGGAATTGCTATCGCGTTGCCGGCTCTTAAGGAGTTTGTTTATCCACCCACGAACTTTGAGGGAACACTACTGCTGGTAAATTTTATTAAAAAAAAGACGTGTGGCACTCGGAGACTGCCGCGGTAAAGCTATTGCATAGCTGTTTTTATCAACTTATGCAATGACAATTATACAACCAATGCCACCTAGAGACGAGTTGCTGAACTAAAGGGACAAGCGTGATATTTCAAAAAGTCATTAAAACTTCTGCTATTCATCGATAGATGGCAAAACTAAAAAGTATCACCGCTGTGCCGGTCGGAATGGGGGGTGTTAGGTTATTTTCGTTACGGAATTTCTGGATTCGGTCTCCACGGTCAAGGCCCGCGATAGAAGCTATGCTATAGCTTAAAAAAATTCTATTTAATAATCGTGGATCTGTGAAGGCAGAGCTTTTAGATGTTATCAAACCCTTGTTCGTATGTTCCCACGACCTCTCGGCTCGTAAGGTTCGGCGCGTTTAGCGTAGCCGTGTATGACTAGACAGTAATAGCGGTCCATTACGCAGTATTTCAATGTAGATACTTAATTATTGTGTTAACAAAATGGCTTTTATGTTATGTTTTTAATTAGGGCTGTCAATTGTCATCGCCTAAATTGAATCGCCGGACAAAAATAAAAGAAACCGCGGCCCCGGACATTTGCGTGAACTTGAACATTTTTTGCCCGGAGTCCGGACAGTATTTGTGCTGTCTTCGGCTATATTGCAGCTCGAATGCGGTTACTATATATAGGACCTAGAGGCGACTTCTAAAGTGCGGCAATAAATGCGCTGTCTAACTTCTAAGTTGACATAACCCGAGCCGTTGCTACACGTTATTCTTCATGCACACTAGCATCCGCGCAACTTACAAATTGCAAATTGTCAAACACACATTACAGTAAAAAGTTACCGCACTCGCTTAGCTGTTGTTGTTGTTTATTGTTAGGGCTCTATCTAGTCGGAGCGCGAGTGACGACCTATATAAATTCTACGGCGGTTACCAATTAAAAAATTACGAATTAATTTTTGAACTACGATTTATTTTTATTTATCGCTTACCTTCCATTTAATTCTTTGGATACGAAAATTGTTTTGATTCCTCCCACACCATTGACGGTCCCTGACGCTCTCTTAATCCAAGGAAATTTGGAGGCGTGGCAGCCCTATGTTTAATGCACGTACCGTAGCAGTATAGTAAATAGTATTTTATAGAACTTGTGTACTTATACATAGTATATTATTATGTTCTAAATACCTATAGTGGAACAGGTTCAGCTGTCGACACTATTACTTCGTGTATACCTAAGTGGTTTCTGCAGGTTAAGTTTCTGCGATGAATATTAAGGTTTTAATAAATGGAGATTTACATATAAAATTAAAAAAAAGTAATGAAAATCAATTTGAAATAATTTAGATTAATTAAATTTACAATGTGTTAATTCAGCTGCTATCGCTACATAACACATATAAACTATCTTCCTAATTTTAGCCAAATAGGTTCAGTAGTTTTGACGTGAACATAGATATCGCACTATAGCTAGTTGCAAGTTCAGTAGTTTTGACGTGAACATAGATATCGCACTATAGCTAGTTGCAAGTAAAATAAGGCTGTATAATAATGGCTTAAGACATAAATTACAATGTTTTAGTTTGTTTATAAAACTACACATACCCTCGTTTATGTACATAGGTTGTCTCGGGTCACTTTTTTCGTGAATTTTGTATAGCACCCGTGGTCCTTAGATAGTAAGTCAATGGACGTTATGGAATATTTCTCCATACCAACTTTGGACCACCACTTCACCTTAGGGAGTAAGTTTTGAAAATTTCTTGACCTCATGAAAACCGTATGTGCCAAATTTGGGCTCTAGACCCATTCTCTTTCATTGTACTTACTACTTGTTTAGATAAAAAAATTGGTTGTCTGTAAAGTCGGTTTACGGACGATAGATTTACGTGATAACGTCATAATCTCTATCTCTCTATCGTTTGTTTTATCGTGCCTCTCTATCGCTTGTTGCGCGCTCTCGCTTCCACGCACAGGCTCAGGTGGAACGTTACGCGGAACGTTACTATTTTTCATGTGTGTTGCTGGTGTGCATCAATTTATAAGACGTTATCACGTCAAAAGTTACGGTGTTCAAACTCGTACCGACATCGCTTACCGGCAACCGACAACCGGTGTGTCAGTTGTCGGATATAAAGGACAAGCGCCGCGCTGCTGGGAACAGTTGTTGACAGCTACACAGAACTCTCGCGTGTAAGGGCCGCGATGACTCACTGGTCATTATGTCAGAATGCGGCTCCGGTTTTTTGGTATCCCGCCACCGTTGGGGTTCCCTCGTTTGCAGTTTCAAACGAAAACGACTTTTCCGAAGGTACGTTTTAGGAAGGTACAACACAGGGGCTAGGCGAAAGAAAATAAGTTTTTCCTATGATGAGAATCCCGACACGAAAAAAATCCACGAAAATCCCTTAGTTTTAGTATACTTACTCTTAAATGATAGATTCACAAACTAGTACATAAAAACTCTTGTTTATTAACAAATATCCGTCGACGCAAGCATGCAATCAGCATTATGTAACATTATTGTCAATATGATTTGGTATAAGAAACTCGTTAGCAAGAGCTAACACAGCGCCATCTGTCGAGCGGTGAACTTGAACTTCGTTTCAACCGAATGTTCCATGACATTCACGCCTTCTTTTTCTTTAACTACGTTTTGCTTTCGCCTCCGCCCGCGTGTATTTCGGATTTTTTACTAATCCTGCGGGAAACATTGATTTTTCCTGGATAAAATGTTGCCTGTGTGTTAATCTAGTGAATATTAGGTCCTTACATATGAAATTGGCGTTTTGTATGGGAGGAACATAAAGTCGATTTTTTTTAAATATAATATATATATTTAATCAAAGTATGTACCATTGCTATCTATGCACTTTTGCCACCTTATAGGTAAGTAATTGATCCCTTTACTAAAAAAGCCATTCGGACGGGAATCAATAAAATCTTTGAAAGCGCTTTGGACTGCCTCATCGGAGTTAAATTTTTTCCCTTGTAAGAAGTTATCCAAATTTCGAAAAAAATGGTAATCTGTTGGAGCAAGGTCCGGGGAGTAAGGTGGATGTCTTAGACTTTCCAATTGAAGCTCCTCTAATTTGGTAGCCGTCTGTTGTGCAGTGTGTGGTCTAGCGTTGTCCTGAAGCAGCAGTGGCCTAGAACGATTGACCAGCCTCGGTTGTTTAGCAGCTAGCTTTTCCATCATGGATTGCAGTTGCTGACAATAGATATCCGCCGTAATCGTCAGGCTAGATTTAAGAAAGCTGTAGTGAACGACGCCGGCGCTAGTCCACCAAACGCTCACAAGTAATTTTTTTTGAGTCAATTTTCGTTTGGGGCAGGATTTGGCTGGTTCGCCAGGGTTCAACCATTGCGATGAGCGTTTCCGATTATCATACAGGATCCATTTTTCATCACAGGTAATGATTCGATTTAAAATCCCTTCATTACTGTGCCGGTTGAGTAATGTAACACAGCAGTCTACGCGCGTTTGTCGGTTTGCTGCACTCAATTCATGAGGTACCCACCTTTCAAGCTTTTTCACCTTCCCAATTTGCTTCAAGTGAACTAAAACAGTTTTATCACTAACACCGCAGCCTGCAGCTAGCTCGGACGTGGTTTGCGATGGATCCGCTTCCACAATAACCTTCAATTCTTCATTGTCAACTTTGGTCTCCGGCCGTCCACGGGGCTTGTTCTGCAGGTCGAAATTTCCAGAACGAAAACGTTGGAACCAAAAACGCACTGTGTTTTATCTTGCGACACCCTCGCCGTACACATCATTAATCCTTCGAGCCGTTTCTGCAGCACTGGTGCCACGATGGAACTCGTAATCGTAAATAACGCGATATTTCAAGTTTTCCATTTTGTAAACAGAGTGGCGCAAAAAAAAAACCAAAAGAGAAAAAAACAAATGAATTACGATTTTCAAAACACAAAAGCATGAGTAAATAGCTGTATAAATTTGAAATTGGAGTTTCTAACCAAAGAAGAGATATTTGAGATCAAAGTGGCCAGTACGACAAAACGCCAATTTCATATGTAAGGACCTAATAGTAATCTACCTCCATTCCCTTCAGCCAAATCGGTTTAGTAGTTCCGGCGTGAAGGAGTACATACGCATACGTAGGATGACATACGCATTTACACACATACAAAGTTTTGCCTTTATTTAGGTACTAGTTGGGTGACCGAACTTTGCTCGGTATTTTTTTTGGTAAATACGAAATTTTCTGAAAATGAATCCTGGCTAGATCGATTTATCGCCCCCAAAACCCCCTGTATACTAAATTTAATGAAAATCGTTCGAGCCGTTTCTTCACTGCTGCTTTTGTATTTTAGTGAACAACAAAAGCGAAACACTCGAATGATTTATGGCCGAGTCTGCAGCGAGATAATAACACTACTATAGTGTGAAATACACGATTTCCACACAATTTGTTCCAGCAACTCATGCTTAAATACATTTTCCATGAAAATTGTACGGAACCAGTGCAGTAAAATTAAATTCGCTCCTATCATTAATTGGGCACGTGCGCCCGCGTCGATGGAGTCGAATTCCTGCGTTGTTTTTTTTTTCTTGAATAATTATTTCTTTTTCTTATTCTTTCATCGCAAGTAAACATAGCCTTCGATCCGAACTGAAATTTGGTAGAGTGAGTCAGTCCTAATTATTGGTTTAGTTTTACTCAAAACTCAAAATATCTTTATTTCACATAGGCCTAACGTACAAATGCTCCTGTAAAACGTCAATATGATATTTGTCGCAATTGTATGGTGATAAATACAAGTCGACTTAAAGCTAAGTTTACGAGTGTTCAAACGCGCCCTGCACTGAGAAGAACCCCACAACAAACTCTGTTGGGTTTGGTTTTCTGTTATCACCACTTCACAATGGCTCTTGAAAACTAATTGTGTTTGTATAATTAAAGCAGTTCATTCACTCCCACGAATTTGATTCGTGTAAATAATCCTAAATACTACGACCTTTCTGGCGCTGATGGCTTGATTGTGTTTACTGTTTAGGAAGTCACAGGTTCGATTCACGGCCCATGAATAAAATTATCGTGTCTCGTGTTTGTTACCAAAGGCTCCGAAACAGTCCAATCGATTGGTATGAAATCTTCTGTGTATGTTCGGTAGATCTGTGAGTAGGTCGTAAGCTATTCTTTTTTTGAATGTCCCTAATGGCAAAATAACGTTTGCCGGGACAGTTAGTTTCTATATTATAAAATAAAAAATTGGTTGTCTGTAAATTCGGTTTACGGACGATAGATTTACGTGATAACGCCATAATCTCTATCTCTCTATCGTTTGTTTTATTGTGCCTCTCTATCGCTTGTTGCGCGCTCTCGCTTGCATGCACAGGCTCAGGTGGAACGTTACGCGGAACGTTACTATTTTTCATGCGTGTTGCTGGTGTTCATCAATTTATAAGACGTTATCACGTCAATATCTGATATTTTGAGAGGCTTTGGGCGCTGCTGGTTACTAATCTAAATATTTCCTAAGACGCACCGCCACGTGATTTAGCGTTGGCATCGGACCACAGGGACGGACTCTCTCAGTAATAGGGTCCCGTTTTTTACTCTTTGAGTACGGAACCCTAAAAATGACGAAAAACAAAGCTTTTTCGATCTTTTCTGTAAGAGGCACGGAATTCTTACGATGACGTTCATAAAAGCGTGAAAGTTAATCCGTTACACAAAAGTTTATATAAATAAAAAAGGAAAACACCATAAATAAGATAATGAGCAAACACCGTGATTTGCGTTGCTCGTAACAACCAGATTACATAAGCGAAGTTTTTCGCTTATACTAACCGACTGCGCAGGTGTTGAGTATTTTTCAACATTTCAAGCAATAAGCAAGCTTTTTTCGAGCTGAAACTTATAGATATAACATCTAATCTTCTGTTACTTTTTTTTTACTCTATACAAGTCAGTACTTGACTGCGATCTCACCTGATGAGTGATGATGCAGCCTAAGATGTTATCGTTCTAACTTGGAAGGGTTAGTGAATTTACCCCTACGGTTTCTACAAGCATCGCACCGGAACACTAAATCGCTTGGCGGTACGTCTTTGCTGGTAGGGTGGTAACTAGCCACGGCCAAAGCCTCCCACCAGACCAGACCTGAGCCAATTTAGAAATTATAGAATTCCAAAGTGGCCCGTGGCGGGAATTGAACCTGCGACCTCCCACTCGAATCCGAGCGCGCCGCCACTGTGCCAGGGAGGTCGTCAAAATCGAGGTGTAATAAGAAGATGGTGTTATATGTTGAAACTCAATTAGGTCACTCGAAACTAGTATTTTTTGGCATTCCACCTAAATCATTCGGGCCTCGGACAGGCCGGTCGCCCGCGGTGCATTTGGTAACTGAGATTGCGATATTTAAGTTATTTGCTACCAGTGTCGGTCTGTACTGCTTTTTACGACCTTTTTACGGGGATTTATTGAATTTATTTTTGTCTTTCTCACTCTCACGGATACGTTGGTAGGTGGGACATGCAGCGTTGCGGAAGAATATAACAGAAAAAACGACCGTTTACTTAATTATAGAAACTAAGCCAGTTATCAAAAATCTGTTTGTAAACGTTTTACGATATTATTATTACCGACACATTAAAACAAAAATTACAATAACATCCATTGTAGTTTCCGATAATAATTAGAAAAATGGAGCTTTTTGTTTTGGAGATGCAGTCAAGTACTAACTTGTATAGAATGAAAAAAAAAAACGACTGCCCAAAAAAAGAAGTGTAATGTTGTTAGACTTCATGTATGTATATTGGTGTAAGTATGTGGGTTTCTTTATTCCACCATAACTTCTAAACGACAGAAGAGGTTTCGTTAGAATCCTTACATCATTCCGAGTAACATAGGCTATATTTTTTGGGAAAAAGTCGTTTACCACAGCGGGCGATTCGACCCTTCCGAGGCGCAAATGTGGTAGAATTCAGGTGGAATTCAGCATTATGTGATCATGTACTCATGTATGCATAGAAACAAAGAAATAAAATCCAGGTGGAATGCCAAAAAATACTAGTTTCGAATGACCTAAATGCGTTACAACTTACAACATTACGCAATCTTTTTATTTTGATCAGACGTTGCAGGATAATAAGTAAATACAAGGCAGAGAATAAGTATGATATACGTTAATTATAATAATTAACAAAAAAAGATTCCAACTAATTGAGAACCTCCTCCTCTTTTTTGAAGTCGGTTTAAAAGACATCAACTCTCATCAAACTACTGTTGAATACATTATTTTCAATTTAAAATTTAAGACTTATATGGTTTTCTCATGGATACCACTATCAGAACTGGACTAAATTGAAATGGGACCACGCGGGAAGCGTCAGCTTTCTAATAAAAAAAGAATCATCAAAATCGATTCACTCAGTCAAAAGTTATGAGGTAACAAACAAAAAAAACATACATTCGAATTGTGAACCTTCTCTTTTTTAAAGTCGGTTGAAGAACAACGTGCAAAAAAATCACGTTTATTGTATGGGAGGCGCCCTTTATGTATATTTTAATATTCTGTTTTTTTAGTATTTGTTGTTAAATAGCGGCAACAGAAATACATCATCTGTAAAAATTTTCAGCTGTCAAACTATCACGGTTCAAGAGATACAGCTTGGTGACAGACGGACGGACGGACTGACGCCGAAGTCTCAGTAATAGGGCCCCGTTTTCACCCTTTGGGTACGGAACCCTAAAAAGTGCACTTTTCCTTGTAAAACACGGAACTCTAAAAATAATTAAGTCGATGAATAATCCAGTAAAAACTGTTTACCAGCCTTGACTATCAAATCTGTATTCAGACAATGCTTGCTCTAACTAATCTGTTTATCATACTGCTTTTTCTATCTACCTATAACGATCTAATATTATAATATTGCCTCGCGACTTCGAAACGTTTATTTCCAAAAGTTCAATTTTTGACTGCAATTCAAGACTGCAATTTTTTTACACGTTTATTACGCCGCAGAACTTTCGACTGGGTGAACCGATTTTGATGATTATTTTTTTATTTGATAGCCGGTGTTCCCCGAGTGATCTCTTTTCAATTTGGTCCTAGGGTCTGATTGCGTATGGAAAACGTATTCATCGTTATCGTAATCGTTAGCGATTGCTGCCCTCCGATTGGCTGACGTAAATCAGGGACCCAAACTTACTTACTTCAAAGGTAGTTTGATGAGAGTTGAAGTCTTTTTTTGTAATACAGTAGGTACTGTTACGTGTTATCCCACCAAAAAGATTTTCATGTAAAATGTTGCCAAGACTAGTTAGTTCATATGGCTCACTGACAAAAAGTTATCAGATCTCACTTAGAGCAAGACTTCTAACTCTACAAGCTCTAACTTTACAAACTCTGCACTTCAGTTAAAATGTATTATGTCTTGGCCGTTTCGCTACCGTCACATGGGCGTAAATTGAAAATTATGTTCACTTTTCATTACTCTTCAACCACAAAACCGTGACACACAAACAAACATGTGTCATCTCCGTAGATGTAGATAGATTACTATTCTCGAGACGTAACTTGTGCTTCACTCGTTAATCGTGTGTAGTGTAATGATCCTGGAATGAGGAATACGCGCGGCCTTGAACGACGAAAGTGTATTCGACACACGTACTTTGTAGCTACGCACGCACTGTAGTTTTAGCTCCGTAATTTCTAAATTAACTCAGGTCCGGTCTGGTGGTAGGCTTTGGCCGTGGCTAGTTACCACCCTATCAGCAAAGACGCACCGCCAAGCGATTTAGCGTTCCGGTGCGATGCTGTGTAGAAACCGTTGGGAGTAAATTCACTTACCCTTCCAAGTTAGTACGATAACATCTTAAACTGCATGCATCATCACTTACCATCAGGTTAGATCGCAGTCAAGTACTAACTTTTATACAGTAAAAAAAAAATAGTACGCCTATTAACTATTTGATAATGAAGGTTTTATTCCGATAATGAAGGTTTTATTCCATGTTACACGAAAATTGAAAATGTGCGACTTTTGCAATCGAATTCAATCAATATTTGACATTGCAATCTAAGCAAGGTAAATAAGGTAAGGTTTGGCAAGGTATGTACAGAACAAATATACCTAAGTTTGGGTAATAAGCGATAGTGTAATGGTTATTAGGTATTATATAGCCTGTGCAATTGACAACCTTGACATACTGATCACTCTTGACTTCTCTTCTGAATCTTGACGAAGTTACTGACATTAAGGAGATTTATTGAATTTATTTTTGTCTTTCTCACTCTCACGGATACGTTGATAGGTGCGACATGCAGCGTCGCGGAAGAAAGAATATAACAGAAAAACGACCTTTTACCTAATTACTCAAAAACACTACACAGTAAGCGTAGAACAAAAGTTGTTAGTTTTAAATAGTGAACAGGCCGAAAGTGATTTGGTATGTTTTATATAACCCTGTATATAAACAGAAAATTATGTAATCAATGTAACCACGTGTTATACAGAGGTAAATAATAAATATTCGTAAATAAACTCGTTCGACCCGATAGGTAGGTAATAGGTACATGTGAATTCGGTTGAACTGGTTGTTTGTAAGCCTTTTTTTGATGAAATAAACTAGATAACTATAGGATATGGAAGCAAAAACGTTGTTTGCACAAGGAAAATTTTATTGAGAGTAACATGACATAAGTCATTATTAAATAAAAACACTTGTTCGAATATCAATAATTATAGAATGTCGTGAACTAAAAAGTTTCCACACTTCCCCTCAAACAACATCCATCATCAGATATCCTCACATCACACCACACCACACACACCCAAACTCAGATCGCGCACACATTTGGTAAATGCCACACGACCTAGTGGTTTTGTCAACACATCTGCTGGATTATCCTGCGTACACACATAGTCCAGACGTATAACATTTTTAGCAATGCAATCTCTAACATAGTTAACCGCAGCCGCAATATCCGGGCGTGTGTTACAGGCCAAATAGTTCAGCGACCCTATGAGCGCCTGATAACGACGATATAGTCTTGGCAGAACAAGATCATACCTCCTTCCCCTTCCGCCAAGGCTTTATAGAAATCCATTTCCATCGGAGTTTTCACTGGTTTGCAATCGCTCATACCATATTCATCCAAGATCTTCGAAATAAGCCTCTCTTGATTCAAATATATTCCGGTATCCGTCCTAGACAAAAGCATCCCCAAAACTTGTCTAGCTTCCCTAAATCCTTCATCGTGAAATACTTACGAAGATAGTCAAACAACACTTCCTTTTGCGCTCTGTCTTTGTAAAATAATAAAAAATCATCAACGTACAAAGCGATATAAAAATTATTATTTTTGTAAAGACAGCTATCAAAGTCACAGCGCTTGAAGTTCAAAGACAGTAACACTTCATTTACTTTTTCATTCCATGACCGAGAAGCTTGTTTGAGGCCGTATATCGCTTTTTCTAGTAAGCAAACTTTTTCCTTCGAGTCATTGTCTATGCAACCCTCCGGTTGTCGCATATAAACTTTTTCATGCAAATCACCGTTTAGAAAGGCGGTGTTTACATCGAAGTGACTAATGAACAAATCCTTTTCAACAGCCAACGATAGCAGCAGTCTAACTGTCGATCTTCTTACGACCGGTGAATAAGTTTCAAAGTAGTCGACCCCGTAGGACTGAGTGAAACCCTTCGCCACAAGTCGAGCCTTATAGGTCCTGTTACCATCTGCATCATATTTGTACTTGAAGATCCACTTGTTCCCCACGATCTTAGCTCCAGGTGGCTTGTCGACGAGCTTCCAGACCTTGTTCTCGTACATAGAGTCCATCTCTTTCTTCATGGCTTCCTTCCAGTTATCCTTGTCTTCCCGACTCAAGGCTTCCTTAACTGTCAAAGGCTCCTGCTCTCCAGTACAGCATGCAAGTCCATGAAGATTTCTGTCTCGGATTCTATTACGTAGAGGGTAACGATATTCAACCTCGTTTGACTCTCCTCTATCAACAGTCTGCTCTTCAACTTCAACATTTTCTACCACGACATTTTCTGCTCCGCTATCACCCGTTTCTCCTACTTCCACTTCCGCGTCTTCATACACCTCAGCTTCATCTGTAGAACTCAACCCTTGAGAAGCTTCTTCAGTCCCAGGTGACATACCTGACTGTCCTTCTACCCTTGTGGATTCCCAGATAACTTCAGCACCTTTGTCACCGCTGCAAACCAGCTGACTAGGATTCCCTGAAATCGCTGCTGTAGAGTCTTCCAAGAAAACTACATCCCTTGCTCTAACTGTAACGCGTGGATTACTAGGATTAATGAAACGGTATCCCTTGGTTTCTTCACAGTAACCAACAAAGATATGTTCTACCGCCTTAGGGCTCCATTTCTTCCGAGTTTCCTTTGGTACGTGCACAAACGCCTTCGATCCAAAAACTCTGAAATGATCAAATGACTGAGCCTTCCCTGTCCACAACTCCTCAGGAATCTTACCGTTGTTGCCACTGTGAGGAAGCCTGTTCTTGGTGTACACAGCAGTAGAACACGCATCCGCCCACAGTCTCCAACTAAGATTCTTCTCCGCCAACATAGTACGAGCCATCTCCACGATCGTACGATTTGCTCGCTCCACTACGCCGTTCTGCTCTGGAGTGTAGGGAACAGTCAATTGATGTTTAATCCCCTTTTGACGTAGAAACCCATCGAACTTATTGTTCACAAACTCTGTTCCATTGTCCGTGCGTATGCACTTCACTTTCAACCCGGTCTCAACCTCTACAGATGCTAGAAAAACTTTAAAATGATCCAAAACCTGATCTTTTGATTTAAGGAAAAATGCAAAAGTTTTACGTGTAAAGTCATCTAAAATTACTAGCATGTACCGAGATCCACCGTACGACGGTTCAGACATTGGACCACAGATATCTGCGTGAACCAGTTGCAGTCTTTCAATTGCCTTCTCAGCCTCACCAACTGGAAAAGGTAAACGATGTGCCTTCCCCTTAATACAAGCGACACAAGGCTCCATTACGCTCTTTCCAAAATCCACACCCGGAAGCTTACGTAAATCTCGCTCATTTACGTGTCCAAGCCGCCGGTGCCACAACATCAAAGGATTACCTGCTTTCACTGACGCCAACGCAGCCCCATCTACAACCGCCTGACAACCTTCAAGCTTGTAGATACCAGAGACTTCACTTGCGATAGCCAGAAGTTTTCCATTGAAATGGCCTGGAACCAAATGGTGAATTAGCTTGCACCCATCCCTGTCAAAAATCACCTTCCATCCTCTCTCTACTAACTGTGAAACTGATAACAGATTAACACGCAAACCAGGTACATACATGACATCCCTCACGGCAAGCATTCTACCTTTCATACTCACCATGATGTCACCCTTACCCGCGCATTCCATCTTATCATTATTCGCACATGTCACGTTACTCATACTGACATTCATAACCAAATCTTTAAACCAATGTTTCTGGAAAGACATATGTGAAGATGCCCCGCTGTCGATGTACCACTCCGTCGGATTGAAGGAGTCCCCGGCACTTGATGAAGACAGGCTCACGACGTCTTTCATTTTGGAGGTCGAATCATCTGCTTTCCTTCCTTCAGGACAGTCCGGCTTCTTATGCACATGCTTTCCACATCTATAGCATTTCACTTTGGTCATATTCTTGTCTTTGTTCCCATTCCGTTTCTGACTCTTACTCACTGCCAATGCCGAGTCCGTTGAACACGATGTACTGCAACCTTGACGTGAATCCTCCTGTAGTAACTTCTGTCGTACGTTCTCTGAAGTCAACTTCATCCCAGAGTGTTCCAGTGCCATACGCATAGGTCTGTACTCTTCAGGTAGTCCTCTCAGTAACACAACAGCTACAAGATCATCGTCAAATCCGGTGGCAATATCCTTCAACTTTTGAGATAGAGACATAACTGCAGAAACATAATCATGCATCGACGAGTGTCTCTCTAGCTTCTCATCCAGCAATGCGTTCATGAGGGTAATCCTTCGATTGACACCTTTATCCTCAAACGCTTTCGCTAAGCTATCCCAAGCATCTTTGGCATACTTTGAATCCTGTACATACGCATAGAGTGAAGTATCCACATGCAGACAGATCAAAACCAGTGCATCTTGGTCCTTCTCGATGGCGGTGGAGTCTTTGGAATCCGGGTACTTTGATGTATACGTGAACAACTTTTCTCGTATCAGAATCATTTTAATTGCGAATTTCCACGTAGAGTAGTCATCTAGGCCGCAGAGGTTTTTAATGGCGACTTTCGTGGATAGGGCCATAACCTTTTGATGAAATAAACTAGATAACTATAGGATATGGAAGCAAAAACGTTGTTTGCACAAGGAAAATTTTATTGAGAGTAACATGACATAAGTCATTATTAAATAAAAACACTTGTTCGAATATCAATAATTATAGAATGTCGTGAACTAAAAAGTTTCCACACCTTTGCTGTTATTATTGATTGCGTTAATTAAAAAATAAACAAATGGTAGTCATATTATATCAGTGCTATCCTTTGCTATAATTATTGATTGCGTTAATTAAAAAATAAACAAATGGTAGTCATATTATATCAGTGCTATTTACATGGCTCTTTAAAAATGTATACAACCCAAATAAATGTCGTTTTCGGGGTTTTTAGGGATCCGTATCAAATGAGTATGTATGATCCGCTTAACACTTATTTTTGTCTTTTTTAAGAGCCTCGTTCGTGGAAGCGCCTACTAAAATAAAAAAGTGAATAAAAAATGATTTGGGAATGTATCAAAAATTTTGCGATTTTTTTTTATAGCAACTGCCGTCTTTAATTTTTTAATTATATAGTTTCTGATATATATTTTATGTACGCATGAAATTATTTACCACATTTATTTTAGGACATAGGTAGATAATGGAGATATAAATCGACATCTGGCTTAGTTTTAGATCGATTACTGCAAATAATAGAAAGAGGGAGAAGCGAGTATGAGACTGAAGAGCCCTTCTGAAAACGAGCATTTTGTTTGACTACTTGCTGCGATTTCTGTCGCAAATTTTTAATCCATTGAAGGTTTGTTAAGAAGTGTTCTTTTTATTTCATAGCAAACCTTCAATGGATGAAAAATAATTAAAATTAAATAATATCACGAGCAACGAGTGATCGCTACAAGTTCGCTGTTTTAATGCTCGAATTATCACTGATTTTAATCGAGCATAGGTATTCAAATGATACAATCAATGGAGCCGATTTTTATTGCATTTTATAATCCTATTAATGCAATCGTCCGAATGTCGTTTAGCACTTCAGCATTTAAACAGGTTTTGGTACTTGGCTTATTTGGGAATGTGGGTAAAAATAAACACGTCAACATTGTTGCAAGTTAATCTAATGGCGCATTAATTTTTAAGAAGGACGTAAAACTGTACACTACTTGAGAACCTTTTAAAGTATGGGAACTTTGGACAGCTTTGTACGTAACCAATCAAAAAATTGGACCCTACTTTTGAGAACATTATCGTTATGGACAAATATATATATCGTTCCTGATACGCACTACAAAGGCCTGGAATACCCTCCCAGTGTCTTTCCTGCCACTTACAACCCGGGTGCCTTCAAATCAAGAGTGAATAGGCATCTTCTAGGCAAGCGCGTTCCACCTTAGACTGTATCATCACTTTCCATCAGGTGTGATCACAGTCAAGCGCTAGCCTATATAGTATAAAAAAAAATCTCATGCGCTTTCAGGCGTTTTGTGTTCCTTAAAGATATGGTTTCCTTAGCCGCACCTTTGGGAGCATTATGGAGGAATCTAACATAACTGCCCGTACTGGTTTCTTCGAGAAGATGGTTTCTCTAGCTGTACGATTGAGAAAATAATGCACGAGTATTAGGCACGCAGGTTTCCTCAAGAAAATGGTTCCTTTCTTCGCACATTTCAGAGCATTATGGAGAAATCTAAGGCGGACATGTTTCTTCAAGAAGATGGTTTCCTTCGGGGCATCATTGAGAGCATAATGGGAACCTGTCAGGCGGTCTCTAACATTTTTATTCACCGCATTTCTCCATTGGCTATGGAGAGTTCCCCGAAGGATTGAATCGGTATTGAGGAGATTTTCAAAAGAACCATGGCAAATGACACATCCCAAACTATTTATTAGTGCAGAGATGATAGCCGTTTAAGTAATAAAGCCTCCAGCTCGTTGCATCGATGATATAAAGCTGGTTGTGTGAGGAAGGCTGAAGAAAGAGTGGCAGCGCTTGCTTTGTAAGCCATAATATGTCCAACATTGGATGTCCACACGTTGATTTGCTGCTTATGATACGCATTTAAATTGTTGGAGATTATTATTTTATTTTATTCGTCTAAACTCATCTGCCCTCGTTGGTGACTTGACTTTGCGAGAACAGGTTTGAGCCTTTATTGACTGTTTCGTGTACAAAAAAAATGTAAACAATTGGCGCCAATGTCATATCGATTTGTCGACATATTTATTTTCGCAGTTTTTTGTGAACCATCTAACTCCAGAGCTTTCGGTTCCTATCTTCGATTAAAAATGTTGCCTTTGAGCAAGATCTTCAAGTGATAAGTGTTGCTGCTTATGGCTTGCACTGCGTTCAGCTTAAAATATATCTATGAGTTGAGAGTTCTATGATGCAGTGATAAGAAAACTCAGGATTTGGGTATACGGACGATTTGCGTAAACCTCTTTCGTACATAAGCAAACAGTAGCGTCATCTGTTAAAATTCTGTAGGTGGTTGCTGAGCGAATTACAGCGTAGCCTTACTTTTAGTGGCAAAACAAGCATTTTTGGCACCGATAAACTGGCGAAATTTCTTCGCGGCGTCCGGCCTGTCCAGGGTTCATGCCTATTTATGACGCAGTGTTTGCCTGTTAGTGGTTTTTACATGATATATTTTGGACAGTGGGCTCAGGAACTCCACAATCTAATACTTCCTTCACCTTTCTACCACAGAACCGCAAGACGCCAAGAGAAGTGGCTTATCTTATGTGGTTGAATTTCAGCGAACTCGAACGAAACTTTTTCTTCCACGTATCTGATTAACACCCGTCCAGCTTCTGTGTTCCCAGCCAAGTATAATCTGGGTGCCTTCAAAAGAAGAGTGAATAGGCATTAGGCAAGCGCGCTCCATCATAGGCCTCATCGTTGCTTGTCATCAGAAAAGGCGTTATTTTGTGGAAATCCATAAGTAGCACGACAGAATAATTTGTTTTGCTATAATCCGCTACTTGAAAAGATTCTGTATGGTTCAATATGATGGAACATCGCATACACTTTTTCCAACACTTTCTTCGACGTACGTTTCGTGCCGACACCGGAGTATGTCACCGGAAGACATCTCCTGAGGATGTCCAAATTATTGTAGGAAAGCTCAAGCCCATAAAATGTAAAACAAAAGTATGAAAACTTTTTTTTTTATTCTATACAAGTTAGTACTTGACTGCGATCTCACCTGATGGTAAGTGCACCATGCATTCTTAGATGGTATCGTACTAACTAGGAAGGGTAAGTAAATTTACCCCAACGGTTTCTACACAGCATCGCACCGGAACGCTAAATCGCTTGGCGGTGCGTCTTTGCTGGTAGGGTGGTAACTAGTCACGGCCGAAGCCTCCCACCAGACAAACTACGTTGCTAATTTGCGTATATGGAAAATTTTCGCCACATATAATATACATAAGAATATCATAAGCGGAGTATGCTAATAGTCGTGTTTGTGACACTGTGACACTGTTACTGAGAAATTATGTAAATATGTATACATTTTGTGTTGACATTGAATTCTTAATGCATATACTATTTCCGACTATCTTATTAAGTATTTATTTGTTTTTGACGTGATAACGTTTAATAAATTGATGAACACCAGCAACGCACATGAAAAATAGTAACGTTCCGCGTAACGTTCCACCTCAGCCTGTGCGTGCAAGCGAGAGCGCGCAACAAGCGATAGAGAGGCACGATAAAACAAACGATAGAGAGGCCAATTATGACGTTATCACGTAAATCTATCGTCCGTAAACCGACTTTTCAGACAACCGATTTTTTATTATTTTAAAATTATTTCTCGTTTTATTAATACGGTTCCGATTTAAAGCGCGTAAAAGGGGCTCCTTCTAGTTACGACCCTTCCAGTCCCCCTCCCCCGTCCCCCTCCTAGCGTGGGTAGGGGATGAAAACTGTATCCCCCGATTTTGTCCGCTGACATGGAATTATAAGCACGGCAAAAAAAAGAAAAGAGAAGCTTTTCCCGTGTCACATAACACACAATATGCAAACAAATAAGTTTTTTCTTGCGAAATATTACTAATTTATTTATTTATTTTACTTAATAACTGTTTCATCCCCACTGTTGAATACGAATATTATTTCCCGGTAAAGAAAAATAGACTCAACGAGGCGTAGGTATGGGCGATAAATTGCGCGGAAAATCTTCGTTTTATCCTCGAGGCCGAGGGATATACGTTGTAGGGGATTAAACTGTTTAGTCCCCCGTGGAGAAAATATCCCCTGCCCATATTAAGGTGCAAAATCAACTAGTTCAACTACTAATTTATTTCATTAATTCAAGTGAAAAAAAGTCGCCAGTTAATCGGTGCCAAAAATGCTTGTTTTGCCACCAACAGTAAGGCTACGATGTAGTTCGCTCATCAGCCACCTTTCGAACTTTGACAGATGGCGCTACTGTTTGCTTGTATGAAAAAGGTTTACGTAAATCGTTCGGATGCCCATATCCTGAGGTTTCTTATCGGTGACCGAAATGCACGAATTCGCTAATTTACTTACTCGTTTTGGCAAAAATTATAAAAAGCGATTCGAGGTGAAACTTGATTATAGCAAGATGTTGTTTATTCTAAAAATGGTTTTCGACCGTTATTGAAGATAAATTTGGGATTTCATTATTGTTTTTAATAGTACTCGAGATAAGGGTTTTTTTAAATTTTTTTTTGTTGTGTAAACACGGCTTTTCAGAGTGAGTGCTAACTGCTGAGTTTTTTCCCGTTCTTCTCGGCTTTCAGAACGTTGCGGTAGAGACAGACATTTCATAAGTGCCTTTGACTTATAAGTTAGGCCTATGTGAAAGATTCTTTCATTTTTATTTAGTTTCCTCGATTTAATAAATCCCGGTAAAACACGAAATTCTAAAGTAAAGGTAAAAACAAAGAATAATGAAAGAAAATCTGTGGAAATTATCTAAAGGTGTACATTATCTATAAGTTAAATATTATTATAATTTTTCTAAATAAAAAAGAATAGGCTTCTTCGTTTGTTTTGAGATTCTTCTCAGAACAGTATAGATTGTTTTAATTCACTAACTCACGTATGAGCAGTTTTCGTGTAAACATGAGTGTTTTCTTTCATTTATTAAGAAAAAAACTTACTTTGCCTTAATTTCTTATATTTATCGCACATAAAATAGCATTTATTTTGATTATTTTTTTCCAAATTCAAAAATTCTTTACCTTATTATTGCAGTGAGCTTAGTCGACGTAATAATATAATGTAAAGTAAAATTATTTAAGACATTTTTTTAATTTTTTTTTTTTGTTCAATTTACGCCCTAGAACTGAAATTTTCAAGTCACAACACCTTATTTTCAAGAACATTAAATATGTTCAAATAATAAATACTTATTATGTTTATCATTCAAGTTCATAACTTTCAAACTAATCAATATAAATAGTGTCTAATGTCAGACACAGATAATGCTGATTTAAATATCTGGCCATAATTTAGGATCTAGATTTTAGACCAATAATACCTAGAAGATATAATTAGTAAGTTACGTCAAATAGGTGTGTATATATGGAGATACAGCCTTCCATGGCCCTTAAAACGAAACTTATTATATCTGTTATTATTTATATTAAGATCCATAGTAAAGCTCAATTAAATATTTTATAGTTGTTTGTGACCTGTGTATTTTTTTTTTTGGTAAATACGACATTTACTATATATGTATTTGTATGCTAAATTTCATGAAAATCGGTGGAGATTCAGATTATATAACAATTGCTCGTTTAAAGGTAGGTATAAGATATAACAAAGATCAAACCTTAAACAAACCGAAACTTTCAAAAAAAAAATTTCGAACTTTACGCACAAACGACAAAAACAATTTTTTTTACACACAATCACTATAATTAACACAATTTTTTTTATTTCTTCGGCACACGCGGAAAACTTTCAAGTTCGAGCTTATTTGCTGTCAAGTTGCGGGACGGAAAGTCGGAAATTATTACGGTAAATTGTAGTGCTGTTTGAAAAGCACGTGTGCTTCTTACGAAGGTTCACGGTAGACTGAATGTCGGCGCGGGAGCAGGTGTGCTTTTAGAATTGATCGATACCGGACGGCGTTATGCCACCGTGAGCGATCCTATCCGGTGTGATAAGCTTTCTGATTCAGTATGACGATGATGATGTCTTACGGGTAGACTGAATGTCGGCGCGGGAGCTGCAATGACATTCTCGTAGCGTTTTCACACACTTAGTGATGTGAAACAAGAAAAAGAAAAAAAAATACTTGGTTAATTGGTTTAGAGTGTAAAATTGAATGTATTTCATCGTAGGAAATACAATGCTCGCCTTTGACGCGCTTAAGTAATTGCAATCTTAGGATTGTCGACCAACATGGCGTTTTGAACTACTTACATTCTTTTTTAAGCTCTATGTCAATAGCATTAAAATTATTTTTTCTGTGTTATGTTATGTGATACCGGGCGGTGTTATGCCATCGTGAGCGATCCTATCCGGTGAGATAAGCTTTCTGATTCAGCGTGATGATGATGATGATGTCTTGCATGACGTGTCCGTCACCGGCGACACCTAGGGTCTATATTGAGTTTGCGCGGAAGTAGCTAGTATAGCTAAACTTGATCCTGAAAATTCTATAGCACTTAGACGATTTAAAATTTTAATTTCAACCGTGGACTGTGCAATATTTATCAAAGTTTTTGACAGGTAACAATCACATAGCGTCCTCTACTGTTCAGTAGTCGTCCCCATTTGAGTAGAAGGTTTTGGCATAGTTGTCCGGATGTGTCTTTAACCGTTTAGAGATGGGTCAAGCATCACCAAACCCTTTTTATGTCTCACTGCTGGGCCATTGCCCACCACGCTGGCCAAGTGCGGGTTGGCAGGCTTCGTATACCATTGAGAACGATATTTTGAACTCTCACGCTTGCAGGCGTTCTGACGATGATTTCCTTCATCGCTAAGCGTGGTACATTACTTTCCACATAACATAGAGAGCTTAATATAGGGACTCATGCTCAGATGTGGGAAATACATGGGCTAAAGATAATTATTATTATTCCTAAGTTTCAACACATAGTTAGACAGTGTTACAAAGCTACACCTTGAAATCAAACAAACCATTGCACATACAACAAACCATTTAACATGCCTTCCATATGACACAGAGATAACTAAGTGGAGCGGAAAAACGTAAAAGGAAAAGTTCTGAAAACGCTGAATTACTCACGATTGCATAATTAGAACCGATAGTGACCAGCGCCCTTAGCCATATGTCTTATCTACTACTTCCGGGGTGTGAAAGAAAATTATACAATATTTTGCACTCATAGTTTATACCTTATATTATTCTATTCGCTTTATTATGTTTCTGTTTTCAATTTTTTTCTAATTTTAATGCTATTTACCTACAGTAAGCAAATAGTGATTTTACATACCCTGTGCAAGTGCATGTATTGTCAATGATTTTATAAACCTAATAAATAAGTAAATGCGAATATGCGAAGCCTACCTTCCCACTTAGCTATGTCCAAACCACTCTCACTTCGAGAAGACACCCGTGCCCAGCCGTGGGGTTGAAAGAGGAAGGAGTTGAAAAAAAATTGGTTGTCTGTAAAGTCGGTTTACCGACGATAGTTGAACGTGACAACTCTCGCTTGCACTTCAAGCCTTACATGGAACGCTTCAGAGCGAGGTAACGCGAGCGAGGTAACGCCGGATGAGTCATGTTTTTTTGTGCGTGCAGCCGGCTCTATCGATTTATAAGACGTTGTCACGTCAAAAACAAGACATTTACTCTTAGTTAATCACGTTGACGCAAGACACCTATATTCCGAAATTTAATTCGATGCAGTTAAATGACGTTTTTAACTGTCACACTATGGTTAAATTGAATAAACAAAGGTAAATATGGTAAATTTAATAACAAATATTTAGGGCCTGTTTCACAATTATAAGATAAACTTCATCTAGCGAATATATGTATTTGATGTTGTGACAATTTTTGTATTAGAGAATCTGTCAAAATGACAAACATATGCGTTAGGTAAAGTTTGTCTTGTGATTGTGAAACAGGCCCTTAATCAAATTATTTCACATAAACATTTTTTATTTGGAAGTCACTTCTCTTATTTGATACTTTTTTGGTGAAATATAGGAGGATTAATGGAGTTTAGTAAATGTCATTTTACTGCATCGAACTAAAAGTTGGAATATAAGTAAAATATAAAGTTGCTGTTCGAATGACACGGTAAGAAACAAACAAATTGTGAAACACGTGGGTACTGGGTGCGGTGGTCGACGCCCATGGTTAACAAATTATTAGCCTTATTTGAAAGATTACTTCAGTTATTAGTTTTAAGCTGTTACACAAACCCATAAACTACTCTACTGCGTCCTACTTGATTAGGGAACTATTGTACCGAAGAAAAAGGTGTTCGAAACAAGTGACTTGCTGTTGTTAGTTACTAATCCCTTCAAAGCAAGCACGAAATAAAATAGCCTGTATCATTTTTTGCAGAATGATACAGGCTATTTTTTGTCCCAGAACAAAACAATGAGTCCCACGGGATTGGTGAAAAACCGAAACTTACGCGGGTGGACCCGAGGGTATTAGTTAGTGTTATTATAATGTTGGCAAACTGAAAATGTAAAATTCCATCAAAATCTGTTTACTTAGTAGTTTTTGTGCAAATAAGTAACAAACATCCACTATTCGATTTCGCATTGTAACATCTCCTGAGGATGTTCCGGCGTCGGTACAAAACGTGCGTCGAAGAAAGTGTTGGAAGAATTGTTTATGGTGTTTCATGAATCATGTGAGTGGTGTTCCTGCATATATATTGGACCATACAGATTATTTTCAAGGAACGGATTATAGCAAAGATAAATTAATCTATCCTCCTAATTTTGGATTTCCGCAAAATAACGCCTCTTTCCATTAAATAACAAACATCCGTCCACAGTCACCAACTTTCGGTAACACATGACACACTTATAAACTACTTCATAGAATAACTTGTGTCATTTTTTACAATCCCTATCTAGGAATGTACAGACATTGTTTCCGCTTGTTAAAACGTTTGTACACCATTCACTCACACCTACTCGTGGCTTCAAATGCGCCGACGAGATTACTAACTGGGTATGTCGAAAAGCTAGATAAGCTCTGTTCTACGAACTTCCAGTGTTTACATAGAGTCTTGAATGGTACCTAAAAGGATAGAACCATGAGCGAGCATAATATTTATGTATCTACATGCTTATGACAAAAACTTTGCGCGAAAATTCTCATTCACCTCATAATGGTTCTCGATAAATTATTTTTTCCAGTTTTCCAGATTTTTAGATATCGGGAGTCAATATGAACTAAGTGCGTATTTTTGAGCAACGTTTTTATTAAAAACATGTAGATGCATAAATGTTATGCTCGCAAAACTCATTGTCATAAGCCTAAGATGCATAATTCGCCCACTATTATCGAAAATTGATATAAAATTTGAATATTCGCGCCTGCATCCACTCTCAACCAACCAACATGTACACAACCAAGGGATTTTTCTTCTCCTTAATCGTTCACTCTTGATAGAGTGGTACTGGTTTTAATCGTCACGATGTTAAAAGATTTGCCACTGGCTGTTTTACCGATAGTTCTCCAGTGGCTTCAGTTGCAAGCATTGCAGGAGTCCGCAGTAATTGAGGACTACAACGTCCTCTCGCTCTCAAGAAGCCAGAGGGGAATAGCTTTCTATTCTCGCCTGGCTTCTAGGTAGAAGAAAATTGTGTTTTTCTGTCATAAATATCACATCACGAAGAAAATCCACGAAAATCCAGATTTATGCATTTTATTATGTTCTCTGTTTTTCAGCAAATATAACATTAATTAATTATTTACGTCAATTTTAAGAAATTAAAATTTAATGAATGTTATTTTATTCCGCAGTACGGTTCAAACCAAAATTTAATTCGTACCTGGCGCTTGAACCGCTACATCTACGCAGATACTGAAAAACTACAAATTATGCAATCTGCATCTAATGAAAGACTGTTTAAATCTTGTGTCACTCTTATACGAAAACAGCTTCGTTCTAACCGAGTTTTTCGCAAAACTCACGCGTTCTTTATTCGTGCTAAGTTTTGAAAGCTGTAACCACGCACTTTCCGAGCAGGCGAAGCATTAATAACTATCACTCGTGTACTGCATAAAGTCGTCCAGATCAAGTTTTTTGTCGTGAATTAATTTACATGCAGGACCCTGTCGGCGATCGCTCTCTCGCCGCGCTGCGAGCTGTTATGTTGCCTGTCGGTATGTAATGTTTTGCAATTACATTGTTTACTGTACCGCAAACTGTACTTACCATCTCATAGTAAGCCGTCAATAGACTAGTGGCAGGAGTGTTCTTGCGGAGCGCGTCCGGGTAGGTACCACCGAAACTTATTGCCATGCGTTATCCGTTAATAAGTCTTTGCGGGCTATGGTGCTTACGTGTAATAACTGTTCCTCGTCCTTACATGATAACTTCCCAATGCGCTGAAGTACTGACATCACGATTGTTTCACCGAAATTTACATTGACCTAACCTAACCTAACCTTAACCTAACTTAACCTAACCTAAACCTTTTTTTTTTTTTTTGACGCTGGGAAATGCATTTACGCATCCCGCCCCGGGCAGTGCAATGGGGCGGGTATGTGGGACTCACTGAGGGCCAGAATACCCACTAAAACCCAGCGGAGCCCTCTGTGCCTTTATGGGTCACCGCAGGATCGCTCGCGCATGCTACTGCGGTGCTCCGGCATTTATCCCTCTCGTACTGGGAATGTCAACTTAATGAATTTGTAGATGCGCGTAGCGCCTACTTCTTGTTCCTCTTCGGTGGCTGCGGCAAGGTGGGGCATATGCTGCTTGTTCCCTTTGCCTTTCCGCATCTTCTTTAATTGCCATGACCCCCTCGCAGAACGAGGCCATAGCTTTCCAGCAATCTTCACTTTCGAGCATTTTCCTCACTATGGCTCGTAGCGTGAAGTCTCCTCTCACAAACGGCGAAAGAATATGCCGCTGTGGTTCCCACGACGCACACTCTGCTAAGGTGTGGTGCACCGTGTCCTCCAGAGCACCACACTCGTGACACTCTGTCGTTTCCTCACGTCTGATCTTATGCAGATACTTACCGAAGCAACCGTGCCCGGTAAGCATCTGCGTCAGACGGTACGTCATTGAACCGTGTCGTCTTTGTAGCCACTGCTCAAGGTGCGGCTGGATCGCCTGAACCGTTAAGAGCCCCGCGACTGGGGTTACCAAATCCTCCGACCATCGTTGGACCATGGCCTCATAGCCAAGTGACGTTAGTTCCGGTCTTTCACCCCGAGCCCTGCTGTCAGATCGGAATTGGTACACTTCGGCCAACACTTCTGCCTGCAGGTCCCAAGGTGGGTCACCCGCCAGCAATGTTGCTGCCGTCCATGATATAGTACGGTAGCCCCGGACTGTCCTTATGGATATTATCCTCTGAGGTTTCCGTAGCAAGGTCTTATTGCGAGGATTCAAAGCTTGGTACCATATGGGAGCTCCGTATAGTGCCATACTACGTATAATACCTATATACAGACGTCTGCAGACAGATGCAGGAACCTAACCTAAACCTAACCTAACTAAACCAAACCTGACCTAACCTCTTAAATGGGTTTGTAATTTAATCCGTTGTTACCATTGACTACTATCTAAAGACAGCGGGTGTAATACAAAATTCACGAAAAAAGTGTCCCGAGAAAACCTAAGTTTAAACGAGAGGGTATTTTTAAAAACAAACTAAAACATTGTAATTTATGTCTTAAACCATTTTATACAGCCTAATTTTACTTGCAACTAGCTATAGTGCGATTGTCTCCCTTTTCGCGTTTTATCTCTCTTTCGGTTCGGACACTTTTTAGCGCTGACCCGTCATCCTAATATTATATTATATCTATGATTGTAACAGTTATTCTACCGTGAAAATAGATGTATACCACAGGTCATTCCTTGCTCTGTGATGTATACGAACCGCGCAACGTGGACGTGTCAAAAATGCTTGTTTTCGACTCCAGTAAGCAAAAAAAAAGATATTGTGGGTGTTCGCGCCCCGAATTCCAGCTCCCTTGGCGCGGCCCCGGGGGCCCACAGCCGAAGCGACGTCAGCCAAAGGGCAAACTCGAAGGGCGCGAGGAACGTTTTAGGCACTTGCCTAGACGGGCGGAGCTAGGTCGGCGTGCAACTTCCAAATTAGACTTACCACTGGTACGTTGGCGTTGCCGTTCAAACCGGGTCCGTGTACTGTTTGTGTGTTTATGTGTGTGAGTCCTGTACAGTGTCGTGTTATGGTGCAGACCCTCGACGTGGCGTCGCAGCCCTCGAAGACCGCTACCAAGGCTCCAGCAAACGACAAACACGCCGTCAATTCTTCAGCGAGCCACGGCACGATGAAACCCCACACAATGCAATGTTCACTCTTTTCGAGGCAAAATACACCTTGCGATACACGGTTCAGCCCACAAATCCGCGGAATCGAACTACAATTCGAACATTCACGCGGCGATCCAAGGGATTCAAATAAATTTACAAAACCCGAGCAATTTTGCGTGGCAATCATGCCAATTCGAGGTTACAACAATGACAGACGTCAACACGTCACAACTGTCAAATTCAATTTTATAGAGGACGCGTATCCTCTATGTCAAAGACAAAACTGCAGACCGGGTGCAAGAGCGCGAAAATTCAAACGGCGCGAACAATTTCTCCCGCCAGTGAAAGGATGGATTTCCTTTCACTAATTGATAGGCAAACGGGCTAAGGTAGATACCGCTCGTTGCAAAAGCGAATCCCCAACCATCACCTCGGCCACCCTAGGTACTCCGTCAGATCCGTACATCAACTTTACAATGCGTCCACGGCGCCAATATAAGGGTAACAGATTCGACTCCTTAACCAAAACAAGATCTCCAATCTTAGGAGGTTCAACCTTGTCCGTCCACTTAACGCGCTGCTGCAATAAATGTAAGTATTCAAGAGACCATCGATGCCAATAATTTTGGGTCATTTGTTGCAACAATTCAAAACGCGAGAGGCGAGAAGTCTTGACATCCCTGAAAGGGTACTCAGGCAGGGCGTTAAGGGGCTGACCAATCAAAAAATGCCCCGGGGTCAAAGCTTCCAAATCGTTCGGATCGGACGAGAGTGGGCAGAGAGGCCGAGAATTGAGGACGGCCTCAATTTTACAAAACAAAGTGGCCAATTCTTCAAAGGTTAGAATAGTTTCACCTATCACCCGGTAGAGATGCGTCTTTGAAACCCTTACAACCGCTTCAAATATCCCACCCCAATGTGGGCAAGCCGGGGGATCAAATCTCCAGGTTATCCCCATTTTGGACATAGCGGTGGTTAAATAATTTTGATTTGTTGACAAAAATTCAACTACTTCCTTCAAATAACGGTCGGCCCCTCGATAATTAGTACCGCAGTCAGACCTGACCAAAGCTGGCAGCCCG
Source organism: Coenonympha arcania (assembly GCA_036785405.1). NCBI lineage: Eukaryota > Metazoa > Arthropoda > Insecta > Lepidoptera > Nymphalidae > Coenonympha > Coenonympha arcania. The sequence goes on from CM072081.1 coordinate 3,386,030, forward strand.
CGTCTAGATACAAAGCGCGACAAGGTAGCAACGAAGGCTTCAGTTGTGAGAGCACTGACTAGCTCCAAATGTACAGCCTTAGTGGCAAGACAAACAAATACGCACAGGTAAGCCTTAACGGATTTCGCGTGGCGAGCTAGTGAGCTCTTGACGAGGAAGGGCCCAGCAAAGTCTGTCCCCACGCCAGCAAAAGGTCGCGAGGGGGTAACACGATCGGGGGGTAAATCACCTATGAGCGGAGGTAGGGGAGTGGCCTTCAGGCGGTAGCATGGGATGCATCTGTAAATGACGCTTCTAATTAAACGTCTGGCCGACATGATCCAAAATTCGCGCTGTAAAATAGCGGATAGGGTGTTGCAGCCAGCGTGAGCGTTTTTTACATGGTAGTGCGTCACCAACAATTTGACGAAGTTACTCTCCTTAGGAAGTAACAGTGGGTGTCGAGCTCCATAAGGGTGTTCGGAATTCTTCAATCGACCCCCGACCCGAATTAAACCATCAGCGTCCAAAAACGGGTTCAAACGAGCCAGAGAACCTTTCAGAGCAGAACCCCCTTTCAAATGCTCAATCGCAGAAGGGAAGTGTTCCGCTTGTACTCGGCGTACCCAAAATAATTGCGCTTGTTGGCGTTCAAGACGGGACAAGACGGGGGTCCTCAACTGGTACTGAGGTTTCCGGCTGTTGTTGAAGAATCTCAAAATCCAGCCAGTTACTCCAATCAGTTTGTCAAAAGAACTGTATCGTTCCAAGAGGAAATCATGATCAAAGCTTGGTTTCTCCTCAACTACTCCAATCCGCAACCCTGGGAGCACTCCTGGGTCGGAGCATTTATTAGGGGGCCAGTATGACTCCGGTTGAGTCAGCCAATCTGGACCCCACCAAAGCGGATGATTTACTAAGTCAGGAGCTTTACATCCACGGGAAGCACAATCGGCAGGGTTGCGTTCTCCCGGCACGTGTCTCCAGGTCAAAGGGGTTTCAGAATTTTGTATTCGTGAAACTCGGTTAGCCACAAAAACCTCCAAATTATGAGGTAAGGCTCGAAGCCAGCAAAGGACAATTTCACTATCTGACCATGTCACAACATCGGATATGTCCACAAATGGTATTAGAGACGAGTAGACATGGTGAAGTAGGCGAGCTAAGAGGTCAGCCCCTGACAATTCCATCTCTCTGCAGGGGTCGAACAACACCGGACACAATAAGACCCAACACATCAGAGCCCAGCAACAAGTCAATAGGGCCTGGGACCTGCCAGTTGGGATCTGCAGGGGTTAGACCCATTGTCAAGCTGACTACTGAATCCCAAATCCTCTCCTGAGGAAGATCTCCTAAAATATTATCCAAGACTGATGTCCTGACCAAAACGCGGAGGTCGCCCTCAAGGGGCCCGAACATCAACTCCACTTCGCCTCGAGAAACAGGCGCTTCAAAATTTCCAATACCTCTCATCAAACCCCCATGGGGTGTCCAAGGAAGGCCCAATCTCCCCACCAAATGAGAAGGCGCAATCGATCTCTGAGCTCCAGAATCAATCAAAGAACGAACAATAAGAAAGTCTCCGTCCGGGTTCCACACCTTCACTGAGGCAGTTGGCAACAGGACGAGCTGTGCGTGAACTGGCTCCAAATTCAATGTCTCAGGTGAGGTGGCCGCGGTGGGAGAAAGGGCCGCAACTACCTAGCGTGCACCGCCTCGTCCTCCTATTCCGGAGGTCGAGGGTGTAGGTTCTAACCACTGTCTGTCAGGTCCCCAGCCTTGGTCCCAGAAAGGGCGGTCCTCCGGGATCGACCCCCTTGCCATCCTCGTCATCATGACGTTGCCTGGGACCTGGGGCGTCCGACGACCAAGTCTGGGAGGACGACGCTCCAATCGCGGCCACTCCGCGAGCGGTGGAGAAAACCGTGGGCATTCTCGACCATGTGCCTCAACTCGGTCCCAATTCCGGTCATTTGGAGCGTCCTCAGCTGCAGCGAGAGGCTGCCTATCCTCCCGCTGCACCGCGATGTCCCCCCGGTCCAAATTGGGAGGGGGGGTTCCAACCCCCCCAACACCCCGTGCGCGAGGGGAGCACCCAGTGGCGTCCCAATCCTCCCGCTGCACTGCAGCAACATCCCTGTCAATATTGTGAGGGGGGGTTGCAACCCTCCGAGCACGAGAGGGACGCTCTCCCGCCCCTGGGGGGGGTGAGTCCCTTCTGCGGTCAGCAGCGGGGCGGTCCTGTGCCTGGGCACGGTTCCGGTTAGCGCACAAAATGTCCATGTGTTCCCCCCGACAATGGGGACAGGGCCGCCTCCGAGGACAGTCTCGCTGCAAGTGCCGGCCCAGGCACGAGTAGCACCAATGACGCCCATTTGCGATTGATCGCCTTGACCTAACAGACAGGGCAAGAAAATCAGCACAGGTTGTCACTTGATGACTCGGCTGCTTGCAATACTCGCAGCGGACAGCCTCGGCAGCAGCGACCCCCCCATACGGCGTCAATCCCCGCCGGGCTTCAACAAGTCCTCCAGTCGGAGGGGATGCTCGGGGTTTCGCCTTGTCTTTGGGGCCACCCTTACCAGTACGGGGAGGGGTATCCACTGGATTAATTAGTCCCGCATTCTCAACCAGGCGGCACTCCTGTTCCAAAAATTTGATCAGATCTGTGAATGGGGGAAAATAATCTGCCCCATCACCCCCATACCTCTGCTCAAAGCGCAATTTTAAATCCTTAGGGAGACGGGCCAACACAATATGTAAAAGCAAAAAGGACCACTGGTCAACGGGTAAATCCAGTTTGCGCAGGTTGTTGCAGGCCACCAATACTGGGTTCAACAGATCAGACCTAATACGTTCAACCCCTCGTATAGTTGGGAGCGACAATATCTGTGCCACGTGGGCATCCGCTAGTCTCCTTCCATTAGAGTATCTACGTTTAAGTAGATCTCTAGCTATGGTGTAGTTGGCCTCATCAAGTTCCAAGTGGCCTACCACATCCAACGCTTCTCCCTCCAGGGAGGACAAGAGGTAGGCCAGCTTCTGCGAAGGGGAGAGGTCTTTCCGAGCATCAACTAAGCTCGAAAACAAAGACTCGTACCCCATCCAGGAGCCCAGCGAACCTGCAAACCGAGGCAACTCAATGGTAGGGAGTCTACCTAATAATTCAGGCTGGGTGGGTGGTCGGGGAGGTTCAGCTAAATTGCTAAGTCTCGACTTTCGGGTCAGACTCTTGCTGGCCTCCACAATACCATCACAGAACTCCTCTAGCTGCTCAAAGTCTCGTTGGGAGGAAGCCAGTGCGTCTTCATCAACACCATCCAACATAAGAATAGCCCGGTAGGCCTCCTCTGCGGCTGCCAGCCTGGTCTGTACCTGCGCACATCTGTTGTGTAGGGCTTCGTGGCGATCCGGCCTACTGACCAGGGCATGAGCGGAGGAAGCCCAACGCAACTCAGATAGAATCCTAGTGCTTAATTCTTTAAAACTTGGCATTTTAATACTAACAACGGCAACGATGCCAATAAATACAATAGATGGTAAGTAATCAGTGCAATCAAATATCAATTAGTATTATATATCAAATAGCAATTAATATTATATATATAATCAAATATCAATCATCAATTAATATTGCACTATGTAACGCCTACCTAATTCACCAAAGAGGCCCAACCGCGCGACTGCTACCAGCGTTCGCGCCCCGAATTCCAGCTCCCTTGGCGCGGCCCCGGGGGCCCACAGCCGTCGCGACGTCAGCCAAAGGGCAAACTCGAAGGGCGCGAGGAACGTTTTAGGCACTTGCCTAGACGGGCGGAGCTAGGTCGGCGTGCAACTTCCAAATTAGACTTACCACTGGTACGTTGGCGTTGCCGTTCAAACCGGGTCCGTGTACTGTTTGTGTGTTTATGTGTGTGAGTCCTGTACAGTGTCGTGTTATGGTGCAGACCCTCGACGTGGCGTCGCAGCCCTCGAAGACCGCTACCAAGGCACCAGCAAACGACAAACACGCCGTCAATTCTTCAGCGAGCCACGGCACGATGAAACCCCACACAATGCAATGTTCACTCTTTTCGAGGCAAAATACACCTTGCGATACACGGTTCAGCCCACAAATCCGCGGAATCGAACTACAATTCGAACATTCACGCGGCGATCCAAGGGATTCAAATAAATTTACAAAACCCGAGCAATTTTGCGTGGCAATCATGCCAATTCGAGGTTACAACAATGACAGACGTCAACACGTCACAACTGTCAAATTCAATTTTATAGAGGACGCGTATCCTCTATGTCAAAGACAAAACTGCAGACCGGGTGCAAGAGCGCGAAAATTCAAACGGCGCGAACAGTGGGAAAAACCTCAAAAGTTTCTTACCCCCCTTTCAAGTAAGTAACGTCCCTTCAAGTAAGTAAGATAACGTCCTCAACTGCATCGTCACTTACCATCAGGTATTGTCGCGACCAAGCATCTCCTCCCCGCCAACCTGTCGTCGAAAGCAAAACAGTCGTGCCTGATAAGTGATACCGTAAGATTCTGATAGATCACTAAACGTGATAAAAAGTGTTTACAAAATACTTACTTCATTGCTAAAGAAATGTCGCATTGTTCAGTCATTAGGAAACGTCTTGCGATAGATTCAGGTGACTTAATAAGACGATCGGTAGAGATAATAAAATGGAAAATTCTTTCCAAAAAACCAACTTCAAATGCCACTACAAAGAGTGAAATAATTTTCGATTGGTGTACATTAAAAACTATTTCACTCTTTGTAGTGGCATTTGAAGTTGGTTTTTTGGAAAGTATTTTCCATTTTATTTTTTACTTTTTAGTGGAAAACAACTTATGCGCAAGGCATTGGAAAAAATGCCCAAATCGCTTGAAGTATGCTTCTAAAATCTGAATAGTTCCCTCAATTTCTCCAAGATCCCATCATCAGATACGACTTGATGACTATGGGACCATCTGTGAACTATACAATTTCAAACAAAAAAAGTATTTTCTAAATTTCTAAATTGTCCACGCATCTTCGAGTAATCGGGGAACATACATAAAAAAAAGATTCTGACGAATTGAGAACCTCCTCCTTTTTTTAAATCGGTTAAAAAATTGGTTGTCTGCATGTAAAATCGTTTTACGGCAATGAAAAGAAGAGTGTTGCGCGTCATCGGGGATTGAAATATCTATAAAATGGTGGTTAGATAAAAGATATTTTTTTTTCAATGTATTCACTGATTGCATACTCATAATATGTATTTTACGTGTAGCGACATCCGTTTAAGGTAAGCGCTCATTTCGAAAGTCGGATGAGATTTCGCAAAAATGAATTAATCTAAAATGTAGAGACTAATAATATCCTTGTATGGATACCGCTTATAAGGAGTGTGGATAAAATTGGAAACTGTTTAGATAAACATTTATTGCAAGATGCACAATTTTTAGGATTCTGTATCCAAAGGGTAAAAAACGGAACCCTATTACTGAGACTTCGTCGTCCGTCCGTCTGTCCGTCTGTCTGTCACTATGGTCTATCTCTTGAACCGTGAATACACTTGAAATTTTCACAGATGATGTAGTATTTCCGTTGCCATTATAAACGAATACCTAAACTAATACTAACTAATAACATATAAAAGAATAACTTTCCGCACGCAAAACACACATGGAAATGTCTACTTTTTGAACAAATGTATTAAAAAGATCATTATAAATGCCTATGCTTAATTAATTTAATATGTTTGCTACACTTGTGTATGCATCGCAATGTAAACTGTGTGATTTAAATGCAACTATTGAGAGCATAGTCATAAAAACAGCAAGTGCATGCGGTGTGTCCGAAAATACTGTTTATAAAATTATTAAAGAACAAAAGGATACTAACACATTAAAATCACCCGTGAAAAAAAGAGCTCGACTATCCACAAATATGAATTGGTGTGGGCCCAAATAAAAAAAAACCTGTCAAGTGCGAGTCGGACTCGAGCACTGAGGGTTCCGTACTTCAACCGGAGGAATGAAACCATAAAAACCACTTTTCTTATCGAACCGCAAAACTAACTTTGTTTTTAGAGGTTTTATTGTAAATATCAAAAAACTACTTATTAGATCTCGTTCAAACCAATTTTCGGTGGAAGTTTGCATGGTAATGTACATTATATATTTTTTTTAGTTTTATCATACTCTTATTTTAGAAGTTACAGGGGGGGGGACACACATTTTACCACTTTGGAAGTGTCTCTCGCGCAAGCTATTCATTTTAGAAAAAAATGATATTCGAAACCTAATATCATTTTTGAAGACCTATCCATAGATACCCCACACATATCGGTTTGATGAAAAAAAATTTTTTGAGTTTCAGTTCTAAGTATGGGGCACCCCCAAAATTTATTACTTTTTTTAAAATTTGTGTGAAAACCTTAATGCGGTTCACAGAATACATCTACTTACAAAGTTTCAACAGCTCTTATAGTTTCGGAAAAAAGTGGCTGTGACATACGGACGGACAGACGGACAGACGGACAGACGGACAGACAGACATGACGAATTTATAAGGGTTCCGTTTTTTGCCATTCGGCTACGGAACCCTAATTATGTTGGTGCCAATAACTCCACGTTCAAAATGAGTGACGTAAAAATATGCTTAATTAATTTAATATGCTTGCTACACTATAGTGTATGCATCGCAATGTGCGCGCCGCTTTACCATCGAAATACCGCATAGAACACGATCAACTTGATCCAATAGCTAAATTGCCAGTAACCTTACTCGCGAGCTTTTGCGCGACTCGCGATCAGCTTTCTGAGTTCCGTATACTATATTTTAAAACCTAAGTCTAGTTGCGAAGAGATGATATCGCATTCTGGTTTAATTTTTAACTATTCTTTTCGTTATTCTGTTTTATAGCGAAGGAACAGAGAAAGATAAAGGTATAGTGGTCTCTTTCTGGTCCCTTGCCATTGCTATATCTGTTTCAAGTGCCAAAGAGAAAATAAACGAATGGAAATATTATGGTATAATATGTATATATAAAATTCTTGTGACAATTTTTTTTTACCAAACTCTCCCAAAACGGCTTGACCGATTGTTATTTTTTTGCGTATTTTCGGTACTTAGGTCTGTAGGAGAGTAGGTCGTAAGCTATTTTTTACATCCCTGATGGCAAAATAACGTTTGCTGGGTCAGCTAGTCTCTAATATATAAAATTTTCGTGCCAATTTTTGTTACCAAACTCCTCTTAAACGGCTCCACCGATTGTTATGAAATTTTCTGTATGTTCGGTAGGTCTGAGGTCGTAAGCCAATTTTTTATATCCCTAATGGCAAAACAGCATTTGCCGGGTAAGCTAGTGACACTATATCGATATTATCTTCTCGGCGGATGGGCTCCTGCAGCTCAGTGGAAGAGCACTCAACCGCGATAGCTGGGGGACAGGGATTAAAATCCCAGCGGGTGCAACAATTCTATAGTTTATTTTTATCTTTCTCACTCTCACGAAGATTTGGTAGGTGCGACATGCAGTGTCGCGGAAGAATATAACAGAAAAACGACCTTTTACCTAATTACTCAAAAACTAAGCTGTATTACAAATCTGTTTCTTAGCGTTTTTTGATATTATGACACTTAAAAACAAAAATTAAAATGACATCCAATGTAGTGTCCGATAAAAACTAGAAAAACTGAGATTTTAGAGTAACTTTTGGGAGAACTTTCTATCGAGAAAATTTTATCCAATCGTGTTTCTGCTTCTTGGCGATTTTAGATTAAAGACCCATTTTTTTTTGAGAAGAAAGAGACATGACGTGTAAATTTGAAAGTAATTGTCTTTATAGTTTTTGCATAAAACTCCATTCAAAATCGCTTAAATACGGCTTATACACCGTTGTTTTGATTTGATTTATGATTCTCCCGCGGACCCCTAATATCGCCGGTGCCCGTGACCAAGTGGCGATTTGAAAACTTCAAAGGTCCTCACCTTGTTGACGCGTGCTTTAGTAATATCATGTGTTATGTACACATGTATTAGATGCTATTATCATTTTATAATATATACTGCAGTGCGCTCGCGGCTTCGCTCGGGTGACCTCTATTTTATTCCTTATCATCATCATCGCTTACAATAAGTTGAGATCACAGTCAAGTCTAACTTGGTATGTAAAAAATTCAGTACTCAGGCTCTTGCCTGCAGCGTGATATTCGGTTATTAACCGACTTTAAAACAAGGAGGAGGTTCTTAATTCGTCGGAATCTTTTTTAGGGTTCCGTAGCCGAATGGCAAAAAACGGAACCCTTATAGATTCGTCATGTCTGTCTGTCCGTCTGTCCGTCTGTCCGTCTGTCCGTCCGTATGTCACAGCCACTTTTTTCCGAAACTATAAGAGCTATACTGTTGAAACTTGGTAAGTAGATGTATTCTGTGAACCGCATTAAGGTTTTAACACAAAATTAAAAAAAAAGTAATAAATTTTGGGGGTGCCCCATACTTAGAACTGAAACTCAAAAATTTTTTTTTCATCAAACCCATATGTGTGGGGTATCTATGGATAGGTCTTCAAAAATGATACTAAGGTTTCTAATATCATTTTTTTCTAAAATGAATAGCTTGCGCGAGAGACACTTCCAAAGTGGTAAAATGTGTGTCCCCCCCCCCCCCCCTGTAACTTCTAAAATAAGAGTATGATAAAACTAAAAAAAATACATGATGTACATTACCATGCAAACTTCCACCGAAAATTGGTTTGAACGAGATCTAATAAGTAGTTTTTTGATATTTACAATAAAACCTCTAAAAACAAAGTTAGTTTTGCGGTTCGATAAGAAAAGTGGTTTTTATGATTTTATTCCTCCGGTTGTAGTACGGAACCCTCAGTGCGCGAGTCCGACTCGCACTTGACAGGTTTTTTTTGTGTATGTTCACTGATTACTCGAAGACGCGTGGACAATCTAACCCTGGATGTACGACGCGAAAAAATGTCGCCAGTTTATCGGTGCCATAAATGCTTGTTTTGCCACCAACAGTAAGGCCACGCTGTAGTTCGCTAGGCAGCCACGTATAGAATTTTGACAGATGGCGCTACTGTTTGCTTGTACGAAAAAGGTTTACGTAAATCGTTCCGATGCACCCCATATCCGGAGGTTTCTTATCGCTGTTTAATTTAATACTTGTTTCGGTTTTTATTATGTCATGCAATATAGCTGCACACATTCGGAAATGGACTTTTATGTATTTAAATTATTTTTAATAACTTCAAACTACCATTAATATGAATTAAATCTTCTAGTCTTTGCATTAACACACACATACTTCACAGATGACCTTAGGGTCATCAGGTCCGAATCTGGTCTTGATGAAATCGAGGGATCTCTTCAGATTTTACAAGTATATACTTGGAGTTTGGTTTTTTTTATAGTACCTTTATACTTAAAAGCAATGTTTCGGACAATCATAGTCTTTTGTATCATGCTAATCGATATGCGACGAAACCACTATAATATTATAGACAATCGTCCGACTTCGAATTGGTGTACATTAAAATTATATCACTCTTTGTAGTGGCATTTGAAGTTGGTTTATCGGGAATAATATCTTTAGCTTTCGTTTATTTTGGAAGTTTTGGCGGACTTCATAAGTTTGAACTAAGGAGTGGAAACTTAATATTAGGTCCTTACATATGAAATTGGCGTTTTGTCGTACTGGTCACTTTGATCTCAAATATCTCTTCTTTGGTTAGAAATTCCAATTTCAAATTTATACAGCTCATTTACTCATGCTTTTGTGTTTTGAAAATCGTAATTCATTTGTTTTTTTCTCTTTTGGTTTTTTTTTTTGCGCCACTCTGTTTACAGAATGGAAAACTTGAAATATCGCGTTATTAACCGACTTCAAAAAAAAGGAGGAGGTTCTCAATTCGTCGGAATCTTTTTTTTTTTTTTTTTTACGAGTACGAGTTACATCGTGGCTTGTGTACGTTGTGCACATTGTGTGCACGTTCTTACAAGGGAAAAAATTTAACTCCGATGAGGCAGTCCAAAGCGCTTTCAAAGATTTTATTGATTCCCGTCCGAATGGCTTTTTTAGTAAAGGGATCAATGAACTACCTATAAGGTGGCAAAAGTGCATAGATAGCAATGGTACATACTTTGATTAAATATATATATTATATTAAAAAAAAATCGACTTTATGTTCCTCCCATACAAAACGCCAATTTCATATGTAAGGACCTAATATAAGTGCATATTGTATTCGCTTACTATATAAACTTCGCATAAACCAAGTGTATATTGAGTATTGACTTAGTTGTAACGCAGTGGTTAACTAACAAAGCACCGCCTTAGTTTCTGCCTTCACGACACGATTACTCATGTAAGGCTGGAAACACACTTGTCACACGTCATAAATCTGACCAGCTTTTAGCCGTATTTTAGGGTTACATACCAAAATGGTAACAAGTAAATAATTAAAATAAAATAAAAAACACGACTGCTCTGTTGTAAAACTACTTTTGACGTGATAACGTCTTATAAATTGATGAACACCAGCAGCACTAATGAAAAATAGTAACGTTCCGCGTAACGTTCCTCCTAAGCCTGTGCGTGCAAGCGAGAGCGCGCAACAAGCGATAGAGAGGCACGATAAAACAAACGATAGAGAGGCCAATTATGACGTTATCACGTAAATCTATCGTCCGTAAACCGACTTTACAGACAACCAATTTTTTTTTATTAAAAAAGGGGGAAATAGGTAGGAGCCAATTTCAAACTATATTGGTTGAGGTATCATTTGAAAGGGCTTTAGACATTCTTAAACGGATTTATTTTTATTTTTATACCTTATAGTTTTTGTTTCTATGTATACTTAGGTACTGGCCGTGTGCACGCAAGGGGTTTTCTTTGCGAATTCTATATGCACTTTTGACCCCGACTGTACATTACTATAGTCCTGGATGAAACTAGTACTCCACAGCCTAGCACTTAAGGAGAAAGCGCACCAGTCAGTCTTACTCGAGATAAACAGTAATTTTCACTGCCTACCCGCCAATTAGTTGCCTAGCTTTACATACGCCCCTTGCTTAAGTAAAGCTGTACTTTACATAAGTGCTTTACATATTAATCACAACTTTGTTTGCGTAATAATTCCTGAGAAATAGGACCCACCTAAGGTAGACTAAAAGCAAAGTGATCCTATTAACAGCAAATTTATTAACTTGTTTTGTAGCCAGTAGCTAAATTATGACATATTTCCATGCGATTCCCTCAAACGGAACGAAATTCAACAAAAATATGATAATATGGCTAATGGCTGCTGTTTTGAGGTACAAACACATTAAAAATAATAATTTATCTTTATTAGTTGTTATTTTAATATCGAATATTATATTAGCTGTCTCGTTGTTTATAAGTGATGTAGTATTATTTTCTTTAACACCGTCTTAGATTAAGCATTTCTGTTAGTTCTTTTATTAGTAACTTGCAGCATAGTTAATAAATACTATCAATTTTATGGTTATTTTTAGTAAATCATAGGTTTTTTTTGTTACAGATGAACAACACGAGACCCAGACGAGACCCCTGCGACACCCCGAGCATGACGTCACAAACTTATCCTCCGGGGACATAAACTCCAACCCGCAAAACCTACAAACTCACATCACAAACCCGTTAAATGATAATAAAAATACGCAAAACGACAAAACAAACGAAGCGAGTATTATGAGCACCCTATCAAAAGCTTCGGCCAAATCCACCGATGACTTCGACGTAAATGAGTACTTCGCGAGACTCCAAGGCACTAGATACGTTAGCGCGCCTCTAAACAGCAATGTGTCAGATCAAAATGCTAATCTGCAAGTGGAAGAAAACCTGGAAGAGATAAATTTAAACGAATCAATCGAACCGGAGAAGCCACAGGCTTTGGAAACACAGAGTTTGACAGCGGATATAGCACAGAATTTCTCACAACTGCCTAACGTATTGCCGCACGTAGCGAGTGCCGTGTTCAGCTCGTTCAGTAATATGCTCAGTTTGAAGAGTAGGGAGGTAATTCCTGATGAACAGAAAGTGCAGTATAGTGAACAGAAGGCGCAGCATGATGAGCAGAATAGAATTACGAATGTGCCGTTAGGTGTACCAGAAGCACCGGTTGCTGTCGCGCCTCCGCCACTACGGGAACCACCTACGACTGGTATGTTTAATGATAAACTTTATTATACCATACCATTTTTTTTTATTTTGGGTTTCTAATCACTGGCATGCACCTGTTAAGTTAGAGCTGCAGATGTAGGCCAGCGCTCAACCACTGTGATTAAACCTGATGGCAAGCGATAATAGAGTCTAAAGTGGACCGCGCTTGCTTATAAAATACCTATTCACTCTTGATTTGAAGGTGCCCAAGTTGTAGGTAGTGGGAAAGACCGGAAGTCAGGAAGACAGGAAGTGCCTGGGAGGGTATTCCAGACCTTTGCAGTGCGTGTCAGGAACAAGGAATCAAACCGCTTCATACGTATATTTGGTACGTAAACTATGAAAGGTGATGCAGGGATTTCACCTAAGTCCATGTAACGATTTATCAATCTATAAGTTTTGGCAACCTACGCACGTTGAGTTGAGGTCGCAATTTCCCACGGCTTCGTGCCCTTTAGGTACGTAACTGCGTTGACCTTACGCGCGCAGGGGTCACAGACTCCGTAGTCAGCAATAATCACCGTCTCGGAGATTATTTCATAGTAGACACCAGTTTTGTCTGCGGTTCCGTCCGAATAAAATTTGAGTTTTCAATAATTCCCCGGGAAGCTCGAATTCTCGCAACGAGGACATCCGTAGGAGAACCAAAGTAACCGACATGGCCCAACAGATTAACATGCTGAAGTGGCAGTGGGCGGGCCGTATCTGTCGCAGAACCGGGCTGACGTGTTGACCTGCCCGCTGGACCGACGACCTGAAAAAGGTCGCTGGTAGCGGGTGGATGAGGAATACGGAAGACCGTGTGTGGTGGCAGGCTTTCAGGAAGGCCTATGTCCAGCTCTTGAGTGTGCTGGTAAACGTTAACTTCGTTAATTAACGGTTAACGATTAACGAGTTAATATAATTAACCGGTAACAAACAAACACACACGCACGTATAAGCTTTCCCCTTTACAATATTAGTGTGGTTTGACTTTGGCCCAAGTTTGCTGTTGAACTAAGACTTATGCAAGAATACGTTACGTGACTAACTACTGCGCACTGAAGTGATGGAGTGATTGATGGATAGTCACTGTCAAATCACCACAGAATTGGTTTGCTGTATTCCGTGTATCAAAGTAGTCTATGAGACACCTAACAAGGGTAACAGTAAATCTTTTTAGCAGCACAGATTAATTTGTTTCTCTGTAATCCACTACTTGAAAAGATATGACTTGAAAGATTTATCTTGGTATGGTCCAATATGTAGGCACACCGTTCACGTTAAATACCACACACAATTCTTAAACAATTTCTTTGACGCCCTTTTACTCCCAGGACATCCTCAGGACATGTTGACTTCACAATGCAAAATCGTCGACTCTACGATTTCGAGTTGTGAAGTCAGTGTAAACAGAATTAGTACCATTGCCATAAAAACTAAACGTGTCTACAAAATTTCAGCCTACTCGGTTGAAGATTTCAAAATTGTGTTGCAAGATTCCACTTAAACAAATATACAAAGCTAAATAAAAGCTTGTAAAAAAGTTAGTAACAACCTCCGAAATAACATTAAAGTGTGGATTAAGATAATTTGACAATATAACACTTAACAGTACAATATAATTTTAGGATTACGTGATTTTTTTAAAGTACTCATCTGGGGTCACGCGAGGTCATTGCCATGGCCTTCTTTTTTTAACAATCTTCTTATAATGATACTTGGTAGGCGTTTCGTAATTTAGTAAGTTTAATTTTACTCTCTGAGTCAACATCCTTTTTAAGTAATTTCCGAATGATAGTTCAACAAAAACAAAATTACAGCTAAGTGAGATTCTCTACTCGAGACAATTTATGACATGTACATATGTAATTGTATTTTAAGGCTTTTTTAAGGCTCGCAAAAGCCATTTTTTTTTTCGCATATTTAAGCTAATAAGACGTAGCGGGCTTATAGCAATTAAATTAAAGGAATGTGCAGAATCATCTTGGCAATGTATCTCTAGACAAACTGCCATAAGAACAACCAAATAAAATTGGCAGAAATCTTGCATTAAACCTTAAGACATTTTTGTTATTTTGGAGTTTTCACATGAGGAAGTAGCATCCATTCATTTTGTTTCTTTTTACTCGAGTGTGTCTAACAAAAATATTTGTTGTTTCAGGTACAACATCGAACTATCGAATAACAACGAAGAAGAAAGCGTACGCCCAAGTGCCCGGGCTAAGTTCTGGTGATAACCAACACAAACAGACATTCAATCCAGGACCCTTCACTCAAAGTGCACCGTCGTACTTCATACCAGATAATGTATCAAATACACCATATACTAGAACAACTGAAAATGTCTCAATTGGATTTGATACGGAGCCACCTACAACTGGTCAGAGTAATAAAGATTATATCTATGGATTAAATACGAGTAGAGAGACAGATAAACATGAAGTAGTCAGTTTTCATGAAATAAATCAAAGAGCCGCAAATGATGATACAAAAGACACATTTAATATATTTAACCCAACATCGTCTACAACTACCGCATATCAAACTGAATTGGATACAAAAATATCTGGACAAGGGAATGCAGAAAATTCATACTTGTCAACTCACATGACTTCAGAAGCAAAGGAAAGTTTCAATATGTTTCACCCGACAGCTTCTGTACCTATACCAACACTACAAGGAAAAAATGAAAATGATCAAGCAAGAGTATCAAATCAAATTGAAAACAAAGAAAGTTACAATATATTTTATCCAATATCACCAGTATCGATACAAGCTAATAATACCGTTGAAACTATTGCTAACAGTCAAAGTATACCTAACTTGGAACCTTCTGTCTTACAATCTGAAAAACAATACGATTTTATGAGCCAAACTAAACCAACTATTGAAATGCAACGAGACATCTCATCACAAACTTCTATGGCAAGACCACCTAAATTGCTACCTCAAAGTTGGATTTCTAATCCATTTGATTCTGTACCGTCAGCACCCCAAGGATCAGTCATTCCTCCACCACCCATGTTCTCTAATACGCAACGAAAAGATAGCCAAACCACTGTAGGAAAATCGGTATTGCCACCATCAGTAGCGAGGCGAATATCTGCAAACCAGCCTATAATCAAACCTCGAGCTTTACCGACTATGGTGCCCCAAGATAATATCTTCGTTCCTACGATTCCATATGAACCAGAAACTAATGTTCAGCAGAATTTTGGAATGTCTATTTCATCTAATTTACAAAATGTAGGACACGATTCATCTACAAGCAAATCAGAAATAAATCTCCAGACTCAAACATTACCTCGAGATAATACACAGTCACAATTTCAAATGCCTTCTCTAAATCAATCTGTCGTTTCATCGTTATCTAATTCTTCAGTTCCGCTGATTTCTTCGAGTAATACGACCTTACCAGCGTTTTCATCTATGCCTCTTATTCCTAGAGGGTCTACTACACATAGTACTACAAATATGCCTACTATTCATACAAAAGGGGAAACAACTACAGGGAACGTACTGACGCAGCATCTACAACAAACATCTTTGGCTTTCAGTCATGACAATAAAACAGATGATATTGCAAGTCCATCAGGCCTTTTTCAAGAATGTCCTCTACCACCTAAAGATATCATTCAAACGCCCAGTACTGAAAAAATGTTCGTTTCACCACCGATGTTCTTTAATACAGCTTCATTAAATCAAGCTAATGAACCGAAATCTGAATCAGATATACATAAAAACCAAGGTACTGAATCTCAAGATACGTTTCAACGGTCCGGTTTGTTTACGATGAATGCACAACCTGAACCTCCAAAAGTTATAGCAGAGCCACCGAAATTGACTGGAAATCTTAACTATAGAATGAATAAGAAGAAACCACAGTATTATTCCGGTCCAATCACAGGAGTTGGGAACATAAGTAACAATGTAAAACCTGTACTCAATCCTGTTGGACCTAGTTCTTTTCAAGGTACTATTGTTAATCCTGATCATAATTTACAACTAATGAACCAAAATTTAACGGAAGCTTATAGTGCACTCAAAATCGGACAAGATTTGCCTAAACCTCCGACGGATCAAAGTTCATTTCAAGGTCCTATATTCACACCAGATCTAAATGTACAACCATTAGCACAGAAATCAGCTATAGATTGTAATGTACCTAGTGAATATGTATCTCATCCATTCGATTTGAACAAACCTCCCGCATCATCATATCCATTGGATCTAAATGAACAAGATCGAAATCCACTAGTTGTTAACAATACTAGTACAGCTTTTGATTTAAGCAGGCCAGTCACTGAAAGATTTGAGGAGGTAAATAAAGAAACAAAAGGTTTTGGAATTATTGGATCGTTAAAATCTAAACTCAGTTCAATAGATATTAATAAGATCCAGAATACCGTCACAACCTTCTTCGACCCCACTTATAATGAAACAAAACTTAAAGAAAATAATCAAGAAGTGATATCCCAATATCATGGCAATTATCAAAACTTTCCTCCTACAGAAAGCACTAATTTAGAAGTATTTATTCCTAGTGTTAACAAAGAACCACAAAATGCAAATGTGAGTAATCAATATCAAATGGATTATTCACAAACTGAGATACAACCGCAGTATTACAAAACTCAAGAATATTTCATGGATACTCAAAATAGTCCTAATGATAAATATGTAGGATGGAATACGTATCAGCCTCAATCAAATGACACAAATCAAAAATCATTTGAAAATTTGCAATCATATACTACACTATTTTCATCGGGGTCTACAAACGAAATTACTGAAGAGAAGTCTTTAAAAGAAAAAGAAAATGAAAAAATTATGAGTATTTCAATCATGCCAGGTTCCTTACCTAAAATGTTAGGTCCGATCAAAAAGGAGGAATTATCAGATGGGAAGGATATTATCAGTGAAGACATTGGTAATTTAAGAGGAAGTAGCGAAGATTCTAAATTTTTTAATACTGGCAACTCTTCACTTAAAACTTTCTTTGATTACTCTAAGCCAGAACCACAGTCAGTATTTGAGACTATTAATATAAAGGATATTAAAAACATAAACACTGAATATGGGCAAACAAACGTTGTTGATGCTTTTCAAAGCACTTTAGATCAGCCTAAAATTGAACAAGGCAGCTACCAACTAAAATGTACCACAAGTTCGAATGAAGAACCACCTGCGACCTCTAAAATTTTCTCAAATATTTCTGCTAAAGACTTTTTTGAAACACAACAATTCCAAGAAAATTTGATTGTAAGCCATCCAGAAAAAAATAATGAAACTGATATTTTATCGAAATCTTTCTTTGATAATCTTGTGCTAAATAAAAATGACAGAGGAGATATGGCAAGTAACAATGATTTGGCAAAAGTTCTTTCCAATCAGAAAGAAACCGATGCTGACACATCAAAAGAACTTTTAACAACTGTAGTATTACCTGTATTAAAAGATGTATCAGAAGATTTGGTACCACCGCAATTTTTAGATGATTCAGGAAAGGACAAACAGATTGCTGCTCCTAGTTGTGAAAATCGTACTATCGGTGTTAATGAAGGAGTTTCTAAACTAAATCAATCTGCATATTCGTTTTTTGACTTAAGTGAAGCAGACAATACTTCATACACAAACATGACAGAAGTCGAAGAAACAATGAAAAATGTGGCTTTAATTGAAAATCCTGAACATGTGCATAATAATTCATCATTATCAGATTTTTATGCCAATAATGAACCTATAGACCTAAAGGAGGACTCGCGCGATTTAAATATTTGTGAAACCTGTAGAGAAGTTAATAAGCCCGAAGAGAAAGACTTAGATGATTTAACTTCCCAGCTAATAGAAAATATTACAGCCCCAATACAGTTAGCGAACCCTGTTGGACATCCTTTTGGCAACAGTAATTTGGTTATAGATAAATCAGAAATTTCTCATACTGCTGAAAAAATTGTAGAATCTATGCAATTACCCCCACCCGTAGAACTTATTGACGACATTAGTGTCGGCACCAATTTAAACTACGGATGGTCTACTAACGAAGCTAATTCGACTAACGTTGTATTAGATCATAACTACAGTATTCACCCAGATCCTCTTTCGATAGGATTCTTTCAGGATAAAACATTGCTTTTTGAAAATGTACCTACTAATGCTAGTGATGAAATAAAGGCCCTCAGTCTTTCTCAAGAGGATTCAATTTTACCACGATCTATGAGTATACCAACAGTGCCGCCCGAAGAAGACACTAAATCAGATGAAAGTGGTTTGGACGTTCACTCGATTGAACAAGATGCTAAAAAAGACTTTCCTATTTACGAGGAGTTCGTATTAGAACCGTCCGAAACTGATGACGATAAGATAGAATATAAGGAACGTGAAAGAAGTTCCGATGACCCAATACCTGATGCTGATACTTTCACTAATAGAGTGGAGAGGTATCAGAAGATGGAAGTGCACCCAGAACCGATCGATTCATTTGAATTGAATAAAGATTCTAAACCATTTGAATTGCCGACATCAACTAGCCCAGCTTTAACAATTGCCTCGTATTTCGACACAGGCAACTACGCCGTTGAAAATCATTATAGGAATTCGTTAACATCTCCGACCACTGTAACTTCTTTTGCCGTCAATTCTACAGCATCTATGCGCATCCCTCCAGGTTTCGAGGATGCATATAAAAGGAGTCTGATATTAGCAGCATCTGTCCCTCCTGGTTTTGAGGATCAAAATATTACGCGTATTCCGGATACCTCCACGCAAACTCCAGGCACTGCGACAGTTACGTTCAATCCAAACATCTACTACCCACCTCATACTCAAATCCTTAATCTAGCAAAAATGACTTGTTCACAAAATCTCAATAAGAACTTGAAATTCGATGACCCAGAACTCAATACGATGATGAGGGAACTAGTAGACGTTCTATCGCCTACTTTGCACGAAAGATTATCAGCGTTCTCGAATATTGGTGAGTCTAATAAAGACTCTGAATATAAAGCACAAATAGAACCAGAAGCTACACCATCTAGTGAACAAGAACATCAGAAAACAGAAGAACCTAAGCAAGAATCCTTACCGGATCCTACGAATTTCTTTACTTCGAACGTCACCGAAAGCAATGAAGACTCGGATGTCTACAGTAACTTTAGTAGACTTTCCAGCTATTTCACTAGTCCTCCGAAACCTGATCATTCCAAGTCTTTTTTTGAATTAAGTCAATCTCAAGACCATTATAGGCACAAACCTAAAAATGATTCGATTGAAAAGAACGTCAAACATTTCTTTGAAACTACAGAATTAAATGCATCAGTTAACGTTAAATCTTCAAACATTCCAGAAAACTTAATAGCGAACAAGGATTTAGTTAATGAATTAACATCAATTCATAATTTTACTCCTACAGATGAAATAGTAAGAACGGTTAATTACTTCACTGTTGAAAATGCTAAAGAAATCAGTATAGGTGAACCAATATTATCAAGTCATTTAACCGAAAAGGATCGCGTAGAAAATTATTATAATGAAATTAAAAATAATCAGTTAGGTGATATTGATGAAAGTAGTTTAAATTTCGAAGATATTCTAAAAAATTGTAAATATTGCTGTGACGCGACCAAAAATTTTACGAGATTAAACTTTAAAAGTGTAGATTTTGATAATTTCAAAGTGAGGAAAAGCATGGACGATAAATGTGATACGAAAAAAGAGGGAGATAGCAATATGGATGTGAAGAAGGATAACGCTAGTAAGAAGGGGTTGAGTGTCAACTTCTTAGAGCAAACATTCCAAGAGGACAATAGTGATAAAATCGTCACGATGGCTGAGGTACTTATTTCTTCATTATTTTCGTGTTTTTTCTCCTTTTAAGAAATTTCTTCTTGGTTCCTACTCTTTCGCTTACTTATTTTTAATACAGTTTGCTGTCATTTTAGCCAATATTTGAACAATCGAAACTTTCTTCCGCTTAACTATACACATATACACATATAGATCAGCCCCAGATATAGGCAAGCGCGAACGTAGAATAAAATTTTGAAGTGGAACAAACTTGTCGTTGCAAATTGAGATGACTGTACCTTGTGAGGTATCATATCAAAGGGCTTTACTTGTACAATATACATTCTTAAACAAATTTTTAATTTATTTTTAGGCATATATAACAGTTTTTAATTTATCAGCCAGAATGTCGAATGTCGTCTGTCCCCCCTTATCTCCGAAATTTTCCAATCAAAAAATTTAAAATACGAATTGTTTTTGTAGAGGCTAATGTAAGTTTTACAGGAAAATAAAAACAATGCTCTAACTCATACTTTTTTCGGTATTAACAATAAACCTCTACTATTGTACTGTTTGAACGACAATGCATGGTTACTTGTCTGAAAGCATTTTAAATCCATTAAGTTGGAACACCCAAGATGGCGCTCTCGCTATTTTAACGCACTCCTTTAAGGGTATCAAATGAAAGAGTTTGCTGAGTATAACTCGGATAAGTTTACACATGAAAACTTGTTTTTAATAAAAAATTTATATAAATAAATAAAAAAATATTATGTTTATATTCTCCAGAACCGATCGGACTATTCTCCGGTGAAACACCACTGGTTCTACCGCGTGGAACTTGAGGATAAGTCAATATGGAGGGGTTTCTCCGCCGGGGACTCTAAAGCTTTGGAGGACGCCTACAATAGCCGTGAGTTTTTCATACTTTTTTTTCGAATATCTATAGCTTACGAAAGCTATCGATATGTCTAACTTTAGAGAAAGCAACACAGAGTACTGCACATGTTACTGGGTGAGGTAAATAAGATTGACGAGTACGTCCTTACCCTTGATACCTCAATTTACACCGCGGCTCCTATTTAGTTTGTATCTTATGAAATTGACATAAAGTTCATTATGCTATAAAAAAAAGGCGCTTCCGTTCCATTCCACCGCGGAATTGACCCTTATGGTATTCTATGCTTTATATTTTTTTTGGAATTTACTATACGACTAGGCAGCAAACGTCAGCCAAAGTTAGTTAAAGTTAGCAAGTTAAAGATAGACTATCTTTGTAATAAGTTTTTGACTCAGGGAATATAACGGAGAACGGGCAGCAACGTCCTCTGTGCTACTACTACCAACTATTGCGATCACCAACCCGTCTGCCCCGCGTCGTGATTATGGGCAAACCCTCCCGTTGGAGAGGGCCTTTAGTTCAGCAGTGGACTGTTATAGGCTCTGAATGATGATGATGAAATAGATTAAAAAATTACAAATTGAAATGGCCATCCGAATGTTTTCAATCCCTTCTTTAGCCTCGTTTAACCTCGAGCATAGTATCCGTGAGCCGTGCGGCAGATAGCAAACAAACTGTTCTGTCGTCGCTACGAGTAAATGGGCGGCAATTGCTTACATTTATTATCTCGTCTCTTTGGACGGACTTTATACAAGTTAGTACTTGACTGCGATCTCACCTGATGGTAAGTGATGATCCAGCCTAAGATGTTATCGTACTAACTTCGAAGGGAAAGTAAATTTACCCCAACGGTTTCTACAAGCACGCATCGGAACGCTAAATCGCTTGGCGGTGCGTCTTTGCTGGTAGGGTGATAACTAGCCACGGCCAAAGCCTCCCACCAGACCAGACCTGAGCCAATTTAGAAATTATAAAATTCCAAAGTGGCCTGTGGCGGGAATCGAACCCGCAACCTTCCACTCGAATCCGAGCGCGCCGCTACTGCGTCAGGGAGGTCGTCATTGCTATATACTAATTCGTAATTACTATAGGGAGGTTGTAATTACTATATAGTCTTATTCAATAGTGTTAGTGTTTCCAAATTCGGCCTAAATGACCTTGTGTATTTGCAGCTGATCTGAACGAAAACACCGTGGTGGCTACGGATGGCGGTAGATACGATGTCAACGTGATGGCTCGACTCAGGACAGCCGTGTATTGGAAGGATAAACCCAGCAATGTCATGAGGTAGGTTACAAGTAACTGCAGATGCTTCATGTTATGCGCTAGGTCTCTTCTTGCAGAGTTCATCTTAATGTGTAACACCACTGTGTCAAATTAAAATTTCGCCATTATCTAGTAGTTCAGTCAAGCAGTGTCTTTTTTTTAGTTAATTGCTAATATTTATTGCAATTTTTGCACGCGGAACTTTAGTTTTCTCAAAAATGTTCCAGATGTCATTCCGAATTGAATGACACCTCAATCTTAATTTTCGGAGACTGCTGAAAAGAGTTAATAGACTATAGTTGTTGAAATCTGCTCGTTGTCCGTTTTACCATTGAAAATTATTTGTTTCGTAAGCATTATTATTATTTGGTGACATTATATAACGTCCACAGATGCAGTTGGTTCTACAAAGGCACGGCAGTACCTCGGTACGTGCCTTACACAGAGTCTGTTGCTGAGAAACTGGAGGTGAGTCCACTGTGGACCAAATTAGGGTGGTAGGGCGAAGGGGGTTAGTCTTTTATGTCCCCTTTTGTTCCATGGAACAGTAAGTGTTGTATGGAACACATGGGAACTACCCATAGAAAACAGTCAGTCGTTTTAGAGGATTAAGATTGTGAACGGGGTGGAATCTATCATCTCGTATAGAAATATCATAGCACTAAGCATAATAATATAATTTTTTATTTGAATGACAGTGCATGTTTAGCTGTGTGACGCCATTTTTAATCCAACATGGAGGTACACCCAGATGACGGGCTAGTTTTTGTTATGATGATGATGTCCTTCTAGGCTTCTACAATGTAGGTATTATATGGAAGGGTTCGCAGCGAAGAACACGGACTAAATGACAAAACAAAAATTTGTTTTTAATTTTTTTTTTTTTCAGGAAATGTATCGCCACAGCGTGACCACGGGCGAGTGGCACCGCCGACTGTCGCTGCCGAACGACGAGATGGTGGTGATGCACGGCCCCGCGGTCATGGTGCACTTCCTGCAGACCTCCGCCGACGCCTTCACCTCCACTCCAGTGAGTCACAAGTGCCCACTAGCTCAGAGCGTACGTGCACTAAATGTATCGCCACAGCGTGACCACGGGCGAGTGGCACCGCCGACTGTCGCTGCCGAACGACGAGATGGTGGTGATGCACGGCCCCGCGGTCATGGTGCACTTCCTGCAGACCTCCGCCGACGCCTTCACCTCCACTCCAGTGAGTCACAAGTGCCCACTAGCTCAGAGCGTACGTGCACTAAATGTATCGCCACAGCGTGACCACGGGCGAGTGGCACCGCCGACTGTCGCTGCCGAACGACGAGATGGTGGTGATGCACGGCCCCGCGGTCATGGTGCACTTCCTGCAGACCTCCGCCGACGCCTTCACCTCCACTCCAGTGAGTCACAAGTGCCCACTAGCTCAGAGCGTACGTGCACTAAATGTATCGCCACAGCGTGACCACGGGCGAGTGGCACCGCCGACTGTCGCTGCCGAACGACGAGATGGTGGTGATGCACGGCCCCGCGGTCATGGTGCACTTCCTGCAGACCTCCGCCGACGCCTTCACCTCCACTCCAGTGAGTCACAAGTGCCCACTAGCTCAGAGCGTACGTGCACTAAATGTATCGCCACAGCGTGACCACGGGCGAGTGGCACCGCCGACTGTCGCTGCCGAACGACGAGATGGTGGTGATGCACGGCCCCGCGGTCATGGTGCACTTCCTGCAGACCTCCGCCGACGCCTTCACCTCCACTCCAGTGAGTCACAAGTGCCCACTAGCTCAGAGCGTACGTGCACTAAATGTATCGCCACAGCGTGACCACGGGCGAGTGGCACCGCCGACTGTCGCTGCCGAACGACGAGATGGTGGTGATGCACGGCCCCGCGGTCATGGTGCACTTCCTGCAGACCTCCGCCGACGCCTTCACCTCCACTCCAGTGAGTCACAAGTGCCCACTAGCTCAGAGCGTACGTGCACTAAATGTATCGCCACAGCGTGACCACGGGCGAGTGGCACCGCCGACTGTCGCTGCCGAACGACGAGATGGTGGTGATGCACGGCCCCGCGGTCATGGTGCACTTCCTGCAGACCTCCGCCGACGCCTTCACCTCCACTCCAGTGAGTCACAAGTGCCCACTAGCTCAGAGCGTACGTGCACTAAATGTATCGCCACAGCGTGACCACGGGCGAGTGGCACCGCCGACTGTCGCTGCCGAACGACGAGATGGTGGTGATGCACGGCCCCGCGGTCATGGTGCACTTCCTGCAGACCTCCGCCGACGCCTTCACCTCCACTCCAGTGAGTCACAAGTGCCCACTAGCTCAGAGCGTACGTGCACTAAATGTATCGCCACAGCGTGCATTGAATTGATTTGAAATTTCAAATAGTATAAAATTAGAATGGGGCGCCATACACCCCTTTACCATTCTGTAAGTCTTGTCTACGTTAAAATGACGCCCCCCATTACTTAATTAGTTGATTGTGTGAGTGCAAATATTAAAAACGGCGATTCATCGGTGTGGGAGCGTCGACTGTTCTTCGATTTAGGATCATACAGATCCTAAATCGAAGAACAGTCGTACCTACATCACAGTCGACTAGTCGCGTGGTAAATCTGACAACGCTCACTATATATGTGTATGGGGCAGCACTGGCGCCTTGTACTCGTATAAAACAATACGTCCGCTCTCTCTCGCGTTCAGATCACAACTGACTAGTTGGACAACAAATCTGCTTACAAGTAAAGGTGCTTCCTAGCAAGTACTTACTGAATGACCAATCAAAAATGGCTTCTTAATGTGTATTGTGAATAGACATATACCCTGGTCAGGTCGGACGGCGTGAAAAAATGTCGTCAATTTATCGGTGCCAATAATACCTACAGCACTAGGCCACGCTGTAGTTCGCTCAGCGGCCACCTATAGAATATTGACAGATGGCGCTACTGTTTGCTTGTATGAAAAAGGTTTACTTAAATCATGAGGTTACTAATCGGTAGTATTGAGTTAGTATTTTAATATTGCTTGCGTACGTAAATCAGGTAGTGGGGCGCGTCATTTCAGCTTAGACACTAGCCTAACCTAACCTAACCTATCCTAATTCCTAACTCATCCCAACCTAATATTCCTATAGTTGTCTGTGTTCGGTAAGAGTGTGTACCGCAACCCGCCAAAGATCAGCGTGGCGGAGGATCAACCACAGAGGATAGACCATCTCGTGTTTATGGTCCACGGCGCGGGCGAGTGGCGCCATCAGAAGCAGAAAATTGTTAGTTTCCGTAGCCGTATTAGTTGTTGGTAGTGTTAGTGGCCCAACATCATCCTTATTGCCCATTGACATATAAATCTAAGTATTATATCAATGCTATTTCCCTACTATCCATACTTCCCTATACACTTTTATAACCAAACTCCTCAGAAATGGCTTGACCGATTTTTATAAATTTTTTGTCTTTTTAATATTGGTAGATTTAGGAATAGCTATTCTCAGACGACCTACCAAATGTTGGACAACGGAAGCTATTTTACGTTATCTTCGAATTGGTGTACAGTCGCGGAATGAAAAGGTTCGTCATCTTAGTGTCGATATTCGTTTGCACTAGTACTCTAGTACTGCAAGAGTCCATTATGCCAACATTCCAGTGCAAGAAACAGCGCTACTAACATTTGAATAAATATGACGTTTGCTATCGAATAAGGTTTTGCTTGTTTTTTCTATCCCGTCAATGTGTTACCAAAATGTATTAAAACCTCATTAAAACCTCATTAAAACCTTAGTTATTTAGGAGAAATTATGATATTTTGAAATTATTACATTTGGTATTGACCTATTGACAATAGTTTTAACAGAAATAATAATGTCAGGTTGAATTAACAAGAAGGTTGCAGTTTATCCATAATAATCTTATAATCTTGTTGACAAGATACATCAAGAGATAAATAGTCAAACTACAAGGTAGTAAATCTGAACAATTTTGAACTTTACTAACGAACAGTTAAACTTTATTTTCTCTAACTCGAGTCTATTCTGTAACATAGTTTCAAAACGTAATATGTGCTCGTGATACGTTAAACGAATCAATTTGAAAATCGACGAACCTTTTCGTTCCGCGACTGTACATTAGAAATTATTTCACTCGTAGTCGGAAGAAGTAGAAGTCGGTTTTTTAAAAATAATTTTTCATTTTATTTTTAACTAATCGTAAAAATTTATGATACCTAATTGAAATCGATTTTAGCACAAGGTAATTTGGGGGATTGTACGCATAGTTAGTTGGACGCATAACACTAGTTTATACTATATTTTGTTTGAATGATTAACACTAATACAGTGATTGTTTCCAGCAGTCGCAACGCCAACGCGTCGTGCGAGGGATTGTGGAGTCTGAGATAGAGGACACTGAACCATCGAGCATAGACCACCTGCTGCTGATGTGTCATGGCGTCGGATCCGCTTGCGACATGCGCTTCCGCTCCGTGGAGGAAGTCGGTACGTTGCACAGAACTAGGAAACAATATGGACTGGCCCCATATTGTTTCCTAGGTCATATTGCATAGCTTCTATCGCGGGCATTGAGCGTGGAGACCGAATTCCGTAACGAAAATAACCTAACACCTGCCATCTATCGATGAATAGCAGAACTTTTAATGACTTTTTGAAATATCACGCTTGTCTCTTTAGTTCAGCAACTCGTCTCTAGGTGGCAATGGTTGTATAATTATAATTGCATAAGTTGATAAAAACAGCTAAGCTTTACCGCGGCAGTCTCCGAGTGCCACACGTCTTTTTTACGATTTTTTTCCACGGTTCGCCGCGTCCAGTGTATAATTAGTGTATATTAACCTATAATTATGTATTATTTTCAGTGGACGACTTTCGATCTGCGAGTCTACAACTAGTGCAGTCACACTACAAGAATTCCTACGACAGCGGCCTGGTGGGCAGAGTGGAGGTACTGGTTTTTGCTTTTTTTGGGCATTCACACATATAAAAAATCCTTTTGGACGTTCACACATCTGATAACTCCTTTCATGGACGTTCACGCTTCTAAAAACACATTTTTTGGACTTTCATACGTTGGAAAACTCTTATGTTCTTTTGAAACCTAATTTTTTGGACGCTTACACATCTGAAAACTCCTTTTTTGCACATTCACACATCAGATAACTCCCGTTTTAAACGTTCATGCTTCTGAAAAGTCAATTTTTGGACGTCCGAAAACTCCCTTTTTGAACCTTCACACATATGAAAACTCCTTTTTTGGACTTTCACACGTCCGAAAATTCCATTTTGGACATCTGTTACACAATGGTTAATTGTTGCAGGTATTACCGATATCCTGGCACTCCAGCTTGCACTCTGGTGAAACAGGCGTGGACATGCGCCTGGCGGCCGTCACGCTGGAGAGCATCCCGCGGCTGAGGACCTTCACCAACGACACCCTGCTGGACGTGCTGTTCTACACCAGCCCCGTGTTCTGTCAGGTACAGTGACGATATCCTGGCACTCCAGCTGCACTCTGGTGAAACAGGCGTGGACATGCGCCTGGCGGCCGTCACGCTGGAGAGCATCCCGCGGCTGAGGACCTTCACCAACGACACCCTGCTGGACGTGCTGTTCTACACCAGCCCCGTGTTCTGTCAGGTACAGTGACGATATCCTGGCACTCCAGCTGCACTCTGGTGAAACAGGCGTGGACATGCGCCTGGCGGCCGTCACGCTGGAGAGCATCCCGCGGCTGAGGACCTTCACCAACGACACCCTGCTGGACGTGCTGTTCTACACCAGCCCCGTGTTCTGTCAGGTACAGTGACGATATCCTGGCACTCCAGCTGCACTCTGGTGAAACAGGCGTGGACATGCGCCTGGCGGCCGTCACGCTGGAGAGCATCCCGCGGCTGAGGACCTTCACCAACGACACCCTGCTGGACGTGCTGTTCTACACCAGCCCCGTGTTCTGTCAGGTACAGTGACGATATCCTGGCACTCCAGCTGCACTCTGGTGAAACAGGCGTGGACATGCGCCTGGCGGCCGTCACGCTGGAGAGCATCCCGCGGCTGAGGACCTTCACCAACGACACCCTGCTGGACGTGCTGTTCTACACCAGCCCCGTGTTCTGTCAGGTACAGTGACGATATCCTGGCACTCCAGCTGCACTCTGGTGAAACAGGCGTGGACATGCGCCTGGCGGCCGTCACGCTGGAGAGCATCCCGCGGCTGAGGACCTTCACCAACGACACCCTGCTGGACGTGCTGTTCTACACCAGCCCCGTGTTCTGTCAGGTACAGTGACGATATCCTGGCACTCCAGCTGCACTCTGGTGAAACAGGCGTGGACATGCGCCTGGCGGCCGTCACGCTGGAGAGCATCCCGCGGCTGAGGACCTTCACCAACGACACCCTGCTGGACGTGCTGTTCTACACCAGCCCCGTGTTCTGTCAGGTACAGTGACGATATCCTGGCACTCCAGCTGCACTCTGGTGAAACAGGCGTGGACATGCGCCTGGCGGCCGTCACGCTGGAGAGCATCCCGCGGCTGAGGACCTTCACCAACGACACCCTGCTGGACGTGCTGTTCTACACCAGCCCCGTGTTCTGTCAGGTACAGTGACGATATCCTGGCACTCCAGCTGCACTCTGGTGAAACAGGCGTGGACATGCGCCTGGCGGCCGTCACGCTGGAGAGCATCCCGCGGCTGAGGACCTTCACCAACGACACCCTGCTGGACGTGCTGTTCTACACCAGCCCCGTGTTCTGTCAGGTACAGTGACGATATCCTGGCACTCCAGCTGCACTCTGGTGAAACAGGCGTGGACATGCGCCTGGCGGCCGTCACGCTGGAGAGCATCCCGCGGCTGAGGACCTTCACCAACGACACCCTGCTGGACGTGCTGTTCTACACCAGCCCCGTGTTCTGTCAGGTACAGTGACGATATCCTGGCACTCCAGCTGCACTCTGGTGAAACAGGCGTGGACATGCGCCTGGCGGCCGTCACGCTGGAGAGCATCCCGCGGCTGAGGACCTTCACCAACGACACCCTGCTGGACGTGCTGTTCTACACCAGCCCCGTGTTCTGTCAGGTACAGTGACGATATCCTGGCACTCCAGCTGCACTCTGGTGAAACAGGCGTGGACATGCGCCTGGCGGCCGTCACGCTGGAGAGCATCCCGCGGCTGAGGACCTACACCAACGACACCCTGCTGGACGTGCTGTTCTACACCAGCCCCGTGTTCTGTCAGGTACAGTGACGATATCCTGGCACTCCAGCTGCACTCTGGTGAAACAGGCGTGGACATGCGCCTGGCGGCCGTCACGCTGGAGAGCATCCCGCGGCTGAGGACCTTCACCAACGACACCCTGCTGGACGTGCTGTTCTACACCAGCCCCGTGTTCTGTCAGGTACAGTGACGATATCCTGGCACTCCAGCTGCACTCTGGTGAAACAGGCGTGGACATGCGCCTGGCGGCCGTCACGCTGGAGAGCATCCCGCGGCTGAGGACCTTCACCAACGACACCCTGCTGGACGTGCTGTTCTACACCAGCCCCGTGTTCTGTCAGGTACAGTGACGATATCCTGGCACTCCAGCTGCACTCTGGTGAAACAGGCGTGGACATGCGCCTGGCGGCCGTCACGCTGGAGAGCATCCCGCGGCTGAGGACCTTCACCAACGACACCCTGCTGGACGTGCTGTTCTACACCAGCCCCGTGTTCTGTCAGGTACAGTGACGATATCCTGGCACTCCAGCTGCACTCTGGTGAAACAGGCGTGGACATGCGCCTGGCGGCCGTCACGCTGGAGAGCATCCCGCGGCTGAGGACCTTCACCAACGACACCCTGCTGGACGTGCTGTTCTACACCAGCCCCGTGTTCTGTCAGGTACAGTGACGATATCCTGGCACTCCAGCTGCACTCTGGTGAAACAGGCGTGGACATGCGCCTGGCGGCCGTCACGCTGGAGAGCATCCCGCGGCTGAGGACCTTCACCAACGACACCCTGCTGGACGTGCTGTTCTACACCAGCCCCGTGTTCTGTCAGGTACAGTGACGATATCCTGGCACTCCAGCTGCACTCTGGTGAAACAGGCGTGGACATGCGCCTGGCGGCCGTCACGCTGGAGAGCATCCCGCGGCTGAGGACCTTCACCAACGACACCCTGCTGGACGTGCTGTTCTACACCAGCCCCGTGTTCTGTCAGGTACAGTGACGATATCCTGGCACTCCAGCTGCACTCTGGTGAAACAGGCGTGGACATGCGCCTGGCGGCCGTCACGCTGGAGAGCATCCCGCGGCTGAGGACCTTCACCAACGACACCCTGCTGGACGTGCTGTTCTACACCAGCCCCGTGTTCTGTCAGGTACAGTGACGATATCCTGGCACTCCAGCTGCACTCTGGTGAAACAGGCGTGGACATGCGCCTGGCGGCCGTCACGCTGGAGAGCATCCCGCGGCTGAGGACCTTCACCAACGACACCCTGCTGGACGTGCTGTTCTACACCAGCCCCGTGTTCTGTCAGGTACAGTGACGATATCCTGGCACTCCAGCTGCACTCTGGTGAAACAGGCGTGGACATGCGCCTGGCGGCCGTCACGCTGGAGAGCATCCCGCGGCTGAGGACCTTCACCAACGACACCCTGCTGGACGTGCTGTTCTACACCAGCCCCGTGTTCTGTCAGGTACAGTGACGATATCCTGGCACTCCAGCTGCACTCTGGTGAAACAGGCGTGGACATGCGCCTGGCGGCCGTCACGCTGGAGAGCATCCCGCGGCTGAGGACCTTCACCAACGACACCCTGCTGGACGTGCTGTTCTACACCAGCCCCGTGTTCTGTCAGGTACAGTGACGATATCCTGGCACTCCAGCTGCACTCTGGTGAAACAGGCGTGGACATGCGCCTGGCGGCCGTCACGCTGGAGAGCATCCCGCGGCTGAGGACCTTCACCAACGACACCCTGCTGGACGTGCTGTTCTACACCAGCCCCGTGTTCTGTCAGGTACAGTGACGATATCCTGGCACTCCAGCTGCACTCTGGTGAAACAGGCGTGGACATGCGCCTGGCGGCCGTCACGCTGGAGAGCATCCCGCGGCTGAGGACCTTCACCAACGACACCCTGCTGGACGTGCTGTTCTACACCAGCCCCGTGTTCTGTCAGGTACAGTGACGATATCCTGGCACTCCAGCTGCACTCTGGTGAAACAGGCGTGGACATGCGCCTGGCGGCCGTCACGCTGGAGAGCATCCCGCGGCTGAGGACCTTCACCAACGACACCCTGCTGGACGTGCTGTTCTACACCAGCCCCGTGTTCTGTCAGGTACAGTGACGATATCCTGGCACTCCAGCTGCACTCTGGTGAAACAGGCGTGGACATGCGCCTGGCGGCCGTCACGCTGGAGAGCATCCCGCGGCTGAGGACCTTCACCAACGACACCCTGCTGGACGTGCTGTTCTACACCAGCCCCGTGTTCTGTCAGGTACAGTGACGATATCCTGGCACTCCAGCTGCACTCTGGTGACCTACGTTCTCGATCGATCAGCTGTGTACTCGTTTGAGGTCACTAACCTACGTCCTAAATCGATCAGCTGTATTCTTGCTTGAAGTCACAGACCTATGTCCTAATCGATCAGCTGTTTTGCTACTTAATCATTGACCTACGTTTTAAATCGATCAGCTGAGTTGTTATTTAAGATCACTGACCTACGTCCTAAATCGCTCAGCTGTATTCTTGGTTGAGGTCACTAACCTATGTTCTAAATCGATCAGCTGTATTGTTACTTTAAGGTCACTGACCTACGTTTTAAATCGATCAGCGGTATTGTTATTTAAGTTCACTGACCTACGTCCTAAATCGCTCAGCTGTATTGTTATTTAAGGTCACTGACCTACGTCCAATCGCTCAGCTGTGTTCTTGCTTGAGAGCACTGACCTACAGCAATATTTGCCATTATGCTCAGAGTTAAATTAATCCAATAATTTTACGGAAGACCTATACTTACAACTTTATCTCAAAGTTTTTGTGACACCCCGTAATTATATTCATATTTTTGTTTTATTGTAGACTATAATAGACACAGTTTGCGGCGAGCTCAATCGCATATACGCGCTGTTCAAGAAGAGGAACCCAGACTACAAAGGGGGGGTCTCCCTGGGGGGACACTCGCTCGGCAGCGTCATCCTCTACGACCTGCTATGCCACCAGATGCCACAGGTAAAATATACTTATGGATATGCGCGAACTGCTACAAGTACTCTGTCAGTCACATTCAAACTTACAGTATATGTCAATTTTAATCAATATCAAATGGAGGTCAGTGACCACGACACATGTCCGCTTGCAGGACGCGCAGCGAGCGACGAGCGACAAGCAGTACGTGCGCGGCACGGCGGGCACGGGCCAGCCCTCCGTGCGCTACCCGCGCCTGGAGTTCCGCCCCGACGCGCTCTACGCGCTGGGCAGCCCCATCGGTACGAACACCACGACACATGTCCGATGCTACAACGAACAAAATTTCTTATATAAAATTTCACTTCCTTTCTTGTATGAAACCCTCGGTGCGCGAGTTTGAATCGCATTTGGCCGGTTCCTTTTTGTTCATTTTTTCGTGGATACATTATCATGCGAGCAACTGGTGCTTCCAGCGATCTTCGAGTGCATCCGCGGCGTGCAGACGCTGGGGCTGGAGTTCTGCCTGCCCACCTGCAGGAACTTCTTCAACATCTTCCACCCCTACGACCCCATCGCGTACAGGTATGACGTCATAGCACAGAACACCATAATAGCCGGTACAGGAGATGCACTCCGCAAAATGATTAAATAAATATCGACTCTAATACTGAGACAATAAAGTGCAATTCAGTTCGCAACAGCGCTGTCCAAGTACTTATACGTCGTTATGAATATAAACGTTGTGCTCTCTTTCTGTCGCGTAACTCTATCTCTTTCCGGCTCGCTACAGAGGTCCTGATAAAACCGCTGAGCGGTCGGCGCCATGTACTTGTAGCCTTGTTGGCCTTATGGCGTAGCGGTAGCCATTCTGCCATCTGCGTCAGGAGGTCGTGGGTTCGATTCCTACAACCGGAAAATATTTCTGTGATGAGCATGAATGTCTTTAAGTGTATGTCTGTTTTTCAATTTATTATTTTCATGTATATTATTAATATGTATTAATACATATTAATCAGTTACTTAGTACCCATAACACTATCTATCGCTTTATTTAGGACTAGATTGCGAATTGCGATGCGTGTAATGCCCAGCGGGGCTAGACAAAGTAACAGTCGTTTAGCGTTCACGACAGAAGAAAAAATGTATGGACAAACCACGTGACAAACACAGCGTGTTTTTCTCTATTCGGTCACGTGGTTTTTCTACAGTCACGTGGTTTGTCCATACATTTTTATCTACTGTCGTGAACGCTAAACGACTGTTACTTTGTCTAGCCTCGCTGATTATGTTATTATTGAAGTACTATACTCCCAAGTATCCATTCAAACGTTACTTCAACCACTCCAGAATCGAACCGATGGTGAATCCGCTCCTGCGGGACGTAAAGCCCTCCCTCATCCCGCATCACAAGGGCAGGAAGAGGATGCACCTGGAGCTGAAGGACACCATGGCGAGGGTGGGGGCGGACATCAAGCAGAAGCTGATAGAGTCCATCAAGAGCACCTGGTCCAGCATGTGGAAGACGCAGCCTCCGCCCGACAACCAGCTCGAGAAGGTAAACTAACTGGGAACAACTGGGAACAGGATACACCTAGAGCAGACGGACACCATGGCGAGGGTCGGGGCGGACATCAAGCAGAAGCTGATAGAGTCCATCAAGAGCACCTGGTCCAGCATGTGGAAGACGCAGCCTCCGCCCGACAACCAGCTCGAGAAGGTAAACTAACTGGTAACAACTGGGAACAGGATACACCTAGAGCAGACGGACACCATGGCGAGGGTCGGGGCGGACATCAAGCAGAAGCTGATAGAGTCCATCAAGAGCACCTGGTCCAGCATGTGGAAGACGCAGCCTCCGCCCGACAACCAGCTCGAGAAGGTAAACTAACTGGTAACAACTGGGAACAGGATACACCTAGAGCAGACGGACACCATGGCGAGGGTCGGGGCGGACATCAAGCAGAAGCTGATAGAGTCCATCAAGAGCACCTGGTCCAGCATGTGGAAGACGCAGCCTCCGCCCGACAACCAGCTCGAGAAGGTAAACTAACTGGTAACAACTGGGAACAGGATACACCTAGAGCAGACGGACACCATGGCGAGGGTCGGGGCGGACATCAAGCAGAAGCTGATAGAGTCCATCAAGAGCACCTGGTCCAGCATGTGGAAGACGCAGCCTCCGCCCGACAACCAGCTCGAGAAGGTAAACTAACTGGTAACAACTGCTGAACGTAATTATAGCTTTATAGACAAGGGGGTGTTTGTTATTCTTTAAAGTTGTAAAATAATAGGTTCATTTTGGTGTTTGAGACAGATCATAGAATGTCATTTGGAATGAAACTGAAAGAAACAATATCATACTAATTTATGACATAACGTGTTTGTAAAAACAGTCATTTTAGTGTTGTAACCACTCCATTACTGAATTTCACCAGCTTCATTCGATTTTAATAGTAATTGAATATTGTGTATGATCTTTACTGAAAAGAATGAGCTTGGTGACACTGATTTCTATAGGTTGGATTGTCTTTGACCAAGCGGCACGTGACTGAGTGAAAATTTGATTGAGTGAATGGTATTATAACTAAAAATATTATATTAACGGTGTAGAAGCCGTAATTAAGCGATTTTGAATGAAGTTTTATTTAAAAACTATGAAGACAATGACTTTCAAATGTCATGTACATATTTTGGATCTTTAATCTATTAATCTAAAATCGCTTAGAAGCAGAAACACGATTGGATAAAGTTTTCTCAATAGAAAATTCTTTTAAAAGTCTAATTTTTATCGGAAACTACAATGGATGTAATTGTAATTTTTGTTTTAATGTGTCGGTAATAATATAATAAACGCTTAGAAACAGATTTTTGATAACTGGCTTAGTTTTTGAATAATTAGGTAAAAGGTCATTTTTCTGTTATATTTTCGCGCGACGCTGCATGTCGCACCTACCAACGTATCCGTGAGAGTGAGAAAGACAAATAAATTCAATAAATCCTCTTAACATCTTACTGGCAAGTTTCCGTACATGAAGATTTTTTTTCAATTGTAGGTAGTTGAAGAAGAAATGGAGAAGGAGCAGCTAAATGCTGATTCTAAGGAGGAACCGGCGCAAGAACATGAGGTAAGCGGTAGGCAATAGCGGCATTCTTTTATTATTAGTTCATTAAGGGCCGAGTTTTCAATCGCCACATAAACTATCTGAGGAATAAATTTGAAACATATGCCATACAAAATCTGTCAAAACGTATGCTGATCCTTGATGAGACTTTATTCAGTATCCAATACCTCCTCCAGTCTCGAATAATTCACCCTCGTTGTTTATCGGTGGGGTAGATCATTCGAGAAATAGACGCTACCAGAAATCCATTGCTTGTAGAAAGGTCATTGACTCCTCAAGTTGTTTACAACTTACGAGCGGTATTTCGGCAGTGCGATTATAAACCTTATGGCCCTTATCATAGGCACAGAACACTAAATAGTACCAGAAGGTCCACTCCGCACGATTATTTAAAGAAATAGCGACTCTAGCGCTGACACAAAAAGTGCAATTCAGTTCGCAATAGCGCCTGGCCCCGCCCTCAAAATCGACACGCAACAAACGCAATGTTGTGGTCTCTTTCTATCGCCTAACTTTATCTCTTACGACGTACTAGGGCTGCCGTAGTCAGACGGCGCGTAAAATAGACCGTACAGAACTAGCGCGTGCAACTCGGCCCGCGAGCGGCAACCATCTGCAATATTGAGGTCCGGACCCCTACTTGTAGCCGGGACGGCCACGTGATAAGTGAGACTGCACTGTCATAGGGTTCATTTCCATATTTAATGTGCTAATATGTATTGTTATTTTATTTATTTCCCCAGATAACACCAGATATGTTGGGCAAGCTGAACGGCGGACGACGTATAGACCACGTGCTGCAGGAAGCTCCTTTCGAAATGATCAATGAATATCTCTTCGCCATGAGCAGCCACGTCTGTTATTGGTAAGTTCTCCATAGCCACTCGGTATGGACTTGAATTTTCGTAAATGAATTGCGACTCTAGCGCCCACATAATAAAGTGCAATTCAGTTCGAAAGTGGCTTCACTTACGTCGCGTTGTAACTGGCTTAGTTTTTGAGTAATTGGGTAAAAGGTCGTTTTTTCTGTTACATATTCTTCCGCGACGCTGCATGCCGCACCTACCCTACCTACGTATCCGTGATAGTGAGAAGGACAAAAATAAATTCAATAAATCTCCTTTATCTTATACGCCGCGTACTGTACTATGAGGATATAAATGAAAACAGTTGATATTGATGCAAGATGTATTTTTAAATCTTATTTAAACCAAAAGATTTTATGTGTGGCTTCCATGATGATAGGTGGGCGAAGAGACCACAGACTATAGAACAAAAAAACAGTCATAACTTGATCTGTGTCTCTGAAGTACCTAGGAGTTACATTATTTTTTAGAAAGGCCTTAAAGGACTTGTATCCAGGGCCGTAAAAAAATTAAAAAAAAAAATTGGTTGTCTGTAAAGTCGGCTTACGGACGATAGATTTACGTGATAACGTCATATTTGGCCTCTCTATCGTTTGTTTTATCGTGCCTCTCTATCGCTTGTTTCGCGCTCTCGCTTGCACGCAAAGGCTCAGGTGGAACGTTACGCGGAACGTTACTATTTTTCATGTGCGTTGCTGGTGTTCATCAATTTATTAAACGTTATCACGTCAATAAATAAATAGGAGTTACATAGACTATTAAATAAAGTATGCATTGTATTTGTATAACTATTTATATTCTGAAACATGTAGTCTTATAACGTTTCTCGTTGATCAGGGAGTCGGAAGACACGATGCTGGTGATGCTGCGAGAGATCTACGGCGCGCTGGGCGTGACGCCGGACTGCAGCGTGCCGCAGAACACCATGACGGTGCAGCGGACTCGACTCGCGGTAAACGTAACACATATATACAGGGTTTTATAAAAACTAGTAGGGTGCGTGCTGTCTTCCCCCCTATTTGCCTTACAACTTTAGTCTCAACATTCCCCATACATTTTCTAGAAATTCCGCCATTTTGAATTTTTTTCTGTCCATCGAATAGACCTTCGAGTCCTGATCACTTCTTGTCAAAAAACCGTTCTTCCATCTTTTATAATTTCCGAGATATTGATGAAATTCAAATGACCGCCATTTTGAATCCGCCATTTTGAAATTTTTTTTAGCTCACTGCCAATCGGATGATGTTTTGAATGACATTTGGTCGAGCACCTCCCACCTATCTCCAATATCTTGGCTGTGCTGTTCACCCGTCTCCGAAATCCTCAATCATCAGCTCTCTCCATATTTTTGTTCTTAATGATTTTTCCCTTTTATATGACAGTAAACGTCAAACAATTTTTTTTTCATACAAAATTATTCAGGGGAGGTGATCAATCAGTCAGTGGCCAATCAGCACGAACAG
Source organism: Coenonympha arcania (assembly GCA_036785405.1). Taxonomy (NCBI): domain Eukaryota; kingdom Metazoa; phylum Arthropoda; class Insecta; order Lepidoptera; family Nymphalidae; genus Coenonympha; species Coenonympha arcania. The sequence continues at coordinate 3,423,749 of CM072081.1, forward strand.
CTATATTATATAGTAAAGACGTGTGGCACTCGGAGACTGCCGCGGTAAAGCTATTGCATAGCTGTTAGAAGCTATGCAATAGCTTAAGCAGTAACGCCGATACAACCAATGCCACCTAGAGACGAGTTGCTGAACTAAAGAGACAAGCGTGATATTTCAAAAAGTCATTAAAAGGTCTACTATTCATCGATATATTATGGCAAAACTAAAAAGTATCACCGCTGTGCCGGTCGGAGTGGGGGGTGTTAGGTTATTTTCGTTACGGAATTTCCGGATTCGGTCTCCACGCTCAAGGCCCGCGATAGAAGCTATGCAATAGCTTAAAAATACAAAATCCTAACTAGAAGCTAACAACTTTTGTCCAAAGACTTTTTTCAGTATGAATCGAAATGGAATTGTATTTGGCGGGCAGGGGTGTTTAATTCACCTTAAATACAAATAAGTAACATAATTTTTTATTTGTTTTCAGGAGGACGCTGTCGGTGTAGACTTCCCAGGTGAATATGACATTTATTGGCTTTTTTGACGTGACAACGTCTTATAAATTGGTTTGCCGGGTGACACTTCAAGAAACTGCGTTACGCTCCGCTCACGTTATGCGCTCACAATGAGAGCGAGTGAGAGGCACGCGTCCCTTCCACTCGGGCATGGTTAGCCCGCCTAAGAGCGAGAGAGACAGACATAAAAAGTGAAAGGCATTTCATCCTTCTTCCTACTATACGAATGAATATTCACATCCTTTAATAAAGTCCAAAACTTAGTTTTTATTATTTCTGTCTAAGTATCAAATCAAATTGTAGCATTATCCTATCTAAATTAAAAATACAATAGCATTACATAATAATTAAAAAATAAGCTTAAATTAAAAATTAAAACTAGGTATAAAATGAGATTATTATTATTCACATTAAAATTATTTTACCACTCAAAGTCGTTGTCACGTAAAACTTTCGCCCGTATACCGACTTTACAGGCAACAATTTTTTTTTTACTTTATACAAGTTAGTACTTGACTGCGATCTCACCTGATGGTAAGTGATGATGCAGCCTAAGATGTTATCGTACTAACTTGGAAGGGTAAGTAAATTTACCCCAACGGTTTCTACAAGCATCGCACCGGAACGCTAAATCGCTTGGCGGTGCGTCTTTGCTGGTGGTAACTAGCCACGGCCAAAGCCTCCCACCAGACCTGCCCCCAGATTGTGTAACTTTTTACGATGAAATGGTATTCCTTGACGATCAAAGTAAAATATTCCTTAAGTGTATCACTTTAAAGTCACAAATTCATTACAACCGATTTCAACATGGAGCGTTATGGAGCGTATCGTACATACCCAAACGTATAAGAACGCATACACAAAATTGAGCTCTAATTCAATGTTGTTATGGTTTATTTTACTTTGATGCCGACGGCCATCAAATGAATACCATTTCATCGTAAAAAGTTACACAATCAGCCCCCAGACCTGAGCCAATTTAGAAATTACAAATTTCAAAGTGGTCCGTGGCGGGAGTCGAACCCGCGACCTCCCACTCGAATCCGAGCGCGCCGCCACTGCGCCAGGGAGGTCGTCAGACATATTAAGGACACGCATACTAGGGACGGCGCGGCAAGGTTTTGCAAATTTTTACAAATGGACATGAATGGTACCTATAAAAATTCGACGTAAATTGATGTGCTTCAAAACTATGCCGCGCGATTTCTTTCGATGCATCGGCATGGTTTCGAAGCATAGCAAAAGACATGGCCGAAACTTGTATGGAGCTGTGCCCTAGAAAAAAATATTCATGGCCATCGACAAACAGTACGTCATATTAAAGCTTATAATTACGTCTTTACAATCTTTTAAGTTTTATGATCAGAAAACATGCGAGAGACATGCTAAAAATCATTGCTATTAATAACATTCAGGCGCATTTTTTTGCAAATTGTTTTGCTGATATTGTGTCTCTCGCATGTTTTCTGATCATAAAACTTAAAAGATTGTAAAGACGTCATTATAAGCTTTAATATGACGTACTGTTTGTCGATGGCCATGAATATTTTTTTCTAAGGGCAGAATCCGGCATTTATATTGTACTCGTATAACTATAACAATACTTTTGAATATATATCATTGGTAAAAACTTGAAATCCCTTACCGCACCGTCGCGACGTGTTTCTAATACAGAGTTATAATATAAGTAATAATAATAAGCCCAAAATATATGCATGCGTTTCATAACATTACAATATGTCGTCTAATTTAGCAGAGTAGTTATTGTTAGTATATAATGTCGATTGTAGTCATAAATGTATGTAAAGAAAATTAAACAAAGTAATCGTTCATGAAAAATTAAAATTAATGTCGGTATGTAGCAGTCACAAATTTATACAATGGAAAAATTAACAAATAAAATCATTTATGCAAAACTATATGTCTGTGATTTGTGTTTAATTTTGTTTTTAATTATATTACAGAGTTAAATAGAAAATACCAAATCGTTCTCGGCCTGTAGCTGTTTACATTAACACTAACAACTTTTATTTTAAGACTTTTCAAAATTCAGTATTAATTTATTCCATACAAAAAAAAATATTTCTGTAAAGTGACATTACACTGTTGCAGTTGTCGCATCGACCGCCGCGCCGTTGCCACTTGCCGTTGTTTACATTACAGAGTAGGAACATGTAGAGTATCTCTGTAAAATATTTAATATTTGATATTTTATTATAATATCAAGTAAAAAAAGTCGTAGAACAAAAGTTGTTAGTTTTAATGTTAAATACCCCTGTATACTACCGTAATACTCCGAAATGGCTTCACCGATTTTCATGATTTTTTAAAAATGTATATTCGTTAGGTCTGAGAATAGGATGTAAACTATTTTGTTCATACCCCTGAGTGAGAAATAATTTATATGGCAAATCAATGGTTGTCAGGTCACCTAGTTTTTCAATAAATTCTTTTTTTTTCAGATTCACCATCTACAAGCAGAGGCGGCTCGTGATTTGATTTAAACATTCAATAAATATCACTTTGTAATAAGAATTATTGTAATAAACACATTAAATAACAAGTAACGACCAAAAGTAACTACTTAAGTAAAAAAGGAAAAAAATAAAAATATAAAAAATGTACAGTCAATATTATTTATCTATTTAATATTGTTTAAATTCAAATATACTGCCACAAACTTATCTGGTGTGATGAGGGTGTCGCTGTCTGCATCGAATTCTGCCGCCCAAGTATCGCTGCGATGTTAGTTCCGATTTTGGTCACTAGACCAGAAAAGTTTTGGGTAGTTTTTCTTTCTTTTTGTATTCGTTCTTCTTTCTTTTCATTTAAAAAAAAGGAAATGTATATTTCATTAAAAAAAATTGTCATGAAAATAAAATAAAAATTAAATTATTTATAAAATAAAATAAGTACCTACCGCAATACGTTTTGAATGTTAGCATCTAAAATAAATAAAATAAAAACTAGAAAGTGTTGTTGTTAAACTTTTACTAAATTGTATGGAAGGAAATGTTACATATTTCATTTAAAAAAAACTTGTCATGAAAATAAAATGAAAATTATTTATAAAATACCGTAATACGTTTTGAGTTGACTGTTAGCCTCTAAAATAAATAAAATAAAAACTGGAAAGTGATGTTTATTTTTTTAAATTGTATGAAGTTTCATTTAAAGCTACTTCCAGATATGTTTTATTAGCTTTTAAATACAGAAATGGAAACTATGTTCGGGAAAAATACACATATCTTAACACATTTGGAGTTGAGGACAATTGAGTTCACAGCTCCAGGAGGAATTGAACCTTATTTATTTCGCGAATTTTTTTTTAAAGGCTCAAGGCAAAAGCTGACCCTCTTATAGCGATTCCCAATATTCTACCTTTCCATGTTTTGCCTTACTGGCGATAGAAATTTGACAGAACTTGTGTGGAGCTTATGTCATTATAGCTTATTGATATCCCTAGTAGGGCAAATAGAAGATAGATAGAATATTGGGAACCGGCATTAGTCTTATCTATTTTTGGATTAAACAGACTGACTTTTTCACTCCTGGTTGCTCTAATACTTAATTCATCAACCCCATACAATCTTTGACTAGATAATGAAAAGCTTGTATGGTTGCTGAAGTATTTTAGGAAGAAATATGTTTGTAATTGCACTTATTTATTGAATACATTTAGTAACTATAAAATTCGATCTTATTTATTAAAAATATAAAACCATTCTTTATTGGCACGTTAGCTTTTGTTGATATTATATAAACATTTTTTTAATTCAATAGACAATCTACCCTGGACAGGGCAAAGACGCGAAAAAATGTCACCAGTTTATCGGTGCCAAAAATGCTTGTTTTGCCACCAAAAGTAAGGCCACACTGAAGCTCGCTAGGCAGCCACGTATAGAATTTTGACAGGTGGCGCTACTGTTTGCTAATTGCTTGTACAAAAAAGGTTTACGTAAATCGTTCCAATGCCCCCCATATCCGGAGGTTTCTTATCGCTGTTTAATTTAATACTTGTTTCGGTTTTTATTCTGTCATACAATATAGCTGCATACATTCGGAAATGGACTTTTATGTATTTAAACTATTTTTAATAACTTTAAACTTTACATTAATATGAATTAAATCTGGTAGTCTTTGCATTAAATAAAATGCCTATATTTTCCAAATTGCCGTTAACTAATATAACATCTACGAATAATGTACTAACATAATTATTTACTATATAAAAAATAAAACTTTATATTTTACTATTCAGTGTTTTATTTTACCCTTTTTTGCATACAAAAAACTTTAATATTAGTTACATTAACTTTCAAGTTACTTGTAACCTGAGGTGAAGTTACGAGACGTTACTATAAGTAGAATTGCCAGTTGTAACTTGAAGTGAAGTAACCAGTTGTAACTCTTAAAATTGCTTGAAATAAATATAACAGTTAACGTGGCTACAAGGATAATATACCTTGAGGTAGATTTACTATTTACTTAGTTGTAACTTAAATTAAAAGTCCCAGTTGACGTGGCCAGTTATGTCTTAACGTATCAGTTGTTTAACGTGAGGAGAATTCACATATAATCTTGAGATAAAGTTACCAGTTGAAATTTGAAGTTAAATTCCCAGTCGTAACTTGAAGTAAAATCACCAGTTATGCTTCAAATTAAAACTATAAGTTGTAATTTGAACAGGTATTCTTGAGGTGAAGTTATGAGTTGTACCTAACTAAAAGCAAAATTACCAGTATGTAACTTGAAGTAAGATTCCCAGTTGTAACATGAAGTACATCTAATAACCAGTTTAGCTTCAGATTAAATTACCAGTTGTAACTTGAGCCTTAAATCTACCTTGAGGTGAAGTTATGAGTAGCAAAATTACCAGTTGTAACTTGAGGTGAAGTTACCAGCTGTACCTAACTTAGAATACCCGTATCAGCGTTACCTTTGGCGTAGTCTTCTACGATTTCTTTGACAATTGTTATTTCTCCTAAAAAAGCATATGCAAATAAAAACAGAAATGCCACAAGAATGAATAACCCAAAACTCGAGGCCAAGGTTACTGTAGTATCATGTGGGAACTTAAGAAATTCAGGTTTCTCAAATTTATCTACATTTTCAGTAGTTTTACGCGACATTTTCACTGCCGTCTTCACTGCTTTTGGTTTCGGTGTAACAGTTTCTTCTAAATAGCTTCTAGTTATAAAAGATCCTTCTACATCTAATTTGTACCAGGACTTGTGCTTGTTGAAATAGCGTTCTGCGTTGCATTGGATTTCACTGTCTATCAAGAGGACCATGACCGGCAATTCTTAGAAATAAATATTTGTTTTAATATTTGCTGTAAAATTTGGAAATGTTCATTTTGTCACTCACTGACAAATGTTACCTATATGATTTTGCAGATGACATGTTTTTATTTTCTCTATACAAGTTAGTACCTACTTGACTGCGATCTTACCTGATGATAAGTGATAATGCGGCCTAGATGTTATCGTACTTACTTGGAAGGGACCCCAACGGTTTCTACAAGCATCGCACCGGAATGCTAAATCGCTTGGCGGTGCGTCTTTGCTGGTAGAAGGCTGGTAGGGTGGTAACTAACCACGGTCAGAGCCTCCCACCGGGCCCAGACCTGAGCCAATTTAGGAATTATAAAATTCTAAAGTGGCCCGTGGCGGGAATCGAACTCGCGACTTCCCACTCAAATCCGAGCGCGCCGCCACTGCACCAGGGAGGTAATTGATTTGAGGAACTAATAATGAATGAGTAGGTAAATGAGACTTTCCTATGTCATTGGAATTAATGCTAATATTATTAAGCTGAACAGTTTGTTTGTTTGAACGCACTATCTCAGGAACTACAGGTCTGAATTGAAAAGTTATTTTTGTGTTGATAGTCCATTTATCGAGGAAGACTAGCGAGAACGTGGGACTGTGCGGACGGGAAAAAACCATTAAGCTCACGATTCTGTTACCGTTCGTTCGTTTCAGCCGACGGACGTCCACAGCTGGACAAAGGCCTCCTGCAATGCTTTCCAGCCCACACGGTCCTGCGCCTTTTGTATCCAGCGCCTTCCCGCGACTCTTTTAATGTCGTCAGACCATCTGGTCGGAGGTCTGCCAACACTGCGCTTTCCCGTGCGGGGTCGCCATTCCAGCACTTTGGGTCCTCTACGTCCGTCGGTTCTACGAGCTATGTGCCCCGCCCATTGCCACTTCAGCTTCGCGATACGTTGAGCTATGTCAGTAACTCTGGTTCGTCTACGGATCTCCTCATTTCTGATTCGATCACGCAGAGAAACTCCGACCATAGCTCTCTCCATCGCTCGCTGAGTGACTCTGAGCCTTCTTATGAGGCCCATAGTAAAAGACCAAGTCTCGGATCCATATGAAAGCACTGGTAACACGCACTGTTCGAAGACCTTAGTCTTCAGGCACTGAGGGATATTGGACGAGAAGACATCACGAAGCTTCCCGAACGCTGCCCAACCGAGCTGGATTCGGCGGTTCACCTCCCTCTCGAAATTTGACCTACCTAGCTGGACCGTATGTCCCAGGTATATATTGTATTCATCCACAATTTCGAGTGCAGAGTTCTCAACCACTACCGGGTGGAGCGGAACGTTACCGTTAGGTACTGCTCTGTATATAGGTAAGTATCTGTAGGGTGTATTTTGAATACCCTTAACTTTCAATAGATGGATAAGGTAAGTGTACACTATGCCGGTATAGTACATTATGCCGTGACATTTTGGTTTTAGTGGGAAAATAAGAAAACTATCAGTAAAATCGTAATTTTATAGAAAGCTACATAAACTATAGTTTATGTACGACCAAAAAAAACTAATTTTCTAAGATAAACAATAGTTCTAAAACCCATACCGAGCTTCTGAATGCGCCAGTCGCTATTGTACTACGGTGCCTATACATGCTGTTGTTGGTGAGCGTAAGGCAACAGTGGAATTTTCATAAGGACGTGATGTGATACTGGTAAGTTAGAGTTATCAAAATTTATGAAATTATCGATTGGCAGTTATCAATAGTATGTTTCATAGTAAATTCAAGGTATTATAAAGTATATTTTTACAGAATTTGTCACTTTTCTCACTACCGTAATTATGTTCACAATTCTGAGTCGGTGAACCTAATTGCGTGCGTATCACGCAATAAAGAAAAATCCCTTCGAAATGTTTCCTTCTTTTTTTTTCACTCTTTGGTTAAAGTTAAATATATATTTAATGTGAATAAGTTACGTAATAACTGCACATTACTGTGACCTAATTGCGGTATATGAGTTTATGTATGTTTACTTCTACAATCGAGACTGAAATGATTACACTTTACGCCATAATTTCGAATTTATAGACTAAGTACGTCAACATAATTCCATGAATATTATTTTAGTGAATCATATATTATAAATTATATATATTTATATTATATAAAAACTATATTAGCTTGCAGTTTACTTAATTATTTTACTAAAAATATGAAATAGAAACCATTTTTTTGAGTACCGTAATAAGGTACACGTATTTTCTACTCATGTCCCTTATTCTGGTATACCCGAAATATAGCATTTGGAGAGAAAATGAAACGTTTTTATATTTATCTTTGACTAAGAATTAATAAATCTAAGTTAGGGAGGCAGCCATGCAATATCTTCTTAGGGTTTCGTACCCAAAGGGTAAAAACGGGACCCTATACGACCTCGCTGTCTGTCCGTCCGTCCGTCTGTCCGTCCATCCGTCCGTCTGTCCGTCCGTCCGTCCATCCGTCTGACCATCCGTCCGTCTGTCTGTCTGTCACCAGGCTGTACCTACCATGATTGTTAGACACTTTTGTGTGAATTTTTCATAGATGATGTATTTCTGTTGCCATTATAAAAACAAATGCAAAAAAATATATAAAATAAATATTTTCTCTTATCTAACTGAAAATAAATGAAATAGCTAAATGAAAATAAGATGAAATATTTAAAACGGGGGCTCCCATACAACAAACGTGATTTTTTTTGTTTGTTTTGCTCGATATTTATAAAGGCAACAGGTAGACGCTTAAAATATTCACAGAATATTTAATTATATATGTATGCACTTTAAAAATAAATAGTTAAATTAAAATATAAAAATAACCACACTTACGATCAGGTGAGATTGCAGTCAAGTCACTTGTAATGCTTTAAAAAAATAAAATAAAAATATTACGGAATTATGGACAAAGACTACCGGAATTATGTCATGAGGCAAATTTTAGCACGGAATTAGAGACAAACACGAGGTTCCGCAAAATAACGATTATTTATATAATTTAAAGGTTACGGCGCAAAATAATATTCCACATTAATCTGATAATACTCCCCTACAAAATAAAACAGTTTTCAGTTCTAGCAAATTTGTACTTTTTCTTAAAATCCTCCTCAAAGTTGAAAATGCCTTAACATACCGTAATATGGTACATTTACCTTAACTAATAACTTTCAACAGTTCATGTTTTCACTCCTGTAACGACTCCTAGAATCCAAAATACTACACATTTTTTGAATAAAATATGTTTAAACACAAAAGTTACAAATTTTCTTTGGTGAGGACCTGCTTGATGAAGACAAGGGCTAAGGAACACAAGAAAAAAGTTGACTCTACTGCTCTGTATATAAGTATCTGTAGTGTGTATTTTGAATACCCAAACTTTCAATAGATGGATAACTTTCAATAGTTCATGTTTTCACTTCTGTAAACCACTCCCAGAATCACAAAATGCACTTTGCTTTGTTTATAAAGCATCCGCCGTAAAATGTCCGATACTCATTGCTTTCAACTTGAAAATGTTTACAGGGGAGCGCTCGTTATTATAGCGTCGTTTTTCGCGCCGTTCAATAATAGAAAAGCTGTTTCGTTTCTTTAGTTACTTTCGTGTACGTACTGAGCTTTCTTTAAAAACTTCAATCTCTAATAGTGAGGTCAAGACTGCGGTTATTGGGCTGAACAATCACAGGTGTCCTGGCTCCGACGCAATGCCTCGAGTTTCTCGGTACCTAAGGTAAATGTACCATATTACGGTATGTTAAGGCATTTTCAACTTTGAAGATGATTTTCAGAAAAAGTACAAATGTGCTAGAACTGAAAACTGTTTTATTTTGTAGACGAGTATTACCAGATCAATGTGGAATATTATTTTGCGCCGTAACCTTTAAATTATATAAATAATCGTTATTTTACGGAACCTCGTGTTTGTCTCTAATTCCGTGCTAAAATTTGCCTCATGACATAATTCCGGTAGTCTTTGTCCATAATTCCGTGATATTTTTATTTTTTTTATATCGCATTACAAGTGACTTGACTGCAATCTCACCTGATGGTAAGTGTGGTTATTTTTTTTTATTTTAATTTAACTATTTATTTTTAAAGTGTATACATATATTATTAAATATGCTGTGAATATTTTAAACGTCTACCTGTTGCCTTTATTAATATCGAGCGAAACAAACAAAAAAAATCACGTTTGTTGTATGGGAGCCCACGTTAAATATTTATCTTATTTTCATTTAGCTATTTCATTTAGATAAGAGAAAATATTTATTTTATATTTTTTTTTGCATTTGTTGTTATAGCGGCAACAGAAATACAATACATCATCTGTGAAAAATTCAAGTGTCTAACGATCATGGTACAGCCTGGTGACAGACAAACAGACGGACGGATGGTCAGACGGATGGACGGACGGACGGACAGACGGACGGATGGACGGACAGACGGACGGACGGACAGACGGACGGAGGGACACCGAGGTCATATAGGGTCCCGTTTTTACCCTTTGGGTACAGAACCCTAAGAAGATATTGCATGGCTGCCTGCCTAACTTAGTTTTATTAATTCTTAGTCAAAGATAAGTAAATAAAACGTTTCATTTTCTCTGCGAATGCTATATTTCGGGTATACCAGAATAAGGGACATGAGTAGAAAATACGTGTACCTTATTACGGTACTCAAAAAAATGGTTTCTGTTTCATATTTTTAATAAAAAAATTAAGTAAACTGCAAGCTAATATAGTTTTTATATAATATAAATTTAAATAATGTCTAATATATGATTCACTAAAATAATATTCATGGAATTATGTTGACGTACTTAGTCTATTAATTCGAAAGTATGGCGTAAAGTGTAATCATTTCAGACTCGATTATAGAAGTAAACATATATAAACTCACATACCGCAATTAGGTCACAGTAATGTGCAGTTAGTACTCAACTTATTTACATTAAATTTATATATGACTTTAACCCAAGAAAGAAAAAAAAGAAGCAAACATTTCGATAGGATTTTTCTTTATTGCGTGATACGCACGCAATTAGGTTCACCGACTCAGAATTGTGAACATAATTACGGTAGTGAGAAAAGTGACAAATTCTTTAAAAATATACTTTATAACACCTTGAATTTACTGTAAAACATACCATTGATAACTGCTAATCGATAATTTCATAAATTTCGATAACTCTAACTTACCAGTATCACATCACGTCCTTATGAAAATACCACTGTTGCCTTACGCTCATCAACAACAGCGTGTATAGGCACCGTAGTACAATAGCGACTGACGCGTTCAGAAGCTCGGTATGGGGCTTAGAACTATTTTTTATATGAGAAAATTAGGTTTTTTTGGTCGTACACAAACTATAGTTTATTTAGAATTATATAAAATTACGATTTTACTGATAGTTTTCTTATTTTTCGACCTAAACCAAAATGTCACGGCATAATGTACTATACCGGCATAGTGTACACTTACCTTATTGCCTGGGGCGCAAAACGCAATGTCCCTGTGGGAGCCGAAGTGCATTTTATATTAAATAAAATATGTTTAAAACACAAAAGTTCTTTGGTGAAAACCCGGCTTGATGTAGACAAGGGAATGTTTGGGCAGGTAAGTAAAAATACAAAGTAACAACTTAAAATCTTTATTCAGACATCTTACAAAATAAATGCTAACGTTGAGACCGATATTCTTTATAATTCGTGAGTTACTCCCAACTCGATACAAATAAAATTGTACAATTTAGACAACCATTTTCTGTTACAACTTACTCTATGGTGATTACAATCGAAATTAATAATAAGGCATTGTTGACATATAAATCTATGGACCCCGGGTGTAATACAAAATTCACGAAATAAGTGTCTCGAGAAAACCTATATAAACAAGTGTAGGTACATGTGTATTTTTATAAAAAAAAAACTAAAACATTGTAATTTATGTAAAATATTAACCGACCAAGTGCAACCGGTCAAGTAAAAGTTCGGGTACTTTTATAACACATTGCGTTGCGGCATTATTAACGCGTGTTCTCTCTGATGAATCCAACACGAGACTGAACTGCGATTGTCTCCCATTTCGCGTTTTGGCTCTCTTTCGGTTCGGACACTTTATATCGCTGACCCGAAATCCATAGTATTATATATCAATGTTATAAGGTCTAATTAACTAAATAAGTCTAGACACCAAATGCAATTTTTTTTTTGGTTTCTCGCAATTTTGAAAACTAATAAGACATAAAACATAAGGTTTTTGCACCGATAAGAAACCTCAAGATATGGGCATCCGAACAATTAACGCAAAGCTTTTTCATACAAGCAAACAGTAGCGCCATCTGTCAAAATTCTATAGGTGGCTGCTGCGCGAACTGCGTGGCCTTACTGTTGGTGACAAAACAAGCATTTTTGCCACCGGTAAACTGGCGAAATTTTTCCGCACCGTCGAGGGTTGATGTCAATTGGTAAACCATAACTATTAGATAAGGTACATTTATACATGTACAAAAAAAACTTCGTATGTAGAAAGATATTATGATTATAAATGAAAAATAATATTTTAATATTGCACAATAAAATTACTTGTGTACTTTGAAATTATCTAATAATACTATTTTTTTCAATTTACTTCAAATGAAATAACTACATATATTATACATATAATAGTATTGCCAGATTTTAAGTCCCTTGCCTAAATTAAAAAAAAATATGTATTAAACAAGAATATTTTACTAAATAATTATAAGCTGTTTAAAGTCTATTTACACAAAAATATTATTATTACATAGTAGATATTCATATGTTTCAAAACTATACAGGGCACAGACATTCTATATATATATTTTCTAAACTGACAACATATTTTAACTTTTTTTAAAACAAATTATAGATGCCTTCAAGCTAAATTAATTACATTTTTAACTTGCCTTATAAACTAGATATTATTTTCTAATCACATATTTGTTACTTTGTTATTTAACGTAATATTAAAAAAAGCGTTGAAATATTTTGTTAGTGGTGCCAAATTATTTATTAGGTAATCTATATAATTCTCTTATTCATTATTACATTTTTTTACTGTTAAATAAGCTAAAGTGTGGACCCATAGTCAGAAAATCAGAATGGTAATAGTTAGTACATTTCGATGAGAGTGCGGAAAGTATGTCATTTCTCCACGGGTCCTGGTTTGTGGACCCAAGCCGAAGGCGTGGGCCAGCAATATAGCAGGGAGAAAATGTAAATTCCGCATGTGTATTGAACGATAATTTTTAATACGTTTGGGAAAAATATACATAAATAAATATGCGAAAAAAACAAAACCATGAAAGGAAGAAAATTAATTAATTTAAAATGTAATCCATGTATTTACGCTGTAAAACAGTCATTTAATACAAAAAAAATTAAAGAAACTTTTTGATTAAAAACATCCTTATGCATTTGGATGGATGTTAAATACAGTACTGAGGAGGAAATCAAGAAAGTACAGTGCGACAAAGAACAACTTTCCGCTCGCTCCGAACACACATTTAAAAGTATACTTTTTGATCAGATGTATTAAAAAAATACAAATACAGTATTGGATTTTTTTTAATTTTTCATAAAACATTATGGGTCCACAATCCAGCCTTTTTCGGACTGATTTTATATAATGACCATTTATAAGTCGCACGTGTGGAAAAATAACATTTTAGTGTATAGTGTACAAAAAGATTATCCTGCAGTTTTTATTTATGAAAAATCTAGATGTATATAAAAACTTTTGACTCACTAACTCATGAATTTCCATCCCAAAGTCTAATGTCTATTCAACTACAAGTTAGTACTTGACTGCAATCCACTTGATAGTAAGTGACGAAGTTCGCGCTTGCTTGGAAGGGGTTAAATCCAGCGTCAGCTCGTCATTGCCTTTATTCACTTTACGCGGACGTTTCCACAACCTTTGATGTTTTTTTTTTTACTCTTTACAAGTTAGTACTTGACTGCGATCTCTCCTGATGGTAAGTGATGATGCAGCCTAAGATGTTATCGTACTAACCTGGAAGGGATAATTAAATTTATCCCAATGGTTTCTACAAGCATCGCACCGGAACGCTAAATCTCTTGGCGGTGCGTCTTTGCTGGTAGGGTGGTAACTAGCCACGGCGAAAGCCTCCCACCAGACCAGACCTGAGCCAATTTAGAAATTATAAAATTCCAAAGTGGCCCGTGGCGGGAATCGAACCCGCGACCTCCCACTCGAATCCGAGCGCGCCGCCACTGCGCCATAGAGGTGATGCAGACAAGGGATAAGAGTCAGCTGGTCGATGGCCTACTCGAAAACGAGCGAGGCGCTGGCGTAGGAGACGGAGGAGTCCTGCATGGTCACACACTCGCTGGACTGTGCGTACTTGAGGAACTTGAGCGACATGCGCGGCGCGTTGGACTGGCTCTGCAGCTTTGCTATGGCCTGGAAATAGTACATTTCGATACGAGTGCGGAAAGTATGTCATTTCTTTACGAGTCTCGGTTTGTTGACCCATGGTGAAGGTGTTTAACAGACGAACAGAAATGACAATTGAAGGACGTTTTATTAATACAATATCTGGGTGACCGAGCTTTGCTCGGTAGTATTACAGCTACTCACCAATAGATGGCAGCAGGAGTTTACTGTAATAGACTTTATCGCCAATAGACGTCAGGTATAGATTTATATATTTTTTTGGTAAATACGACATTTTCTAAGAATGAATCCTAGCTAGATCAATTTATCGCCCCCAAAACCCCTTGTATACTAAATTTCATGAAAATCATTCGAGCCGTTTCCGAGATTCAGATTATATAGAAATATATGTATATATACAAGAATTGCTCGTTTGAAAGGAATAGGATTTACATATAAGTGAAATGGCGAAAGAAAATATTGAAAATGTCACCTGCAGCAGTACGCCGATGGGGTGCCGGCCGCATATCGTGTTATTGTACTTGTTGAGGTAGTCCGTGAATGCGCGCGGGTCCATCTTCTCTATTATGTCCATACCCTGAACACAGACAATATATTATCATTAACTCAAAGGCTCTTATAAACCTTTTAATGGGAAAGCAGCCTCTGAGGTCCTGGACCTCAGTAAGAAAAACTTGTGTATACTAGTGCGGGCACTAACAGGGCACTGTGGACTAAATCGACACATGAACAACCTGAAATTGAGGGATACAGACATGTACAGACCGATGCACATGATCTGTTCCTGCCCAGCACTAATGCACAAGCGCAGCAATCTTCTGGGGAAATTCATACTGATCCTAATTGATGTTAAAATTCTTTCAGCCAAGATGTTGCTGCTGTTCCTGGCGGCAACTAGCATTGGCTGGGAACTGAAGTTAGCGGCGTCACAATAGATCGGGGACGGTCAACGTGACACCAGGGACCTTGGAAACCTGAAGCTGCGATCAGGAAGAAGAAGAAGAAGATCATTACTTATCAAATATCAATACATGTAATATAAACCTTTCAAGATTCGATGAAAATTTAAAGTGCCTAAAACATTATTTTGATACAAGTGCGGAAAGTATGTCATTTATTCACCAGTCGTCTTTGTTTTTTTTAACAAAGCCGAAGGAATGACCGATTACAATGACTGCTTATGTGTATTGGGACTGGGTCAGTATTTTCATATTGCTATAGGTAAACCGCTATACCGCAGACCTCCGACCAGATGGACTGACGACATTAAAAGAGTCGCGGAAAGGCGCTGGATACAAATGGCGCAGGACCGTGCGAGCTGGAAAGCATTGCAGGAGGCCTTTGTCCAGCAATGGACGTCCGTCGGCTGAAACGAACGAACGAACGAAACCGCTTTAAACTTGAGGCTCCTGATGGCCTTGCGGGACGCGGGGCGGGTGATGCGATTGGCTATAACGATACGTCAGCGCTGTCTACGTACAACGCCAGGTAGTGGGGCGCGTCAAGCTGTACCTGCTTGTCCAGCCACTCGATGCTCTGGTGCACGCGGCCGCGCGCGGGGTCGCGCCACGTGTAGCGGAAGCGCGAGCCCCAGTGGCAGAAGTCGGACGAGATCACCACCAGGTTCTGCGGGTCCGCCAGGTAGTGGGGCGCGTCAAGCTGTACCTGCTTGTCCAGCCACTCGATGCTCTGGTGCACGCGGCCGCGCGCGGGGTCGCGCCACGTGTAGCGGAAGCGCGAGCCCCAGTGGCAGAAGTCGGACGAGATCACCACCAGGTTCTGCGGGTCCGCCAGGTAGTGGGGCGCGTCAAGCTGTACCTGCTTGTCCAGCCACTCGATGCTCTGGTGCACGCGGCCGCGCGCGGGGTCGCGCCACGTGTAGCGGAAGCGCGAGCCCCAGTGGCAGAAGTCGGACGAGATCACCACCAGGTTCTGCGGGTCCGCCAGGTAGTGGGGCGCGTCAAGCTGTACCTGCTTGTCCAGCCACTCGATGCTCTGGTGCACGCGGCCGCGCGCGGGGTCGCGCCACGTGTAGCGGAAGCGCGAGCCCCAGTGGCAGAAGTCGGACGAGATCACCACCAGGTTCTGCGGGTCCGCCAGGTAGTGGGGCGCGTCAAGCTGTACCTGCTTGTCCAGCCACTCGATGCTCTGGTGCACGCGGCCGCGCGCGGGGTCGCGCCACGTGTAGCGGAAGCGCGAGCCCCAGTGGCAGAAGTCGGACGAGATCACCACCAGGTTCTGCGGGTCCGCCAGGTAGTGGGGCGCGTCAAGCTGTACCTGCTTGTCCAGCCACTCGATGCTCTGGTGCACGCGGCCGCGCGCGGGGTCGCGCCACGTGTAGCGGAAGCGCGAGCCCCAGTGGCAGAAGTCGGACGAGATCACCACCAGGTTCTGCGGGTCCGCCAGGTAGTGGGGCGCGTCAAGCTGTACCTGCTTGTCCAGCCACTCGATGCTCTGGTGCACGCGGCCGCGCGCGGGGTCGCGCCACGTGTAGCGGAAGCGCGAGCCCCAGTGGCAGAAGTCGGACGAGATCACCACCAGGTTCTGCGGGTCCGCCAGGTAGTGGGGCGCGTCAAGCTGTACCTGCTTGTCCAGCCACTCGATGCTCTGGTGCACGCGGCCGCGCGCGGGGTCGCGCCACGTGTAGCGGAAGCGCGAGCCCCAGTGGCAGAAGTCGGACGAGATCACCACCAGGTTCTGCGGGTCCGCCAGGTAGTGGGGCGCGTCAAGCTGTACCTGCTTGTCCAGCCACTCGATGCTCTGGTGCACGCGGCCGCGCGCGGGGTCGCGCCACGTGTAGCGGAAGCGCGAGCCCCAGTGGCAGAAGTCGGACGAGATCACCACCAGGTTCTGCGGGTCCGCCAGGTAGTGGGGCGCGTCAAGCTGTACCTGCTTGTCCAGCCACTCGATGCTCTGGTGCACGCGGCCGCGCGCGGGGTCGCGCCACGTGTAGCGGAAGCGCGAGCCCCAGTGGCAGAAGTCGGACGAGATCACCACCAGGTTCTGCGGGTCCGCCAGGTAGTGGGGCGCGTCAAGCTGTACCTGCTTGTCCAGCCACTCGATGCTCTGGTGCACGCGGCCGCGCGCGGGGTCGCGCCACGTGTAGCGGAAGCGCGAGCCCCAGTGGCAGAAGTCGGACGAGATCACCACCAGGTTCTGCGGGTCCGCCAGGTAGTGGGGCGCGTCAAGCTGTACCTGCTTGTCCAGCCACTCGATGCTCTGGTGCACGCGGCCGCGCGCGGGGTCACGCCACGTGTAGCGGAAGCGCGAGCCCCAGTGGCAGAAGTCGGACGAGATCACCACCAGGTTCTGCGGGTCCGCCAGGTAGTGGGGCGCGTCAAGCTGTACCTGCTTGTCCAGCCACTCGATGCTCTGGTGCACGCGGCCGCGCGCGGGGTCGCGCCACGTGTAGCGGAAGCGCGAGCCCCAGTGGCAGAAGTCGGACGAGATCACCACCAGGTTCTGCGGGTCCGCCAGGTAGTGGGGCGCGTCAAGCTGTACCTGCTTGTCCAGCCACTCGATGCTCTGGTGCACGCGGCCGCGCGCGGGGTCGCGCCACGTGTAGCGGAAGCGCGAGCCCCAGTGGCAGAAGTCGGACGAGATCACCACCAGGTTCTGCGGGTCCGCCAGGTAGTGGGGCGCGTCAAGCTGTACCTGCTTGTCCAGCCACTCGATGCTCTGGTGCACGCGGCCGCGCGCGGGGTCGCGCCACGTGTAGCGGAAGCGCGAGCCCCAGTGGCAGAAGTCGGACGAGATCACCACCAGGTTCTGCGGGTCCGCCAGGTAGTGGGGCGCGTCAAGCTGTACCTGCTTGTCCAGCCACTCGATGCTCTGGTGCACGCGGCCGCGCGCGGGGTCGCGCCACGTGTAGCGGAAGCGCGAGCCCCAGTGGCAGAAGTCGGACGAGATCACCACCAGGTTCTGCGGGTCCGCCAGGTAGTGGGGCGCGTCAAGCTGTACCTGCTTGTCCAGCCACTCGATGCTCTGGTGCACGCGGCCGCGCGCGGGGTCGCGCCACGTGTAGCGGAAGCGCGAGCCCCAGTGGCAGAAGTCGGACGAGATCACCACCAGGTTCTGCGGGTCCGCCAGGTAGTGGGGCGCGTCAAGCTGTACCTGCTTGTCCAGCCACTCGATGCTCTGGTGCACGCGGCCGCGCGCGGGGTCGCGCCACGTGTAGCGGAAGCGCGAGCCCCAGTGGCAGAAGTCGGACGAGATCACCACCAGGTTCTGCGGGTCCGCCAGGTAGTGGGGCGCGTCAAGCTGTACCTGCTTGTCCAGCCACTCGATGCTCTGGTGCACGCGGCCGCGCGCGGGGTCGCGCCACGTGTAGCGGAAGCGCGAGCCCCAGTGGCAGAAGTCGGACGAGATCACCACCAGGTTCTGCGGGTCCGCCAGGTAGTGGGGCGCGTCAAGCTGTACCTGCTTGTCCAGCCACTCGATGCTCTGGTGCACGCGGCCGCGCGCGGGGTCGCGCCACGTGTAGCGGAAGCGCGAGCCCCAGTGGCAGAAGTCGGACGAGATCACCACCAGGTTCTGCGGGTCCGCCAGGTAGTGGGGCGCGTCAAGCTGTACCTGCTTGTCCAGCCACTCGATGCTCTGGTGCACGCGGCCGCGCGCGGGGTCGCGCCACGTGTAGCGGAAGCGCGAGCCCCAGTGGCAGAAGTCGGACGAGATCACCACCAGGTTCTGCGGGTCCGCCAGGTAGTGGGGCGCGTCAAGCTGTACCTGCTTGTCCAGCCACTCGATGCTCTGGTGCACGCGGCCGCGCGCGGGGTCGCGCCACGTGTAGCGGAAGCGCGAGCCCCAGTGGCAGAAGTCGGACGAGATCACCACCAGGTTCTGCGGGTCCGCCAGGTAGTGGGGCGCGTCAAGCTGTACCTGCTTGTCCAGCCACTCGATGCTCTGGTGCACGCGGCCGCGCGCGGGGTCGCGCCACGTGTAGCGGAAGCGCGAGCCCCAGTGGCAGAAGTCGGACGAGATCACCACCAGGTTCTGCGGGTCCGCCAGGTAGTGGGGCGCGTCAAGCTGTACCTGCTTGTCCAGCCACTCGATGCTCTGGTGCACGCGGCCGCGCGCGGGGTCGCGCCACGTGTAGCGGAAGCGCGAGCCCCAGTGGCAGAAGTCGGACGAGATCACCATCAGGTTCTGCGGGTCCGCCAGGTAGTGGGGCGCGTCAAGCTGTACCTGCTTGTCCAGCCACTCGATGCTCTGGTGCACGCGGCCGCGCGCGGGGTCGCGCCACGTGTAGCGGAAGCGCGAGCCCCAGTGGCAGAAGTCGGACGAGATCACCACCAGGTTCTGCGGGTCCGCCAGGTAGTGGGGCGCGTCAAGCTGTACCTGCTTGTCCAGCCACTCGATGCTCTGGTGCACGCGGCCGCGCGCGGGGTCGCGCCACGTGTAGCGGAAGCGCGAGCCCCAGTGGCAGAAGTCGGACGAGATCACCACCAGGTTCTGCGGGTCCGCCAGGTAGTGGGGCGCGTCAAGCTGTACCTGCTTGTCCAGCCACTCGATGCTCTGGTGCACGCGGCCGCGCGCGGGGTCGCGCCACGTGTAGCGGAAGCGCGAGCCCCAGTGGCAGAAGTCGGACGAGATCACCACCAGGTTCTGCGGGTCCGCCAGGTAGTGGGGCGCGTCAAGCTGTACCTGCTTGTCCAGCCACTCGATGCTCTGGTGCACGCGGCCGCGCGCGGGGTCGCGCCACGTGTAGCGGAAGCGCGAGCCCCAGTGGCAGAAGTCGGACGAGATCACCACCAGGTTCTGCGGGTCCGCCAGGTAGTGGGGCGCGTCAAGCTGTACCTGCTTGTCCAGCCACTCGATGCTCTGGTGCACGCGGCCGCGCGCGGGGTCGCGCCACGTGTAGCGGAAGCGCGAGCCCCAGTGGCAGAAGTCGGACGAGATCACCACCAGGTTCTGCGGGTCCGCCAGGTAGTGGGGCGCGTCAAGCTGTACCTGCTTGTCCAGCCACTCGATGCTCTGGTGCACGCGGCCGCGCGCGGGGTCGCGCCACGTGTAGCGGAAGCGCGAGCCCCAGTGGCAGAAGTCGGACGAGATCACCACCAGGTTCTGCGGGTCCGCCAGGTAGTGGGGCGCGTCAAGCTGTACCTGCTTGTCCAGCCACTCGATGCTCTGGTGCACGCGGCCGCGCGCGGGGTCGCGCCACGTGTAGCGGAAGCGCGAGCCCCAGTGGCAGAAGTCGGACGAGATCACCACCAGGTTCTGCGGGTCCGCCAGGTAGTGGGGCGCGCCAAGCTGTACCTGCTTGTCCAGCCACTCGATGCTCTGGTGCACGCGGCCGCGCGCGGGGTCGCGCCACGTGTAGCGGAAGCGCGAGCCCCAGTGGCAGAAGTCGGACGAGATCACCACCAGGTTCTGCGGGTCCGCCAGGTAGTGGGGCGCGTCAAGCTGTACCTGCTTGTCCAGCCACTCGATGCTCTGGTGCACGCGGCCGCGCGCGGGGTCGCGCCACGTGTAGCGGAAGCGCGAGCCCCAGTGGCAGAAGTCGGACGAGATCACCACCAGGTTCTGCGGGTCCGCCAGGTAGGGCGCCAGGATCGCGCCGTACCTGCGTTAAAAAAAATTGGTTGTCTGTAAAGTCGGTTTACGGACGATAGATTTACGTGATAACGTCATAATCATAATCGTAATCGTTATCATAATCGTAATCGTTATCATAATCTTAATAATAATCGTAATCGTTATCATAATCATAATCGTTATCGTAATCCTAATCGTAGCCGTAATCATAATCATAGTCATAATCATAATCATTATTTTATGTAATTTTTATCGTGCCTCACTATCGCTTGTTGCGCGCTCTCGCTTGCAAGCACAGGCTCAGGTAACGTTACGTAACATTACGCGGAACGGTACACTTTTTCATGAGTACTGCTGGTGTTCAACAATTTATTAAACGTTATCACGTCAAAAATTAAATTCATTTAATTCAAGCAATTACCTATAGAATGTAAACAACCAAATAAATTTTAAATAACAAAATCAATAACATTATTACAACAAATTACGTTACCAAATTATAATTAAAATAAAACTATCACAAACGTCATGCAACTTATAATCTTTATGCGAGTAGTTATTATAATATTCTCATCGGCAGGCACCGCAACATGCCTTCTGCTGCAGTGCCCAATGTACGGGCAGTCTACCCTGGCCGCTATCATGCTCACAATGCCGTTGGAGCTGCTCCTAACTCTACGCACCAACGATGCACACCTCTTTCACATCACAGTATTAACGGCCTACAAGCCGTATTTAGGTGATTTTGAGGGAAGTTTTACGTAAAAACTGTAAAGACAATTACTCTCAAATTTAAACGTCATGTATTTTGGGTCTTTAATCTAAAATCGCTTAGAAACAGAAACACGATTGGATAAAATTTTCTCGATAGAAAGTTCTCCCAAAAGTTGCTCCAAAATCTCAGTTTTTCTATATTTTATCGGAAACTACAATGGATGTAATTGTAATTTTTGTTTTAAAGTGTCGGTAATAATAATATCCAAAAACGCTAAGAAACAGATTTTTGATAACCAGCTTAGTTTTTGAGTAATTAGGTAAAAGGTCATTTTTTTGTTATATTCTTCCGCGACGCTGCATGTCGCACCTACCAAAGTATCCGTGAGAGTGAGAAGGACAAAAATAAATTCAATGAATCCCCAGGCAGTCTGTTCGCGCAATCGCAATAACGTCATCTTGTAGCGGGCTCATATACATGTCCGATAGATAGCGTAAAGGTAACTCTGAGTGTTATTGAGGTACTTTTTATAAATGAAATGTTATTTATTTATTTATATAGCTTTATGTGTGTGCAACACATACAGAAAAACACAGATAGAGAAACAAAATACAACGGAACACAGTGACCGCAAAGGCGGCCTCATTGCTAGAGCAATCTCTTCCAGGCAACCGTTGTTAAGAGGAGCTTACATGTGTATTAGACTTTCTCTATTTTAAAGGCAAATAGATTCAAAATCCAATAAAAAGAGTCGAGGTCGCATAGGATGTTTTTCGACACGTATATGCGCCAACACAGATTTGTGTCACCACGCTAAAGCTTTGATATTCCAGTGATTTTGGCCTCTGTAAGGGGACAAAATAGTCACCTTAGTATGGCCACATGGGAAAGGGAGAAATTTATCCGTATTTGCCATTTCACGTAGACAAACCCCCCTGACTAATCATGCAAGTCGGAAAGCTAAGGTTTTTGACGACCGACCGACCGACTAACAAAAAATAATAATATTTAAGGCGGCTCCGATACAATAATAGTACATTTCAATATAAGTGCGGAAAGTATGTAATTTCTTATGTGTCAACAAACCGAGACTTGTAAAGAAAATACATACTTTCCGCACTTATATTGAAATGTACTATTTCATGATTATTTTTGCTCGATATTAAAAACGGTAAAAGATAGACGCTTCAAATGTTCACAGAATATTTAATTATTTATTCACTTTAAAAATAGGAGTCAAGTGACAATAAAAATAAAATTTATGTAAAGCAAGTTTTTTTGCAGTTAATTGTCTCGGTACTATCTCATAATTCCCTTACATTGATGAGCATGAATGTTTTCCAGTGCCTGGGTGTTATTCAATATATTATATTTATATATTATATTAATATTTATGTATATTTATCAGTTACCTAGTACCCATAACACAAGCTATCGCTTACATTGGGGCTAGATTGCGATATGTGCAATGTCCTGATATGTATTTATTTATTATTTATAGGAACGAAGTTCCTTATCGCACGTTGCGAAAGGGGGCTAGACGGAAAAAATTAAGGCGAAAAGTTGTAAGGACACTTTTTGCTATAGTAAGCTATTGTAAGCCGTGCGGCGTGCGCATGTTTCTCTGTCGGTCTCTCTCTCTCTCTCTTATAGAAAGCAAGCCAGATATACTTCGTTCCATCCGGGTGTCCCTTGACACCTCTCAAGTTTTTTATTATTACATTAAAGTACTCACATGGCCTCTTTCTCCGGAGTCAAAGATCCGACCAATATGGGTATGATCGTGAAACCAGTCTTGTATCTGAAACAGAAAATTTTATTCATAAATAATAACAGAAACTGACTGACTGACAAATTAATATTATATAATGTAGGAAAGATTAATTTGTTTTGCTATAATCCGCTTCTTGAAAAGATTCTGTTTTTACCATCAATATGCAGGAACAGTGGAACACTGCCCACATGAAACACCACACACGATTTTCCAACACTTTCTTTGACGTACTACGATTTCGCATTGTGAAGTCAACATCTCCTGAGGATGTCCCGGTGTCGGGACGAAGCGTGCGTCGAAGATGTTGGAAAATTGTGTGTGGTGTTTCATGTGGGCAGTGTTCCTGCATATTGTACCATACAGAATCTTTTCAAGTAGCGGATTATAGCAAAACAAATTGATCTTTCCTACTAATCATGGATTTCCGCAAAATAGCGCCTGCTACCATTAAATATTATACTATGTATTTTGTATAATCAAAAGATAATGTAATATTATATTTAGGCAGGGGTTTTTTGAAAATACCACATCGCATTTGGCTTGTAGTTGTTTACATTAATATAAACAACTTTTTTTTAAATCGATATTTTGAGAAATATCAAATCACACTAATATTATAAAGGCGAAAGTTTGTGTGTAAGTGTGTGTGTGTGTGTAAGTGTGTATGTTTGTTACTCCTTCATGCCGCAACTACTGAACCGATTTGGCTGAAATTTGGAACATTGATAGTTTATTTAAACCCGGATTAAAACATAGGCTACTTTTTAACCCATGAAAATCCATAGTTCCCATGGGATATTTAAAAAACCCTAATTTTCAACAGTAACTATAGCTACAGCTATAGGTAGATTACTTTGACAATCTGTCCTGAAAGTAGGTGTAATTGCATAGGTGTAGGTGCATTGAAAAGGAAATTCAATTTTCTCGGGATTAGTAAAAAATCTATTTTAACGCGGGCGGAGCCGCGGGCAAAAGCTAGTTATTGTAATAAAGCTGGCGTTGTACCAAGGTTTAAGTTGAGGTTCACTAAGCTACACTTTACCAGGTTAGTAACCAGGCGCGGCCGAAGCCTGTACTCACTCCTCCATAACCTTCGCGATGTATGGTAGGTGCATCTCTATAGAATGCTCATCCTCGTCCGTCTGTACGTCCATCCATTCGAACTGCCGCGTCGCCTCAAGTTCTGCGTATACTGAAAACAATCATTATAAACATTATAAAACTAATTTTTGCCCGCGGCTCCGCCCGCGTTAAATTCGAATTATTACGAATCCCGAGAAAAAATTGAATTTCCTTTTCAATGACCTTTACACCTACTTTCAGGAAAGATTGTCAAAGTAATCTACCTATAGCTGTAGCTATAGATTACTGTTGAAAATTAGGGTTTTTTAAATATCCCATGGCAACTATGGATTTTACTGAACCGATTTGGCTGAAATTTGGAACATAGATAGCTTATAACCCGGATTAAAACATAGGCTACTTTTTATCACGGGAAAATCCATAGTTCCCATGGGATATTTAAAAAACCCTAATTTTCAACAGTAACCTATAGCTACAGCTATAGGTAGATTACTTTGATAATCTTACCTGAAAGTAGGTGGTAGGTGTAAAGGTCATTGAAAAGAAAATTCAATTTTTTCTCCGGGTTAGTAAAAAATCGAAATTAACTCGGGCGGAGCCGCGGGCAAAAGCTAGTAGTAAATGTGGCACGTAACTCACTCTGTTTGTCTATGGTGAGGTCGTAGAGCGGCGTCTGGTACTTGTCGAGGGAAGACAACGCGCAACCGCCCAGACGCACGTGGTGGGATGGGCCCAGGATGAAGATGCGTTTGCTGGAAAACACAACCACTTGGGAGTGATAGTGAATTGCTACAATTTTAATGAACTTCCCAAAAACTATGTCGCATAAACGTAGGCCAACATGCGCCTCTCTACCGCATATGTTTTTTAACGCATGTTGTGGTTGCATCAAGTAGGTTGCAGTCTCGATACTTAAATTAGTACTGAATACTATAAGATTGTAACGAGTTTTGTGACCCAAATAAATAAATAAAACACTTTAAATTTGACAATACATTTTTTCGAATAAAAAAACAACAATCATCAAAATCGGTTGGTGTAATATTGAATTATTCGTCCATTTGTCCGCACCCATACCTAATGCAAATTTAATAGACATGGTTTTCTTATGAACACCATTGTCAGAACAGGACCAAAATTAAATGGGACCACACTGAAAGCACTAACTTTCAAATAAAAAAAGAGTCATCAAAACCGGTTCACCCAGTCGAAACTTATGAAGTAACAATAAAAAAAAACAGTCAAACCTACATTATTTTTTGGAGCTAGTTGAAATTGTCTCGGAATTACCAGGCCAGTCTCACTTATCACGTGACCGTCCCGGTTACAAGTAGGGGTCCGGACCTCAATATTTCAGATGGTTGCCGCTCGCGGGCCGAGTTGCACGCGCTAGTTCTGTACGGTCTATTTTACGCGCCGTCTGGCTACGGCAGCCCTAGTACGTCGTTTGAGATAAAGTTAGGCGATAGAAAGAGACCACAACATTGCGTTTGTTGCGTGTCGATTTTGAGGGCGGGGCCAGGCGCTGTTGCGAACTGAATTGCACTTTTTGTGTCAGCGCTAGAGTCGCTATTTCTTTAAATTATCGTGCGGAGTAAGCCTTCTGGTACTATTTAGTGTTCTGTGGCATTACACTCACACGACCACGGGGCTGACTTGTCTGTAGGCGAAAGCTGCGCATGCGCCGCAGTACGAGTAGCCCGCGTGCCTGGAACAACCAACACACTCATAAGTATAACGGCAGCTGTAGCCAAGCTTTTCTTTGTTTTTTGACGTTGTAGCGGTCTTCGATAGCTGACGATAGATGGCGTAACCTGTACCCTAGCACACGCTGACGGAGCTTTCGACGAGCGTGCTATATATAGAAGTTCTGACGTCACGCGCTCGGATCACAAGCGGTCCCCAGGCATGACACCTGCCTGGAGGGAAATTTCCCTATTGCCTATACCATAAATTGATGAACATCAGCAACGCACATGAAAAATAGTAACGTTCCGCGTAACGTTCCACCTGAGCCTGTGCGTGCAAGCGAGAGCGCGCAACAAGCGATAGAGAAGCACGATAGAACAAACGATAGAGAGGCCAATTATGACGTTATCACGTAAATCTATCGTCCGTAAACCGAATTTACAGACAACCAATTTTTTAATTAATATAATTTTTAACAATCTTAGAAATTGAAGGTTCATCAGGCAAGGTCTACATATCACGTGATTGAAGAAACTACAGGTAGCCGTCTCGACGCACTAATTTCAGACGGCCGCCGCGCGCCGGCTACTTTGCTCGCGTCAGTTCTTGTACGGTCTATTTCACGCACTGCGAGCGCCCGACGGCGAGGCAACCTTAGTACGTCGAATGAGATAAAGTTACGCGATAGAAAGAGACCACAACTTTGCGATTGTTGCGTGTTGTTTTCGGAAGCGGAGCCAGGTACTATTGCGAACTGAATTGCACTTTTTGTGTCAGCGCTAGAGTCGCTATTTCTTTAAATCATCTTGCGGAGTGAACCTTCTGTACTACTGTTATGTATTCCGTGGTTTCATATGACTACAGTTGCAGATGTAAAAAAAATGCAATTAACGTGAACCAATCGGTTTCTCGCAATTTATTAAGTTTGTTTGTATGTTACTTTTTGTAATCTGGTTGACACAATTAAACATTATTATTAAAAAAAAAAATTATAATAGCTTGCAAACTGTGAAAACCCAAAAAAAAACAAATCCTTCTTTGGGCGCACCCTTACGGGCTGCTTTTATTCGATGATATGGAACCTTCAGTGCTAGCTCAACTCACCACACCTAGCCATTTATTTAGGGATCCGTAGAGACACTTACGGCGCAATGATGGCCCTGGCCGGCCCGTGTGTGAGATCTGCTTTGGACAGCCACAAGTCCAACTGCCGCGAGAGCTTGGACCCTGAAACGTAACAATGGAAAAACCTAAGCAATTTTAAAGTGGAAAACTCTTAGGCACGTATGGCATTTTGAGATGGGAAAAAACCATTGAACTCCTGACACCCTTACCTACTGACATCTCCCACTGTTACTGTAGCCGACACCGGCGTAATGTACATTTTGAGATGGAAAAAACTCGTAAGGGTGTCCCTTACTGACACCTCCCACCACCAGCTGTTACCGTAACCAATATCTCTGTTTAGTATTTACTTAATACTAGGGGGGTTTTTTTATACTTGAGTCAACATCTCGTCGTTGCTCCAGTGTCGGCGCGAAACGTGCATCGAGTGTGGACGTGTTGCATAATATGGTGGTCTGTCATGCTTTTTTGGGAAGGTACTTAAGCAGTGCTTTTGCATTTTAGTCCCTGTCCAGCCTTCCTACTACTCTTGTAGGACATCAAATGTTTAACGTAAAGCATTTGTTGTAAAATGTAAACAATTAAATAATATGCAAGTCGGTATTGTTCTGAATAAAATGAAAATATTCATCATCTCAGCATGCGGAGCGCTATAGGACATAGGGCTTCCCAAGCGCACATCTCCATCCCCACAACACCCTGTCCTCAGCATTGCCCATCACTCCGAGCTGGAGGGAGCCCTATCTATGTTTACTTATACGCAGTCTCCACTCTAGGGCTTTAAGGCTCCACCGACCACCACCTCCATGACACAAGTGACCTACCTAATGCCACTTATAAGGTGTGTAACATCCTACCATCCAAATTTTATTTAGTTTTTTGGAAACAGTGGACTAATTATACATCTACGGCTTATGGAAATGAGTTTTGCGAGCATAACGTTTATGCATTTACATGTTTTACGCATTCAAATGCATAAACGTTACGCTCGCAAAACGTTACGATTTGCAAAAAACTGAATAGGATTTGAATTTGACGGACTAATTTTACAGAAACTTGGCTTGGGCTGTCTGTTGGGTATGAAAATACATTAAAATACATAGTGCCAACATTTATTTAAAATAAATAAACTAGAAAATACATTAAAATACATAGTGCCAACATTTATTTAAAATAAATAAACTAATACCACAAAGAACATAATTTGTTGGTAACTGATAACAAACAATTTGTCATTCTAACAGAATCAACCATTATACTCTTTCCATTTTTAGTTTATTTTCTCTTTAAAACATGAAATCACATGAAACAGATATAGCAATTGCGAGGGACCAGAGAGAGATAAAGGTAAAGCGGTCTCTATCTGTTTCATGTGTCAAAGAGAAAATAAATGAATGGAAAGAGTATATAGTTCTTGTAGTATCGTATTTAATCACAAGCAACAATAATAAATAGTGCATAATAAAACAAAAGCGAAATTCTAACTATCCTCATCTTCATCATTATCAATAATCGATGAAACTTTATCCGAAATATCTTTAAGCAGCATCTCACTGTATTTGGGGAACTTTTCCTCAAATTCCCTCTTCAGTTTATCAATATCGAAACCATCTTTCTCCATTTTGTCTAACTTCTTATTCAAGTGTTCGTACTCTTCAAACTTTGCGGTGTCTAATTTAGAATTCTTTTTGATACTCTCTAGGCCTTCGATCGCTTCGTTCACTGCATCTAAGAGTTGTTTGTGTCCAGACTCATTGTTGTAACCAAAGTCAACATTGACAGTTTCTAAGTTGTCGAGCACAGCTGTTTCTGTTTCTACCAGGTTTGTTATATTTTCTTTTAAGCTAGAGTTTTCGGTGATGTTGTAGAAATTGGTGCAGTCTTGGTTTTTTAGGTCTAGCAGCCTGCAAAAGAAAAATTATCCACAATTATTATAATTGCCTCCAATTTTTTTCTTTCTTTTCTTGTATCTGCAAACAGTCTTTTGACTGTAGTCTAAAATTGAATGTGATGGGTTTATTATGACACTTTCAGACAGGGCAGCTTTTATTTTTTTAGCCCTACAGTAAGCAATAGCTTGTGTTATGGGTACTAGATAACTGTTAAATAGACATTCAGTATTTTTAATATACATAAATATAAAATATTGAAAAACACCCAGTCACTTGCAAACATGACAACACAAACATTTTTCCAGACTCTTCCCAAATCTTTGGCTTGTGTCAAAAAACCAGGGCATTTTCCAGTTCCAGTTAATTGAACCCTTTCCAATTTCTTCTGAATTTTCAGCTTGGGTCAAAAACCTAGAACATTTTCCAGTTGTGGAAATTGAATCTACAACCTCTGATGCATTCGGCAGGAGTGCTAACACTACGCCACGGTTGTCAAATTTCATTAATACGCCAGGGTCAGGTGCTAAAGTTGAGAGCCCCAGATCCCGTAAAGTCACGTGACATCTTAATATAACCATTTCAAATCTGAAAGGTGGAACGTTACTCACCTCTTCTGTTCAGCGACAAAGCTGATCTCTTTCAAGCGTCGATTAGTTTTGTCCAGTTGGTCCATGGTCTGCTTGAACCGGTCAGCCAACTGCACCATCTGGACATCCATTTGCGTCTCCTCCCTCTCAATTTTCTCCTCCACCAAGCATTCCTCGAGCATGTTTCGTAAAAACTTCCCGTACGTCAGTTCAGCGTTCGCAGAGTCTAGATCGCTGGAAACTTCCGCTCCCCACACAGTTTCGTCCAGGATAGTGGTATTTGGGCGCGATCTAGAAATAGGAATGGGCGCCATGCTTTTCCGGGCAAAAAGTTTTTCCTTGGGCACAACTTTTTTTGTTGTTGAAGTCACATCGGCGGGAACTCGCTTGGACGTTGGGCGCGCCGGTTTATTGGGCACGGCAAAGCTTTTGATTTTATCCATCGTTGCGGTAGTTTATTTATATCGTTAATAAAAGCTTTAAAATTCACCCTAAATAATTCCTCAAAGGTCAAATAAAATCATCAATCGAAAATATTCCGTTCACGAATGACGTTTGTTTGAAATTTTGAATGGCTGTCATGGTGACCACAGATTATAATAAACTTTTATTTGACGGCGACGCAAACGTTCGAAAATCGGAA
This sequence comes from Coenonympha arcania, assembly GCA_036785405.1. NCBI lineage: Eukaryota > Metazoa > Arthropoda > Insecta > Lepidoptera > Nymphalidae > Coenonympha > Coenonympha arcania. The sequence goes on from CM072081.1 coordinate 3,454,035, forward strand.
TTTGTTATATTATCCGTCAGGTATTCATTTTTAGGATTTTTATGAATAAAGAGGAAAATGCGTGCGTAAAGCTTTTTGTTTTGTAACGAATTAGTAAATTTGTAAATCATAAATGTAGGTATAATCCGCATTCACTAGCCTTTCATTTTTCCTATGTTATATTTATTTCTGCACGCAACATAACCTTCACTGTTTACTGTTTAGTAATAAAGCAATGAATGTAAAATAATTACAACAAAGCAAATAACATGATAGGTACCTACAATGAAAGCGATGGTTGAATGCTGAGAAAAGTAATGACCTAAGTCATTGACCTTTTGACATATAATGCACAAAAAAAATAAAGGAAATTGAACAAAAGGTCAAAACCCTTGTTTCATTTTAGAAACACTGCGTTCTGCAACGTTCAGGGAACAATTGGAATTAATTATTTAATTATTCTCCACGTTATATCTTTCACTAACACTAAAACTTTGCTTACCATCCTCGGTATACCAGCTCCCCGCGTGAGATGCGTTTCGACAGGACATTATTCAAATTATTCTTCGAAAAAATCCAATGCAATTCAAACGATGCACTTTCACAATCACGGAGTGATCAGCAAAATAAAAATACAATACGGAAAGGTAAACCTACCATGGGTAGGTATATACCTACTTTGTGACCATAGATAATACACAATAATAGACAATGTTACTCATAGACAACACTTTGACGTTGAGTGGAGGCAAAGATTTTTTTTTAAATAAGGACAGCTCACAGGCATTGTTCCAGGTATTTTGTTCTCAACTACATTCAACAATCAATATGCCTTCAACGAGCTCGTTAAAAATATTGCAATTTACTTTGCGGGCCATCATGCCTTGGACCATGGAGAATATCGGAAACTATGGTTCTCAGTCAACTACTTTTGTGGTCTGTGATGTCAGGCAAGTCAATGGAAAATAAGTAGGTACCTACTTGTTGTACGAAGTACCTACCAATGATGAAAGATTTTCTATTACGATCTATGGTACCTACTTATTAATTCCATGGCCGAACAAGCGAACGCCAGTGATAAAAGGTAATCACTAATCTGTGACAAGCGTCTTGTTTATCTATGGCGACAGCTGATTTTTTTACATTTTGAATTTTGATTCGAGTTTTTTAATTATAAGAATGGTGAAACCTGAGGGTGAAACCCACGGTGAAACTTGTAACAACAATTTAAATTAAATTTTTTATTTCGTGTGAAGTAAAAATTCTTCCTAATTTTAGTCAACTTTTAGTTGTATATGAAGCGGTTTCGTGGTTTCCGGCGTGCAATAAATAATTTTGTGTAGTAAAGTTTAGTAAAGTACCAATTTTTAATATAAAATTGGATAAAATATCGAACAAAAATGTTGAATTCAATATGTGAGTATAACCATCTATGCTAAATATGCTTTATTCACATTACGTCCGCATTTCGTAAGTTCCATATGTCCATTCCATAAAATCAGTAACCTAAAAATTGGGATGAACTTATTTGAAATTTTGATTCTATTATTTGCTATGATTTTTAATTAAGATTTAAAAACATCCCAGAGTAAGTAGGTTTGTTCAGACGGTATAGAAAGTAAATATTTTAAAAGCTCATTTTTTTTTGTTTTGGTGAAAAAACCTGTTGTGTTGGTATATTTTAATAGCCGTAACCAGTTTTTTTAAGATTGCATTTGCAAGTTTATTATTTTATTTAAGTATCACTTTCATTTTGCCAAGTTGTACGATTACTGGATCATTATAATATTAAACTAGGCAAATTAATACTTTGCTCAAGAAATAAAAAACAGATTTAGTTTATTGCGAGCTCTTCTCAATGCAGAGATCATAGGAACCCCTAGAGCTTAAGCCCTTACCATATAAATATTATAAATTATATTAATTGCTTTATTAATAATTATAATTTATAATGATTAATAAAGCAAAAGAAGATGAGCTATAGTAAGTTTACATTTGCGCAACTTCTATTTACACAGCTGTATGCAGTAAATGTGGAAAAGATAAAAATCTGCAGCAAACAGTCAAACCAAAGTATTAGTTAACTGGGTTAGCCAGATATTTCTATTAGGCCCACTTGCACCAAACTGGGTTAGTGTGTTAACTCAGAGTTAACACGCTAACCCAGCATAAGTTGTCCAAAATTGTCCAATGATTGATGAGACGTTGATTTTAGGGTTAAAAATGTAAATATTTAACCCCCGTATCGCACAAGGGGACCTTAGTGACAGTATTTGCCAGGGCCGATCATTTTGCCCTTCTAACTCAGAACCTCAGTTTAGTAAGAAATCTCTAGAAAAGAGAAAAAGAGATCTCGGCCTCTTCAGCTCTCACTTAACTAGGCTTGACTGTAGTATGCGGCATATAAGTTGATCCTAAACAGCCTAGCTCACTTTACACCCTTTTACTATTGTCATCCTCATACTGTACTCTTAGTTAACTCTTTAAAATGTGTTCCTCAGTGGGTTCAACTTACACGCCGCCTACTGTAAAATTTACAGGATGCTAGAGCTCTGCAAATAATAATTTTGTTTACAAAGAACGTTTGCTCGGGAATAGACATTTGAACTATAACCTCAGTAATGATAAAATTAACTTGTGAAAAAATTTCAACAACAGAATTATCTGGAGTTTTGCACATTATAAGAAAATTAGTTGTATCTAATGAGAAATGTCTTTATAATTAGTCAAGTGTGAGTTGGGCTCGCGAACTGAGGGTTCCATACCATCGAGACCAATTCCAACCAAAACCCCTCTGCACACCAAATTTAAAAACAAGCAAAAAATCACATTTGTTGTATGAATTAAAATATTTATTTTTAAAATGAATATGTAACTAAATATTCTGTGAAAATTTCAAGTGTCTAACTATCACGTTTCAAGACATACGGCCTGGTGACAGACGAACAGACAGACGGACAGCCAAGTCTTAGTATTAGGGTCCCGTTTTCACCATTTGGTTATAGCACCCTAAAAATTGCATTATATATCATTTACAGGTCATCATACCTCAAAAATGCAACTGTCAAATACACTCAGGTTGGCGAGTCAAAGTGTGCAGAAACCAAAAACAGCAATAGTGATGTTAAATATGGGAGGGCCTAAGACAACAGATCAGGTATGACTTTTTTTAGTGACTTCAATCTAATGGTGAGAGTGTTCAATCCCAAGCACAATGTAATAAAATAAAATTGTGTTTTTCTAACAAATAATTCTTGGTACCAGCCAGGTTGAAATAAATTAGTGCTACGTTATCCCTGAGACTTTAGACTATGAGAGTGAGGGATTAGAGAGTGCACCTTTGTTGTCTAGGACATCAGTTGTTTGGCTCATTTTGCAGTAATCTCATCTGGAAATACCCTTAAATATACAACAACAATACCTTAAAAACCGAAATGCAGCAACATACCCTTGAAACCAAAATGCAGCAAACTTACTGTGTAATTTCATGGACCAAAATAAAATGACACAGAAAGTACCAGCTTTCAAATAAATGAAGTACATCCAATTAAAAAAGAGTCATCTCAATTGGCTTACCCAGTCAAATGTTCTGAGGTAAAAAACATAAAAAAACATACAGTGGATTTGAGAACCTTCTTCCTTTTTGAAGTCCATCGAAAATTAAAATAGTGTTACATGCTGGGTTTGAAAATGAAAGTTTGGAGTAAAACACCTGGTGACTTTTGATGCGAATTTATTCCATACTTCCAGTGTTCAATATCCCTGGTCTTCCACTTAGTTTGCTTCCTCTTCACTGGTGATTGCTTGTTTCGCTTGTGCAATTCCTCATTCCTAGATCAGACTGGCTCCCGCTGACATGCTGGCCTGCTTATACGGGGTTTTATAAAAAATACCAAATCTCTCGGTCTAAAGTTGTTTACATTGACACTAACAGCTTTTGTTCTACGACTTTTCAAAATTCAGTACGTGTTAATTTGTTGCCACTCTCCGATGTTGTATGAACAAGTAGAGTACCTCTGTAAAATATTGAATATTTGATTTTTCTCAAAATATTATGTAAAAAAAAGTCGTAGAACAAAACAAATATAGGCCGAGACCGATTTGGTATTTTTTATATAACCCAGTGTTCTTATACACGCAGTACTTTTGAGAATAAATAAAAGAAACCATTGTTTATAGAAATGTTATTGACCTTGTTTACAAGTTACGGCCGATGAGAGTATCAACGAGCGATTATAAACCTTAATTGTTTGTAAATAAAGTTCATTCATATCAATTGCACGTTGTATGTTCCAGGTGGCAGACTACCTTCTCCGGATCATGACAGACCGGGATATGATCCAGCTGCCCGTGCAGAGCAGGCTGGGGCCGTGGATAGCCAGCAGACGCACCGAGGAGGTGAAGAAGAAGTACCAGGAGATAGGGGGGGGATCCCCCATTTACAAGTGGACAGACCTGCAAGGTATCTAGTAAAATTTTGACGACCTCCCTCGCGCAGTGTTAGGCGCTCAGGTTCGAATGGGAGGTCGCGGGTTCGATTCCCGCCACGGGCCACTTTGGAATTTTATAATTTCTAGATTGACTCAGGTCTGGTCTGGTGAGAGGCTTCGGCCGTGGCTAGTTACCACCCTATCAGCACCCATTGGCACCGCCAAACGATTTAGCGTCTCGGTGCGATGCTTGTAGAAACCATTGGGGTAAATTTATTAGATCGCAGTCAAGTACTGTTTTGTATAGCGTAAAAAAAAAATGTGAAAAAAAAAAAACTCCTTGTTCTGAAAAGATCAAGTTTCTCATGAACCAAAACCAAAATATTGTAGAAAAACTCGGCAAGCCTCGTATCAAAAACCAGCACTCGAATTAAAATGACCCTTCTTACGACGCAGTTGCATAAATAGCTATTTCACACACCTAAGTGAGAAATAATTTACAGGGCAAAACAATGTTTGCCGACAGGACAGATTAATTTGTTTTGCTATAATCCGCTATTTGAAAAGATTCTGTATGGACTTCTCTATCGTAGAGACTTCTACGATTTCGAATTCTGAAGTCAACATCTCCTGAGGATGTCCAGGTGTCGGGATGAAACGTGCGTCGAAGAAAGTGTTGGAAAATTGTGAGTGGTGTTTCATGTGGGCAGTGTTCCTGCATATTGTACCATACAGAATCTGTTCAAATAGCGAATTATAGCAAAACAAATTAATCTGTCCTGCTAATTATGGATTTCCGCAAAATAACGCCTGCTTCCATTCAATGTTTGGCGGGTCAGCTAGTATGAGACAAAATGTTAAACCAGACCCTGCTAAGAATAGAACCCACAACGCAGAACCAAAGTCGCCACAAGAGTTGTTTATTCACGCCACAAGGTGGCGCCGCTGCAACTTAGATCGCGCGAACCCTTACGCCTCTAAATAATGTAATAATCTCAGAATTATTGCGTCCAATCGGAAATTCACAAATTGGTAAAGCCTAACTTAGTTAAGTTATTGATAAGTATTAGTATTATATTCCACGTTTCTCGGTGTCTATATAATCAATGTTTATTAATAGCGGATAGGTAGGCTTCAATTCAGCTTTCGGTGTTTAGATGTTGTTAGTAGTGATTTCTTATCATTTCTAGCACCCAACATCTAACCTTAATTTTTGGAACGCCATGTTTATATAAATTCATGGCGTAAATAAAAGTGGTATTTGCCTTTAGAATTGAGTCTTTGAATCCCAATTTTTTATTATCGTGACAACGTCTTATAATTCGATAGAGCCGGCTGTACGCACGAAAAAACATGACTCATGCGGCGTTACCTCGCTCTGAGGCGTTTCACATGAAGCTTGAAGTGCAAGCGAGAGCGCGGAACGAGCGACAAAGAAGCACAATCGTGAAGTTGTCACGTTCAACTATCGTCAGTAAACCGACTTTACAGACAACCAATTTTTTTTATTATAAACTAGAATAAAAATTACGACGTACACTAAAAAATTTAATCGATCAATCATAAATCAATAATTAAACAAAAAATTTGTAAGCATTTAATGTTTCTGATTAGACAGAGATAGCGACATTTAATTGGGACGTCACAATTTACTAATGCCATAGCAGTTTCGAGGTTCTCAATTCGACATGTTTTTTTTTTTATGTTTGTTAGTTGTAACCTCATAACTTTTGACAGGGTGAATCGATTTTGATGATTCTTTTTTTATTAGAAAGCTGACGCTTCCCGTGTGGGCCCATTTCAATTTAGTCCAGTTCTGTTAATGGTATCCATGGGAAAACCATATACATATATGTCTTAAATTTTTGTTTGGAAAGGATGTATTCAACAGTGGTTTGATGCGAGTTGAAGTCGGTTTTTTGTTAAGGCTTTAAGAAGGCCGAATGATAGTTTACGCTGCGTTCACACTGATTTCGGGGAAATTGTTACTTTACACGATTGTTAAAAGGCATAAAAATAAAACTATCAGTCAAAGTTGTTGTAATTTTTATGTACATACTTTTTTTGTGTGCAAGAATTAATTAAATAGCTTGTGCCGTTTTACAGACAATTTTCAAAGTATGACTAAATTAGAAGCTTTTTGGGATTTTTTTCTGAAACAGGGTTTGAGAAAATTCATTTTCTTGTCAATACCGATTGTTAATAAAAACCTTATTTTCCGTCACATATTTTTTCAGTAAGGATTCGGCATTTTGTTTAAAGGACTGGTCATCGAATCACTGGTCATCCTAAATAACCTGTCAAGTGCGAGTCGGACTCGCGCACTGAGGGTTCCGTACTACAACCGGAGGAATAAAACCATAAAAACCACTTTTCTTATCGAACCGCAAAACTAACTTTGTTTTTAGAGGTTTAATGTAAATATCAAAAAAACTACTTATTAGATCTCGTTCAAACCAATTTTCGGTGGAAGTTTGCATGGTAATGTACATCATATATTTTTTTTAGTTTTATCATACTGTTATTTGAGAAGTTACAGGGGGGGGGGACACACATTTTACTACTTTGGAAGTGTCTCTATCGCAAGCTATTCATTTTAGAAAAAAATGATATTAGAAACCTTAGTATCATTTTTGAAGACCTATCCATAGATACCCCACACATATGGGTTTGATGAAAAAAAAATTTTTGAGTTTCAGTTCTAAGTATGGGGCACCCCCAAAATTTATTACTTTTTTAAAATATTGTGTGAAAACCTTAATGCGGTTCACATAATACATCTACTTACCAAGTTTCAACAGTATAGCTCTTATAGTTTCGGAAAAAAGTTGCTGTGTCATACGGACGGACAGACAGACAGACAGACGGACAGACAGACATGACGAATCTATAAGGGTTCCGTTTTTTGCCGTTCGGCTACGGAACCCTAAAAAGAGCCAGTTTGCCAGCTCTTAAAGCCTTTAATTAACGTATATTATTATCATTTGTAACGTGTTACAGGCAAGCTGCTCACCAGAGCGCTGGACCAGATGCTGCCCGAGTCGGCGCCGCACAAACACTACATCGCCTTCAGATACGTGCCGCCCTTCACCGACGAGGCGCTGACGGACTTGGAGAAGTGAGTGCAGCCACAAAACACTAAATAGTACCAGAAGGTTCACTCCGCACGATGATGTAAAGAAATAGCGACTCTAGCGCTGACACAAAAAGTGCAATTCAGTTCGCAATAGCGCCTGGCCCCGCCCTCAAAATCGACACGCAACCAACGCAATGTTGTGGTCTCTTTCTATCGCCTCACTTTATCTCTTACGACGTACTAGGGCTGCCGTAGTCAGACGGCGTTTGCGCCGACACCGCAGCATCATCAGACATGTTGACTCGACAAAGTGTATTTGTAAGTTTTTTTAGAGGAAAAAAGTGGTTGTGAACACTGCGTTCGCTCCGACACCGCAGCATCATCAGATATGTTGACTCGGCAAAGTGTATTTGTACGTGCCGCCCTTCACCGACGAGGCGCTGACGGAGTTGGAGAAGTGAGTGCAGCCACAGAACACTAAATAGTACCAGAAGGTTCGCTCCGCACGATGATTTAAAGAAATAGCGACTCTAGCGCTGACACAAAAAGTGCAATTCAGTTCGCAATAGCGCCTGGCCCCGCCCTCAAAATCGACACGCAACCAACGCAATGTTGTGGTCTCTTTCTATCGCCTCACTTTATCTCTTACGACGTACTAGGGCTGCCGTAGTCAGACGGCGTTTGCGCCGACACCGCAGCATCATCAGACATGTTGACTCGACAAAGTGTATTTGTAAGTTTTTTTAGAGGAAAAAAGTGGTTGTGAACACTGCGTTCGCTCCGACACCGCAGCATCATCAGATATGTTGACTCGGCAAAGTGTATTTGTACGTGCCGCCCTTCACCGACGAGGCGCTGACGGAGTTGGAGAAGTGAGTGCAGCCACAGAACACTAAATAGTACCAGAAGGTTCGCTCCGCGCGATGATTTAAAGAAATAGCGACTCTAGCGCTGACACAAAAAGTGCAATTCAGTTCGCAATAGCGCCTGGCCCCGCCCTCAAAATCGACACGCAACCAACGCAATGTTGTTGGTCTCTTTTCATCGCCTTACTTTATCTCTTATGACGTACTAGGGCTGCCGTAGTCAGACGGCGATTGCGCCGACACCGCAGCATCATCAGACGTGTTGACTCGACAAAGTGTATTTGTAAGTTTTTTTAGAGGAAAAAAGTGGTTGTGAACACTGCGTTCGCTCCGACACCGCAGCATCATCAGATATGTTGACTCGGCAAAGTGTATTTGTACGTGCCGCCCTTCACCGACGAGGCGCTGACGGAGTTGGAGAAGTGAGTGCAGCCACAGAACACTAAATAGTACCAGAAGGTTCGCTCCGCACGATGATTTAAAGAAATAGCGACTCTAGCGCTGACACAAAAAGTGCAATTCAGTTCGCAATAGCGCCTGGCCCCGCCCTCAAAATCGACACGCAACCAACGCAATGTTGTGGTCTCTTTCTATCGCCTCACTTTATCTCTTACGACGTACTAGGGCTGCCGTAGTCAGACGGCGTTTGCGCCGACACCGTAGCATCATCAGACATGTTGACTCGGCAAAGTGTATTTGTACGTGCCGCCCTTCACCGACGAGGCGCTGACGGAGTTGGAGAAGTGAGTGTAGCCACAGAACACTAAATAGTACCAGAAGGTTCACTCCGCACGATGATGTAAAGAAATAGCGACTCTCGCGCTGACACAAAAAGTGCAATTCAGTTCGCAATAGCGCCTGGCCCCGCCCTCAAAATCGACACGCAACCAACGCAATGTTGTTGGTCTCTTTTCATCGCCTTACTTTATCTCTTATGACGTACTAGGGCTGCCGTAGTCAGACGGCGTTTGCGCCGACACCGCAGCATCATCAGACGTGTTGACTCGACAAAGTGTATTTGTAAGTTTTTTTAGAGGAAAAAAGTGGTTGTGAACACTGCGTTCGCTCCGACACCGCAGCATCATCAGATATGTTGACTCGGCAAAGTGTATTTGTACGTGCCGCCTTTCACCGACGAGGCGCTGACGGAGTTGGAGAAGTGAGTGCAGCCACAGAACACTAAATAGTACCAGAAGGTTCACTCCGCACGATGATTTAAAGAAATAGCGACTCTAGCGCTGACACAAAAAGTGCAATTCAGTTCGCAATAGCGCCTGGCCCCGCCCTCAAAATCGACACGCAACAAACGCAATGTTGTGTTCTCTTTCTATCGCCTCACTTTATCTCTTACGACGTACTAGGGCTGCCGTAGTCAGACGGCGCGTAAAATAGACCGTACAGAACTAGCGCGTGCAACTCGGCCCGCGAGCGGCAACCATGAGGTCCGGACCCGTACTTGTAGCCGGGACGGCCACGTCATAAGTGAGACTGGCCTGGTGCAGCGGTCTTCGATAGATGGCGTGATCAGCGCAATAGCACACGCTGACGGAGCTTTCTACGAGCGTTCTGTAAATACAAGTTCTGACGTCACAAGCGGTCCCCAGGCATGACACCTGCCTGGAGGGAAATTTCCCGCGTTTGCTCCGACACCGCAGCATCATCAGACACGTTGACTCGACACAGTGTATTTGTAAGTAAAGAGGAAAAGAGTGGTTGTGAATACCGCGTTTGCTCCGACACCGCAACATCATCAGACGTGTTGACTCGGCAAAGTGTATTTGTAAGTAAAGGGGAAAAGAGTGGTTGCGAACACCGCGTTTGCTCCGACACCGCAGCATCATCATACATGTTGACTCTGCAAAGTGTACCTATTTGTTAGTAACTTTTGAGTTTAGAGGGGAAAAGAGTGGTTGTGCACATCGCGCTTGCTCCGACACGGTAGCATCATCAGACATGTTGGCTCGGCAAAGTGTATTTGTACGTGCCGCCCTTCACCGACGAGGCGCTAACGGAGTTGGAGAAGTGAGTGCAGGGCTCTTCGATAGATGGCGTAACTAGCGCAATAGCACACGCTGACGGAGCTTTCCACGAGCGTTCTGTAAATACAAGTTTTGACGTCACACGCTCGGGTCACTCGCGGTCCCCAGGCATAACACCTGCCTGGAGGGTAATTTCCCGCGTTTGCTCCGACACCGCAGCATCATCTGGCATGTTGACTCGGCAAAGTGAATTTGTAAGTAAGTATTTTTTTGAGTGGAAAAGAGTGGTTGTGAACACCGCGTACGCTCCGACACCGCAGCATCATCAGACATGTTGATTCGGCAAAGTGTATTTGTAAGTAAGTATTTTTTTGAGTGGAAAAGAGTGGTTGTGAAAACCGCGTTCGCTCCGACACCGCAGCATCATCAGACATGTTGACTCGGCAAAGTGTTTTTTCTTTTCAGAGACGGCGTAGAACGGGCGGTGATTTTCTCCCAGTACCCGCAATACAGTTGCGCGACCACGGGGTCTAGTCTCAACGCCATCGCAGACTTCTATAGGAATAGGTAAGATGAGGGTAGTTGGATAAAAAACAACTTTCCTTCCTTACAAAATAATTAAAATAAATTGGTCAAGTGCGAGTTGGGCTCGCGCACTGGGGGTTCCGTACTATCAAGACCAATTCCAATCAAAGTACCTCTACCCACCAAATTCAAAACGACCATAAATCACGTTTGTTGTATGAATACTTTTTTAATTTTAATTTAACTATTAATTTTTAAAAAGAATAATATGTAATTAATATTTTGTGAAAAATTTTAAGCATCTACCTGTTGTCTTTTACTGATACTAATGTCGAGAAAGAACAAGCAAAAAAATCACGTACCTATGTTCTTTAGGGGCCACCGTAAATATTTATTTTATTCTATTTTTTAGTATCTGTTTTTATAGCGGCAATATACATAAATCATCTGTGAAAATTTCAAGTGTCTATCACGGTTTAAGAGATACAGCCTGGTGACAGACGGACGGACGGACGTATGTTGTATGGGAGCCACCTTAAATATTTATTTTATTCTATTTTTTAGTATCTGTTTTTATAGCAGCAACATAAATACATCATCTGTGAAAATTTCAAGTGTCTAGCTATCACGGTTCAAGAGATACAGCCTGGTGACAGACGGACGGACGGACAGCGAAGTCTTAGTAATAGGGTCCCGTTTCACATGGGTATTCGTATGTGTTACAGACAGCTGCCGAACATAAAATTCAGCCTGATAGAGAGATGGTCGACGAACAAACTCCTGGCGCAAGTCTTCGCAGAGAGGATCAGGGAAAAGTTGGAGCTGTTCGACCCGAAGATACGCGACCAGGTCCTGATCATGTTCACTGCGCACAGTTTACCTTTGAAGGTGAGTGATACTCTCAAGACTTCGACAAGGAAGCTGACAGAAGAATTCAGCTGGGATGGGCAGCATTTGGAAAACTGTGTCAAGTCTTCAACTCGCCGATACCCCTAAAGACAAAAGTCTTCAACGCCTGCGTCTTGCCGGTCACATAGATAGATAGATAGATAGAAAATTCTTTATTGTACACCAATAAAACATGAGAAAACATTGATAAATACACAAAAGTTACACTAATGTACATATGGCGGCCTTATCGCTACACAGCGATCTCTTCCAGGCAACCATCGGGGTATGAAGCGGTGATTGGAATATAATGAGGTAGGTGGTACAATAGAAACAATTAAAACTGAAGAAAATATCACATAACACTGTATAAATAAACACATACGGAGCAGAAACGTGGACACTCACAGTAGGCCTTGTCCACAAGTTCAAAGTCGCTCAGCGTGCTATGGAGAGGGCTATGTTGGGTGTTTCTCTGAAGGATAGAATCCGCAACGAGGACATCCGTAGGAGAACCAAGGTTACCGACATAGCCCAACGGATTAGCATGTTGAAGTGGCAGTGGGCGGGCCATATCTGTTAGTGATGGGCTGAACATGGGTTTCACCGAATACGAACATTCGGCCGAATATTCGGTAAAACTTTTACCGAACCGAATATTCGGTACATTTACACGGTCGGAAATAAATATCTTGTTTATTTTCCTTCAATTAAGACCTGATTATAATAGATTATTCTAAAGAGTTTACACAGCAGCCTAATCCCAAAACAGCTAGATACCTATATTTTATTATCTAAGTAAGTAAGTAATATAAGTTATTATCTTTTAGTTTTTACCAACCTACTTTAATTGAAAATAAAGCTTCAGTGACGACAAAAACAGAAAGCTATACTCTAAAATACTTACCTCATTACACTGTACACTCAAATCATGATAATACACGGGTCAATAACAGTAAAAACTTTGAGTATCACTTTGCCGAATATATTAGGTGATTCAGCCGAATATTCGGCCGAATATGCCGAATACCGAATATAAAACGAATATTCGGCCCATCTCTAATATCTGTGGCAGAACCGACGGCCGTTGGGGCAGACGTGTTCTAGAGTGGAGACCGCGTACCGGTAAGCGCAGCGTAGGACGACCTCCTGCCCGCTGGACCGATGACCTAAAGAAGGTCGCTGGTAGCGGGTGGATGAGGAAGGCGGAGGACCGTGTGTGGTGGCGTGCTCTCGGAAAGGCCTATGTCCAGCGGTGGATATCAATAGGCTGATTAAGAGCGTTTATGCGGCACTATGTGAATCGCGTGTCGCTCCATACAAAAAAGAAATTCCGTTCCCGCTGACGCGATTTTGCGCGGAAAATGGTATTACAAAAAAATTTATAGTAAAATAAATATACAACTTATTAAAATAATAAATAACCAGTGACATTAAATATGAATTGAATTAAATTACTATAATTCAGAAATAACAAAATATCTTGGATTTTATCCTAAAATAATACGTTTAATTTTTCGAAAAATTCTAAAAATGGCTCTTTTCGGTTTATGGTTTTTGAATGAAAATCTAGGAAAATCGTGTTTTTTTTTGAGAAACTTTTTAGTAAATGTCATTAATTTTCTAAATATGTCATTGTTATAAGGTTTTGTTAAGAAACATGGCAAATATCTTGCATCTGCGTAGAGCGTCGACCGCTATTTTAGCAAACAGCCTATACAAAAACTGTTCTAGTGAGAAAGTTATACACATATTTTTAAATATTTTTGAGACAAGTTCTAGATTATGAAATGCCAAATAATATGAATTCAATTATCTAATCTATAATTGAACACATAACTATTTTATGTTCCTTCGGAAATCGTGAATTTTGACTCAAGCATAATACTAACGCATGAAGCGCCTTAAGATACTCTCAGATTGTTGGTAGGACTCTGGTGGAGTTCGCCCGGATAGATACCACAAGTGTCAGTTGTTCTACCGTGAAGCAGTCATGTGTTGCTGTGTACAGGCAGGCCAGTCTCACTTATCACGTGACCGTCCCGGCTACAAGTAGGGGTCCGGACCTCAATAATTCAGATGGTTGCCGCTCGCGGGCCGAGTTGCACGCGCTAGTTCTGTACGGTCTTTTTTACGCGCCGTCTGACTACGGCAGCCCTGGTACGTCGTAAGAGATAAAGTTACAGGTTAAGCGATTGGGTTTTGAAAGTTTTTTAAAGAGTGTTTAATTTGTATTGCAGGCAGTGTCCCGCGGTGACACGTACCCGCACGAGGTGGCCGCGTCCGTGGCGGCCACGATGGCCCACCTGGCGGCGCCCAACCCGCACCGGCTGGTGTGGCAGAGCAAGGTGGGCCCGCTGCCGTGGCTGCAGCCCTACACCGACGACGCCATCAAGGTGAGACGATGCGACCCGCGACACGTACCCGCACGAGGTGGCCGCGTCCGTGGCGGCCACGATGGCCCACCTGGCGGCGCCCAACCCGCACCGGCTGGTGTGGCAGAGCAAGGTGGGCCCGCTGCCGTGGCTGCAGCCCTACACCGACGACGCCATCAAGGTGAGACGATGCGACCTGCGACACGTACCCGCACGAGGTGGCCGCGTCCGTGGCGGCCACGATGGCCCACCTGGCGGCGCCCAACCCGCACCGGCTGGTGTGGCAGAGCAAGGTGGGCCCGCTGCCGTGGCTGCAGCCCTACACCGACGACGCCATCAAGGTGAGACGATGCGACCTGCGACACGTACCCGCACGAGGTGGCCGCGTCCGTGGCGGCCACGATGGCCCACCTGGCGGCGCCCAACCCGCACCGGCTGGTGTGGCAGAGCAAGGTGGGCCCGCTGCCGTGGCTGCAGCCCTACACCGACGACGCCATCAAGGTGAGACGATGCGACCTGCGACACGTACCCGCACGAGGTGGCCGCGTCCGTGGCGGCCACGATGGCCCACCTGGCGGCGCCCAACCCGCACCGGCTGGTGTGGCAGAGCAAGGTGGGCCCGCTGCCGTGGCTGCAGCCCTACACCGACGACGCCATCAAGGTGAGACGATGCGACCTGCGACACGTACCCGCACGAGGTGGCCGCGTCCGTGGCGGCCACGATGGCCCACCTGGCGGCGCCCAACCCGCACCGGCTGGTGTGGCAGAGCAAGGTGGGCCCGCTGCCGTGGCTGCAGCCCTACACCGACGACGCCATCAAGGTGAGACGATGCGACCTGCGACACGTACCCGCACGAGGTGGCCGCGTCCGTGGCGGCCACGATGGCCCACCTGGCGGCGCCCAACCCGCACCGGCTGGTGTGGCAGAGCAAGGTGGGCCCGCTGCCGTGGCTGCAGCCCTACACCGACGACGCCATCAAGGTGAGACGATGCGACCTGCGACACGTACCCGCACGAGGTGGCCGCGTCCGTGGCGGCCACGATGGCCCACCTGGCGGCGCCCAACCCGCACCGGCTGGTGTGGCAGAGCAAGGTGGGCCCGCTGCCGTGGCTGCAGCCCTACACCGACGACGCCATCAAGGTGAGACGATGCGACCTGCGACACGTACCCGCACGAGGTGGCCGCGTCCGTGGCGGCCACGATGGCCCACCTGGCGGCGCCCAACCCGCACCGGCTGGTGTGGCAGAGCAAGGTGGGCCCGCTGCCGTGGCTGCAGCCCTACACCGACGACGCCATCAAGGTGAGACGATGCGACCTGCGACACGTACCCGCACGAGGTGGCCGCGTCCGTGGCGGCCACGATGGCCCACCTGGCGGCGCCCAACCCGCACCGGCTGGTGTGGCAGAGCAAGGTGGGCCCGCTGCCGTGGCTGCAGCCCTACACCGACGACGCCATCAAGGTGAGACGATGCGACCTGCGACACGTACCCGCACGAGGTGGCCGCGTCCGTGGCGGCCACGATGGCCCACCTGGCGGCGCCCAACCCGCACCGGCTGGTGTGGCAGAGCAAGGTGGGCCCGCTGCCGTGGCTGCAGCCCTACACCGACGACGCCATCAAGGTGAGACGATGCGACCTGCGACACGTACCCGCACGAGGTGGCCGCGTCCGTGGCGGCCACGATGGCCCACCTGGCGGCGCCCAACCCGCACCGGCTGGTGTGGCAGAGCAAGGTGGGCCCGCTGCCGTGGCTGCAGCCCTACACCGACGACGCCATCAAGGTGAGACGATGCGACCTGCGACACGTACCCGCACGAGGTGGCCGCGTCCGTGGCGGCCACGATGGCCCACCTGGCGGCGCCCAACCCGCACCGGCTGGTGTGGCAGAGCAAGGTGGGCCCGCTGCCGTGGCTGCAGCCCTACACCGACGACGCCATCAAGGTGAGACGATGCGACCTGCGACACGTACCCGCACGAGGTGGCCGCGTCCGTGGCGGCCACGATGGCCCACCTGGCGGCGCCCAACCCGCACCGGCTGGTGTGGCAGAGCAAGGTGGGCCCGCTGCCGTGGCTGCAGCCCTACACCGACGACGCCATCAAGGTGAGACGATGCGACCTGCGACACGTACCCGCACGAGGTGGCCGCGTCCGTGGCGGCCACGATGGCCCACCTGGCGGCGCCCAACCCGCACCGGCTGGTGTGGCAGAGCAAGGTGGGCCCGCTGCCGTGGCTGCAGCCCTACACCGACGACGCCATCAAGGTGAGACGATGCGACCTGCGACACGTACCCGCACGAGGTGGCCGCGTCCGTGGCGGCCACGATGGCCCACCTGGCGGCGCCCAACCCGCACCGGCTGGTGTGGCAGAGCAAGGTGGGCCCGCTGCCGTGGCTGCAGCCCTACACCGACGACGCCATCAAGGTGAGACGATGCGACCTGCGACACGTACCCGCACGAGGTGGCCGCGTCCGTGGCGGCCACGATGGCCCACCTGGCGGCGCCCAACCCGCACCGGCTGGTGTGGCAGAGCAAGGTGGGCCCGCTGCCGTGGCTGCAGCCCTACACCGACGACGCCATCAAGGTGAGACGATGCGACCTGCGACACGTACCCGCACGAGGTGGCCGCGTCCGTGGCGGCCACGATGGCCCACCTGGCGGCGCCCAACCCGCACCGGCTGGTGTGGCAGAGCAAGGTGGGCCCGCTGCCGTGGCTGCAGCCCTACACCGACGACGCCATCAAGGTGAGACGATGCGACCTGCGACACGTACCCGCACGAGGTGGCCGCGTCCGTGGCGGCCACGATGGCCCACCTGGCGGCGCCCAACCCGCACCGGCTGGTGTGGCAGAGCAAGGTGGGCCCGCTGCCGTGGCTGCAGCCCTACACCGACGACGCCATCAAGGTGAGACGATGCGACCTGCGACACGTACCCGCACGAGGTGGCCGCGTCCGTGGCGGCCACGATGGCCCACCTGGCGGCGCCCAACCCGCACCGGCTGGTGTGGCAGAGCAAGGTGGGCCCGCTGCCGTGGCTGCAGCCCTACACCGACGACGCCATCAAGGTGAGACGATGCGACCTGCGACACGTACCCGCACGAGGTGGCCGCGTCCGTGGCGGCCACGATGGCCCACCTGGCGGCGCCCAACCCGCACCGGCTGGTGTGGCAGAGCAAGGTGGGCCCGCTGCCGTGGCTGCAGCCCTACACCGACGACGCCATCAAGGTGAGACGATATGTCCTTGACCAGCTGATTGAGTCAACTACCCTACTTAACTTTTGCCGGTGGTGTAGGCAATAGGGAAATTTCCCTTCAGGCAGATGTTATGCCTGGGGACCGTTTGTGATCCAAGCGCGTGACATCAGAAGTTGTATTTATAGAACGCTCGTAGAACGCTTCGTCAGCGTGTGCTAGGGGACTGGTTACGCCATCTCTCGTCAGCTGTCGAAGACCGCTACCAACTCAATGGACTACCTAGTCTAGATGTTGCGTTGTATATCAATGGCTTGTTTTATCCGCAGGCGTACGCGAAAAAGGGCGTGAAGCACATGATCCTGGTGCCCATCGCGTTCGTGAACGAGCACATCGAGACGCTGCACGAGCTGGACATCGAGTACTGCGATGAAGTTGCCAAAGAGGTCAGCACTTACTACACTAGACTGTTACTCTGATGGCCATTGGCTTGTGTAGGATTGCCCCTTTACAAAATTTTACTAAAAATAATTAAATAAGGACTATTTGACTTAAGAAGCCGAAATATAGGGATTTTTTGTCAATTCGCCTATTTTATACGACTTCAAAAAAAGAAGGAGGTTCTCAATTCGTTTGAATCTTTTTTTTTAGGTTCTGGATTACCATAAAAAAGGCGGATTGAGAAATTATTGTATGCGTATTATTAAACAATACATTTCCAGCATTTGTTTAGAACTTATCCCTTAAAAAATAATGAAAATAGTTTAGTGATTATCCCAGGAAACAAATGTGGGATTATCTCAAAGAAAAGGCTTAAATCACTTTAATAAACTTTTATTTCGAATTTTCACGTCTTGCTAGCACATCGCGTCGTCCGGTCTCTCGCGCCATCTTGCGTACATCTCTCTCCTTCCCTTTCTCACATACATCCTTCTCTCTCACACACTTCTCTTTCCCACACAAATTAGAGTACATGGACAAAATATACATAACTCAAAACTAATAATATTAAAGAAAACGCGTTTACGTGCCGCTTTCAAGATTTTTAAATTTCAAGGTTGACTCTACACGGACGTTAATCGTTCAAAGTGCGTCAAATTTGGCCAATACGGCTATAGGTGCCTGTCTTACAAACTTGTGATTTTGTTTTTCAGGCCGGCGTGACTCAAATAGAAAGGGCGGCGGCGCCCAACGACCATCCAACGTTCGTAGCGGCGATGGCGGACGTGGTTTCCCAGCACCTCACCGTTGGGCCCAGCGTGTCGCGGCAGTACCTCTCCAGGTACTTGAACACAACATTACAGACCTTTTGACGTGACAACGTCTTATAAATCGATAGAGCCGGTTGCACGCACGAAAAAACGTGACTCATCCGGCGTTACCTCGCTCATGCGGCGTTACCGGCGTTACCTCGCGAGCGAGGAACGAGCGACAAAGAAGACGTTGTCTCGTTCAATTATCGTCAGTAAACCGACTTTACAGGCAACCAATTTTTTTCTGCAAGAAAACTATTGTTTCACAAGATCACATACCATTCTTTCACAAGATCACATACAACTCTTTCACAAGATCACAAACTCTTTCACAAGATCACACACATAAGTTTATTGTATATAACTTGCACCACCACCCACTTTCCTACTTCCTAATTAATCGGTGTCTGAGGTTGTCTGGAAGAAATCGCTAGTTAGCGATAAGTCCGCCTCATTGTTACCTGTGGCTGTATCTTCTTTTTATTTCTACTTTAATTTTTGTTAATTGTTTCTTGGGTGCACAATAAAAGTACATATATACATACATACATACATACCACTCTATCACAAGATCACAAACTCTTTCACAAGATCACATATCACTATTTCACTAGATGACATATCACTGTTTTGCAAGACCACACACCTCTGTTTCACTTCTTTCACATAATCACATAGCACTGTTTCAAAGGATCATAAACCACACTGTTTGACATATCTCTGTTTCACAAGATCACATATCACTGTTTCACAAAATCACAAACCACTCTTTCATAAGATCACATATACCACAAACCACTGTTTCATAAGATCACAAACCACTGTTTCACAAAATCACATACCAATGTTTCACAAAATCACATACTACTCTTTCGTAAGATCACAAACCACTGTTTCATAAGATCACAAACCACTGTTTCACAAAATCATATACAACTGTTTCACAAAATCACATACTGCTGTTTCACAAGAGCACATAGCACTGTGTTACAGGATCACAAACCACATTGTTTCACAAGATCACAAACTATTCTTTCACAGGAACACATAGCACTGTTTCACAAGATCATGCCAAACTTTCACAAGATCACATACAACTCTCCAATAATTAATCTGAAAATAATTAAAATAAATAAAAAAAGTTCTAAGTAAATAAATAAATAAATAAAAGCAATTTATGAGATGAAATCACAATTTTTACGTGATAACGTTTTATAAATTGATGAACACCAGCAACACACATGAAAAATAATAACGTTCCGCGTAACGTTCCACCTGAGCCTGTGCGTGCAAGCGAGAGCGCGCAACAAGCGATAGTGAGGCACGATAAAACAAATTGTATTACGTAAAATAATGATTATGACATTATCACGTAAATCTATCCGTTAACCGACTTTACAGACAACCAATTTTTGTTAATGCTTTTCCAGATGCCCGCACTGCGTGAGCGACCGGTGTAAATCTTCAAAGGAGTTCTACAAGACGTTATGTAGATTCGTGGAGGACAAGAATCTAGATGTTTCTAAAGTCTGATAATATTGTAATTACGATAAATAGTCACTTTTTAACGTTCAATGCAACGGTCTGACCGTCAAATTCAATTATTACTTGGTTTATCGTAATGTATAATAATAACATGGTTTATGACAGAAAAATTGCGGGAATATAGCATCTTCACATGTTTTAAATATGAAAATCTTTGCTTTGTCAATTTTAAGAAATTTGTCCAAGTGTCGAGTTTGAAGTGAAAAACTCGCAATTATCGGACTGATTTCCTTTACACAGCGTAAGATTTCTATATTATTGCAAACGTTGTTTTACCATATAGGGGAATGAAAAATCGCTTGTGATCTATTCTCAGACCTACTGAATATAGACGACCGAATGGCGTAGCGGTAGCGAACCTGCTGTCGTGGTGTCGTGGGTTCGATTCCAACTACTGCAGGGTGTCCACGGACCTGGAAGGTCAGGGAAAGTCAGGGAAATGACTTCTCTACCTGGAAAAGTCAGGGAAAACCAGGACTTTTTGATGACTGATCTTTAAAATTAATGTAAAAGTCTAAAAATGTATAGAATAAATAAAAATAATATTATCTTATCAGTCATCAGTACTTATTATATACATATTTATACTCCAACAGCTAATTAGAGAGAGGAAAATGACAGTTCTTTTATCAAAGATTAAGTAAAAAAAAATTCTTTGTATTTTTTTTACTTAAGTAACGCTGACCTTGTCGTAGGCTATACCCAAGTAATGGCTGGTTGTGGTATCGTTTAATTAAGGTAAGGTGGTGTTCGGTATAATTGTTTGTGGGTATGGTGTATGTATGGTACGGTATGGTTATGGTGTGGCAATCTACCTGTGTTGAAAATTGTCACCTTGATAGTTGGACACCTTGGGAAGCCAATAACATAAATCTCTGAGTGTTTGTGAAGACTTAATTTTTGTCTCTTACAATCATTCGCAAGAGAAACATTTTTACTTTGAAAAATTACAGCTAAAAAGGTCAGGGAAAATTTTAGAAATGGTCAGGGAAAGTCAGGGAAAAGTCAGGGAAATGTTTTGACGATTTAGAGTGGACACCCTGTACTGGTAAATGTTTGTGTGATGAGCATGAATATTTTCCAGGGTCTGGGTGTTTTTCAATATATTGTATTTATGTATATTAGTATGTATGTATATTTATCTGTTATCTAGTTAACACAAGCTATCGCTTGCCTTGGGGCTGGATTGCGATGTGTGTAATGTCCTGATGTAAAAAAAGAAGATAATATACTGCCATTCCCGCAATTTTACTGTCATGAACCTACTGTCCTTTTAGGTTAGAAATTATGAAAAGTCAAATACAAATTGAATTTGACAAGCAGAGCCTTTACTTTTAAGTGGTCATGGCGACACATATTATTCCAGTTTTTATACGAAAATGGATTTTTTAGTTGATACAAGTTGTTGAGTCAACTCAATGCTCGGGTGTTAGAGCGAAACGTATGTAAAAATCGTAAGATTGAGGCGAGCTACTGCTTGGGTTAATATCTCTTAGTTTTTTCTTACATACCTACTGTACAAATTATGATATTCTGGAATCAAGTTTTCGCTCTATGCAAAAATGCATTAAAGACTATACGTGTAGTAGGCGGAAATTAAGTTGACCCAAAATGGTGGCAGGATGCGCAGGTCATCATGTACTTTGCCTAGCGCGCTTCCCGTTACGGCACCGCGCCTAAGTTGACACTCGAATACTGTATCTACCTGCGCAGCCGCTAGTTTGGGTCAACTTAATTGCATTTCATAAGGTATTTGTAAATAGGTAAATGCTTTGTGGTTGTTCTTTAATGTTAGCAGCTATGCTTGTGTTTTTTTTTTTAATTTATAATAGGTGCAATAAATGGTTATTTGATGGTTGGAAAGTGTTTTATTTTATTTCTTAAAAATATATGTATACCTATCAAATACCACTTTGGCTCGGAAACTAGAAGTAGCCTCCCTGACGCAGTGGCGGCGCGCTCCGATTCGACAGGGAGGTCGCGGGTTCGATTCCCGCCACGGGCCACTTTGGAATTTTGAGATTTCTAAATTGGCTCAGGTCTGGTCTGGTGGGAGGCTTCGGCCGTGGCTAGTTACCACCCTACTAGCAAAGACTCGCCGCCAAGCGATTTAGCGTTCCGGTGCGATGCTTGTAGAAACCGTTGGGGTAAAACTTACCCTTCCAAGTTAGTACGATAACATCTTAGGATGCATCATCACTTACCATCAGGTGAGATCGTAGTCAAGTAGGTACTAACTTGTATAGAGTAAAAAAAACCCTAAAAAGCTTGATTTTATGTCTATTACGTAAAATCAAGCTTTTTAGGGTTCCGTATTTTGTTATTAATAGCATATTATGTACCAAATCTTGTTCGACCAATCTCGGCGCTCGCTCATTTGCAAAATGATAAATCCTCACAAAACCCGGACACCGTTTGTTTTGTCCGGACAACCACTCAAAAAGTCTAGCTATAAGTATCCGGCTAGTGTCCGGCTTAATCCGGACGCCTTGAAAAGCTAGCTTGTAATAAGTTTGTTTCGTAATATTACACTTGCGCTTTCTATTGTACACGGCTATTCGCAAACAAATCACGTAGAATAACAGCAATACTTGCAAGGTGTGTGCTAAATACAAATAATAGAGGTAGGTGTCTGACTTTGTTATTGACTTACTTTCAAAACAAACTGACAAAACCTAGTGTCTAGTGGATAGACATTTTTAGGCAAGCGCGCTCCAGTCTAGACTTCTTCATTAGTTTTCATTAGGTAGGTAAGTACTGGAAGGAAGTACTCGTAATAAAACGAAAGACGGATTGTAATTTGTACCAGAACTAAGCTATTACTAGTTCCGTACCCGAAAGGTAGAAAACGGGACCTCCGCAGTTCCTCTGTCACCAGGCTGCATCTCTTGAATGTTGAACCGTGAAAGTTAGGTTAGGTAACTATCTACTTATTACAAAAATACTCCCATATAACAAAAATATATTTATTTTTATATAAAAACATGATTTTCAATCTTTTTTTATTTCAATGACCAATGATGTTGGGTCAGTAACATAATATAATAGGTAAGTACTACTTACACTAAAGAAATAGGTAGTTACTGAAATAATCGAGTGTGGCAGAAGTCCTTCTTTCTTTCTTTCTGTCCTGGGACTTTTCCGCGAGTAAGCGATATTTCGCCCGTTGCGCGTGAAGTCGTTGATGCGGGTCCTCGCCGGATCACTCCAGCCAGCCGAGCTCACTCCAGAATCCGAAGAGGCCTCCCAGGTCGCACAGGATGTCTTGGAGTGTTGCTGAGGATCCCAAGTAGGTCTCGCGTTGGTCCGACACTCCAGTGCATCTTAATTCTTAGTAGCACGTGAGCCGGTGTTTCGTCCTCCTCCATGCAGGCTCTGCACAGAGGGGTGTAGCAGACGTAAGGGTTCTATTTTTACCATTTTGGTATGCATCCGTAAAAACACGTAACAATCCGGGAGTGCCACAGAAGACTAAAATACACCTCTGTATTCTATTTAGTTTTAACAGAAGTTAAAACTAAATAGAATACAGAGGTGTTGGTTACGGTAACAGGGTGTGTAGTAACGCTGTCGCGAGTTCAATGAGGTTTCCGGCCTCAAAAATGCCCAACGCGCAAGTTTTTTTTGACGTGATAACGTTTAATAAATTGATGAACACCAGCAGCACTCATGAAAATGTGTACCGTTCCGCGTAACGTTACCTGAGCCTGTGCGTGCAAGCGAGAGCGCGCAACAAGCGATAGAGAGGCACGATAAAAATTACATAAAATAATGATTATGACTATGATTCTGATTCTGATTACGGTTACGATTATGATTACGATTATGATTACGATTACGATTATGATTATGACGTCATCACGTAAATCTATCGTCCGTAAACCGACTTTACAGACAACCAATTTTTTTACTTTAAAAAAATACCTACCATCGCAATTTTCTAACAGTGTAGAGGGATTTTCCACCCTTATTAATATTTATTTGGTAGGGGAGCTTAGTTAGAGGGTGACTGTGAATCATTATTTACAGACAAGTCGTTGCGTCTAATAGGGGTCAAAGACCAGACGACCTTTCTGACGCAGTGACGCGCGCTCGGATTCTTCGAGTGAGAGGTCGCGGGTTCGATTCCCGGCGCTGGTCAGTTTGGAATTTTTACCTTTCTACCATAGAACCGCGAGACGTCGAGAGAAGTGGCATCCTTATATGGTTGATGTCCAGCGTACTCGAACGAAACGTTTCTCTTCCACATTTCTGATACGAACCGCTAAGGTGTGGAACACCCTTCCAGCTTCCGTGTTCCCTGCCAAATACAATCTGGGTGCCTTCAAGAGAAGAGTGAATAGGCATTTTCTAGGCAAGCGCGCTCCATCCTAGAGCTCATCATTTCTGTTCATCAGACTTGATTGTAGTCAAGCGTAAGCCTATCAATTATAAAAAAAATCTGTACTTCTATACTAATATCATAAATATGAAGTATGATTGTTTGAACGCGCTTATCTCAGGAACTACAGGTCCGAATTGAGAAATTATTTTTGTGTTAGATAGTCCATTTATCGAGAAAGGCTATACGCTATATAACATCTCGCTATGACAAATAGGAGCGGAGCAGCAATGAAAAACGTCGCAAACACGGGAAAAATTGTGCCTGTTTTAAAAGCTTCCGTTGCGTGCGCTGCGTTATTTAGCAATTTTGAATGAAGTTTTATTTAAAAACTATAAAGACGTTCAAATTTAAACGTCATGTATTTTTTAAAATCGCTTAGAAGCAAAAACACGATTGGATAAAATTTTCTCGAAAGTTGATGACGTACTTACACCTATCCGTGAGAGTGAGAAAGACAAAAATAAATTCAATAAATCCCCTTAGCCACTGGCGTTGTTTCTACCTGCAGTTCTATCAAGGCCAAGAATCGAGCTAAGAACATAGCTTCTGGTTCAACAACAAAAACAAACCCTTCCAACTCGCATTTTGATTAGCTATCGTCCTATCAAAATATCTTTATTTCACACAGGCCTAACGTACAGGCTCTTGTAAAACGTCAATATGAAATTTGTCGCATAAGTCGACTTACAACTAAGTTTCGTCGTTTCAGCCGATGGACGTCCACTGCTGGACATAGGCCTCCTGAAATGACCGCCAAACACCACGATCTTGCGCCGCCTGGCGCCAGCGACTCCCCGCGACCCTCTTAATGTCGTCCGTCCACCTGGTGGGGGGTCGACCGACACTGCGCTTCCCGGTGCGTGGCCGCCATTCCAGCACCTTGGGTCCCCAACGTCCATCGGTCCTGCGAGCTATGTGCCCCGCCCATTGCCACTTCAGCTTTGCGACACGTTGAGCTATGTCGGTTACTTTGGTTCTTTTGCGGATCTCCTCATTTCTGATTCGATCGCAAAGATACTCCGAGCATAGCTCTCTCCATCGCTCGCTGAGTGACCCTGAGCCTTCTTATGAGGCCCATAGTTAGCGACCATGTCTCTGCTCCATATGTTATCACTGGCAACACGCACTGTTCGAAGACTTTGGTCTTCAGGCACTGAGGGATGTTGGACGAGAAGACATCGCGGAGTTTCCCGAACGCCGCCCAGCCAAGTTGGATTCGGCGGTTCACCTCTTTCTCGAAATTGGACCTACCTAATTGGATTGTATGTCCAAGGTATAATCCACTCGAAATTGTTGACGAGTATCAACAATTTCGAGTGCAGACAACTAAGTTTACGAGGGTTCAAACGCGCCCTGCACTGAGAAGAAGCTCACAACAAACTCAGCAGTAAGTATCATAGATGAAGATAATCTTGCGGCTGTAAATAATGTTTTAATTTAATTATAGGGAAAGTGTTGACGCAACTGCTATACGATAAAATACAAAGGTCTTGAATCGAGCATTGTGCATGCGGAAGATTAGGGTGTATGCACATTGCACAGTGACAGAAAGAAAAAAAGAAAGAAAGAAGAATATAAATCTTTACCTTGCAGTCATAAAAACAAGTTAAGTTTCAATAAAATATATATTTAATTAAATATAAAAAATATATTTATAATTATTATAATAAATTGTGAGTACTTAAGTATGTATGTTTCGATGTTTCTCACACAATTACATAGCATACAACGTACATAGCATATAACCTGAATTAACAAATAGGTCACTTTCTATAACAGAAAAATCCACAGCTGCCGCCGGATTTTGAAAAAGCCAGAATTGCTTTAATTATTTATAGCCACAGTAAAAGATAGATTGCTAATTGCTATGCAGCAAACTTCTTTGAAAGTAGTTACCATGGTTGGGAAAGAGAGTGGGAATAAGAACGGAAAATCTAATAATCCGGTACACATATTACCTATTTAGAAAGTAATACTGAATCTCTATAACTCTCACTTTTCATAGAGGGTCACAGTCAGGGACGTTAATTATGATGATGATAACTTTATAGAAAAAAAAATGAAAATCTTTACTTTTCTCATAGGCCTAAATAATATCGGCACTTATGAAATTCAAAATCTCTACCGCCAGATTCTGAAGGCAGGTTTGCACCCAGAAGAACTGGCAAGATACTCGGTAGGTACTTCTCTTTTCAAAAATGTACAAGTAATTGTACAAGTTTTTTTTTATATGGTATGAAAAACTATAACAAAGTTTAGATATCTCGTGAAGACATGGCAGCATATCCCTACCATACCATTCCAAGAATTCTTACATTTAAAAAATCTTCAATATATAGGTATTACCTATTGCAATTTGAATGATACAAACTTGCATCACAAAGCTGGATATATTATTATTTTCCAACATGTCTACCTAAAGTTTACCCACGCCACATTTTCACGAAATAAAAAAAAGGAATCTATTACATTATTTATACAAAATTAAACAATGTGAAAGAATCTTTACGCACATTCGCATCCATAATGTCATCCTGTTATCACTGCTCGCACCTCTCTTTCATTCTCATACATTATCGCATACGTTAGACGGAGATGGCGAAACAAAAACATGGCCGCCTCAGCTGTTTATGCAACCAACTTCACATCAGATCCACACATCCATTGATTCGTGAATCGTGACATGAGGAAATGAAATAAAAATTAGTTTCGCTCGGAATCTACGATGTTCGGACGTGTGTTGTTGCTTTTACGTTCATAATTATTATTTCTAAGATGTAAACAAAGAGTTATTGTCAGTGAAAAACTGGAAAAATCCGCAGAAATGTCGATTTCCAAGCTCGGCGGGACGACGCTTGTGTTGTGTTTGGTGTTAAACACTGTGCTAAGTGACGATTTCGTGAATAATTTACAAACTAGCCACCAGAAACATGTGCATTGCTCTCATGAGCACCCCAAAGCGGACCAAGTAAGTGGATGGAAATATGAATTCGATTTTTGAATTTCCTATCGATTTCAGACGAACTTCATGTACTTACTTAATTATTTTTTAAATAAATGCTGACCAAAGGATGACAAAAGAAAGTGTTTTTTTTTTCTCGTGTCCGACTCCGAGGTCGCAGTGTGTTTTGATTTGTTTAATTTCTTAAATTTTTATTTAATTATATTAAAAAGATGTTTATAATTGGCAGTATTTATAGAAAGATTAGGTATCTTTCTTTTCTAACCTAACCTAGTTTAGCAACCAAAAAACAGCAGTCTAGTTTCTACATAGCCTATCAAAATATATTTTCGAAGTTCGAAATATGAAACGCCCAGTTTAAATAAATAAAAAAACCCTTTTAACTGGGTGAATAACATGAAATCCCTTGAAAAGAGTAAAAAATTAAAAAACACGACTGCCCTGTTATATTACAACTTTTTCCAAAAAAAATATAGGTAGTAACCTATGTTACTCGGAGTAATGTGAGGATACCCCATATTATGTCCAAATCTTTCCAGCCGTTCAGAAGTTATGATGGAATAAAGAAACTCACATATATACATTCATGAACCCTTAAGACATTACACTCCTTTTTTGGCAGTCGTGTAAAAAATAAAGAACAGGTGCTGTGCATTGTGTGAATTCCTCTGATTTGCATAAATTAATAATCATTACTTAACAGTTAAAATGTTTATTTATCAAAACCTACCTAGTTACTTAATTAGGCTCTTTTCCTTAGAAATTTTTGCATAAATACATTTTAAAGTCATGAATGATCAGTTGACTTTACAAGGAGCAGTCCTACTTACTTTTCCACATTTTTTCCGATGACTTCTAGATATGATTTTTTTCTTATGATACCTATTACCTACTTACTTTTTTCGACCTTACTATAATAACAATTAACTAAAAAAGCGGTAAAAATTTAGAATCGTTTGGCAGGAGTAGGGGGAAGGGAAGGGGGAGGAGGGGGGTGTCCCCTACCCCCCGATACCACTCCTAAGAAAAGGTAATGCACCATTCTTGTGAAAAATTAAAAAGATGAAAATAATTAAAATGACCGATCGCCCAACCGACCAACCGACCGTTGGGCGATCGGTCGGTTGGTTGGACGATTGGTCGTTTGGTTGGTTGGGCGATCGGTCGGTCGGATGATTGGGCGGTCGGTCGGTTGGTTTTGCGATCGGTCGGTCAGTTGGTTGAGCGGTCGGCCGGTTGGTTGGGCGATCGGTCGGTTGGTTGGGCGATCGGTCGGTCGGTTGGTTGGGCGATCAGTCGGATGGTTGGGCGATCGGTCGGTCGGTTGGTTGGGCGATCGGTCGGTCGGTTGGTTGGGCAATCGGTCGGTCGTAAAAAACGATAGCTTTAACGACTTTGATTAGTTCTGGGTGATAAACATCTCTCTTTCCCCTGTGGCCATGCTAAGGCGACTATTTCCCCTTTCAGAGGACAAAATCGGGGAATACGATTTTATCCACTACCCATTCTAGGGGGCACGGGTTTACGGTTTGAGCCCCCTAAACCCGTAAACTCGTGCCCCCAGATCTCCTGTAATTTGACACCAAATTTCTTTGTCGTGACGGAATAATGTGTATGCCGGGATTTGAACTAGGGTCCTTCCTTTCAAATCCCAGCGCCAACTGCGTTACGGAGCTTTCTAACATGAGGAGTTTTCAGCGGTTCTCGATGATGAAATCGAGAGAGAATTTCGTTTTCTCGAGCGATAGAACGAATCGAAGCGAAAATCGAAAAACTCAGGATATGGGCATCCGACCAATTTACGTAAACCTTTTTCGTACAAGCAAACAGTAGAAAGAAAGAAAGAAAACTTTATTAGAAAATGTCCACGTCATGTAACAAAACCATAACCCTTACGTACTAAAATGTGTTAGTGTTATTGGCACCGATAAACTGACGACATTTTTTCAGGTCCGCTCTGTCTAAGGTATACGTCTATTGTCATATGGCTACAGCTGAGTGAGACCTTTAGGATATCCGTTGGTTGACAAAAGTACAAAGTATCTAAAGTATTTTTTTTTACTCTAAACAAGTTAGTACTTGACTGCAATCTCACCTGATGATAAGTGATGATACAGCCTTAAATGTTATCGTACTAACTTGGAAGGGTCAGTAAATTTACCCCAACGGTTTCTACAAGCATCGCACCGGAACGCTAAATCGCTTGGTGGTGCGTCCTTGCTGGTAGGGTGGTAACTAGCCACGTCCGAAGCCTTCCACCAGACCAGACCTGAGCCAATTTAGAAATTATAAAATTCCAAAGTAACCCGTGGCGGGAATTGTACCCTCTCACTCGAAACCGAGCGCGCCGCCACTGCGCCAGGGAGGTCGACAAGTAATTCACAACATTACTCTGTATGGATATTAACTGCTAGTTTATTTAATTATAACTTTTAAGGCAATAGGAACGCGGGTGTTTAGTAGCTATATTTATTTAAATAGCTGTATTTATTTAAAATAGGTTATACTTTTGTTCTTGATGAGTAATTAAATAAATAAATAAATAAAGCCTTTATTTCCCAAAATGTTTGTACATTATTCGATAACTTTTTAACAAGCAAAATTACTGTATCTTTTACTTACTTGCATGCTCACAAATATAGTTATGTATAATCCGTTCACTACTAAGTATTTACTAAGTATAATGAGAAAAATAACAATTCAACTACTTAGGTATATTTTTTTTTGTCCTATTAGCAATCTGGCCGCCAAATTCAAATCGAATTTGACGTTTAGGGTTCCGTAACCAAGCATAAAAAAACGGGACTCTATTTACGAAGACTCCGCCATCCGTCAGTTTAATTTTTTTTTTAAATATTTCAACAAATGCAACGATTAGGTATAGTGTTATATACTATGTAGTAGTAATAGTATTGTAAAATTTTAATTTAAGTATTTACACTTTTAATAAAATTTCACTGTCATAGGTTATTAGTTTTATTTCACAAAAAATATCTAATTTAAATCTTAAAAAGTTCCTTCGAGAGCTTACCACGCGTTTAATAACTAGTGACGGAAGGGCTGGCTCATTTTTTGCGCAACGTATCAGCCTCTAGCTGTTCAACGCGGAAATGCAGCCAGTATTCTTGGCACCATTCCACGCGGGCAAGACCTGTATAGTAATTAGAATAAGCTAGTGATAAGTTTTATTGTAACATTTCAATAAAAAATTAAATCTTCTTATTTATAAAATTCTCGTTACAATTTTTGGTACCAAACTCATCCGAAACGGCTCGACCGTTTGCTATGAAATTTTCTGTGTATGCTCGGTAGTTCTGAGAGTACATTGCAAGCAATTTTTTATATCCACTAAACGGCAAATATTTAATCTAAAATCGCTTAGGAGTAGAAACACGATTGGATAAAATTTTCTCGATAAAAAGTTCTCCCGAAAGTTGTTCCACAATCTCAGTTTTTCTCATTTTTATCGGAAACTGCAATGGATGCAATTGTAATTTTTGTTTTAATGGGTCGGTAATAATAGTATCCAAAAACGCTTAGAAACAGATTTTTGATAACTGCCTTAGTTTTTGAGAAATTAGGTAAAACTTTAAAAGGTCGTTTTTATGTTATATTTTTCCGCGACGCTGCATGTTGCACCTACCAACGTATCCGTGAGAGTGAGAAAGACAAAAATAAATTCAATAAATCCCCTTAATATCATTGCTATAGCATAGCATATACCGCAAGTCGCGACTAGCGTGCATTGATCATTGATCGACGGAAGTCGGCAATTTACCTTCAGATGTTGTTTGGAGGAGACGCGGAAACACTGCTATCGATATTGTAATCGAGTTATACTACATATTATAATATATACGTACGAACCCGTACGAATGGGTACTATTTAGGGTTCCGTACCGAAAGGGTCTTCTATCCCTTTCTCGCAAAATTTGTATGAAACCGCACGGAGCTGCTATGGCATTCGTGAGGTGTGACGTCACAATTTAATATCGCTATCTCTGTCTAATCAGAAATGTTTAAATGCTTATAACTTTTTTGTTATTTGATCGATTTAATTAGTTTTTTCAGTGTTCGTCATTATTTAGTTTATAATAAAGTGATAAAAAATTGGAGTCAAATACCTAATTGTATGACGTCATCATATTATAACAACAGTCGTTACGAATGATGACCCTTGAATCAAACTCGTAAAGATAACTTACGCTTTCACTGTTAGCTGCTAGTTACGAGTACGGTTAAGTTATGTAACGTTACAAGTTAAAAATAGTTACCTATGTCGTGACTCGTGACGGTGTACATTTTTTCAGAAATCTAAATTCACGTTAAAAATGAAATTTCATTCAAGTCGGGATCTGATGATGGGATCTCAGAAAAATTGAGGAAACTTCAGATTTTAGAAGCACACTTCAAGCGATTTGGGCATGTTTTCCAATGCCTTGCGCATTTGTTGTTTTCCACTAAAAATAAAAAAATTAAATGGAAAATTATTTCTAAAAAACCAAATTCAAATGCCACTACAAAGAGTGAAATAATTTTAATGTACACCAATTAGAAGTCGGCCGTTTGTCTATACTTACCTAATTTTGTCGTTTCTTCCCACGTCAAGTTGGATAATAAGAAAGGACTATTAGTGATTGAACTAAACATTGCCCGACTTCGAATTGGTGTACATTAAAAAATATTTCACTTTTCGTAGTGGCATTTGAAGTTGGTTTTTTGGAAAGATTTTTTTATTACAGAGATGTTTTCATTTTTCCTGTCTTGGACGTAGGTGGCTCATTAATAACAGCATTATAATAATAATATTGTGATTTGTGATACACGATTGAAAATTAGGAAGCCACGCGAATGTGTTTGTTATGCTTATGAAATTCGGTTAGTATTCACTCCCGTCTTCAGAATTCGCTTCAATGAAGCCACAATTTGAATACTTAACAGATTTCGAGCGATGTTTCATGCATGTCAATTTTATTTGGGCTCGCTTCCCTTGAAGCGTGTAGTTTTCCCCTCTAGCCATGTTATATGTACTATACATCGATTTTCTTTCTACGATCGCTGACGCTAACCAGCATTTGACGACCTCCCTGGTGCAGTGGCGGCGCGCTCGGATTCGAGTGGGAGGACGCGGGTTCGATTCCCGCCACGGGCCTCTTTGGAATTTTATAATTTCCAAATTGGCTCAAGTCCGGTCTGGTGGAAAGCTTCAGCCGTGGGTAGTTACAACCCTACCAGCAAAGACGCACCGCTAAGTGATTTAGCGTTCCGGTGCGATGCTTGTAGAAACCGTTGGGGAAAATTTACTTACTCTTCCAAGTTAGTACTTGACTGCGATCTCACCTGATGGTAAGTGATGATGCAACCTATGATGTTATCGCACTTACCATTACCAATTTAGAAATTATGAAATTCCTAAGTGGCCCGTGGCGGGCATCGAACCCGCGACCTCCCACCAGCGCGCTGCCACTGCGCCATGGAGGTCGTCAAACGCTAAAGCTATACAGTAATGGTTAGACGTTAGAGGAACAAACACGAACATTCACTTTTCATTAAGAAACTCGAGGAATGTTCCACGCATCATGTGATAACCTACTCATTAGAAACGCGGAAGAAAATTGTTTGATGTTGAAAAGAAAATTGCGTACATAATAAAATCATGTAACTAATGGAGACTGATCTATACTTATTTAACAAAGCTTAAGAGTTTTTTTGTTGTTGTTTAGAACGCGTTAATAACTAACTAAGTAGGTACTAAGTTGAATAGAAATTTTGCTCAAAAAGTAAACTTTTCTTATGTGTTTGTCGTGCGGAAAATTCTTCCTTTCCGCACTTGTATTTACTTTTTTGTTTACCTCCCGCATTTAACAAGAAAATGAATGAAGGTGTTTAGTCAGAAAGGATTATGTATTTACCTCCCGCATTTAACAAGAAAATGAATGAAGGTGTTTAGTCAGAAAGGATTATGTATTTTTTTTGTATGAAACACTTTTATTTGCAATGAATTATTCAACCGGGACTCTTGAAGAAATGACGTAGGTACTTTTGGCACTTGTATCGAAATATATAATATACTATAGTTTTTTTACACTATAAGACATATGTATATAAGTTATTAGATACCTACTTGACTGCGATCGCACCTGATGGTAAGTGATGATATAACAGAAGATGTTATCGTATTAATTTGGAAGGGGTAAGTAAACTCATCCCTAGTAGTTTCTACACATCATCGCACCGGAACGCCAAATCGCTTGGAGTGCGTCTTTGCTGGTAGAGTGGGTAACTAGCCACGGCCACAGAACACTAAATAGTACCAGAAGGTTCACTCCGCACGATTATTGAAAGAAATAGCGACTCTAGCGCTGACACAAAAAGTGCAATTCAGTTCGCAATAGCGCCTGGCCCCGCCCTCAAAATCGACACGCAACAAACGCAATGTTGTGGTCTCTTTCTATCGCCTAACTTTATCTCTTACGACGTACTAGGGCTGCCCTAGTCAGACGGCGTGTAAAGTAGACCGTACAGAACTAGCGCGTGCAACTCGGCCCGCGATCGGCAACCATCTGAAATATTGAGGTCCGGACCCCTACTTGTAGCCGGGACGGCCACGTGATAAGTGAGACTGGCCTGCCACGGCCGACGCCTCCCACCAGCCAATTTAGAAATTATAAATTTCAAAAGTGACCTGTGACGGGAATCGAACCCGCGTCCTGCCACTTTTCAACACAGTTATTTATCGCCCGCGGTCTGGCTACACCTTTATACGACCTTTGCAAAATACCGTGATACATTTCATCCATTCGTGGTTGTCAGTAATTTCAATTGTGCCCGGTTTTCCAGCGGACGCGGCATTTCGCTTTGCACAACAAATACCCGACAACAACCTTGGAGGTTTCGTCTTTGTTTCCAAAAACGCTTACACCTAATTGTGGTTGGAGTACGTAATTGTGTTAAGGTGGAATTATATTTAGTTTTTCGCTAATATTGGACCAATTAACATCGTAGGCATCTATCATATCTTGGGGATTTATTGAATTTATTTTTGTCTTTCTCACTCTCACGGAGATTTGGTAGGTGCAACATGCAGCGTCGCGGAAGAATATAACAGAAAAATGACCTTTTACCTAATTACTCAAAAATTAAGCCAGTTATCAAAAATCTGTTTCTTAGCGTTTTTGGATAGGTATTATTGAGCTGGCTGATTCTGTATCGTTCAGTTTGTTAGTTAGCAAACATAGGGGAAAATCCTATTTTGGCATTCTTTTTGCACAAGTTACCAACCTAGGTTAATACCTATTATGTAAATATACCATACTAGTTGCTAATTTGTGCAAAAAGAATACAAAAATCCTCTATTAGCCTCTGTTTTCTTAGTTAATAATATCAAACTGAAAGATGTAGAATCAGCCTACTGATAAAAAAAAAAATTGGTTGTCTGTAAAGTCGGTTTACGGACGATAGATTTACGTGATAACGTCATAATTGGCCTCTCTATCGTTTGTTTTATCGTGCCTCTCTATCGCTTGTTGCGCGCTCTCGCTTGCACGCACAGGCTCAGGTGGAACGTTACGCGGAACGTTACTATTTTTCATGTGCGTTGCTGGTGTTCATTAATTTATTAAACGTTATCACGTCAAAAATTGGTTGTCCGTAAAGTCGGTTTACGGACGATAGATTTACGTGATAACGTCATTATCGTGCCTCTTTATCGCTTGTTGCGCGCTCTCGCTTGCACGAACAGGCTCAGGTGGAACGTTACGCGGAACGTTACTATTTTTCATGTTGGTTGCAATCAATTTATTAAACGTTATCACGTCAAAAATAATATAGCAATTATCAGAATTGGGGTATTTTGGTCTCAAAACAAAAATGATAAGTAAGTACAATTAAAAAGTTTCGATTTTATAAACAAAGAGAGTAATCAGATAAATAGAGATTTCTCGCCATGTTTTACATTTCCTGTAATTAAATTTCATAGATACAATCTCGTGAGCGCCTCGCCGCTTCTAATCGCAATGAGAACTGCGTAAAGCTGCGGCTAGACAGAAATATAGCATCGCTTATTGATAGCTTAGTAATCAAGGGACATGTCAAAAGTTGAAACAAACCAAAAGTTGAAAATTACAGTGGATTCACCATTTAACCCACAGACACACTAAGTACTTCTTAAACAATATAAATATAAGTATACTCTTTTCATTCGTTTATTTTCTCTTTAACACATGAAACAGATAAAACAATAGCGAAGGACCAGAGAGAGATAAAGGTAAAGTGGCCTCTTTCTAGTCCCTCGCTATTGCTAAATACATCTGTTTTATATGTCAAAGAGAAAACAAACAAATGGAAAGAGTACAACTGTTAGTTAATTTGATATGGCAATAAAAATAATTGTAACACTGTGTTGTAACTGTTGCTTGGCGCTACTGTTTGCTTGTACTAAAAAGGTTTACGTAAACCGTTCGGATGCCCATATCCTGAGGTTTCTTGTGCATTCACCCCATATTGTTTACCGAAAGGTTATTTTCCGCAGTGTCTGTAGTTGGAGCTATCGGGAACCAATATGATATAAAGGTTTACGTAAATCGTTCGGATGCCCATATCCTGAGTTTTCTTATCACTGCATTTTATGCAACGCGACTTTAATTTAATTGTTTTACATATAATTTTGTGCCTTTATTCGCTTCTATATAGGTAACTCCTAAAATAACTATTTTTAGGGTTCAATATCAAAATGGTAAAATTGGAAATTTAGAGGTTTATTATTATGTATAATATCAGGAATGTATACTTATGTTAGAGTTGATTTTATTTTTCCTGTAAAATATGCGTTAACCCCTATTGATAATTATTATTTCAGATTTTCCGATTGATTTGGGGACACGGTAGTGTCTCCGCCAAGACGAGCCAAGCGAAGCGTAGGGGCACTATACCTACCTTTTCTCGAAGTACCTACTTCATCGTTTTTTGAACCCTTATTAACTTGGGACAGAATTATTACAGATAAATAAAACTCTCGGAAAATGATGTCGGCAGTGATTTCATTAAACCTATAAAGTTTCAATTTCATAGGTATTATGTTTTTGATTTTATTGACATCTAAAAATTTGCGATTTCGTCATAGGTTAGGTAGGTTTCATAGGTATTTTAGGTTTTATTGACATCTAAAAATCACTGACTTGACTGACTCACTGATGATCATCAAAATTCCTAAGTACTTCCTGAAGTTCTAGAAACCTGAAATTTGGTATTGTAAGCTAGTATCGGTACACAACCGATAAAAAAATTCCAAAAGTTGGAACTTTAACCCCCCATACTTAGAGGATGGAAGTTTGTATGATAAACTTTTTTAATTTGAGCTTAATTAACTTAAGCTTCCGTAATTCAGTACTTTAGGGGTGGACCATCGTTTTACATGCAAGCGTTTAAACTGTAAACCAGTCATCACGTACAGTTACCGGAATGATGCAATGCAGTTAACCTAACCGGTTTCCAGTCAAACCTGCCGGCCAATTCGTATAACGCCTTTTGTTTTGCATTTTGAGTAAATCGTGACATACTAGTAGCACACGGAAACATTATATAATGTATCTTATGTTTTTTAGCGAATTATAATTTATTGAGAAACAAACAATATAGAGTCGAAACCGATTATAACGACATCGTTTACAACGACTGATCGGTTATTACGACTAGACCGTAAGGTCCCGGCCGAATCTCTAGTAAACTATTCAGTAAACATACCACCTATAACAACATCGGATACAGCGATATATCGTTTACAACGACGAAACTTTATTGATATTCATCGACTATAACGACCAACCGTTATTGGCCCAACAAAACAAAACAATACGAACGATTTTAGATCTTATTACTAAGCGTTGAAGGAATATTTACGCACTACGCACTTTCTCCCACCCCATCCGAACCGCTTCCCGGTTATTTGACCTTGCATATTTCACATCTATTGTTTAGTGCGCTAACTGACTGCGTGAGTGGCAGGTTGATTTTTAAGTTTTGGCTTTTATTACACCATTACCATGTCGCAAAATAAGAGGAAAGTGTTTACTATTGAAGAAAAATCTCATATCACATGGAGATTAGAAAATGGCGAGTCAAATAGTGAAATTGTAAAGGAATGTGGAGTTTCGCACTCTACAGTATCAACGATTTGGAAGAATAGAGAAAAAATTAAAGCTCTTTTCGAAAACAACTCAAAACTTAAAAGAGCGAGGACAAGTGAACATAAAGTTATAGAAGATGCTTTATTAACATGGTTTAAACATCAGAGGGCAAACAACGTCCCAATAAGTGGTCCG
Organism: Coenonympha arcania; assembly: GCA_036785405.1. Lineage (NCBI taxonomy): Eukaryota > Metazoa > Arthropoda > Insecta > Lepidoptera > Nymphalidae > Coenonympha > Coenonympha arcania. The sequence continues at coordinate 3,491,804 of CM072081.1, forward strand.
ATTTTGCAACAAAAAGCAAACGACTTTGCTCGTCTTTCGGGTAAGGAAAATTTTGAGTGTTCATCGTCTTGGGTACAACGTTTTCGTGCTCGTCATAATATTGTGGCAGGAAAAGTTTGCGGTGAAGCGGCTGGCGTCCCTGAAGGAGTGACTGAAGAGTGGCTCTCTCATAAGTGGCCTGCGCTGTGCGAAGGATACTCACCAGAGGAAATCTTTAATGCTGATGAAACCGGGTTATTCTACAATTTAACCCCTGACAAAACACTTAAATTCAAAGGCGAGGAATGCAAGGGCGGAAAGTTGTCCAAAACAAGAATTACAGTATTAGTTGCGGCAAACATGACTGGTACATGTAAAAAAAGACTTTTGGTGATAGAAAAAGCTAAACAACCACGTTGCTTTAAGAACATTCACTCTTTGCCTGAAAACAACACTAGATCCTGGATGACATCCCAAATTTTTGAAAAATGGTTGCGTAGCTGGGATGCAGAATTGAAGTCTGGAAGAAATAAAATTCATCTCCTAGGAGACAACTGTCCCGCTCACCCTGTAGTCTCCAATCTGAAATGCATAAAGCTTGTGTTTTTACCGCCTAATGTCACCTCTGTTTTACAACCCATGGACCAAGGAGTGATAAAAGCTTTAAAAACACAATATAGAAAACTTCAAGTGCTACAAATGATACAGAATATTGCAAACGGCGAAGTTACAAAAAGTCTTACTGTTCTGGATGCTATTCTAATGATATCGGAAGCTTGGGAAAAGGTCACACAGTTCACTATAGCCAATTGTTTTCGCCATGCCGGTTTCAAAGATCTCTCTCCATCACATGTGGAGGACCACGATGATATTCCGCTAGCGAGAATGATACGATCTCCTACAGATGAAGATGACAACGTACCACTCGCTCAATTGGTTGCTCAGTTGCAAAGATCTACTGCTACAGAACCAAGAATTGAGATAGAGGAATTTATTGGAATAGATGACAGTGTCGCCGTATGCGCCTTAGCTACTGAGGAAGAAATTCTTGCAGAAGCTGAAAGTGAAAATTGTAACACTGACGACGAAAACCAAGACCAGCAAGACCTTGAAGAACAGTTTCAGCCAACAACAATTTCTGAGGCTCTTAGCGCCATACAGTTTTGCAAAAATTTGTTACCTTTAACCACCAGTTTAATACTGATGATACTCATACCTTGAGCAGTATGAAACGTAAAATGCAAAGCATATTTGAGACTGCGCTTAAAAAAAGCAGGCTAAAATTACTGATTACTTTAAAAACTAGTGTAGTCTTATAACCTGGTATTGTAGGCAAGGCAGCTAAGTACATTGTAGATACATTTTGTACTCCAATTATTTCTTAATAAACATTTTTATTTCTTTTTTTGATATTTCATTTGAAAACAAGTTCACACACATAATCTATGCCTATACTATACCTATATACGATAATATAACTACTTGTGTATATGTATTGCTTATAACAACTATCGGGTATAACGTCGGAAACTATACGGTCCGTTCAATGTCGCTATATCAGGTTTTGACTGTATTAATTAAAAAGCAATTAAAATAATTATAATCTATCTTATCTTATCTTAATATATATAAATCTCGTGTCACGATGTTTGTCCGCGATGGACTCCTAAACTACTGAACCGATTATAATAAAATTCGCACACCATGTGCAGTTCGATCCAACTTGAGAGATAGGATAGTTTAAATCTCAAATTATAGTCGCAATTTTAATTTATTAATATAACAAAAACTTTAGCCACAGCAACGCGTGGCCGGGTCAGCTAGTAATAATATAAAATTCTCGTGAGACGGTTTAACAAAACTCCTCCGAAACGGCTTTACCGATTTTTATGAAATGTGTAAATTCGATAAGTCTAAGAATAGGACGTTAAATTTTTCATACCTCTGAGTGAGTGGTTTTGGGCCTTTAGGAAATTTAGTTTGACACTCTTGGTCTAGACTCTATCTAGACTATCTATAGGATTAAAGGCGTGTTTGCGGGCCAGACTAAAAAAATAAATAAAACGCATCTAACAAAACAATTTTTTTTTTAATTTTATTTAGTTATAGGTAGTTTATAATATGTACATATATTCTTGTATTCAGAGGTAATGAAGAGAGCACATTATTTTGAGCTAGAAGAGCTGGCTTTATTTAATGTAGTCTTAGAGCCGGACACCTGAGTTCTCTTGTCTTTGTCATGTCAAGTGGTTCATGGTAGTTATTTTCAAAATTTATTGTAGATGTTGATCAGTTAGCCTCATAGATATATAATACTAAGGATGACGGGTCAGCGCTACAAAGTGTCCGAACCGAAAAAGAGATAAAACGCGAAAAGGGAGACAATTGCACTATAGCTAGTTGCAAGTAAAATTAGGCTGTATAACAATGGTTTAAGACATAAATTACAATGTTTAGTTTGTTTATAAAAATACACATACCCTCGTTAATGTATAGGTTTTCTCGGGACACTTTTTTCGTGAATTATGTATTACACCCGCTGTCCTTAGATAGTAAGTCAATGGTTAGCCTGGATAGATTCTGATGGCGCGGGCGGGCCGTACTGAAAATGCTTTATCTATGACATGCCTGCCCTGCCCTAGACTATACCACTGCTTGAAATTTTCAGTAGTCATTCTTCACCATCGAAATTCGAAACTACTTACCACAATAAATCAAACAATTAACGTTAGACGTGGTCTCAGTCTGTTTGCTGGGACGTACGAATAGTTTTAATAGTTTCGCGGCTCACTGCGCTCGTTGCATGCATAATTGATGCGCGTGTGCATCCTACATTGCGTTACGAAACTTCGATACTATCTATGTATAGTACTACCCGTTCGCCGAAGCTTTGCCGATGACTTCTCCCCTTCATCACAGAACACTAAGTACAGAAGGCTTACTCCGCACGATGATTTAAAGAAATAGCGACTCTAGCGCTGACACAAAAAGTGCAATTCAGTTCGCAATAGCGCCTGGCCCCGCCCTCAAAATCGACACGCAACAAACGCAATGTTGTGGTCTCTTTCCATCGCCTAACTTTACGTCTCTTACGACGTACTAGGGCTGCCGTAGTCAGACGGCGCGTAAAATAGACCGTACAGAACTAGCGCGTGCAACTCGGCCCGCGAGCGGCAACCATCTGAAATATTGAGGTCTGGACCCCTACTTCTAGCCGGGACAGTCACGTGAACTGATAAGTGAGACTGGCCTGATTGCGTTACGAAACTTCGATACTATCTATAGTAGTTCGCAGAAGCTTTGCCGATGACTTCTCCCCTAGATCTTATTGTAACGCACATTTTCATGAATAAAATATCATTCATTCATTCCCACTTCATATTACCGCTGCCAACATTCCGGCCAAGACTAATTGAGAACCTCCTCCTATTTTTTAAGTCGGTTAATAATACAAATATTGCAAAACGTGACAACACATCACGAAGTATTGTTATCTACAATCATTATAACACTGAATACAAACATACTACTTAAATTCAAATTCCAAGCATATTAAATTCGTAATAGGTATATTATGGTACCTAAGTGGTTTTAGGAAATATCACCAACTCCATAATTTATAAGGGTGACTCATAATATAAAGAATATGAAAATTGATTCGTAAATTATTGGAATGAATTGTTTTTTCCTATTGGGAATTTGGACCGCAAAATACGCTCCAGTGGGCTGATGCTGTATAGTTCAGTTTGTTAGTTAGTAACCCTCACTGGGTTGTTAACTAACAAAACGGAGGCAAAAGTCCTACGTTTGTTATTATTTTTGTCCTCAACTAGAATGATCTAAACTCTGTTGACATGAAACTATACCAACCTGGTAGTTGGTAGTTTGTGCAAAAAGAATGCAATAAAAATTATTCCGACTTCAAATGCTTCTACAAAGAGTGAAAGAATTTTAATGTACACCAATTTGAAGTCGGACGATTAATGTCTATAATATCGTAGTTTCTAAGCACATCGAGTAGGTATGAAGGCTATGATTGTAGTAAACACCGTCCAACTTCAAATTGGTTTACATTAAATTTATTTCACTCTTTGTAGTGGCATTTGAAGTGCGAATTAAATTCCGAAATCGTCTTTCCGATTTAAAAACTGAATTTTACGCCGGCGAAGTCGTGAACACCAGTGCGTCCTTCCCGTCCCACTTATGGCGCTGAAACGTGGACACTCACACACGGCCTGATCCACAAATTTAAAGTGCAGCGGGCCATGGAGAGGGCTATGTTAGGAGTTTCCATGAGGGATAGAGTTCGAAATGAGGAGATCTGCAGGAGAACCAAGGTTACTGACATAGCCCAAACCATTAGCAAGCTGAAGTGGCAGTGGGCAGGTCACGCGTGTCGCAGGCTCGATGGCCGGTGCAGCCGAAAAGTCCTGGAGTGGAGACCGCGTACAAGTAAGCGTAGCGTGGGGCGCCCTCCAGCTCGTTGGAGCGACATGGCGCGGGTGGCGGGAAGCGGCTGGATGAGGAAGGCTGAGGACAGGGTGTGGTGGCGCTCACTTGGGAAGGCCTATGTTCAACAGTGGACGTCCGCAGGCTGATGTGATGATGATGATCATGATGAAAGTCGTGGCAAGAAGCTGAGCAGGTATAATTGATGGGTTAATTAATTAGGCTACGTAAATATTTCTTGAAACACGAACCTCGTTTGACTCCAATTGATCGCGGCAATGAAACGAATTGCAGGCAATATTATAGCGTATTGTATGACAGCGATACGCTCGTACGGGCGGCATGGGAACTTAACCTTAATTAGATGTCTCGCGATGTTGTATAATAGGTGTTCTGTATCTTCAGGCCACGATCACTTGTCACTTGATTATGAAATTCATCAAATTTCAAATTCTTGTTAAAATAGTACATTTCAATATAAGTGCGGAAAGTTTGTCATTTCTTTACGAGTCCCGATTTGTTGACTCAAGCCGAAGGCGCGGGTCAACTATAGGGACGAGTAGAAAGGACAATTCCGCATGTGCATTGAACGACGTTTTTTATACATTTGCGAAAAAAATATTGGGTTTACTTGTTTGCCTGCTCCATGTTTGCATGCCGTGCTCGTGTTTGTGAGCGTCCTGGTGCGCCCGCACCAGTGCCACGCAGGAGGAAAACAAAAAAGAACTAGTGCGGAAAAGAGTCACTTTCCGCACGCAAAACACACATGCAAATGTCTTCTTTTTGAGCAAATGTATTAAAAATATATTTTTGCCACTGTTTTGTTAGTTAATAACCCAGTGAGGGTTGCTAACTAACTAACCGAACAATACAGAATCAGCCTACATGAATGACTGCCTGAAAAAGCCAAACAAGATGTCGGTCGTTACGACCACGAATAAATACATAAAACTACATTTTTCTCAAAAATGGTTACATTAAATTTTGTGAAATTGATTGACTGTTTTATTGTAACTTTGTAAGATGTCTGCATTTTCTTTTATTTCACATTTTCTTGTTTTTGACGTGACAACGTCTTATAAATCGATAGAGCCGGCTGCACGCACAAAAAAACATGACTCATCCGGCGTTACCGGCGTTACCTGGCTCGCGTTACCTCGCTCTGAGGCGTTCCATGTAAGGCTTGAAGTGCAAGCGAGAGTTGTCACGTTCAACTATCGTCAGTAAACCGACTTTACAGACAACCAATTTTTTCCGAATAAAAACTGCCGTGCGACATCCTTGTCTCTCGTATTAAATTAGACAGTGACCGCGAATCCACTGTATACCGCGCCTTACAGAATAACGGTTAAACAGAATAAAGTAAAATAATGAAAGCACCTAAATCATCCTCCTCCAAGTTTGACGACCTCCCTGGCGCAGTGGCGGCGCGCTCGGATTCGAGGGGGAGGTCGCGGGTTCGTTTCCCGCCACAGGCCACTTTGGAATTTTATAATTTCTAAATTGGCTCAGGTCTGGTCTGGTGGGAAGCTTCGGCCGTGGCTAGTTACCACCCTACCAGCAAAGACGCACCGCCAAGCGATTTAGCGTTCCGGTGCGATGCTGTGTAGAAACCGTTGGGGGTAAATTTACTTACCCTTCCAAGTTAGTACGATAACATGCCATCAGTTCATCACTTACCATCAGGTGAGATCGCAGTCAAGTACTAACTTGTATAGAATAAAAAAAAAATCCTTGAAAACTGCTGGGTCAATAGACAACCCTTGCACCATCAGCATTCAATGATTCAGCATCCAAATGCAAGATCATTGTTAATGTTGTCAGGTCGCTCAAAGGTCAGACTTAAAACCGTTAGCGTCGCTTGCGCAACTTGAATACTTAATATATGACAAGTTAAAGACCAACTTTATACTAAAACGTGTCACAAAATATCAAAAACCCCGAAATTACGTCATGTGCTATTAATTTTATGAACTCTTTACCTTGAATCTTTGTATTCGTACAGGCTATCAGATTTTCTAGAGACAAGTATTTAAATTTGATAAGAACGGTTTTCGATTTATGTTCACAACTTTATACTAAAACGTGTCACGAAATATCAAAAACCCCGAAATTACATCATATATCCATTTTTTTGTTAACGTTTGCCTGCCCCCTGATTGTGTAACTTTTTACGATGAAATGGTATTCATTTGATGGCCGTCGGCATCAAAGTAAAATAAACCATAAAAACATTGAATTAGAGCTCAATTTTGTGTATGCGTTCTTATACGTTTAGGTATGTACGATACGCTCCATAACGCTCCATGTTGAAATCGGTTGTAATGAATTTGTGACTTTAAACTGATACACTTAAGGAATATTTTACTTTGATGGTCAAGGAATACCATTTCATCGTAAAAAGTTACACAATCAGCCCCCTGGTCAGCTAGTCTTCTAATATATAAAATTCTCTCGCTTTTCTTTGTTACCAAACTCCTCCGAAACGGCTGGACCGATTGTTATAAAATTTTCAGTGTATATTCTCTGGATCTGGGAGCAGGTTATCTATTTTTTATGTATTTTTTAGAGAAGAGTGAATAGGCATTTTTTAGGCAAGCGCGCTCCATCCTAGTCCTCATCATTTCTGTTCATCAGACTTGATTGTAGTCAAGCGCAAGCCTATCAATCATAAAAAAAAGTGTCCCTAAGTGAGAAAAAAAATTATATGGCAAAACAACGTTTGCCGCTAGTCAGCGGTTCGCGTTGTTTGTCAGCTAGTCTAATATATAAAATTCTCTCGCTTTTCTTTGTTACCAAACTCCTCGGAAACGGCTGGACCGAATCGTTATGAATATTTCAGGGTATATTCTCTGGGTCTGGGAGTGGGTTGTTATCTATTTTTTATGTCCCTAAGTGAGAAAAAATTTATATGGCAAAACCACGTTTGCAGGGTCAGCTAGTAATATTATAATAACTCGTTCAGTATCAAGTTCACATCAGGGTGTACGCTATGCCGCGCTAAATGCTAATCTATTCTCCAGCATTCTTTGTGCAAGTCTATAAACCTGTTTCATTCATTACTCACATAAATTATTATCTTACTAACTGCGCAGTGATTAGCATGTCACACTGCGGTGTTTGAAGCCCCACGTTCGATGTATGTGATACATCAAAATTGATAGCGATTATAGTTTTTGGAATCTCTAAATTCATCGCAATTGAATTATCAGTAATTCATTCACCAAACCGAAATTCATGCGGGCAAAGCCGCAGACAACAGCTTTAGTAGTGTTATTATCTCGCTGCAGACTCGGTCATAAATCATCCGAGTGTTTCGCTTTTGTATTTCACTGCTGAGCTTCACTGCTGCTTTTGTATTTTAGTGAACAACAAAAGCGAAACACTCGAATGATTTATGGCCGAGTCTGCAGCGAGATAATAACACTACTATAGTGTTGAGTAAATCCCGGTAAGTTTGCATCTTAGTTTGGGGTGAACCACCAGTTTACTATTATATAACGTTTACATAACTATGTGTTACATGTTATATAACGAACCTAAACCATCGATCTGAGCCGCAAGCGATATTAGAGGCAAAAGGTCAGAATTTCCAAAATATCTCCATAATGAAAATGCCTTTCTCTGATCTTCGACGTAACATACTCGGGCCCTTATTTCTTAGAAATACATATTGATTTAATTATGTTCTAGCTTTTGCCCGCGGCTCCGCCCGCGTTAATTCGATTTTTTACTCATCACGAGAAAAAATTGAATATCCTTTCCAATGACCATTTCACCTACTTTCAGGAAAGATTGTCAAAGTAATCTACCTATATCTGTAGCTATATAGATTACTGTTGACAATAAGGGGTTTTTAAATATCCCATGGGAACTATGGATTTTCCCGGAGAAAATTGTAGCCTATGTTTTAATCCGGGTTATAAGCTATATATGTTCCAAATTTCAGCCAAATCGGTTCAGTAATTGCGGCGTGAAGGAGTAACAAACATGCACACTTACACACAAACTTTCGCCTTTATAATATTAAGTTGGAAACCCACTTCGTACAGTGCCGTCAACTATCGAAGGTTGGCAACCATCCGATTTAAATCTTGGATACCGCTGCTCTGGGGGGCTATTCACGTTACGTGTCGGCTACATTTCAAGATGTGATATGTTCAAAAAGGTGATGGTATTTACGTACTTAAGCAGACGATATTGAATTCAAAACATTTTTTGCGAACACTGAAAAATTAATTTTAATACAATTGGCATAGAGCGTAAAATTGAATGTAGTTCAAAACGCCATATTGGTCGACAGCTCCGTGATTGAAATTACTTAAGCGCGTCAAAGTTGAGCATTGTATTTCCTATGATGAAATACATTTAATTTTACACTCTAAGGAAATAGATGTAAAGTTCATTTTTCAGTGTGAAAACGTTACGAGAACGGAGAATGTCATAGCAGAATAGGCTACAGGTGCTCTTTCTTTGGAAACCAATGCCAATACCACTGCCAATGCCAATGGAAACTTACACCAATGGTGTGCCATTGGCGTAAGTTTCGAAGCCAAGATATTCTTCTACGGCCAGGCCTCCTCCTTTTTTTATTGAAGATATGCTTGCGCTTGACGACAATCATGCCTGATGGAAAGCAATGATGAGGTCTAGGTTGGAGCGCGCTTGCCTAGAAAATGCCTATTCACTCTTCTCTTGAAGGCACCCAGATTGTACTTGGCTGGAAACACGGAGGCTGGAAGTGCGTTCCACACCTTAGCGGTTCGTATCAGAAACGTGGAAGAAAAACGATTCGTGCAAGTTTGTTGGACGTCAACCACATAAGGATGCCACAGCTCTCGGCGTCTTGCAGTCCTATGGTAGAAAGGTGAAGGAGGTACAAGGTTATCTAGTTCCTGAGCACACTCACCAAAGTATATCCTGTAAAAAACCGCTAACCTACCTGCCACCTTCCCTTGAAGGAGCTCAAACTGGGTGTCACCATGCATTACATGGCCGAAATATTCTAGTTTTCTCTTTTTTATAGTATTAAGTAAATCCTGCTACGATTTCGCATTGTGAAGTCAACATCTCCTGAGGATGTCCCGGTGTCGGGACGAAAAGTGCGTCGAAGAAAGTGTTGGAAAATTGTGTGTAGTGTTTCATGTGGGCAGTGTTCCAAATATTGTACCATACCGAATCTTTTCAAGTAGCGGATTATAGCAAAACAAAATAATCTGTCCTGCTAAAATCCTTGCTTACGTAAGAAATCCTTGGTAAGCAAGGATTTGTTTGGCCTGTGCGATATTATGCCAGTTAGACAGATGCTTCTTATACAATTTAGATTAAAAACAGGAATTTAGATTTTAAGAACAAGCTACCAGCAGCCTACAGATTTCTCCGTTTTCCATTTTTTTTAAACATTTCATAAAACAAATTGTACGAGTTTTTCATTTAAGTAAGTTCTCTGCCAATTATTTTGGTACGGTTTTATGATTTGGTCGTTTGCCAAATTGATTTCAAGAGGAAAAGAGTTTGTATATCCATTTTTTGCTATGCAAATACGAGGATAAATATTTAAACTTTAAAGTGCTAACAAAAAATTAAAGAATGTTTAATGTTTGGAAAAACTTTCCGGCGAGCTTTTTTTTATCGTGTTTCTACCTACTAGCTGACGGGGCAAACGTTGTTTTGTCATTTAGGGTTATTTGTAGACACATAGCTTACGACCTGACTACTAGTTTTCATGTGGGAGTTTGTAAATTGGGCCTATGTAAATAAAGACTTTCATTTTGCCGCATGTAGACAAAAAATTTCATTAAAATCGGTCGAGCCTTTTCAGAGGAGTTTGGTTACAAACACTGAATATGTGTGTCTGAATTTAATAAAATATTAGATAGACCCAAAATACACGCGTTTATAAAACTCTTCATGGTTTTTAACTTTCAGGTCACTAAAAATCGGATAGTGCGCCCTTCTAACCAGTTTAACTTAAAAACACACATCTTTGAAGATCATCATTGAAAATTGTTGCAAAAAAAATTGGTTGTCTGTAAAGTCGGTTTACTGACGATAGTTGAACGTGACAACTCTCGCTTGGCAGGACAGATTAATTTGTTTTGCTGTAATCCGCTACTTGAAAAGATTCTGTATGGTACAATATGCAGGAACATGAACACACAGGACACAGGTACAGGAGGAGTGGGGCGAACAATAGGATGAGTAATTAGTGATAAGAAAGGGTATATAAGAACGCGTTGCTGACACGAGAGTCACTCTACGATTTCGCATTGTGAAGTCAACATCTCCTGAGGATGTCCCGGTTCGGGACGAAACGTGCGTCGAAGAAAGTGTTGGAAAATTGTGTGTGGTGTTTCATGTGGGCAGTGTTCCTGCATATTGTACCATACAGAATCTTTTCAAGTAGCGGATTACAGCAAAACAAATTAATCTGTCCTGCTAATTATGGATTTCCGCAAAATAACGCCTGCTTCCATTCAAAACTCTCGCTTGCACTTCAAGCCTTACATGGAACGCCTCAGAGCGAGGTAACGCCGGTAACGCCGGATGAGTCATGTTTTTTGTGCGTGCAGCCGGCTCTATCGATTTATAAGACGTTGTCACGTCAAAATTGGTTGTCTGTAAAGTCGGTTTACTGACGATAGTTGAACGTGACAACTCTCGCTTGCACTTCAAGCCTTACATGGAACGCCTCAGAGCGAGGTAACGCCGGTAACGCCGGATGAGTCATGTTTTTTTGTGCGTGCAGCCGGCTCTATGGATTTATAAGACGTTGTCACGTCAAACACGGGAGAAATTGTTCCTATTTGAAAGATTCTGTTACGTGAGCTGCGTAAATTATGTACGACGGAATTCTCTTTTAAAAGTTCTAAAAAAATCCGCAACATCAGATGTCTGTATCATTATTACGGGATATGTAGAAACCGAAATTCATGCGGGTGAAGACGCTGGCAAAAGCTAGTCTATACTAATATAATTAAGAGGTAACGGCAGTGAGTTTGTGGGGTTGTGAGTTTGTGACGTTGTAAGGGGTAATCTCTGGATCTACTGAGTTTGTGTGGTTGTGAGTTTGTGACGTTGTAAGGGGTAATCTCTAGATCTACTGAGTTTGTGAAGTTGTAAGTTTGTGAGTTGTGACGTTGTAAGGGGTCATCTCAGGATCTACTGAGTTTGTGAGGTTGTGAGTTTGTGACGTTGTAAGGGGTAATCTCTGGATCTACTGTGTTTGTGAGGTTGTAAGTTTGTGACGTTGTAAGGGGTCATCTCTGGATCTACTGAGTTTGTAAGGTTGTGAGTTTGTGACGTTGTAAGGGGTAATCTCTGGATCTACTGAGTTTGTGAGGTTGTAAGTTTGTGACGTTGTAAGGGGTAATCTCTGGATCTACTGAGTTTGTGATGTTGTGAGTTTGTGACGTCGTAAGGGGTAATCTCTGGATCTACTGCACCGTTTTTCAAAATTATTTCACCTATAGAAAGCTACGTTATTGTAGAGTGTACGTTAGGTTAATGTAATCCAAGTTGTAAAAAATTGCTTTCATCGCGTGCGCTGCGGAAACTATTGATAGAACAATGTACTACAATATTAAAGAACGTATTAATTTATTTTATTTATTTATTTATTCTGTACAAAAAACACAAACATTTTCTGTATATAAAAAGATACATAAAAACACAAACATAGAGAGGACATGCACAAGGACATGTTATTTGCGAAAAAGTAAATAAAATTTGAATTTCGCGGGCTCGTTTGGCCACCTTGAAACAATAGCGGTAAGGTATGTACAGTACGTACTCACGAAATTTTTACGAAATCTACAAACACGACAAAAGGGAAATTGCCTAGTACACGTAATGAAATCATTGTATACGCTGTATACAACACAATTACAATGAATTTAGTAACGCCTAATTTCTTAATTTGTGCGAAGTGTCTCACGATGTATAATTATGTATATCACTTTGAAGATTAGACTTTTTGTCTGAAAACAGTAGGATGTGAACACTTTATGGTAAACTAGCAGTGAACTAGACTCCGTTCCGCGTTAGAAATATTTTTGTCCCGGCCCGTATGCAGAGGCGTCTCTAGCCCTAGTGGCGCCCGTGTGCAGCCAGTAACCTGACGCCCTCGAGCGGGGTCAAAATGGAATACAAGTGACCGCTCCCATACAAGTACTTTGTATCGGAGCGGTCAGCTGATTGGCCAAATATCCATACAAAGTCCAATTTTTTTTTTGAGAATTCGATATGAGTTCCTTGGGGAAAGTTGTTCAGTTTCATGAGTAGAAACACCCGTCAAGAGATTTGCTCTATTTTACCTAACACCCTGTATTTTCAAACGGAAATTCGGATGCAAATGGTGCAATTTTAAATGATGTCAGGAAGCAAAAAGTTTTTTAGGAAAGAAGGGGTTATAAGAATAAAAAATCATTTTCACCGCTTCTGACAATACAACGTCTGACTTTTGAAGGGCCTTGCTAACTATATTTATCTTGCTTAAAATTTCAAACCAAATAAGCAGAGAGCAGATAAATTTAAAGGACTTAATTTTTGCCAGCAATGAATTTGCCATATTTCTTGACTCTGCATCTTTGCTCCTATCGGAATATATAGTAAACAAGGCATCATACACTTTTCCCAGTTCAAAACGTAGAGCTTTTACGGCTTCAACCCTGCTCTCCCATCGAGTATTTGAGAGTGGTTTTAGACTTAAAGTTGGCACTTCTTTAGCAAGTATTTGCCAACGTGCTGTTGACGCAGAAAAAAAAACATAAATTTCCTGCACAATTGAAAAGAAATTGACAATTTCTAATGAACTTTTAGCAGCGTCATTCACTACCAAATTAAGGCTGTGTGCCGCACAAGGTACAGACAGACAGACAGAGTTACCTACTTTCGCATTTATAATCATCATCATTTCAGAATAAATAAATAAAATTTAAAAGTAGGTAGTTCGTTGTTCAACGGTTAGGTACAAGTAAGACCTAAATAAATAAATAGGTACCTAAGTACTTATACTAGTAGGAACATATTACACTTGAAACTTACCGTTGTTTGTTCCGCACTGCAGTAGGATAAACAAATGAAAAATGCTAGGTCGTATATGTACGAGTACCTATTTAACTTCGATATTACTATCTATCACCGATGTTTTGTTTTCATGAATTTCGCTAGCTATTTTTGATGACCTCCGACCTCGAGGCATGTCGCAATAATTGTGAAAGCAATTAACCAAATCTTACCTTTTATATAATTTTTAGCAAAAGAAAAGCCGATTTACTTCATATTTACATGTTTACTCAAAGATGATACTTAATCCAATTGCATCAAGGCTTATTTCGCAAAACTACGATGTAGCGGTAAAACAAAAATTGCGGCACGCGTACACAAGCCTTTGAAAATGACCGCCGCACGTCCCTGGGAAATTTAATTTGAACTTTATAGCATTCTAATACAGCCGAGTTAGCAATGATTGTCGGCCGCGGCGTGTTGTCAAACGAATCAAAACAAACAGGTGCCGATGCCGGCACCCGCCTTTCGTAGCGATGCGACATTACGCCAATTTAATCTTTTATTATCTGTTTTAAGGCTGCTTTCATGTTGAAACAAAAGTAATTGTGTAAATTTAAATAGAGTAGGTAGGAAAAGGAGTAGTTTTGCTTTGCTACCGCGCGCCCGGCGTCGGCCACGGCGGGCGCAGGGTCTTTGAGAGCGACGCATCTTCGGATGTGTCGCAAGGGCGCTCGGCGCGCGGCGCCCTTTAGACCCGGCGCCCGTGTGCGCCGCACACCCTGCACTATAGGTAAAGACGCCTTTGCCCGTATGTCCCGCGTACTTCAGGTTAAAAGTTCGGGAAAAAAATATTTTGATCCACAATTTTAACAGTAAAAGCAGTTATTGTGAGTTACAGGAGATAGGCATACGCTATCGCAGACTTTTTTACAGATTTTGATACGTTCTTTTATATTGTAGTAGTTACATTGTTTTGTTCTATCCTCAATATTTTCCGCAACGCACGCGATGAAAGCATTTCTTTTACAAGTTTGATTATATTATTCAAGTTTAAGTAAAGATGCGTTATTAATTCTGGAAATTATTATAGCCTATGACACTCCACAATAATGTAGCTTTCTATTGTTGAAATAATTTTGAAAATCGGTTCAGTAGATCCAGAGATTACCCCTTACAACGTCACAAACTGACAAACGCTACCTCTTTATAATATTAGTATAGATATAGATAGATATTGATGTATATCAAATATTATGCACATTTATCCGTCATCTAACCCTTAACACAAGCTATTTAGCTTACTTTGGAGCTAGATGGCGATGTGTAAAATGTCCTGATATATTTATTGATTTATTTATTTGATCCTACTGTCATTCTCAATGTAATAAACCTATAATGTGTTTAAAAGCTTAGATTTATTTGATTATGAATTATGAACAACTATACTTCCCTGTAACTTTTTATCATTATCTCCGTTTCTCTTGTTAACCATTTTCAAAATCCGTTTTACGAAAGGATCCTTTTTCAACGCTTCCCTGATTTCAGTTTCGTCGATCAGAGTTATTATAGTAGACATTTTTGTGGTGGTTTCAGTTGCCGTTTTTGTACTAGTAGTTCTATTTTGTCTTGCTTCTAGAGAATTGACGATATCATCAAAATCGGTCCAGGTAATTTCTTCCGGTTTTATAGTTCTTTCTCTTAAAAGACGATGTGCTATTCTCTCTATAAGCTTGTTTTGTTTGTCCAAAACGTCCAGTATTTGCTTTTTTTCATTTATTTCTCTACTTATGTCGTGAAAATGGAAAAATTCTACATTGTTATCATTTCGATTTAAGCCGTTATTTTCATTAAAAGAATGTCTGTCATTTAATTGATTGTTTTGTTTGTTGAAATTAATTGGGATAGCAGAGTTAATACTGCCCTTTTCGTAATTTCGATAGCTAACATCATTGTAATCTTGTTTTATTCTGTAATAATTTTTGTCATTAAAATCGTTTCTTTCAATAAAATGATTTTGGTCTCTGTTATTAAATTTTTCAGCATAATATTTTGGTGTAGGAAAATTTACATCTCTTTTCTTGTAACTGCGATTAATAGCATTACGATTTTGAATAAATCTGAAACTGTTTCTGTTAATTTTGTGTTTTAGGCTGTCCATTTTGTATTTTTTATTTTCTGTATTTGTCCCGATTTGTGTTTTTTCAAATTCATTGTTTTTATTGTCGTTTAGTTCATTTACATTTTCATTACCACCATTAACGTTCGTTTTATTAAAATATCTGCCCGGTATCTTATAAAAATTTAATTTATCTGACTGAAATTTAGGCAGTTCTCGTATAAATCGGTTATTCTGAAAATTCGTTTGATGCAATTTTGGTACAGGTGATATTTTCATATTAGGTATTTTTATCTCATTATAGGGTTTTATGTTCAAGTAATTATTTGCTTTACTGTAACTGTAAGTTTCATAAATACTAGGTCTAGGAAAACTAAATTTTGGAGTTGCCACGAAAGTTTCCTTTCTGTTCAAAGAAAATGTTTCAAGATTATGTTTTATTTTATTCAGATCACCTCTGTCTTGTATAACTGGAATCATGTCGATTTTAGCAGGGTCACTTACATCTTTTTTCGTGTTTATGTTTGTATAATCTTCGATTGTTCTCAATGTATTATCGATATTATTTGCTTTTGGTACATCTCGATCATGTTTATCTTGAGTTGCCTCGAGATCTTCGCGAATCGTTTTGAATTGTTTGCTTATAATTTCCGATGGTTTGGGGAACCGTGTGGGAGTGATCCGTAATGTTTTCTCTTGTTTGTTTTCGGAGTGTTCGTTTGTTTTGGAGTATTCGTTCAGTGATGTTTTGGCTATAAATAAAATTATTGTCAGGATTTTACATTACACCGCAAGCATTTTTATTTGCGTTTCTAATTTAGTTGTTTTTATCTTAAAATAACCTTCGCCTAGCCCTCTCCGCGATATCGTCCGAAAGGGAACTTTGTATCAAAACCGCTACTGTAAAGTTTAAATGCGTGTAACGTATTGTTACGTGGAGTTTTAGTGCCAATAATCCTTCGAGAGTTTTCCCCGCGATTAATAGCTAAAACTGGTGACAGAACGGCTGGCTCATTTTTTGCGCAACGTATCAGCCTAGCTGTTCAACGTCGAAATGCAGCTAGTATTCTTAGCACCGTTCCAGGCGGGCAAGACTTGTATATCCCATTAGCAACAATAAGAATAAGCTATACCACATAGATTTATAATAGGTCGTCGCTCGCGCTCCAACCAGATAGAGCCCAACCTAACAACCACAGCTCCGTGAGTGAGGCAACTTTTTCTTGTAGTGTGAGTGTGTCAATTTGAAATTTGTATGGTGCGCGGATGCAAGTGTGCGTGAAAAATTGTGTAGCGACGGCTCGCGTATGCGAACTTTGACAGAGTATTTATTGCCGCACTTTTGAAATCGCGTGCGGCCTCTTGGACCTGATGCTGGAACAAGTAGAATAAGCTAGTGCTTTAGTTTTGAAGTTTTATTGTAACACTAGCTTTAACCCGCGGCTCCGCCCGCGTTAAATTCGATTTTTTACTAATCCCGAGAAAAATTTAATTTCCTTTTCAATGATCTTTACACCTACTTTCAGGAAAGATTGTCAAAGTAATCTACCTATAGCTGTAGCTATAGATTACTGTTGAAAATTAGGGCTTTTTAAATATCCCATGGGAACTATGGATTTTCCCGGGATGAAAAATAGCATATGTTTTAATCGGGGTTATAAGCTATCTATGTTCCAAATTTCAGCCAAATCGGTTCAGTAGTTGCGGCGTGAAAGAGTAACAAACACACACACACACTGACACACAAACTTTCGCCTTTATAATATTAGTGTGATTTCAAACCTTCTATGTATTTAAAAAAAAACTTTGTATTTCTTTGTTTTTTTTTGTAGACGTCATTTAAAAAGAAATCGCGCCATTTCCCCAATTATCATGTTTACGGGATAGTATGAATTTAAAAGGGAGAATTAATTACCTTTATTTTCATCGTAGTTTTCCTCCCGGTCTTCCTTCGGCCGGGTTTTGTTTACGAACGTAATGTTTATTTCGTTGAGAGTGGTCTGTTTATCAGATCGCTCGTTGTATTCTATTTTCAGGACTAAGTTCTGGGTTCGCGATGGATCTGGAATATGTTAGACTGTTATCTTTTCTATGGTTCGGCAAAAAGGCTAGAAATAATTGGGCTTCACTGTTTATACATGGTTGTTTTAAAGAAGAGTTCAAAGTAATTTATAAGGCAATACTGATAGTTTTTAACCCCCGACGCAAAAGGGGTGTTATAAGTTTAACGTGTCTGTGTATCTGTGTATCTGTGTATCTGTCTGTGGTATCGTAGCGCCCAAACGGATGGACCGATTTTCATGAAGTTTAATTTGTGTCATAGATAATTTTATCCCGAGTGTTCTTAGCCATGTTTCATGAAAATCTGTTCAGCCGTTTGAAGATTATCAGCTATTTTCTAGTTGATGAGGGGATCTGACTAACTTCTTTATCAGGACAGATTAATTTGTTTTGCTGTAATCCGCTACTTGGAAAGATTCTGTATGGTACAATATGCAGGAACACTGCCCACATGAAACACCACACACAATTTTCCAACACTTTCTTCGACGCACGTTTCGTCCCGAACCGGGACATCCTCAGGAGATGTTGACTTCACAATGCGAAATCAACCAATTACCATTCAATAACTTCTTTATGTCCGATCGATTCGAAATTTCGTACCGTGTAGCTTCAATGACATTGAAAGTATATGGTAAGGTAACCATGACCTGATTTTCCGTTTGAAGATAATCAGCTCTTTAATAGTTGATGAGGGGATCTGACTTCCTTCCATATATCCTATCGATTCGAAATTTGGTACCGTGTTACTTCAATGATATTGAAAGTATATGGTAAGGTAACCATGTCCTGATTTGCCGTTTGAAGATCATCAGCTCTTTAATAGTTGATGAGGGGATCTGACTACCTTCCATATGTCCTATCGTTTCGAAACTTGGTACCGTGTTATTTCAATGATATTGAAAGCGTATCGTAAGGTAATCATGACCTGATCAGCCGTTTGAAGAAGATCAGCTCTTTAATAGTTGATGAGGGGATCTGACTACCTTCCATATGTCCTATCGTTTCGAAACTTGGTACCGTGTTATTTCAATGGTATTTAAAGCGTATGGTAAGGTAATCATGACCTGATCAGCCGTTTGAAGAAGATCAGCTCTTTAATAGTTGATGAGGAGATCTGACTACCTTCCATATAGCCTATCGATTCGAAATTTGGTACAGTGTTACTTCAATGATGTTGAAAGTATATGGTAAGGTAACCATGACCTGATTTGCCGTTTGAAGATCATCAGCTCTTTAATAGTTGATGAGGGGATCTGACTACCTTCCATATGTCCTATCGTTCCCATAGGCATACCTAAATTGCTTAAACTATTACAAAAAACAAATACCTACCTAATATTTAACCTAAACTTACGAGTAGGAAGGTAAAACTTAATCTACTAAATGAAAACTAATATTATATCTAGTAACTAACTAAGTTACTTACTTATCACTATTAATACCTTCCCTATATTTAATACCTTATTACCTACTTTAAAAAGGACAAAATAAAAGTAAAATTACAAATTTTAAAAACCCCCGACACAAAAAATAAAATATAAAAAGTAACAAATAATATTTTAAACCTATTATAATAATTATTATCGTCACAATATAATATTAAGTACGTTCAAATATTTTTTAATTCAAGCGTCGTCGCATCGTCGGGGGACATATGGACACGTTAAACTTATGACACCCCTTTTGCGTCTCTCTAACGGTCCCCCGACGATGCGACGACGCTTGAATTAAAAAATATTTGAACGTACTTAATATTATATTGTGACGATAATAATTATTATAATAGGTTTAAAATATTATTTGTTACTTTTTATATTTTATTTTTTGTGTCGGGGGTTTTTAAAATTTGTAATTGCTTGTATCTATTTCATTATATAACAATAATAGAATGTATTATGATAACTAAAGCGCAAGTTGTGATGGCCTATAATAGGTTGAGCATTTACCATGAAATTTTGTGAATTGTAATATCTATTGTATGAAATGTAATGTATCAACTGTTGGCTAGTATTAATATCCTAATGATAAATAAATAAATAAATAAATAAAGTAACTTGTATCACGAAAACTTACTTGGCACTTGCTCTTTTCAAAAATGTCAATATATATACAAGTTTTCTTGCCTTATATGGTATGTAAAATTATTACATAACTTTTTGAGATATCTCGTGAGGAGATAGAAGCGTTGCAAGAATCCTTGTCATTAAGAAATTCTCAATGAATAAATGAAATTCTAAATTCTAGATTCGACAATTTTTTTCAATTTTTTATCAGGACATTACACACATCGCAATCTAGCCCCAATGTAAGCGATAGCTTATGTTATGGGTACTAAATAACTGATAACTATACATAAATATTAATATACTTACAATTTACATAAATATAATATATTGAAAAACGCCGAGATACTAGAAAACATTCATGCTCATCACACAAACAGTTTCCAGTTGTGGGTATCGAACCCACAACCTCCGACGCAGACTGCAGGTTCGCTACCGCTACGCCATTCGGTCGTCAAATAAAAATAAATTATTTCTTACTCACATCCAAAAAGGAATAAATTCGTAAATATAATGTATTCGAGTATGTAAAACGACATTTTCAATCATATTTTATAGTTAACTAAGTTTACCTGCGACTCCACCTGCGAGAATTTAGGTCTTTCAAATTACGCTCCCTTTTCCTTAAGTTTATATACCTTTTTTAGGGTTCCGTACCCAAAAGGTAAAATTCCACTAAGACTCCGCTGTCCGTCCATTTGTCTGTTAGTCACCATACTGTATCTCATGAATAGGGCATGCAAAACCGGTTCCGGTTCTTAATTTTGAATTCCCGGTTCTGCACCGAGCTCAGAACCGGGTGCCCGAGATTTCCCGGTTCTTGGTAAAAAAGTTTTAAAATTCTAATTAAAAGCATTATTTTTAATATTCCTACAAAAGGGGCTATTACGATTTGTAGTAAACATGGAATAGAAAATTATTTCCAAAAAACCGACTTCAAATGCCACTAAAAAGAGTGAAATAATTTTTAATGTACGTATACCAATTTGAAGTCAGGCTATTTTTTATAATATTATCGTCTTTTCTTCGCACATGGAGTAGGTTTTAGGAAGGACTATGATTGTACGAAACATTCAAGTGATCTTATAAAATTTGAAGAGTTCCTTCGATTTCTCCAGGATCCTGACTTGATGACTATGAAACCATCTGGAAAGTATACTCTTTCAAACAAAAACAAAATTTTCGATAAAATACGTAATAATTGGATTTTTTTAAAGAACCGGTTCTTTTAACACTTTAAAAATCTCGGGATTTCCCGGGATTTTAAGAACCGGGAAATCCCGGGTGCATGCCCTACTCATGAACCGTTATAGACAGTTGAAAATTTAGCAGATGATGTATTTTTGTTTCCGATATAGCAATAGAAAGAGGGCTCCTATATAACAAACCTGTTTTTTTACCTACTTTCATGGTTATTTCCTAAAGCATGACCATAACTGTAGATATAGATTGCTATAGTTTACGGTTTTTCACACATGGAAACCGTGGTTTTTCCAAGATAAAAAGTAGCTTATACATAATCTCACTCTATTATATTCTAAATGTCAGCCAAATCGGTTCAGTAGTTGCGGTGTGAAGGAGTAACAAACAAACACACAAACCTTCGACTTTATAATATTAATGTATAAATAAATAATAGTATTGCTTATTTTTATTTAAAATGTTTTTGTAGTTTTAGGCATTTCACGCGAATTCTGTAATATAGTAATGCCTACCGAAGTCTATAATATAATAAGACGTTTTAAAAATAACTGTGATGGACAGACGGAGAACCTCCCTGGCGCAGTGGCGGCACGCTCGGATTCGAGTGGGAGGTTGCGGGTTCGATTCCCGCCACGGGCCACTTTGGAATTTTGTAATTTCTAAATTGGCTCAGGTCTGGTGGCTTTGGCTGTGGCTACTGGCTAGTTACCACCCTACAAGCAAAGACACACCGCCAAGCGATTTAGCGTTCCGGTGCGATGCTTGTAGAAACCGTTGCTGTAAATTTACTTACCATTCCAAGTCAGTACGATAACATCAGGCTGCATCATCACTTACTTACCATCAGGTGAGGTCGCAAAGTACTTACTTGTAAAGAGTAAAAAAAAAATAGAGAACGTCTCACCATCAGGGTTCATTTTTAACCAAATTTTTACCATTTTATTCACCGCGCTCGATGTACAATAGTTATTTGTTATGCAAGGCCGCAAAATGGATTTTTGGGCCGAGTGATGCTGAGCGGCGAAGGATTCTAGGGTTGAACCCTGAGCGCAGCGAGGGCTTCAAAGAATAGAATCCTGAGCATAGCGAGGCATTCAAAGGACACGAGACCCAAAAAAATTTGCGGCCGTACATAACACAAAATTTTTCATCTCACCACAGCGAGGAAAATTACTTGAAGAACACTTGGATCGGCATTGCGAGTATGTAAGATGTTGTCTTTAGTAATATTCTGCAATAACTTCACTCACTTAATTAAATCCACCCTCATCATCATCACCCACTCATCTAATAACAAAAAAAAACCGGCCAAGTGCGAGTCGGACTCGCGCACCGAGGGTTCCGTACCTACTCAAGAAGTACCTACTGAAGCAAAATAAGCTTAGGTAGTTATAGCTAGGAATTTTTAAGATTCGTTCGTACTAATGTAGATGTAACACGACCAAAACTGTAACGACCAAAGATGTAAAACGGTAATAATTACCTTTGTTAATGAACCGCAAAACTAACTTTGTTTGTAGAGGTTTATTGTTAATATCAAAAAAACTATGCTAGTTAGAGCATTGGCTATAGTTTTCCTGTAAAATATACGTAAATTCCTATTGACCATAATTATTTGAGATTTTTCGATTGGTAAACTCCGGAGATAAGGGGGGGAACGGTATTTTTTTAGACATTTTCCCCGATAAATCAAAAACTATCATGACTAAAAATAATTAAAAATCGGTTTTAGAATGTACAAAGTAAACCCTTTCATATGATACCCCACACAGTACAGTTATCTCACTTTTAAATTTTAACCTTCCGATTTTCCCCCCTTTTTAAATAAGAAAAAAAATAATTTCCATTTTTTTATTCCAATGTCATTGGGCCACTAATATACACCACTATTCCAAATTTCATATCGATAGCTCTGGTAGTTACTGAAATAATCGAGTGTGACGGACAGACAGACAGACAGACGGACAGACAGACGGACAGACAGACGGAGAAAGTCGCACCATAAGGGTTCCATTTTACCATTTTGGTACGGAACCCTAAAAATGAGATACATACTTTTTTTTCTACTTTTATTTGGATGCGTTCAGAAATATCAATTTCTAAGAACCAACGATAATAGAAGAAAAAAATAACAACAATTAGATAAACAATAAGTAAATATCATGGATTAATTAGATTTCCTTTATAATTAATCAAACTAAATAGGAGTTATTATTTTTATTGATATTCTAAGAAAATGTAAAAACAAAAAGTAATGTACACATACATGAGGTCGAACTTCGTTACTGACCGTATGCATTATTTAATAAAAAAAAAGAAGTCTTCAGTTTAATGGTGGCACCACACATGGCTATTTGTATTTGCCTATTTTTAATATTTGTCAAATAACTTCCATGTGTGGAGAGTATATTTGCCAAAATTATTGCCATATTTGCCTGTTTGGCAAATACAGCCAATAACATATTTGGCTCCATGAGGTCGAAAATTTTGGCAAATACGCGATCATCCAATCACAAATAAAAATAGCCATGTGTGGTGCCACCATTAGACATTATTATAGACGCAATACGAGATTACGTCATGTTCGAATTTAGAAATGCTTTGCGGCCCTAGGGCGGGAAAGGATTTTCATACTACTTTCTCGCCCTAGGGAGACATGAAAATTCTTTTGGGCCCTAGGGAATATAATAGCATTTCCCGCCCGCATTTTGGGCATTAAAAATCTCCTTTCCGAGCGGGTGAGATGAAATGTAATATACATAGACGCCTGCGGCTACGCATGCATCGTCCTCCATAGCGCAGTGGGTAGTGGGTCGCGCGTTCGATTCCTGGCACGGGCCTCCACTACCAAGCGACTTAGCATTCAGGCGTGATGCTGTGTAGCAATCATTAGGGACGATCATTATTTTACGATTTTTGAATGTCTAATGCATACCTTTTTGTCAGGGGAAACGAAGGGTTGGTTTCAGTGAAGCTTGCGTCCACTGGCGCGAGTACGGGATTCAGAATCCAACCCCACTACACCGTCGAGCATGTCTTTGTAGACTCGTCGAATGTCTATAGACATATTATCATCTATAGACATGTCTATTGACTATTATCTATAGATGTAGCGTTAAGCATATTAAGCCTCCCCCACACACAGGCGCGTTATTATCGC
The DNA here is from genome assembly GCA_036785405.1 of Coenonympha arcania. Lineage (NCBI taxonomy): Eukaryota > Metazoa > Arthropoda > Insecta > Lepidoptera > Nymphalidae > Coenonympha > Coenonympha arcania. The sequence continues at coordinate 3,515,847 of CM072081.1, forward strand.
GCGATAATATCGCAAGCGTTATTGCGATATCTGTTTTCATTACATTTTGTATTGGATGATCAAGTAGTTACACACTGCTGCGATAATAACGACCGATAATAACGCGGGACGCTGCGTCCGTCTGCGCGTTATTATCGCGCGATAAAAACGCAGCTGTGTGCAAGGAATCGGGACGCATAATAACGCGCCTGTGTGGGGGAGGCTTTAGGCTTTATAATTCACGCACATTTATCATGTTATGAAATCCATTAAAAGCCAATTTGGGTAGAATTCTTGAGGTGTTAAGGTTAATGACCAATAAGGCTGCTTGTACACTGGAGATAAATTAATAAATGAATAGTCATTTATTTAGCTGCACCATCCATTTTTCAATCGCCAGAACCTGCCGGGCGATTCAGAACCATTCGATAACGTTGTTATCGTACGATTCGGTTCGATAAGAAATATTTTCAATTCAGAATAACCGAATCGATCGGGAAGTTGTCGAAACCGAAACCCAATCGATCTGATGTAGATATCGTACGATTACGCCTGTCAAACGCTATTTACAACAATCGGTTCCGATAATATTTGCCGAACGTTCGATAATTATTTACGGTTTCTTATCGAAAGCTACAGGTCATTCGATATCGAAATGTTTTAAATGGTGGTTCGGCTAAACTAACCCGTGAACTTCAAATTATATTTCGTTTTTTGCAAATATTAGACTAACTATACACATTGTAACGTTGTGGCAATGAGTTTTTCGAGCATAACATTTACCCATCTATTTCTTTTTCTCAAAATCATTGCTCAATAATTCTCAGTCACCCCATATCCGTTCCCGAAAGATTATTTTCTGCAGTTTCCCGGATTTGAAGTTATTTGGAACCAATGTGAAATAAATTGGTATTTTTGAGCAGTTTTTATTAAGAACATGTAGATGCCTCAACTTTATGCTCGCAAAACTCATTTTCTACAATGCCTACAATGTATTATTAACCCACTACTTGACAAAGAACTCAACGAAATTTGAATTTTCGCGCCTGGGTGTAACCCTTAACCGTAATAGGAGAACATCGCATTTCTTCAGAGTTGGCATTATATTTGGCGATTATATTGAAATACCTATACCTAACAATTTATTCGTATATCTAGGTATTCATTCTTCGTAACACAATGTTGCATAATAATATTTTATTTTTAAATAGTAAGTTGTAGATACGTAGGTACTGTAAGTTTTCTAAAAGCAAAAACGACAAATCAACAAATTCACCATAGACATACCATATATAACTTACACTAGGGAAATAACTCTAAACTCGGAAATAATCACATCCACAGTTTTTATTTGACAACTGTGAGCATTTTAAAATTTTCGGTTTTAAATTCTCTCGAAATCAAATTACTTCAGTTATTGTTGTAATTATTCAGTTACAGTCAGTTACCATTTTAAATGATGGCTTGAATTGCCTTCCGAAATATGAAAAATATATTTTGCTTGCTTAATATGAATTTAAAACAAGTAAAATTTAAGTATAAAACAAACTTTGTAAATGCTCATGACGTAACCTCAATGTTTTTTGTCGTTACCGATTTCGTAATCGATAGCGAATCGAATCCGTAAGCCGAACGTTCTGAATTGCTCGACAAAAAATCTTCGATTCGAGATCGATACCTAACCGAATCGATTCGGTTAGTTATCGAAGGGTTCTGAATCGCCCTGCTGAAACGCCTAGCTGATAATGTGTCATTCCCTTACTGTGTTCCCATAATATATTTGTTTGAATTTTGTTCCATACCAAAAGCAGTCTTCGAAATGGAATCGATAAGTCACGTAGCTGCTGGATGTATTTTAATTTTTAACTAACTTTATTTTTTTTATTTGCAGGTAATAAGGGGTGTCCACATAGAGCCCGCGCACATAGTTAAGAAACGAAGTATAGACCAACCGTTAAGAATTAGTATATTTTATGATCACTCTGTATATAGGTAAGTTACCCGCCTAACCAGCCATTGAAATGTCATGAGCTTTTAGATGTTAATGTTAGAGGACGTAATTTTATTTTTGGGACTTGTGTGGGGGGGGTCAATAGAAGCTTAACCTCAAGTTTGTGGGGTCGCCACTCTTGTCCCCCGGCCGCCATCTTGAAAAAGGGATGAAAACGTTTTTTTTCGCGATATCTCTGAAACTATGCATCTCACAAAAAATTAGTAACGACATAATTTGTAGAAAATTGTTTTGCCTACAAATATGTTTATATGACTTTTTGCCCTAAACCACAAATTATAGAAGCTATAAGCAAAAAATTGATAAAATTTATAAAAAAAAATTCTTTTTTGCTCTATAACTTTGTTTATAACTTTATACATTTTCCAAAAAAATTACCTCAGTCCAATCTTGTAGATCATCTTTTGAGAAAAGTTTTACCCTATAATTTTTTTAATTTCATTCATTTAAAACGCTGTTAACTTACAGTGCTCCAAAGTTAACCGGGTTCGTCAATGCTCATGAGAATCCGGACAAAATGGAATGATTAAATTATTTTTGATTTTTAACCGTCCTCAAAAAACGGAGGAGGTCTCAATTCGTTGGAATCTTTTTTTATGTATGTTCCCCGATTACTCGAAGATGCGGGGGCCAGTTTAGAAAATTCTTTTTTTGTTTTAAAGGTCAAAGGGTTTCACAGATGTTCCCATAGTCATCAAGTCAGGATCTGATGATGGCATCCTGGATTCGGGAAGTCAGGCGATTGTCTATAATTTTGTCGTTTCTTCGCACATCAAGTTGTATTATAATGCGAAGGACTATTAGTAATTGAACGAAACATTGACCGACTTAGAATTGGTGTACATTAAAAATTATTTCACTCTTTGTAGTGGCATTTGAAGTTGATTTTTTGGAATGATTATTCCATTTTATTGATTTTTTAATTAGGTCTATTTGCTTTCAGGTTAGAACCCAAGAAATTCGAGATGATTAACGTAAGTGCCAATGTTGATTCTCGTCGGTATAACATTTCCTAATTTTCAAGAAATTTCTATTTCTTCAATATAAATTATATTACTTTGCTTTGTAGACTTCTTAATTTAAAATTTCGTCGAAAGATATCCGATTTTAATGAAATTGAGTATATTTTGTAACTTATCTTAGAATTCTTTTGGTGATTAATTTTAAAGATAATTAATTAAATATTTGGGAATTTCTTGGAATCTATACTTAATACTTAGTAATATATAAAGCTGAATATTAGTATTAGTTTGCTTTGTAGGTTTTTCTTGGAAATATACTTAAGTAGCATTTCCATGGGGCTTGATTTAATATTGAAGGCAGTGAACGGAAAAATCATAGAAGTATTGCCTCTCAATTGCGTAGCGAGAAACTGTAGCTATGTATAGCAACTGTCCTATTTTTTGGTTGGTCAGACAGCTCGTCTGACACACTGTGTGAGTCGGTCTGTCACGGCGAGAATAGGCATGACAATAGGCATCAATAAAATAAAACATTGAAATACTGCAGTCAACGGAAAACAATAACTTTCCGCACGCAAAACTCATATGGAAATGTCTACTTTTTGAGCAAATGTATTAAAAATTAATTATACTACATATTAGAACAAAAAATTGAATGTAGTTCAAAACGCAACATGGTCGATAATCATGAAATTAAATTTACTTTGCGCGATGAGGTTGACTCATCGTATTTCCTATGTTGAAGTACATTCAATTTTACACTCTTAGTAAAGTTAGCTTTTCAGTGTTATTTTTTATGTTATTTCTTAAATCACTTCACAGTGTGTAAAAACGTTACGTGAATATTCCCTCAGGTTCAACTTTATGTGAAGTAAATTTTGTTGTTTTTCACAGAACACGATCCTGCCGGCTGCCGTCAAGTTCTGGGAGGAAGCCCTCAAAGTTAGGAAAACTGGGGGTCCGATCTTGTTGAATAGGTAAGTTGTTGATTGTAAACTTCCCAATAATATTATAAAGACCAAGAAAACAAATTCCACCTTGTATAATTTGTTATACAAGAAAAACACTCTATCGAAGGCTAGTTAGCTAATCAAGTTTAAAACGGCCTCCCTGGCGCAGTGGCGGCGCGCTCGGATTCGAGTGGGAGGTCGCGGGTTCGATCACCGCCACGGGCCTCTTTGGAATTTTATAATTCTCCTCGTTCATTATTTTTATAATTCGTCCTCTTTATATAACCCACACTCACACACACACACACACACACACACACGTGTATCTAAATTTTGCTTTAGTGACTAAATCCTTGATTTTTTTGTAATTTTAAGTCCATTTCTGATAAGGAGGGAAGGTCGCTGATGCCTATAGCACAGGGTCACCTAAAGTAGGCAGCAGAGACCACCCGTACATAGTAAGTTTGTTTGTAAGTTACTTTTTGTAATCTGGTTGATACAATAAAAAACATTTATTATTTACTTAAAATAACAAAATATCTTGGATTTTATCCTAAAATAATACGTTTAATTTATCGAAAAATGCTAAAAATGGCACTTTTCGGTTTATGGTTTTTGAATGAAATCTAGGAATTTCTAATTTGGATCAGGTCTGGTCTGGTGGGAGGCTTCGGCCGTGGCTAGTTACCACCCTACCAGCAAAGACGCACCGCCAAGCGATTTAGCGTTCCGGTGCGATGCTTGTAGAAACCGTTGGGGTTAATTTACTTACCCTTCCAAATCAGTACGATAACATCTTAGGCTGCATCATCACTTACCATCAGGTGAGATCGCAGTCAAGTATTAACTTGTATAGAGTAAAAAAAACAAAAAAAAAACGGGATAGAAGCAGGAGCTACTTTGCGGAAATTATGTGACATGTTTATAGCGGTCCGTGCCTAAAGGGTGGGAAAAGGCAAGGAAGAAAGAAAGATGTTATTCTGTTTAATCCTGTAATTGCTAAAATCAATAGACTTTAGTGGTCACCATGTCCTGACACAGCATTGGTACTTCGTACCCCACCAGGCGGTTGCAGGTCGGGCAGTAGTGGTTCCTGTACTTGAAGTAGTCAGTCAAATACACTAGCAGGGTTAGCGGGGCGAATCTGTAAGAAAAATAAATAATTTGTAGGAGTAAGCAGTGGCAGCCCTTAGTACTACCAGGCCAGTCTCACTTATCACGTGACCGTCCCGGCTACAAGTAGAGTTTCGGACTACCATATTTCAGATGGTTGCCGCTCGCGGGCCGAGTTGCACGCGCTAGTTCTGTACGGTCTATTTTACGCGCCGTCTGACTACGGCAGCTCTAGTACGACGTAAGAGATAAAGTTAGGCGGAAGAAAAGAGACCACAACATTGCGTTTGTTGCGTGTCGATTTTGAGGGCGGGGCCAGGCGCTATTGCGAACTGAATTGCACTTTTTGTGTCAGCGCTAGAGTCGCTATTTCTTTAAATTTTCGTGCGGAGTGAACCTTCTGGTACTATTTAGTGTTCTGTGGTACTACCACCGAATATGTAAAAAATACCATATTGCTCTCAGCTTGTAGTTGGTTCTACGATTTTTTATTTGACTCGATATTTTGAGAAATATCAAAACTCAATATTTAACGGTACTACTCTGTACTACTCTGATACTACTCTGTAGCGTAACATCGGCAACGGCATCTCTCTCGATACTACTCTGTAGCGTAACATCGGCAACGGCAACAGCGCGCGAACTCGCGGCGCGAGACAGCGGCGCTTGGTTTCACAGTGTAATGTCACTTTACAGAAATAACATGATTTTTATTAAATTTGTTCGTATAAAATAAAAAATAAATAATAAAATAAATCAATAAATAAATCGTAATTAATCGACCGAGAGCGATTTGGTATTTTTTATATGACCGTGTATAATATTGTTGTACTACTAACTAAACTACACAACAATTTGAGTTAATAAAGTACAGAATCCTGCTATTCAGCACACCTGCTGAAAAGCCCCTAAGAGGATCGTCTAGCTGTAAGTTTTCATACAAGAAGCGTTACATATTTAACACTAGACTTGAAGTATGAAACATTAGAATGTGCCGACGTAGGGTTGCCTATTATTTGTATTTGTTTTTTATTATCTTAATATTGCAAAATTTTATGAAAAAATATTGGCTATTATTTATTTACGTAGGGTTGTCTGTTATTTGTAAAATTTTCTTATTGTCTTAATTGCAAAGTCTTATGAAAAACATTTTTTAAATATACTTAATTAAAAAATTCTGGCCAGGGTTTTTCCAGCGTTAACCGATTTTTAATGTATTATTATCTAATAGTCTACATTTATTATAAAATAGGTCTCATTCTATAGTAGTTTCGGATCTTAGAACACTACAAAACAATAACTTACGCCAATAAGAAAATGACAGCTATCACGTGGGTGAGGAGGCCATTTTCCTTGACTGCCAGTGTGTACACCCTGACGCCGCAGAACGGACACAGTACTAACTTCCGGTCTGGGTTTATTAGCTCAATAGGGTTAGCTCTATCTGTAAAAGATGTTTAGTTATTCTTCAGTCAAACATTCGTCAAAAAATAAGCACTTATATGTATAAATAAATATATATCAGGACATTACACACATTGCAATCTAGCCCCAAAGTAAGCGGTAGCTTGTGTTATGGGGGCTAGATAACTGATAAACTTACATAAGTACAAAAATAATCCATTGAAAAACACCCAGATACTGGCAAACATTCATGCTCATCACACAAACATTTACCAGTAGTGGGAATCGAACCCACGACCACCGACGCAGACGGCAGGTTCGCTACCGCTACGCCATTCGGTCGCCAAATCTTGACAGCTATGAGGAGGCGACTTATACGTCTGTTTATAACGATTCACCTTAGCAAACCCTTTTTAAAGAAAGAAAGAAAGAAAGAAAGTATTTATTTCTTAGTATGCCACACACCACACAACGTACACACTTATGTACTAGAACGATGCCTGAAGCTTCCCCCACCTGGGCAAATTGAAACCAATAATATTACCCAAGGGACGGAAGCACCAGACACCGCTTGTCATGTGTGGCGCACCCAGAAATAGGCCTCAACTCAGCATGGTGCTGTGTGCCCCCATACTTATACGCACGGAAGCACACAGCGCTGATTTTCAGTTGAGACCCACCGCGTGACGCCACGAACTAAAAACTAAATAATACTAATAAAACACGTATATTTTATTTTACTTGATACCCTACCCAATTCATGGGACAACACAAAGAATAACTAGCCCGCCATCTTGAATCGTTCGCCATATTGAATTTAGAATGATGAACATAACTTAGCTAATTCACAGGCGGCCCGGACGACACAGTGGCTAACAGTTTCAAAAAAATCCGCGTTATGTCAACTTACTTAATCTACAAGAGGGGCGTTACAGGGGAGTCTAACAGTTCCAAAATGATTCCTCATTTATATCATTGATAAATTAGGCGTGAGAGAAGCCTACCTGGTACTACGACTTCAACTCTAGGGGGTGGATCTTGTACAGCGGGTCTATCAATCTCTGTGTAAGCGGGGGGCGGTTCTGGGAACTCCTGTCGCTCTGATGACGCCTGCGGACCGTAGATGCTTGATTCCTTTGTCATGTAAGGCGGTAGTGCTGGTTGTGGACTTGTAGCATCTGGAAATGAAAACACATGAGCTATAAATATTAAGCAGGAAATATGGCAAAAGTATGACTCCGGCTTGTATAGATATTTCAATCCACGATGACGCGCCCCACTCAGTCAAACTCCATAAGTCAAGCGATTTTGACAGAGTGGGGCGCGTCTTCATGGATTGAAATATCTATAACATGAATGCCTCCCGATGAAAAGCAAATGTTCATTTAGTTCGTAGGGCTGTACGATTTCACCTACAAGCGATATTTTGGAATAATGGTGTTGAAATAATTAAAGTTTAACAAATAGGATGCACAATAATGCAAGTCTACATTTTCTCTTAACAGTTTTGAAGGGCGTCTTCATAAGATATCTGATAACTTTTTGACAGTGAGTAATGGATGTTTAGACTCTTTTAACACTTGTAATATATATTGAATGGAAGCAGGCGTTATTTGCGGAAATCCATAATTAGCAGGACAGGTTAATTTTTTTTGTTATAATCCGCTACTTGAAAAGATTCGTAAAGAAAGAGCTCTCTACGATTTCACATTGTGAAGTCAACATCTCCTGAGGATATCCGGGTGTCGACACCGAAACGTGTGTCAAAGAAAGTTTTGGAAAATTGTGTGTGGTGTTTCATGTGGGCAGTGTTCCTGCATATTGTACCATACAGAATCTTTTCAAGTAGCGGATTATAGCAAAACTAATCTATCCTGCACAGTAATATATGTATATTCGGTGCCTTTAAATTGAATTTTTTGTTAAACATAATTCATTCCGAAAAAAAATCACTGGTTTTAAGCTAACAACAAACGCGCGCTCTTTAAAAATACCGACACGCAAAAACTTTGTTTTCTTGTTTAACTTTTGCTCTGTGCCTCGCCTGCTTTGATTTCAATGCTCAGATAAAGTTTCAGCTAAAGATTATAAATTCAAGGAACTTCAGCTAACTTTCTTTGGCTTAAGTAATAACTTGAAAATTGAAATATATGAGTAATTGAAGTCAATATTCGCTGTCCTGCATTATCTTGATGAGGCCCAGTGGCGTGCACTCCATATAGGCATAGGGGCAGTGCCTACCCTAGCAAATTAATCGTATAAACCAAAAAAAGAACTTAAAGTTATTATTTCTAAGGCCTTTTGCTTATAATTATAATTATATTAATATTTAATTAATTATTATAATATTATTATATTATTAATTGCGCAATCATATTTTCTAGCTATACTATCTAAAGAAGAACACTGAAGATTTTATAATCCAAGGCTCTAACAATTATAATTTGTGTAACATTTATATTGGTTTTAAATAAAATACGTTTATCAAAAACAGATAAAAAAAAACAAGAAACTATACCTGTAGTGTAATTTTACTCGTGCATTGTAATCTATTACAGTTTTAGCCCCCAACCTAAATTATATTATTGAAAATACAGTAATATTATTAATTAATTATAATTATAATTATATTAAGGTAGGCACTAGGGTAGGCACTTCCTTTGTGCCTGTATGGAGTGCACGCCAATGTGATGAGCATTATTTTATTTCCTTGCCGTTAGGTACATCATTTAAATTATAATTATGAATGTTTGAATATTTGGTACTCCATACCACAACTATTGAAATTTCCGATGAAATTTTGAATGGATATTGTTTCTATCTTGTACAATATCTTATGCTATATATTTAATACTGGTATAAAGAATTATTTGCAAGAATCAAATCCTTGGGAGTGATAGTGAATGTTATCACAAATTTCGTATTGACCTTTACGTACAACAGCCTGTACGTTTGTTTCATTTAATAAGTCGTTTTAAATACGTATTTATACTCACTTAAGCTAGAACTGCCACCCTGTGGGGGTGACGATTCGCCAGGAGATGGTCCGTTTGTATTAGGGGCTTGCGGGCTCTGCCCCACCTTTATCCTTCTATCTTCATATGGATCGTAGTATATTGTCTCCTGAAAAGTAAACTCCGATTCAATTTCTGTACTTAGATATTGATTTAAATAGGTCTTGCACTGTTCATACTGAGACTGAGATTGCCTCCTGAAAAGTATACTCCGGTTCAATTGTCTTACAAATTGAGTTAAAGCTTTTTGAATAGGTCTTGCGCTGTACTGTACATCCTGAGGCAAATCACTCCATCAGTTCTTAGTGCTATTATGGCCATGTCGTCCTTGGCCTACAGCGCCCTTCAAGCCCAATTGGCCAGTCACGTCATTGGCCTACAGCGCCTTAAAAACCCAAATATAATCTGACCCTACCACCTACATTGTAATGTACTACGTTGCACTGTACTGAACTGCTCATCCTAAGACCATCAGTTCTAAGTGCTATTATGGCCAGTAACGTCCTTCACCTACACCTTTAAACCCAAACATAATCTGACGCTACATTGTAATGTAATACGTTGCGCTGCACTGAACTGTTCATCGTGAGCAGGTCTTTAGAACGTGAAGTCTCTTTGGCCTTTAGGCCAGTAATGTCGTTGTCTACATTGCCCTTTAAACCAAAACACAATAACGCTTCACATTGTGGTCGATTCTGTTGTGTAAAATCTCTAAACTAATTAAAATAGTGCTATTATTTTCCATAGAAAGCAATTTGAAAAGGATAGCACTACTTTAAATTAGTTTAGTTTAGAGATTTTGCACAACAGAATCGACCACAATGACTGCTTCACGATAAAATATTGGTGGTAGTCTTTGCAAAAAAAGTCCCGACATCTTATTAACGGCATTTACTTACTTCTACAAAATCAGTAGGAGTGTCCGTGCGACTGTCCTCTCTTCTTGTCTCTTCTCTATTTTCTCTTCTATCATCATTAGCCACGTATTCTCCGTACTCATTGGTCGGAAAATCTATATACACTCTTGGGTCAGGTTCCGTATCAGGTATCTTGATGGTTTCTGTGTTAGTTTGTTTGAGTCTTGATGCTCCGTCGATAATGGTGTTGGTCTGCAAACAATTATGTTATTTGTTTTACATGGAACAAAAGGAAACTTCGGTGGCATACCCGGTGTGACACTTTTTTCACAGCACCTATTATAAATTTTGACTTTCAGATCAGGGTAGTCACATCTAACTTTTTGATCAGAAACTTCGATACTTACATCAGGGTTGTCGCGATCAGGGTTGCCTCGTACACCAGGGTTGCCTCTCCGATCAGGGTTGCCTCTCGGTTGCACGGAGACTATCGGTTTGCGGGGCAAGTTGTTCCATCGCGCCGCTGTCTCCGCGTCGATAGAGGGCGCGTCGGTAACGATAGGGCTGGTGTAGACTTTAGGGGTAGCCCTTCATCTAACTCTTTCATCAGAAACTTCGATACTTACATCAGGGTTGTCGCGATCAGGGTTGCCTCGTACACCAGGGTTGCCTCTCCGATCAGGGTTGCCTCTCGGTTGCACGGGCACTATAGGTTTGCGGGGCAAGTTGTTCCATCGCGCTGCTGTCTCTGCGTCGATAGAGGGCGCGTCGATCCCGATGGGGTTGGAGTAGGGGTAGCCCTTCATCTAACTTTTTCATCAGAAACTTCGATACTTACATCAGGGTTGCCTCGTACACCAGGGTTGCCTCTCCGATCAGGGTTGCCTCTCGGTTGTACGGGCACTATCGGTTTGCGGGGCAAGTTGTTCCATCGCGCCGCTGTCTCTGCGTCGATAGAGGGCGCGTCGATCACTATGGGGTTGGTGTAGGGGTAGCCCTGGTACCGACCGTGGCTGGTTGATGGCGCTGTCATCACCCTAGAACGGAACATGCGTCGGAGAAGTTGTTGGAAGAATTGTGTGTGGTGTTTCATGTGGGCAGTGTTCCTGCATATTGTACCAACACAGAATCTTTTAAAGTAACGGATTATAGCAAATCAAATTAATCTGTCCTACTAATTATGGATTTCCGCAAGATAATACCTTCCATTGAATAACCATAAGTCTTTAATTTGCATTAAATATGTGCACGACGAATGGGCGAATAACTAAATATCACGCAAGGGTAGTTTGAAGAGAGTAGAAAACTGCTTTTTTTTTGTTAAAATTTTGTGTTGTTACTTTTCCTCGTTTTGTTTCATATGACGTTTTCCATTGGGAGAAAGAGAGGGGAAAACTTAAGTAGGTAGTTCAAAACTAATATCTCAATATGACAAGCGCAGTGCGCGTTAATGAGAATGACATATATCCGATCGCAAAATAGATCACGTATAGCCTTATGGCATTTTGTGATACGATAGAAATGTATGAAAATAATCGCAAGTTGGTCACCAGAGCTTATACATTTTTTTGACGTGATAACGTTTAATAAATTGATGAACACCAGCAGCACTCGTGAAAAATAGTAACGTTCCGCGTACCGTTCCGCGTAACGTTACCAAGTCCACCAAGCGATAGAGAGGCACGATAAAAATTACATAAAATAATGATTGACTATGATTATGATTATGATTACGATTATGATTAAGATTATGATTATTGTTACTATTACGATTATGATTATGATTACGATTACGATTATGATTATGACGTTATAACGAAAATCTATCGTCCGTAAACCGACTTTACAGACAACCAATTTTTTTTGTTTATTTCGATAGAAAACGATGCAATAGGAATCTTAAATACTTGATGAGAAAATGGCTAGAGCTGCTGGTCTGGTCTAGTGGGAGGCTTCGGCCGTGGCTAGTAACCACCCTATCAGCAAAGACTCACCGCCTAGCGATTTAGCGTTTCGGCGCGATGCTGTGTAGAAACCTGTAGGGGCTATAATTTCCCATCCACGTTAGTACGATAACATCTTCAGCTGCATCGTCACTTACCATCAGGTGAGATCGCAGTCAAGTACTAACTTGTAGAGTATAAAACAAAGACGTTAGAACACCTTTATACTATTTCATTTCGTTTATTTTCTCTTTGACACATAAAATCACATGAAACAGATATAGCAATAGCGAGGGACCAGAGAGATAAAGGTAACGTGGTCTCTTTCTGGTCCCTCGCTATTACTATATCTGTTTCAACTTTCAAGTGTCAAAGAGAATATAAATGAATAGAAATAGTATAGGCAATGTAGATGAAAGTGATGAGACAAAACTTAAAATAAACAAAAATACCCACCGGAAGTAATCTAACCTTCACAGCTATCAAAAAACAATCACAAAACAACCTAGTTCCGTCTGAAAATCACTTCACAACACTATTTCAACACTTCAGTAATTTTCGACGACAATAAAAAGTACTCCTTTTGAAATATTATCTTAAATATTACTTTTTAAAAATTATTTTTTCGTAACCGATTTTCGATTGTCCTTCTCATGACTGTAACTTTAGTCTATATCTGTAAGTTATAGACAATTTTATTTAAAAAAAAAAATTGTTATTTCAATAGAAACGTACGTTTCAAGTAAAATATGCGATGTTCTAATGATATTCAGGTGTCGCGTTATCATTGTATCTTATCACATTGATAACACCTAAATAATAATGATATTATACACAAGAAATGTATTTAAATCCAATAACCGATACTAATAATTTATTCTATATATTTTTTTTCATAATTATCTTTTTTCTATCTTCTCTAATTTCTTATAGTACCTACTAGCTGATGCCCGCGACTTCGTCCACGTGGGATAAAAACTATTCTATCTTTTAAGTTGGACCAAATGGCAGATATTCACGAAGTTTGAACTAAATCGGTTCAGTAGTTTAGGAGTCCATCGCGGACAAACATCGTGACACGAGATTTATATATATTAAGATTAAGATTAAGAAGATAGGTATCTAAGATTCTCAAGTCTCGTTTTGTTACCAAACTCCTCCGAAACGGCTGGAACGATCTTTATGAAATGTCTAGTGGCAAAACAACGTTCACCGTGTCAGCTAGTCTATATAAAATTGTTTGTTACTAAATTCCTGCGAAACGGCTCGACCGATTGTTATGAAATTTTTTGTGTGTTCGGCAGGTCTGAGAGTAGGTCTTAAGCTATTTTTTATATCCCCAATGACAAAACAACGTTTGTAGTGTCAGCTAATCTAATTAAAATTCTCGTGTCAGTGTTTCTAACCAAACTCCGAAACGGCTTGACTGATTGTGATTGAGTTTGCCCTTTGGCTGACGTCGCTTCGGCTGTGGGCCCCCGGGGCCGCGCCAAGGAGAGCTGGAATTCGGGGCGCGAACAGTTATGAAATTTTCTGTGTATGTTTGGTAGGTCTCAGGATAGGGCGTAAGGTATTTGCATAAGCATTCATTGATTGGAGCCAAGTACCTTACCTACTTACTAACTTTTATCTGTGTATGTTTGGTAGGTCTGAACTCTGAGGATAGGACGTAAGCTATTTGCATAAGTATTCATTGATTGGAGTCAAAGTACCTTGCCTACTTACTAACTTTTATTATGTAAAATGTGACCAGAAATTCTGTAATAAAAATAACGCAAAACACCTTGACATGGCTCATACACATCCCTGAACTGGGCCACATACGGCCCTGACACGGGCCACATACGGCCCTGACACGGCCCGCACGCGTCCCTGACACGTGCACGGTTGCGTGCGTTCCGGAACCCAGTTCTAGAACAATCCGATTTCCACGCGGCTGTACATAATTAAAAAACATTGTCGTACTGATTTGATAAATTTTCTATTATAAATAAGTACCCAAAAAAACCACTGTGTTTATTTCTATTGTCCCTGAAATAATACCGCTAGAACAAGGTGTCGTAAGCGTACAGTTGGGTAATGTTCGTAACTCATGCTGTGGCTATGAACCGATGTCGACTTGACTAGTATAGTATGTCTTGATATCATTTGTTTTTGACGTGATAACGTTTAATAAATTGATGAACACCAGCAGCACTCATGAAAAATAGTCACGTTCCGCGTACCGTTCCGCGTAACGTTCCACCTGAGCCTGTGCGTTCAAGCGAGAGCGCGCAACAAGCGATAGAGAGGCACGATAAAAATTACATAAAATAATGATTATGATTATGACTGTGATTATGATTATATATAAAAAAAAATCATAATCATACAAACATAAAATAATGATTATGATGTTATCACGTTAATCTATCGTCCGTAAACCGACTTTACAGACAACCAATTTTTTTCTCCAAATTTATTCAGTGTCTTCGATCAATAATTTAATAATAATCGACACAATAACAGTTGCATTCTTATTACTGCCTCGTTGGTCTAGTGGTAAACAAGTGTGACTGCAGACTTCTCGAAGCGTTTTAGTGATTTTTTAGCGAGTTTGTCTTCCTCGAAGTGCCCGAAGGGACTTCAATCTGCAAATCATTAAAAATCGCAATTGAAAATTGTGGCTTGAGCCATTTGACATATTTCGATACGATGGATGGAATGGAATTGTAGAGATGCAGTAACGATTATTAAAATTGAGTGACATCCAGGGGTCTGATTGCGTAAGGAAACCTTTTTATCGTTATCGTAATCGTTTGCGAATCCTGCCCCTAATTGGTTGACGTAAATCAGGGAACCAATCAACGGGTAGAATTTGTAAACAATTACGATAATGATGAATACGTTTTTCTTACACAACCTAGGGGCTGAGTGCAGCTGTTGCTGTCTCTAGTCTTTACCAACTGTCGATTTGCTGTACCGTGTCCCAGACGCTTGCGACATAGACATTTCGACACCCTATTCAAAGACACCCCTTCTACCAATGATCAATATAAAAATGGATACTAACTTACAAGACACTAAGTTCAAACCTGCCATCCGAAGTGATACCTGTATTCATACCAGCTCCCGTGGTTTACCTACGATGAGAGGGGTAGTGTTGTTCGGTGTTATCTTCGCGGTGGCCGCCATCGCGGCGGCCATCCCCCACCACCACGAGCACGGTGGCGGCCATCACCACCACGCGGGCCACCACCACGACCACGGCCATCATGACCACGAGGGCCACAAGGGACACCACCATCATCACAAGGGCGATGAGGGTCACCACGGCAGACACCACCATGAGGGACACCACCATGACCACCATGGTGACCACAAGAAGCACTGGGATGAGCACGACCACCATGGAGACCATCATGAGCATGGCCATCACCATAAAGGTAACCTTATCATCACCTATACATTTCCCTTGATGGCCACAAGAATAAAATTGAAGGGTTTGGTCGTTGTTTACCGGCTATATGCTTATATTAAGCTCCATAAGCTATAGCTTGATAATAAACTCGCGTTTAAGATCAGTATAAAATGCAGGTTTCATTACTATCTAGATTAAATCTTTAAAGTGTCCAGTTTAAGAAATTAGTCCGAGCAATTGGCGCGAGTAACTCACAAAATAAAACTCTTTCAACCTAGTGCTATCCCTTAGTCTCTTGAAAATGGGTAAGATATGTAGACGTGCTAAAAGCGACTAAAACAGAATCACCACCAATGCATAATTAACTTGCAAACTGAAAAAAAAACACTGAAATAAACCGAGGATGTGGCCATCCGAAAGTTTAACGTAAACCTTTTTCATACAAACAATCCTGTTTGTTGTTGATTTGAGAAGCAAGTGTAGGGCCATCTGCCAAAATTCTATATGTGGTTGAGCGAACTACAATATGATGTCCTTATTGCTGGCGTCAAAGCACATTCTTGAGGCCAGTGAACTGGCGACATTTTTTCCTTAAAATCTAGCGAAGCAGGCCTTTCCATTAAACCTTAATCTATTTAAATGTATTTTTTAATACATTTGCTCAAAAAGTTGACATATCCATGTATGTTTAGCGTGCGCAAAGTTATTCTTTTCCGCACTAGTGCTTTTGTGTTTTCCTCATATGCGGCACCGGAGCGGGCGCACCAGGAGCGCATGAACACGTACACGGCATGCAAACACGGAACAGGCAAACACGTAAAAGCACTTTTTTTTTTCGCAAATGTATTATAAAACGTCGTTCAATGCACGTGCGGAATTGTCATTTCCACTCGTATCTATTGTTGACATGCGCCTACGGCTTTTGTCAACAAACCGAGGCTCGTAAAGAAATGACAAACTTTCCGCACTTATATCGAAATGTACTATTTCCGCAGGCGGCGACCACGCCCACCACGAGCACTACGACCGCGGGCACCACCTAGACGGCTTCCACAAGAAGTACCACAAGGACCACTTCCACAAGGACACGGACTTCTACGACAAACACCACGCGGAGGGACGACACCACAAGTACGACAAGCACCACGGCCATCACCACAACGACGAGGGCCACCACAAGGACGGCCACCGCCACCACTCCGGCCACCACGAGGGCCACCACGGCCACCACGGCCACCACGACAAGGGCCACCACGATGACGGCCATCATGAACATCACGGCCACCACGGCCACGACGACCACGACCACCACCACCACGACCACGGCAAGAAGCACCACCACGACCACCACAAGGGCTGGGGCCATCACAGCAAGCATTGAAACTGTTGATTGATTTTGTTGAGTTTGACTATTTATTGATGTTATTGATGTTTTGTACTTTTACACTGTGATTATACTTAGCTAAGATGTTGAGTTTGTCGTTTTATTTATTATCCTTTTATAGAATAAAAATACGAGTAGTTTATTGGATATTCTTACAAGAAGTACCACAAAGACACCGACTTCTACGACAAGCACCACGCGGTTATTGATGTTATGTTTTGTACTTTTACACTGTGATTATACTTAGCTAAGATGTTGAGTTTGTCGTTTAATTTATTATCCTGTTATAGAGTAAAAAATACGAGTATTTTATTGGATATTCTTACAAGAAGTACCACAAACACCACTTCCACAAGGACACGGACTTCTACGACAAGCACAAGCACCACGGCCACCACCACAACGACGAGGGCCACCACAAGGACGGCCACCGCCACCACTCCGGCCACCACGAGGGCCACCACGGCCACCACGGCCACCACGACAAGGGCCACCACGATGAGGGCCACCACGAGCACCACGGCCACCACGGCCACGACGACCACGACCACCACCACCACGACCACGGCAAGAAGCACCACCACGACCACCACAAGGGCTGGGGCCATCACAGCAAGCATTGAAACTGTTGATTGATTTTGTTGAGTTTGACTATTTATTGATGTTATGTTTTGTACTTTTACACTGTGATTATACTTAGCTAAGATGTTGAGTTTGTCGTTTAATTTATATAATCCTTTAATAGAGTAAAAAAGACGAGTAGTTTATTTAATATTCTTACAAGAAGTACCACAAAGACACCGACTTCTACGACAAGCACCACGCGGAGGGCCGTCACCACAAGTACGACAAGCACCACGGCCACCACCACAACGACGAGGGCCACCACAAGGACGGCCACCGCCACCACTTCGGCCACCAAGAGGGCCACCACGGCCACCACGGCCACCACGACAAGGGCCACCACGATGACGGCCATCATGAACATCACGGCCATCACGGCCACGACGACCACGACCACCACCACCACGACCACGGCAAGAAGCACCACCACGACCACCACAAGGGCTGGGGCCATCACAGCAAGCATTGAACCTGTTGATTTTGTTGAGTTTGACTATTTATTGATGTTATTGATGTTTTGTACTTTTACACTGTGATTATACTTAGCTAAGATGTTGAGTTTGTCGTTTTATTTATAAGCCTTTTATAGAGTAAAAAATACGAGTAGTTTATTGGATATTTTTACAAGAAGTACCACAAAGACACCGTCTTCTACGACAAACACCACGCGGAGGGCCGCCACCACAAGTACGACAAGCACCACGGCCACCACCACCACTCCGGCCACCACGAGGGCCACCACGGCCACCACGACAAGGGCCACCACGATGAGGGCCACCACGAGCACCACGGCCACCACGGCCACGACGACCACGACCACCACCACCACGACCACGGCAAGAAGCACCACCACGACCACCACAAGGGCTGGGGCCATCACAGCAAGCATTGAAACTGTTGATTGATTTTGTTGAGTTTGACTATTTATTGATGTTATGTTTTGTACTTTTACACTGTGATTATACTTAGCTAAGATGTTGAGTTTGTCGTTTAATTTATATAATCCTTTAATAGAGTAAAAAAGACGAGTAGTTTATTTAATATTCTTACAAGAAGTACCACAAAGACACCGACTTCTACGACAAGCACCACGCGGAGGGCCGTCACCACAAGTACGACAAGCACCACGGCCACCACCACAACGACCAGGGCCACCACAAGGACGGCCACCGCCACCACTCCGGCCACCACGAGGGCCACCACGGCCACCACGGCCACCACGACAAGGGCCACCACGATGACGGCCATCATGAACATCACGGCCACCACGGCCACGACGACCACGACCACCACCACCACGACCACGGCAAGAAGCACCACCACGACCACCACAAGGGCTGGGGCCATCACAGCAAGCATTGAAACTGTTGATTGATTTTGTTGAGTTTGACTATTTATTGATGTTATTGATGTTTTGTACTTTTACACTGTGATTATACTTAGCTAAGATGTTGAGTTTGCCGTTTTATTTATTATCCCTTTATAGAGTAAAAAATACTGGTAGTTTAATGGGTTAAATGATTTTGACTTTGACTATTTGGCCATACTGAATCGGCCACCACGAGAGAAATCAAGTATCTCCACCGTGTCTACGACCACCACTACGACCACGGCAAAAAACACCACCACGACACCACAAAAGCTTATATAAGATAACCTATAGCCTTCCTCGATAAATGGACTATCCAACACAAAAATAATATTTCAATTCGGATTTGTAGTTCCAGAGATTAGCGTATTCAAACAAACAAACAAACTCTTCAGCTTTATAGTATAAGTATTTTTTAGATACCTATATAAAATTCTCATGTCTCGTGTTGTTACCAAACTCCTCCGAAACGGCTCGACCGATTGCTATGAAATTTTCTGTGTATGCTCGGCAGGTCTGAGAGTAGGTTGTAAGCTAATTTTACGTCTCTAATGGCAAAACAACGTTTGCCGGGTCAGCTAGTATTAGTATAGATATGGATTTCGATTCGATTCGCTCAAATGGAACGAAATAATATATCATAATATGCTGAAGGAATCTGACGACCTCCCTGGCGCAGTGGCGCCGCGCTCGGAATTCGAGTGGGAGGTCGCGGGTTCGATTCCCGCCACGGGCCACTTTAGAATTTTATAATTTCTAAATTGGCTCAGTTCTGGTCTGGTGGGCGGCTTCGGCCGTGGCTAGTAACCACCCTACCAGCAAACACGCACCGCCAAGCGATTTAGCCTTCCGGTGCGATGCTTGTAGAAACCGTTGGGGTTTTACTTACCCTTCCAAGTTAGTACGATAACATCTTAGGCTGCATCATCACTTACCATCAGGTGAGATCGCAGTCAAGTACTAACTTGTATAGAGTAAAAAAAAATCGATTCGCCCAAACGGCGTAATATATCATATGGCTATGACTGAAGGTAGAATCTCGGAGGAAATTCCCGTGAAGTATTGCAGGTCGAGCCAGTTTGCATCCAAAAGAATCAAGTAAAACCTTCAATGTCGGTCACACCGAACCGAGGGTGCTATTCCGTATCTATGACAGTTACAGTGTTGTTGTCTATGGTTCGTCATTATGTATATGGCTGCTTTATTAAGTGATACGAAAATAGTATTTCGTCGCAAACCTTCAATGGATTAAAAATAGAGTTATTTAACTGAGATACAGAATAAAAGTCCGAAAACTCGGCCACCAGCCGATAGTAACGTAATAGAAAGAATAAGAGAAAAAACTCATTGCCACTGTGGTGAAAAAATGTTCAATTTGGTTCAATTATAATAAAGTTCAAGGTCTCTAACACCATGGTGGGTATTCCATTGATTTGTTATAAGCGGTTTTTCACAATACGGCCGACTGAATCTATTCTAATGTATAAAATTCTCTTGTCAATTTTTTTTACCAAAATCCTCCGAAACGGCTCGACCGATTGCTATGATTTTTTTCTGTGTATGTTCGGTAGGTCTTTTTACATCCCTAATGGCAAAACGACGTTTGCCGGGTTAGCTAGTAGGTACTTCTATACTAATATTATAAAGCTGAAGAGTTTGTTTGAAGGCGGTAATCATAGGAACTACTGGTCCGAATTGAAAAATTCCTTGTATGTTGAAAAGCCCATTTATCGAGGAAGACTTGAGGCTATATAACATAACGCTATGACCAATAGGAGCGGAGCATCAATGAAAAATGTTGCATAAACGGAAAAATTGATTCCTTGTTGAGAACTTCTTTGCGTGCGCTGCGTAAACGGTTAAAATTACACAAAAATTATGTATGGCGGAATTGTTCTCATTTGAAAGTTCTGAACCAAAGTCCGCGACTCCACGTCATGTTTTTTTTTTTTAATACTATATAGGCTAGCGCTTGACTGTGATCACACCTGATGGAAAGTGATGATACAGTCTAAGGTGGAACGCGCTTGCCTAGAAGATGCCTATTCACTCTTGATTTGAAGGCACCCGGGTTGTACGTGGCAGGAAAGACGCTGCCTGGGAGGGTATTCCAGGCCTTTGCAGTGCTTATCAGGAAAGAGGAATCAAACCGCTTCGACACACACATGTCTACATGTCCATCTTTTAAGGCCGATTCATTGTTCGTTCGTTTCAGCCGACGGACGCCCACTTCTGGACCAGGGATCGGAAACCGGTTAATTTTTCAAACCGGTTAAGTTCATTGACCCCTAACCAGAATTGATTACGGTTTAGGTTTCGGTTACCGGTATTTTAACCGGTTAATCTAGCAAACCGGCTTTTTACCAAATTTCAGTTTTGTTGAGTGGAATTAACCGGTTAATTTGAGTAAGAAACGAGCGCCATCTCTTGACGACCATGATGTCTACTTTTTCTACGGCTTGCGACTACACACTCAGGCAGTTTCACAGTTTATAATGCTTTTAATTATTATATAATGGTGTGTAGCATAAGTAAGTAGGTAGGTGCCTAGTTTTATATAGGTAAGTAGAAACAGTTAAACTTACTTATGAAGTGTTTACAACCTTCCATCAAACACTTCGATTTTTTGTGCTTTCATCGTAATCGAACATGGAATATCTGGGGACACGGTAGTGTCCCCGCCAAGACGAGCCAAGTGAAGCGCGAGGGCACTACCTATCTTTTCTCGAAGTGTTTCGTCGTATTTTTTAAACCCTTATAACTTAGGCCAGAATTATTCCAGATAATCAAAATTCTCGGGAAATGATGTTGCCAGATTTTATTGACATCTAAAAAACCCAGATTTCGTCACTGACTAGCTGACTCACTGATGATCATCAAAATTCCTAGGTACTTCCTGAAGTCCTAGAAAGCTGAAATTTGGTATGTAAGTTAGTGTTAGTACACAACCAACAAAAAAATTCCAAAAGTTGGAAATTTAACCCCCCAACCCCTTAAAATAGGGGATGGAAGTTTGTATGAAACTACCGCAGATATTGATGCTAGAGGTCTCAAAATTGATTTAGGGACTCTTTGTAAAGATAAACAATTAAATACGTGTTTCAGGATTTTCATCCCACATCCATCAAATTAGGGGGTTGGAATTTCGTATGGGGTTTCCCATAGGTATATAGGTACAAACTTATAATTTCATGTTAGATATCTGCCAGTAAATATCTAGTAAAACGCGTACCTAATTTTTTTTGTAATTAGAAGCACGATTCCAGTACCCAAGCGGCCAAGCGCCCAAGTACCCAGTGCCCCGTGCCCAGTAATATCCCACGTTTCAAGCCCAAGTTCTATGCATATCATGTTTAACGACCGAGTTTCACTGCATGTCGAGTGACTAAGATCCCGTGCTCAGTGAAAAGAACCCACATTGAGCCGAGTGCCCAGTGCACAGCGTGAGCTGTCGAACGTGCCAAGCGTCGAATCTGATTTTGAAGAGCTTTATAGCGTTCAAGTACTTGCTCAGTGCCCAAACGCACGCATCAAGCCCAAGTTACATACATGCCCCGTCCAACGAGCCCAGCTCTCAATGCCCACTGCCCAGATGAGTGTCCAAGGCCCAGTGCCCAGTACCCAGAGTATGGATTTTAACAGCGCCCCAACGTCAATGTGCCCAGTACCATAGTGCACGCAGCAAGCCCAAATTCCCGTACCGAGTTCCGTGTGTTCATTGCCCAGAGTCCAGTGCCCTGTGACCAAAATGAGTTGTCAAGCGTGTCAAGCGTCAAATTTGAACTTCGACAGTGCCCCAACGCCAAAAGCGAAATATAAATCAACGAATAAACTTATATATATTAGGGGGTTAGAAGTTCGTATGAGGTTTCCCATAGGTATATAGGTACAAACTTAATTTCATTTTAGAGAGATCTGCTAGTCAACGCCCATGTGACGGTAGCAAAACGCCCAAGACATTATTGTAACTAAAGTGTAGAGTTTGTGAAGTTAGAGCTTGTATTTAAGGGTGTATAGAGTTAGAAGTCTTGCCCTACATGAGATCTGGTAACTTTTTGACAGTGTGAGCCAAATGCTCGTCTGGCAACATTTTACATGTAAATGTTTTTGTTGGTATATCTTATTCTCTTTCTTTCTTCCCATGATAAAACGCTAATTTTCCACAAATTTTTAACCATCGGCCGCACAGTATCTAGGTTAATGTAAGTTATTCGCTTTCTCATTTATTGCGTGTGTCACCACTTGCATGCAGAGCGTGAACTACGCGATACGAAACAAAACTCACTCCCATACATCACAGAATCGAATGCACAGCGCCGCACGCGGCGCGACGAGATAGGTAGCGAGCGGCGCGGCAACAGCGCAATCTGGCAACAGCGCAGCGTGCGGTGCCTGGGCGGCGTGAGTTTAACCGGTTAATTCAGGTCTTAATATCGGTTTACGTGAGTTTAAAAATTTCGTTCTCTGAATAACAGGTAACCAAAATAATTTCGGTTTTTTTTAAAACCGTTTATTGGATTAACCGGTTAATGGATGAACAGAATTATAACGGTTATATGAACTATATTAACCGCTATTTCAAAACCGGTTCCGATCCCTGTTCTGGACAAAGGCCTCCTGCAATGCTTTCCAGCCCGCACGTTCCTGCGCCACTTGTATCCAGCGCCTTCCTGCGACTCTTTTAATGTCGTCAGTCCAACTGGTCGGAGGTCTGTCACACACTGCGCTTTCCCGTGCGGGGTCGCCATTCCAGCACTTTGGGTCCCCAACGTCCATCAGTCCTACGAGCTATGTGCCCCGCCCATTGCCACTTTAGCTTCGCGATACGTTGAGCTATGTCGGTGACTCTGGTTCGTCTACGGATCTCCTCATTTCTGATTTGATCACGTAGAGATACTCCGAGCATAGCTCTCTCCATCGCCCGCTGAGTAACTTTGAGTCTTCTTATGACGCCCATAGTAAAAGACCAAGTCTCGGATCCGTATGTCATCACTGGCAACACGCAC
The DNA here is from genome assembly GCA_036785405.1 of Coenonympha arcania. Taxonomy (NCBI): domain Eukaryota; kingdom Metazoa; phylum Arthropoda; class Insecta; order Lepidoptera; family Nymphalidae; genus Coenonympha; species Coenonympha arcania. The sequence goes on from CM072081.1 coordinate 3,539,863, forward strand.
TGTTCGATTTATTATTAAAAGGGGATATTTAAAAACCGAAAATCATACGATGCATACGTTGCAGTTTGCGATGCGTTTAGCAGGACGTATTAATTTGTTTTGCTATAATCCGCTACTTGAAAAGAATCTGTATGGTCCAATATGCAGGAACACCGCCCACATGATACATCACAAACAATTCTTCCAACACTTTCTTTTGAGCACGTTTCGTCCAGACATCGTGACATCCTCAGGAGATGTTGACTTTACAATGCGAAATTGAGATTCGCATTATGAAAAGATGGCCCTTTAGGAAATTCTGTTTGACACCCCTTATCCGATAGAGGAAATAAATGAGGGACCTATAAGGGTTTTATGCGATGTTTATTTTTTAAATAATCCCTTAACGGGATAAACGGTCGCTTAAGGCGACTATATCCCAGCACTTTAGGCATTTATCGCTCTCTCAGACCCCGCGCTACGATACCTACCGATCATTGCCGTAAGTCGCGCAGTTCAAATGAACTCCGTGACCCTATATCATAAATATTTGCGTCACAGTTGAACTGTTACAGTTGGACTATTTACATTATAATTCGCTTCACGAAATATATGTTGGAAGTTGCGTTTTTACCTATATTTTGATTTTTTTATGGTAATCGATATCTCAACACAGGTATATTTTATATAAATCAGTTATTTCTGTATGTTTGTCTCGCTAAAACTCAAGAACGGCTGGACCGATTTAGCTGATTTTGTTTTTTAAATACTAGTCGTAGTCTAGGAAAGATTTAAACGGTCAGTACCTATATAGCTGCTTGTGCTGATTCACTGACTCACTCACTGATTGATCACCTCTCCTGAACAATTTTGTATGAAAAAAATTTTTTTTTCAAGTACTGTTTCGTATTTAAGGGAAAAATTCATTCAGAGGGAATACGGAAAGAGCTGATGATTGAGAATTTCAAAGACGGGTAAAGAGCACAGCCAAGAGTATTGCAGATAGGTGGGGGGTGCTAGACTAAATGTCATTTGACACGTCATTCAGTTGGCAGTGAGCTGAAAAAAAATTAAAAATGGCGCGATTCAAAATGCCCGCCATATAAATTTCGTCGGTATCTCGGAAAGTATAAAAGATGGAAGAACGGTTTCTTGACAAGAAGTGATCAGGACTCGAAGGTCTATTCGATGGATAGAAAAAAATTAAAAATTGCGGAATTTATTTTTCCATAGAAAATGTATAGGGAATATTGAAGAGACTATTGAAAAGTTGTGCAACATGTAGTACTTTGATGCGGTTTTTTGGAGGATTCTCAGCGAAAACATATGAAATGAGATGATGATTCAGGGTTCTGAAGACTGTCGAGGTGATCAATCAGTCAGTCAGTGAATCAGCACAAGCAGCTATATATATATACTAGTTGGATGCGTGGTGGCGCGGGCTACATGTGGCCCGCGTGCTGTCTTCCCGCCCATAAAAAATCTCTTCAAAATTCCCCACACATTTTCTATGAAAAAAAATATTCCGCCATTTTGAATTTTTTTCCTATCCATCCAATACACCTTCGGGTCCTGATCACTTCTTTCCAAGAAACCGTTCTTCCATCTTTTATACTTTCCGAGATATCGACAAAATTCGAACGGCGGCCATTTTGAATCCGCCATTTTGAAATTTTTTCCAGCTCACTGCCAATTGGATGACGTTTCGAATGACATTTGGTCGAGCACCCCCCACCTATCTTTGATACCCTGGCTGTGCTCTTCACCTGTCTTTGAAATCCTCATCTCATCATCTCTCTCCGTATTTTTTCTCCGAATGAATTTTTCCCTTATATACGAAATGGATATTAAAAATTTTTTTTTTCATACAAAATTGTTCAGGAGAGGTGATCAATGAGTGAGTCAGTCAGTGAATCAGCCCGAGTAACTATATATTATACTAGTAGGGCGCGTGGAGGCGCGGGCCACATGTGGCCCGCGTGCTCTCTTCCCCCTATTTGCCTTTCAACCTTTAGTCTCTTCAACATTCGTCATACATTTTCTATGAAAAAAATAAAGTCCGCCATTTTGAATTTTTTTTTCTATCCATCGTATAGACCTTTGGATCATAATAAACTCTTGTCAAGAAACCGTTCTTCCATTTTTTATACTTTCCGAAATATCGACGAAATTCAAATGGCGGCCATTTTTAATCCGCCATTTTGATTTTTTTTGACGACGTTTGATGACGTTTCGAATGACATTTGGTCGAGCACCCCCCACCTATCTTCGATACCTTGGCCGTGCTCTTCACCCGTCTCCGAAATCCTCAATCATCAGCTCTCTCCATATTTTTGTTTTTAATGAATTTTTCCATTGTTTATGACAGTATACGTCAAAAAATTTTTTTTCATACAAAATTTTTCAGGAGAGGTGATCAATGAGTCAGTGAATCAGCACGACCAGCTATATATATATTAATAGTTATAGTAATTGACTAGTAGGGCGCATAGGGGCGCGGGCCACATGTGGCCCGCGTGCTGTCTTCCCCCGCTATTTGCCTTACAACGTAAGTCTCAACATTCCCCATACATTTTTTATGAAAAAAATAAATTCCGCCATTTTGAATTTTTTTCTGTCCTTTGAATAGACCTTTGGGTCCTGATCACTTCTTGTCAAGAAATCGTTCTTACATCTTTTATACTCTTCGAGATATTGGCGAGATTCGTTTGGCGGCTATTTTGAATCCGCAATTTTGAAATTTTTTCAGCTCACTGCCAATTGGATGACGTTTCAAATGACATTTGGCTTGTACATGACAGTATACGTCAAAAAATTCTGTTTCATACAAAATTGCTCAGGAGAGGTGATCAATGAGTCAGTGAATATATAAATGTACTAGTAGGCCGCGGGTTGTCTTCCAGCCTATAAAAGAATCATCGCTGACCTCTTAAATATTCCCATACTTATCTATGGAAAAAACTAATTCCGCCATTTTGAAATTTTTTTCTACCATCAAATAGACCTCCGGGTCTTGGTCACCTCTTGTCAAGAAACCGTTCTTCCATCTTTTATACTTTCCGAGATACCGACGAAATTCGTTTGGCGGCCATTTTGAATCCGCCATTTTGAAATTTTGAAAGGTCTCGGGTTCCGCGGGTTTGTGCTCCTTAATATATTTGTATTTTTCTAAAAACTTATTAGTAGGTAGGTAAGGTATTTCTATTTAGTAGGAACCAATCTAGGGGTTGGAAGTTCAAGAAATATCTCCCACGCAGTTTTTAAATTTCTATTGACCGCCATGTCCAAAATAAAGTCGAGAGGATATTATAATATCATGTATTCATGAGAAACTCAGTTTAGCCAAACAAAAAAATCTCGTCTCCCTTACTGACTGTATATAGGTATAAACTGTGGTTACGCGTGATGGTATTTGCACGTGGTGGAATTTACTCTACCTACCTAATTTTCTTAGTTCGTGTCAGATTTTCTTTGGAGCTTTTGAGGGCTAGGTATTTTGAAAAACTCAAGAAACACTTACCATATGTTAATTTTATTACTAAATGTAGTAAGAGAATTTATTTACAAATAATTAAAAAATAAATAATTTTAGCGCGAAAGGAGCGTGAGTCGTGAAAACTTGCGCAGGTCCTTCTCGTATAGAGGCTCGTGAGCCACTGAAGTACATCGCTTATTAGATGCGTTAGATCATTTTATGACTTCTGTTAGGCGAAATTTTGCAGCAAATTTTTTATTTAAAATCTGTCTTTCCAATAAATAGGTAATACAATGAGCTTACTTTACGTATAATTTTTATGAAATTTGGTCTGAAGCTTTGGAAATGCCATTAGAAAAATGAACAAAAACGACCTGTTTTCAAAAAAATTTATGATCGAGGCAAGTTTAACTTATCGTGTTTTCATGAGTACATTAAAGAGATAAGGCATGTATCTTTAATATTTATTTTTAACAGTGAAAAAAAACTATTTTTTCATGATTTTGAATTGGTTTGAAAAGTGGCGTAGTCGCTAAAAACCGGGATAATGGGCCGTTAAGCGTTTCTTAGTGACTCCATATGGTGTGGTGTGAATAATGACTATTCGCGTAACGTTTTTACTCACTGAGTGAAGTGAATCATTACAATGAAAAATTAACTTTACTTCAATTGACTCAATTCTAAAAACGCTCAGATTTTTTGGTTCAAGCCAGTTGGCTTAGTAATTAGGTAAAACTTCGTTTTTCTGTGATATTTTCCCGCAACGCTGCCTCTCGCTCCCACCAACTTGTAAGAGTGAGTAAGTCAAAAGAGATTTGTCCAAAACTTTGACATTTCTTTTTTGTTTGAGTCTAATTGATGCGATTTAACATTGATGAAAAATCTTATAAAGATATTTGGATATGGATGATTGATTCTGAATTCTGATGCATCTTTGTACTGTAATTGGCTCTGGCTTAGTAATTGGAATGTTGTCAATATTCACTTAGAATAGATTGTTTTTATTTTGAAAAGATTGCTTATTCGTATTTATTCATTTTCGTAGTGTCTTACACTACACCTTGGGAGTGATAGTGAACTGTTGTTACAAGCCTATTTGGTATTAATACTTATTGTTGTTAAATGGTGAGAACATAAAAGGACACTCGGCTGAGTTTGCTGTCGGCTTCTTCTCAGCGGTTAAGGGCGCGTTTACGAGCCCTCGTAAACTTAGAAATTATATCACCATTACTGAGACAGTGTAAGATGAAATGACTTGTCCATAAGAGCATCTGTATCCTAGGCCTATATGAAATAAAGCATTTTCTATTCTATTATATTCAGTCAAAGAAGAATCATTTTCATTGAAAGCACAGAATATATATATAGCCTTATATTGTAACCTAATAGACACAAAATCAAAGAAAATATTATTAGAAAAATGTGTTTTTATTCAAATATTGCTTAAATACTAGAACCCAGTCATTATTCAATTAAAAATTAGTATAACAACGGCAATAACAAAAGTATTGAGCATTTAAACAACAAATAACAACGAGTTACAGATTAACGAACAACAACAACAAATGTAACAAAAGTAACATAACAACAAATGTAACAATTTAGTGTTGGTATGATCTACTATTCGATGAGATTTAAAATTAGGTCATATTAACTTCAACGACTATTAAAGACTATTAAAAAAACAATCTATTAATAGTACAGTCTAGACATAAGCTCAAATAGTAGTGTAAAGTAAATTGAGATTGGCGAATTACTAACAGTCTTTATATTCAGTAACAATGAAATTAGAAATGTAACAAAAATTAACAATGACTTTAGAGTTTGTTAGTTTATTTTTGGCTAAGTGATTTTTAATAACAAGTGCTAAAAATTTCATAAGTATAAAAGTAAAAAACTTTGTGTTACGTAAAAAAATGGTAACCATAACAACACTAAATGTTTAGTGTCCTTTATGATGGTGTCCCCAACCCTTGTGGTGCTCGTGATGGCCCTTGTGACCCTTGTCATGGTGGCCATGGTGGTGATCCTCGTGACCATGATGGCCGTGATGTTCATGATGGCCGTCATCGTGGTGTCCCTTATCGTGGTGTCCGTGGTGGCCATGATGACCTTCGTGGTGGCCGTGGTGTCCGTGGTGGCCCTTCTTGTGGCCGTGGTGGTCGTCGTGGTGGTGGCCATGGTGGTGGTGGTGCTTGTGGTGCTTGCCGTGGTGGTGGTGGCCATCATGGAAGTCGGTGTCCTTGTGGAAGTGGTCCTTGTGGTGCTTCTTGTGGAAGCCGTCTAGATGGTGACCCTTATCGTGGTGCTCGTGGTGACTGTGGTCACCGCCTGCCAAGAAATAATATACGTTAGTTAACTAACAAGAAAACCGGCTTCAACTCTCATCAAACTACTGTTGAATTTAAAAATTTAAGACTTACATGGTTTTCTCATGGATACCATTATCAGAACTGGACTAAATTGAAATGGGATCACACTAGAAGCGTCAGCTTTCTAATAAAAAAAGAGTCATCGAAATCGATTCACCCAGTCAAAAGTTATGTGGTAACAAACATAAAAAACATACAGTCGAACTGAGAACCTCCTCCATTTTTGAAATCGGTTGAAAAGAAAAGATCTGTCTTCATTATCTGTGGCCGATATCGAAAGACATCGGCAGACAGAGAAAATTGCAGGAAAGGAAAATTGCTCATGAGGGCGTGCTTAATAATTCCAACTTGTGATATTATTCTTCTCGTAGACTTAACGGCGTAGAAGCCGTATTCAAGCGATTTTGAATGAAGTTTTATTTAAATGCAATAAAGATAATTACTTTCAAATTTACACGTCATGTATTTTGGGTCTTTAATCTTAAATCTTTCAAAAGTTGGCCAAAAATCTCAGTTTTTCTAGTTTTTATCGGAAACTGTAGGTACATTGGATTTAATTGTAATTTTCGTATTAAAGCGTCCGTAATAAAAATGCTTAGAAATAGATTTTTGATAACTGGCTTAATTTTGAATAATTAGGTAAAAGGTCGTTTTTCTGTTATATTCTTCCGCGACGCTGCATGTCGCACCTACCAACGTATCCGTGAGAGTGAGAAAGACAAAAATAAACTCAATAAATCCCCTTAATAAACACATTGTAGTATGTATTATAAATATTATACCAGAATCAGGTATAATAATGTCAGTATTTTGATTGAGTGTAGAGAAAGATACTATTATATTATTTTATGGTAGAGATTTAAAATTCATAACATAATGACGTGTTTCCATACAAAGCATTGTATATGGACTTGGATCACTTAACATCAGATGAACGTCTCAATACTTTTGACGTGATAACGTCTTATAAATTGACACCAGCAACACACATGAAAAATAGTAACGTTCCGCGTAACGTTCCACCTGAGCCTGTGCGTGCAAGCGAGAGCGCGCAACAAGCGATAGAGAGGCACGATAACTCCTTTTTTGTATTACATAAAATAATGATTATGACGTTATCACGTAAATCTATCGTCCGTAAACCGACTTTACAGGCAACCAATTTTTTGTCAATTTCTTGTTACCTTTATGATGATGTCCATGCTCATGATGGTCGCCATGGTGGTCGTGCTCATCCCAGTGCTTCTTGTGGTCGCCATGGTGGTCATGGTGGTGTTCGCCGTGATGATGCTTGCCGTGGTGACCCTCATGACCTTCGTGATGATGATGATGACCTTTGTGACCTTTATAAAAAGTAAGAAAATAAATTAACGCATTTAAAACATAACTAATTGCTTAAAAAATTGGCTTAGAAGAATAGTTATCTATAGATTTAGGTACTACGGTGAAGCGACATTGGCCTAAACAGGTTACTTATTAGATGAGATTGATGTCGAAAGAATGATCCGTGTGATGATGGCATTTAGCTGTCACCATCAGATCCTCAACCTGAACCTGAGGTGAACCATTGATGCTTATGAAGAAGATATTTAATACAAACTCCAGCCTTTGGTGAACCATTGATGCTTATGAAGAAGATACTTAATGCAAACTATTATGTCCGTGATGGCTATGGTGATGGTGATGAAACTGTGATCCTTGTGATGATGATAGCACTATAGCTGGCACCGTCAGATCTTCAGCCTCTGATGAACGATTTATAATTACGGAGCATATACTAGTTCATACCCTTACGCCCGTGATGTTTTTTGTCGTTATGGTGATGAAGGAGAATATGATATTGTGATGATAGCACTATAGCTGGTATTGTTAAATCCTCAGCCTCTGATGAACCATTGATGTAAAGAAGATACTTAATGCAAACTCTTATGTCCGTGATGGCCGTGGTGATGATGATGAAACTGTGATCCTTGTGATGATAGCACTATAGCTGGCACCGTCAGATCTTCAGCCTCTGATGAACGATTTATAATTACGGAGCATATACTAGTACATACCCTTATGCCCGTGATGTTTTTTGTCGTGATGGTGATGAAGGAGAATATGATATTGTGATGATAAAACTATAGCTGGCATTGTTAAATCCTCAGCCTCTGATGAACCTTTGCTGATTATGAAGAAGATACTTAATACTATGGCTATGATGATGGTGATGAAACTGCGATCCTTATGATGATGATAGCACTATAGCTGGTACTGTTAGATCCTCAGTTTCTGATGAACGGTTTATAATTACGGAGCAAATATACTTGTACATACCCGTGATGTTTTTTGCCGTGATGGTGATAAAGGAGACTGTGATCCTTGTGCTGATGAAACTGTGATCCTTAATGTGATGATATAGGTGGATCTTTTACATCCTCAGCCTCTGATGAACAATTTATGATTATGGAGAAGGTATACTAGGACATACCCTTATGCCCGTGATGGCCGTGATCGTGATGATGGTGATGGCCGTGATCGTGGCCACCGTGGTCGTGATGGCCATGGCCGTGGTGGTGGCTGGCTGCCACCGCCTGGTCCTCAGCCTCCGCCGCACCAACCAGTGCTATGGCGGCTAACACCCCCAAAACTCCTAATACCACTAAGCCCCTCATTGTCGAACTGTGGCCAGAACTGAAGTGCCTTCTCCAAATTGGCACCCCGTTTTATATTAGCCGGTTACTCCATAGTTTAATTTCGCAAATCTCACTTCTTAACTGTAGTAGTAGTTAAAAGTAAAACATTTTTACTTTGGTTTGTGAATTATTGACTAGTTCTTGTACGCGGCATCGCTTTTAATTTTTGGTGACTTATTATACTCGCCTCAACTTGTTGAACTTTTTGACTTATTCACAAGGTTTCTAGGTTAATGTTCTATCTATAATGTTCAAAAAAATTAGTAAATGTGTTTTATATTTTACTGTTAACAAACTCGGCAAACGTTGTTTTGCCGTGTAAAGTATTATATCTCACTTAGGAGTGTGAATAATAGTTAACGTCCTATTCTCAGACTTACCGAATACACACAAAAATTTCCATAAAAATCGGTCTAGCCGTTTCGTAGTAGTTTTGCTACAAAGTGTGACACGAAATTTTTTTAAATTTAGAAACATGATTGGGTACTTTTGTAATTAATTATTATTGTTACAAGTGAACCCTATGACAAGCGCCATAAGGTTTATAATCGCACTGCCGAAATACCACTCGTAAGTTGTAAACAACTTAAGGGGTCAGTGACCTCTATAAACAATGGGTTTCTGGTAATTCCCACGTCTCGAACGATCGACCCTACCAATAAATAATGAGGGTGGAAGCTTCGAGACTCGGTCAGATGCATATAAAAAGCGGGCCGCGCACCGACGAGTCAGTCTGACTGAGGGACGAGAAAGGTGAACAAGCGAAGCAAGCGATCAAGAGCGAAGAGGAAGCGAACTACGAGGAAGACCAGGGATATTGGATACTGGAAGTACCGAATAAAGTCTCATCAAGGATCAGCAGGTGTTTTATTCCAAATTGTCGAACCCAGCACGTAACAATTGGTGTCAGAAGTGGGATTCGAACCCACGCCCACAAAAGTGGGAGCTCCGCCCACTGGCCCCGCCCACCATGCCCCGCCTTCTAAACAAGCCACGCCCAACATCGACTTATCCAGTTTGCTACGGATGATGCAACTGCATTTTGCAGCTCAGGACAGCAAGTTTGCGGCGCTTCAAGAAAATCAGGACAGCAAGTTTGCGGCGATTCAAGAAAATCAGGACGGCAAGTTTGCAGAGGTTCAGCAGACCGTCTTGTCTGCAGTGAACGAAGTTGGCGGCATGGTGGCCAACATACGGAAAGATTTGGATCTAATGGAGGAACGGGTCACTTGTCTGGGAACCGACGTTGAAAACATGAAGTGTGGCTTCACCGAACTGCAGAAGAAGTTTGTACGTTTGGAAGCCACAAGGGGGACATCAGGTGGAGCAGTGAGTGCAGTCCAGGGACCGCATGTGAAGGTACCCCCATACGAAGGCAGCACCTCCTGGTCCGCATACCGGCACCAGTTCCAGACGGTCGCTGCTGCCAACGGATGGACTGATGAACAGTGCCTGACTGCCCTCACTGTCGCGCTCAGAGGGCAGGCTCTAACCGTTCTGGAGGCCCTGCCTAGTTCGGGTTGTGGATATAAAGAGCTGTTGGATGCACTCGAATCTAGGTACGGGGAACGACATCTGGAGCATGTTTTCCGCGCCCAGCTGCGCGACAGAGTTCAACGAGCTGGAGAAGGGCTCCAGCAATGGGCGTTGGAAATCGAAAAGCTCGTGCGGAAAGCGTATCCATCGGCCGATGACAAAATGACAACTGCAAATACCGTGCAAGCATTTGTTGATGGAATCAGAGACCTGGAGGTAAGAGCTGCCGTGAGGCTTCGCCATCATGCCTCATTAAAGGAAGCGTTGGCGCATGCCTTGGAAGTCGAGGCAGTGCGACACGACATTCGGCAGGCACCTGTTCACAAGCTACGTGAAGTATCGGAGGAGGTGAAAGAGTTCAAGACCTCATTCAAGAACCTTGGTGTTGTGTGCTATAAATGCGGCGAACGAGGGCATCTGCAGCTGAATTGCCCACAAAAAGAGTCACAGATGTCTAGGTTAAAGAAAGTGGAGGAATATTTGGAGGAGCTGAAGAAGAAGAGTGGGGATACAGGTTCCCCTAAAAATCAGGGAAACGAGTAACAGCCAGAACTAAGGGGCGAGTACTGGCTGGCACGGAGGAAGCCCCAGCACCTGTTATCTCGCAAGCAAAGACGGATAAATCGGGCATTTGGAATGATTCTACAGTCAATGAACTCCTTAAAGACTGCAAAAGTAACCTGACTTATTCGCAAAGCATCAAGGCTAAGAAGTTTCTTTTACGCTACGCGGACATCTTTTCTAGTCAGGAAGGAAACCCGGGAAGAACGTCGTTAGTGCAGCATAGAATTGATACCGGCAACGAGAGACCCATCCGTCAGCGGGCAAGACGGATACCGATAGCGAAAGAGAAAGAAGTCAAGGATATGCTTCAAGAGATGGAAAAGAACAAAATCATTGAACCATCCTCAAGTCCATGGTGTTCGCCTGTTGTGCTAGTGAAAAAGAAAGATGGAAGCACACGGTTCTGTGTGGACTATAGGCGACTCAATGACATCACAAAGAAGGACAGTTACCCTCTACCCAGAATAGATGACACTCTGGACACCTTGAGTGGCATGAAATGGTTTTCCACTCTAGACCTGAAATCTGGTTACTGGCAGGTGGAAATCCATCCAAAAGACAAGGAGAAGACAGCGTTCTCAACAGGAAAGGGATTATGGCAGTTCAATGTCATGCCATTTGGTTTGTGCAACGCGCCTGCCACCTTTGAACGACTCATGGAGTGTGTGCTAGCAGGGTTAGTAGGAGACGCCTGCTTGGTATATCTGGATGACGTCGTTGTCATGGGTCGGGACTTCGAGGACCATTTGCGAAACTTGGAACGCGTCTTCGCAAAAATATATGGAGCAAACTTAAAACTGAACCCGAAGAAGTGTCAGTTATTCAGAAATGAAGTGAATTATCTCGGCCATGTCATCACTAGTGAGGGCATACAAACCGACCCAGCGAAAGTTGAAGCGGTTAAAAAATGGCCCACCCCCAAAGACAAGACAGAGGTAAGGGCATTTTTGGGCTTGTGTTCCTACTACAGGCGTTTTGTTAAAGGGTTTTCGGAGATCGCAAAACCATTACACAAACTAACAGAAGAGAAACGACAGTTTTGTTGGGATGAAGCCTGCGAGAATTCCTTTAAAAATCTGAAGAAATGCTTATGTGAAACACCAATTTTGGGTTACCCACGACCAGAGGGCCAGTTTATCGTCGATTCAGATGCAAGTAATACGGCGATTGGAGGAGTGCTTTCTCAAAAACAGGGCGATAGAGAAGTGGTGATTGGATATTTCAGCAAATCACTATCGAGACCGGAACGGAACTACTGTGTGACAAGAAGAGAGCTTTTGGCCGTGGTAAAAACGTTACAGCACTTCAGCAAATACCTTATAGGTCGACGGTTTTTACTACGCACCGATCATGCAGCACTGAAATGGCTACTGCAATTTAAGAATCCTGAAGGTCAGGTCGCTCGATGGATCGAACAACTCCAGGAATATGACTTCGAGACTCAACATCGCAGTGGGAAGTCTCACGGAAATGCAGATGCACTTTCACGAAGACCATGCCCGGAAGACTGTAGACATTGCATCAAACAGGAGTCCATGGAAGCGACGTTGAAACTTACCACGACGAGTCCCTTAGGACCCTGGGAGGATAATGCAATGAAGATGGCTCAAGAGGATGATGATGATCTGAGGCATATAATCGGGTGGAAGAAAAGGGGGGACGCTAGACCAACATGGAGTGAGGTTGCACCTACGAGTGTTGTCACTAAGGTTTATTGGGCTCAGTGGAACAGTCTTATTCTACAGAATGGAATACTTTACCGGAAATGGGAGAAGACTAACGGCAGGGAGTTCCATCTTCAGATAATTGTTCCGAGGTCCAAAGTACCCGATGTCCTTCGTGAAGTGCACGACGGTGTTTCGGGAGGCCATCTTGGCGTCAAGAAGACACTAACGAAGGTACGAGAGAGGTTCTACTGGCTTCATTGTCGGGAAGATGTGCAGGCTTGGTGCCGTAAATGTACCACTTGCGCTGCTGTGAAGGGACCACAGACAAGGAGTAGGGGTAACCTGCAACTGTACAACGTTGGTGCACCTTGGGAACGTATAGCTGTGGATGTAGCCGGGCCATTTCCTGTGACGGAATCGGGGAACAAATACTTCATGGTTGTTATGGACTACTTCACTAAGTGGCCAGAAGTGTTTGCCATACCTAACCAGGAAGCTACAACCGTTGCAACTAAGCTAGTCGAGGAGGTCATATGTCGTTTTGGTGTACCGCTGGAGATCCACTCCGATCAGGGGAGGAACTTTGAGTCACAAGTGTTTCAGGAAGTATGCAGAACTTTAGGTCTGCATAAAACGCGCACAACTGCATACCACCCGCAGTCGGATGGGATGGTGGAAAGATTTAATCAGACTCTTGAAAGACATTTGGCTAAACTGGTGGACACCCATCAGAGAGACTGGGACAAGTACATCCCACTGTTCCTCCTCGCCTACAGGACAGCAGAGCATGAGAGCATTAAGGCAACTCCGGCGTTTGTCAACTATGGCAGGGAACTCCGGTTGCCAATAGACTTATTGACGGGAGGATCACCGGACGAACCTTGCACCATTCAGGATTACGTTGCCAACCTGAAGGAAAAAATGCGGGAGATACATGCCTCAGTACGGGAAAACGGATTGCAATCGAGCGAGAAAATGAAAACCAGATACGACCGTAAATCGAACACGAGCGGATTCGAGGAAGGAGCCTTAGTATGGCTGCATAATCCGACTCGTCGGAAAGGGAAGTCTCCAAAATTGCAAACCAGATGGGAGGGTCCGTACAAAGTGGTCACCCGTATAAATGATGTCACGTATAGGATTCAACGTCAACCAAGAGGTGCATTTAAGGTGGTACACATCGATCGCCTGGCGAGACATCACGGGAGCAACAGTGATGCTCGGGACGAGCATCGCTAAGAGGAGGGCAGTGTTACAAGTGAACCCTATGACAAGCGCCATAAGGTTTATAATCGCACTGCCGAAATACCACTCGTAAGTTGTAAACAACTTAAGGGGTCAGTGACCTCTATAAACAATGGGTTTCTGGTAATTCCCACGTCTCGAACGATCGACCCTACCAATAAATAATGAGGGTGGAAGCTTCGAGACTCGGTCAGATGCATATAAAAAGCGGGCCGCGCACCGACGAGTCAGTCTGACTGAGGGACGAGAAAGGTGAACAAGCGAAGCAAGCGATCAAGAGCGAAGAGGAAGCGAACTACGAGGAAGACCAGGGATATTGGATACTGGAAGTACCGAATAAAGTCTCATCAAGGATCAGCAGGTGTTTTATTCCAAATTGTCGAACCCAGCACGTAACATTATATTATTTTCCTTACTTGCGTGATGTCAAGACTTATAGTTAGGTACCTTAAATATTAGTAGATCTTAGTCTTAATATATTTTATTCCCTTGGGTAAATAACCGTTAGCGCGTCCATGGAACATATTATAAACTAAATGAGAATGTTACATCAAAAAACTCTACACTCTTATTAGTTAAAATTATTTCAGTAGACACACAGACTGACGGACAGCAGTGTCTTAATAATAGGGTCCCGTTTTATCCGGGACCTCTAACAGAGGTGTCGGTTACAGTAACAGTGTGAGGTGCCAGTAACGGTGTCGCGAGTTCAATATGTTTTTCTATCTCAAAACGCCCAAAGCGTCTAAAAAAGTTTTCACCTCAAAAAATGTACTTTCGTAGAAACATATTATACAGGCAGTTCTATTGAAACCTTAAAATGACGTGGCACCGGAAACTCTAACCGAAGTGTCGGTTACGGTAACAGTGTGAGTGTGGTGTCGAGAGTTCAATAGTTTTTTCCGTCTCAAAAACGCCCAACGCGCCTTAACATACCAATACATATACATATCAATAAATATCTTGCCATCCTCTTAAAGTCAAGGAATTCTACATAATTGCTGCAAAAGGTACTTCCTAGAAAATGCTTTCACAGGATTATAAACATACAGACATTAAAACCTTGTTTTTGTATATATAGATACTATTGATGGCTCGCTCAATAGATTTCTAACAATACAGTTTTCAGGGCCACTTTTTTGCACGCGTCTATCTTGTTTGGCTGTAATGAAAACATTTTGAAACGGTTGGCAATTTCAACCGATAGGAAGTTGTTTTGTTTCACTAGATTGCGGAAGGAAGGTAATGTGTTTTGGAGACTGTATGTATCTTTGATATAAGTACCTGTATTTTGTCAATGATCTCTTTAGTAAAAGGCCAGGTTTGACAACCATATAGAAGCGTTGCCGGGCCATGGAGAGGGCTATGTTAGGAGTTTCCCTGAGGGATAGAATCCGAAATGAGGAGATCCGCAGGAGAACCAAGGTTACTGACATAGCCCAAACCATCAGTAAGGTGAAGTGGCAGTGGGCAGGTCACGCGTGTCGCAGGGGCGATGGCCGGTGGAGCCGAAAAGTCCTGGAGTGGAGACCGCGTACAAGTAAGCTTAGCGTGGGGCGTCCTCCAGCTCGTTGGACCGACGACATTAAGCGGGTGGCGGGAAGCGGCTGGATGAGGAAGGCTGAGGACAGGGTGTGGTGGCGCTCACTTGGGAAGGCCTATGTTCAACAGTGGACGTCCGCAGGCTGAAATGATGATGATGATGATGATATAGAAGCGTTGGTTATATTACTGAGTCCATTACTTTCTTTTAGCGAGCGCAGCTGAGCGTAGTATGTTGGGGTTGAAATTACAAGACAGAGTAAGGAACAAGGAAATATGGGAAAGAACTAAGGTCATAGACGCAGGGGAGATGGCTTGTCGTCTAAAATGGAAATGGGCGGGACATATATCCCGGACAACAGACGGACGATGGAGTGAGCGTGTTCTGCATTGGTTTGCGGCAAAACCACATTATAAAATAAAAAATAAAAAAAAGGATTTAATATAGTTGAATTATTATTTTCTAAATTGTAAAACAAAAATGTAGACACTTAAGTAGTTAATATCTGGGTGACCGAGCTTTGCTCGGTATTTTTTTTTGGTAAATACGACTGTATATACTGTAAATTACTCCTGACATCTATTGGCGGATAGTATTACTACTCCTGACATCTATTGGCGGATAGTATTACTACTATCCGCCAATATCAAGATTCAAGATGTCAGGAGTAATTTTTTTTTTGTAAATACGACATTTTCTAAAAATGAATCTTAGCTAGATCGATTTATCGTCCCCAAAACCCCCTGTATACTAAATTTCATGAAAATCGTTCGAGCCGTTTCCGAGATTCAGATTATATAGAAATATATATACATATATATATATATATATATATATATATATATATATATATATATATATATATATATATATATATATATATATATATACAAGAATTGCTCGTTTAAAGGTATAGGATTTAGGTTTAAATATTAGAAAAATTGTTTTTTGGAAATAAGGCTTATTTATTATGTATCTACACTATATGTTTGTAAGATTGAGAGAGATAGAGAGAGCTATGCTCGGAGTTTCTCTGCGTGATCAAATTAGGAATGGGGAGATCCTTAGACGAACTAGAGTCACCGACATAGCTCAACGTATCGCGAAGCTGAAGTGGCAATGGGCGGGGCACATAGCTCGTAGAACTGACGGACGTTGGGGACCCAAAATGCTGGAATGGCGACCCCGCGTGGAGACTGTATCTATATCTACACTATATGTTTGTGTGTAAGATAGAGAGAGATGGAGAGAGCTATGCTCGGAGTTTCTCTGCGTGATCAAATTAGGAATGAGGAGATCCGTAGAGTTTAGAGTCACCGACATAGCTTTACGTATCACGAAGCTGAAGTGGCAATGGGCGGGGCACATAGCTCGTAAAACTGACGGACGTTGGGGACCCAAAATGCTGGAATGGCAACCCCGCATGGGAAAGCGCAGTGTTGGCAGACCTCCGACCAGATAGACTGACGACATTAAAAGAGTCGCGGGAAGGCGCTGGATACAAGTGGCGTAGGACCGTACATCTCTCGGGCTGGAAATCATTGCAGGAGGCCTTTGTCCAGCAGTGGACGTCCGTAGTCCAAAATTAATGTGTTAGATTATTACTCATAATTTAAAGCGCCTAGCCATACTTATTTACGATGATAGGAACCTGTTAATATGCTATTGTATCCGATCGACGGATTGATCAGGTGACTTATCGAAGACAAATGTCATACTAATACGTTTTTTGAATTCCGTTCCATTTAGTGAGTGTAGTATGAGGTACAGAAGTCCTTTATGGGATTGAGACTATGTATCTTTGATATAAATACCTGTATTTTATCAATGACCTCTTTTGTAAAAGGCCATATTGTACGCGTTTACAATATGATCCCAAAGTCTGTTTTGGACTTACCTTTGCACAGGTTTAAAGTCACTGTCAAAAAACATCTAATAAATCAGGGTTAATATACCATTGAAGAATTTTAAATGACAAGGATTCTTGAAACCATATAGATATATGCTTACTCCTCACCAGATATCTTACAAATATGTATAGGTAAATAAAAATATTGTTTCATAATACCTAAGTAGGTATATAATAAAACTAGGATTATCAAGTTTCTTGCCAGTTCTTCTCGGTGCAAACCTGCCTTCCGAACCTGGCGGTAGAGGTTTGACTTTTCATAAGAGCTTATATTATGTTTATGTGTAAAATAAAGATTTTCAGTTTTGGTTGATTTTTTTGAGATGTGATAATACGAAGATTGACATGTCTGATCGCCAATTTATCACGTGACTTATCGAAGATTAACGTTGGTATTGTTGTCCCCAGGAAGTGCCCCACCCGCCAGGTGTTCATCCGGGATGGAAGATCACACTGCATAGACCGCTGCAGCGCCGACACCATGTGCGGAGAGGTCAGGGTACCGGAGCACCATCTCAATGTAAATAAATAAATAATAAATAAATACACTTTATTTGCACCACACAAGAAATTACACAAAACAGAAATACATAGATATTAAAATAATTTAAGGCACAAAAGGCGGCCTTATCGCTTAGCAGCGATCTCTGCCAGGCAACCTTGAGAAAAGGAAAACAAAGGAACTAGAGTTTGCAGGTGGTGTAGATTTATAAACTATATACATACAAATAACTACAAACTAATACATAAACTAGGCTAAACAAATAAAAAAAAGATATTCAATACATAATCATCAAACTATAAACTAATATATACAATAATATAATAATATAATGCCCACTAATAAGGACAAGATAATAGTTAAATAATTAACAGTCATCATTTGCATCAACTAGGTACTCAAATAGTGATCTTTGACCGCATTCTTGAAAATGTACAAAGATTTGGACTGTCGTATCTCGAGTATGTAAGTCACGTCAACCTGCAGACGTCCACTGTTTAACGTAGTCCTTCCCAAGAGGTCACCACCGGCCTACTCTTCTATGCCGACGCAGTGCAGTCTTGGCTTCGCTGC
This sequence comes from Coenonympha arcania, assembly GCA_036785405.1. Lineage (NCBI taxonomy): Eukaryota > Metazoa > Arthropoda > Insecta > Lepidoptera > Nymphalidae > Coenonympha > Coenonympha arcania. The sequence goes on from CM072081.1 coordinate 3,557,906, forward strand.
ACGTGGATTGTAGAGATCTGACGGAAGAGCATTGGATACGAAAGTGAATCCCGCATTCCCGCAAAAAATAATAATCCTGCATCTTTTTCTGCCAAGGGAACTGAGAAGCCTTTCTTATGAACAAAGGCTTAAAAGTCTAGGTCTCAGCACACTCAAGCACAGGCGAGAAAGAGGTGACCTTATTGGGACATACAAGGTTCTTAACAACTTCTGCAATGTGTCTAATTACAATGAAATGTTTGCCATTAAGAGAAACCCTAAGCTAGGAGGGTGTGGACTGAGGCTGGAATTCCAGCCGGCGACTACAAATCCCTACAAGCATTTTATTGTTAACAGGGTTATAACTTTATAAGACGTTGGAACAAATTGCCTGAGGACATCATAACAGCTGAATCGCTCAATCAATTTAAGAACCGACTCGACAAACATCTGAGCAAGCAACAATGAGCACAATTGATATAGGCGCATCAGCGAAAGCTGCTTAGCCTATTATTAAATAATAATAATAATCTTTGGCTGGTTGTCTATCGACATAGGCCTCCCCCAATTGTTTCCACATCTCTCTATCCTTAGCAATCCTTCTCCATCCATTTGGTAAATCGTCCTCCCATCTTTTGATTTGACCTCGTCGTTGTCTTTTCCCGTTCCTTGGATACCACTCTATGACATCCTTAGACCATTTTCCATTTTAGGCGCAGTGGCGGCGCGCTTTGGATTCGAGTGGGAGGTCACGGGTTCGATTCCCGCCACGGGCCACTTTGGAATTTTATAATTTCTAAATTGGCTCAGGTCTGGTCTGGTGGGAGGCTTCGGCCGTGGCTAGTTACCACCCTATCAGCAAAGACGCACCGCCAAGCGATTTAGCGTTCCGGTGCGCCGTGCGATGCTGTGTAGAAACCGTTGGGGTAAATTTACTTACCCTTCCAAGTTAGTACGATAACATCTTAGACTGCATCATCACTTACCATCAGGTGAGATCGCAGTCAAGTACTAATTTGTATAGAATAAAAAAAAAAAAAAGAGTCCGTGACCATTGTTCTTTTCCTTATCTTTGAAGCTGTCCATCGATCCCGTAGTCTTATGTTCGTTCCATGAATTCGTATAAACACTTATCCTCCGTATAAACACTTATCAACTACTCAAATAGCTCCACAGAATTTCATACTGGAATATTTCGAGTGAAATCCAAATCAAATTATCCTATTCAGTGAATCCGCTCCCATACTGAAAGGTAAAGGTCGGACAGGGGAGACAGGTGTCTCATTATATCTTTAACGTATAGACGTTCCAACTTGACGTACAACTTACCTTCTTTATTTCTTCTTTGACGACCGAAGCGTAGCGGTACCGAACCTGCCGTCTGCGTCGGAGGTCGTGGGTTCGATTCTCAATTCGTAAATGTTAATTTTTTCAATTCTCTAGGTCAAAAATGAAAGAGCAATGTTAGGGCTGTGTTACTAGACAGGGTCCCCAATTTACCAGATCAGGAAGAGAACAGGCGTAACTGTCATTGCAAAAAGGGTTTTTTTTTATATTGAATATAGGCTTGCGCTTGACGACAATCATGCCTGATGGAAAGCAATGATGAGGTCTAGGTTGGAGCGCGCTTGCCTAGAAAATGCCTATTCACTCTTCTCTTAAAGGCACCTAGATTGTACTTGGCTGGAAACACGGAGGATGGAAGGGCGTTCCACACCTTAGCGGTTCGAGAAACGTGGAGGAAAAACGTTTCGTGCGAGTTTGTTGGACGTCAACCACATAAGGATGCCACCGCTCTTTGGTGGCGCTTTTAAAATGGAACTGGGCGGGTCACGTGGGTCGGAGGGAAGACGGACGTTGGAGCAGGGCGCTACTGGAATGGCAACCGCGACCTTCACAAAGAAGCATCGGCCGACCACCTGCACGATGGCACGGAACACTAAATAGTACAAGTACAGGAGGCTTACTCCGCACGATGATTTAAAGAAATAGCGACTCTAAAGCCCATTTTACACCGCGAGCGGAGCGGACCCATTAAGGACTCCGTTCAACTCGCAATAGTAAATTGCATACTTGTGTTTCCACCAGTAATTAGTACACAAGTATGCAGATTACTCGCAACTCGCAAGAGTAAACTGCATACTTGTGTACTAATTACTGGTGGAAACACAAGTATGCAATTTACTATTGCGAGTTGAACGGAGTCCTTAATGGGTCCGCTCCGCTTGCGGTGGAAAATGGGCTTAAGATCATTCATGCGTTGAAATTATGCTTGAGTCAAAATTGTCAATTTTCGACGGAACATAAGAGTGTCATGTGTTCAATTATTGATTAGATAATTGCTATCATATTATTTGGCATTTCATAATCTAGTTTTTGTCTCAAAAATATTTGAAAATATGTGTATAACTTTCTCATTAGAAAGTTTAAGATAAAGGCTAATTACTCACTTAGCGGTGGAAGCTCTATTTTGATGCAAGATATTTGCCATGTTTCATAACACAAACTTATAACAATGACATATTTAGAAAATTAATAACATTTACTAAAAAATGTCTCAAAAAAAACACGATTTTCCTATATTTTCATTCAAAAACCATAAACCGAAAAGTGTCATTTTTAGCATTTTTCGATAAATTAAACGTATTATTTAAGGATAGAATCCAAGATATTTTGTTATTTCTGAATTATAGTAATTTAATTCAATTAATATTCAATGTCACTGGTTATTTACTATTTTAATAAGTTGTATATTTATTTTACTATAACTTTTTTTGTAATACCATTTTCCGCGCAAAATTGCGTTGTGGGAACGGAATTCCTTTTTTGTATGGAGCGACACGCGATTCATACCGTGTCGCATAAACGCTCTTAACGCTGACACTAAAAGTGCAATTCAGTTCGCAATAGCGCCTGGCCCCGCCCTCAAAATCGACACGCAACAAACGCAATGTGGTCTCTTTCTATCGCCTAACTTTATCTCTTACGACGTACTAGGGCTGCCGTAGTCAGACGGCGCGTAAAATAGACCGTACAGAACTAGCGCGTGCAACTCGGCCCGCGAGCGGCAACCATCTGAAATATTGAGGTCCGGACCCCTACTTGTAGCCGGGACGGTCACGTGATAAGTGAGACTGGCCTGACGATGGCGAGATGATATCGTTAGGGCAGCGGGAATACAGTGGCTACAGCAAACAAAGAGCAGATGCGGATGGTGTGCAAATGGAGAGGCCTTAGTCCAGCAGTGAACTGAAATGGGCTGATGATGAATACTTGTAACATAGATAGTTACATCACTACCTATGCTAATACATCCTTGCTAACGTTATGGAAAATCCCCTGTAGTAAGAGGATTACCTGTTTAAAAGAGACATGCGTTTTAAATAAGAAGATAGGTACATATAGTTTATTTACCAAACAAGAAAAATACATACAGCATGAATGCTGATCTAAAATATTATACCAGTGTTTTTTATTATACCATTGTTTTTTGATGTCCGATAATGTTTATTTTAAACTTTTGAATGGAAGCAGGCGTTATTTTGCGGAAATCCATAATTGGCAGGACAGATTAATTGGTTTTGCTATAATCCGCTACTTGAAAAGATTCTGTATGGTACAATATGCAGGAACACTGCCACCACCACCACACACAATTTTCCTGGAGCTGCGGAAATATAGTTATATTTATATACTAATAATATATTTTTATTTCATTCAATATTAAAACTACACTTCATTTCTTTTGCGATAATGTCTTGGAATTGGGTGTTTGAAACACGTGTTATTTTTCTATAGTCCGCAATTTCATACGAATTTGTATGGTTTCCGTATGAAAGACGTTTGACGGAACAAGTTTTTTTAGTTTATGATTTTGCCGCCCCACGATACTGCCGCCCGGGGTGGTGCCCCGGTATGTCCTCCCCTAGATCTGGGGCTGTGACCCTTACATGACACAAAAAGTGTTTTATTCAAATCAAAATATTAATTTATGAAAATCATTTTTGAAACCATACCCATTCAATAACAAAATGTCAACAAACGACTGAAATTGATCAAGAAGCAAAATAGTTTAGACGTGATAACGTTTAATAAATTTTAGCAACGCACATGAAAAATAGTTCAAAACGTTCCGCGTAACGTTCCACCTGAGCCTGTGCGTGCAAGCGAGAGCGCGCAACAAGCGATAGAGAGGCACGATAAAACAAACGATAGAGAGGCCAATTATGACGTTATCACGTAAATCTATCGTCCGTAAACCGACTTTACAGACAACCAATTTTTTTTATTAATGTCCCGCCATTTTGTTTCAGCCGTGTTACGTATGCAACAGCACTGGCCACGACTGTCGCGAGCTGCCGCGGGACAAGGCCGTGCTAGAAGAAGAGCTGACAGCTACCGAAGTGTCGGGGAACGCGCTCGGCGACCAAACGGCAGGTACGACATATACATTTTACATATATAAGGTGTTGTCAAATTATCTGCCACCGTTCCAGGAGTTGAATGTGCTATACATATACACTTCAATAGTGAAGAAATCTCAGTCCCCGGGCTCAATTTTTTTTAAATTAAACATTATTACCTACCATATCGCATCATGTTGCATAAACACGTCCATCAGTCAAACTTGAGTACATGTTTAGTACAGTTATCGCCTCGTAACGGAAATCAGCTGTTTGGCCGAGGCGTGAGAGCGTTGACCTTGGGACGTAATTTTTAATTAAAAATAAAAAAATCTTGAGCCTAGGGACTGAGATTTCTTCACTATTGAAGTGTATAATATGTATGGCACATTCACCTCCTGGAACGGTGGCAGATAATTTGATAACACCTTATAATTATATAGTTATGCACTTGAGCTATTATTGGTTTTTGTTGCCCGAGTGGGGGAATCTCCAGGCATCGTTTTAGTACTTACGTAAGTTTTAGTGTATAGTTACATGTGGCATAATTTTTTGTGAAATAAAAGTTTTTTTCTTTCTTTATTCAATGAGCACCTATTATATATAAGGTAAAGCTAGATCAAGCTTACTATTTCTAAAAATTTGATGGTAAAATTAAAAAAGATTTATCTATTTAGTTATATTTATCCACTATTATTTTTCATTACTCTTTTTGTGTACACCACAAAACGTTGTCATTGGCATATTTTAATGAAGTTTCTACGTACATATTATTATATTTATATAACATCTTACAGTTAACATTACAGGATATTGTCCTAATTCGCTTGGAGTAGCTTTTTATGTACCTTAATCTAATAAATACAAACTAAACACTTAATTAAACTAAATTTAACTAAAAAAACATTTAGTATCGTAACACATAGTCCACATTGCTACTCTTGCATATTACTAATTGCATGTTACTAGCTGACCCGGCAAACGTTTTTTGCCATTAGGGATATAAAAAAAAGGTTATGACCTACTCTCAGACCTACCGAACATACACAGGAAATTTCATAACAATCGGTCCAGCCGTTTCGGAGGAGTTTGAAGAGAAGAGAACAAGAGTGCTCATCTGTTACACAGAACATAAGTCTTACGTCAATCGTTGCAGTGACTGATAACGGAGAAGAGAAGGAGGGAGAAGAGAGTCAGGAGGAGATCCTGGGAGTGGAGAACACAGACTTCGTGCTGTACGTGAGCGCCGTGGAGACGGAGCGCTGTCGCCGCGGCCTCACCGTGGCCTACGCGTCGCATTGCCAGCAGGAAGCCGCTCTAGACAGGTGAGAGAGAGCACAGACTTCGTGCTGTACGTGAGCGCCGTGGAGACGGAGCGCTGTCGCCGCGGCCTCACCGTGGCCTACGCGTCGCATTGCCAGCAGGAAGCCGCTCTAGACAGGTGAGAGAGAGCACAGACTTCGTGCTGTACGTGAGAGCCGTGGAGACGGAGCGCTGTCGCCGCGGCCTCACCGTGGCCTACGCGTCGCATTGCCAGCAGGAAGCCGCTCTAGACAGGTGAGAGAGAGCACAGACTTCGTGCTGTACGTGAGCGCCGTGGAGACGGAGCGCTGTCGCCGCGGCCTCACCGTGGCCTACGCGTCGCATTGCCAGCAGGAAGCCGCTCTAGACAGGTGAGAGAGAGCACAGACTTCGTGCTGTACGTGAGCGCCGTGGAGACGGAGCGCTGTCGCCGCGGCCTCACCGTGGCCTACGCGTCGCATTGCCAGCAGGAAGCCGCTCTAGACAGGTGAGAGAGAGCACAGACTTCGTGCTGTACGTGAGCGCCGTGGAGACGGAGCGCTGTCGCCGCAGCCTCACCGTGGCCTACGCGTCGCATTGCCAGCAGGAAGCCGCTCTAGACAGGTGAGAGAGAGCACAGACTTCGTGCTGTACGTGAGCGCCGTGGAGACGGAGCGCTGTCGCCGCGGCCTCACCGTGGCCTACGCGTCGCATTGCCAGCAGGAAGCCGCTCTAGACAGGTGAGAGAGAGCACAGACTTCGTGCTGTACGTGAGCGCCGTGGAGACGGAGCGCTGTCGCCGCGGCCTCACCGTGGCCTACGCGTCGCATTGCCAGCAGGAAGCCGCTCTAGACAGGTGAGAGAGAGCACAGACTTCGTGCTGTACGTGAGCGCCGTGGAGACGGAGCGCTGTCGCCGCGGCCTCACCGTGGCCTACGCGTCGCATTGCCAGCAGGAAGCCGCTCTAGACAGGTGAGAGAGAGCACAGACTTCGTGCTGTACGTGAGCGCCGTGGAGACGGAGCGCTGTCGCCGCGGCCTCACCGTGGCCTACGCGTCGCATTGCCAGCAGGAAGCCGCTCTAGACAGGTGAGAGAGAGCACAGACTTCGTGCTGTACGTGAGCGCAACTTTAACCGTTTATGCAGCATACGCAACAGAAGCTCTCGAAAAGATATTTTTCATTGATGCTCCGCTCGTATTGGTCATAGCGTAATGTTAGATAGCGTATAGCCTTCCCGATAAAGGGACCATCCTACACAAAAATAATTTTTCAATTCGGACCAGTAGTTCCTGACATTAACGCGTTCAAACAAACAATCAATACATTTCAATATAAGTGCGGAAAGTTAGTCGGTTTGTTGACCCAAGCCGAAGGCGAGGTCAACTATAGGGACGAGTAGATATGACAATTCCGCACGTGCATTGAACGACGTTTTTTAATACATTTGCGGAAAAATATTGGTTTTTATGTGTTTGCCCGCTCCGTGCTTGCGTGCCGTGCTCGTGTTCGTGCGCGTCCTGGTACGCCCGCTCCGGTGCCGCGTAGGAGGAAAACAAAAAAGCATTAGTGCGGAAAAGAATAACTTTGCGCACGCTAAACACACATGGAAATGTCAACTTTTTGAGCAAATGTATTAAAAAAAATATTATCTATCAACAATAGTAATTATTATATTTAACTATTTTCACGCGCTTTGACGCAAAAATAGTTTCCAAAAATTAATTTCTTTATTTCTTTATTTTGACTAATAGAGTGTGCTTTACACAAGGTAACGCCCTAATGCTACTTCTAGTATCGGTTGAGCTTTTGCGGTTGATTCTTACACCACGCGTAGCTAAAAATGAGAGCGCGATTGAAAATCCTGCAGCGCCATCTAGTTTGAAGATTATAAGCTCCTTTATTTGACATAATATAAAGCCTAGTTTATACATTCAAAGATTCTAGGATCCTTATTTGACGTAATATAAAGCCTAGTTTATACATTCCAAGATTCTAAAGTTCCTTATTTTATACACTATAATGCCTAGATTAAATAATCAAAGATTGTAATGCCCAGTTGCACGAAACAAATTCAAAATTTTAAGTGGTACTCAAACTAATTTAATCGCAATCAATGTCAAAAAATGTATGAAACTTTGACATTTCTCGTGATTAAATTAGTTTAAGTAGCACTGAAATTATTTCGTGCAACTCGGGGTAAGACTCTCCAATAAGATAATTGGCAACTTGAAACTAGAAAAATTTTTGTATATTGATATTAACAGACGAAAACTCGGTAAGTATATTTTGTTTGGGAATACCTCTATAGAACGCCATTGAATATACATTATACATATTCTGTTTTGATATTTGAATAATAATCTGGTGATCTGGTAGAAACTTTTGTGGCCCCAACAATCTCGGGGCTTTGGGGTCATTAAGCCCAGTGAAAGAGTGGTCTAGCGTCACCTAGGGTGCAATGAGAAAGTTATACACATATTTTCAAATATTTTTGAGACAAAAACTAGATAATGAAATGCCAAATAATATGATAGCAATTATTATTATTATCTAATCAATAATTGAACCTCTGAACACAATATGACACTCTATGTTACGTCGAAAATTGTCAATTTTGACTCAAGCATAATTCCAACGATGGTCAGCCGTGTGGCCAGCAGTCAGTTTCGCTAAGCCACAGACATTCAAATTATTTTTCTTTCTTTCTTACTTATATGTTTTATTGTCCGCAGGCCGGTGGCGGGACACGCGAACTTCTGTCCCGGCGAGCTGTCCACCAAGTACCGGGACATGCCGTCCGTGCTGTCCACCGTCAAACACGAGATGCTGCATGCGCTTGGCTTCAGCGTCTCGCTGTTTGGGTTCTTCAGGTGACTCCATTTTTTAGATACAGTGCGTCCCACAATTTTGAGGTTTCTTCTTTAAGTTATGGCACAGAACACTAAGCACGGAATACATTATAACACCTAACGGTACAGAAGGTTCACTCCGCACGATTATTTAAAGAAATAGCGACTCCAGCGCTGACACAAAAAGTGCAATTCAGTTCGCAATAGGGCCTGGCCCCGCCCTCAAAATCGACACGCAACAAACGCAATGCTGTGGTCTCTTTCTATCGCCTAACTTTATCTCTTACGACGTACTAGGGCTGCCGTAGTCAGACGGCGCGTAAAATAGACCGTACAGAACTAGCGCGTGCAACTCGGCCCGCTAGCGGCAACCATCTGAAATATTGAGGTCCGGACCCGTACTTGTAGCCGGGACGGCCACGTGATAAGTGAGACTCGCTTGGTTATGGCAGCAGTAGTAACTACAAAAAACTAGCCAAGTGCGAGTCGGACGCGCGCACCTAGGGTTTCGTACTACTATAAAAGTAAAACCACTCACTTATACACTTACTATTCACTTATTTTACCGAACCGCAAATTTAACTTTGTTTTTTGAGGTTAATTCTTAATACCAAAAAAAAATATAACAGACAAGAGTTCTATTTATCCCGTAAAATGTACATTACTCGCTATTAATCATAATTGTTTTAGATTTTCGATTGGTAAACTTCGGAGATAAGGGGGGAACGGTATTTTTTTCGACATTTTGCTCAATAAATAAAAAAAACAGCCATTATAAATAAAAAATTAATAAAATTAAATAATTTGGATACTATGCCTCGCTGCCTCGGCTTCAATGAGTCTTTAGAGTAAGTTTTGTTAACAATAAAAAAAGTTAACAATTATTAATAATAAAACCCGATTGATAGCACTGGCGGGCCGGATTTTGCCCCCGGGTCGTAGTTTGGAGACGCTTGAATTATAGCTATGGTGGCCCCTTGAGTTTGAGGGCCCTGGGTAATGATTTTTTGCCACAAATAGCTACGACACTGACTTAGTCTTAAGCTGTCGCCGGCTGGTATAATGGCACTGGCAGGGCTATATTTTTCATTTTCCTGCGGTTTGTAGTTTGGAGACCCCTGAATAATAGCTATGGGGACCTCTTGAGTTTGAGGGTCCTAGGGCCGTACCACCATCTCTTATAACGTAAATTTAGTTTTAAATCGACTTGTAGTTATTACCACAAATATCATATTGACGTTTTACAGAGGCCTGTACGTTAGGTCTATGTGAAATTAAGATATTTTGAGTTTGAATATTATTGTAATAATATTGTTTTGACATTTTCATACAATGTCAGTATGAAAATTTTAAAACAATATTACAGCTAAAAGAGATGGTGGTACGGCCCCAGGGCAATGATTCTTTTGTCACAATTTGCTACGGCACTGGTTACTCGTAATTTGCAGACCCCTGGTTACTGGCCCTTGAGTTTGAGGGCCCTGGGCAACTTTTTTTTTGTCACAAGTAGCTCCGGCACTGGTTTCTTTTAGTCACTGACGTCAAATGTTCCCAGGGACGACAACGGCGAGCCCCTGACGGAGCGACGGCCCGACACTGGAAACCCGCCATTAGACGAAGAGTAAGTAGGTACAGTATGTTTGTACCAGTAGCGAACTAACATACGCATACAGGTTTTTATTATACAAACTGACCCGGCAAACGTTGTTTTGCCATTAAGGGATATAAAAATAGCTTACAACCTACACTCAGACCTACGGAACGTGCACAGAAAATTTCATAACAATCGGTCGAGCCGTTTCGGAGGAGTTTGGTAACAAAAATAGTATGTTTGTACCAGTAGCGAACTAACATACGCACACAGGTTTATAATATACAACCTGATCCGGTAAACGTTGTCTTGCCGTTAGGAATATAAAAATAGCTTACGAATTACACTCGGACTAACCGAACGTACACTGCACATAAAAATAGTCGGATATTGGTAAAAAATTAGCACGAGAATTTTATACGGGGTTATATTATAAAAAATACCAAATCGCTCTCGTCCTGTAGCTGTTTACATTAACACTAACAACTTTTGTTCTGCGACTTTTCAAAATCCAGTATTAATTTATTATTATAATGACGGAGAATGTTCCTCGCAGGCTGCAGATCCACACGTGGTCGGAGCGGGTGGTGAAGAACATCACGCGCAAGAAGTGGATGATCCGCGGCGGGTACATGGAGAGGACCTTCCACATGGTGGTCACGCCCAGGGTGGTCAGAGAGGTAACTGCTTGTCGCGGTATAACTTCCTCGCAGGCTGCAGATCCACACGTGGTCGGAGCGGGTGGTGAAGAACATCACGCGCAAGAAGAGGATGATCCGCGGCGGGTACATGGAGAGGACCTTCCACATGGTGGTCACGCCCAGGGTGGTCAGAGAGGTAACTGCTTGTCGCGGTATAACTTCCTCGCAGGCTGCAGATCCACACGTGGTCGCAGCGGGTGGTGAAGAACATCACGCGCAAGAAGTGGATGATCCGCGGCGGGTACATGGAGAGGACCTTCCACATGGTGGTCACGCCCAGGGTGGTCAGAGAGGTAACTGCTTGTCGCGGTATAACTTCCTCGCAGGCTGCAGATCCACACGTGGTCGGAGCGGGTGGTGAAGAACATCACGCGCAAGAAGTGGATGATCCGCGGCGGGTACATGGAGAGGACCTTCCACATGGTGGTCACGCCCAGGGTGGTCAGAGAGGTAACTGCTTGTCGCGGTATAACTTCCTCGCAGGCTGCAGATCCACACGTGGTCGGAGCGGGTGGTGAAGAACATCACGCGCAAGAAGTGGATGATCCGCGGCGGGTACATGGAGAGGACCTTCCACATGGTGGTCACGCCCAGGGTGGTCAGAGAGGTAACTGCTTGTCGCGGTATAACTTCCTCGCAGGCTGCAGATCCACACGTGGTCGGAGCGGGTGGTGAAGAACATCACGCGCAAGAAGAGGATGATCCGCGGCGGGTACATGGAGAGGACCTTCCACATGGTGGTCACGCCCAGGGTGGTCAGAGAGGTAACTGCTTGTCGCGGTATAACTTCCTCGCAGGCTGCAGATCCACACGTGGTCGCAGCGGGTGGTGAAGAACATCACGCGCAAGAAGTGGATGATCCGCGGCGGGTACATGGAGAGGACCTTCCACATGGTGGTCACGCCCAGGGTGGTCAGAGAGGTAACTGCTTGTCGCGGTATAACTTCCTCGCAGGCTGCAGATCCACACGTGGTCGGAGCGGGTGGTGAAGAACATCACGCGCAAGAAGTGGATGATCCGCGGCGGGTACATGGAGAGGACCTTCCACATGGTGGTCACGCCCAGGGTGGTCAGAGAGGTAACTGCTTGTCGCGGTATAACTTCCTCGCAGGCTGCAGATCCACACGTGGTCGGAGCGGGTGGTGAAGAACATCACGCGCAAGAAGAGGATGATCCGCGGCGGGTACATGGAGAGGACCTTCCACATGGTGGTCACGCCCAGGGTGGTCAGAGAGGTAACTGCTTGTCGCGGTATAACTTCCTCGCAGGCTGCAGATCCACACGTGGTCGCAGCGGGTGGTGAAGAACATCACGCGCAAGAAGTGGATGATCCGCGGCGGGTACATGGAGAGGACCTTCCACATGGTGGTCACGCCCAGGGTGGTCAGAGAGGTAACTGCTTGTCGCGGTATAACTTCCTCGCAGGCTGCAGATCCACACGTGGTCGGAGCGGGTGGTGAAGAACATCACGCGCAAGAAGTGGATGATCCGCGGCGGGTACATGGAGAGGACCTTCCACATGGTGGTCACGCCCAGGGTGGTCAGAGAGGTAACTGCTTGTCGCGGTATAACTTCCTCGCAGGCTGCAGATCCACACGTGGTCGGAGCGGGTGGTGAAGAACATCACGCGCAAGAAGAGGATGATCCGCGGCGGGTACATGGAGAGGACCTTCCACATGGTGGTCACGCCCAGGGTGGTCAGAGAGGTAACTGCTTGTCGCGGTATAACTTCCTCGCAGGCTGCAGATCCACACGTGGTCGCAGCGGGTGGTGAAGAACATCACGCGCAAGAAGTGGATGATCCGCGGCGGGTACATGGAGAGGACCTTCCACATGGTGGTCACGCCCAGGGTGGTCAGAGAGGTAACTGCTTGTCGCGGTATAACTTCCTCGCAGGCTGCAGATCCACACGTGGTCGGAGCGGGTGGTGAAGAACATCACGCGCAAGAAGTGGATGATCCGCGGCGGGTACATGGAGAGGACCTTCCACATGGTGGTCACGCCCAGGGTGGTCAGAGAGGTAACTGCTTGTCGCGGTATAACTTCCTCGCAGGCTGCAGATCCACACGTGGTCGGAGCGGGTGGTGAAGAACATCACGCGCAAGAAGAGGATGATCCGCGGCGGGTACATGGAGAGGACCTTCCACATGGTGGTCACGCCCAGGGTGGTCAGAGAGGTAACTGCTTGTCGCGGTATAACTTCCTCGCAGGCTGCAGATCCACACGTGGTCGCAGCGGGTGGTGAAGAACATCACGCGCAAGAAGTGGATGATCCGCGGCGGGTACATGGAGAGGACCTTCCACATGGTGGTCACGCCCAGGGTGGTCAGAGAGGTAACTGCTTGTCGCGGTATAACTTCCTCGCAGGCTGCAGATCCACACGTGGTCGGAGCGGGTGGTGAAGAACATCACGCGCAAGAAGTGGATGATCCGCGGCGGGTACATGGAGAGGACCTTCCACATGGTGGTCACGCCCAGGGTGGTCAGAGAGGTAACTGCTTGTCGCGGTATAACTTCCTCGCAGGCTGCAGATCCACACGTGGTCGGAGCGGGTGGTGAAGAACATCACGCGCAAGAAGAGGATGATCCGCGGCGGGTACATGGAGAGGACCTTCCACATGGTGGTCACGCCCAGGGTGGTCAGAGAGGTAACTGCTTGTCGCGGTATAACTTCCTCGCAGGCTGCAGATCCACACGTGGTCGCAGCGGGTGGTGAAGAACATCACGCGCAAGAAGTGGATGATCCGCGGCGGGTACATGGAGAGGACCTTCCACATGGTGGTCACGCCCAGGGTGGTCAGAGAGGTAACTGCTTGTCGCGGTATAACTTCCTCGCAGGCTGCATATCCACACGTGGTCGGAGCGGGTGGTGAAGAACATCACGCGCAAGAAGTGGATGATCCGCGGCGGGTACATGGAGAGGACCTTCCACATGGTGGTCACGCCCAGGGTGGTCAGAGAGGTAACTGCTTGTCGCGGTATAACTTCCTCGCAGGCTGCAGATCCACACGTGGTCGCAGCGGGTGGTGAAGAACATCACGCGCAAGAAGTGGATGATCCGCGGCGGGTACATGGAGAGGACCTTCCACATGGTGGTCACGCCCAGGGTGGTCAGAGAGGTAACTGCTTGTCGCGGTATAACTTCCTCGCAGGCTGCAGATCCACACGTGGTCGGAGCGGGTGGTGAAGAACATCACGCGCAAGAAGTGGATGATCCGCGGCGGGTACATGGAGAGGACCTTCCACATGGTGGTCACGCCCAGGGTGGTCAGAGAGGTAACTGCTTGTCGCGGTATAACTTCCTCGCAGGCTGCAGATCCACACGTGGTCGGAGCGGGTGGTGAAGAACATCACGCGCAAGAAGAGGATGATCCGCGGCGGGTACATGGAGAGGACCTTCCACATGGTGGTCACGCCCAGGGTGGTCAGAGAGGTAACTGCTTGTCGCGGTATAACTTCCTCGCAGGCTGCAGATCCACACGTGGTCGCAGCGGGTGGTGAAGAACATCACGCGCAAGAAGTGGATGATCCGCGGCGGGTACATGGAGAGGACCTTCCACATGGTGGTCACGCCCAGGGTGGTCAGAGAGGTAACTGCTTGTCGCGGTATAACTTCCTCGCAGGCTGCAGATCCACACGTGGTCGGAGCGGGTGGTGAAGAACATCACGCGCAAGAAGTGGATGATCCGCGGCGGGTACATGGAGAGGACCTTCCACATGGTGGTCACGCCCAGGGTGGTCAGAGAGGTAACTGCTTGTCGCGGTATAACTTCCTCGCAGGCTGCAGATCCACACGTGGTCGGAGCGGGTGGTGAAGAACATCACGCGCAAGAAGAGGATGATCCGCGGCGGGTACATGGAGAGGACCTTCCACATGGTGGTCACGCCCAGGGTGGTCAGAGAGGTAACTGCTTGTCGCGGTATAACTTCCTCGCAGGCTGCAGATCCACACGTGGTCGCAGCGGGTGGTGAAGAACATCACGCGCAAGAAGTGGATGATCCGCGGCGGGTACATGGAGAGGACCTTCCACATGGTGGTCACGCCCAGGGTGGTCAGAGAGGTAACTGCTTGTCGCGGTATAACTTCCTCGCAGGCTGCAGATCCACACGTGGTCGGAGCGGGTGGTGAAGAACATCACGCGCAAGAAGTGGATGATCCGCGGCGGGTACATGGAGAGGACCTTCCACATGGTGGTCACGCCCAGGGTGGTCAGAGAGGTAACTGCTTGTCGCGGTATAACTTCCTCGCAGGCTGCAGATCCACACGTGGTCGGAGCGGGTGGTGAAGAACATCACGCGCAAGAAGTGGATGATCCGCGGCGGGTACATGGAGAGGACCTTCCACATGGTGGTCACGCCCAGGGTGGTCAGAGAGGTAACTGCTTGTCGCGGTATAACTTCCTCGCAGGCTGCAGATCCACACGTGGTCGGAGCGGGTGGTGAAGAACATCACGCGCAAGAAGTGGATGATCCGCGGCGGGTACATGGAGAGGACCTTCCACATGGTGGTCACGCCCAGGGTGGTCAGAGAGGTAACTGCTTGTCGCGGTATAACTTCCTCGCAGGCTGCAGATCCACACGTGGTCGGAGCGGGTGGTGAAGAACATCACGCGCAAGAAGAGGATGATCCGCGGCGGGTACATGGAGAGGACCTTCCACATGGTGGTCACGCCCAGGGTGGTCAGAGAGGTAACTGCTTGTCGCGGTATAACTTCCTCGCAGGCTGCAGATCCACACGTGGTCGCAGCGGGTGGTGAAGAACATCACGCGCAAGAAGTGGATGATCCGCGGCGGGTACATGGAGAGGACCTTCCACATGGTGGTCACGCCCAGGGTGGTCAGAGAGGTAACTGCTTGTCGCGGTATAACTTCCTCGCAGGCTGCAGATCCACACGTGGTCGGAGCGGGTGGTGAAGAACATCACGCGCAAGAAGTGGATGATCCGCGGCGGGTACATGGAGAGGACCTTCCACATGGTGGTCACGCCCAGGGTGGTCAGAGAGGTAACTGCTTGTCGCGGTATAACTTCCTCGCAGGCTGCAGATCCACACGTGGTCGGAGCGGGTGGTGAAGAACATCACGCGCAAGAAGAGGATGATCCGCGGCGGGTACATGGAGAGGACCTTCCACATGGTGGTCACGCCCAGGGTGGTCAGAGAGGTAACTGCTTGTCGCGGTATAACTTCCTCGCAGGCTGCAGATCCACACGTGGTCGGAGCGGGTGGTGAAGAACATCACGCGCAAGAAGTGGATGATCCGCGGCGGGTACATGGAGAGGACCTTCCACATGGTGGTCACGCCCAGGGTGGTCAGAGAGGTAACTGCTTGTCGCGGTATAACTTCCTCGCAGGCTGCAGATCAACACGTGGTCGGAGCGGGTGGTGAAGAACATCACGCGCAAGAAGTGGATGATCCGCGGCGGGTACATGGAGAGGACCTTCCACATGGTGGTCACGCCCAGGGTGGTCAGAGAGGTAACTGCTTGTCGCGGTATAACTTCCTCGCAGGCTGCAGATCCACACGTGGTCGGAGCGGGTGGTGAAGAACATCACGCGCAAGAAGTGGATGATCCGCGGCGGGTACATGGAGAGGACCTTCCACATGGTGGTCACGCCCAGGGTGGTCAGAGAGGTAACTGCTTGTCGCGGTATAACTTCCTCGCAGGCTGCAGATCCACACGTGGTCGGAGCGGGTGGTGAAGAACATCACGCGCAAGAAGTGGATGATCCGCGGCGGGTACATGGAGAGGACCTTCCACATGGTGGTCACGCCCAGGGTGGTCAGAGAGGTAACTTCATTGTTTTATATTAGGTGATACCATGCCTCACGTCTTTTTATTGTTTCTACGGAGTTTTCTGTGTGAGCAAAGTACGCTTTTGTTTTAGGTGAGAGAACATTTCAACTGCTCGGAGCTAGAGGGCGCTGAGCTTGAGGACCAGGGAGGAGACGGCACCGCGCTGACGCACTGGGAGAAACGGGTTTTTGAGGTAAGAGCGAACAAATTATCCTATTAAAATGGCCGTCGAATCAAATTATAAGAGATTCAACAAAATGTTCGTCGAATTGAACCATAACACATTCAACATGTCTGTTGAATCGTACAATAACACATGCAACATGTCCGTTGAATCGTACAATAACACATGCAACATGTCCGTTGAATCAGGAAATAAAACAATAAGGTCAGTCCAATCAAACAATAACAAATTCAAACGGCCGTCGAATCGAACCACAACAGATTCAATTTGTCAAATATTTCGATTCCTTATGTAACTGGCATCGCGTGCGTGTAGCATTTCAGTAATGTTTTATTATAACAAAATTGTAAAACAAAGGAACGAGTTTCTTTTACGATGCTCCATGCAAAACTGCCTCTAAAAAATTTAAGTTAGGTTCATTTCTAATTTTACGTTAAAAAAGCTAATACCTGAATCTGTAAAGATAGTATTTCGTATTCTGTGCCTGTATGGAAGAATAAACAGTTTTAGAATTCAGGCTATCGTGAGTAGAACACATTCTAATAAAACTAACGGCTTAACTCACGCGAGAGTCATCAGGTACGACTAGTTTCGGGCTTATTCGGAGACATTCTTCAGAGAGCGTGTTCACTCGCCGCCACTCTTATCACACTGGAGGCGGAACGATGAGCTGCAAGCAGCGCGCGTTGAGAAAGTGTTGTGGTGCGGAGGGAGACGAAGATGCCTGCTGGTCATCTTCGTTAGGACTTTGAAGATCAGCACTATCTCCACCTCGAGAGACCTTGATGTCTCGGACTCTCGCGTACGTTAAGCCGTTAATTTTCTTATAGTATATAGTTTCCTGTTTGTTTCCAGAACGAGGCCATGACCGGAACGCACACCCAAAACTCAGTGTTCAGCAGGATAACCTTCGCCATGATGGAGGACACGGGCTGGTACCGCGCGGACTACAGCCACGCCACGCCGCTGGACTGGGGCCGCGGCCTCGGCTGCCGCTTCGCGATGACGTCGTGCAAGCAGTGGCTCAACGCGCAAAGGTTGAGGTATTTCCTGCTAATGGGTGTCTAGCAGTACAGCCTTCGCCGTGACGGAGGACACGGGCTGGTACCGCGCGGACTACAGCCACGCCACGCCGCTGGACTGGGGCCGCGGCCTCGGCTGCCGCTTCGCGATGACGTCGTGCAAGCAGTGGCTCAACGCGCAAAGGTTGAGGTATTTCCTGCTAATGGGTGTCTAGCAGTACAGCCTTCGCCGTGACAGAGGACACGGGCTGGTACCGCGCGGACTACAGCCACGCCACGCCGCTGGACTGGGGCCGCGGCCTCGGCTGCCGCTTCGCGATGACGTCGTGCAAGCAGTGGCTCAACGCGCAAAGGTTGAGGTATTTCCTGCTAATGGGTGTCTAGCAGTGCAGCCTTCGCCGTGACGGAGGACACGGGCTGGTACCGCGCGGACTACAGCCACGCCACGCCGCTGGACTGGGGCCGCGGCCTCGGCTGCCGCTTCGCGATGACGTCGTGCAAGCAGTGGCTCAACGCGCAAAGGTTGAGGTATTTCCTGCTAATGGGTGTCTAGCAGTACAGCCTTCGCCGTGACGGAGGACACGGGCTGGTACCGCGCGGACTACAGCCACGCCACGCCGCTGGACTGGGGCCGCGGCCTCGGCTGCCGCTTCGCGATGACGTCGTGCAAGCAGTGGCTCAACGCGCAAAGGTTGAGGTATTTCCTGCTAATGGGTGTCTAGCAGTACAGCCTTCGCCGTGACGGAGGACACGGGCTGGTACCGCGCGGACTACAGCCACGCCACGCCGCTGGACTGGGGCCGCGGCCTCGGCTGCCGCTTCGCGATGACCTCGTGCAAGCAGTGGCTCAACGCGCAAAGGTTGAGGTATTTCCTGCTAATGGGTGTCTAGCAGTACAGCCTTCGCCGTGACGGAGGACACGGGCTGGTACCGCGCGGACTACAGCCACGCCACGCCGCTGGACTGGGGCCGCGGCCTCGGCTGCCGCTTCGCGATGACGTCGTGCAAGCAGTGGCTCAACGCGCAAAGGTTGAGGTATTTCCTGCTAATGGGTGTCTAGCAGTACAGCCTTCGCCGTGACGGAGGACACGGGCTGGTACCGCGCGGACTACAGCCACGCGACGCCGCTGGACTGGGGCCGCGGCCTCGGCTGCCGTTTCGCGATGACGTCGTGCAAGCAGTGGCTCAACGCGCAAAGGTTGAGGTATTTCCTGCTAATGGGTGTTTAGACAAGGCCTTACGGAGCGCAGTGGAGCCGAGGGGATCGGATTACAGCCAAGCAGACTACCACTAAGTATTATATTTTCTTCTGTGGAGTATTTACATAAGTGCTTAAAACAGCAGAATTCGAAAGATGCGGTTGTACGTCGAGGTCACCATTTCGCCAGTAGAAGTGAGCAATGGGGAAATTCCCTAACTGGACCTCCAGGCAGTACAACTGCCGTGTCCGAACGTCTTTACTCGAAACTTTCATGTTCCTGTAGCACGAATTAATGAACTATTTGGCAATCTTTATACGAAGTCAGCTGCATTAAAATGATTTTGGAGTATCTAGGCGCATAGGAGTTTAATGGTCTCGTTGAAATCACAAAGAAATTTCAAGCATATTATGTGTGCCAAGATGACTTCGTTATGCAAAATATGAGCCGTCACTTCCGAAACTAACTTTTGAGTTCAAGATTCAGGTTTTCATTTTGAAATCTATAATGTTATTTTTTTTTGCATGCAGCGAAATTGACAATACGACTATAGAGTAAGTAACTATTCAAATTAACATAACAATTAGCAAAATCAAAACCTAGATTTGGTGAAACAAAACTTTTATTCTAATTTGAGATCATTATTTCCAAGCGACGCCAATGGGACCATGATAGAAGAATCGTAAGTGTTAATTGAACTTTAATACATTATTACATAATTTAGTAAATATTAAAATTCAAATAAAATTCTACACGCGCCCTGCACTGAGAAGAAGCTTACAGCAAATTAAATTAAAAATTGTTTATAAAAAAGCGGCCAACCTTATATTTAGTTAAAAAATTGTTCTTAAGATGCACTTATTTTAAAGTATGCAATCAAAACAAATTCAATATGGACCATAGGGCATTGAATCAATTATAATTAATAGATTAAAATATGTGGCCCTCGAATCAAATAATAATAAATTCAATTAGGCTGTTGAATTAACAAATTCGTAATAGCCGTTGACTCAAGCAATAACAAATTCAATTTGGCCGTCGAATCAAATAAAAACAAATTCAATTTGGCTGTTGAATCAAACAATAACTGATTAAAAATGTCCGTCGAATCGAACAAACAACAAATTCAAAATGGCCGTTGAATGAATCAATATTCTCTTGACAGAAGGAAGAATCCAGCGCCATTCTGCGAGCGCATCAAGGGCGAGCCGCTTCGCACGGAGTGCTCGCCGCGGCGGAACGCTGTGGTGCTGTGCAACTTGGTGCGCCACGACACCGTGCTGCCCAGGCAGTACCAGGTAACTGCACAGTGCACAGACAACACTCTACAGCAGGAAGAACCCGGCGCCATTCTGCGAGCGCATCAAGGGCGAGCCGCTTCGCACGGAGTGCTCGCCGCGGCGGAACGCTGTGGTGCTGTGCAACTTGGTGCGCCACGACACCGTGCTGCCCAGGCAGTACCAGGTAACTGCACAGTGCACAGACAACACTCTACAGCAGGAAGAACCCGGCGCCATTCTGCGAGCGCATCAAGGGCGAGCCGCTTCGCACGGAGTGCTCGCCGCGGCGGAACGCTGTGGTGCTGTGCAACTTGGTGCGCCACGACACCGTGCTGCCCAGGCAGTACCAGGTAACTGCACAGTGCACAGACAACACTCTACAGCAGGAAGAACCCGGCGCCATTCTGCGAGCGCATCAAGGGCGAGCCGCTTCGCACGGAGTGCTCGCCGCGGCGGAACGCTGTGGTGCTGTGCAACTTGGTGCGCCACGACACCGTGCTGCCCAGGCAGTACCAGGTAACTGCACAGTGCACAGACAACACTCTACAGCAGGAAGAACCCGGCGCCATTCTGCGAGCGCATCAAGGGCGAGCCGCTTCGCACGGAGTGCTCGCCGCGGCGGAACGCTGTGGTGCTGTGCAACTTGGTGCGCCACGACACCGTGCTGCCCAGGCAGTACCAGGTAACTGCACAGTGCACAGACAACACTCTACAGCAGGAAGAACCCGGCGCCATTCTGCGAGCGCATCAAGGGCGAGCCGCTTCGCACGGAGTGCTCGCCGCGGCGGAACGCTGTGGTGCTGTGCAACTTGGTGCGCCACGACACCGTGCTGCCCAGGCAGTACCAGGTAACTGCACAGTGCACAGACAACACTCTACAGCAGGAAGAACCCGGCGCCATTCTGCGAGCGCATCAAGGGCGAGCCGCTTCGCACGGAGTGCTCGCCGCGGCGGAACGCTGTGGTGCTGTGCAACTTGGTGCGCCACGACACCGTGCTGCCCAGGCAGTACCAGGTAACTGCACAGTGCACAGACAACACTCTACAGCAGGAAGAACCCGGCGCCATTCTGCGAGCGCATCAAGGGCGAGCCGCTTCGCACGGAGTGCTCGCCGCGGCGGAACGCTGTGGTGCTGTGCAACTTGGTGCGCCACGACACCGTGCTGCCCAGGCAGTACCAGGTAACTGCACAGTGCACAGACAACACTCTACAGAAGGAAGAACCCGGTGCCATTTCTTAACGCCTCCGCGTGAAATTCTACATTTTTGTTCCTAATCTTTCGGCTATCAAATGAGAATTATTGCTTTTTCAGTTTGCCACAATTTAAACCATTGGTTGACTTAATTTTGTCTCAAAAACCAGCCCTTAATAAAAAAACTTAAACAAAAGTTTATTTATTTCAGCATTTCGACGTTTTGCCCAACGTGCCGCCGGGCGAGGAGGCGCGGTACGGCGGGTCGGTCTCCCTGGCGGACTACTGCCCGTACCTGCAGGAGTTCACGTGGCGCCACAAGAACGTGCTCATCAGGGGCAGCCGCTGCTCCTACGAGGAGAACACGCCGAGTGAGTGTCACATCGTAACTAGCCGAGTTACACCGACGTGCCGCCGGGCGAGGAGGCGCGGTACGGCGGGTCGGTCTCCCTGGCGGACTACTGCCCGTACCTGCAGGAGTTCACGTGGCGCCACAAGAACGTGCTCATCAGGGGCAGCCGCTGCTCCTACGAGGAGAACACGCCGAGTGAGTGTCACATCGTAACTAGCCGAGTTACACCGACGTGCCGCCGGGCGAGGAGGCGCGGTACGGCGGGTCGGTCTCCCTGGCGGACTACTGCCCGTACCTGCACGAGTTCACGTGGCGCCACAAGAACGTGCTCATCAGGGGCAGCCGCTGCTCCTACGAGGAGAACACGCCGAGTGAGTGTCACATCGTAACTAGCCGAGTTACACCGACGTGCCGCCGGGCGAGGAGGCGCGGTACGGCGGGTCGGTCTCCCTGGCGGACTACTGTCCTTACTGCCTTACCACTTGTATGGTATACAGAACAATTTATTCAGATTGCCCACCGATATGCACCTAAGGGTGAGCTCATCTAAACATTTTACGTAAACCTTCTTCAAAAAAATTGCGCCATCTGTCTAATACGCCACAAAATGGCGGAAACCTCCTTTTTTTATTGACGATAGGCTTGAGCTTGACGACAATCATGCCTTATGGAAAGCAATGATGAGGTCTAGGTTGGAGCGCGCTTGCCTAGAAAATGCTTATTCACTCTTCTCTTGAAGGCACCCAGATTGTATTTGGCTGGAAACACGGAGGCTGGAAGTGCGTTCCACATCTTATTAACCACGCGGTTCGTATCAGAAACGTGGAGGAAAAACGTTTCGTGCGCGTTTGTTGGACGTCAACCACATAAGGATACCACCGCTCTCGGCGTCTTGCGGTCCTATGGTAGAAAGGTGAAGGAAACTGTGGAAACGCGCGTGCGGACTAATATCAAGTATAGTGATCTGAAGCGTGGACCGCGGTCCTTAAACAATCCTGCGGTCGGCTTACTACTGACGCCGTTGGTGTCAACATTAATTTTGACACCAGTAAACTGGCGATATTTTTTTGCGCGGTTCGCCGGGTGCTGTGTACAAGGATCCATTAATCGGCTTAAAAGGTTAACCGGTTAGACGTATAACCCTTTCGTTTGATTAACCCTTATACGGGTTAACCCGTATTACCCTAAAGGTTAATCTTTAAATATTGCTGATTAATCCGTATGAAAGAGATCGCAAGTCGCAACTATATGCAACTACATCTGTGCCGCTCCCGCGCGTCGCGCGCGGTCTGTTGCGTAGATAGAAGTTCAGTTACAATCCCAACTTACGTAATTGCGTCACACGCGGATGCTCGCGCACGCATTTAAAAAGAAAATGATCAAACAACCTGTGTTTGAAGATGAAGAGGACAAATGTGAAAAAGTAGCGGTAAGTACCTACCTCTTAATTTATCGTGCAAAATGTCAAAAATTCTACTAGTATGGAAGATGTCCTCGATGCGCGAGTCGGACTCGCACTAGGCCGGGATTTTATATGAAATAAGAGCCCTTTGAAGGTTAGTGTTTAATGGGAAACTTGTCATGGATGGATCTTGAGATGAGAACTTCGATAAAAACTGGTCAAGTGCGAGACGGACTCGCACACAAAGGGTTGCTTATCAAGTTGGGACCATCTTTCAAGAATTAGCATTTTTCAATATAGGTATTTGTATAATATGGGGGTTTCGTCCTCAACGTCAATAGGTTTTCCGAACTATCTGCCCTACCCAGTTATTTTATAAGTTAGGTATTTACTTTAAATTCGTTTTGCAGGTAACATCTATATCTATACCCGAATCAGAAGAAAGCTCTACTGACGAAACACTTCACTCAAATGATTATGAAACACCACAGATAGTATCCCTCATCACCTTTACCTTTAATAGACCCTGAAGCGTCTACTCCGGATTTATCCGACGCTGAAGAATCGAATAATGAAAGAGATAAGCAAAAAATCGTCAACAATGAAGATGACATCCACGAGTGTTATGCCTTTTCATCTTTAGTTGCGAAAGCTTTATGCAAGATAGAAAAAAATAGACGCCATGAGTGTATGCACGAAATAATGCATTTCATAATGCAGAACTGTGAAAAAGAATAAAAGATATTTAAAAGTTGAAAGTTCAAGTTTAAAACTTCAAGCATAGTTTCAAAATAATAAAACAACACTTTAATCATCAAAAATATGTTTTTAATTATAATAATAATTTGAGAGAACCCCTTGCAAATTTCACGTATTCACTATTAGTAAATAAGAGCTTACTTTACTCTATCCCTGGAGAGAATGTAGTATGGGACTCTTTCTGTAACGAAATCATACAAATGACCAAGACAGAAAACTCAGCGGATGTTTTCTGTAATACTTTATTAGAGAACCTATGTTATTAAAAATAATTTGAAATTTGTTTCGTTTGTGTTTGATCGGTGACTCAAAATGATCAACGCCCACCGAGTTTATAGGCATTGTCATTTGTATGGGATTACGTTACAGAGATCCCAGATACTAACCCCCTTTCCGTGGATAGAGTTAAGTTTACAAATATTATTCAGTCAGTCAATTTTGACGTGATAATTTTAATTAAATAAATACATAATATTAAATATTATTTATTAACATTTTCAATTCAGTATTATTATTATTTATATAATGAAATAAATACTTATTTAATTAAAATTATGAATATCTTGTCAAAATGACTAATAACTTGTGATAAATCAACTTTTAATCAAACAAATCCTGATTACTTCTAATTACCATAATATTTTCCAGTGTATTTCGACTCAAGTTTGATCTTAGGGGTGATAAAATAAATTTCACAGAAGAAAAAATTCTCTCAACGGAAACTTGAGTTGCTGGAGCTGCCAGTACGCATAGTGCTAGCTCCGATAGTTCTGATGTCAATTTATTAGTCCAGTATTGGAGAATATTTTCTGAGCTGTGTAATCTAGGAATTCTCCTGATTTCTTTTAAAGCCACATCCATTGATCTGCTATTACGTTGCCGCCCTATACCTTTATGTAACTCTGTTGTACGCAATATCTTCTCTGCAAATGATATTTTAGCACTTGGTGCACTACTGCAGCTTGCAATAGCTTCATCGTCGATTGTAGAAGTTTCTACACTAGTAAACTCATTGGTGGACTCAATTGGGTGTTTTATTTTGTTAAGTTGTTGTAAGGTTTCCAGCAAGAGCTGTTGGGCCTTTTCTGCTTCTGCATCAGACAAGATAATATTTAGTCTTACATCCATATAGAGGGCTTCCAACATAAGTTTTGTATTTAACAAATGCACTTCCCTGGATTTCATGCACTGTAACATTGTTTGACTTATTTCTGTGCGACACTGCTCTAAATGACCTTTACATGTCAGCCATTCTATAAAAAAATCACCAAGAGTCAGCTGTTCTTTCTGTAATTTTATGGTGGTCTCATAAAGTGGTTTTAAACAGTCGACTAAATCACTTATTATTTGCCAGCTAGCCTCATTTAATCTGGCTCTCATATTGGAGTCATCAAGACAAATTGATTTTAGAGTTACTAATCTTACTAACATATTGTATGTCGAAGACCATCTAGTAGGGCAGTCTATTATGGGCTTCTTTAAATTAGCTTGCCTAAGGACATTTCTAATTGTTGGCGTTCTTAATATCTTGACAATTTCTCGGGCATTGTACAGTACATTTTGTACTTCTGGATTTGCTTGTAGCCCATCTTTTATAGCTAATTGTAGTGTGTGTGCTGCGCATAGCATAGTTCTTGGACTGAAAGAAGATTCCGTAACATTTTCATTTAAAGCTGACACAAGATTATCAATTTGTGCTTCATAGTTTGATATAAATGTATTTTCTCTGTCTGAATAAATTTCATCTTCTTCATCCTCAGAGTCAGTGTTTGTTTGTAAGTCTTCATCTATTGTAATAAAATTATACGAACCACCCAAGAGCGTAGCCATTTTTTTGAAATTTCTTCCATTGTCTGTTGTTATCGCATATATTTGGGAAAAGTCAATTCTGTATTCAAGTAAAACATCCAAAAAGATTTCTTTCAAATGTTCTCCTGTTTGGCTCCTGAATACTTCCTCTGTCGCCAAAGTACGTATAATTATTTTGCCATTTTTTATGTATTGTACATTTATTCCTAAAAATGCACGGTCTAAATAGCTTGCTGAATCTAGTTTAACACATATAAGTCTGTCTCGCAATTCATTGGAAATTTTCAGTTTAATTTCATGTGCCTTGTCGGCAATCATTGATTTAATATTTTGTATATTAATTGTATTGGCTTGGTTCACATTATGTTGTATTGCTAATCCAATAATATCTTGGAAAGCCTTGTCTTCTATCAACTGAAAAGGTCTTCCATGGACAGTCACAAGTTTTAAACAGTTTTTTTTTATAATTTCTATTACGGTGTCATTTTTTTTTCGGCCCACGGGAGGAATATTTTCTTTATTTATTAAAAGAACATCTTTAAACTGCTCTTGATGTTTCACCGACATATGGTTCTTTAAATTAGTAGCATGCTGACCCTGAAACCAAATAATTAACTTAAAACTTGTCCATGTTGCTTTGTTTAAAAAATTTCGTTTAGGAGTGCAGTACCTTGTTGCACCTGTTGAAGTACATTCAATTTTACACTCTAAACCAAAAGACGTAAAGTTAATTTTTCAGTGTTATTTTTTATTTTATTTCTTGATTCACTTCACTCAGTGAATCGCCCCCCATTTACTAAACCCACAATGGCAGGTGGCAGTACTCCTGCATCACCTAGATTGAGGAGTTGAAAATGAAACCCAAAATTTTCTGAGATCATTTTGCAAAGTTTCCCTATCGAACAAGTGCGAGGAAGAGATTATTCGTGATGTAGCAATATTTTTCCCCCTTAGAGCGTTTGTGCACTCATTCGTATTTAATTCGTATTCATTTTCGCAGAAATACGATTCAAAGTGATGATCGTAAGTGATCACCGCTGCCCATGGACATTTGTACCATTTTTTATTTATTTTCATTTCTGATTCACATCACTCAGTGTCTGAAAACGTTATGTGAATATCCCCCCTGAAACGAATACGAACTGTTCCATAACTTGCACGCCACAATATGGCAATACACTGTATCCATTCTTTGTAACGTGTATTTTGCAAATAAACAATTCTATTCTATTCTGAATACGAATGAGTGCACAAACGCCCTTACTTGTGCTTTTCAGGCACAAACGCCCTTACTTGTGCTTTGCTAGTTGCTACCTGCCAAATTCGGAAAGAATACGGGGTGCCCTATAGGATTTGATTCCTTATACGGGTCTTGACAGAAAAGATAGATAAACAGACAACAAGGTGATCTTTCTGGGTTTTTTTTTTCTCTGTAGATACGGAACCCTAAAAATTACGTAAATCGTTTCATAAATTTTTGAGTAGTTGATGCAGTGAGTTGGTGTGTAAAAAACAAAATAAAACTCCTTTTAGAAATTAGGTTAAAAAGTAGCCTAAACCTACCTACTTACATTTTGGTAGGTAGGTACTTACCTATTTTTATTAGATTTTTTTCTAATTATAGAATAAATTTTATTTACGTAGTTTATACTAGCACTTACCTAAAAAATATAAGTATTTAATACTAGTACCTAAAAAAATTATTATTAGGTAAAGAACTTACCTTTATTTTAGCATCGCATAAATTACACTTGCTACAGTTTGTTTCCTCGTCGAAAGTAAAATGTCTGTGCACGGCATCCTTCTTACTTTTCGGCATTGTCAGTTTAAACCTACTTAATAAAAATCACAACAGTGTACCTAAGTATGTAAATAGGTAAGTAGTACGTAGGTACGTAGTTACTAAATAAGAGCAAACCGACGTAAAGTAATAAAATAACAACGACTGATGTATACGAAAACAATTGTCCAACTAACAGTTTGCGCTTCGAAATAAAATTTTGATTTTTGAAATAGGCAAATTCTTAAAATCAAACACTTGAAAGTCAGCTTTATTTACCAGAAATAAGGTTTAAAAATTAAAATCATCGCTCGGCGGCAAGCTAGGATCGTGTCGGAACGCGATCAAAGGTACAAAACACCGAACGGCGGCTGTTGTCGCCGTCCCTCTCTAATACATTTTTTATGAGCAAAAATGAACCTTACGTGTGAACCGGTTCCTATAGGCTGATTAAGCCTTATAATACGGGTTAATCTTCATTGTGGGTTTTCTAACCTAACCCTAAAAATTAACCCGATTAAAACCCTCATACGGATTACCCTTTCGGTCCCTGGCTGTGTATATAATTATTTCTATTAGATTGCCACAATAATTTAAATTTGTTTTCAGATACGGACGTTAACTTCGCTCTGGAGAACTACGGGCCGCACTCCAAGTGCTTTGACCACAGCGACCGCGTGTGGGAACAGAAGTCATGTAGACAAGTATGTGAGATCTTTTTTTCATAGCACCGGAACGCTAAATCGATTGGCAGTGCGTGTGCGTTGTGGTAACCAGCCGCGGCCGCATCTCCCACCAAACTAGACCTGAGCCAATTTATCTAATCCTAAAGCTTTACTTATATAAGACTGGCTTATCGCACGTGCTCACAAAAGATTCAATCAAGCCGTTGAGTCAAACAGTAGTAGGTTCAATATGGCCGTTGAATCAAACAATAGCAGATTCAATTTGGCTGTTGAATCAAACAATATCGGATTCAATTTGGCCGTTGAATCAAACAATAGCAGATTCAATATGACCGTTGATCAAACGGTAGCAGATTCAATATATACAGTTTTGTAAATATTACATTAATATGATTAAATCATGTTTGTTTAGTTTAGATTTATTTTGAGTTCCTTAAAAAAAGAAATACATCGAAATATAGACATCGAATCAAACAACAGCAGTGGGGCTAGACAAAGTAACAGTCGTTTAGCGTTCACGACAGTAGATAAAAATGTACGGATAAAAAAAGTGACTGTAGAAAAACCACGTGACCGTATAGAGTAAAACTCGCTTTTTTTGAAAATCAACTACGACAATTTGAACGCTCCCTGGCGTTCTCGCAGACGTTGTAGATAACTTTAGCGTACTTCGCATGACAATTGACAGCCGACAGTGAACAACGCTAAGCATAAAGTAGATTTTGCTTTCATTTGTTTTCATTCGTCACGTGGTTTGTCCATACAATTTTATCTACTGTCGTGAACGCTAAACGACTGTTACTTTGTCTAGCCCCGCTGTACCTATCAATTAAAAAATTAAAATGATTGGAACGTTCATTTCAGATCCGCGAGTGGCAGCACTGGGGCTCGGGGTGCTACAAATACAAATGCGAGAGTGGACGGATGCATGTTGTTGTAAGTAATATCATATTGTATAACCAGCTTACCCGGCAAACGTTGTTTTGCCCTAATGGATATAAAAAAATTGCATAAAATCTACTTAAGTATACAGAAAATCGCTCGAGCCCTTTCGGAGGAGTTTGGTTCCAAAAAATTGGCACAAGAATTTTATATATTGGAGGTATTGAGTACTGTGTGAATTTTACATATTAGTGATATTTGTGTGTTGTATTACCATTAGATATTATTGGATAGAGGCAGGCGTTACTTTGCGGAAGTTCATGATTAACAAGAAAAGGAAAAAATTATTTGCTATAATCCGCCAACAGAGAAAATTCTGTATGGTCAAACATGCAGGTACAAGCTAAGCACCGCTTACCTTCCCACCAAAGCAAGAAAGCCAAGTTACCCAGCAAGCAATGCCACCACCACCACTCACATGCACCACCACACAAGACTTTTATACAACTCTCGACGCACGTTTCGCCCCGAAACCGGAGCATCATCAGGAGATTTCGACAATCTTGAATTTAAATTAGATATTAGTTTTGTCATATTCTCAGACCTATACATATTTCAGTCCACGATGACGCGCCCCACTCGATTAAAGTCCATACGAATCGAATGAAACGTTAGCGATTTTGACAAAGTGGGGCGCGTCTTCGTGGATTGAAGTATCTATTGTGACACGAGATATTTATATATTAGAGAAGAGAGAAGAAAATTTAATGGAGTTACACTTCTAATAATATTTATTTACTAGCAGATACCCGCGGCTTCGCCCGCGTAAATTTTAGTTTTCCCTATTCTCACGGGAACCATCGGTTTTTCCGGAATAAAAAGTACCTAACTTTTGTGTTAATTTAGAGCGAAATCTATCTGATTTTAATTTTCAGCCAAAAGTTTTCAATAGTTGCAGCGTGAATGAGTATTTCTCCCGCTGGAATAGTGAAAAACAAATATTCAGAAATAACCATTGATTTTCCCGGGATAAAAAATAGCCTTCTCTATTCTAATTTTCAGCCAAATCAGTTCACCAATTACAGCGTGAAGGAACATTTTTTCCCGCGTGGATATCTGTTTTTCACTGTTCCCGAAGGAACCATGGATTTTTCCGGGATAAAAAGTGGCCTTAGTATTAATCCAGGATATAATCTATCTCTATTCCAAATCAGTTCAGTAATTACGGCATGAAGGCATATTATCTATCACTATTATCATGGAAACCATGAAATTTTCCGGGATGAAAAGTATCCTATGTATTAATCCAGGATAAAATCTATCTCCTTTCCGAATTTCAGTCATATCAGTTCAGTAAGTGCAGCGTAAAGTAGTATTTTTCGCGCGTGAATATCAATTTTTCAGTTTTCCCGCAAAAAACATGGATTTTTCCGGGATAAAAGTAGCTTTTTCATTAACCCAGGATATTATCTATCTCCATTCCAAATTTCAGCCAAATCCGTCTTGTACTTACTGCATGAAGATTTTTTTCCGCGTGAATTTCGTTTTTAACTAATCCCACGGGAACCATGGATTTTCCCGGGATGAAAAGTAGCTTATGTGTTAATCCAAGACGCAATTTACATCAATTTCAAATTTGAGCCAAATCGGTTCAGTAGTTTTGGCGTGAAGGAGTATTGAAGCTTGGTAAAATACGAACTTTGGAGCCCCGTTTCACCCCTTTTGGGGGGAATTTTGAAAAATCCTTTTTTAGGGCACCCCTAGACCTGATAAGGAACCTGTGTGCCAAATTTGAAGTATCTAGACCCAGCGGTTTGGGCTGTGCGTTGATATGTCAGTGAGCGAATGAGTCAGTATCTTCTTTGATATACCATGAATTTTTCCGGGATAAAAAGTAGCCTATGTATTAATCCAGGATAAAATCTATCTCCTTTCCGAATTTCTGTCATATCCGGTCAGTAAGTGCAGCGTAAAGTAGTATTTTTCGCGCGTGAATATCAATTTTTCAGTTTTCCCGCGAAAACCATGGATTTTTCCGGAATGAAAAGTAGCCTTTTTATTAACCCAGGATATCATCTATCTCCATTCCGAATTTCAGCCAAACCGGTCTTGACTTGCGGCGTGAAGATTTTTTTCCGCGTGAATTTTGGTTTTTAACTAATACCACGGGAACCATGGATTTTCCCGGGATGAAAAGTAGCTTATGTGTTAACCCAAGATGCAATTCATCGCCATTCCAAATTTGAGCCAAATCGGTTCAGTAGTTGCGGCGTGAAGGAGTATCGAAGCTTGGTAAAATACGAACTTTGGAGCCCCGTTTCACCCCTTAAGGGGGGAATTTTGAAAAATCCTTTCTTAGTGCACCCCTAGACCTCATAATGAATCTGTGTGCCAAATTTGAAGTCTCTAGACCCAGCGGTTTGGGCTGTGCATTGATATGTCAGTGAGTGAGTGAGTCAGTATCTTCTTTGATATACCATGAAATTTTCCGGGATGAAAAGTAGCCTATGTATCAATCCAGGATAAAATCTATCTCCTTTCCGAATTTCAGTCATATCAGGTCAGTAAGTGCAGCGTAAAGTAGTATTTTTCACGCGTGAATATAAATTTTTCAGTTTTCCCGCAAAAACCATGGATTTTTCCGGGATGAAAAGTAGCCTTTTTATTAACCCAGGATATCACCTATGTCCATTCCAAATTTCAGCTAAATCGGTCTTGTACTTCCGGCGTGAAGATTTTTTTCCGCGTGAATTTCGGTTTTTAACTAATCCCACGGGAACCATGGATTTTCCCGGGATGAAAAGTAGCTTATGTGTTAACCCAAGATGCAATTTATCTCCATTCCAAATTTGAGCCAAATCGGTTCAGTAGTTGCGGCGTGAAGGAGTATTGAAGCTTGGTAAAATACGAACTTTGGAGCCCCGTTTCACCCCTTTAGGGGGGGAATTTTGAAAAATCCTTTCTTAGTGCACCCCTAGACCTCATAAGGAACCTGTGTGCCAAATTTGAAGTCTCTAGACCCAGCGGTTTGGGCTGTGCGTTGATATGTCAGTGAATGAGTCAGTCAGTCAGTCAGTCAGTCAGTCAGTGTCTTCTTTTATATATTTAGATTTTATTATTCAAAATACATCAGAATTTTAATACAAGGAACATGAAATGAAAGTCCCCACATAAACCACATGGGGTTTTTGCGCAGGGACATAGGTCCCTGCGCAAAAATCCCATGTTTGATATAATATTTTACCTTAATTTGTTACATAACATATTAATTATTAATCATTATTTTATGTGGGTTTAAATAACATATGTGGCAATTTTTACATTGTTTTTATTTATATTTAAATGTTATTAATGTTATTGAATTATGTGATAAGTAAATAATCTATTGTTTTCAATTCAACCTTTATACATGAAATCTTTAAGAACTCTTTTTACATATTTTTTGTTTAAACTATTTTGTGTAATTTTATTTAGTAACTCCGTTGGCAGTTCATTGAGTAGTAGTGGGAGCATGTATTCCCAAGTCCTTTTTTTTATACTATATAGGCTAGCGCTTGACTGTGATCACACCTGATGGAAAGTGATGATACAGTCTAAGGTGGAATGCGCTTGCCTAGAAGATGCCTATTCACTCTTGATTTGAAGGCACCCGGGTTGTAAGTGGCAGGAAAGACACTGCCTGGGAGTGTATTCCAGGCCTTTGCAGTGCGTATCAGAAACGAGGAACCAAACCGCTTCGTATGCGTCTTTGGTACGTCGACTATGTACGGGTGGAAGCCTTTACGATGCCTTGCCGTTCTATGGTAGAAAGGTGACGTTATTTCTTTTAATGATCTTGCGGAGTGAACCTTCTGTACCTATATTATGTATTCCGTGCCATAGTTCTGTTTCTTCAAGCCCACGTTTTGCCCACAGGTGGGCAACTACACGTACACGTGCTTCTTCGCGGGGCAGGTCCTTCAGGTGCGGATCATCCAGAGCGGCTGGCTCCACAGAGGCGGCGTGGTCTGCCCTCCGTGCCGGGAGGTCTGCGGCGAAGAGTTTGCTGTGAGTTCTTCTTATAACAGGGAGGGAGGACGGCTTTGACGCAGTGACGCGCGCTCGGCTTCGAGTGGCAGGTCGCGGGTTCGATTCCCGCTACCACTTTAGGATTTTTTTTATATATTTTTTTTTTCAAAAAACTTATTACTAGCTTATTCTAATTACTATACAAGTCTTGCCCGCGTGGAATGGTCGCAAGAATACTGGCTGCATTTCCGCGTTGAACAGCTAGGCTGATACGTTGCGCAAAAAATGAGCCAGCCCTTCTGTCACCAGTTGATGTTATTAAACGCGGGGAAAGCTCTCGAACGAATTTTTTTTACTCTATACAAGTTAGTACTTGACTGCGATCTCACCTGATAGTAAGTTACGATGCAGCCTAGATGTTAGCATACTAACTTGGAAGGGTAAGTAAATTTACCCCAACGGTTTCTACAAGCATCGCACCGGAACGCTAAATCGCTTGACGGTGCGTCTTTGCTGGTAGGGTGGTAACTAGCCACGGCCGAAGCCTCCCACCAGACCAGACCTGAGCCAATTTAGAAATTATAAAATTCCAAAGTGGCCCGTGGCGGGAATCGAACCCGCGACCTCCCACTCGAATCTGAGCGCGCCGCCACTGCGCCAGGGAGGTCGTCAAAATTAGTAGGTATGGCGTCAAAATTCAGTTGGGCACTGCGTATGCGCGTGCAGAACCATAGACAATAGACATTATTGTCTATGGTCAATCATGGACCGTCCATAGTCTCGGCAATGACTCCCAACTATATGAACCCAGAGTCCAAAGTGGAATCGTAATGGAAAAAAAAATTGGTTGTCTGTAAAGACGGTTTACGGACGATAGATTTATATCTATCTCTCTATCGTTTGTTTTATCGTGCCTCTCTATCGCTTGTTGCGCGCTCTCGCTTGCACGCACAGGCTCAGGTGGAACGTTACGCGGAACGTTACTATTTTTAATGTGTGTTGCTGGTGTTCATCAATTTATTAAACGTTATCACGTCAAAAAATTATGCAACTCCCTTGCAATATTTTCGGTGAAACAATATTATAATGAATATTTTTTTATTATTATAAATGTGTGTGAATAAAGTAGGTCAATATGTGAGACATTTTGATTTCATAATTCGAATTTAAGCAATGAGCATAGATAAAGTTTGTTCATAAATCATTTATTTTTTGCATGAATATGGTAATAATTTAGGTCTTAAATATCCAACATATCCTACCAAATGGCGTGCAAAATACTAGAAATACTACAATTATTAACGGCCTACAAGCCGTATTTAGGTGATTTTGAATGAAGTTTTATGCAAAAACTATAAAGACAATTACTTTCAAATTTGCACGCCATGTTTTTTGGGTCTTTAATCTAAAATCGCTAAGAAGCAGAAACACGATTGGATAAAATTTTCTCGATAGAAAGTTCTCCCAAAAGTGGCTTCAAAATCTCAATTTTTCTAGTTTTATCGGACACTACAATGGATGTAATTGTAATTTATGTTTTAAATGTCGGTAATATTAATATCCAAAAACGCTAAGAAACATATTTTTGATAACCAGCTTAGTTTCTGAGTAATTAGGTAAAAGGTCGTTTTTCTGTTATATTCTTCCGCGACGCTGCATGTCGCACCTACCAAATCTCCGTGAGAGTGAGAAAGACAAAAATAAATTCAATAAATCCCCTTAATACAGTTGTTTTATTTTCCAGTTGCGAGATGAATACTGCAAAGGCGGCGAAGAAGCTCCACCTCCGAATCTATATCCAAATGACGTCTTAGCGTGCTCTGCTGTCAAACGCACCGCCGCCGCCATTTTGTGCATCGCCGCCATCTTGGTTTCGTTCACCAACAACTGACTTAAAGCTTTAATACCAGACTTAATATTTTTCAAACTCAAACAAAACTATGAAAGTCTCATCCATTGAAGTTTCGCTATGACACGTTGTTTTCACTCCACTCAGTAGAACAGCAATGTATATCAAACTATATTTGTGGTTGTCATTTGATGATCACTAATTCAATTTCAATTTCAATTTATTTATTTGCTGATATAGGTACATAATGATGGTACATAATACAATACAATTAGTTCACGCTATATCATACCATATTATTGCGAACAAAATAATGGACATTAAAATTTATTTTAAATGAAAACTTCTTCAAGCGCTTTAGGGTGGTTTGGGTTATTTTTGAGATGGGAAAAACTATTGAACTCGCGTTATCAAACACCTTGTTACCGTGGCCGACACTTTATATATTTAATACCGTAACTGTCAATAGTATACACCTATTGCGCATATTTTGAGATGGGGAAACACCATTGAACTCGCGCCATCGTTACCACACATCCAGTTACCGCAACCGACACTTCTATATATTTTGAATGCCCAAATTCTCAATAGATGTCGCTGTTGTAATTTTTTCATTTCCATCTGAACTCTTGAGTGAAACTGACTTTTTTATATGGTTAAGGGCCGATTTTTCAATTGCCAGATAAACGTTAACTAAGGAATAAATATAACGTTTTGACAGATTTTGTATGGCATATTATGTTTCAAATTTATTCCTCAGATAGCTTATCTGGTGATTGAAAATCGGACCTTAGGCTTTAAGCCTCCCCCACACAGGCGCGTTATTATCGCGCGATAATATCGCAAGCGTTATTGCGATAATGCGTCCCGATTCCTTGCACACAGCTGCGTTTTTATCGCGCGATAATAACGCGCAGACGGACGCAGCGTCCCGCGTTATTATCGCGCGATAACATCGCAAGCGTTATTGCGATATCTGTTTTCAGTACATTTTGTACGCCGCAATGGAAGTAGGACGCTGCGTCCGTCGTCCCACACAGGCGCGTTATTATCGCGCGTTATTATCGCAGCAGTGTGTAACTACATGACCATCTTAATACAAAATGTACTGAAAACAGATATCGCAATAACGCTTGCGATATTATCGCGCGATAATAACGCGTCTGTGTGGGGGAGGCTTTATTTTTGACCAATCATGCGTGAGGATTGTAATCAATACTAGGTTATTAAAAAGAAAATAAATATACCTTCGATTACCAATGAGGGTTGTTTCTATAGCTTTACTTGTATCGTCTAATCTAAAAATGAACGGACCTCCACGTGTTTACGCTCACACGTTGTAAAGATAACGAAGTGGAGGGCCGTTCGTTTTTAAATTAAACGCTCTCTACACATTATGACCAAATTATAGAAGGACGTATTTTTTTGTGTGGAAAGTATGCACGAAGTTTTTACGTGCATAGATAGGTAACTAGGTATTTAAATAAATAATATATTGTAATTAAAAAAAAAACTATTTGTTTATACCAGACCTATTTCTATTTGCTGTAAAGTTGGCTATGAAAATTGTTTATTTAAGAATTTTTTTTGTAAGAACACTAAAATGATTGGTATTTTCAAATAAAAATACGAATTTCCTGTTTTTTTTTTATGTTAGCTTCAGAGAAATGACGATTTAATTTTTATTTCTTTTATATAAGAAGTTATAGTCATCTAAGAGCAGCTAGTTATAAACTTAAATGCCATAAATACTTATAACTCATAATAATTTATTTCTGTCTTTACTTTAAAAAGAAAAATACAGTTTACTAAAAGTCTGTGAGAGTACTTATTTTTTTTAATTGCTAGACAAATATTTGTTTAAACAGTAATTTATTTCCCATCTTTATTTTTGCTCAATTTAAGGTGAATTAAAATTTTGTTTGGATATTCGCAATTCAAAACTTTGCTTAAAAGTCTCCATTTTAAGAAATATTGAGTATTTAACTAATAATAAAAGTAGTATAATACCCAATTGCGAAAACCAAATGTAATTTGATTTTGGCTTTGAATCGTAACAAGACATTATTTTTTTATTTTTTCTCCTTATTTAATTTCTTATTTCTACTCCTTCTTATTTATGAGACTTAAATTGAAACATACTCTTATTTTATAAAGTATCTTGTAAATATTAATTTTAAGTTAATTAATTTCGCGAAGGTGCTTAAATTTGCTTTAAATTGGATTGAATTTAATGAAAGATGATTTTATTTTAATGTTTATATGTTTGTTTAAGTTAAACAATTATAATTGTTAAGATTAGAATAATAATTATATGTACTAGTTTTTTCAGCAGCTTTAAGTTACCAATCGAACGCACCACCAAGTGAGTTAGCATTCTGGCACGATGCTGTGTAAAAGCCATTGAATGTTACTTACTCCTTTAAGTTAGTACGTTAACAGATTCGGCTCCATCGTCACTTACCATCAGGTGAGAATTGAGATCGCAGTCGAGTATTTACTTGTAGTATAAAAAACTGTTCTACATATACATAATATAATCTATCTCCATTCGAAATTTCAACCAAATCGGTTCAGTAGTTTCGGCGTGAAGGAGTAAAAAACATACACACATTTAACTGACATAACTAACACACGGAATACAATAATAGTATAGTACCTAACGGTAGGTACAGAAGGTTCACTCCGCAAGATGATTTAAAGAAATAGCGACCCTAGCGCTGACACAAAAAAGTGCAATTCAGTTCGCAATAGCGCCTAGTTCCGCCTCCGCTATGCAGCTAAAGATGTGCTCTCTTTCTATCGCGTAACTTTATCTCTTTCGACGTAGGTACTAAGTTTGCCTCGTAATCGGGCGCACACAGCGCGTGAAATAGCCCGTACAAGAACTAACCTCTCTTTCTATCGCGTAAATTTATCTCTTTCGACGTACCAAGGCTGCCTCGTAATCGGGCGCACGCAGCGCGTGAAATAGACCGTACAAGAACTAATTTCTCTTTCTATCGCGTAAATTTATCTCTTTCGACGTACCAAGGCTGCCTCGTAATCGGGCGCACGCAGCGCGTGAAATAGACCGTACAAGAACTAATTTCTCTTTCTATCGCGTAAATTTATCTCTTTCGAAGTACTATGGCTGCCTCGTAATCGGGTGCACGCAGCGCGTGAAATAGACCGTGCAAGAACTAACACGTGCAACCTAGCCGGCGCGTGGCAGCCGTCTCAAATCTGACTAACTTAACATAACTATATTAGTGTGGTTAGAACAAGGAATCGAATTATGGACCTAATATTTTTAGTCGTTGTGATTGAGAAATTTTGTTTGCATATTCTAAGGATCGTGTAGTTTAAAATGAACGTCCCTCCACTACATATTCCTTTCAACGTGTGAGCGTAAACACGTGAAGGGACGTTCATTCAAGACGATCAATTTTGATGTGGAATAATGAATTGTACTCAAAAAAACTTTTTATGTGGTAAAGTATAAGAATAATTATTATTATAGATAGATATAAATCGAAAAAACTTGAATTATAAAACTGAGAAATGTACTGATTTATAAATAAAAATATTTTGAAATACCTAATCTGTGGTTTTTATCATCTGGCCCAACATACCTAATAGGTACCTTGTTATGTCTTGTAATGGTTGATATTTTATTTAAGTATGTATAAAAAACTGACCTGACTGGCATACGCTGTGTTGTCATATTAATTATTTTGTACTTAGGGATAGTAAAAAAGATATATTTATTTAGTGAAATAGATTTTCCGTCCTATCGAATAGAAAATATAAACAAAAATTTCATGAAAATCGGTCATGCCGTTTTGGAGGAATTGGTTAAAAACACTCGCACTAGAATATTTGAAAAAGATTTCAAACTGGTAAGCAGTTTATAATTTCCTTTTGATTGTGACTAATTGATTTGTAGTACAATATTTATGCGTCTATGTACTTTAATAAATATCTAAATTAACTTTTGTTCATTCACTAGTTTTGAAGTCCGATTTAGGAAAACTGAACACAAAATGGTGAAATTAATCATTTTTGTATTTTTATTTTTGATCGGATTTATTTCATGTGCCATTAATTATTCTTGTCACTATCAATTTGGTAATTATTTTCAATATTTTTCTATATAGTGTCAGTTTTACTTTCGAAAAACATCAATTTCCACGAGATACCATAAAAATAAAAATGTATTTACTTGGAAAATATTAAGTGATGAAAAATATTTAAATCTTAAAATTTTGTAAAGAGCTTTAGCACCGAGTTTGATTCTGGTTCTTCAAGGTGAACTTGGTGGCGGAGTTCCGACCTTTTATAAGACTTAGTAAGGCAGTATAGATTTTTCAATCCACTCTGTCAAAAATCGCTTATGTTTTATTCGATTCGTACGGAGTTTGACAGAGTGGGGCGCGTCATCGTGAAAATGAAAATTGTCATTTTCATCAATTAAGTCTTAAGTGATTTATAATATTATATGCTTTTTTGTATTTCTTTCTTTCTTGTTTGATAATATAATATCAAACCCGGTTGCCTTCAAATCAAGAGTGAATAGGTACTGAATAGGCATCTTCTATGCAAGCGCGTTCCACCTTAGACTGTATCATCACTTTCCATCAGGTGTGATCACAGTCAAGCGCTAGCCTATATACTTAGTATAAAAAAATATATATGAGTTATCCTACGATAACCATAGACACCTATCGATAAATAATTCCATATAGAAATTGAACGAAAAACAAAAAGTCTACAGGAATGACATATCCGATCGACAAATTGATCACGTGATTTATCGCACACAACTGTCATTTTCATAAATAATGTTATGAATTTTGTTCCATTTAGATATGGAATGATTGTTTTTTTGACGGTCGTATCTACATAAGTAGGTATATCATACGGCCAAGGCTGCAGGTCTTTAAATATATAATGATTCACTTTAATATCACCGATAAGAAACCTCAGGATATGGGCATCCGAACGATTTACGTAAACCTTTTTCGTACAAGCAAACAGTAGCGCCATCTGTCAAAATTTTATAGGTGACTGCTGAGCGAACTACAGCGTGGCCTGACAATTGGTGGCAAGCATTTTTGGCACCAGGCTATATGGCTATTTTTAACATGTAAGTAAGTAGTTTATAAATTGCATTTGATTATTATATTTTAGGAGACCCTTCCTGGAATTACTCAAAAGTTTTCCACAACAAAAGTCACATAATTCCATTTGGAACTACGCACAAGAATATTTATTTAACGGTAATTTCACTTTAATATTTTTTTCTAAATTCACGTAACTATTTGCGTTTATACAGGATTATATTAAAAATACCAAATCGCTCTCGGCTTGTATTTGTTTACATTAAAACTTACATCTTTTGTTCTAAGACTTTTTTTTACTCTATAATTTAAGAAATGTCAAATATTCAATATTCATAATAATCAGAGATACTCTACTTGTTCCTACTCTGTAATCTAATATCGGCAAGTGGCAAAGGCGCGGCGGCCGGCGCGTGAACTCGAAACCGCAACAGTGTAATGTCACTTTACAGAATTAACATTTTTTTGTATGAAATAAATCAATACCTACTACAGGCTGAGAGCGATTTGGTTTTTTTTTATTATATTATTACCAATTCTTATGATTCCGGTAGGTCCTACAATAGGTCGTAATCTATTTTTCATACCCCCTAAATGGCAAAACAACGTTTGTCCGGTCAGCTAGTTAGTCTATATTACCATTTTTGTTTTATCCTTTCTGATTTGTTTTTATTATTTCAGGAATCAAAACTAATGATAAACTTCGTCTGCGTGAACCTGACGCGTGTCAACCCAAACACG
The DNA here is from genome assembly GCA_036785405.1 of Coenonympha arcania. Taxonomy (NCBI): domain Eukaryota; kingdom Metazoa; phylum Arthropoda; class Insecta; order Lepidoptera; family Nymphalidae; genus Coenonympha; species Coenonympha arcania. The sequence goes on from CM072081.1 coordinate 3,598,753, forward strand.
GCGAAAGTGGGGTTCGCGAGCCTGTTCAAGAGGATCTCCATCACGTTTGCGGAACCCTACTGCTGTGACGTCACCGCTCACGTAATCGCCATGCACCACGGGTATTAGACAGCGGATTTACCAAGTTAAAAAATAATAATTGTATTCGTTATAGTTTAGACATCGAAATACTAAATAAACAATAGAAATCGCCGATTGAGTAAAATTGTTTTTCAATTTAAAAATACAGTCAAACCTGGTTAGATAATTAAAAAAGTGACAGCTCAAGGAAACGAGATCTCTTTTTAGGGTTCCGTAGCCAAATGGCAAAAAACGGAACCCTTATAAATTCGTCATGTCTGTCTGTCCGTCTGTCCGTCTGTCCGTCTGTCCGTCTGTCCGTCCGTATGTCACAGCCACTTTTTTCCGAAACTATAAGAGCTATACTGTTGAAACTTGGTAAGTAGATGTATTCTGTGAACCGCATTAAGGTTTTCACACAAAATTTTAAAAAATTAATAAATTTTGGGGGTGCCCCATACTTAGAACTGAAACTCAAAATTTTTTTTTCATCAAACCCATATGTGTGGGGTATCTATGGATATCATTTTTTTTCTAAAATGAATAGCTTGCCCGAGAGACACTTCCAAAGTCGTAAAATGTGTGTCCCCCCCCCTGTAACTTCTAAAATAAGAGTATGATAAAACTAAAAAAAATACATGATGTACATTACCATGCAAACTTCCACCGAAAATTGGTTTGAACGAGATCTAATAAGTAGTTTTTTATATTTACAATAAAACCTCTAAAAACAAAGTTAGTTTTGCGGTTCGATAAGAAAAGTGGTTTTTATGGTTTTATTCCTCCGGTTGTAGTACGGAACCCTCAGTGCGCGAGTCCGACTCGCACTTGACAGGTTTTTCTATAGAGGTTTCTCAAATTCTCACTAACCCGGGTTTTAGAGTTAGGAGGGCAATAGGACGGTACATGGTAAATACACTATCAAGTAAACATACTAACAGAATTTTCTCAGGTTTGACTGTTGTAGTTTAAAATCTCCTCATTCTTTTGTTTTTCGTAGTCGGTTAAAAATAAAGCAAATCCTAAAGCCGTAGTTTCCAGGTCAAGTACCGAGGATGCTTACCTACATTCTAAATTTTAGCCAAATCAGTTCAGTATTCATTTAACGATTGAGTAAACTGAAAATTTCATAGCAATCGTTCGAGCCGTTTCAGAGGAGTTTGGTAACAAAAATTGGCATCAGAATTTTATATAGGTACTTACCTACTAAAAAAATAGATTGTTTCATATATTATGAGTTAATCAACATTTTTATTTGAGGTCCTAGAAGTATGATGATTGTATGTACCTACGCAGTTTGACGACCTCCCTGGCGCAGTGGCGGCGCGCTCGGATTCGAGTGGGAGGTCGTGGGTTCGATTCCCGCCACGGGCCACTTTGGAATTTTATAATTAATTCTAAATCGGCCCAGGCTTCGGCCGTGGCTAGTTACCACCAGCAAAGACGCACCGCCAAGCGATTTAGCATTCCAGTGCGATACTTGTAGAAACCGTTGGGGTAAATTTACTTACCTTTCCAAATTAGTACGATAACATCTTAGGCTGCATCATCACTTACCATCAGGCGAGATCGCAGTCAAGTACCTACTAACTTGTATAGAGTAAAAAAAAGTAAATTATTATTAATTAGTAATTACGATCAATATTAAATACTAAACACATTCCACGGTAATTTAAACTCAATTTAATTGCTTTCGTACTTTTAAATATTTCAAATCGATTACCTAGTGGGTAAGTATTGTTAATTTAATTTCAATAAAATCTTGTGTTCGAGCGTGGAAACCGTAATTTGAATATGCGAATAGTTTATTTTATAATCGGTAAGTGTACCTACTTACACTAATATCGTTTTGGAGTTCCGTAGGTTGATTTTGTATCGTTCAGTTTGTTAGTTAGCAACTCGCACTGGGTTAAGAAAATGGAGGCAAACATCCTATTTTTGTATTCTTTTTACACGACTGCCCAAGAAAAGGAGTGTAATGTTTTTAGGGTTTATGTATGTATGTATGTGAGTTTATTCCACCATGACTTCGGCTGAACAGTTTTGGACGCATGGGGTAGGTAAGTATAGTTAAAAAAAGTGGTTTTACCACAGGCAATCGTGTTTTTTTTTTAATTCTTTAATTAATTATTTACTTCTTGCACAAGTTAGCAACTAAATAGCATTGTATGTTGATAACTATACCAAAGAACTTGGGTAAGTAAAAGTAGGTTAGGTTGGTAACTTGTGCAAAAATATGATTTTTGCCTCCGTTTTCTTAGTTAACAATCAATGCTAATGTTTATAACAAATGTTATTTCTGTAAAGTGGCATTACGCTGTTGCGGTTTCGAGTTCACGCACTGGCCGGCGCCTCGCCGTGGCCACGCCGATGTTACATTACAGAGTAGGAACAAGTAGAGTATCCTGTAAAATATTGAATATTTGATATTTCTCAAAATATCGAGTAAAAAAAAAGTCCTAGAACAAAAGTTGTTAGTTTTAATGTAAACAAATATAGGCCAAGAGCGATTTGGTATTTTTTATATAACCCTGTATAAGTTTAGTATGAGGAAATTTTCCAGGTCTGACGACCGTCCACATGCTAGAGGGTTACTTACTCCTTCAAATACATAAAGGAGACAACTTGTCCAACGTGGACGCGCTCGTGCACAAGCAGCTCCCGCCGAGCAAGTTCGACGAGCTTGCTCGCGCCGCGCGTAATCGCTTCCAGAACTACCAGCGGTACAGGATCAAGGACTCGCCGGAAGACGAACGCGTGGACAGCATCGTGTTCGCTTTTAAAACTGATGGTAATTAAATTAAAAAAAAAAATTGGTTGTCTGTAAAGTCGGTTTACTGACGATAGTTGAACGTGACAACTCTCGCTTGCACTTCAAGCCTTACATGGAACGCCTCAGAGCGAGGTAACGGCAAATGAGTCATGTTTTTTTGTGCGTGCAGCCGGCTCTATCGAATTATAAGACGTTGTCACGTCAAAAAATCTGTACGCATGCTACAGTATTACTTACTGCTTGAAGTAAATGGGATAACTTATCCAACGTGCACAAGCAGCTCCCGCCGAGCAAGTTCGACGAGCTTGCTTGCGCCGCGCGTAATCGCTTCCAGAACTACCAGCGGTACAGGATCAAGGACTCGCCGGAAGACGAACGCGTGGACAGCATCGTGTTTGCTTTTAGAACTGATGGTAATTAATTAAAAATAAAAAAATTGGTTGTCTGTAAAGTCGGTTTACGGACGATAGATTTACGTGATAACGTCATAATCCTCTTCTCTATCGTTTGTTTTATCGTGCCTCTCTATCGCTTGTAGCGCGCTCTCGCTTGCACGCACAGGCTCAGGTGGAACGTTACGCGGAACTTTACTATTTTACATGTGTGTTGCTGGTGTTCATCAATTTATTAAATGTTATTACGTCAAAAAAACCGTACGCATGCTAAGTATTACTTAACTGCTTCAAGTGCATAAAGGGGATAACTTATCCAACGTGCACAAGCAGCTCCCGCCGAGCAAGTTCGACGAGCTTGCTCGCGCCGCGCGTAATCGCTTCCAGAACTACCAGCGGTACAGGATCAAGGGCTCGCCGGAAGACGAGTGTGGACAGCATCGTGTTCGCTTATAGAACTGATGGTAATGAAATTAAAAAAAAATTGGTTGTCTGTAAAGTCGGTTTACTGACGATAGTTGAACGTGACAACGTCACGATTGTGCTTCTTTGTCGCTCGTTCCGCGCTCTCGCTTGCACTTCAAGCCTTACATGGAACGCCTCAGAGCGAGGTAACGCCGCATGAGTCATGTTTTTTCGTGCGTACAGCCGGCTCTATCGAATTATAAGACGTTGTCACGTCAAAAAAAATTGGTTGTCTGTAAAGTCGGTTTACGGACGATTTACGTGATAAAGTCATAATAATTGGCCTCTCTATCGCTTGTAGCGCGCTCTCGCTTGCACGCACAGGCTCAGGTGGAACGTTACGCGGAACTTTACTATTTTACATGTGTGTTGCTGGTGTTCATCAATTTATTAAATGTTATTACGTCAAAAAAACCGTACGCATGCTAAGTATTACTTAACTGCTTCAAGTGCATAAAGGGGATAACTTATCCAACGTGCACAAGCAGCTCCCGCCGAGCAAGTTCGACGAGCTTGCTCGCGCCGCGCGTAACCGCTTCCAGAACTACAAGCGGTACAGGATCAAGGGCTCGCCGGAAGACGAGAGTGTGGACAGCATCGTGTTCGCTTTTAAAACTGATGGTAATGAAATTAAAAAATTGGTTGTCTGTAAAGTCGGTTTACTGACGATAGTTGAACGTGACAACTCTCGCTTGCACTTCAAGCCTTACATGGAACGCCTCAGAGCGAGGTAACGCGAGCGAGGTAACGCCGGTAACGCCGGATGAGTCATGTTTTTTTGTGGGTGCAGCCGGCTCTATCGATTTATAAGACGTTGTCACGTCAAAAAATGGCCAAGTGCGAGTCTTGCGAACCGAAGGTTTTGTACTACTAGGTACCTTATACCTATACAGACCTACGGCCGTATGTAAAATAAATAATGGCTAAATGCCGCTGTACTGCGGGGCTAGATAAAGTATAACAGTCGTTTAGCGTTCACGACAGTAGATAAAAAACAAAAAAGTATGGACAAACCACGTGACGAATGAAAACCAATGAAAGCAGAATCTTTATGCTTAATGATGTTGTTGCGCTGTCGGCTGTCATTTGTCATGCGAAGTACGCTAAAGTTATCTACAACGTCTGCGAGAACGCCAGGGAGCGTTCAAATTGTCGTAGTCGATTTTCAAAAAAAGCGTGTTTTCTCCTCTATACGGTCACGTGGTTTTTCTACAGTCACTTGTTTTGTCCATACATTTTTGTCTACTGTCGTCAACGCCAAGCGACTTTTACTTTGTCTAGCCCCGCTGATCTGCTTAGTTGTCTGCTTAGTTGTTGTAGTCATGTGGCGATTTTTTCTTAGATTGCTCTTGCTACCCTTATGGAACTGTGATTTTTGGCTTGCGTGGCGTGGCTTATCGAATGACAGTTTTCGATAAGCCACGTGATAGTTTGTCGATCGGATAAGTCATTCCCATTCATTTTTAGGGTTCCGTACCTCAAAAGAAAAAGAACGGAACCCTTAAGGAACAGTTGTAGGTAAATTGAAAATAATTTTTATTTTCATTTAAAAAGGGCGGGAAAACCGAGTCGTCGAAATTTCAAAATGATATAACAATACTAGGTGAGGTATCATAATATGAAAGGACGATACTTGGGTAACCGCTACTGTAACCTTTACTGAATGCTACGTAGGTAATCTAAGTCTAAACCTAAAACTCAAATTACACAGATGAGCACTTGAAGAAAGGGAATGGTCGCCAGGACAATGATGTGGCCAATGTTTTAAGCTATATTAAAAAGATCGCAGGGGGTTTGATCCGTCCAGACGATGATCATCATTACAGGCGATCTAAATTGGAGAAAAACAATATAAGTAAGTCAGTTGTTACTCAATATTATGTTTATTCTGTATTCTGAGATTATACTATGCTGAGTCATACCCAACCGATTTTAGGGCGGACATACGGCCTTTCAGTAGATTTATGAGAAACAGATTCTTTCATCATTCTTTTACAGTTCCACGGCTCAAAAAAAGATCAAAAATTCAAAACTAAGTATGAAAAATTCTCCTACCAGCAAAGACGCATCGCCAAGCGATTTAGCGTTCCAGTGCGATGCTTGTAGAAACCGTTGGGGTAAATTTACTTACCCTTCCAAGTTAGTACGATAACATCTTAGGCTGCATCATCACTTACCATCAGGTGAGATCGCAGTCAAGTCACTTGTATAGTGTAAAAAAAGACGTGTGGCACTCGGAGACTGCCGCGGTAAAGCTATTGCATATAGCTGTTTTATCAACTTAAGCAATTATAATTATACAGCCAATGCCACCTAGAGATGAGTTGCTGAACTAAAGAGACAAGCGTGATATTTCAAAAAGTCATTAAAAGCTCTGCTATTCATCGATAGATGGCAAAACTAAAAAAGTGTTAGGTTATTTTCGTTACGGAATTTCTGGATTCGGTCTCCACGCTCAAGGTCCGCGACAGAAGCTATGCAATAGCTTAAAAAAAAATTTTTTTCAGAGCAAAAACACCCAAGCGACGACAAACCATCTCTTCAGTACGAAGTAAACACGACGTCAGTTTTGGACACTCTGTCAGATGCCCTCAGTTCAAACCAAGCTCGCAGGTACTCTGACGGGGTAGCGAAAGCCGCAGCGTATGTTTACAACGCCATAATGGAAGCTTGAAAACTAAATATATTTTTATTCATTTTTACAAGCTTTTATTTAGTTTCATCTGCCCCTAAACTGTCACTAAAGAGACAAGCGTGATATTTCAAAAACTCATTAAAACCTCTCTGCTATTCATCAATAGATGGCAAAACTAAAAAGTAGGACAGATTAATTTGTTTTGCTATAATCCGCTACTTGAAAAGATTCTGTATGGTGCAATATGCAGGAAAACTGCCCACATGAAACACCACACACAATTTTCCAAAACTTTCTTCGACGCACGTTTCGTCCCGACACCGGGACATCCTCAGGAGATGTTGACTTCACAATTCGAAATCGTAGAGACTCTACGATTATGGATTTCCGCAAAATAACGCCTGCTTCCATTCAAAACTAAAAAGTATCATTGCTGTGCCGCTCGGAGTGGGGAGTGTTAGGTTATTTTCGTTACGGAATTTCACTATTCGGTCTCCACGCTCAAGGCCCGCGATAGAAGCTATGCAATAGCTTAAAAAATTGAAGAAGTTAATGTGGAGACTGTAGTCTATAAAAAATAAAGTTTATATTTAAATAATAGTACATTTCAATATAAGTGCGGAAAGTTTGTCATTTCTTTACGAGTCCCGGTTTGTTGACCCAAGCCGAAGGCGAGGGTCAACTATAAGGACGAGTAAAAATGACAATTCCGCACGTGCATTTAACGACGTTTTTTAATACATTTGCGAAAAAAAAAATTGGTTTTTGCCTGCTCCGTGTTTGCATGCCGTGTTCGTGTTCATGCGCTCCTGGTACGCCCGCTCCGGTGCCGCGTAGGAGGAAAACACAAAAGCACTAGTCCGGAAAAGAATAACTTTGCGCACGCTAAACATACATGGAAATGTCAACTTTTTGAGGAAATGTATTAAAATATATATATTTTTTTTATATTTGCATCAGCTTGGTACGGGATTCCATAGATCTATGGTCATTAAAGATAATTATATTTTAGTTGAACCAATTTTGGGCCATTCCTACAAAAGCAAAACAACGATTTATATTTTTCCATTTTTTTATTAAAATATAAACGAGCATTCTTACGAGTAAAACTTAAAACATATAATTAGTCTTTTTTAGATACTTATATTCCTGTCCTTAAAATAATAAAATCACAAAATCATCACGTTTAAGGCACGCTTTGGAGGTCATGGAACATTTATATACTTAACCTAAAAGATTTGTTTAAAAATTGTAGGTACAAGGCAATTAAGTTGGCCCAAAAAAGGCGATCGTATGCGCAGGTGCACCTCGCATTACACGCTTTCCCTCGCGACGCGCTCATACACCCCAGACACTCGGAAATGTGTTTTACATAGGGTTCAACTTATACGATTACGCCGCATACTATGTAAACATAAATACCTTTTACAACCGTACTTTTCACAGAGGCAGATGGTACTATTTCTAAAAAAATTGGTCAAGTGCGAGTCAGGCTCGCGCACTGAGGGTTCCGTACTATCAAGACTCATTCTCAATAGTACATACGTATAAAGTAAACTAAACACCCCTGCCCATAGAATTTAAAAACCGGACAAGTGCGAGTCGGACGTGCAACGCCATCTGTCGTCATCAAAGTTAAACAAAATATTAGACTTGTTGAATATCAATTCAACACATATTGAAAAAACTACTCACTAGATCTCGTTCAAACCAATTTTCGGTGGAAGTTTGCATGGTAATGTACATCATATATTTTTTTTAGTTTTATCATACTCTTATTTTAGAAGTTACAGGGGGGGGGGACACACATTTTACCACTTTGGAAGTGTCTCTCGCGCAAGCTATTCATTTTAGAAAAAAATGATATTAGAAACCTTAGTATCATTTTTGAAGACCTATCCATAGATACCCCACACATATGGGTTTGATGAAAAAAAAATATTTTGAGTTTCAGTTTTTGAAATTTTGAGTTTGACCCCCAAAATTTATTACTTTTTTTTAAATTTTGTGTGAAAACCTTAATGCGGTTCACAGAATACATCTACCAAGTTTCAACAGTATAGCTCTTATAGTTTCGGCACAGATAATATAATACTATGGTTTCGGAAAAAAGTGGCTGTGACATACGGACGGACAGACGGACAGACGGACAGACAGACATGACGAATTTATAAGGGTTCCGTTTTTTGCCATTCGGCTACGGAACCCTAAAAACTAGTGGAAACGTTCCACAAAGGTATAAGGTCGTGAAAAGGATAGATTTTTCGATGTGCTAAATTTAGCTAGTCTAAAATAGAATCGCTGACATTGTTATAAAAAAGTACATATTTTTTAACTTATCGGATCACGGCATGATATTGTTTTCGTAAAATATTATATTTTTTACTCGAAAATAGTACTACTGCCGCTTCTAGCACAAGAAACATTAATGGACGAATGTGTAAATGCAGGTCGAGGCGAAGCCGAGGCACATATATAGACATTTCAATCCACGATGACGCGCCCCACTCTGTCAAACTCCATGCGAATCGAATGAAGCATAAGCGGTTTTGACAGAGTGGGGCGCGTCTTCGTGAATTGAAATATATCTATTGATATGGTTTATTTTTTAATTTTTGTTTTCTCGAAAACTACACAAGTTCAAAACATTTCCATTACAATTTGCAATCAGCGTAAACCAATATAAAATTTAAAATACAAAACCTATTCATTTTTTTATATTATAACAACAATCAACAATTAAGAATAAAGGTACTTGTCCACCTAAGCTACATAGCAATGGAAACTAAAACAGAAGAAAACAAAAGAAAAAACAATAGACAATAGAACTAGAACAGACGAAGTAAAAAATAAAAAAATCAAGGGATTTTATGGTGCCTACTTCACACAAAACGTAGATGTATAAAGAAGTGGAAATCAATGGACAAGTTACATAATACAAAAATATCATCTTGGCCCCCTTCTTGGCTAAAAAACTTTGTTGTTAGCAAGAATCAACAAAGTTTAATAAACTTTCTCCCATCAATTAATTTTACTTTTCTATGTAAAGGTTTAAAAACTTGACACAGAAAAGTACCTACTACTGTAAAGTAGTAGGTACTTTTCTGTGTTAATTTAAAGATAGTATTATAATAGTAATATTATAATACTATCTTTAAATTAAAAAATAAGTATCATATTTTTTTCTCTTTGGCTAAGTATGTTTTTTTATAAACAATTTAATATTCTATCTGTGATGTGCGTTACGTCATTTGCAACTGACATAATCTGCCACATTATTTAAAAAACTAGAATTATGTTTTTATAATTTAATCTCACCAAAGTAACTTTCTTAAAAAAAAAATTGGTTGTCTGTAAAGTCGGTTTACTGACGATAGTTCTTTGTCGCTCGTTCCGCGCTCTCGCTTGCACTTCAAGCCTAAAGGTATAATTCCGAACTCGGCAGCAAGCAGCAGTGCTGCCGCAACAGTGCTGTCGCGACACTACTGGTCCCCATACAATCTCTATAAGCTTATATGAGATTACATTCCGAGCGAGGCAGCAATGTCGCGGCAGCAATGTAATGCGCAGCACCTTAGTGGCAACACTGCAGCGACAGCACTGCTGCTTGCTGCCGAGTTCGGAATCATACCTTTACATGGGACGCCTCAGAGCGATGTAACGCCGTAACGCCGGTAACGCCGCATGAGTCATGTTTTTTCGTGCGTGCAACCGGCTCTATCGAATTATAAGACGTTGTCACGTCAAAAATTGATTGCCTCTTGTCTTAAACTCGGTTTACGGACTATATTTCCGTGATAACGTCATACATTGCGTCACAAACCGAACGCTTAGGCCGACCGTGCGTCTCTATCGCTTTTACCACGCTCTCGCTTACACGGAACGTGATAATAAGTTATGCTTAATCGTGCGTGCAGCCGACGATCATCGATTTGTAACTATGAGATATCAAAACTATGGAGATGCCTCTTCATTCATTGTTGCCTAGCCTAGCATGACATGCGGCGTCTTAAATGAACGCCAAGATTAATGTCAAAAGCCTAGGTGGCCTAGGTGACGCCATTGTATACGCCACTTGACTGATTAAAAATTGTCACGCAAAATTTTGTAGACGGGGCCAGTCCCTATTGTTTTCTAGGTCTTTGATTTGTAAGACGTCATCAGTCATCACGTCAAATGTGCATATTGCCTTCTTTATTTAAATCAGCTAACAAAAAAAATTAAACTATTTTTTTTTATTTTTTTTTCTATCAAGCGCTGCACAGATGCAACACGTCGTCCGCGCAGTCGGCGTAGCTGTCAACGGAGCGGCTGTGGTCCAAGATGGCGTCGTGGAGCTTCCGGTGCCGCTTGCCGCTCACGTGGTCTGTTATAATGTGCTCCTTATTCGCCACCTCCACGTTGCAGATCACGCAGTTCAGGATGGATTCGTCGATCTATAAAAAAAGATGTGTCACTTGAGTATCGCGGAACACTCTGTATACTTTTTTTTTTAATAAATATATACGGGACATTTTACACGTCGCAATCTAGCCCCAAAGTAAGCGATAGCTTGTGTTATGCGTGCTAGATGACTGATACATACACACTAATATACATGAATATAATATATTGAAAAACAGTGTCTGGGCACTGGAAAACATTCATGCTCATCACACAAACATTTACCAGTAGTGGGAATCGAACCCACGACCTCCGACGCAGACGGCAGGTTCGCTACCACTACACCATTCAGTCGTCAATACTGTGCGTATGCGTGGCTAAAATATGGAGTATTACTTTGGGGAAATAGTGCAAACGTTGAAGACATACTCATAATGAAAAAAATGTATATGCATCATCGTAAACATAATCTGCCAAATACTATTCGGACTTGTGCAGGAAGGGTATCGTATAAAAAATGGAAAATTCTTTTCAAAAAAACCAACTTCAAATGCCACTACAAAGAGTGAATTAATTTCTAATGCACACCAATTCGAAGTCGGGAAATGTTTCGTTCAATCAATAATACTCCTTCGTATTATAAAACTTGATGTGCAAAGAAACGACAAAAGTATCGACAATACGCTCTTTATATAAATATTTTATTTTAATATTTTGCAATTTGTTGTTATAGCGGTAACAGAGATCATCTCTGAAAATTTCAGCTTTCTAACGGCTCAAGAGATACAGCCTGGTGACAGACGGACGGTGAAGTCTCAGTAATAGGGTCTCGTTTTTTACCCTTTGGGCAGGCCAGTCTCACTTATCACCTGACCGTCCCAGCTACAAGTACGGGTCCGGACGCTAATATTTCAGATGGTTGCCGCTCGCGGGCCGAGTTGCACGCGCTAGTTCTGTACGGTCTATTTTACGCGCTGTCTGACTACGGCAGCCCTAGTACGTCGTAAGAGATAAAGTTAGCCGATAGAAAGAGACCACAACAATGCGTTTGTTGCGTGTCGATTTTGAGGGCGGGGCCAGGCGCTATTGCGAACTGAATTGCACTTTTTGTGTCAGCGCTAGAGTCACTATTTCTTTAAATCATCGTGCGGAGTAAGCCTTCTGTACCTATTTAGTGTTACGTGCTTTGGGTGCGTAACTTTAAAAATGAGTCTAACCTGTCTAATGAGGTGCGGTAAATGCTGCGTCTGGAATGTGTCCAGCAGCTCCAGGTGGTGCGCGCTGCGGATGTGGGAGCCCAGCTCGTACGCGCGCACGTCTCGCTGGCACAGCACGCACCTGTGCGAGCTTCTGGAGAAAATGAGTCTAACCTGTCTAATGAGGTGCGGTAAATGCTGCGTCTGGAATGTGTCCAGCAGCTCCAGGTGGTGCGCGCTGCGGATGTGGGAGCCCAGCTCGTACGCGCGCACGTCTCGCTGGCACAGCACGCACCTGTGCGAGCTTCTGGAGAAAATGAGTCTAACCTGTCTAATGAGGTGCGGTAAATGCTGCGTCTGGAATGTGTCCAGCAGCTCCAGGTGGTGCGCGCTGCGGATGTGGGAGCCCAGCTCGTACGCGCGCACGTCTCGCTGGCACAGCACGCACCTGTGCGAGCTTCTGGAGAAAATGAGTCTAACCTGTCTAATGAGGTGCGGTAAATGCTGCGTCTGGAATGTGTCCAGCAGCTCCAGGTGGTGCGCGCTGCGGATGTGGGAGCCCAGCTCGTACGCGCGCACGTCTCGCTGGCACAGCACGCACCTGTGCGAGCTTCTGGAGAAAATGAGTCTAACCTGTCTAATGAGGTGCGGTAAATGCTGCGTCTGGAATGTGTCCAGCAGCTCCAGGTGGTGCGCGCTGCGGATGTGGGAGCCCAGCTCGTACGCGCGCACGTCTCGCTGGCACAGCACGCACCTGTGCGAGCTTCTGGAGAAAATGAGTCTAACCTGTCTAATGAGGTGCGGTAAATGCTGCGTCTGGAATGTGTCCAGCAGCTCCAGGTGGTGCGCGCTGCGGATGTGGGAGCCCAGCTCGTACGCGCGCACGTCTCGCTGGCACAGCACGCACCTGTGCGAGCTTCTGGAGAAAATGAGTCTAACCTGTCTAATGAGGTGCGGTAAATGCTGCGTCTGGAATGTGTCCAGCAGCTCCAGGTGGTGCGCGCTGCGGATGTGGGAGCCCAGCTCGTACGCGCGCACGTCTCGCTGGCACAGCACGCACCTGTGCGAGCTTCTGGAGAAAATGAGTCTAACCTGTCTAATGAGGTGCGGTAAATGCTGCGTCTGGAATGTGTCCAGCAGCTCCAGGTGGTGCGCGCTGCGGATGTGGGAGCCCAGCTCGTACGCGCGCACGTCTCGCTGGCACAGCACGCACCTGTGCGAGCTTCTGGAGAAAATGAGTCTAACCTGTCTAATGAGGTGCGGTAAATGCTGCGTCTGGAATGTGTCCAGCAGCTCCAGGTGGTGCGCGCTGCGGATGTGGGAGCCCAGCTCGTACGCGCGCACGTCTCGCTGGCACAGCACGCACCTGTGCGAGCTTCTGGAGAAAATGAGTCTAACCTGTCTAATGAGGTGCGGTAAATGCTGCGTCTGGAATGTGTCCAGCAGCTCCAGGTGGTGCGCGCTGCGGATGTGGGAGCCCAGCTCGTACGCGCGCACGTCTCGCTGGCACAGCACGCACCTGTGCGAGCTTCTGGAGAAAATGAGTCTAACCTGTCTAATGAGGTGCGGTAAATGCTGCGTCTGGAATGTGTCCAGCAGCTCCAGGTGGTGCGCGCTGCGGATGTGGGAGCCCAGCTCGTACGCGCGCACGTCTCGCTGGCACAGCACGCACCTGTGCGAGCTTCTGGAGAAAATGAGTCTAACCTGTCTAATGAGGTGCGGTAAATGCTGCGTCTGGAATGTGTCCAGCAGCTCCAGGTGGTGCGCGCTGCGGATGTGGGAGCCCAGCTCGTACGCGCGCACGTCTCGCTGGCACAGCACGCACCTGTGCGAGCTTCTGGAGAAAACGAGTCTAACCTGTCTAATGAGGTGCGGTAAATGCTGCGTCTGGAATGTGTCCAGCAGCTCCAGGTGGTGCGCGCTGCGGATGTGGGAGCCCAGCTCGTACGCGCGCACGTCGCGCTGGCACAGCACGCACCTGTGCGAGCTTCTGGAGAAAAAAAAAAAAATTGGTTGTCTGTAAAGTCAGTTTACGGACGATAGATTTACGTGATAACGTCATAATCATAATCGTAATCATAACCGTTATCATAATCGTAATCGTTATCATAATCGTAAACGTAATCGTTATCATAATCGTAATCATAATCGTTATCATAATCGTAATCATAATCAGAATCGTAGTCATAATCATTATTTTATGTAATTTTTATCGTGCCTCTCTATCGCTTGGTAACGTTACGCGTAACGTTACGCGGAACGGTACACTTTTTTATGAGTGCTGCTGATGTTCATCAATTTATTAAACGTTATCACGTCAAAAAAAAAACATTAGAATCGCACTCCGGCAGGTTGAGCCAAGTGACAACGCGAAATTAAAAAAAAAATACGTAAGATTTTTATTATGTAAAAAAATTGGTTGTCTGTAAAGTCGGTTTTCGGACGATAGATTTACAAGATGACGTCATAATTGGCATCTCTATCGTTTGTTTTATCGTGCCTCTCTATCGCTTGTTGCGCGCTCTCGCTTGCACGCACAGGCTCAGGCGGAACGTTACAATTTTTCATGTGCGTTTTTGGTGTTCATCAATTTATTAAACGTTATCACGTCAAAACTTAATTTTTTTTTTATACTATATAGGCTAGCGCTTGACTGTGATCACACCTGATGGAAAGTGATGATACAGTCTAAGGTGGAACGCGCTTGCCTAGAAGATGCCTATTCACTCTTGATTTGAAGGCACCCGGGTTGTAAGTGGCAGGAAAGACACTGCCTGGGAGGGTATTCCAGGCCTTGGCAGTGCGTATCAGGAACGAGGAATCAAACCGCTTCGTACGCGTCGTTGGTACGTCAACTATGTATGGGTGGAAGCCTTTAAATCACTCAAATAACCACTTTTGCCGTTAACATACCTGTTTTTACACAATCCATGGTAAGCATCCCACGATATCTTCAACACTTTATCCTCGAAAATAATGATTTTGTTCTTCTTCTGCAGAATATCTTCCACGTGCTGTCCATCGCGCCTGATCACAATTTGCACTAGAACTTTCGCTTCTGATTCCTTCTCGTTGAGATATATTTCTTCGTTTTTGAAGTTAACATTCAGTAGTTTGCTGCCAGACTTTACGTTGGTCCTCCTGAAATAGTACATTTCAATATAAGTGTCATTTCTTTAAGAGTCCCGGTTTGTTGACCCAAGCCGAAGGCGAGGGTCAACTATAAGGACGAGTAAAAATGTCAATTCCGCACGACATTAAACGACGTTTTTTAATACATTTGCGAAAAAAAAATATTGGTTTTACGTGTTTGCCTGCTCCGTGTTTGCATGCCGTGTTCGTGTTCATGCGCTCCTGGTGCGCCCGCTCCGGTGCCGCGTAGGAGGAAAACACAAAAGCACTAGTGCGGAAAAGAATAACTTTACGCACGCTAAACACACATGGAAATGTCAACATTTTGAGCAATTGTATTAAAAAAATTATAATTAATGTAAGGCAACCTTTTTTTGACGACCTCCCTGGCGCAGTGGCGGCGCGCTCGGATTCGAGTGGGTGGTCGCGGGTTCGATTCCCGCTACGCACCACTTTGGGATTTTATGATTTCTAAATTGGCTCAGTTCTGGTCTGGTGGGAGGCTTCGGCCGTGGCTAGTTACCACCCTACCGGCAGAGACGCACCGCCAAGGGATTTAGCGTTCCGGTGCGATGCTGTGTAGAAACCGTTGGGGTAAATTTACTTACCCTTCCAAGTTAGTACGATAACATCTTAGACTGCATCATCACTTACCATCAGGTGAGATCGCGGTCAAGTACTAACTTGTATAGAATTAAAAAAGGTAAAAATTCTGGAATTTTCCTGAAGGGTAAGACGGGACCCTATTACTTAAACTTCGCTGTCCATCTTTGTTTCTTTGTCACCCAAAAATCATACAATATAGTGTGGCATAAGCTTGTAGAAACTGAAGAAATTATTACAATCCATCAATAGTTTTTTTTTACTCTATACAAGTTAGTACTTGACTGCGATCTCACCTGATGGTAAGTGATGATGCAGTCTAAGATGTTATCGTACTAACTTGGAAGTGGTTTCCGATGTAAGATGTTTATGGCATTTTTTGTTCACCTTGGGTTACGTTATTAAAATTTTAGTATGAATTCCTTATCTTTTCCAGCAATAAATATAGCATATTTTACTTAGTGTGAATGTAGCTGTATAATGGTGAAAACATTTTCGAAATAGGCACAGTAGTTTTTAGTTTATTCATTACAAACGTAAACACACACATTTCAATATCGTCCGCTTATATACGTAAATGCCATGACCGTTTTGAATGTTTCACTTCACGAAATGTAGCCGACGCGTTACGCGAATAGCCCTAGCACTGAGAAGGGGCTACAAAAATAGCCCTAGCACTGAGAAGGGGCTACAAAAATAGCCCTAGCACTGAGAAGGGGCTACAAAAATAGCCCTATCACTGAGAAGGGGCTACAAAAATAGCCCTAGCACTGAGAAGGGGCTACAAAAATAGCCCTAGCACTGAGAAGGGGCTACAAAAATAGCCCTAGCACTGAGAAGGGGCTACAAAAATAGCCCTAGCACTGAGAAGGGGCTACAAAAATAGCCCTATCACTGAGAAGGGGCTACAAAAATAGCCCTAGCACTGAGAAGGGGCTACAAAAATAGCCCTAGCACTGAGAAGGGGCTACAAATATAGCCCTAGCACTGAGAAGGGGCTACAAAAATAGCCCTAGCACTGAGAAGGGGCTACAAAAATAGCCCTAGCACTGAGAAGGGGCTACAAAAATAGCCCTAGCACTGAGAAGGGGCTACAAAAATAGCCCTAGCACTGAGAAGGGGCTACAAAAATAGCCCTAGCACTGAGAAGGGGCTACAAAAATAGCCCTAGCACTGAGAAGGGGCTACAAAAATAGCCCTATCACTGAGAAGGGGCTACAAATATAGCCCTAGCACTGAGAAGGGGCTACAAAAATAGCCCTAGCACTGAGAAGGGGCTACAAAAATAGCCCTAGCACTGAGAAGGGGCTACAAAAATAGCTTTATCACTGAGAAGGGGCTACAAATATAGCCCTAGCACTGAGAAAGGGCTACAAAAATAGCCCTAGCACTGAGAAGGGGCTACAAAACTAGCCCTAGCACTGAGAAGGGGCTACAAAAATAGCCCTAGCACTGTGAAGGGGCTACAAAACTAGCCCTAGCACTGAGAAGGGGCTACAAAAATAGCCCTAGCACTGAGAAGGGGCTACAAAAATAGCCCTAGCACTGAGAAGGGGCTACAAAAATAGCCCTAGCACTGAGAAGGGGCTACAAAAATAGCCCTAGCACTGAGAAGGGGCTACAAAAATAGCCCTAGCACTGAGAAGGGGCTACAAAAATAGCCCTAGCACTGAGAAGGGGCTACAAAAATAGCCCTAGCACTGAGAAGGGGCTACAAAAACTCCGCTGGAGCTTATATCAGCGAGCTTACCTTGTTTTCTTGTCTGTCTTGTTGTCTTGCAAGTGCAACGGCCATGTAATGTGTTTGTTCACGTCTTTCCTCGTGAACACTGTGTTGCAAACACTGCAGTGGTAGTTCAGGAACATCTGCGAACAGTGCCACGTCATCATCAGCCTAGTAGTATCCCAAGAGCTTCAGTTTTAGGGTAGATAGAAGTAAAAACTTATATATATATACAGATTACAGAGGTGTCAGTTACGGTAACAGTGGGAGGCGTCGGTTACGTAACGAGTTCAATGGTTTTACACTTTACCCAGCGGTGTCGGTTACGGTAACAGTGGGAGGCGTCGGTTACATAACCGTAACGAGTTCAATGGTTTTTACCCAGAGGTGTCGGTTACGGTAACAATAAGAGGTGTCGGTTATGTAACGGTAACGAGTTCAATGGTTTTAACATTTTACCCAGAGGTGTCGGTTACGGTAACAGTGGGAGGTGTCGGTTACGTAACGAGTTCAATGGTTTTAACTTTTTACCCAGAGGTGTCGGTTACGGTAACAGTGGGAGGCGTCGGTTACGTAACGAGTTCAATGGTTTTTACACTTTACCCAGCGGTGTCGGTTACGGTAACAGTGAGAGGCGTCGATTACGTAACGAGTTCAATGGTTTTTACACTTTACCCAGCGGTGTCGGTTACGGTAACAGTGGGAGGCGTCGATTACGTAACGGTAACTAGTTCAATGGTTTTTACACTTTACCCAGCGGTGTCGGTTACGGTAACAGTGGGAGGCGTCGATTACGGTAACAATGAGAGGCATCGGTTACGTAACGAGTTCAATGGTTTTTACACTATACGCAGGGATGTTGGTTACGGTAACAGTGGGAGGTGTCGGTTACGTAACGAGTTCAATGGTTTTAACTTTTTACCCAGAGGTGTCGGTTACGGTAACAGTGGGAGGCGTCGGTTACGTAACGAGTTCAATGGTTTTTACACTTTACCCAGCGGTGTCGGTTACGGTAACAGTGAGAGGCGTCGATTACGTAACGAGTTCAATGGTTTTTACACTTTACCCAGCGGTGTCGGTTACGGTAACAGTGGGAGGCGTCGATTACGTAACGGTAACTAGTTCAATGGTTTTTACACTTTACCCAGCGGTGTCGGTTACGGTAACAGTGGGAGGCGTCGATTACGGTAACAATGAGAGGCATCGGTTACGTAACGAGTTCAATGGTTTTTACACTATACGCAGGGATGTTGGTTACGGTAACAGTGGGAGGTGTCGGTTACGTAACGAGTTCAATGGTTTTAACTTTTTACCCAGAGGTGTCGGTTACGGTAACAATGAGAGGTGTCGGGTTACGTAACAGTAACTAGTTCAATGGTTTTAACTTTTTACCCAGAGGTGTCGGTTACGGTAACAGTGGGAGGCGTCGGTTACGTAACGAGTTCAATGGTTTTTACACTTTACCCAGCGGTGTCGGTTACGGTAACAGTGAGAGGCGTCGATTACGTAACGAGTTCAATGGTTTTTACACTTTACCCAGCGGTGTCGGTTACGGTAACAGTGGGAGGCGTCGATTACGTAACGGTAACTAGTTCAATGGTTTTTACACTTTACCCAGCGGTGTCGGTTACGGTAACAGTGGGAGGCGTCGATTACGTAACGGTAACTAGTTCAATGGTTTTTACACTTTACCCAGCGGTGTCGGTTACGGTAACAGTGGGAGGCGTCGATTACGGTAACAATGAGAGGCATCGGTTACGTAACGAGTTCAATGGTTTTTACACTATACGCAGGGATGTTGGTTACGGTAACAGTGGGAGGTGTCGGTTACGTAACGAGTTCAATGGTTTTAACTTTTTACCCAGAGGTGTCGGTTACGGTAACAGTGGGAGGCGTCGGTTACGTAACGAGTTCAATGGTTTTTACACTTTACCCAGCGGTGTCGGTTACGGTAACAGTGAGAGGCGTCGATTACGTAACGAGTTCAATGGTTTTTACACTTTACCCAGCGGTGTCGGTTACGGTAACAGTGGGAGGCGTCGATTACGTAACGGTAACTAGTTCAATGGTTTTTACACTTTACCCAGCGGTGTCGGTTACGGTAACAGTGGGAGGCGTCGATTACGGTAACAATGAGAGGCATCGGTTACGTAACGAGTTCAATGGTTTTTACACTATACGCAGGGATGTTGGTTACGGTAACGGTGGGAGGCGTCGGTTACGTAACGAGTTCAATGGTTTTAACTTTTTACCCAGAGGTGTCGGTTACGGTAACAATGAGAGGTGTCGGGTTACGTAACAGTAACTAGTTCAATGGTTTTAACTTTTTACCCAGAGGTGTCGGTTACGGTAACAGTGGGAGGTGTCGGTTACGTAACGAGTTCAATGGTTTTAACTTTTTACCCAGAGGTGTCGGTTACGGTAACAATGAGAGGTGTCGGGTTACGTAACAGTAACTAGTTCAATGGTTTTAACTTTTTACCCAGAGGTGTCGGTTATGGTAACAGTGGGAGGCGTCGATTACGTAACGGTAACTAGTTCAATGGTTTTTACACATTTCCAAATTGCCCATAATGCAAATAAAGCGCGCTCAGGTACGAGTTGGAGGTCGCGGGTTCGATTCCCGACATGTGCCACGTAAGAATTTTATAATTTCCAAATTGGCTTAGCTCTGGTCCGGTGGGAGGCTTCGGCCGTGGCTAGTTACCACCCTACCAGCAAAGACGCACCGCCAAGCGATATAGCGTTCCGGTGCGATGCTTGTAGAAACCGTTTGGGTAAATTTTCTTATCCTTCCAAGTTAGTATGATAACATCTTAGGTTGCATCATCATTTACCATCAGGTGAAATCGCAGTCAAGTACTAACTTGTAGCACCGACAAGAAACCTCAGGATATGGGCATACGAACGATTTACGTAAAGCTTTTTCGTACATGCAAACAGTAGCGCCATCTGTCGAAATTCTATACGTGGCTGCTGAGCGAACTACAGCGTGGCAAAACAAGCATTTTTGGCACCGATAAACTAGCGACATTTTTTCGCGTCGTCCGCCCTGTCTATTATTTGTAGTTGAAAATTCAAACTTACCTGCCGTAAAAGATGTCTATCATATTTAATAAGGAACTTGCATTGATCCATACAATTTGTATGTTTCTTACTCTCCACGTGTTTCTTCAAAGAACCATGTATTTTCATCGAACATACAAAACAGTAGCTCGTACCGTCACCGATTTTGATCAAACTATTGTAAGACAATAGACCGACTTTGAGATAAGTGTTCTTAAGCTTCAAGAAAACGAATTTCTCTTCGAAATATTCACAATCCTCGCTAATATGATCCGCGTCGTACACATCGTCGATTGATTCATCCAAATCCAACATGTCCTCCACTGATTCGAATTTCGAATCGATTCTCTTTTGTTTTGCTTGAACCGTCGCGCGTTGATTCGTGTCTGTTTTAGATTGATTCACATCTTTAGACTCCTGTTGATTTGCATGATTTGCGGGCTGATTCATTGCGGCTTGATTCGTGTCTGTTTTAGATTGATTCAAATCTTTAGACTCCTGTTGATTTTCATCATTTGCGGGCTGATTCATTGCGACTTGATTCGAATCAATTATAGATTTATCTATATTTAGATTAGGTAAACTGTTTTTACGTTGATTAGCACTAATTATATCTTGTTTGAATGCCGGTTTATTCAAGTCTATTGTGGTTAGATTCAATTTTTGTTGTTTAGTGTTTGCTTTAAACTTTATTAAATTCGTAGTTTGGTTTTGATTCTTTATGCTTTGATTGAAACCGCTAGGCCTGGGTCTGTATTGAATACCCTTAGTAGGCGGTAGCGCTGGCCATTGATTCATCGGCATTGCGGGTTGATTTATTGGCAAAGTTTGGATGTATGGTGGCCGTTGAAACATAGGAAATAGAGGCGGTTGCATTGGCGTCTGATTCATGCCACTTGTAGTCTGATTCATTGGTAACTGATTCATGTGCATCGCAGCTGGATTCATGCCACTTGTAGTTTGATTCATTGGTAACGGATTCATGACTATCGCAGCTGGATTCATGCCACTTGTAGTCTGATTCATGCCCATCGCAGCTGGATTCATGCCACTTGTAGTCTGATTCATGCCCATCGCAGCTGGATTCATGCCACTTGTAGTCTGATTCATGCCCATCGCAGCTGGATTCATGCCACTTGTTGTCTGATTCATGCCCATCGCAGCTGGATTCATGCCACTTGTAGACTGATTCATGCCAATCGCAGCTTGATTGGTTGGCTGATTGACTGATAATGCGTTTGTAAGCATTTTTATATGGTTGCTCCCGACTATGTGGTCTTTCGTAGAGTCTGTGTTAAATATTGCATTGCAAATCGCACAGTGATTTTGCGATCCATACTGTAAAACAAGCAAATAACGATCCATACTGTAAAACAAGTAAATACAATTTGACGACCGAATGGCGTAGCGGTAGCGAACCTGCCGTCTGCGCCGGAGGTCGTCGGGTTCGATTCCCACTACTGGTAAATGTTTGTGTGATGAGCATGAATGTTTTCCAGTGTCGGGGTTATTTCAATATATTATAGTTATGTACATTTATCAGTTATCTAGTGCCCATAAGACAAGCTATCGCTTACTTTGGGCTAGATTGCGATGTGTATAATGTCCAAAAAAATAAAAAATTTGATACCCCTAAATGGCAAAACAAAGTTTGCCGGGTCGGCCAATCCAATATATAAAATTCTCATGCCAATTTTTGTTACCAAACTCCTCCGAAGCGGCTCGACCGATTGTTATGTTTCTGTGTATATTCGGTAGGTCTGAGAGTAGGTCGTTAGCAATTTTTTACATGGTAAAACAACGTTTGCTGCGTCAGTAATATATAAAGTTCTCGTATCAAAGTCTTTGTTACCAAACTCCTCCAAAACGGCTCGACCGATTTTTATGAAATTTTTTGTGTATTTTGATAGGTCTGATAATAGCTAGTAAGCTTTTTTTTTTACGCCCCTAAATGACAGAACAAAGTTTGCCGCGTCAGCTAGTTTGTTACCAAACTCCTCCGAAACGGCTCGACCGATTGTCATGAAATTTTCTGTGTATGTCCGGCAGGTCTGAGAGTAGGGCGTTAACAATTTTTTATATCCCCAATGGCAAAACAACGTTTGCCGCGTCAGCTAGTAACAAACTTATTTTATTAATAGTAATATCTATTTTCAGTACCTACTCAGCATTTCCAAACTTTATTTTTCCCACATTCAAGGGCTCGTGGAAGAAATCTCTCCAGTAGAGATAAGCTGTCCTTTGTGCACGTCTTTTCTTTGTATAATTTTAAGTTAAGTTTCTGGTACATAAATATATAAATAAACCAGCTGATGCCCGCGACTTCGTCCGCGTGGGATAAAAACTATTCTATCTTTTAAGTTGGACCAAATGACAGATATTCACGAAGTTTGAACTAAATCGGTTCAGTAGTTCCATCGCGGACAAACAACGTGACACGTGATTTATATATATTAAGATAAACTTACCATTCTAATTAAATGTATGGTGTAGATGTTATCAAAAGGTATGTTCCTTAGCTTGTCCACATGGCCAGACGCCTTAATATGAAACGCGACGATAGTGTCACATGCTGTGACGTCACAAATATGACAGTAATAGGCATTCTGTATCCTGGACACGAAGTTGTATGACAGAAACGGTACTCTGACACTAAAACCGAATTGGTTAATTAGAATATCGCTATTAATATCGATATTCGGCGATTCGATATTCTTCCCGATATCGTGACAGTCGTTTATTGTATTTGCTGAGTTATCCATTAAACTTGCTATTGGCATAACGGTAGTTGCATCGTTATTTTTTTCCATAACCGTTTTGCTTGTAACGCTATCAGTATTAACCGCAGCGGTAACGGTTCTCGCATCGTTATCCTTCTCAATAACGGTTTTATCAGCACCGATATCTGTATTCGCTTCTGGCATAGCGGTTTCTTCATCGTTATTTGTGTGAATAACGGTATTTGTATCTGCTACATTTGCACCGGTAAGTTCAGTGTTTTGCGTGAGGTGTCTTTTATAATAATTTCTTATTAGTTCCTCATAATTAGTTGACGTCGCGTCACCGGTTTTAGTATCGGTATCGGTATTATCTTGAGAACCGTTATTTGTATCTCTAGAGTCAATATCGATTGGGGTGTTTTTAATTGTATCTACTGGTTGTGAAGTTAGGGTGGTGTTTTGTGGTCCTTTAAAATTCAACGGGACCGTACCGGTTTTATCGATACCGTTATTTTTTGTGTTCTTTTCGTTGTTCTTATTTTTCTTCGGAACTTCTTCAGAGTGTACTGCTTTGATGAATTTCTTCTTGTGCCTAGATTTTATGTGTTCATCCAAATCGGACACCACTTGCAAGTTGTTGCATATGCCGCAATGGTAATATTTGAAGTCGACCTGAAAAAAAAAACACGTTAATTTTTAAAACAGTTTTTTCGGAAAGTATCGCGCAGGGGGTTAGGTGAAAGAAAATGTTTTTTTTTTTTTGCGTAACGAAAATCCCGTCACGGGAAAAAACTACGAAAATCTAGAATGAAAGTTACTCTTATTAGTCAACGGAATACAATCACGCGATTTGAATGACGAACTTGTTAGCGCGAGTTAACTGAAGACGCGCCATTTATCGAGCGATGGGTGAAATCGTACATGAAAATATAAATTGTTTTAGATGTTATTCCGAACTTTGTTTCTACCGAGTGTCCACTCACTTTTTTTTAACACTTCTAAATGCGAGTTTGCCTTTGCCCACCTTTGAACATGTTATTAATCCAGATAAACGTTTGGAGACCGTCAAATTCAACTTAAAGGTTGAGTGCAAGTTGGATTCCGTTCTATCAAGAACAATTCCAACCAAAACACCTCATCTAAACGAGTAAAAAATCACGTTTGTTGTATGGGAGCCCCACTTTATAGCTACAATTCTCACCTTCCTAATGAAGTAACTCTTGTAGTCGTCAAGGAACTTATAGCACGCGAGTCTGTCCAGGTGCGCCTTCTGCGCGCAGTGCTGCGCCTTCTGCGTGGCCTGGCAGTACTTCTGGCACACCATGCAGTACAGCTGGCCCGACTTGAACGCGCTCAGCATGTGCCAGTGGTCGAACTTCATCTTCATTTTCTTGTCGAATATCGTGACATCTGACAAGCAGAAAAACAATAAAAATACGGATGTACATAAAAGCGACGTAGTCCGTAGATGTGAGGTTCTCAAGAGAATGAAGATAACGGTGAAAAACACTGAATTCAAGTCGTTGAAGCCATTGCAACTGATTTTGTTTCTTAATCAGATAATGTATATCAAACATAAACTTTTGATTTTGTATCCAAAAATATTAAAATATTGTATTGTATGTACTTGTACGTATAACTGTGATAAATGTTTGTCGGATTAAAAGTATGGTCATGTGGGTTCTAATTCTAACACGCTGTGCAGCAACCAGCTCGGCACAAACAGTGCTTATTATGCAAATAATAATCTGTCGTCGTCGTCAGAGTCGCCTATCACGATAGCCATGTGCTCATTCGGTTCTGCGTCAAACTCGATACCGTTATTGTCAATATCGTATATACTGTTATTGGCTCCAGCGACATTATAACCGAAGAACCCTACACACTATTGAAGGAATACACATAATAATGGTATACTTACATAAATATTCCGGAGCAGCGGCAACCTTAGCCATCGACGCGTACGAAATATAATTGGGATCGCTGTACTCATTCGGTTCCGCGTCGAACTCGATACCGTTATTGTCGATATCGTTATAATCGGTTTCGTTATCGGATACATACATAACGTTTTTGTCTCCATCGACATTATAACCGAAGAACCCTACACGCTATTGAAGGAATACACATAATAATGGTATACTTACACAAATATTCCGGAGCAGCGGCGACCTTAGCCATCGAAGCGTACGAAATATAATTAGGATCGCTATACTCATTCGGTTCGGCGTCGAACTCGATACCGTTATTGTCGATATCGTTATATTCGGTTTCGTTATCGGATAGATACATAACGTTATTGTCTCCATCGACATTATAACCGAAGAACCCTACACACTATTGAAGGAATACACATAATAATGGTATACTTACACAAATATTCCGGAGCAGCGGCGACCTTAGCCATTGACGCGTACGAAATATAATTAGGATCGCTGTACTCATTCGGTTCCGCGTCGAACTCGATACCGTTATTGTCAATACCGTTATTGTCGATATCGTTATAATCGGTTTCGTTATCGGATAGATACATAACGTTATTGTCTCCATCTGGATCGTAATCATAGAACCCGTTAGCGCTGTCAAAGCCGCTGGACGCTTCGCTGACGCTCAATATGCGGTTTCTGTCGAAGTGATAGCAGTCCACGGCGTTCTTGTTAACGGTTTCCGATTTAGCGGTATCACTGGAAAGACAATAATAGTTCGTCAGTTGCATATCAGCGACCGACACTTCGGTTATTTTAGAAACATGACGATTGACGATACAAAAAAAAAACTAAATGGAACGCCTTTCCAAAAAATGAATGGGCATAATATGCGTGTTAATGCTGATGACAAAACAACGTTTGCCGGGCCAGCGAGGCTTCTAATACAATATATCAAATTCTCGTGTCATTGTGTTTGTAATCAAACTAATCTGAAAGATTTGACTGATTTATATATGTAATTTTTGGCCACATTCGGTAGGTATGCCTGTTCAGTAGGTATGTGTGTTTGTAATTATTTTTTAATACATTTGCTCAAACAGTAGACATCTCCATGTGTTTCTATACATTTAAATCCGAATCAAAATTTCACTCGCAGCGGGATTTGAACCCGCGTCCCCCAGCTATCGCGGCTGGGTGCTCTTCCTCTGAGCTATACGAGCCATATCCCTCTGCGATTATTCAGATTCGTAATATTGTGGTCCTTAGGCAGAGCCAGCGCCATCTATTGTGAAACCTTATGAGCCTTCGAAATTAGTTTGAAACTGTAACGTTTCACAAATAGATGGCGCTGATTCTGCCTAAGGACCTAATATTACGAATCTAAATTTCATTGCAGAGGGATATGGCTCGTATAGCTCAGAGGAAGAGCACCCAGCCGCGATAACTGGGGGACGCGGGTTCAAATCCCGCTGCGAGTGAAATTTTTGATTCGTATTTAACTTATCACTTATCAAAAATATATATAATAACTAGCTGACCGGGCAAACTTCGTTTTGCCGTTTAGAGATATAAAAAATAGATAACAACCCGCTCCCGGACCCCAGAGATCACACCCTGAAAATTTCATAACGATCAGTCCAGCCGTCTCGGAGGAGTTTGGTTACAAAGAAAATGGAGAGAATTTTATATGTATATTAGAAAGATTAGTCCGAACCAACTTCTTCTCTTCTGGGATCTTCCTGATGCGGAAGTCATCTTGCCGTACCGCCAA
Organism: Coenonympha arcania; assembly: GCA_036785405.1. Taxonomy (NCBI): domain Eukaryota; kingdom Metazoa; phylum Arthropoda; class Insecta; order Lepidoptera; family Nymphalidae; genus Coenonympha; species Coenonympha arcania. The sequence goes on from CM072081.1 coordinate 3,625,600, forward strand.
TCTCATGCAACACATCTGCTCATAGTCTACAGACTGATTGCAAGTTTTCCACAACACAAAAAAAAAGAAAGATTAGTTAGTACATACTTGTTTCTACAGCTGTCATGTACGTCAAAGTCGTACATTACGTCGAAGGCTCTGTTGGTGGCGGACAGCATGCTCTCCTCGTGACGTTTGCTGTCAAAGTGCCTGTCATCTTCGCCTCTGTCGAAGCGTTCGTTGCACACGCCGCAATGGTACACGTCGCCGATCTAAAATGAAACCAAGTAAATCTACTATATAAAAATAAGCCGGGTTTTCCTCCCTGACGCTATAACTCCAGAACGCACGAACCGATTTCCACGGTTTTGCATTCGTTGGAAAGGTCTCGGGCTCCGTGAGGTTTATAGCAAAGAAAATTCAGGAAAAATTTCAACAGAAAAGCGGGAAAATCTTTTTTCACCGTAAAACGAAGCCATCTGGTGGCGAAACGGAGTTCGCCGGGTTTGCTAGTAATTAATAAAACAAACAAAAACAAACAAGTAAATTAGAAAAATTAAGAATCATGAAACATGACCCTGTGGCAGGCCAGTCTCACTTATCACGTGACCGTCCCGGCTATAAGTACGGGTCCGGATGCCAATATTTCAGTGGTTGCCGCTCGCGGGCCGAGTTGCACGCGCTAGTTCTGTACGGTCTATTTTACGCGCCGTCTGACTACGGCCACAGAACACTAAATAGTACCAGAAGGTCCACTCCGCACGATTATTTAAAGAAATAGCGACTCTAGCGCTGACACAAAAAGTGCAATTCAGTTCGCAATAGCGCCTGGCCCCGCCTTCAAAATCGACACGCAACAAACGCAATGTTGCGGTCTCTTTCTATCGCCTAACTTTATCTCTTACGACGTACTAGGGCTGCCGTAGTCACTTTTTGAATGCGACTGCTCAGATAGGAGCTCATCAAATCAAGAGCTGCACTTATAATTCCGTAGTGGTGTAATTTCCTTAATAAAGCAAACCTACCAATCGTGTGATGCTCAGGTCAAATATCTTCAAAGGCCGATACTTTTCTAGGTTCTGTATATGAAGGATTGAATCGACGTGGTCTGTGACACCTCCTATAGCTGTGTCACAGACTACGCACCAGTGACTGCCGTTGTCATCCACTATGGTGTTCCACTGGTCTATGAGTAGAAGCGCGTTGGAATTTATTATAACACCATACGGTGTCTCTTGGATGGAAACCGGCAGATATATATCTGGAAAATGAGTATACATGTAAATTAATAATACTAACTTAAATAAAAATTAAAACTAGCTATAAAATTAAACCATGTCTAAATTAAAAAAACTACATTATATCTAAACTAAAAAAAAAACTACAAATGAAAATAAAATGTTAAAATAATTTTTTTTTACTCGACAATTTAGTACTTGACTGCGGTCTCACCTGATGGTAAGTGATGATGCAGCCTAAGATGTTATTGTACTAACTTGGAAGGGTAAGTAAATTTACCCCAACGGTTTCTACAAGCATCTCAGTGGAACGCCAAATCGCTTGGCGATGGATGGAACGCCAAATCGCTTTGCTGGTAGGGTGGTAACTAGCCACGGCCGAAGCCTCCCACCAGACCAGACCTGAGCCAATTTAGAAATTATAAAATTCCAAAGTGACACGTGGCGGGAATCGAACCCGCGAGCTCCAACTCGAATCCGAGCGCGCCGCCACTGCGCCAGGGAGGTCGTAATTGTTAATCTAGTAGACCGCTGTCAGAGGGAATTGTTCCCAAAATGCTGGCCCCATCGCATCGTTGTATTGAAATACTAATTCTCTGGGCAAAATAGAGGCCAGCATTTTGATCACGTGTTGCATCGACCAAGCGTAAAGAAAATTATTATTATCACCCAGATGTAAATTAATTAAAATAGTTAATATCTGGGTGACTTACGCTCTGTAGCTTTGCACGATATTTATTTTTAAATACGACATTTAATTCTAGCTAGATCGATTTATCGCCCCCGAAACTCCCGGTACGCTAATTTTCTAAGACGCCGCCTTCTATCTATCCATTAGTGTTCTGTATTCTGACAGTCGACAGTTAAAATTTTAACAGATAAGTATTTCTGTTGCCTTTTAAAAAAAAATGCAGTGATTTTTTTTTGTTGTTCTTACATAAAAATAAAATCAAATTGCTTTATTTTCCTTCTACCCCTTTTACCCCCTTCGTATCTAGTTTGTCTGTACGACGAACAGACGATCTATCTGAGCTTAGTGGTACCAAAATCTCTGCCGGCATCAATACGTCAATCTGTGATTGGCGGACTGCTTTGCTTCAGTGTAAATGCACCCTTATCAATATTACAGTATACTCTTATCATACTTGAACTGTCAGTCACTCCAAAATCCTAATTAATATTATAAACGCAAAAGTTTGTAAGTATGGATCGATGGATCTTTGTTACTCTTTCACACAGCAACTACTGAACTGATTTGGCTGAAATTTGGTACATAGATAGCTTATAAACCGAAATTCACGTAGCCGGAGCACATTGATAATAATCCGGATTAACACATAGGCTACATTTTATCCCGAAAAAATCCATTGTTTCCACGTGAATAGATAAACACCAAAATTCGCGCGGGCAGAGCTTCAGGCAACAGCTAGTGATATCTTATTATCACGACTAACCTGCAGTTTCACGGATCTTCACTTCAATTTCCCCATCACTTGTGTTCGTTGTTTGTATTTCAAATGCAGACAAGATTCTGTCGTCATCAGAAATATGTTCACGGAAAGTGACACCATGTATTTCATACACTCTATTGTATATCCGTTGCTTTTCAAAATCATCTCGTGAAAAGTCCACAGCTATCGGTTTGAGTATTTCGTTATTGACATATATATGTGGTAGATTATTATTTGTTTCTAAGATTTCTTCTTCAGTGAAAGACATGGTTCTGCAACAAGAATTTTATTTATAAACAAATTGTTAATAAATAAATAAAAAATTAAAAAACACTACTGCCCTGTTGTATTACGACTTTTTCCAAAAAAATATAGCCTATGTTACTCGGAGTGATGTGAGGATTCTAACGATACCCCATATGTCCAAATCTCTCCAGTCGTTCAGAAGTTATGGTGGAGTAAAGAAACTCACATACATACATACATACATACATACATACAAACATACATACATACATACAACATACATACATGAACCCTAAAAAGATTACACTCCTTTTTTTGGGCAGTTGTGTGATAAAAGTATTTTTGAATAGTTTCCGGAGTAAATCCTGGTCTAATATATGTATCCTGGTAAATCTTGACATGAGTTGCATGCAGCGGGCGCCTAATTAAAGTCAAAATATATTTATTTCACATAGGCCTAACTTACAAGGCACTTGTAAAACGTCAAGAATATTTGTTACATAATATTATTATGTACGGTGATAACTACAAGTCGACTTAAAACTAAGTTTACGAGGGTTCCAACGCGCCCTGCACTGAGAAGAAGCCCACAACAAACTCAGCCGGGTTTTGTTTTCGGTTATCACCACTTCACAAATGCTCTTAAAAACTAGTTGAGCTAGTAATTATAATACAGCAGTTCATTCGCTCCCAAGGATTTGATTCATGTAAATAATCCTTAATACTATAGTAAGCTTTATTAACGAGCTTTCATTTTACTCTCTAATTCTGCCTCAACTCCTCTGTCCTACAAATTTCTGGGTGTTGTGCTTTGTCACCTGCGCCTGAATGTCTAGCTCACCATCCTTTACAAAAGCCTATACATGATTATATTTTGTCTTATACTTACTTCGTTCTTCACGTAATATGTTATATACCTACTGCATAATTTATTTAAGCATCAGATATAGGCACTGAGGACAAACCTCTGTGGTTTTTTCAGTGTTTTTTAGATTAAGTTCTTTGATTGTATGCACTTTAATTGATAATAAAATAAATGAAGCGGCACGAAGCTACTATGGCATTTGTAAGGTGTGATGTCACAATTTAATATTGCTATCTCTGTCTTATCAGAAATATTTCAATGCTTATAACTTTTTTGTTATTTAATCGATTTACATAGTTTTTTCAGTGTACGTCATCATTTTTTTATAAATTACAAATAATCATCTACAGAAGCAATTTGCAAATGACAATGACTTTAATTATCTCTGTAGTTGAAGTCTATGGTCCTTCAATAACACAATTGTTACTAAAAAACTGGTCAATTGCGAGTCGGGCTAACCATTGAGGGTTCCGCACTACCAAGACCCATTTTCATTAGTATTGAAGTAAAAAAAAACAACCCTGCTCACCAAATTAAAAACTGAGCAAGAAATCACGTTTGTTGTATGGTATGAGAGACCCTCTAAAATATTTGTATTATTTTAAATGAACTATTTATTTTTAAAGTTTAATATAAATAAACAGTACTTGAACATTTAAAGAGTCTACCTATTATCATTATTAATATCAAGCAAAAACAAGCAAAACACAAGTTTGCTGAATGCCCTTAAATACTTTTTTCATTAAAAGTGAATATATAATTAAATATTCTGTGAAAATATGAAGTGTCTACAACTGTTATTAATATTGAGCAAACACAAGTAAAATAATCACATTTGTTGCATTAGAGCGCCCTTAAATATTTATTTTTTAGTAAGGATTAACACAAAATGAAAATTATAACGAATACTTAAATATATGAACATAAAAAGATTTAAAATAAAAATAGCAGACTATAAACTAGGTTATAAATTTAAAACCTCATCAAGTCCATCGCAACGAGGCATGGTACCCAAGATACTGGCAGCATTGCCTCTTTGGATGGCCAAACTAATACGTTGGCCAAGGTAGCTGCCAGCTCTTGGATCCCCAGTAGACTCGATAACTCTCTTTGAAATTTCTTCAAAAAGAGCTCGAGCCCCAGGGCCCCACGGCCCCAGAGTCTCCACACCAAAAGGCGCAAATATGAAAATCTTGTCAAGAGATTCATATTTGCGTCCCTTGGCCCGTTCGGCACTAGTAGCCGCAGCCCCCGCCATAAGTAATTTATTAAATTTGCCATAAATAATTTTAGTAAGTATTTCTTGTTATAGGGGCAACAGAAATAAATCATCTGTGAAAATTTCAAGTATGTAGTTATCACGGTTCAAGAGATACATCCTGGTAACAGACGAGTGACACAGCCGCACGGACGGCGATGTCCTAGTAATAGGGTCCCGTTTTTACCCATTGGGTACCAAACCATAATAAAGGAGACGCGCAAGTGATGCGTATTCTTTTTTTTCGTATTCCATTGTTCGAATTTTTTTTTCGGGTTCTTTTTAAATCGGTTCAGAACACATAAGTAAGGAATTAATTTTTGAATGTGCAAAGAACAATATTTTCAAAAATTTTAAGTAAGAAAATTTCACTTACCCATTTAAACTAAGCAGAGCTGTGTTTATGAGGAACGAAGACCGAGTCTTATAAAAGGTAGGTTTAATACACTTGAGGTAGGTACGCGAGTTGAGTTACCAACAAGTTTTCAAGTTTCAACTGAACTTGCTTTATCTCTGGACGTTATAATTTCAACGAGTGCACTTGACCGTCGTGAATCAGCGTCACATTACACCCAAAGTATCTCGTGCATTACACGAGAAGTTAGAAAGAGAGTCGTATTTATAGACTTCAATGATAAATTAGAATGTTTCGGATTTCCTGACTGGACCACACAAAACCGCAAATTATAGTTTGAAAAGTTGACGTTTATGTTATTCCCCATCACAGAGCACAGCTGCTGTCCATCTGCTGTCTACTTCTAGTGCTGTCTGCTGTGGGTTGTCTATGGCTGCTGTCTCGCTGCTGTGTTGGTCTATGGCACAGACCACAAAACAGTGTGACCGTAGCAAAATTGGCGAATCTGCCAAACACTGGTAAAAAAAATCTGCCAAATTTGCCAGCTCGATTCCCGGAACAGAGTTCAAGTATATTTACTATACAAACAGCGATAGCCTAGTGGTTTTGACGCCGGAACATCACCATTTTATCGATACACGACAAAATTCCAGCTTAGTGTGTAACATTTCCGATTATAAGTCAAACAAAAATAAGTAAATGGACATAAAATCATGGAATTTTCATTTTAATTCAAAAAAAATAAGGGCTTCCTTGAAATCTGCCAAATTCTGCCACTTAATTAAAACGTCAGCTTATTTTGCCAGTTAGACACCAAATCTGTACCTAGTTATTGTTGACTCTCTGGGAGTCTCTAGTAATACCTCTATGCTAGTTTTGTGGTCTGTGGTTGACTTGTTGTTGTTGTGTGGTTGTCATCACAGACCACAAGTTGTCATTGGTTGTCTATCCCTCAGATGAATGAGTCTATCCATATGTCTGCGTAGTGATTATATACTCTTTGTATGCATAGAGTATATTGAATATAGGGGTATGTATGTCTGTGGTTGTCATCATGTTGTCATGTCCTTGATAAATTGTTTTGCTTTCATCTAAAGAGTAGTATATTCCTTGATTTAGAATTTCGAGCGGTTTTCTTTTCAAGTTGCTTTCCTAACATATTCACTTGTGACTTGTTCAACTTTTATCATTAATTTGTTTATCATGTTTTATGCAGTTAACTTAGTTAAGCTACTCCGATAAATAACAAATTATATCCGCAATATGTCTCGCATACCGAGCTCTTTTCACGGGAAAATTCGCGAGCTGCCTGGGATTTACGTTGATAATTTCGAAAATCCTGAAGATACGTTGGCTAGAGCTTACTTCTTAAGTCATTATCACACTGACCATGTGCAAGTAAGTTTCTTTATTTAATCTCATGTCCATTGAACGATTCAGCACTTCTGGTGTGAAATTACAATACATATAAAATCCACATGAAACAAATATGGTTTTTATGGTCGTTCGGCAAAATTAGCGCGCGAAATTCAAATTTTATTTAGTTTTCCGAAAATTGTATAATATCTACAATCTACATACCTATTTAAGGCTTAATAATATGCTACTTCATAACAAGGAAAATAAAAGAAATATTTCATTTAATTAACTCTGTTATATATTTTTTGTTATGTGGAAAATAAAGCTATAATAATAATAATAATGGCTGGCTGGCTCTGAATCCTCTGAGTACTCTCTTGGAGAATTCAGGGCTAGGTTACCGGTTGAGGAGAGGAGGTCAGGTTATATCACACCTCCTTTACATGGATGACCTAAAACTCATTGCCACCAGCAGATCACATCTACTAGAGTTACTAAAGGTAACTAAAGCCTTTAGTGATTCCATTACTACATCACTTAAACACACTTTGTGGTTTCATAAAACCACAAAAAAATCATTTGTATAAAAAGATGTAGCACTGCGGGAGTGCAGACAGAAGGGAAAACTCAAACTTTTTTTACTCTATACAAGTATTGACTGTGATCTCACCTGATGGTAAGTGATGATGCAGCCTAGAATGTTATCATACTAACTTGGAAGGGTAAGTTAATTTACCCCAATGGTTTCTACAAGCATCGCACCGGAGCGCTAAATCGCTTGGTGGCGTAAATTATAAAATTCCAAAGTGACCCGTGGCTGTAATCGAACCCGCGACCTCCCACTCGAATCCGAGCGCGACACAGCTACGCCAGGGAGGTCATCAAACTAAACACAATTTGAATTTTGCAGACTAAATATATAAACAATTCTTGCAGGGTCTCCTCTCACCACAATTATTGAAAACCCTGCAGAAGACACAAGCTAAGATTTACACAAGCGAGCTCACTGCTACTATTATTGATGTTGAGAAGACTGACCCAAGACTGATGGAGTATGTCCGAGGTCTAAAATTAGGTAAAAAAAATTTTGTTTCCATGTTTAAGGTTACATACACAAAGAGTAAAATTACATAAGAGACCCTACTACTCTGCCGTCTGTCTGTCTGTCTGTCACCAGCCTGTATCTCATGAACTATTAGTTAGCCAGTTGAAATTTTCAAATATTTATAAATACTTAGTTTCCACTACCATTTGACGGGCAGAGTTGTTTATTTTACTTTAATACTATTGGTCTTAATAGTACAGAACTCTATTTATTTATGATAGTGTGTTAGCCCGTCTTCCACTTGCTTTGAAGAGTTGCACTATTCTGGCGAAAATGTGGTAAATAACGTAGTGAATCCCGTACTCCCGCCAGCTGGTTCGTTGAAGGATGACAGTTTTTAGTGTGTGCCCCACATAATTCCTTCGTTCTGCTGTGAGAAGGGTACGCGTATGGCATTTTCTGTCTATAAAAACCTACAAAAACAATTTACTTCCGAAAACCCTTTCTTATTGAAAGATAGAAAGAAAAAACTTTTCCAACTATTGCAACATCAACACTTAACATTCTCCATCGTTCCCCTTCAAGGAGGGGCATTTTCTGTCTTTAAATAAAAACCTACAAAAACGATTTACAATACCCGTTCTTATTGCAGGATCAACACTTATAACATTGCCGGCGACAGAGGAACACCCAGACTGTTCCCTAACAGTGACCCTAATACCAGCAGCCCATTGCGCCGGCTCAGTGATGTTCCTATTCACGCTTGACTCGCAAAAGATCCTTTACACAGGCGACTTTAGAATCAATCCCAACGACTTGCCCAAATACTCATCCCTACATGATAATGGATCACCCATAAAAATAAACACCCTGTATATGGACACCACATTTATTAACTATGAGTTTGAAAATTTTCCAAAACGCAAAGAAAGTGTCGAGGAATTGGTGTTCGTTGTTAAAAAATGGTTGAATTCTGATAGAGAGAATTCTGTAGCGATATACACTCCGGCCAAATATGGATATGAATTTGTTTTCAATGAGATACACAAACAGTTGGGGCTTAAAGTGTATGTTAATGAGTATAGATGGAGGTTTTATAGGTGAGTTCAATGGTTTTTGCTTTTTAGAGAACGGACAGATTTGACCTGGTCAGTGATTTTGTGGGAAATCAAACTAATATGAGGCGGAAGTTTGTATGTTTGCTACTGTTTCACCCAGCCACTGCTGCACTGATTTGGTTGATCTTCTGAGTGAAGAAAGATATTACTTACCACAATATAGGCTGCTTTTTATCCCCAGATTTTTATCTTAAAATATCTGATCTTAAGTGATACACTTACCCATATATGAGGTGCAGTGCGTGCCATGGCTTTACGTAGCAATATCATATGACGATTTTCACTTTCTATATTTTTCTATTTCAGCAAAATACCAAATCTGGTACCAGGAGTGACAAACGATTGCAACGAGACGAGAATTCATTTGTGCAGGGTTAAAAATGGGGACACTGACCATTTGTGGTGCATTGGGGAGAATAAACAGAAGTTTTTATTCGTCTACCTTTCAGCTATGAAATGGCAGTTACATTTGGACGACATTTCCTCAGTCGAAGTCGTGTCTCCGTCGAGGGTGGACGTCTGTTTCGCTACGCATTGCAGCAGGAGTGAGATTTATCACTTCGTCAATTATTTAGCCCCGGATAAAATTGTCGGATTTCCCAACAATTATGTGGATATAGCTATAAAACGAACGAGCAAACTGGAATTTGATAGGGATGTTAAAAAAGTGAGGGTAGACAAACAAGTTGATGAAGATCTATTGAGGAAGATGTTTGGCTGAATATTTTGGATGTGTTATGTCTTAGGTCGTATTTACCAAAAAAATATGACTCCTGACATCTATTGCCGGAATGTAATACTATTTTTAAAATCTCACAGCAAAGGTCTGCCCGAGAAATTCAAATTTTATTAGGGTTTTCATACATACAGTTTGTTTAATAACATGTTGTATGCTTGCTACAGTAAAATGGAAGTATCAATAAGATAATGGATTTCTTTATTAAAATATTGATGATTAGTTATTTTGTATTAAGTGTAATTAAATATACCTACTGTAATTGTAATTAAAAACTGTCATAGCCATAGCTATAAAAAATGTGATATTTCATGTGATATCTTATGAATACTAAAATTTGTGTTTAGTTTTTATTAGTGACATATTTATTATTGAATAAAGTTTATACGACATTTCTTATGTTTTTATTTTAGTAGATCACCCTTTCCTGATCCGCTTAGGTGACTTTCGGGGGAAAACCATAGACAAAGACCTCAAATGAACAGGCCTCAAATTAAATTATCATCCCATTTTCCAATAAAAATAGCGTGTAGCGCCATCTGTCGATTCTGGCGTGGACCGCGTGCATACACTATTGTGGTCGGCTTGTTACTGAATAGTCCAGTCAATGAATAACCTAAAAGGGGGTGTGAGTGCATGAGAGTCCCCTCTCATGCACTCTACACCCCCTTTTTTATTATGGCAATCGCCATTTCGCTGAAACAAAGGAAGGGATCAACGTGCTTGTTTTTTAGAAATTACGGGTCTTGAAAAATTATTCTTGTGTTGGATAGTCCATTTATCGAGGAAGGCTATGGGCTATATAACATCACGCTACGACCAATACAATAGGAGCATCAATGAAAAATGTTGCAAAAATGGGAAAATTTGTTCCATATTGAGAGTTTCCGTTGCGTACACTGCGTAAACGGTTAATGTTAGGAAGTTATAGAAAATAAACTATTTTATCCATTGGAGTCCTTGAAGTAAATAGTAACTACAAAGAAATCAATATCTTCAGCAACTACAATTGTAATTGCCTGATTATGTATATATATGTGCATATCATGTATAATGTGACTCTTAGAATCGCGATATCTCAGGAATGTTAACTCTAGGAAAAAAATCATAAGGACCATTTTTGTAGATAATTTTAAGACCTACAACTTTGGCCTGAATTTATTTTTGAGAAAACTTACCGTTTTCGAGAAAAATCCAAAAAACCTCAAATTTTGATATTTGACCCCCAATAAATTTTGTTGCACACATAGGATTGATGGGGACTTTTGACACTTTATTCCTTCTGGTAAATCTAAGGTCTCTACGAAGATTTGGCTCTGTCGGAATTATTGTTATTTGACCACTATTTTTATGTCTAACTTGACCGGATTATTATATGATAAGGTTTTTTTTGTAGTATTAACTTTTCCGGAGCGTGTGGCTCGGAAACGGTTAGGAATACGGCAAAATTGAATAAGACCAAAGTTTTAGATAATTTTATGAGCTTTAATTTATTAGAAGATTTTTTTTTCTATGACGCACCGTTTCTGAGATATTAGTGAAAAACCCAAAAGTGGCACCTTTACCCCCCCCTCCCCACTCCGGCTCACCTCCGAGACGTCAGGACTTTTAGCATGTTAACTTCCTAAGTACCCTGAACAAGTTTCAGAAGAAATCACTTAGGTCCCCTCTCATGCATTCTACAACTCCTTTATTGATTGGACTATGAAGCCGTTGGTGTCAAAATAAACATTTTTGACACCAGTGAACTAGCGACATTTTGTCCATTTTGTTAAGACATACATTTTGACATGACAAATGTATGTGTTATGTATGTAGTATATTGGCATTACTAAATTATTTATTTATTTATGTAGGTACCAGAAACTTAACTTGAAATTATACAAAGAAAAGACATGCACAAAGGACAGCTTATCTCTACTGGAGAGATTTCTTCCAGGAGCCCTTGAATGTGGGAAAAATAAAGTTTGGAAATGTTGAGTAGGTACTGAAAATGATATTACCTACTATTGATAAAATAGAAGATATTAATATATAAACTCGCCGGCATATTTAGCGGGACATAAAAAAAAGGTTTGATATCACTATCATATAAAGTTGCTGGCTGGTTTATACGTTATTTAATTTAAAAAGAAATATTTTCAAATTAAGAAAACAACTGAACATCACATTTTATGCAATTGTTTTAATTTTATTCAAATACACCTTATCTGGAGCGAACTTCGAGTATTTCTTCCTTCTGAGTTTGATTTAAAATTTCATTGAAATACAGTTTTTTGTTAGTTTTTTTTAATCGCGTATCTTTCTGAATTATGCCTGACTTAGCCCCAACGGAGATTGCCAGGGCACTCGAAATGCGAAGAAATGGTCAAACCTACAGAGTGATATCCAGAGATCTTCGTCGACCAGTTTCAACGATCCATCGCAGTATCCAACGGTTCAGGGAGACCGGTACTTATGTGAGAAGAGCAGGACAAGGCAGAAAAAGATGCACTTCGAGTAGGGATGATCGTTTCATTCGGCTTCGTGTACGTAGGAACCCCCGTTTGACGGCCGTCCAAGCCCGACATGTGTTAGAAGCAGTGCGGGGTGTAACCGTAAGTGAGCGTACGGTACGAAGAAGGCTCGAAGAAGCTGGTTTGGGTTCATTTGTGCCCGCCAAGGCTCCAAGGCTCGAGGTAAATCATCGTAGAAACAGGTTAACTTTTGCTCAGGAACATCGACTTTGGAACGCGGACCAATGGAGTAAGGTATTGTTTAGTGATGAGAGCAGAATTCTCTTAAATCAAATTGACGGCAGGCAAAGAATATACAGACGCAAAGGAGAACGATACATTCAGACAAATTTTGAAACTACAGTTGCATACGGTGGTGGATCAATAATGGTTTGGGCGGGCATTTGTTTGGGAGCTCGCACAGACTTGGTAGTGATTGACAGAGGGAGTCTGACTGCAGACCGCTATATCAGAGAAGTTTTAGAAGAAAATGTCGTACCGTTTGCCCCATATATCGGTGACGATTTTGTTTTTATGCAGGATAATGCTCTGCCGCATACCGCTCGGGTAACTCAAGCTTATCTTAATGATATGAATATCACTGTTATGGAGTGGCCGGCGAGATCACCGAATATGAACCCAATAGAGTACGTTTGGGACTTGCTGAAAAGAAAAGTTAAGTCCAGAATTCCAGCTCCTGCCATCTTGGGAGAACTGCGAATCGCCGTAGTTGAGGAATGGCGGAGACTATCCCAGGAGACCATCGATAACATCACTCTCAGTATGCCTCGACGGGTAGAAACTTTAATAAGAGCACGTGGAGGAAATACGCGATATTAATCACCATTTTTCTAATTTAATTAATTGTAATTTTAATATTAAATTTCACTTTTCCAGGTTACATGAAAAGTTCAAAAATGTACCATTTTTCACAAATAGCCTTTACTCGCAAAATCTGTTCTTAATGTGATCTCATTTTAAGTAAAAACAAATGAAACTTTAAATAACAAAAGAAGTGTAGTAAGTAGATTTTAAAATAAAACCATATTTTTTTAAATTATGGACCTTTTTTTATGTTCCGCTAAATATGCCGGTGAGTTTATAATAGCTACTCGTGCTGATTCACTGACTGACTGACTGATTGATCACCTCTCCTGAACAATTTTGTATGAAAAATTTTTTTTTGACGTATGCTGTCATATAGACGGGAAAAAATCATTAAGAACAAAAATATGGAGAGAGCTGATGATTGAGGATTTCGGAGACGGGTGAAGAGCACGGCAAGGGTATCGCAGATAGGTGGGGGGTGCTCGACCAAATGTCATCGACACTCGACACGTCATCCAATTGGCAGTGAGCTGAAAAAATTTTCAAAATGGCGGATTCAAAATGGCCGCCATACGAATTTCGTCGATATCTCGGAAAGTATAAAAGATGGAAGAACGGTTTCTTGACAAGAGTTGATCAGGATCCGAAGGTCTATACGATTGATAGAAAAAAATTCAAAATGGCGGAATTTATTTTTTCATAGAAAATGGAGAATATTGAAAGGATTGAAGAATATTGACAGCACGCGGGCCACATGTGGCCCGCGCCACCACGCGCCCTACTAGTTAATATATATATATAGCTACTCGTGCTGATTCACTGATTGACTGACTCACTGATTGATCACCTCTCCTGAACAATTTTGTATGAAATTTTTTTTTTTACGGATGGGGTCGTATAGAAGACGAAGAAGAAGAATGAGGTATATACACGGAAATTATACAAATTTTATTTAGAATTACAGCAATGGCATTAATGCCATCACAGAGGGGAGGCAGTGAGATAATCTTATATGAGACTAGTAGGGTGCGTGGGGGCGCGGGCCACATGTGGCCCGCGTGCTGTCTTACCCCCTATTTGCCGTCCGACTTTTAGCCTCTTCCAGATTCGCCATACATTTTCTATGAAAAAAAAAATTAATTCCGCCATTTTGAATTTTTTTCTATTCATCGAATAGACCTTCGAGTCTTGATCACTTCTTGTCAAGAAACCATTCTTCCATCTTTTATACTTTCCGAGATACCGATGAAATTCAATTGGCGGCCATTTTGAATCCGCCATTTTGAAATTTTTTTCAGCTCACTGCCAATTGGATGACGTTCCAAATGACATTTGGTCGAGCACCCTCCACTTATCTTGAATACCCTCCCCGTGCTCTTCATCCGTCTCCAAAATCCTCAATCATCAGCTCTCTCCATATTTTTTTTCTTAATGATTTTTTCCTTTCTATACGAAATGGTTATTGAAAAAAAATTTTTTCATAAAAAATTGTTCAGGAGAGGTGATCAATGAGTCAGTGGCCAATCAGCACGAGTAGCTATTATTGTAAAGGCTTTGTTAATCAGTATGTCCACTCCACCATACCCATCAAGCGGCAAGCCTATCACTTCTCACAGTAACAAAACCAGAGATCCTGAAAGAAAATTCTGGTTTTAATCATGTCTCAGAGAAACAAATAGCCATAGGCTTATATTTATTAAATTAGTCCATTTATAATATTTTGTCCATTATTCCAACTAATTGTCTGAGTAATTTGAGCCCGATCATCATTAAAATCAAATAGATATTAACGAAAAACTGGCCAGAAACCTATTGTAGTGATAATATATTATGTTATATTTTATATATATATATGTATTTATTTAATTATGTATATATATATATATTTATTGTTATGTATGTATTTGTTGTTTTCTAAATTATAAAACAAAAATGTAGACACTAAGTAGTTAATTTAGGTTTAAATATAAGAAAAATTGTTTAGTTTTTTAAGGTTTTTTGGGAAATAAAAGGCTTTTTTATTTATTTATTTTATTATGTATTTGTTGTCGTTGTAAATAGTTTTGCTTTCTTACCTATTTTCGAATTACGAGTGGTTTTCAAGTTGTTTCCCATTAGATATGTTGTATTATCTATGTTGCTTTCTTATCATATCCACTTGTGACTTGCTAAGTTTTATCATGTATTTGTTTAAGTATCATATTTTATGCAGTTAACTCAGTTATGTACTCCGAATCCGATAATTATAACAAATTAAATCCGAAATATGTCTCACATACCGAGCTCTTTTCACGGAAAAATTCGCGAGCTGCCTGGAATTTTCGTTGATAATTTCGAAAATCAACATACGTTGGCTAGAGCTTACTTCATAAGCCATTATCACATGGATCATGTGAAAGTAAGTTTCTTTAATTAATCTCATGTCCATTGAACGATTCGGCATTTCTGGCGTGAAATTAAAATGGTACATCTAAAATTCAGACCCAAAAATGGTTTTTATGGTCGTTTGGTAAAATTAACGCGCAAAACTCAAATTTTGTTTGGTTTTTTTGAAAATTGTAAATTATCTACTTATTTTAGGCTTATTAAGATTGTAATTGTGCAAACAATAGCAACATGCTTTTCAATATCACATAATTCACCTCATATTGTTCTGGAAAAATCATTTCAAAGTACATAAAGTACTCTTTTTGAAAGTCATACAAAGATAGTATTGAATCATACAAAATTACAAATCATCATGTAGAAAATTGATATGATTGAAAACATTTTAAAGTACAATATTTGACAAAAGTGTGGAAAAAATAAATTAATTAAATTTATGAAATTTTAATTAAATTTTCAAAAAAAAAAAAAATCTCATATCTTATCACAATCAGACTTCAATACAATTTGAGTTTTATTCCTAATCTTTGATTTGGAATTTACAATGTTAAATGCTCTTAAATCAGCAGTTATGTGGATTTGAAAGAATTGGGAACCAATGAGGAATTTTGAGCAAAATTTTTATCAATAAAATGTAGTGTTTGACTGTTATTTGCGGGATTATCATCACCAAACACCAGGAAACTACAGTGTGTACCTAATTATCAAAGGGAAACTTAGTGTTAAGAGCGTTTATACGTTTACGCGTGAATCGCGTGTCGCTCCATACAAAAAAAGAATTCCGTTCCCGCTGACGCAATTTTGCGCGGAAAATGGTATTACAAAAAAATTATAGTAAAATAAATATACAACTTATTAAAATAATAAATAACCAGTGACATTGAATATTCGAATTGAATTAAATTACTATAATTCAGAAATAACAAAATATCTTGGATTTTATCCTAAAATAATACGTTTAATTTATCGAAAAATGCTAAAAATGGCACTTTTCGGTTTATGGTTTTTGAATGAAAATCTAGGAAAATCGTGTTTTTTTTGAGACACTTTTTAGTAAATGTTATTAATTTTCTATATATGTCATTGTTATCAGTTTGTGTTAAGAAACATGGCAAATATCTTGCATCTGCGTAGAGCGTCGACCGCTATTTTAGCAAACAGCCTATACAAAAACTGTTCTAGTGAGAAAGTTATACACATATTTTAAAATATTTTTGAGACAAGTTCTAGATTATGAAATGCCAAATAATATGAATTCAATTATCTAATCTATAATTGAACACATAACTATTTTATGTTCCTTCGGAAATCGTAAATTTTGACTCAAGCATAATACTAACGCATGAAGCGCCTTAAATTAATAAGTTGTATCGTCCTATTTATTACAGCCAGGCCGGGACAGGGTGTCATGCCAATTGCCTAGTAATTTTATAGCGCCATCTCTAAAATTTATGTGGTACTTGAATGCTAATTTTTGTCTAACAAACTTTTACTGTCACAACTAATATTTGTTATTTGATTACCTGTCATCAAGTAATAAACGCTTACGTCAAGAGATTTCAATTATTCCATCCAACTTTCATTTGGGCGCATGTTGTGGTTTCATGAAACCTCACAAAATTATTTGTATAAAAAGATATAACACTGCGGGAGTGCCACGAGTGCAGACAGAAGTGAAAACTCAAACAGGTGTCGGGTTACTGTAACAACATCGCAAGTTCTGTAGTTTTTTCACATCTCAATTAAAAAATTTTAAAACACCCACGACTTTTGCAGACTTGTAATTGAAAAAGGATTAAATAATTTTTTTGAAACTCCCCGACTAAAGGAAAGTAAGAACTAAGAACCTATCAGTATAATTACAAATCCAAGAAAATCCGCCGGAGCTGCTGTGTTTTGCCTATGACGGTGTTGATGGTGCTGTTTACCAGTTGATGACCAATTCAATTTCTTGATAATTCTCATATACCGGCAGTTTATTAATACTTACTAATTACATTAATTGATATTGGAAACGAAAATAGCAATGGCAGCTCCGACGGATTTTCTTGGATTTGTAATTATACTGATAGGTTCTTAGTTCTTACTTTCCTTTAGTCGGGGAGTTTCAAAAAAATTATTTAATCCTTTTTCAATTGCAAGTCTGCAAAAGTCGTGGGTGTTTCAAAATTTTTTAATTTTCCACTTGTTTTATAGTTTTTCGATTAATATATTAATGTAATTTAAATTATATTATTATTAAAAAATGAAAATTACTCTTCAAACTAGCCATTAGCTTCTCTAGCAGCGTTTGAAGGCATCATCCCTTCCAAGTCATAAAGAGACGTTTATTGTGGCGCCCCCTGCTGTTCAATCACAAGAACAATTATCTACGAACCATTGCCAATGACTCACTAATATTTTATACAAAACTGGATCCAAATCGGTTCAGTCGTTTTTGTAATAATTGAGAACATTCGTTTGCACTGTAAATGTTTTTTATGGCGCCCCCTGGTGATCGATGTTCGTAACAACTAGCTAAGAACCATCGCCAATGAATACCAAACATTATAGGTACAGAAAACTGCATCTAAATCGGTACAGCCGTTTTTGAAATAAATGGGAACATTCGTTTGCAATATAAATGTATTTTATGGCGCCCCCTGGTGATCGATGTTCGTAACAACTATCTAAGAACCATTGCCGCTGAACACCAAACATTATACAGAAAACCGCATCTAAATCGGTCAAGCCGTTTATGAAATAAATGGGAACATTGATGTGCACACACAAACAAACAAACCAACAAACAAACAAACAAACACACAAAAATATTTTTGCATTATTGGTTTTTGTGAACAATTTAACATACAAACAAACATAAAATCTTTTTAACAGAGTAATGTACAAACGGTCTCTCACCCTAAACGCATATACCCGTACTCCGTTCCGTCGTGGGTAAAAATGCCCAATGCGGCTACAAAAAGCATATATAGTTGTAAAAATATAAAAGGCGTATCTCATCATACTCAAGATGAATCAATGACTTAATATGTACCTAGGTATTTTGTAATGAAAGAAAAATACAAAAGCTCAGTCAATCTTTTATATATATTATTTTTAGTTACAATACCATTCACATAATCAAACATTCACTCAGTCACGTGCCGCATGACAACCCATCCTATAGAAATCAGTGTTGCCAAGCTCATTATTTTCAGTAAAGATCTCTACACGATATTCGTTATGTCATAAATTAGTAGGTATGTTATTGTTTCTTTTAGTTTCATTCCAAGTGACAATCCATGGTCTGTCTGGAACACCAAAAGGGACCTATTATATTTTTACAGCTATAAGTACTGATTTACTCACCATTCTTGCAGGGTCTCCACTCACCAGAATTATTGAAAACCCTACAGAAGACGCAAGCTAAGATTTACACGAGCGAGCTCACTGCTACTATTCTTGATTTTGAGAAGATTGACCCAAAACTGATGGAGTATGTCAGAGGGCTAAAATTAGGTAAAAAAAGTTTGTTTCCATTTTTAAGGTTACATACACAAAGAGTAAAATTAGCTAAGAGACTTACACTCCGTCTGTCCATCTGTCTGTCTCCAGGCTATATCTTATGAACTATTAGTTAGCCAGTTGAAATTTTCAAATATTTATAAATATTTAGTTTCCACACAACAAAAATGACGCTTCTTCAATTGCTTGTTCATTTGACAGACAGAGTTGTTTAGTTTTACTTTAATACTATTGGTCTTTAAAGTACGGAACTGTATTTATATATGATAGTGCGTTAGCCCGACTTGCACTTGCACTGAAGAAGTGAATCCCGTACTCCCGCCAGCGGGTTCGTTGAAGGACGACAGTTAAAGTGTGTCCCACATGTGTGTCCTTCGTTCCCCTGTGAGAAGGGTACGCGTAAGGCATTTTCTGTCTATAAAAAAACTTACCAAAACGATTTACAATACCCGTTCTTATTGCAGGATCAACACTTATAACATTTCCCATCGTTTCCCTTGTAGGAGGGGTATGCGTAAGGCATTTACTGTCTATAAAAAAACTTACCTAAACGATTTACAATACCCGTTCTTATTGCAGGATCAACACTTATAACATTTCCCACCGTTTCTCTTGTAGGAGGGGTATGCGTAAGGCATTTACTGTCTATAAAAAAAACTTACCAAAACGATTTAAAATACCCGTTCTTATTGCAGGATCAACACTTATAACATTTCCCACCGTTTCTCTTGTAGGAGGGGTATGCGTAAGGCATTTACTGTCTATAAAAAAAACTTACCAAAACGATTTAAAATACCCGTTCTTATTGCAGGATCAACACATAACATTTCCCATCGTTTCCCTTGTAGGAGGGGTATGCGTAAGGCATTTACTGTCTATAAAAAAAACTTACCAAAACGATTTACAATACCCTTTCTTATTGCAGGATCAACACTTATAACATTGCCGGCGACAGAGGAACACCCAGACTATTCCCTAACAGTGACTTTAATACCAGCAGCCCATTGCGCCGGCTCAGTGATGTTCCTATTCACGCTTGACTCGCAAAAGATCCTCTACACAGGCGACTTTAGAATCAATCCCAACGACTTGCCCAAATACTCATCCCTACATGACCATGGATCACCCATAAAAATAAACACCCTGTATTTAGACACCACATTTATTGACTATGAGTATGAAAATTTTCCAAAACGCAAAGATAGTGTCGAGGAATTGGTGTTCGTTGTTAAAAAATGGTTGAATTCTGCTAGAGAGAATTCTGTAGCGATATACACTCCGGCCACATATGGATATGAGTTTGTTTTCAATGAGATACACAAACAGTTGGGGCTTAAAGTGTATGATAATAAGTATAAATGGAGGTTTTATAGGTGAGTTCAATGGGTTTTGCTTCTTAGAGAACAGAGAGATTTAACTGTCTGTGATTTTGTGGGAAATCAAACTAAAGGCGAAAGTTTATATGTATGCTACTGTTTCACACAGCCACTGCTGCACTGATTTGGCTGATCTCCGGAGTGAAGATAGATATTACTTACCACAATAGCTGCTTTTTATCCCCAGATTTTTTATCTTAAGCTATCTGATCTTAAGTGATACACTTACACATATATCAGGTGCAGTGCGCGCCATGGCTTTACGTAGCAATAATATGACGATTTTCACTTTCTATATTTTTTTATTTCAGCAAAATACCAAATCTGGTACCAGGAGTGACAAATGATTGCAATGACAAATGAGAAGAAACAGAAGTTTTTATTCGTCTACCTTTCAGCTACGAAATGGCGGCTACATTTGGAGGACATTTCTTCAGTTAACGTCGTGTCTCCGTCGAGGGTGGACGTCTGTTTTGCTATGCACTGCAGCAGAAGTGAGATTTATCACTTCGTCAATTATTTATCCCCGGATAAAATTGTCGGATTCCCCAAAAATTATGTGGATATAAGTATCAAACGGGCGAGCAAACTGGAATTTGATAGAGATGTTAAAAAAGTGAGGGTAGACAAACAAGTTGACGAAAATCTATTGAGGAAGATGTTTGGCTAAATATTTTGTATGTGTAAACATCTTTCATTATAGTTGATGGAAATTTTTTTCGGAGTGATTTTGGAAAAGGGACGGAAAATGTGTAACAGGGAACCGGGGAAGGGCGCGTCATTTTATATTAATTTATTTTTTATTTTATTTTGTTTATTTGGGTTAACCAGCAGGTTTACATGATTCTTAAATTAATTACATTCTAAATTATTGCCAATACATTCTAAGGGTATGTAAACCCATTTTATGGTAACCACTACTTGCTAAGTTTGCTTTGCTTGCGAAATTGAAAACTATAACAAACCGACATAGACCTAATAAATACATAGAATAGACATTAAAAAAAAATATCATAGCGTACAGATGTTACACATCATATTATTTATACGACTATTATATGCGACAGCTGTTCCGGTAGCGTCAGGGCAGGTACACTTATCACGTGATCGAACAAACTACAGGTAGCCGTCTCAACTCTCGACGTACTAATTTCAGATGGCCGCCGCACCCCGGCGAGTTTGTACGCGTTAGTTTTTGTGCTTCTAGTCGTTTGTTTGTCTATTTTACGCGCTGCATGCGCCGGATTGCGAGGCCACCTTTTTACGTCGGAAGAGATAAAGTTACGCGATAGAAAGAGACCACAGCTTTGCGTTTGTTGCGTGTTGTCTGCGGAGGCAGAGCCAGGCGCTATTGCGAACTGAATCGCACTTTTTGTGTCAGCGCTAGAGTCGCTATTTCTTTAAATCATCTTGGGAAGTGAACCTTCTGTACTGTAGGTACTATTATGTATTCCGTGGTAGAGCATGCGGTGGCAGGGAGCGGGTTTATAAGTTCGTTGATTTTTGTTCTTGGCGTTTATTTTTGTAGTAAATAAGCTAATGGAATTATTTTTCACAATATAATAGTTGGAGTTAGAATATTTATTTGGATTATGTGAAATGAAATATACCTACTGTAATTGTAATTGAAAATTGTCATAGCCATAGCTATAAAAATGTGATATTTTATGTGATATCTTAAGAATAATAGGTATAGAATTTGTGTATTATAGTTTAGTTATTATTAGTGACATTTTTATTATTTAATAAAGTTTTATACGACGTTTTTTTTGTTTGTATTTTAGTAGATCACCCTTTTCTGATCCACTCAGTGGCCTTCAATGACATTTTTTATACATGGAAGGTTTTCCACAAAATATTATAATAAAGCAGCAATGTATAGCGAACCATAGACAATAGTGATTATCACTGAGATATGTACTATGAAGCCGTTGGTGTCAAAATAAACATTTTTGACACCAGTGAACTAGCAACATTTTGTTAAGACATACATTTTGACATGACAAATGTACCTATGTGTTATGTGAGGGTATGTATGTACCTAGTATATTGGCATTACTAATTGAAAACTATTAACTATGGCTCATTAACTTGGCTATGTACCAACTTAATTAGTAAAAATTATAGCAAATATTTGCACTCTCATTTAGGTATACCAACAATGCCGCGTAAATGTTTTCTTACTATTTATTTTATACTGATAGGCTGTAGTATCGATTGTAAGTATTTACCTATACGTCGCGACGTACCTATCTAATTACTTAACACTGAAAAATTAACTTTACGTCTGTTGGTTTAGAGTGTAAAATTGAATGTAATATTTCATTATAAGAAATGCAATGCTCGACTTGGACGCACATAAGTAAATTGGATCTAACAATTATTGTTGTCCATGTTACGACTTGAACTACATTCAATTTTACGCTCTGTATCAATAGCCGTAAAATATTTTTTTCTATTATAGATACTTATATAGATACTTATTATATTTCAGATGCAAAGAAAATTGAAAGACTCAACGATAACAAGTATGTAAATAATTTGACGGCCTGTTTCACGCCCCTTGGCCTTGTACATGCGAGAAGTTCCTTTACCTGCTTGGTTCCTGTAAAAATCTCGTCAAAATCGGTGCAGCCGTTCCGAAATTCTCTCAGCAGGTGGCGCGTAGTATAGGTACAGACAGATAGGTAAACAAAAAAAAACTTAACCGAAAAAATAATACTAAGTAATTAGTGGCTTTAGTTTTACCTACCTAATATTAATTTAAGTCGAGAAATCTTCTTAATAATATATATAAATCTCGTGTCACAATGTTTGTCCGCGATGGACTCCTAAACTACTGAACCGATTTAGTTCAAACTTCGTGAATATCTGTCATTTGGTCCAACTTAAAAGATAGAATAGTTTTTATCCCACGTGGACGAAGTCGCGGGCATCAGCTAGTAAATATATATAATTATTAAGTCGAGTAAGTAGTTTATCACCAATTCACCCATCGATCGACGATAATCTTATCGAACAATAGATTTCTATACTATAGAATATCTCCATTGCAGGCTAGATGTAGATGCCTAGACGACCGAATGGCGTAGTGGTAGCGAACCTGCCGTCTGCGCCGGAGGTCGTGGGTTCGATTCCCACTACTGGTAAATGTTTGTGTGATGAGCATGAATGTTTTCCAGTGTCTGGGTGTTTTTCAATATATTATATTCATGTATATTAGTATGTCTGTATATTTATCAGTCATCTAGCACCTATAACACAAGCTATCGCTTTCTTTGGGGCTAGATTGCGACGTGTAAAATGTCCCGTATATATTTATTTATAAATATTTATAGAATATCTCCATTGCAGATATATTATATTCATGTATATTAGTATGTACCTATGTATATTTTCAGTCATCTAGCACCCATAACACAAGCTATCGCTTTCTTTGGGGCTAGATTGCGACGTGTAAAATGTCCCGTATATATTTATTTATAAATATTTATAGAATATCTCCATTGCAGATATATTATATTCATGTATATTAGTATGTATGTATATTTTCAGTCATCTAGCACCCATAACACAAGCTATCGCTTACTTTGGGGCTAGATTGCGACGTGTAAAATGCCCGTATATATTTATTTATAAATATTTATAGAATATCTCCATTGCAGGCTAGATGCCAAATACGACAACCCCAATTTCATTCGGGACAGGCATCATGGTATGGCATTATTTTTTATTAACTAAGTTAATTTAAGTTAAGTTTATTTTTTATTAAGTACTTACGAATGGAAGCAGGCGTTATTTTGCGGAAATCCATAATTAGCAGCTATGACATTCTCGTAACGTTTTTACTCACTCAGTGATGTGATACAAGAAAAAGAAAAAAATATTAACACTGAAAAATGAACTTTACACCTATTGGCTTAGAGTGTAAAATTGAATGTATTTCATCATAAGAAATACAATGCTCAACTTTGACGCGCTTGAGTAATTTCAATCACGGAACTGTCGACCAATATGGCGTTTTGAACTACATTCAATTTTACGCTCTATGTCAATTGTATTAAAATTAATTTTTCAGTGTCGCAAAAAATGTTTTGAATTCAATATCGTCTGCTTATGTACGTAAATACCATCACCTTTTTAAACATTTCACATAACGAAATGTAGCCGACACGTAACGTGAATAGCCCCCCTGGACAGATTAATTTAATTGTGAAGTCAACATCTCCTGAGGATGTCCCGGTGTCTGGACGAAACGTGCGTCGAAGAAAGTGTTGGAAAATTATGTGTGGTGTTTCATGTGGGCAGTGTTCCTGCATATTGTATCATACAGAATCTTTTTTCAAGTAGCGGATTATAGCAAAACAAATTAATCTGTCCTGCTTTTATTACTTACTTAATTAATAGAAGTTCTTTATCAAGGTACTCACAACTAAGTCATCCAATAGCGTGAGGTGTAACACTAACGGCGACGCGAGTTCAATGGGTTTTCCCATCTCAAAAAAATTTTCATTTCAAAAAATGACGTAATGGCAAAACAAAAAGAGCTAGTGACAGAACACAGAAGTGGAAACTTGAACAATTACTTGAGGTGGCGGTTACGGTAAAAGTGTCGCCAGTTCAATGGTTTCTCCCATCTCAAAAAAAATTGGTTGTCTGTAAAGTCGGTTTACTGACGATAGTTGAACGTGACCGTCGTGACGATAGTTGAACGTGACCGTGATAGTTGAACGTCGCTTGCACTTCAAGCCTTACATGGAACGCCTCAGAGCGAGGTAACGCGAGCGAGGTAACGCCGGATAAGTCATGTTTTTTTGTGCGTGCACCCGGCTCTATCGATTTATAAGACGTTGTCACGTTAAAAATATCCAATGTGCCTAAAGAAACGGTGTCGTGAGTTCAATGGTTTTCCCCATCTCATAATAATTATCTCCAACGCGCATAAAGAAGTTTTCACATGAAAAATTACTAAAATCAAATAAGGCGCGCTATATATCCCTCCTTCCCCCAAAACTATAACATATTAGGGTTATTCAAGGGATGGATAAACAAATTTCTTAAGAGCCGGCAACGCATTTGCAGTTCCTCTCTAGGCTGATACTGTATATCGTTCAATTTGTTAGTTAGCAACCCTCACTGGGTTGTTAACTAAAAAACGGAGGCAAAAACCATATTTTTGCATACTTTTTGCACAAGTTACAATCCATAGGTTGGTACGGTATCATGACAACATACCATGATAGTTGCTAACTTGTGCAAAAAGTATGCAAAAATAGGATTTTTGCCTACGTTTTCTTAGTTAATAACCCAGTGAGGGTTACTAACTAACAAACTGAACGATACAGAATCAGCCCCCTGGTGCTGCAAATGTCCATGGGCGGCGGTGATCGCTTACCATCAGGTGACATGTCCCCTCGTTTGCTCGCGATGACTATAAAACTCATCGATGACACACTCACGACGCAATCATATAATGAGCTCTTTGACATTAAAGATTATTTTAATAGGAAATGGATATGAAGTATATTAATTAATAATTATTGTTAAGTAAAATTTGCACGCCTTGATAAGGCAAATACACTGCTACCATATTGATCACATTATAACGTGTATTTTATGCAAATAAATAAATTATTATTATTAAGTACCTATTATTATTATTTAACAGTGTCGATATTTTTTCTACGCGTTGTACGTTCAAGAAGTTGATTTTATAGATACTTACACTAAAAAACAACTCTGAATATTAGTCACTCCATTGTTATTATTATTAGTTTTTTTTTCTTTTCTCTAAATTATTGTTACCTTAGAATTTGCAATAGCACAATATTGTTGTCACACCTATTATGTTTACTAAATATTATGTATCTAGTTTATAATGTGGTTTACGTGGTTGACGCCACAGTAGGAATATTAGTTATGTGTAAAACTCTTGTACCTGCGGGGCTAGACAAAGTCACAAGCGTTTGGCGTTAACGCTAGTCGACAAAAATGTATGGACAAAACAAATGACTGTAGAAAAACCACGATAATAATTACTAAACACGCTGTGTTTGAATAATTAACTACGACAACTTGAACGCTCGCTGGCGTTCTCGCGGACCTTGTAGATAACTTTAGCGTACTTCGCTTGACAATTGACAGCCGACAGTATCAAACACAGCGTGTTTAGTAATTATTATCGTGGTTTTTCTACAGTCATTTGTTTTGTCCATACATTTTTGTCGAGTAGCGTTAACACCAAACGCTTGTGACTTTGTCTAGCCCCGCTGTACTGTGCCGTTGTTTGTAAAACATAACAAATAAAATAAACTAAAAAAAGTTGAACGATGTAAGCCTCCCTCCATAGATGAAATATGGAAGCCACATATGGACGAGAAATGGGTGAACCGCTTCAAGAGGCCCTTCCATCCCGCGTGGATGGAC
Source organism: Coenonympha arcania (assembly GCA_036785405.1). Taxonomy (NCBI): domain Eukaryota; kingdom Metazoa; phylum Arthropoda; class Insecta; order Lepidoptera; family Nymphalidae; genus Coenonympha; species Coenonympha arcania. The sequence goes on from CM072081.1 coordinate 3,652,267, forward strand.
TATTGCGCCCCCTACCACTGCAACGACTACCACAAAGAGGCGTGCGGTTTCGACCAGCGCTCTGGAAGATACAAGCGGTTCCAAAGCGGATGCCACATCGAGCTTAACAATTTATGCTCGACATACCTAGGAACACCCCGTGAGTGTTATTTCTTCATAACAGTGACTCCTAAATTTCAGGCTGCGACTAGTGACCCCCTCGGAAATTTCTGACTGCGACTAGTGACCCTCTCCAAAATTTCAGGGTGCGACTAATGACCCTCTCAAAAATTACAGGCTGAGACCAATGACCTGCTCCAAAATATCAGGTTGCGACTAGCGACCCCCTCAGAAATTTCTGACTGCAACTAGTGACCCTCTCCAAAATTTCAGGCTGCGACTAATTGCCGTCTTAAAAATTACAGGCGGAGGCTAATGACCCGCTCCAAAATAGCAGGTAACACCTTCCACAATTTTAGGCTGCAACTATGACCCCCTCGAGAAAATCTTGCTGTGACTGGTGATTCATCCATTTCAGGCCAATGAGACTTGTAAACTCCTCGAACACGCTGAGACTATAGTAACCCCCTCCAGCCTACGGTATGACTGTCTTTGCCGCAATTTAACTGCGACAAGCGTACTTTCTTATTAATTTATAAATAATAAATAAACAAATAAATATTAGGACATTACACACATCGCAATCCAGCCCCAAAGTAAGCGATAAGCTTGTGTTATGGGTACTAGATAACTGATAAATATACATAAATATAATATCTTGAAAAAACCCAGACACTGAAAAACATTCATGCTCATCACACAACCATTCACCAGTAGTGGGAATCGAACCCACGACCTCCGACGCAGACGGCAGGTTCGCTACCGCTACGCCATTCGTATTATTAAGAATAATGAGAATTGCGAAAAACTAAATAAATTCTGATATTGATTGTAAGTAGGCACATCCGTTTATTATTTTGCCTACTTTCAGAGTACCAACAAGTAGATTTAAAATACTGTTTCCAACATATAATGTTCCTGCGAAGTTGTCCGGCCGCATGTCCCGATAAGTTGGATCCAATTTGCAGCGTCAGTAGGTTGGACAACCAAATCGCGATGTTTTTAAACAAATGCGCTATGGAAAAAGCGAATTGCAGAAACAAATCCGGAGGTAAGACAAAACTTGAAAGAAGATTATGTACCTTAGTAGGTACTTTAAAATTTAAACGTCATGTAGGTATTTTAGATCTCTAGTTATCTAAATTAGCTTAGAAGCAAAGATACGATTGGAAGAAATATTTCTCGATAGAAAGTACCAATGTACACGCAAAGAGGCACTGCGAAGCGATTAAGCGTTCCGGTGCGATGCTGTGTAGCAACCAACAGGGGGTCTAAGTTAGTGCGATAACATGAAGATCTTGGCCGCATCTTTACTAACTATCACTTAAAATTGAAGCCAAATATCAACTCGTAATGTTTAAAAAAAAACTAAAACGTAGAGATTTTAAGTGTGAATTTTTTTTTTCAGAATTTGTGGAAGTGGATATGAAAACATGCGAGACTGCACTCGAACAGTATTATTGATTTTCCAATAAAAATCATTCGCTTGAGAATATTTTTGATTTTCATGCAGCTAGGAATTCACGTAATACGTCGTCTACATTTCGTGAAGTGAAATGATTAAAACGGCCATGGCATTGTCGTCTCTAGGCAGATGATATTGAACTCAAAACATTTTTGCGAACACTGAAAAATTAATTTTACGGCTATTGACAAAGAGCGTAAAATTGAATGTAGTTCAAAAAGCAATATGGTCGATAACCGTGAAATTCAATTTACTTTGCACATTATGGTTGACTCATCTTATTTCGTATGTTGAAGTACCTACATTCGATTTTAGTAAGTAAAGTTAAATTATTTTTCAGTGTTCATTTTTTAATTTATTGCTTGTTTCACATCACTGTGTGTGTGAAAACTTTTTGTGAATAGCCCCTCTGAGTATGATGACTTACGCCACTTCACTATAGCATAACGTACATGACATGACTTTTTTAAACATTTCACTTCACGAAATGCAGCCGAAGCGTTTCGTGAATCGCTACTGAACTACTGAGCGTAATTTTTTTTTATTTACTGTTTGTATCTTACTCTTAGCCCTTAGTTAATAAAAAATGTATAACCGATGTGTTAAGTATGTTTCTGCCTTAAAGCTATGTTAGTTTAATCTAAGTATTTAAAAACAGTTGACTGATTTTAATCAGTAAAACATCATACCTACGCACTCTACTACCAAAATAATAAGAGTTTAATATTTCCTAAAAATGAAAGCAGTATTGAGTTTTATTTTGTTTGGTAAGTATTTGCTTTTAACATAGGTACTTATTTTTTTTGACGTACGTTATGTACTGAAAAAATAAATAGAGACAGCTGTCTACATACATACAATGAACTAATAAAGATTAAAGTTAGTTAGTGTTACGTCATTGAATAGGTACATTTTACTATAATATGATCAATGATGACCTTGTATCCAAGGGACATCATTCCAAAAATTTGAAAATTTCAAGTGTCTAACTTTATTAGTTCATTGTATGGTGACTGGGATTTTCATGTCATCCACTTTACGCAATGGGAATCGTTACTTTATAGTGCGATGTAAACGCTGAGTGGCTCCAGCTATCGGTACACGATGTTAACTTCTGCAACCACAGAGTAAGGAATGACTTTTGCAACCATATTAAAAACTGACTGCCAAGTGCCAACCAGAGACACCTTTTTGGGCTGCAGTTCAATAAAACTCCACAGCTACCCGCTAATATTTTTTTAGGGTTCCGTACCTGAAGGGAACCTATCTATCTAAAATATTATTTTTATTGTCTCTATTTATTTTTTAGCTAGACATACCTATCTATATAAAATGTTATTTTTATTGTCTAATCTCTAGCGGACGCCCGCCCGTGGTTCCCACCCACTAGAATTTACATTTCTACTAATTATATGGAAACCATCGGATTTTTATAATAATCCAGGGTACTTATATAATCTATCTCTATATCAAAATTTACCCTAATCGGTTCAGTTGCATGAGCGTTTATATACAAAATATAGCGTTACTTCGCGACGTTTAGAAATGGATCGAAATTCAAAAAATGTATGCGATTTGACGTTCAGTGACGCTCTGCAGAGTGTCTCCAAACGTCAAAATAGCGATCGTTCGCATACATTTTTGAATTTTGTTGCATTTCTTTACGTCTCGGCGTGACGCTATATTTTGCTTGGCTCAGGGGCACCTTGATAAGAAAACTCAGGATATGGGCATACGAACGATTTACATTTTACGTAAACCTTTTTCGTACAAGCAAACAGTAGCGCCATCTGTCAATATTCTAGAGGTGGCTGCTGAGCGAACTACAGCGTGACCTTCCTAACTATTGGTGGCAAAACAAGGATTTTTGGCACCGATAAACTGGCGACATTTTTCGCGCCGACCGCTCTATCAAGAAATATGTCTATTCTAAGGCTGAATTTACGACATGAAGGTGTAGAAAACAAACATGCACTGCAAACTTACAATTTTATATTATACCTAAAGTCCGGTCGCGGAGCACGAAGAATTTCGTACATTAACCTGTTACTACGGTCTGTCTCTGTCACTCCCGCGTCAAAATAATGCGGTCACGCTCGCACAGGACGGGGTCATTGCATCTGTGCGACTTGCGAGCGTGACCGCATTATTTTGACGCGGGAGTGACAGAGACAGGTAGTAACAACTAACAGGTTAATGTACGAAATTCTTCATGCTCCGTGACTGTGCTTTAGTCATTTTTATGTACCCATATATTTTAACTACATGCTACTCTGCCTTAGTTCAATTTTTAACCAACACGAGTTTCCACGAAACGACTCTCGGCCAAAAGGAGAGAATAAAAATACTAAAACAGAAGATAAACAAACAAATTCAATCGAAAACGAGAAATACAGAGCCTTTGGATGTACAAGATTCTTCCATCGAAATTATAGATTATGAATTGAATGAGAACGAGAATTTACCAATAACTCCAATATTGAAACAGACCCGCGTGTTAACTACTGTCAAATTTGACAGCAAAAAAGGCGGGAGCGTAAAAGACACAAAACAAGATGGCGCGACCGATGCAAACAAAGGAAATATATCATTCAGACAGTTGCGTTCGGAAAAAAGGCAGAAAAGGATCCGTAATAAGAGAATGAGGCTCAAAAATCCTTTAGAGACATTCTACAGACGTGGGATTTATAAGAAGGAAATGTCTGGACAGCATTGGGTGCATTGCCAAGACATTATAACGCCGTTTTTGACTGGAGCCAAACTTAACATTAGCAGTCCGAAGGTGCTTGGACCGAAAGACCCTACGGTTTTGAGGTGAATTAATTTCCATCTTTATGTATACCTATTTTTTTTGGGCCAAATCCACCGATAAGAAACCTCAGGATATTGGCATCCTGACGATTTACGTAAACCTTTTTCGTACAAGCAAACAGTAGCGAGCAAAAAGCAAGCGCCACCTGTCAAAATTCTATACGTGGCTGCTGAGCTAACAACAGCGTGACCTACTGTTGGTATTATTGGCGGCGATAAACTGGCGTCATTTTTTCACGCCGTCCGCCCTGTCCAGGGTATATGTCTATTTATCTACCCCATTCACTAAAAAAACTAGCTTAGTGCGAGTACGTATTCTCATTTGAGGTAGCTACAACCACAGAAAACAAAAGACACTAGAAGTAGCATGTGGGTGTTACCAGTGTCGCCACTAGTAGGGTAATTTACCTTACTTGCTCGACATGCACACTCAGTCGCTGTCAAAAATGCATACAATAAAGTGCTATAAAAAAAATATTTAAATGGCTCAATGCGCTGTATTAGTGTGTAAAAATCGTAGCAAGACCTATAATCGTTTACTTGGAGGGATAACTTACCATCGGTTACTTGAATTTTACTAGTTTTAAGTATAAATACGTGAAAAATTGTGTTAAATTTCTATAGGGCTTCAAGACATTTTAAAATGATCTTTCACATTTACTAATAATTTTCTTCTAGAACGTTGTCATTCAACTTTCGCTACTCAGCCAGTACTGTATCATGTAACATATGGATAAAATATTATCGACTTTTATTAAAACGTTCCACGTATTGCCGTATCTGTTCAGTGCAATCTCAAGAGTTAAGAAATTTACCACTACTGTTCGCACGCTTATCCATATTAGGAAAAAAATGATTTTTCATTACGATAATAGGCTGTAAGAAGAAAATTAAGAATTAAAAATATTACTATTTCAATTTCCCTAGGGAGCCATCTGTAAAAGAAAAATGGATTAAAGCTACTGGAAGGTTTAATTGGTTCCCTTCAAAAGCAAGTACAATCTGCTCCGACCATTTTTTGGAAGAGGATTTCATTGTTAAGAAAAGTGGTAATAAATACATTAAAACTGGAGCTCTGCACGTAAAAAATTTTTTTAATTCATCGTGCACTGGTACGTCTATACACGTCACAAATTCAGTCATAACTAAATAATTTACTCGCAAAAATATATAGAAAGTATGACATGACATGATAAGCCTTTAGACGTCCACTGCTGGAGCTAGGTGAAGGCTTTTCTAAACATACACCTCCACGTACGGGATATCTCTTGCCACTAGCAACTATCTTCAGATCGCAAGTTCTGTAGCCTGTCGTACGATGTGGTTCTTGTTGTGCCCTACGCGGTTTTTACCTCAAAGTAAACATAAGTACGTGTGGGGGTATACGGCTATTTTAGCTAGCTATTGGGCTATGTTAATCACTTTGATATGGTCACGTAGATTCTTTCTAAATACGATTACTCCTTTATATTTGCTTAATAAATCGATAATCATTATTACAACAGCTATTACTTCCTGTACTTAGGTTGAAGTCTCCAAAAATGAAACATCTAATGTACAGTCAGAAGGCGGAACGCTAACAGGACGGAATTCATTAAATATTATTTATTCATTAAATATCATTTATTTTTTTACCATAATGTGTTATTTTATGTGATTTATTATGACTAGACGGAAATTAATTAAATTGGATTTTTTTCTGTACATATTAATATAACATTGCTTTTTATTTCAACTTTATCGATAATTTTACGATTCACGGTTATGATGCATCACTACACTTTGACAGTTATCAAATATTGAAGTTTGTTCTTTGCCATTAAAATTTTAATCTTAACGTCATATAAACAGAGTTTCTCAAAAAAAATCTTTATAAAACGAATCTACTACTGCCGATGCGGGCAATAGCGGAACTAAACATATTTGAAGTAAATTTTTGCAATATAAATTGTATAGCTGTGTTAATTAGGTTGACTTTAATGGAAATATATTTGAAAATCACGTCATTTTTTTGACCAATCTAATGTGGAGGATTATGGTGTGCATGACTTGTAAATATGTGAGTTTAGCGACACTGGTTTCCTAAGAAGATCGTCATCATGCTAACTCTATTAGCCAATATAAAGTCATTCCTTGCTCTGTGGCTACAACCACAGACCTACCATAGATTATAAGATGGTAGAACTGTGTTTTTTTTTTTTAATTGAAGATAGGCTTACGCTTGACGACAATCATGCCTGATGGAAAGCAATGATGAGGTCTAGGATGGAGCGCGCTTGCCTAGAAAATGCCTATTCACTCTTCTCTTGAAGGCACCTAGATTGTACTTGGCTGGAAACACGAAGGCTGGAGGGCTGGAAGGTGTCTTTTTTTTCTGTGACTACAACGGTCAACGCCTTCCTGGTTCACAGACTTCTCTCGCTGCTGAAGGTGAACACGTCATCGTACGGCCGAGAAGACATCTACGCGATCCTGTATCAGATCAGCAATCTCAACCTGCGCTTCTTCCGCTGGGACGTGGACTCCATCAAGATGCTTTTCAATATTATCATCAAAGGTGAGGGACATGTCATTGAAATTCGCAACTGACAATTGCTATTGAACTGAGGTTATTGAACGTAATTACAACTGTCAGTGTCATCGTCATACTATGTCATGGCGACTGTCACTGTATATATCATTATAATTGGATGTCTTAGAGATTTTAATATGTGTAATATTGTGTTCTGAATTATTTTTATTTTAAAACAGTATTCATACAATAAATTTTGATAAAATTATGAAATCGTTCAAGTAACGAAATATTTACGATAATTTTAATTTTTCCGAAAAATTCACATTATACAAATATTTGTATTTCTTTATCGAAGTTGTACTTTTTTTTCCAATATTATGCCAGTCTTTATGCCTGTCCTAGTTTACAATAAAACAATAAAAATTGAGTAAAATACCTTCAAATCATTATTTTACCTTCCACTGTTACTGTCGCTGTCATTGTGATTGTGACTGTCAGTGTCACTTATGATTGTAATTCAAGGTGTTCCTTTCAGATCGAAAGCATACATTCGGCAGCTTGAAGGCCGGTCTTCGCGATATGTTCAACAACTGGCGGTTAGATTTCAGCAACACCACCTCCCTGCTCAAACAGTCAAGGATCTTCCGCCCGCCGTGTATAGATGGCGCTACTGGTGATGGTAATGATTTCATCACATTATTTGCTTGCTATAGGTAGCTTTAGTAGTACATAATATAAATGATGTCACTTTTTATTCCGTGAAATTTAACGGATCCGTAAAAAACCAAAAATATTATATGGTGGGCGGGCAAAAGGGCGGAGCCGCGGGCAGGACCTAGTCATAAATAATTAATTTGTGCCCTATCATTTTCTTTAAAAAATTGACACTTGCAGTGATAGTGATTGTTGTCTATGGTTCGTTATACATTGTTAGTTAATATAAAACGAAAACATGTTCTTTTTTTTCTAGGTTCCACAAAATCACCGAAATCAACGAAATATCCGAAAAAATTGCACCTCACGTCCACGACTCGTTGTGACGAAGACTACGACGAAGATTGTTAAGATTGAACAGAAATCAAGATTGGACCATTATTCTGTATCTGCGTTAATCACTCAGTGAACTTCAACGAGCTCATTTGAGATGTTTTTTATCCACAGATCTTACTTTCGAAATTCACCACAAGATCTTACTTTCGTTTCACATAATAAAGCAGCAATGTATAACGAACCATAGACAACAGTGAATATCCCTGTAAAAGTCAAAGATACGGAAAAGCCCCACAAAGTCTCCGTTGTGCATATTCTCATGATATTCTCTAAAAAATAGTTCTATCCTTTTGAAAATGTACCCCATGGAAAAATATAGCATTATTTCTTGACGCATCAAATCAGTTTAATTTAGATATTTTGCACAACAGATTTGGCACCAATTTTTATTTTATTATTTATTAATTTACAGAGGTACAAAATAAGTACAAAAGTTGAAGCCTGTGACCTCCACACTAGGATCCCCTGTGTTGTGGAGATCAACTGAAACTTTTTTTTTTTACTCTTTACAAGTTAGTACTTGACTGCGATCTCACCTGGAACTAAACATGAATACTAACAACAAACAAAACAAAAACTACGTTTCCACACAAACTAAACAAGATAAGTGACAACTTAACTTGTCGATTAACACATGCGCTAATTTAGTTATCAATATTCAAGGATTAATTTATTCTAGTTCTTTAATATGTGGTCTCATCTATGGTTAGCACGATGGGGTCCAGAATTTGCGTAACGTTGAACAGTGGTTAACGGGTAAAAATAAAACGGATAATCAGAAATAAAAATGTTTATTTTAACCAGCACACCGTAAAACAGCTTAAACTCATTTTAATTTAATAATAATTTAGACTAGAATTACAAACAAAATAATATAAACAACTGTCACTCGGCTGTATGACGTCACATCGGCTGTAGCCAATCACGCTGCACGCATGTCGCGTGGCGGAAGGTTCAGCCAATCACAGCGAGGTCATTTAGGCTATGGCCTCGACAGCGGCGGGCGAGCGGGAGCGAGATCGTCATCGGCAGCCAAGGGAAAGTCAGCTTCATAAAGATGTGATAAGAGTTTTGATTGGCTTCGTTTATCTGTGGTCATTAAAGGCGATTTACCAAGCATGGAATTAATAAGTACTTCGTTGTACGAAGTACTTATTAATTCCATGTCACCAAGTAATCGCTTCTTTGATTAATGATAATATCATACTGTCAAAATCTTCTAATGTATCATAAATATGAGAGATCTTTTTCTGCCTGAACTATTGTGAAAAATAAACCCATATTTTTAGACATTGTAAACAAAAAATTCTGTATCTCTCAGTGATGATCACTCAGTGACCTGCAAAGAGCTTTTTTGACACGTATTTTTTATACATCGAAAGTTTGCCTCAAAATATTATTTTCGTTTCACTTAATAACGCAGCGATGTATAACGAACCATAGACAACAGTGATTATCACTGAAAGTGTCTATTTTACAGAATACGGGCCAAGATCGCAATTCGCCCCGCTGCCGCTGTCGCTCGCACGCCGCTGTCTTCGAAGCAGTGGCCCCGAAGAAGTCTCCGAGTTATAACGTTTTACACGGAAAATAATATAGGACGATAAAAATAATAGTACCTATCATATTTACTTTATAATATGGCAACACCCACAAATTGCACCAAAGATCATTGACAAAGCGTACACAGTAGGTGGAGCGGAGACGTTTCGGGGTTTCCAATTACTTTTCTGGTAAAACGGAGATATGAGTACGAGTAAACTGTAATTGTAAAATGAAGAAAAGCCGAAAATTCCAAAATTATGTTACACATAATGACAAAAAATAAAGTGTATGTGTGTGGGAGTGTATTTTCAAATTTTACTAAACGTTAAAAATAATTTGATACGTCTACAAATGATGCTAGGTACTCATTTCTCATGTTCTCCCTTTTAATGTATTTTAGGAAAGAGCTATTTTTAGACATGTCACATTAAATTAAGATTTATTTGGTCATCAAAGAGTTTGGTGGCTTTCGATTGGTTTACAAGCTAACTTAAAACATTTTATTGTATCGCGAGCAACGAGTGGTATAAGTCCCCGTGTACGGCGCTGGCCTATTCATGGAATTTTAAATTTTAAATTAAGAAAGGCCTTATGGGCTACAAAAGTAGTCTACTAAGTACTAACATAAATTTTAATCTTTTGTCCCGCAACGCTCCCGCTCCGCCTTCTGTGTGTTTCATGCATAAATTTAAACATAAATGACACAACAGAGATCACCGTGTTTAACAAAAAAAATATATCTTCACAAGAATTATTTTCGCATGATACTTAAATAAAATATTGGAAAACAGAAGTACAAAGGTTAAATTATATTTTTTTCTTTTCAAGAGTTAGCTTATTCTAAATTAATTAAAAATTACACATATATATAATTTTCTCGGTATAAAAAAATATGAACGCCAATTTCGATATCAAATTTTTTTTAAACTTCATTAAACGAACGCATGTCCTTTGGACTTCGATAAAGCGATTTTTTTTCAATAAATATAATAAAACTTTTACGCATTACAATACAATATTACAATAATAAGAATATATTAAAATTTTAGCACCTCATTAAAATTAAACAAGCACAGAAAAATACAAGAAAAAAAATTGTTTAGTTTTTTTATGCAGAAATGTTTTAAGGCTGCTTCAGACTACTCCAGTTATAGTCATTGGACAAGTTATTTTATAATTAACAATAATAAAATATCAATCCAATCAGATTCTACAATTATCCTGTTGTATGTGTTTAAATATCTACTATACAAAAATAATAATTAGACTATAACAAGAAAATTATAAACTACGTCGTGTCTTTATCCATTAACTGTGACCTGTTAACCATTTTTGCATAAAAAAGTTTAGAGATTTTTTTTGTCAATTATTGCCAGCAACAAAAAATAAAGTTTCTAAAATATTACACTACGACTTATTATAGGATAGACTATTTATTTTCCTAATAAAACACTTAAAAAGATCTTGGAGAAGTCATTGATGTAGATTGAGTACTAATTTACTGGAATAGACAAAAACAGGAATTACATTCATAATAAGATAATGGTTTTAATTCTGTTGTGAAAAATCTCTAAACTAAACTTACGTTTTTTACAATAATTAATTCTAGAGTGTGCTCAGGTTCTATTTTATATTATATTTTGACTCATTGGCAACCCGACACTGGTCCACAAAAAACTCCAAAGCCTTGAACATCGTTGTAAGGTTGCCTGTCTGTCGGTATTCTATAGAATATATTTCGGAGAGTGTGCACAGGAACTTTTTAATTTGGTTCCCCCGTCACCTTTCTTCCATAGAACGGCAAGGCATCGTAAGGGCTTCCACCCATACATAGTTGACGTACCAAAGACGCGTACGAAGCGGTTTGATTCCTCGTTCCTGATACGCACTGCAAAGGTCTGGAATACACTCCCAGGCAGTGTCTTTTCCACCACCTACAACTTGGGTGCCTTCAAATCAAGAATGAATAGGCATCCTCTAGGCAAGCGCGTTCCACCTTAGACTGTATCATCACTTTCCATTAGGTGTGATCACAGTCAAGCGTTAAAAAATCACAGATCTTTAAATCTAAACACTATCCATTCCAAGATTCTCCCCACTGAAAAGGATAGCACTCTTTCTAGACGTGTCAATTTAGTTTGGTTTAGATATTTTTCAAAACCGAATTGTCACCATTGGTTGCATAAAAAACTCATCTTTTTCCAGTAAGTTAGTAATTCCACGTACAATGGGAGAAAACTTTTATTATCTACGAAGAAAGAGACATCATGAAACTACACCTTAAAATTTTGTACTCACAAGTTGCTTTCACGAAAACACACTTCAAACTCTCAAACTCTCGACTTTAAGATGTTCAGAAAGAAAATGGCCAGAACTGTTTTTGAAACGAAAAAAATCTAAGGACTGAAAATACGTTATCAGCAAATCAACAAAACATATTCCGATAACTTCCCTGTCCCCGATGACCGCGACCCGCGCTCGTCTAGTCAGAGATGAGCGCGGGTAGCGGTCATCAAGTGGTAGGGTAAGTCATTCGACTTAAGATGTTTTTAGAAAGAAAATGCCCAGAAGTGTTTTTGAAACGAATAAAATCTAAGGACTAAAAATACGTTATCAGCAAATTAACCCGTCGCAGAAAGTTTGCTTTATGTCTTTTCCACTCGCTTCAAATGACCGCTACCCGCGCTCGTCTAGTCAAAGACGAGCGCGGATGGCGGTCATCTGAAGTGGGAGGGTAAGTTATCGGAAAACCTTTTGAAGTACATTTTGGGCATTTTGATGTTTTTATATTAGATAAAAACATCAAAATGCCCTCGGTCTGTAGAAAATCATCCAGTAACATTAAAAACAACAACATTCGGTTCTACGACTTTTCAAAATTCAGTATTATTTTTCATTCATACAAAATAATTCGATGTCTCTAACGCATCATTACCCTGTGTAAATTAATACGTGCGGACGCAAGGTCAGTGACCTTCCACCGGTAGAGTCCGCGGTAAACGTCACAGGATAATTAACACACATCCATGACAAATATTAAATAAAAAAAAGTTGGTTGTCTGTAAAGTCGGTTTACGGATTTACGTGATAACGTCATAATTGGCCTCTCTATCGTTTGTTTTATCGTGCCTCTCTATCGCTTGTTGCACGCTCTCGCTTGCACGCACAGGCTCAGGTGGAACGTTACGCGGAACGTTACTATTTTTCATGTGCGTTGCTGGTGTTCATCAATTTATTAAACGTTATCACGTCAAAAGTCATAGAACAATAATTGATGGTTTTAATGCAAGGAACTATGATCCGATAGCATTCTGGTATTGATATCATACTGGTTTTCTGGCAGAGCCTGTAAAATTAAAACATGACCATTTCCTTTTTTTTTCAAGTTATTTTGATATCATACTTCCGCACCCTATTTATATTATGCTCATGTTATTTGCTTATAGGTTAGTAATTAATTACGAACCTAGATAAAAGAAAAAATATTCAATTGTCAAATACAGGCTTTAATTAAATAAATTTGCTAAGAGTTTCACACCTGTTTTACTAAGAGTTATCTGTGAAAGTTTGCCTCAAAATATTATTTTCGTTTCACTTAATAACGCAGCGATGTATAACGAACCATAGACAACAGTGATTATCACTGAAAGTGTCTATTTTACAGAATACGGGCCAAGATCGCAATTCGCCCCGCTGCCGCTGTCGCTCGCACGCCGCTGTCTTCGAAGCAGTGGCCCCGAAGAAGTCTCCGAGTTATAACGTTTTACACGGAAAATAATATAGGACGATAAAAATAATAGTACCTATCATATTTACTTTATAATATGGCAACACCCACAAATTGCACCAAAGATCATTGACAAAGCGTACACAGTAGGTGGAGCGGAGACGTTTCGGGGTTTCCAATTACTTTTCTGGTAAAACGGAGATATGAGTACGAGTAAACTGTAATTGTAAAATGAAGAAAAGCCGAAAATTCCAAAATTATGTTACACATAATGACAAAAAATAAAGTGTATGTGTGTGGGAGTGTATTTTCAAATTTTACTAAACGTTAAAAATAATTTGATACGTCTACAAATGATGCTAGGTACTCATTTCTCATGTTCTCCCTTTTAATGTATTTTAGGAAAGAGCTATTTTTAGACATGTCACATTAAATTAAGATTTATTTGGTCATCAAAGAGTTTGGTGGCTTTCGATTGGTTTACAAGCTAACTTAAAACATTTTATTGTATCGCGAGCAACGAGTGGTATAAGTCCCCGTGTACGGCGCTGGCCTATTCATGGAATTTTAAATTTTAAATTAAGAAAGGCCTTATGGGCTACAAAAGTAGTCTACTAAGTACTAACATAAATTTTAATCTTTTGTCCCGCAACGCTCCCGCTCCGCCTTCTGTGTGTTTCATGCATAAATTTAAACATAAATGACACAACAGAGATCACCGTGTTTAACAAAAAAAATATATCTTCACAAGAATTATTTTCGCATGATACTTAAATAAAATATTGGAAAACAGAAGTACAAAGGTTAAATTATATTTTTTTCTTTTCAAGAGTTAGCTTATTCTAAATTAATTAAAAATTACACATATATATAATTTTCTCGGTATAAAAAAATATGAACGCCAATTTCGATATCAAATTTTTTTTAAACTTCATTAAACGAACGCATGTCCTTTGGACTTCGATAAAGCGATTTTTTTTCAATAAATATAATAAAACTTTTACGCATTACAATACAATATTACAATAATAAGAATATATTAAAATTTTAGCACCTCATTAAAATTAAACAAGCACAGAAAAATACAAGAAAAAAAATTGTTTAGTTTTTTTATGCAGAAATGTTTTAAGGCTGCTTCAGACTACTCCAGTTATAGTCATTGGACAAGTTATTTTATAATTAACAATAATAAAATATCAATCCAATCAGATTCTACAATTATCCTGTTGTATGTGTTTAAATATCTACTATACAAAAATAATAATTAGACTATAACAAGAAAATTATAAACTACGTCGTGTCTTTATCCATTAACTGTGACCTGTTAACCATTTTTGCATAAAAAAGTTTAGAGATTTTTTTTGTCAATTATTGCCAGCAACAAAAAATAAAGTTTCTAAAATATTACACTACGACTTATTATAGGATAGACTATTTATTTTCCTAATAAAACACTTAAAAAGATCTTGGAGAAGTCATTGATGTAGATTGAGTACTAATTTACTGGAATAGACAAAAACAGGAATTACATTCATAATAAGATAATGGTTTTAATTCTGTTGTGAAAAATCTCTAAACTAAACTTACGTTTTTTACAATAATTAATTCTAGAGTGTGCTCAGGTTCTATTTTATATTATATTTTGACTCATTGGCAACCCGACACTGGTCCACAAAAAACTCCAAAGCCTTGAACATCGTTGTAAGGTTGCCTGTCTGTCGGTATTCTATAGAATATATTTCGGAGAGTGTGCACAGGAACTTTTTAATTTGGTTCCCCCGTCACCTTTCTTCCATAGAACGGCAAGGCATCGTAAGGGCTTCCACCCATACATAGTTGACGTACCAAAGACGCGTACGAAGCGGTTTGATTCCTCGTTCCTGATACGCACTGCAAAGGTCTGGAATACACTCCCAGGCAGTGTCTTTTCCACCACCTACAACTTGGGTGCCTTCAAATCAAGAATGAATAGGCATCCTCTAGGCAAGCGCGTTCCACCTTAGACTGTATCATCACTTTCCATTAGGTGTGATCACAGTCAAGCGTTAAAAAATCACAGATCTTTAAATCTAAACACTATCCATTCCAAGATTCTCCCCACTGAAAAGGATAGCACTCTTTCTAGACGTGTCAATTTAGTTTGGTTTAGATATTTTTCAAAACCGAATTGTCACCATTGGTTGCATAAAAAACTCATCTTTTTCCAGTAAGTTAGTAATTCCACGTACAATGGGAGAAAACTTTTATTATCTACGAAGAAAGAGACATCATGAAACTACACCTTAAAATTTTGTACTCACAAGTTGCTTTCACGAAAACACACTTCAAACTCTCAAACTCTCGACTTTAAGATGTTCAGAAAGAAAATGGCCAGAACTGTTTTTGAAACGAAAAAAATCTAAGGACTGAAAATACGTTATCAGCAAATCAACAAAACATATTCCGATAACTTCCCTGTCCCCGATGACCGCGACCCGCGCTCGTCTAGTCAGAGATGAGCGCGGGTAGCGGTCATCAAGTGGTAGGGTAAGTCATTCGACTTAAGATGTTTTTAGAAAGAAAATGCCCAGAAGTGTTTTTGAAACGAATAAAATCTAAGGACTAAAAATACGTTATCAGCAAATTAACCCGTCGCAGAAAGTTTGCTTTATGTCTTTTCCACTCGCTTCAAATGACCGCTACCCGCGCTCGTCTAGTCAAAGACGAGCGCGGATGGCGGTCATCTGAAGTGGGAGGGTAAGTTATCGGAAAACCTTTTGAAGTACATTTTGGGCATTTTGATGTTTTTATATTAGATAAAAACATCAAAATGCCCTCGGTCTGTAGAAAATCATCCAGTAACATTAAAAACAACAACATTCGGTTCTACGACTTTTCAAAATTCAGTATTATTTTTCATTCATACAAAATAATTCGATGTCTCTAACGCATCATTACCCTGTGTAAATTAATACGTGCGGACGCAAGGTCAGTGACCTTCCACCGGTAGAGTCCGCGGTAAACGTCACAGGATAATTAACACACATCCATGACAAATATTAAATAAAAAAAAGTTGGTTGTCTGTAAAGTCGGTTTACGGATTTACGTGATAACGTCATAATTGGCCTCTCTATCGTTTGTTTTATCGTGCCTCTCTATCGCTTGTTGCACGCTCTCGCTTGCACGCACAGGCTCAGGTGGAACGTTACGCGGAACGTTACTATTTTTCATGTGCGTTGCTGGTGTTCATCAATTTATTAAACGTTATCACGTCAAAAGTCATAGAACAATAATTGATGGTTTTAATGCAAGGAACTATGATCCGATAGCATTCTGGTATTGATATCATACTGGTTTTCTGGCAGAGCCTGTAAAATTAAAACATGACCATTTCCTTTTTTTTTCAAGTTATTTTGATATCATACTTCCGCACCCTATTTATATTATGCTCATGTTATTTGCTTATAGGTTAGTAATTAATTACGAACCTAGATAAAAGAAAAAATATTCAATTGTCAAATACAGGCTTTAATTAAATAAATTTGCTAAGAGTTTCACACCTGTTTTACTAAGAGTTATCTGTGGAAATTTCGAAAAATCCTATCTTATTCCTTGTCGAACTTTGTTATATAACCCGTTTGCAGTTTTGCCAATGAGTTTTCCCTTCCCACTTCAGGCGACCGCGTCCCGAACTCGTCTAGTCAGTACGACAAGGCAGACAAGCGCGGGACGCGGTCGTCCAAAGGGCTATTCATCGGCAAAGCTTCTGCGAACGGGTAGAAAAATTGCCAGTGCAAAATATCAACTGGTGGTAGAAAAATGTAATTCTTATTTTTCATGAATATATGGTACTAAATAATTATTTAAGAACCATGGATTTTACCAGGATAAATAATCACCTGTGTAATAAATGTGGCCTACAGTAACAAGAGTCTAAACATAGGTACAAACTTTGACATTTTATAGTACTATTGAAAATTCAAATTAACTTAATTTAGTGTTTCGAAAATAGTAGGCTAATAAATGTCGTTTTTCGAGCATAACATTTATGTATATTCACTAGCTGACCCGGCAAACTTAGTTTTGCCATTAAGGATATGAAAAAAAAAAAGATAACAACCTGCTCCTAGACCTAGAGATCATACACTGAAAATTTCATAACGATCGGTCCAGCCGTATCGGAGGAGTTGTAACAAAGAAAATCGAGAGAATTTTATATATTAGATTTACTTCATACTAATTTTATAAATTAACTTCATATTGGTTCTTCCCAATAGCTCCAAATCTGGGAAACTGCAGAAAATGACGTGAATGGGAATTTTTGAGCAAATTTTTATTAAAAACTTGTAGATGCATAAACGTTATGCTCGCAAAACTAATTGCCATAAGCCTACGATGTTTTAATTAGCCTGCTATTTTCGAAAAACTAAATAAAAATTTGAATTTCGCGGGTTACTTTTGCATAACCGGTTTGACATTGATTTGACGTTGACTGGAATGGTGTAAACAGGCTATTTTATTGTGATATTTTAAAGTAGTTTTTTACGATTGGGCCGATTTTTCAATCGCCAGATAAGCTATGTTAGGAATAAATTTGAAACATATGCCATACAAAATCTGTCAAATCGTCATATTTATTCCTTAGTTAACTTTTATCTTGCGATTAAAAATCGGCCCTTAAAAGCGGAGAGTAATTTTAGATATGCGCAACTATGTCAAATACCATGAGCACAACATGTTTCTCGCACTACACTACAAATCACATTATATACCACTGATCACAGATTTTTGACCCTGCCTCGTATTGCTTGTTATCATAGTATACCAAAATTATGTTACAGTAATAGACATATACCCTGGACAGGGCGGACGGCGTGAAAAAATGTCGCCAGTTTGTCGGTGCAAATAATATCCAACAGTATAAGGCCACGCTGTAGTTCGCTCAGCAGCCACCTACAGAATTCTGACAGATGGCGCTACTGTTTGCTTGTACGAAAAAGGTTTACGTAAATCGTTCGGATACCCATATCCTGAGTAATTATTATCAGTGGTTACGGTAAAAAATTAATTATTTTTGCGTTAAAATTACTAATTTTTATGTTACTAATTTTTAAATTTGTTAAAATTACTAATTTTTATATTTTACGTTAAAATTAGTAATTTTAACAAATTTAAAAATAATTCATATAAAAAATAAAAATTTGAAATTAAGTAAAAATAATTCATTCGCGCAGTCCGCCTTGTCCGGGGTACTTACATGTATTCGTTCCATTTTATAAGACAATTCATTATTAATAAAAACATTTGATTATTTTGTATTAATTTATGAAATGACTTACCTATATGAGGAAAAAATGTTAAGGGGATTTATTGAATTTATTTTTGTCTTTCTCACTCTCACGGAGATTTGGTAGGTGCGACATGCAGCGTCGCGGAAGAATATAGCAAAAAAACGACGTTTTACCTAATTACTCAAAAACTAAGCCAGTTATCAAAAACCTGTTCTAAGCATTTTAAGGATATTATTATAACCGATACATTAAAACAAAAATTACAATTACATCCATTGTAGTTTCCGATAAAACATAGAAAAACTGAGATTTTGGAGCAATTTTTGGGAGAACTTTCTATCGAGAAAATTTTATCCAATCGTGTTTCTGCTCCTAAGCGATTTTAGATTAAAGACCCAAAATACATGACGTGTAAATTTGAAAGTAATAATTGTCTTTATAGTTTTTGCATAAAACTTCATTCAAAATCACCTAAATACGGCTTGTAGGCCGTCAAGATTTAAGGTACTCATAGACGATCGAATTTGGTGCGGCCGGACCACCGGACCGTGCGGTGCGCTCTACAAAACAGACGACCGCACCGAACTCCGAACCGTTCAGTTGTCTTATCCTAGCAGTGCGTGAATACGTCTCAATATGCCGCCTGTTCTATCAAAACAGGTTAAAGTCGCATTAGTTGTAGCAACTGTTGTTGCTACATCCTCATTACCTACAAAAAGAAGAAGAAAAGAATGGGCAAAGTTTTATCTTAAAAACAGATAACAGTGTAGTCATATGAGTCTCATTAAAGATCTCGATAATGAAGATTTTCGTATATAGGACACAATGTGATCTTCTTGGCACTCCGAATCTTAATTGATGCGAACACGTTGCAACGTGTCGCGCGTATGGTGGCACAATAGCAACTAAACCAACAAATGTTTCGGTGCGCCGTCCACACGATCGTACGCGGTTCGGGACCGCACCGCACCGCACCGCGTTCGATGTGCAAGCGCTCCGAACCGGCCGAACCGTTAATAATAATAATAATGTTCGGCGGACCGTGCGCCACACGATCGAATATGGTCCGGTGGCGGACCGCGTTCGTGGTCCGGCCGCACCAAATTCGATCGTCTATGAGTACCTTTAGTGTTATTTGCCACGCCCTGACAGGGCATTTTGACTGTATATATGCATTATGTGGTCATGTATGCAAAGAAATAAAGAAATAAAGACATGGCATAGCGCTGCAGGTATACTATGATAACAATCAATAAAAACATCTCGCATCCAAATTCTTTACATCTCGCTCTAACGTCCGAAAATTTCAAAACCCCTAATTCACTATCTATTTACTCTATACGTCGAATAGACAGCATTACTGGAAAAAAAGCCATCGAAATTGAAATTTCATTTAATTTTTAGCAGTTTGTAAACTAATAATTTATTAGCAACAGCAAAATTGCGGGAATGGCGAATCACCTAGCATGTAAAAAAAATATTTCATATAAAAATGAATAAATACATATATGGATTACACACATCGCCTTCTGGCCCCAAAGTAAGCGATAGCTTGTTTTATAGGTACTAGATAACTGATAAGTATATATACATAAATATAATATATTGAAAAAACACCCAGACACTGGAAAACATTCATGCTCATCACACAACTGCATTTACCAGTAGTGGGAATCGAACCCACGACCTCCGACGCAGACGGTTCGCTACCGTTACAACATTCGGAAAGATTCTTCATTCATTAATTCTAAAGAATGAATGAATGAAGAAATGTCATTGAAATCTTTGCTTGAAAGATTAAGGTAAAAGAAATTAGTCAAGAATTGGAAGTTTTGCACTTCAAACTCTATACTCAGACTAATTCTTTAAAATGGACATTTAAATTAAACTTTTAGTCTTTTACTATTTCCATTCGTTTATTTTTTCTTTGACACATGAAAAAGATATAGCAACAGCGAGGGACCAGAGAGAGATAGGTAAAGTGGTCTCTTTCTGGTCCCTCGCTATTGCTATACATATCTGTTTCATATGCCAAAGAGGAAATAAACGAATGGAAATAGTATAATGAGTTTTAGCTAACAAATTGCAAAAATCCGCAAAATATTTTAATTTCGCGGGCTTGGCATAAAGTCATTATATCGAAGTCGTGTTAAATTTTTCGACCTGTGCACTCTCCATTCCTTAACTATCATTACTTTCGAGAGAACAGCGGCTCCGAGATTCATTTGTGATGTCCGAAACTTCTATTCGACGTGCAGAATTTTTATGATTTATTACAACTAACTTTTCGATACTTACGTCTATTAATATATTAAAAACAACAAAGTCAAATATATTGCAGAAAATTCATATTACGTAGGCATTTATCAGTTTTTTCTCGTCTGGCGTTTGTCAGCGCACAACAGAACTGAACGGGTAGACCTTTCATTAGAACTTAAGTGTATGTAAAACTGTTTAGGTTAAAAGCAGTACCTTTAGGATAAAAGTAGTACCTATAGGTTATAAGCAGTACTTTTAGGTTAAAAGTAATATCTTTAGGTTCAAAGTGGTACCTTTAGGTTAAAAGTAATACCTTTAGGTTCAAAGTGGTACCTTTAGGTCAAAAGTAGCACCTATAGGTTATAAGCAGTACTTTTAAGTTAAAAGTATGCAGTACTTTTGGGTTCAAAGTGGTACCTTTAGGTTAAAAGTAGTAGTCCCTTTAGGTTAAAAGTAGTACCTTTAGGTTCAAAGTGGTATCTTTAGGTTGAAAGTAGTACCTTTAGGTTCAAAGTGGTATCTTTAGGTTGAAAGTAGTACCTTTAGGTTAAAAGTAGCACCTATAGGTTAAAAGCAGTACTTTTAGGTTAAAAGTAATACCTTTAGGTTCAAAGTGGTACCTTTAGGTTAAAAGTAATACCTTTAGGTTCAAAGTAGTGACTTTAGTGTGAAACGTAGTTACCAACTAAATTAAGCGGGTTCTTCCCTTTGTTTGCTTGATTTCTTCTCTTCCTCAGGGCTTATTATGTGAGACATTGTCATGTGGCGTCTGGAAAATTAAACAATTTATCTGAATATATAAAAGAATAAACTGATTGACTGACTGATTGGTGACTAACTGACATATCGACGCACAACTCAAACCGCTGGGTCTAGAGTCCAAATTGGGAACATATGTTTATGGGAGGTCTAGAGGTGGACTTAGAAAGGATTTTTTTAAATTCGTGAAACAGTGGTCTAAAGTTTGCATGTCAAAATACTCCTTCACCCTTCAACTAATGGCTACCGCCTTTGATGATATACTCTATAGATGGAGCATTCGGGGCACAAAAGCGTCGAAAAAAATAGGCGAGAACTGTTCACGCCTAAAGTGCTCGCCGCTCCTCAGTGTCGATTCTCACTTCAAGAGACACGCACGGCACGGCTTTACTTTTGATTTGACTTATTTTGGTATTAAAATGGCAAGTTGTGCAATAAAAATCTGTCGAAACTACAGAGGATGCTTACGAACAATTAATAAAATCGCTTACCATCGGTTGGTAACTCAAAACAAATAGTAATTAACAAAAACAAAAATAATCATAACGATATATTATTTCCACTTAGCCGACGCGTCGTGTTAAGGTGTTGTCATTTACCCGAATTTAGGATTGCGAATTTTCCCGTATGGTGCAATAGTAATTATTGTATTTTAAATCTGATCAAGATACTATGTATGGAGTATGTTTCCAAAACGAAACTGATGTCAAAATTAAAACAAAGAGACGCCATTTTGTTTTATTTGTTTGTTAATTGATCGAATTCTTTCACATTCAGTATCGGAGCTCACTTTGATAATTCGATATCAAAATCATTCGATTCGATTGCAAAATCGATGGGGTTCCCTATGAGGCTATGATCATAAAAAAGGAAACTGATGTCAAAATAAAAATAAATGGACGCCATTTTGAATTTTTTTGTTAATAGACCGAATTCTTTCAAATTCGATATATGGGCTTCCATGAGATCATAAAAAATGAAACTGATGTCAAAATAAAAATAAATGGACGCCATTTTGAATTTTTTTGTTAATGGACCGAATTCTTTCAAATTCGATATATGGGCTTCCATGAGATCATAAAAAAGGAAACTGATGTCAAAATAAAAATAAATGGACGCCATTTTGAATTTTTTTGTTAGTGGACCGAATTCTTTCAAATTCGATATATGGGGTTCCCTTTGATCATAAAAGAGGAAACTGATGTCAAAATAAAAATAAATGGACGCCATTTTGAATTTTTTTGTTAGTGGACCGAATTGTGTCAAAATCGATATATGGGATTCACTATTTTCATAAAATAGGAAACTAATCTCAAAATAAAAATAAATGTTTCCAACAGTTATTTTTATTTTGAGTTTAACAGTTTCCGAACCCCATATATCGAATTTGAAAGAATTCGGTCCACTAACAAAAAACTTCAAAATGGCGTCCATTTATTTATATTTTGACATCAGTTTCCTTTTTAATGATCAAAGGGAACCCCATATATCGATTTTGAAAGAATTCGGTCAATTAACAAATAAATTCAAAACGGCGTCCATTTATTTTTATTTTGACATCAGTTTCCTTTTTTTAGGTTGCTGAAAAGGTCAGATATCGATTTTGAAAGAATTCGGTAAAATAACAAAAAAGTTCAAAATGGCGGCCAATTGTTTAATTTTGAACACGTTCTTTCTCTATGCTTTCTGCAAATGTTCGAAAATTTTCTATCCTAATCTTAATTCAAAGACCGTCACTCAGCGCCGAAAGAAGTTACCGTCTTCAAAGCAGTTTCAGCGTTTCAATACGATGCTGTGTAGCAGATAATACAAGTTCAAATGAAATTATAATTTATGATGATTTTATTAAAATTATGAAATCATTTTACAGATTTTCCCCATTTTGTAGGGATGGATATATTAGCTGGTAACTCCCAAATGCAAATGGCGCTGACGTAAGACATAGGCTATGCTATGCGTGTGTGCGTGACTCACGCACACACGCTCATAAATACTGGCCACTTTTTGATGCATCGCTTATTACGTGACGCGGTATCTATAGAGTATATCATCAAAGGCTACCGCATACTGGTCATAATTTTGAAGCATAGCAATTTATATTGAATGAAGGCAGGCGTTATTTTGCGGAAATCCATAATTAGCAGGAGATGTTGACTTCACAATGCGAAATCGTAGAGATTTCTACGAGGACGTCCCGGTGTCGGGACGAAACGTGCGTCGATAGTGTTGGAAGAATTGTGTGTTTCATGTGGGCAGTGTTTCTGCATATTGTACCATACAGAATCTTTTTAAGTAGCGGATTATAACAAAACAAATTATTCTGTCCTGATAGCAATTTATGTCGTATTTCTATTCTAATATGTTTGAATGCCCATTGGTAAAAACTTGATTTAAATGAAATTGAATTGAATTGAAATGAAAGGATATATTTTAGAGTGCTCAAGAACTCCACAACCTTGTACCTTCACCTTTCTACCATAGAACTGCGAGACGTCGACAGAAGTGGCATCCTGATGTGGTTGATGTCCAGCGTACTCAAACGAAACGTTTTTCTTCTACGTTTCTGATACGAAATGCTAATGTGTTGAACACCCTTCCAGCTTCCGTGTTCCCAGCCAAGTATAATCTGGGTGCCTTCAAGAGAAGAGTGAATAGGCAATTTCTAGGCAAGCGTGCTCAATTCTAGACCTCATCATGTCTGTCCATCAGACATGATTGTAGTCAAGCGCAAGCCTATCAATTATAAAAAAAAAAATGAGTGGAAATTCAGAAAATGTACTAAGTATGATAGTTAAGTTGTCAAGTGCCTGTAAATTAGGCTTATGCGAAAGAATTAATGTTCTAATCAATAAATAAATTTCAATTTCAATTAAACATTTTGATTTGATTACCTCAAACCTCTTTCTCCTTTAAAAGACAAACTGCATAACGTACAATGCCATTCAGATGTACTTGACTTCTCTTTCGATGGCTCCGGCTTGTCTATACCTTTTTTCTCGTCTATGGTTTTATTCTGCTTGTCTATGACTTTGTCTTTAGGTGATTCCCCTTTGCTTTTCTGAGTTTGTGTTTTCGTTTCAGATTTTTTAGGTGCAGCTCTTTCCAGTTTAGGCAGTTTTAGTTTTTTGAGATCTGAAATAGTAAGTCTTTCGTTTAAACTCATGTATAATATTATATATAACATACTTAGTGACGCGGCAAACGTTGTTTTGCCATGCTATCATACCCCTATGAAAAATAGCTTACAACCTATTCTCAGACCTACTGAACGTAGATAAAAAAATTCATAAAAATCTGTTAAGCCGTTTTGGACGAATTTTGTTACAAACACTGACACAAGAGTCCTGCCCCAGAATGGGGAGAGTGAGGCCATAGGGACAAGGAGCGAGAGGAAACAACTTGTAGGGAGTCAAGAAGGCGCCCCGGGAAAACGCCAAGAGCATAAGTACCGAACGGGCGCCCTCCCGCGTTTCGGCCCCCATAACCGCGAGGTTGATTGGGCTATGGGTGGACGTGGTGGAGGGTTGTCCCTATCCGAGCCCCGTTTTTGGCTCCGATTTTCACAGTTTGCTCTACCGTAAAACTTACCAATAGGAGTGATGACAACATTAGGGACTCCCATGAACGAGTGCAGAGGGGACTTAGTGGCTCTATTGTCCACAACGGCCACTCGACTTAATGGTAACGCTTCATCGCTAGACCCGTCCGAGTCCTTCTTTGTCGACTGCTGTTTTTTTACACGCTTTCGGAATCTGTGAATAGAGCAGAACCATTTATCAATACTAGATAGAGAGTTGATTTTATTGTTAAACTTATAAGAGTTGATTATATTGTTAACTTATTGGCATAAAAAAAAACTGTTTAAGAATGTACAAACAAAGCTTTTTGAAAGGATATCCCATACAATACAGTTATATCATTTTGAAATTTTAACACACCGGTTTTCCCCCTCTTTTTAATAAAAATAATAACCATTTTAAATTTTTTATAATTGCAATGACTTCTGTTTACTTATAAGTATTTCAAATTTCAGGTTGATTACTTAAATAGTTACTGAAATAATCATGTGTGACAGACAGACAGATGGACGGAGAAAGTCTCACCATGATTCCATTTTTACCATTTTGGTATGGAACCCGAAAGTATCAATTTGTTTTATGGGAGCTCTCTTTAAAAGTTATTTTACTCTGTTTTATAGTATATCCTGTTACAGCAGCAATAGAAATACATCCGTGAAAATTTTAACTGTCTATCATGGTTCAAGAAAAACAGCCTAGTGACTGATGGACAGACAGACAGTGGAATCTTACTAATAGGGTCCTGTTTTACTCTTACAATATTAAACTAACAACAAATAGTACCTTTTCTTAGGCCTCTTGTACACTACAGTGGTCTTTTTGAGTTTCTCCTCATTGTTATTATTATTAATGAATTTCTCGCACGCAGCGCTGCCTGCCTCCAGAGCCTCCAGCTCTGTGCTGCTTGATATTGAGGACTTGTCGCACGCAAACAGGTCTGTTTCGTTGCTCAGTTCATTGCTATCTATTTGGTCACTGAAAGAATCATTATTATCAGCCTATGTAGCATGCGTACGTAGAGATAAATCTCTCTAATTTTGTCGTTCTCTTTTCTCTGTGTCATTATTGATGAGAAAGAGAGAAGAGAGCTACTAAAGTAGAGAGACATATTTGTATGCACGCATGCTAGCCCTGCAGGACAGATTAATTTGTTTTCCTATAATACGCTACTTGAAAAGATTCTGTATTGTACAATATGCAGGAACACCATCCATATGAAGTACCACACACAATTCTTCCAACACTTTCTTCGACACGCGTTTCATGCCAATACCTGGACATCCTCAGGAGATGTTGTTTTCACAAAGCGAAATTGTAGTCTCTACGATTTCAGACAAATGTCTCTCTGTGAAAACATTGAGAGCAAACCTAGACGTCTGTTGTTTCGCATAATTGCTTGCTAATTGTTCTCAAGTGTGAGTTCTACCAACCCACACTTGGCATATAGCCAAACTCTTTATATTATGAGACACAATATGTGATTTGTGGTGGGCCATTAAATCGGGATGTCACAAAATATTAAGTAAAAAAGTAAAATAATGCCCCCAAGTTGTACCTACTCCTGAGTTTGTGTTTTGATTATTTCTTTTTTTTATATTTTTATTATGTGGTGTGCAATAAAGTGCATATCTATCTATCTATCTAAATATTAATTTACCTGTAATCAGATACATCGCTCTGAATGCTGGTCTCTAGCTTTTTTATTTGAAAAGTTATGTTTATCCTCTTGTAAATCTCCTCCGTGATGTTCCTACATTTCTCGTATTTAGAGTCCAAGGACTCAGTTGGCAATTTAGTCCACACATTACTTTGGACTGTTGACATCTTTCCTACAGGAATCTTAATGGAACACCCTCACCAACTCTTTATTGCAGCATTTCTGACGTTTTCAAGCCGTTCACAAAGAAATTCATCCATTTCCAACCACGTAGTTCTAAAAAGTATGTTGCAATATTTTTTCATGCAAAATTTTCACCCAACTTAATATTGGCGGGATTCTGTCACGAAACGCTTTTTAGGCATTTTTCTATACAAGGTTATATACACGTAAAACTTATGCACGAGTGTCTTTTCAAGGATTCTTGGATTGAAACTCAATGGTAAATACCACAAATCGCGTTTTTAACAACAAAGAACTATTGATTAACAATTTAATGGCACAAAAAAATAGTCATGGCTACCATTTTGCCAACATAATCGTAAAGTTACGTGTAAGACTAGATAAATTATTAAATTCTACACTATTTTATAGGGCAAACAACATTAATTTAACACAAATAACTTTACAAAAACAAATAAAAAACTACAACAGTTGCCTTGCGGCTTTTTTTTCGCATTTTTTTGACATTTAAATTTGGTGTTGCTTGACACTAATTGCTCATTATTTTTAATGAAAAACCACTTCTATCCATAGACAACAAATATTTACATTTCCTGTTTCGCTCAAGAACTGAGAACTCCAAAAAAAACAAGTTTTGTATATTTCTTGGATATACAATCAGCAAACAAAACCTTTATTTCTTCACTGACTTTTCGTAGGTATGCTCACAAGACTCAAGAACTATTTTTATTTCTGAATCACGTCACATGACATTAGTTTTTCCGTAGACAAATCATTAAATTAAATGGATTTGCAGATACATAATTTCATTTTATTTCAAGTGGTATTAATTTATCCTTTAAAATTGAGATTTGATGATAAAAGCTAACAATAATAGTTAGTTAAATATATATTTTCTGTGTAGTGTAGTGTGTAGTGACTGTATTCGTCTGAGGTATTCGTGTTCCCGCCAAAACGGTCATTTTTGTAAATTTGACATTTGGCTAACGGGATAGTAGGAATAAGGATTATTTTTTTCTTATTTTTGTAAATAATATCTATACTGTAGTATTTTATTCCTCTCAAATTCCTTCATGTATCTTATAATATCGTATATTATCTAATATCAGTTATATACGTAATCATACGGTGCCTAGCTGGCACTAAAAATCAGAAAAAGTATGTGATTTGAATGGTAAAAATATGGGTGATTTCTCTCCACGCATTACTGATTTATTAGCGATGTATTTCATTATTTATTAACACCACATGCCTATATTAACTGACGTTATGACTGATTAACAGTTATGTATAATAAAAAGAGAATATTTTCATGATATTAGTCTTGAAATAAGTCGTAAACATGGCTTGTACGAAATTGGTGAAAGCATCTAAATATCGAGCCCAATTAGCTGAACAGAGTGCCCCTTGTGCCTTCTGCAAGAGAAATGTCGATGAAGAGACAACATACGGAAAGTTGTATAGCATTGGCCGGATACATTGCCATTATTTTTGTGCCGTGAGTATATATATATTTTTTTATACTATATAGGCTAGCGCTTGACTGTGATCACACCTGATGGAAAGTGATGATACAGTTTAAGGTGAAACGCGCTTGCCTAGAAGATGCCTATTCACTCTTGATTTGAAGGCACCCGGGTTGTAAGTGGCAGGAAAGACACTGCCTGGGAGGCTATTCCAGGCCTTTGCAGTCCGTATCAGGAACGAGGAATCAAACCGCTTCGTACGCGTCTTTGGTAGCTATTAAGAGCTACAGCTATACTGAAATATTGCTAACACAAAGTCACTGAGAAACAATGTTCGAGATTCCTACATAATTTCTGAAATAAAATCCATGTAGGCAGATGGTAAAGATTTATGAGCTGTACAATTTTGTGTTCTGAATCTATATTCAAAAGCTATGTTTCTGATACAAAATGTTTCTTTAAGACTTACTTAGATTTTGTTGCTTTTCGGCAACATCTTTTGTTCACCACTTGTGATGGGAGCACTGAAACATTGTTTACATAAAGTTGCAGAAACTGTGTATCTGAGTGAATATGTGGCTTTACACTACTTTCGAGGAAGTACAAAACCCCCATTTCCTTTCCTCTGACCCCCTACACAACACCCTCAAAAAGTAACTTTGTTCCAATCAATCTAACTGTTGCTTATTTCCAGCTGTTGTCCTGTTGCCTGATACAGAAGGGCAAGGAGGAGGAGGGCCTGTTTGGATTCATGTATTCGGACATCCTGGCTGAAATTGAGAGGAGTAAGAAGCATGTAAGTTTTCTATTTCTTCTTCTTTTTCCTGGGACTTTTCCGCGAGTAAGTGATATTGCGCCCGTCGCGCGTGAAGTCGTTGATGCGGATCCTCGCCGGATCACTCCAGCCAGCCGAGCTCACTCCAGAATCCAAAGAGGCCTCCCAGGTCGCACAGGATATCTTGGAGTGTTGCTGAGGATCCCAAGTAGGTCTCGTGTTGGTCCAACCCTCCAGTGCATCATAGTAGGATGTGTGCAGGTGTTTTGTCCTCCATGCAGGCTCTGCACAGAGGGAAAATAAAGTTTTCTAATTATGTGCTTAAGGGATTTCAGCCCAAGTACCCTGTGAAATTCAAAGCACGTACTTTACTTGACAATGTATCAATTATTATGACTACTGCATACTAGAGATGGCATGGCAAAGGATTTCATCAATGAACTTTGGTAAAAACTTTAAATCCCTTGCAGTGGGTATCACCCGGGGCACGGAATACATGTACCTAACGGTACAGAAGGTTTACTCCGCAAGATAATTAAAAAGAAATAGCGACCCTAGCTCTGACACAAAAAAGTGCAATTCAGTTTGCAACAGCGCCTGTTTACGACGTACGCGTCTAACGTAACTTTATCTCTTTCGACGTACTAAAGTTGCCTCATAATCGGGCGCACGCAGCGCGTGAAATAGACCGCAACGCGTGCAACGTGGCCGTCTGAAATCAGTACGTCGATACGGCTTCTTGTAGTTTTTCGACCACGATAAGTAAACATAGACTGCCTGGGTGCGAAAATTCAAATTTTATATAGTTTTTCGCAAGTTGTGGACTAATTATATATCTTAGGCTTATAGCAATGAGTTTTGCGAGTATAGCGTTTATGCATCTACGTGTTTTTAACCGACTTCAAAAAAAGGAGGAGGTTCTCAATTCGTCGGAATCTTTTTTATTTTTTATTTTTAAATAGAAACTTTGTTCATAAATTCCCGTTCAACCTGTATTGATTCTCGAAAGATTATTTTTTTCAGTTTACCATGATCATATTAAGCAGGTTCTACTAAATGTCATGGATACAGCTGCGGTACATATTGCTATGTTCACAGAGGTGCTCCTACTGCGGCGTTGAAGGCGCGACGCTGGGCTGCAGTGTCGTCAAATGCAAAAAGCAGTTCCACCTGCCGTGCGGCAGAGAGAAGCATGCTGTCTCTCTGTTCTATGGGAATTATAAGTGAGTACTAACTAGAGTTGCCACGAATAGTGATTTAGCCGAATACCGAATACCGAATACCGAATGTTCTGCAACGCTATCGGCCGAAGCATGAACATTCGGCACTAAGTACATGATAGGAAAGCTGATCCTTACAAGTGGTGCTCAGCAAATGAAAAGCAATACCCAAACCTTTCAAAATTTGCTAAAGTTTATCTTTCTTCTCCCGGGAGTAGCGTGTATAGTGAGAGGTTGTTTTCTGGAGCTGGTATCATTTACGATGCGTAATCGTTTGCTACCATCAAAATATGCTGAAAAGCTTGTTTTTATCCATCAAAACTTACCGCTGATTAATTTTAGTTATTAAAATATTGTAATTTGGTAATAAATACAAATCTTGAGTAATATGATGTGTCTTTTTTGTCCACGATTTGGTATTCGGTATTACCGAATATACCGAATACCAAAAATAGTGGCCGAATAGGCCGAATACAGAATAGTAGCCGAATATTCGTGGCATCTCTACTACTAAATACTGGAGACCGCGTACAAGTAAGCGTAGCGTGGGGCGTCCTCCAGCTCGTTGGAGCGACGACATGGCGCGGGTGGCGGGAAGCGGCTGGATGAGGAAGGCTGAGGACAGGGTGTGGTGGCGCTCACTTGGGAAGGCCTATGTTCAACAGTGGACGTCCGCAGGCTGATATGATGATGATGACTAACTACTACATAAATTGAAATAGTATACCTATCTTGATATGGTGTAGAAAATTCACTTTGTAAAATTACTTAACGGCGAAGACAGCGTATTTAAGCGATTTTTAGTGACCTACTTTAATAAATATAAAGACAATTACTTTCAAATTTCAACATCTTGTAATTTTGGTCTTCAATCTTAAATCGCTGTGAAGCAGGAATATGATTGGATTAAACTTTCTCAATAAAAAGTTCTCCCAAAAGTTGCTCCAAAATCTCCATTTCTCTAATTTTTATTGGAAAATACAATGGATGTAATTGTAATTTTTATTTTAATGTGTCAGTAATAATAATATCTGAAAACACTCTGAACTGATATAATTTATGGCTTAGGTCTAAGCCTGGAGTCGGCCGCGACTGGCAACATCTTGATATAATGCTTGCAAACATTCATTACTTACCCCTTCTAAGTTAGCAATAAACATATACCCTAGACAGGGCGGACGGCGCGCAAAAATTTCGCCAGTTTATCGGTGCCAAAAATGCTTGTTTTGACACCAAGACCAAGATGTAATTAGCTAGCAGACACCTATAGAATTTTGACAAATAGCGCTACTGTTTGCTTGTACGAAAAAGGTTTACCTAAATCGTTCGGATGCCCGTATCCTGAGATTTGTTATTAGAGAAGTTAGCACAAAAACATATTAATACAGCTGTATCATCATTTACTATCAAGCTAGATTGCACTCAAGTACTATAGGTAAACCGCTATAAACTTGACCCTCCTGATGGTCTGCGGGACGCGGGGCGGGAACGCTCAACCAATCAGCTAGTCTGTCACTGTCCGCCGGCAGCGCTGCCGTATCATCATAACCAATCGCATCACCCGCCCCGCGCCCCGCAGACCATCAGAAGAGTCAAATTTATATAGGTTTACGTATAACGTCTGTGTAAAAAAACTTTCAGGTCCTACTGTGTGGCCCATGCCCCAAAACAGCAGATACCGAGTACCATCATGTCCAAGGCCAAAGCCAGGCTGGCTAGACTGAAGAACAACAGCATGGGAAGCATGAAGAACTTGAAGAAGTATAGTAGTGCAGATGGTGAAGCTTGTAAGTTTAATCATTGATTGACTAGCTTTTCACCAATCCAGCAGAATCTTTTGAGCAGGAAAGATTGAAACCATTCATGCGTTGGAATTATGCTTGAGTCAAAATTGTCAATTTTCGACGTAACATAAGAGTGTCATGTGTTCAATTATTGATTAGATATTTGCTATCATATTATTTGGCATTTCATAATCTAGTTTTTGTCTCAAAAATATTTGAAAATATGTGTATAACTTTCTCATTAGAAAGTTTAAGGTAAAGGCTAATTACTCACTTAGCGGTGGAAGCTCTATTTTGATGCAAGATATTTGCCATGTTTCATAACACAAACTTATAACAATGACATATTTAGAAAATTAATAACATTTACTAAAAAGTGTCTCAAAAAAAAACACGATTTTCCTAGATTTTCATTCAAAAACCATAAACCGAAAAGTGTCAATTTTAGCATTTTTCGATAAATTAAACGTATTATTATTTTAGGATGAAATCCAAGATATTTTGTTATTTCTGAATTATAGTAATTTAATTCAGTTAATATTCAATGTCACTGGTTATTTACTATTTTAATAAGTTGTATATTTATTTTACTATAATTTTTTTTGTAATACCATTATCCGCGCAAAATTGCGTCAGCGGGAACGAATTCCTTTTTAGTATGGACCGAAACGCTAGGCACGCCGCGCCGCATGAACGCTCTTAAGGATAATTGTTCCGATGATTCTGGATGATACCATCCAGGGTATCATCCGGAAGGTCCAACTCACTGTCCAAGGGTAACTGTAATATGTGTTGCAGCGTGCTTGGAGGAGGAGCTGGTGTGCGTGATCTGCTACGAGCCGGTGGAGGGGTTCCCCACCACGGAGACGTTCTGGCCGCCGTGCTGCGCGCGGGACGCCTGGTTCCACAGGAGCTGTTTACAGGTGACCTGCTTTATATTACCGTCTCACTGGTCTAGTGTGTGCGTGATCTGCTACGAGCCGGTGGAGGGGTTCCCCACCACGGAGACGTTCTGGCCGCCGTGCTGCGCGCGGGACGCCTGGTTCCACAGGAGCTGTTTACAGGTGACCTGCTTTATATTACCGTCTCACTTGTCTAGTGTGTGCGTGATCTGCTACGAGCCGGTGGAGGGGTTCCCCACCACGGAGACGTTCTGGCCGCCGTGCTGCGCGCGGGACGCCTGGGTTCCACAGGAGCTGTTTACAGGTGACCTGCTTTATATTACCGTCTCACTGGTCTAGTGTGTGCGTGATCTGCTACGAGCCGGTGGAGGGGTTCCCCACCACGGAGACGTTCTGGCCGCCGTGCTGCGCGCGGGACGCCTGGTTCCACAGGAGCTGTTTACAGGTGACCTGCTTTATATTACCGTCTCACTGGTCTAGTGTGTGCGTGATCTGCTACGAGCCGGTGGAGGGGTTCCCCACCACGGAGACGTTCTGGCCGCCGTGCTGCGCGCGGGACGCCTGGTTCCACAGGAGCTGTTTACAGGTGACCTGCTTTATATTACCGTCTCACTGGTCTAGTGTGTGCGTGATCTGCTACGAGCCGGTGGAGGGGTTCCCCACCACGGAGACGTTCTGGCCGCCGTGCTGCGCGCGGGACGCCTGGTTCCACAGGAGCTGTTTACAGGTGACCTGCTTTATATTACCGTCTCACTGGTCTAGTGTGTGCGTGATCTGCTACGAGCCGGTGGAGGGGTTCCCCACCACGGAGACGTTCTGGCCGCCGTGCTGCGCGCGGGACGCCTGGTTCCACAGGAGCTGTTTACAGGTGACCTGCTTTATATTACCGTCTCACTGGTCTAGTGTGTGCGTGATCTGCTACGAGCCGGTGGAGGGGTTCCCCACCACGGAGACGTTCTGGCCGCCGTGCTGCGCGCGGGACGCCTGGTTCCACAGGAGCTGTTTACAGGTGACCTGCTTTATATTACCGTCTCACTGGTCTAGTGTGTGCGTGATCTGCTACGAGCCGGTGGAGGGGTTCCCCACCACGGAGACGTTCTGGCCGCCGTGCTGCGCGCGGGACGCCTGGTTCCACAGGAGCTGTTTACAGGTGACCTGCTTTATATTACCGTCTCACTGGTCTAGTGTGTGCGTGATCTGCTACGAGCCGGTGGAGGGGTTCCCCACCACGGAGACGTTCTGGCCGCCGTGCTGCGCGCGGGACGCCTGGTTCCACAGGAGCTGTTTACAGGTGACCTGCTTTATATTACCGTCTCACTGGTCTAGTGTGTGCGTGATCTGCTACGAGCCGGTGGAGGGGTTCCCCACCACGGAGACGTTCTGGCCGCCGTGCTGCGCGCGGGACGCCTGGTTCCACAGGAGCTGTTTACAGGTGACCTGCTTTATATTACCGTCTCACTGGTCTTTTTTTTTTTAATTTATTGTTCAAAGACATTCCAAAAACATATTAAACAATATATACTGGCCATCCTCTTAAACTCAAGTAGTTTATGTGAGGATGGCGAGTTCACATGAATTCTTATACTTAATTAATCTAATTTAATGTAATTCTACATAATTACTGCATAATTACTAGTGGTGTGCGTGATATGCCACGAGCCGGTGGAGTTTCTATGAAAAAATAAATGCCGCCATTTTGAATTTATTTTTCCATCCATCGTCCCGAAGTCCGGATCAATTCTTGTCAAGAAACCGTTCTTCCATCTATTATACTATCCGAGATATCGACGATATTCGAAATGCGGCCATTTTGAATTTTCTTTGCAGAGGGGAATGCTATTTGGTCGAGCATCCTCCACCTATCTTCGAATGAATCAACACAAGCAGCTAAACACATAGTAATATTAGGTCCTTACATATGAAATTGGCGTTTTGTCGTACTGGCCACTTTGATCTCAAATATCTCTTCTTTGGTTAGAAATTCCAATTTCAAATTTATATAGCTATTTACTCATGCTTTTGTGTTTTGAAAATCGTAATTCATTTGTTTTTTTCTCTCTTGGTTTTTTTTTTGCGCCACTCTGTTTACAAAATGGAAAACTTGAAATATCGCGTTATTTACGAGTACGAGTTCCATCGTGGTACCAGTGCTGCAGAAACGGCTCGAAGGATTAATGATGTGTACGGCGAGGGTGTCGCAAAAGAAAACACAGTGCGTTTTTGGTTCCAACGTTTTCGTTCTGGAAATTTCGACCTGCAGAACAAGCCCCGTGGACGGCTGGAGACCAAAGTTGACAATGAAGAATTGAAGGTTATTGTGGAAGCGGATCCATCGCAAACCACGTCCGAGCTAGCTGCAGGCTGCGGTGTTAGTGATAAAACTGTTTTAGTTCACTTGAAGCAAATTGGGAAGGTGAAAAAGCTTGAAAGGTGGGTACCTCATGAATTGAGTGCAGCAAACCGACAAACGCGCGTAGACTGCTGTGTTACATTACTCAACCGGCACAGTAATGAGGGGATTTTAAATCGAATCATTACCTGTGATGAAAAATGGATCCTGTATGATAATCGGAAATGCTCATCGCAATGGTTGAACCCTGGCGAACCAGCCAAATCCTGCCCCAAACGAAAATTGACTCAAAAAAAATTAGTTGTGAGCGTTTGGTGGACTAGCGCCGGCGCCGTTCACTACAGCTTTCTTAAATCTGGCCAGACGATTACGGCGGATATCTATTGTCAGCAACTGCAATCCATGATGGAAAAGCTAGCTGCTAAACAACCGAGGCTGGTCAATCGTTCTAGGCCACTGCTGCTTCAGGACAACGCTAGACCACACACTGCACAACAGACGGCTACCAAATTAGAGGAGCTTCAATTGGAATGCCTAAGACATCCACCTTACTCCCCGGACCTTGCTCCAACAGATTACCATTTTTTTCGAAATTTGGATAACTTCTTACAAGGGAAAAAATTTAACTCCGATGAGGCAGTCCAAAGCGCTTTCAAAGATTTTATTGATTCCCGTCCGAATGGCTTTTTTAGTAAAGGGATCAATGAACTACCTATAAGGTGGCAAAAGTGCATAGATAGCAATGGTACATACTTAGATTAAATATATATATTATATTTAAAAAAAATCGACTTTATGTTCCTCCCATACAAAACGCCAATTTCATATGTAAGGACCTAATATTAAACAACCCTTCGTGCGCGAGTCCGACTCGCACTTATCGTTATTTTTATTGATATATTTGTTTTGTATCAGCGCATGGCGTCGAGCGCGGGCGCGCACTACCTCAAATGTCCTCTGTGCAACGACAAGGACACCTTCTCGGACGAGGTGCTTTCTCAAGGGTATTACATACCCGACAGGTAAATACATACATTTCCTTCTCGGACGATGTTCTTTTTAAGGGTATTACATACCCGACAGCTAAATATGTACATATAAATGTACTGTCTGTAACAGCTAAAATAAAACTCCATTTTATATTTTCATGTGTGATTTCACCCATCGTCTTCAGTTAGCCCGCGCTAAAGAGTTTAATACAAAATCTATATACGTCATTGCATGCATTCTAAATTTTCGAAGATTTTCTTCGTGACGAGATTTTCGTCACGCAAAAATCCATTTTCTTACGCCTGGCCCTCTGCGCGATATAGTCTGAAAAGAAATATTTTGAACATTAATTTTTTTTGAGTCTATAGGCAAACATCTTCATAGTATTATGATTTGGGATGATGGTAAGTTTAGGACTGATATTCGTGTTGCAGAGACGCAGCGTGGGAGCTGGAACAGAACGCTTTCTCAGAGATGTACTCGCGACCGGTGCAGTGCCGCGCGGACGAGTGTCGCTGCCCGCGGGGGCGCGACTACGACGCCGACTCGGGGTACGTCATACCCGTGTTGCAGAGACGCAGCGTGGGAGCTGGAACAGAACGCATTCTCAGAGATGTACTCGCGACCGGTGCAGTGCCGCGCGGACGAGTGTCGCTGCCCGCGGGGGCGCGACTACGACGCCGACTCGGGGTACGTCATACCCGTGTTGCAGAGACGCAGCGTGGGAGCTGGAACAGAACGCATTCTCAGAGATGTACTCGCGACCGGTGCAGTGCCGCGCGGACGAGTGTCGCTGCCCGCGGGGGCGCGACTACGACGCCGACTCGGGGTACGTCATACCCGTGTTGCAGAGACGCAGCGTGGGAGCTGGAACAGAACGCATT
Source organism: Coenonympha arcania (assembly GCA_036785405.1). Taxonomy (NCBI): domain Eukaryota; kingdom Metazoa; phylum Arthropoda; class Insecta; order Lepidoptera; family Nymphalidae; genus Coenonympha; species Coenonympha arcania. Next base: position 3,689,557 of record CM072081.1, read on the forward strand.
CTCAGAGATGTACTCGCGACCGGTGCAGTGCCGCGCGGACGAGTGTCGCTGCCCGCGGGGGCGCGACTACGACGCCGACTCGGGGTACGTCATACCCGTGTTGCAGAGACGCAGCGTGGGAGCTGGAACAGAACGCATTCTCAGAGATGTACTCGCGACCGGTGCAGTGCCGCGCGGACGAGTGTCGCTGCCCGCGGGGGCGCGACTACGACGCCGACTCGGGGTACGTCATACCCGTGTTGCAGAGACGCAGCGTGGGAGCTGGAACAGAACGCATTCTCAGAGATGTACTCGCGACCGGTGCAGTGCCGCGCGGACGAGTGTCGCTGCCCGCGGGGGCGCGACTACGACGCCGACTCGGGGTACGTCATACCCGTGTTGCAGAGACGCAGCGTGGGAGCTGGAACAGAACGCATTCTCAGAGATGTACTCGCGACCGGTGCAGTGCCGCGCGGACGAGTGTCGCTGCCCGCGGGGGCGCGACTACGACGCCGACTCGGGGTACGTCATACCCGTGTTGCAGAGACGCAGCGTGGGAGCTGGAACAGAACGCATTCTCAGAGATGTACTCGCGACCGGTGCAGTGCCGCGCGGACGAGTGTCGCTGCCCGCGGGGGCGCGACTACGACGCCGACTCGGGGTACGTCATACCCGTGTTGCAGAGACGCAACGTGGGAGCTGGAACAGAACGCATTCTCAGAGATGTACTCGCGACCGGTGCAGTGCCGCGCGGACGAGTGTCGCTGCCCGCGGGGGCGCGACTACGACGCCGACTCGGGGTACGTCATACCCGTGTTGCAGAGACGCAGCGTGGGAGCTGGAACAGAACGCATTCTCAGAGATGTACTCGCGACCGGTGCAGTGCCGCGCGGACGAGTGTCGCTGCCCGCGGGGGCGCGACTACGACGCCGACTCGGGGTACGTCATACCCGTGTTGCAGAGACGCAGCGTGGGAGCTGGAACAGAACGCATTCTCAGAGATGTACTCGCGACCGGTGCAGTGCCGCGCGGACGAGTGTCGCTGCCCGCGGGGGCGCGACTACGACGCCGACTCGGGGTACGTCATACCCGTGTTGCAGAGACGCAGCGTGGGAGCTGGAACAGAACGCATTCTCAGAGATGTACTCGCGACCGGTGCAGTGCCGCGCGGACGAGTGTCGCTGCCCGCGGGGGCGCGACTACGACGCCGACTCGGGGTACGTCATACCCGTGTTGCAGAGACGCAGCGTGGGAGCTGGAACAGAACGCATTCTCAGAGATGTACTCGCGACCGGTGCAGTGCCGCGCGGACGAGTGTCGCTGCCCGCGGGGGCGCGACTACGACGCCGACTCGGGGTACGTCATACCCGTGTTGCAGAGACGCAACGTGGGAGCTGGAACAGAACGCATTCTCAGAGATGTACTCGCGACCGGTGCAGTGCCGCGCGGACGAGTGTCGCTGCCCGCGGGGGCGCGACTACGACGCCGACTCGGGGTACGTCATACCCGTGTTGCAGAGACGCAGCGTGGGAGCTGGAACAGAACGCATTCTCAGAGATGTACTCGCGACCGGTGCAGTGCCGCGCGGACGAGTGTCGCTGCCCGCGGGGGCGCGACTACGACGCCGACTCGGGGTACGTCATACCCGTGTTGCAGAGACGCAGCGTGGGAGCTGGAACAGAACGCATTCTCAGAGATGTACTCGCGACCGGTGCAGTGCCGCGCGGACGAGTGTCGCTGCCCGCGGGGGCGCGACTACGACGCCGACTCGGGGTACGTCATACCCGTGTTGCAGAGACGCAGCGTGGGAGCTGGAACAGAACGCATTCTCAGAGATGTACTCGCGACCGGTGCAGTGCCGCGCGGACGAGTGTCGCTGCCCGCGGGGGCGCGACTACGACGCCGACTCGGGGTACGTCATACCCGTGTTGCAGAGACGCAGCGTGGGAGCTGGAACAGAACGCATTCTCAGAGATGTACTCGCGACCGGTGCAGTGCCGCGCGGACGAGTGTCGCTGCCCGCGGGGGCGCGACTACGACGCCGACTCGGGGTACGTCATACCCGTGTTGCAGAGACGCAGCGTGGGAGCTGGAACAGAACGCATTCTCAGAGATGTACTCGCGACCGGTGCAGTGCCGCGCGGACGAGTGTCGCTGCCCGCGGGGGCGCGACTACGACGCCGACTCGGGGTACGTCATACCCGTGTTGCAGAGACGCAGCGTGGGAGCTGGAACAGAACGCATTCTCAGAGATGTACTCGCGACCGGTGCAGTGCCGCGCGGACGAGTGTCGCTGCCCGCGGGGGCGCGACTACGACGCCGACTCGGGGTACGTCATACCCGTGTTGCAGAGACGCAGCGTGGGAGCTGGAACAGAACGCATTCTCAGAGATGTACTCGCGACCGGTGCAGTGCCGCGCGGACGAGTGTCGCTGCCCGCGGGGGCGCGACTACGACGCCGACTCGGGGTACGTCATACCCGTGTTGCAGAGACGCAGCGTGGGAGCTGGAACAGAACGCATTCTCAGAGATGTACTCGCGACCGGTGCAGTGCCGCGCGGACGAGTGTCGCTGCCCGCGGGGGCGCGACTACGACGCCGACTCGGGGTACGTCATACCCGTGTTGCAGAGACGCAGCGTGGGAGCTGGAACAGAACGCATTCTCAGAGATGTACTCGCGACCGGTGCAGTGCCGCGCGGACGAGTGTCGCTGCCCGCGGGGGCGCGACTACGACGCCGACTCGGGGTACGTCATACCCGTGTTGCAGAGACGCAGCGTGGGAGCTGGAACAGAACGCATTCTCAGAGATGTACTCGCGACCGGTGCAGTGCCGCGCGGACGAGTGTCGCTGCCCGCGGGGGCGCGACTACGACGCCGACTCGGGGTACGTCATACCCGTGTTGCAGAGACGCAGCGTGGGAGCTGGAACAGAACGCATTCTCAGAGATGTACTCGCGACCGGTGCAGTGCCGCGCGGACGAGTGTCGCTGCCCGCGGGGGCGCGACTACGACGCCGACTCGGGGTACGTCATACCCGTGTTGCAGAGACGCAGCGTGGGAGCTGGAACAGAACGCATTCTCAGAGATGTACTCGCGACCGGTGCAGTGCCGCGCGGACGAGTGTCGCTGCCCGCGGGGGCGCGACTACGACGCCGACTCGGGGTACGTCATACCCGTGTTGCAGAGACGCAGCGTGGGAGCTGGAACAGAACGCATTCTCACAGATGTACTCGCGACCGGTGCAGTGCCGCGCGGACGAGTGTCGCTGCCCGCGGGGGCGCGACTACGACGCCGACTCGGGGTACGTCATACCCGTGTTGCAGAGACGCAGCGTGGGAGCTGGAACAGAACGCATTCTCAGAGATGTACTCGCGACCGGTGCAGTGCCGCGCGGACGAGTGTCGCTGCCCGCGGGGGCGCGACTACGACGCCGACTCGGGGTACGTCATACCCGTGTTGCAGAGACGCAGCGTGGGAGCTGGAACAGAACGCATTCTCAGAGATGTACTCGCGACCGGTGCAGTGCCGCGCGGACGAGTGTCGCTGCCCGCGGGGGCGCGACTACGACGCCGACTCGGGGTACGTCATACCCGTGTTGCAGAGACGCAGCGTGGGAGCTGGAACAGAACGCATTCTCAGAGATGTACTCGCGACCGGTGCAGTGCCGCGCGGACGAGTGTCGCTGCCCGCGGGGGCGCGACTACGACGCCGACTCGGGGTACGTCATACCCGTGTTGCAGAGACGCAGCGTGGGAGCTGGAACAGAACGCATTCTCAGAGATGTACTCGCGACCGGTGCAGTGCCGCGCGGACGAGTGTCGCTGCCCGCGGGGGCGCGACTACGACGCCGACTCGGGGTACGTCATACCCGTGTTGCAGAGACGCAGCGTGGGAGCTGGAACAGAACGCATTCTCAGAGATGTACTCGCGACCGGTGCAGTGCCGCGCGGACGAGTGTCGCTGCCCGCGGGGGCGCGACTACGACGCCGACTCGGGGTACGTCATACCCGTGTTGCAGAGACGCAGCGTGGGAGCTGGAACAGAACGCATTCTCAGAGATGTACTCGCGACCGGTGCAGTGCCGCGCGGACGAGTGTCGCTGCCCGCGGGGGCGCGACTACGACGCCGACTCGGGGTACGTCATACCCGTGTTGCAGAGACGCAGCGTGGGAGCTGGAACAGAACGCATTCTCAGAGATGTACTCGCGACCGGTGCAGTGCCGCGCGGACGAGTGTCGCTGCCCGCGGGGGCGCGACTACGACGCCGACTCGGGGTACGTCATACCCGTGTTGCAGAGACGCAGCGTGGGAGCTGGAACAGAACGCATTCTCAGAGATGTACTCGCGACCGGTGCAGTGCCGCGCGGACGAGTGTCGCTGCCCGCGGGGGCGCGACTACGACGCCGACTCGGGGTACGTCATACCCGTGTTGCAGAGACGCAGCGTGGGAGCTGGAACAGAACGCATTCTCAGAGATGTACTCGCGACCGGTGCAGTGCCGCGCGGACGAGTGTCGCTGCCCGCGGGGGCGCGACTACGACGCCGACTCGGGGTACGTCATACCCGTGTTGCAGAGACGCAGCGTGGGAGCTGGAACAGAACGCATTCTCAGAGATGTACTCGCGACCGGTGCAGTGCCGCGCGGACGAGTGTCGCTGCCCGCGGGGGCGCGACTACGACGCCGACTCGGGGTACGTCATACCCGTGTTGCAGAGACGCAGCGTGGGAGCTGGAACAGAACGCATTCTCAGAGATGTACTCGCGACCGGTGCAGTGCCGCGCGGACGAGTGTCGCTGCCCGCGGGGGCGCGACTACGACGCCGACTCGGGGTACGTCATACCCGTGTTGCACCAACCAACCAACCGACCGACCGACCGACCGACCGACCGACCAACCAACCAACCAACCAACCAGACTCAGGGTACGTCATACCCGTGTTGCACCAACCAACCGACCGACCGACCGGCCAACCAACCAACCAACCAGACTCAGGGTACGTCATACCCGTGTTGCACCAACCAACCAACCGACCGACCGACCAACCAACCAACCAACCAACCAGACTCAGGGTACGTCATACCCGTGTTGCACCAACCAACCGACCGATCGACCGACCGACCGACCAACAAACCAACCAACCAACCAACCAACCTACCAACCAGACTCAGGGTACGACATACCCGTGTATGAGATCCCGGAGGCTTCCAACATGAGCGCTGAGGATGTCCGAAGGGATTTTAGTGGGTAAAAATCCCACATAATCCAATTGGATATCTCAGTGGAGATTTCCTAGTCGTAAAAAAAGGAAAGGCTCTATCTAGTCGGAGCGCACGCGACCTATATAAAAATAAAAATCTAAAATCTAAATAAAAAAATATATAAATCTTTGTATAATCTGTAATTTCTGTTTCAGGATATGGGACGTAAAGCTGTGCGTGACTTGCGGGAACCCGGGCGCGCACGCGGCGTGCTATACCTCGGAATATTACGTGTGTGAAGTCTGCACACCCGTTGCGCCCGACCAGACGCGCTTGGCGGCGCTTGACGCCGGTGAGACGCCGAGCTCGCTGAGAGCTCTTCTACCAATACTTATATCTCTAATCTAATCACACTAATATTATAAAGGCGAAAGTTTGTGTGTAAGTGTGTGTGTGTGTGTGTGTGTCTGAGGACCGTGATCCAAGTGTATGACGTCAGAAGTTGTATTTATAGAACGCTAAATATCTCTTGAAATCTCAATGCCTTGGATTCGAAGCTCCAACCCTTTAAGGGGATTTATTAAATTTATTTTTGTCTTTCTCACTCTCACGGATAAGTTCGTAGGGTCGACATGCAGCATCGCGGAAGATTATGTAACAGAAAAACGACCTTTTACCTAATTACTCAAAAACTAAGCCAGTTATCAAAAATCTGTTTCTAAGCGTTTTTGGATATTATTATTACCGATACATTAAAAAAAAAATTACAATTACATCCATTGTACTTTCCGATAAAAATTAGAAAAACTGATGTTTCGGAGCAACTTTTGAGAGAACTTTCTATCAAGAAAATTTTATCCAATCGTGTTTCTGCTTCAAAGCGATTTTAGATTAAAGACCCAAAATACATGACGTTTAAATTTGAAAGTAATTGTCTTTATAGTTTTTAAATAAAACTTCATTCAAAATTGCTTAAATACGGCTTCTACGCCGTTGACATGCGGGGCAAGAGAATATGTCAATACCAATACATTATAGCATGATTTCTGCGTACTACAAATATGTGTCTGTCTTTCAGTTACCCTACCATCTCAGAATCAGAACTCGCAACGACAGTCGCAGCCGGTTATGCCGAGTCGGATGTCCATCAGACGGACAAAGCCAAAACCTGTTTTACATACGTAAGTATTTATTTACCATAACCTTAAAGTCGTTGTAACCTCACGATTATACGATTTGTGGACAGATGACCTCATAATTTGAGGAGAGATAAACTCACGATTTGTGAAGAGATAATCTCACAATTCGTGGAGATAATCTCACAATTTGTGGGAGATAATATCACAATTTGTGGAGAGATAATTTCACAATTTGTGGGAGATAATATCACAATTTGTGGAGAGATAATTTCACAGTTTGTGGAGAGATAATTTCACAATTTTTGGAGAGATAATCACAATTTGTGGAGAGATAATCTCACAATTTGTGGGGAGATAATTTCACAATTTATGAAGAAATAATCACAATTTATGAAGAACTTGTGGAGAGATAATATCACAATTTGTATACAGACAACCTCACAATTCGTAGACAGACAACCTCATAATTTGTGGACAGATAACCACATGATTTGTGGAGAGTAAATAATCTTACAATTTATGGACAAGTTACTTCACGAGTTGTTTTAAATAACCTAAGGATTTGCGGAGAAATAACCTCACAATTTCTGATAACCTTACTATTTGCGGACAAATAATTTCACGATTTTTCCAAAAGGTCCTTCCTTGTCCCTCATCTATATTATAAAGAAAATCGGTGCCTAATTCATTGTTTGCTCTTCTCGTAGTGAATCAGGCTACTGCGGAGAAAAATGTACCTAGTATAGTTATTTCAATGCACGAAAACGGGCCCGACGCTGTCAAAATCGCTTATATTTCAATAGATTCGTATGGAGTTTGACAGAGTGGGGCGCGTCATCGTGGATTGAAATATCTATATATATTTTAATGATTTTCAGATCACCATGTTCATCACAAAGCATCACAATTAAGACTGAAACTGACAGCAGTGCTGGTAAGTTCGTTTTAATCTTATTTTTTTACACGATACAAGTTTGTACTTGACTGCGATCTCGCCTGATGTTAAGTGACAGATAAGCATATTTTATCGAACTGACATGTATGGAGTATGTAACGGTTTCTACACAGCATCGCGCCGGAACGCTAAATCTATGTTTAATGTATGTATGTTTGTTGACCGAATTTTATGTTTTTTTTTGTCTACGTTTAAGTCTGTGAGTATGTCGTTATCTAATTTTTTTTTAAATTCGCCTTAGTGGCAAAACAACGTTTGCCGGGTCAGCAAATTTACTAAATTTTTACTATTTTACTAAATTTTTTATTTTTATTGTAAAAAAAATTAATGATAATTTATTTATTTTTTTTCAGAAAAAACCAACACGGACCTCAGTCGAGAGGACCTAAACCTGAAACCGCCCAGACGTCCGGAAACCAATTCCAACGGACACAAACAACTAGAACAGTTGAAACTCATGAAATCACCAAACAAATCACCACTGAAACTAAAACAAGGAATATCCAACACAAAGATATCTCCGTTGAAACTAATAATACCTACTACGGAGTTGTCACCACTAAAACTGCTAAAACAAGGTTTAAACGAACGAACACTTTCAAAGGAAGTCGAGAAAATGGTCATAAGCGACTCGAAACTGGTGCAAGCGTTGATTTTGAGGTTCAAAAAACCCAAACCTTTGAGTGTTAAGAAGCAAATTGTCGGGTATGTAGTGTTTTTTTACTCTTCACAACATCTCGTGTCACGATGTTTGTCCGCGATGGGCTCCTAAACTACTGAACCGATTATAATAAAATTCGCACACCATGTGCAGTTCGATCCAACTTGAGAGATAGGATAGTTTTAATCTCAAATTATAGTCGCAATTTTAATTTATTAATATAACAAAAACTTTAGCCACAGCAACGCGTGGCCGGGTCAGCTAGTAGATATAAGAAGGACTGTGCTAAGGATGACGGGTCAGCGCTAAAAAGTGTCCGAACCGAAAGTGAGATAAAACGCGAAAAGGGAGACAATCGCACTATAGCTAGGTGCAAGTAAAATTAGGCTGTATAATAATGTTTTAAGACATAAATTACAATAAAATAAATAAAATAAAAATCATTTATTTCGACCATAATGCGATCATATTATTGTTAGTAACAAAGAAGCCTAAAACTAGTGTTAGTAAACTAGGAAACTACTTTATCCTAAAACTTATATCTAAGACAGCCCTGATTTGTCAGCACGTGCACCATATGGCAATGGTCCAGGTACTGACAATCAAGCCTGTCAGCAAAAGCCCTCAGGATGCCATTGGAACTATCCCTAACCCTGCACACCAGGGATGAGCACCGTTTGCGCATGATAGTGTAAAAACAATCCACATGCGCATCGGCGAACATACCCGACGCACTGCAGCATCGAGGTAGCCCCATTAGCATCCTGAAAGCATTATTATATTGCACACGCAGGGCATTGTACTGTTTTTGCGTGTAATCGATCCACAAGTTGCTCGTGTAAAAAGATGTGCAGTAAGCTCTAAAGAGCGTTACTTTAACAGGAGTGGAACAACGAACAAACCTGCGTGCGATCATGTTCGCCCTAACAGACAATGCCCTGCGCTCTCTCTCGATATCAGCATCGTCTTTCAGGTCAAAGGATACCACATGCCCAAGATATTTGAATTGCGACACCCTCTTCAACGGAGTACCGTATAATTTAATGGGTGGCACAATTGATGGCATTGGCTTTCCCTTGGCCTGAAAGACCATACATTCGCTCTTATTCACATTGTAAGTCAAGCCGTGTCTGTGAGCATAGTTTTCACATATGCTCAACAGTTTCGCTAGGCCACAAACAGAAGCACTCAGCAACACCATGTCGTCAGCGTAACTGATGTTGTTAACACACACTCCGTCAATATGACAACCGACATGAGTGGCACTGAGAGCCTCTATGAGTGCATTGACATAGAGGTTGAAGAGCTTTGGGGAGGTTAAACCCCCCTGTCTGACCCCACACTCCAACCTATATGGCAGCGAATACGCTTCCGACCATCGCACAACATTAATCTGGTTACGATACCAATATTTGAAAATTCTGGTAAATTCTTCAGGCAATCCAGTATTTTTTAATTTCTGCCAAAGGATATCGTAACTTACCAGGTCAAAAGCTTTACTAAGGTCGAGAAAACAGGCGTAGATAGGCGTTTGCCGGACCGAATAATACTTCACAGTTTGCTTCAAACATAGTATAGCCGACTCTGTTGACAACCCTGGCCTGAAACCAAACTGATTGTCATGTAAAGATACATATTTATCAAGATGGACATTGAGCAAACTGTCAAGCACCTTCGCAACCACCGTGGCGAGAGAGATAGGCCGGTAATTGGATTTATCAGATATATCCCCCGTTTTGTTCTTCACAATCGGCACCACCACAGTTTTCATCAGCGCTGCAGGCAAGTACGAGTGTGCTATGCACAAGTTGTAGAACATAGCAAGCACTCTGGGCAAGTGAGGACCCGCATATTTAAGATGTTCAATACTCAGACCGTCATGGCCAGGAGACTTACCACGTGACATGGAAGCTATAGCATTATGGACATCCTTCGCTGTAATTCGGACTTTAATCTCCTGGCCACGCACACAATCCTCTCCTGCGAACTGTGGTGGTCCCAACGGTGATTTCACAGTAAAATGGTCCTTAAACATGTCTGCTATGAGACTGTGCTCACTTACGCCCTCAACGCTCACTGGCAGGCCAGGTCTACCATCTGATTTACTTGTAGATTTCCAAAAATTTTTAAAGTCATTGTTTGAATGCTGCGTAGCCGCAATGTCCATTTTAATTTGCTCGCTGTGATTTTGACACCAGCGTAAACGGGATTTAAATAAATTGCGACTACGCCGCATGTCTTCAAAGAGTTGCCCACTTACTGGTTTACCCCACCAAACCCACATCAAAAACTTAGACCTGGCCTCCCTGTGGGCATCACGCATATACCTGTTCCACCCAACGACCGGTCGCTTCCCCCCACGCGATCTTTACAGTGTTAGATTCGGCTGCAGCCGTCGATAAAATATCTACAATTTCGCCATATAATTTATCGATTAGTAATGTGTGATCGGTAAAATCGCAAGAAAAATCACTACAATACCGAAACTCAACGGGAAAATCTATAGTTCTCAATTTTTCATGACAAAGTTTTGAAAATAGCGATATCTCTTCCTGCTTTCTATTTCCCCATAGTATCTTGTTTACAATGTTATTATATTTACTAGGACACTTCGGTTTAACAATATCTAAATTACATTCAATAATTAAAGAAATTAATGGTCAGACCACAGCACATCATACTTTACATAAACATTCAAAATTGACGACACGGCAGATTTAGTAGTCAAACAATGATCTAGCCACCTTCTCGACCCATGGGCTTCGCTAGTAAATGTGTATGTGCTCGACTTTACTCCCAGAAACTGTACATCTACACATGACCAATTTTGTTCATCACAAAAACACATTAACTCTGCATAAAAACGCGCGCTTGGATGCGCATTGAAGTCGCCTAGGATATAGACACATTCTATACTCATATTATCAATAATAGCACTCACCGAACTGAGGCAATCCGTAAATTCCGCTAGATTTACCATTGTATCCGTCGGCATATACACGCTAAACACTATAATGGATTTATCGCCCAGCACTATTTTTATCGCACATATGCGCGGATTATTACAGTTTATCACTGACACATTTTGAAACACACTTTTATTCCACAAGAGCGCAACACCACCGTAAGGTCGGCCGCAGACGATGCCCGCCGCCGTGTCTATTGCAGAGGTGCCCGTGCTGCCGAAACGGTCGTCAATTCCGTTGAGAAACTGAATATCGTGTGGAAATAACCACGTCTCCTGAAGCGCGATAATATCCGATGACTGACACAACTGCCTCACATGGTCAACTGACCGTTTTATACTTTTGCAGTTGAAACTTACTAAGTTACATGGGATACTTTTATCCATTAACATTTGGAATAGGGCCGTTCACGGTGTTCACTGTTGAACCGTTCGTGCTCGTAGTACGCTTGAAGTTGACAAAACGCCTAAATATCACGCCCTGCGGCCACAGCGTTTTATCTAAAAATATTTGTATGTTTTAGTTTGTTTATAAAAAATCACATACCCTCGTTTATATATAGGTTTTCTCGGGACACTTTTTTCGTGAATTTTGTATTACACCCGGGGTCCTTAGATAGTAAGTCAATACTTCACAAGATATTAGTTGATATTAGGTACTTGATGGTAAGTGATGAACAGCTGATGTTATCGTGTTAACTCCCCGGTGTGAGCGTGGTGAATCCCGTACTCCCGCCAGCAGGTCCGCCGCGGAAACAGTTTTAGTGTGTGCAAGCCCCGTTTCCTCTGTGGGAGGGTTATGCCTTAGGCACTTTCTGTCTATAAAAAAAATCATTTTTAACCGACTTCAAAACAAAGAGGAGGTTCTCAATTCGTCAGAATCTTTTTATTTTATTTTTTATGTATGTTCCCCGATTACTCGAAGATGCGTGGACCAATTTAGAATAGTACATTTCAATATAAGTGCGGAAAATTAGTCATTTCTTTACGAGTCCCGGTTTGTTGGCCCAAGCCGAAGGCGTGGATCAACTATAGGGACGAGTAGAAATGACAATTCCGCACATGTATTGAACGACGTTTTTTAATACATTTGGGAAAACAAATATTGGTTTTACGTGTTTGCATGCCGTGCTCGTGTTCATGCGCTCCTGGTGCGCCCGCTCCGGTGCCGCGTAGGAGGAAAACAAAAAAGCACTAGTGCGGAAAAGGATAACTTTCCGCACGCAAAAACACACATGGAAATGTCTACTTTTTGAGCAAATGTATTAAAAAATTTTTTTTTTGTTTGAAAGGGTATACTTCACAGATGGTCCCATAGTCATCAGGTCAGGATCTGATGATGGGATCCTGGAGAAAGCGAGGGAGCTGAACTCTTCAAATTTTAAAAGCACACTTGAAATGATTTGGGTTATTGTTTACAGTGTGATACTCGACGAGATCCTGGCCCATGTACCAAATGGAGAGAATATTGAAGAGTTGAAGAATTCTCCAAGAAAAATGATGGTAAATACTTTAATATTTTCTTATTACTTTAATATTCTGTTTTTTTTGGCTCAACGTAAGTGTTTGACTACAATGTAAAAAAAATCGTTTTTTTCGCAGTTTGTAAGATAAATTACATATAACTTATGAGAGATAGAAGAGAATAGATTTATATGGCAAAACAACGTTTGCCGGGTCAGCTAGGATTGATACAAAAATCTTTAGCAGGACAGATTAATATGTTTTGCTATAGTCCGCTACTTGAAAAGATTCTGTATGGTACAATATATGCAGGAACACTGCCCACATGAAACACCACAAACAATTTTCCAACACTTCGACGCACGTTTCGCCCCGACACCGGGACATCCTCAGGAGATTTTGACTTCACAATGTGAAATCGTAGAGATTCGCATTGTGAATCTCTACGATTTCGCATTGTGTGTGTGGTGTTTCATGTGGGCAGTGTTCCTGCATATTGTACCATATAGAATCTTTTCAAGTAGCGGATTATAGCAAAACAAATGCTAATTATGGATTTCCGCAAAATAACGCCTGCTTCAATTCAATACAAAAATCTTAGCTTGATTCTCTTGAGTTCTGGCTAATTTCGTAGAATGACCTAAAAACTTTTAATAAAAAAATGTTTTTTTTTTCTAGGCACCAAACAAAGATGTATCTATAAATGAAATTGAATCTAACACTTCAAGTACAGCTATGAACGCTACAAGCAATATTCTAGACGAAAATACTGTCAATCTCTCACAAAACGATACCTTTGTAAAACAAGATGAGGATATCTCCGAAAGTCCGGAAAAAATCCCGGGAATTCCCGAACGTGTATCGGAAAGTCCCGAACAAGTTTCAGAAATTCCCGAACAAATTGTAGAAATTCCGGAACATATTGCAGAAATTCGAACGCAAGATACATTAGACATTATCGAAAGTATCTCAGAAATATCGGAAAATATTACATCCGATATAGAAACTCAAGAGCTTGTTTCTGAAATTCCAAAACATTTGGAAAATATAGATGAAAACTACATAAAAGAAGTGGATGTGTGTGAAAATGCTAATTTGACGCCTAGAAAACCAGAAATAGTAGATGTATCCAGATCGTCTAGCACCAATAGTAGTCCATTTCAACTACCACGTGAATTTATTGCAGATTCTAGCAATAGTTTACCATCTGTAACGTATACACCGAAGAAATTAAAAAAAATAAACATCCAAAATGACTCCATGGAAATATCGGAAAACAACCAAATTGTTAACATAGATTTGGTTAAAGTTGAAAATGATGGTCTGAATGACTTTAAAGTCCCGGACAAAAAATTAAAAATCAGCCCTATAAACAAAGATGTTTTAGAGAAAAACTTGGATATCGATCTAGAAAGCTTTAAACATCACTACTTGAGTGAAGTCGATAGAAAATTCAGTTGCAAACTTGAAGATAAAGATGCAAATATTGCGACGATATTAAAGATTCCATTGGATGTTATTAAAAAACCGCCGAAACGAAAACAGTCAGTAGGCGAAAATGTTGCCAGGAAACGGAGGAGGACTACCAAAATGGGAGGAAAAAATGAAAAACAATATAGAGATTGTAATGGTATTGATGATACAAAAGCGAAATCGAATACTGAGAAAATTGAGAATGAAAGAGGTAGCGATGAAAAGAGGAGATACAGGAAAATTAAAAACCGTTCTAGAAGTAAACAATTTAATGTTGATCAAAAAAATACAGAAAAGGGCAACACTTTTGAAAAATATGATAACGAAAGCCAATATGAAGACTGTATTGTCGTAGATGATATAGAAATAGAACAGAATACTGAAAAATCTATGAATAAAAGAGATGAAAAAGGATATAGGAAACGGAGAAATCTTTCTAGAAACAAACAAGAGGTTATGGATAAAGAAGGGAACGAAAGAAGAAGAAGGAATCGACAAAACGTCATGGATAAAGAAGACAACGATAAAAGAAGAAGAAATCGTCACGACAAGGTTGAAAAAAGAAGAAAACGTCTCAATGATGTTGAAAAAAGAGAGGGAGAAAAAAGGAGATACAAAAAAGAAAACACTGAGCTATCGATTCGCAACAGAAATATAAGTCTCAAAATTAGATTCAAAAGCGAAGAGCTGAATTTGAAGATATCCAAACCGAAAGTGAAGAGTAGAAAAGTCAAAAGGGAGACACCAAAAGTGTTCAAGCAATATGTGTTAAAGTATACGACGGATTATACATCGCCGAAAGACTGCATTTCCCGCCCTGAAGCCGATGTCACACCGGTCAAAAGGAAATACAATTTCAAGACGGAAAAGCCTTCGGATAACTTAAAGCAAACGTCCATTGCTAACTTTTTTAAAGTGTCGCCTAAAATCGAATAAAAAGGTGGGAAGACAGGGACTTGCGACAAAAGTGACAACAGTTATGTAAGCGATCTTAAGGGGATTTATTGAATTTATTTTTGTCTTTCTCACTCTCACAGAGATTTGGTAGGTGCGACATGCAGCGTCGCGGAAGAATATAGCAGAAAAACGACGTTTTACCTAATTACTCAAGAACTAAGCCAGTTATCAAAAATCTGTTCTAAGCGTTTTAGGATATTATTATTACCGATACATAAAAACAAAAATTACTATTACATCCATTGTAGTTTCCGATAAAATATAGAAAAACTAAGATATTGGAGCAACTTTTGGGAGAACTTTCTATCGAGAAAATTTTATCCAATCGTGTTTCTGCTTCTAAGCGATTTTAGATTAAAGACCCAAAATACATGACGTGTAAATTTGAAAGTAATTGTCTTTATAGTTTTTGCATAAAACTTCATTCAAAATCACCTAAATACGGCTTGTAGGCCGTTAACAACGACTTGTCAAATCTCGTTTCACTACTTTCAAAATCGATATGAAGTTATGGTGCGGATGGGTATTTATTTAGTATTGTATTTATTGTTATATTAGTATGTATTCATATAATGTATGTTATTATATTATGTACTCTGTTGTATGTATCATATATTATGTATTAATATGTACCAATATTTTGTTTACTATAATTATTGTATAGAATATTTTTGCTATGTGCCCTCAGACCTATCCCATTTTTCTCTTCACCTTACTCACACTTAGGGTAGCTGGAAGAAATCTCTTCTTTATATAGAGATAAGCTATCCTATGCATTTATTTTTCTTCTTTCTGTTTTCTTATATGTTGTTGGTGCATAAATAATAAAAATAAATAAATAAATACCCATCCACCTTAATATAACTTGGAATTTTGTTTGAGATTTTTCCAAACTTTGTTTTTACCGAGTGTCCCACGACACACATCTTTTTTTAATTAATTTTTTTTTAGATATACACAGTTTTTCGCATGTGATGGCCAAAGTAAGGCGTCGACTACTTGGTCACATGGCTCACTTGTCACGTTGGTCATTGGTCAAGTCACGTTTCCTGAAGGTTGGACTTATTGTAGGGTGTTTCCGGATGGATACCAACTACCGCCGCAGTTTCAGATATAATCTGTTTTATTATAATATAAAATATTTCAGATATAATCTGTTTTATTATAATATAAAATATTTTAATGTATTTTGTATGTGCTTTTAAACGTTAACAAATAAAAGTTTAAGTATTGAACGTTTTTTTATAACCATAGCGCTACCCTGGTCCTTAGACATTGTAAGCTTGGCAGTATAATCGCGGCAATAGCAGTATTATTTATTTGCTTGAAAGACAATTTAGTTTAGGAATTTATTTACAACCGACTAGTTGCTTGAATGAGGTACTAATCTGAGTAGTTCTGCTGTAAATCTTTTTTGACGACCTCCCTGGCGCAGTGGCGGCGCGCTCGGATTCGAGTGGGAGGTCGCGGGTTCGATTCCCGCCATGGGCCACTTTGGAATTTTATAATTTCTAAATTGGCTCAGGTCTGGTCTGGTGGGAGGCTTTGGCCGTGGCTAGTTACCACCCTACCAGCAAAGACGCATCGCCAAGCGATTTAGCGTTCCGGTGCGATGCTGGTAGAAACCGTTGGGGTAAATTTACTTACCCTACCAAGTTAGTACGATAACATCTTAGGCTGCATCATCACTTAAGATCAGGTGAGATCGCAGTTAAGTACTAACTCGTATAGAGTAAAAAAAAAACGATTAGGCAGCGCCACGTAGACCTGTCAAATATTATTTTTTGAAAAGATTTCTAAAAAAAATAGTTTATCACTGACAGGTCGCCACACACACTACCGAAACTAGTGGGATAAATGGCAAACATAGGCCTCATTAAACACTTAGCAGTATTTTTATGGTGAATGCCGTTCACACAATTTACTGCCGTACCTACCTTAATATCTTAAACACTTTGAAAAAAAAAATGTATTCATCAACATTCTACCAATTTTTTAAAGCAGAATTTAAGAAAGCAGCATGGCAATACTTCTATCTCGACTGTTCAAAACGTAGTGATTATTACTCTTTGGACTGTTCTTTGTAAAGTCTGAAATGCTGAATAGACATGATGATCTGTGTATAAAGTTTGCGACTGAGGGCTAGGCGCTTGGCGCTCATAATGTTACCAGCTTTACTAATCATTTTTACCCACCTCCTACAGTTGTAATGGTTTTTACCAGATTAAGGGATGATTTTTCAATCGCCAGATAATCGTTAACTAAGGAATAAATATGACGTTTTGCCAAATTCTATATGTCATACGTTTCAAATTTATACTTCAGTTAGTTTATCCGAAATATTGTATTGAAATTCGATCTGTATTGTGTCCGTTGTTAAAATTACTCAATATAATATTTTCATCTTTGGAGGTTTACATATTGTGCTATTTGTCCATATGGTATTTTTCAAAAATCAACTAATTGAAACTTATTTTCCACAATAAATGCTTTGTGTCTATAAGTAGTGTAGTAAAACAAACGCTGTTGAAAGATACAAGTTCGATGATATTACGATAGAAATGTCAATGACATATTATTGCATGTTTAAGTAAAGTCACTACATCTTATTTGATATCTACAAATAAAACGTGAAGTAAGTTACAGGATTACTAAGCAAACGAATAGTTCAAAAGCTTTCAAGAGCTCCTTTACTCATATCCTAATGGTTTTGATTGTTTTTTATATTTTCACAAATTCGGGAGATAAGTAGAGGCTTAAATTAGTAGATCGCCCGATAAATCGGGAAATTTTGCAAAAACGGATTGGTTCCATGGACAACTAATATTAAGAGAGAATTGTAATATAATCTGTGAAATGTGCATAGATTATAATAGAATCTAATAAATTCTATGGAAATGTGAATACAACTGTCAAACAAGCTGTCAACCATGTGTGGTCTGTGCTCAGGGCAAGGGTTTGTGCCTATGACCAAGAATTGTGCTGTCAACACCATAGACAACTAACACTATGAATGTCATTACCAACCTACTCTATGATCTATGATGAGTATCAACACCAATCAACACTCAACCAATGACTGTAATGAAGCAAAGTCTTGAAAAACATGTCAATTTTTAAAGCGTTTCCAAACTTGGCAAAGACTAGCATGTCACCAACTCACCACTGGTCAGCTGCCTCATTTGATCACGAAGCAGCGTTCAAGTATCCAGCCCGTGTTCCAGCCCCGAGCTGCTAATGAGTTTACCCGATAGTCTTCATAACTACGTTAATTAGGCAAGGTGTCCTTAAGTATCTCTTTATCTGACGAACTCAATCTGTCGGGGAATTTGATGTCAAACGCGACCAGCAGGTCTCCTTTCCGCGTGGGCTCCTTGGGGAAGGGTAGGCCGTAGCCGGGGAACCTCTTGACTGTGTAGGGCTTCACCACCTCTCCCTGCAGGTTGACTGTAAGCTTCTCACCTGACATTGTCGGCACTTCGATGATGGTTCCACACAGTGCCTGTAACAAAGAGAAAACAAGTTTAGTTAGGAAGTCATTTTTAACTACAGGTTTAACCTAAGCCTAAGAAAAGTTCAAGTTTAAATCTTTAAGCAAATGTAGATGTGAGTGTGGCTCTCAAATTAAATTGGCAGAGGCAGAATAATCCTTGTAGTAGGTAGGAGTAGCATGTCTGACATAATTAAAAATATTAAATGTAATTACATTTACATTTAATATTTTGCAGTCTATTTATTTCAGCCAATATTGGAAATATTTTGAAAATAAAATATACACACTGTGAAATGTGCATAGATTATAAAAGAATCTAATAAATTCTATGGAAATGTGAATACAACTGTCAAACAAGCTGTCAACCAGTGTCAACCATGTGTGGTCTGTGCTCAGGGCAAGGGTTTGTGCTTAAGACTTAGATAAAGTATCCCATAGATTGGACATGGTAATAATAATACCAGCAACGAACGAGATAAATAATACAAAGTTTTCGTAAGAGCGATAGAGACGCATATAATGTTTTTTGTCTTTGTCTGCGTACCAGGCTTTTTTGTCTGCCTCTTGAACCATAAGTGGCAAACAGTGAAACAGTGAATTTATTGATG
The DNA here is from genome assembly GCA_036785405.1 of Coenonympha arcania. Classification (NCBI taxonomy): domain Eukaryota; kingdom Metazoa; phylum Arthropoda; class Insecta; order Lepidoptera; family Nymphalidae; genus Coenonympha; species Coenonympha arcania. Next base: position 3,708,451 of record CM072081.1, read on the forward strand.
GTGTTAAAACTTGCATTGTGGCCTAAAGTTAGAGCTTAAATTAGAAATATTTTGTGTTGTGCATGCCCTAAACTTTATACACAATGGTAAATTGTTCTGTTATTGGCTGTAAGAGCCGCAGTGAACGAAAAATAGAAAACATAAGTTTTCACACGTACGTTTAAAATAACCCTTTTTATTTAAGTGTAGAAGTATTTAATACGGTTAGTTATATTGACAAGTATTCTGAATAGCACGGAAATTATGTAAATTAATGATAAAACAGCATATTTTAAAGGTTGTATTAACCGACTAATAAAGTATGTCATCTAGCGTAATCGTGGGAGCCTGGGCGACCGACCATTATACGTATTCTTAATTTAGCCAGGTTATAAGCATTTCAGGGTTACCATGTACAGACTAAATATATTACCCATTTTTGTGTGAAAATATATTTTTATAAAAATTTTCAGGTTTCCTAAAGATGAGGAAGTGACGTGACGTGTGGATAAAAGCTACTGGAAGGCGATATTTTAAGCCCTTTGGAAACACGCGTATATGTTCTAAGCATTTTGAGAGTTGATCATTTAGTAGAAACTCGGCATGAAATTATGAATGATTAAACGAATTAGCAATTATGTTAATTATGTTTTTCTTCTACCCCATTTCCACTTAAATAATTCTTTACTAGAATAATACGGGATGTGAGTACACAAAAGAATTTTTAATATTTCAGTGGAAAAAGTTGTTATATGGTAACACTGTTTTGCATGTACTTATATTGCTGTCCCATAAGGGTGTACGCACATGTCAAATCTATGGGATAGGTAGGTACCCATAGAGCTAATACTTAATAGCTCTATGTAGGTACCTACTTTATCTAAGGCCTAAGACCAAGAATTGTGCTGTCAACACCATAGACAACTAACACTATGAATGTCATTACCAACCTACTCTATGATCTATGATGAGTATCAACTCAGTATCAACACCAATCAACACTCAACCAACAACAGAATTCACTATTCAATACAATCTGAATCAGAGTTGATTATGTACAAGTTTTAAAAATCTTGAACTCCATATTAAATTGGTTCGAACAACAGTGTTGCTTGAATTTTAATATTTGTTGTAATCAGTAAATTTATTAGGGAAATATTTTGTAAATCAAATTTATACACCCATTTTCTCTTTGTGAACAAAGAAAAAGTGCCCACTGTTGTGAAAAGTTAGCGACGTTGCCGCTCTTATTGTGATTAAACATTTTCATTGTAATAACTTGGGGTTTTTATCAATAAAATCAGTATCTAGAGACCTTTTAAAGTAATTTTTAAAGAAAGAATTTAAAAAGTTATGTACAACTGCTTTGAAATGAGTGATCGTGAACATTATTCAGTGTCTGACGCAATAACGGTTTGGCAACAGCGCGAAGAATCGGAGTGAATCAAGCCCTTCCAAATGTATTAAAAAACTCATAAAAACCTGCTGATTTTTCACATCTCTCCGCTTTATGAGGTAAGTTTTTGTGACTAATAGCTGAATGTTTTACTGTATACAACAAAAGTGATATTTTTTTCATAAAGTTTGAAAAAAAAAGTTTAAAGTTCCCGCCGTGTGACGTAATATTTCAAATATTCCGGCCGCCATGATTCCCGATTTTGACAGTAATTTCTCGAGATCTAAATTTTATTGTGGGAAGTGTAAAATAAAATTTCACGAATATAAGGCAGTTTTTAACAAAAACACCACCACGGAAGCATCCGGGTAAGCTCAGATCATGATTTTATTAGCGATTTATGAGTAAACAATCGATATGCGGACGAAACTTGTCGTGAATAGTTCGTACCTTGCAACCTACTTTATCCTTTGTTACCCGTCTTTTTGAGGCCAACCAGTGTCTTCTGCTTATTGGAATCCGTTACTTATTCTTTGTTTTTGCAATATTTAAAACCTAATAACCGATATATAAAAGGAAAACCCTGTAGCCGTTAACTACAGTCATTTTCGCATCTTTCGAAGTTTCGATTCTTTGATTTGACAAATTATTGACGTAGGTACGTACAGCTGTTATATCAAATTTCAGCTGTTTCTTGCGATATAATTAAGTATGACGTTTAAAAAAGTTTCGTTTTCATACAAATCAACTAACTATATCGTACTACTTGTTCAAACAAGTTGGGTCACAAAAGTTTCGAACTTGTTTGTAAAATTTCACAATGACCAAACCAATGTGCGAAATGCGAATTTATTTTTAGATACGAGTGTGTAGTCAGTATGCTCTCTATGGCACTCTAGACTCTAGAGTCTAGAGTAGACTCCCTTAAGTTTTTTGCATTTTTTTAGGGTTCCTAACCCAAAAGGTAAAAAAGGAACCCTATTACTGAGACTTTGCTGTTCATCCGTCTGTCTGTCACCAGGCTGTATATTTTGAACTGTGATAGTTAGACAGCTGAAATTTTGACAGATCATGTATTCCTGTTGCTGCTATAACAAAAAAATAACCTGTCAAGTGCGAGTCGGACTCGCGCACTGAGGGTTCCGTACTTCAACCGGAGGAATAAAACCATAAAAACCACTTTTCTTATCGAACCGCAAAACTAACTTTGTTTTTAGAGGTTTTATTGTAAATATCAAAAAACTACTTATTAGATCTCGTTCAAACCAATTTTCGGTGGAAGTTTGCATGGTAATGTACATCATATATTTTTTTTAGTTTTATCATACTCTTATTTTAGAAGTTACAGGGGGGACACACACATTTTACCACTTTGGAAGTGTCTCTCGCGCAAGCTATTCATTTTAGAAAAAAATGATATTAGAAACCTTAGTATCATTTTTGAAGACCTATCCATAAATACCCCACACATATGGGTTTGATGAAAAAAAATTTTTTGAGTTTCAGTTCTAAGTATGGGGCACCCCCAAAATTTATTACTTTTTTTTAAATTTTGTGTGAAAACCTTAATGCGGTTCCCAGAATACATCTACTTACCAAGTTTCAACAGTATAGCTCTTATAGTTTCGGAAAAAAGTGGCTGTGACATACGGACGGACAGACGGACAGACAGACATGACGAATTTATAAGGGTTCCGTTTTTTGCCATTCGGCTACGGAACCCTAAAAACATGTAAAGCACATTTTATTGAGCCCGGGGACTGGGATTTCTTCACTATTGAAGTGTTTACGTATGACACATTCACCTCTTGCAATGGTGGTAAATAATTTGATAACACCTTATATAAAGGGGCCTCCCTTACAACAAACCTGATTATTTTGCTCGTTTTTGCTCAATTATAATATTTACAGTGACAATACACTTACAAGAAAACTTATTGTTTTGCTGTTTTTATAGATGATGGTACAAAACCTTTAGTAGTCCAACATGCACAACAACAATGCACGTGTCCAACTCGAACTTGACCGATTATTTATTTCTTACTAGCTGACCCTACATTAAGATTAGTGATGGGCCGAACATGGGTTTCACCGAATACGAACATTCGGCCGAATATTCGGTAAAACTTTTACCGAACCGAATATTCGGCCAAACATTCGGTACGTTCGTTACATCTCTAACACAATAAAGACTGATCGAAATAAATATCTTGTTTATTTTCCTTCAATTAAGACCTGATTATAATATATTATTCTAAAGAGTTTACTCAGCAGCCTAATCCCAAAACAGCTAGATACCTATATTTTGCATTAAGTTATTATCTTTTAGTTTTTACCAACCTACTTTAATTGAAAATGAAGCTTCAGTAACGACAAAAACAGAAAGCTATACTCTAAAATACTTACCTCATTACACTGTACACTCAAATCATGATAATACACGGGTCAATAACAGTAAAAACTTTGAGTATCACTTTGCCGAATATATTAGGTGATTCAGCCGAATATTCGGCCGAATATGAATATTCGGTAAAGCTGCCGAATATGCCGAATACCGAATATAAAACGAATATTCGGCCCATCTCTAATTAAGATCATCAAAATCAGTCGAGCCATTTTTGAGCATCAAGACAGCTGCTGTAGATGTACCACCCGTTGGCAGAAGCTTTGCCGGCGATGTCCCCTCCCACTTCATAGGACCACCGCCCGCCCAGACCTGTAGGGAGGTCCGCTTAAAATGTATCAAATACACAGGCTATAGAATGCTGTTAAATATGAAATTTTGCCAAAATATTAGCAAACACATTGAATTGCTCATGCATTTATAACAGTCACCAAGCTGCAAGTCCGCTCTGATGTTGCGTTGTTGTTCAATGTTTTCATTTTACAAAAATCCACCATTCTTGGAAGCTTTGTACATATACGTAACTACACATGCATATATAACAGTCACCAAGCTGCAAGTCCGCTCTGACGTTGCGTCGCGCAGAGGTACAATCAAGCACATCATATTTAGAGGAAGAGCCCATATAAATCTTTGAGTAATATTAAAAATGTTACGTTGAAAATCTAAATTTTCAATTAATTCGCTGTTGCCGAAGTTCTTAAAAGCTTCCTGGTTCTCAGAATTTTTTTTAAATTCTTGTATGGTACTAATTGATTTTCCTTTTCTGAAAAATGCATGGTTAAAATCACAACCTGTGATAGCATGAAATCCAGGTAAACTCTGACAAATTAACTGTCCCAATTCTGCATGTATTTTAGTTAGGTCCACAAAATCTTAAGTTATTGCCAGTACCCGTAAGCATCCGAACAACGGAATCAGTTTTAAGATGATGCATGTTACCAAGCATTATAGCTGCAATATCGGTATCAGCACTTCTTATTACTATTATTCTGCTGGATAGTTGATGTTATATGCATGGTATACTATTTTCGTATCTGCTGATGATGATGATGCGCAGTGAAAGATCGCAGTCGCAATGTCACTCGCACCCGCTAGAACAGTCGTTACCTCCTGCTCGCACCTACAACGGACTTTCGATGTGTCTGGCAAGGTAACGAAATTATAATTTACTAAAATTCAGAGGTGTCTGGCAAGGGGTAGCAACTGTCATAAGTGTCCAGCAATGGATGACGAGATTTCTAAAGTTATCGCTAATAAAATATAAAAAAATTGAGCTTATACATAATATTCAGAACCAGTTCCTTTATGAACCGGGAAAAACCGGGTGCATGCCCTAATATGGGCATCAAGATTGATTCAGTGGTTTAGGCGTAACGTAACAGACAGACAGGGAGACAGACAAAGTTACTTTCGCATTTATAATATTAGTTAGGGAAGTAGGGATTGTGACAGTAGGATCAAGTTTTCGCAGCTGCTCAAATTGTGAACTAAATCAAATAATAATTATTGTGAACGAATGCAAATACTAAAAGCATATTAAAATTACGCGCAATAAAATAATCAGACAAGTTATCAACAACATTGGCTTTTATTAAGGGGATTTATTGAATTTATTTTTGTTTTTCTCACTCTCATGGAAACGTAGATAGGTGCAGCATGCAGCGTCGCGGAAGAATGTAACAGAAAAACGACCTTTTACCTAATTACTCAAAAACTAAGCCAGTTATCAAAAGTATGTCCATTGTAGTTTCCGATAAAAATTAGATTGACTGAGATTTTGGAGCAACTATTGGGAGAGCTTTCTATCGAGAAAATTTTATCCAATCGTGTTTCCAAGAGATTTTAGATTGAAGACCCAAAATACAATATGACGTTTAAATTTGAAAGTAATTGTCTTTATAGTTTTTAAATAAAACTTTATTCAAAATCGCTTGAATACGGCTTCTATGACGTTAATATTATTCTTAATACGCATAATAGGTATCATGTATCATTATATTTTTTTTTGTCACGAGCAAAAAATATTCGTCATAGTTTCTATCACCTTATTGGTTGATTTCCTATAACGACGTATTTGTACTAGAACAAACGCATAAATTCAAGGACCTTCCACCTTCAATCAAAACTAAATTCTATATCAATGTCATAAAGACACAAATTGCTTTAATGGTAACCATGTAATGGATTTGTGTTAGCAACATGATATTTATAATATATCCAATTCAAACAAAACTAAACTTTGTACAGTGGGCAAACTTGTTTGGAGCTTCCGTATCAGTCTTTTTTTTTACTCTATACAAGTTAGTACTTGACTGCGATCTCACCTGATGGTAAGTGATGATGCAGCCTAAGATGTTATCGTACTAACTTGGAAGGGTAAGTAAATTTACTCCAACGGTTTCTACAAGCATCGCACCGGAACGCTAAATTGCTTGGCGGTGCGTCTTTGCTGGTAGGGTGGTAGCTAGCCACGGCCAAAGCCTCCCAGACCAGACCTGAGCCTACTTAGAAAGTATAAAATTCCAAGTGACGCGTGGCGGGAATCGAACCCGCGACCTCCCACTCGAATCCGAGCGCGCCGCCACTGCGCCAGGGAGGTCGTCAAAGTCCTATGGGTAGGAAATTATTATGTATAATAGTCTTGAATGTGGTTTTTTAACACTTATATCCCGATTTGGTGGGTGCAAGATGTCCCAATTTTTTTTATTGCTTTATTATAAACTAGCGACCCGCCCCGGCTTCGCACGGGTGCAATGCTGATACTAAATTAAATACACTACAGAAAAACTATGAACGTTGTATATAAAAACATAGCGGCCCGCTCCGACTTTGCACGGGCATAAAATATATATGCCTATGTCACTCAATGAAAACATGATTAAAATCGATCCAGTATTTTTGATTCATTCATTACTGCCCTTGGCCTGCACGCATTAAATTTGGAGTAAAACAATTCCTCTTTCCCTATACTTACTATGAAGATTTCCTGCTATCTTTGGAATATCTAAATTCATACAATTTTTATTACATTACACATTTTTACTTATTTACTTTTTACATTTTTACCTAGGTATTTATTTTATTTTTACAACAATTAATATATTAGTATAACTATTAGTATTAGCCATATGTACATTAGTATAACTTTTGCGTATTTATCAATGTTTTCTCATGTTTTATTGGTGTACAATAAAGAATTTTCTATCTATCTATCTATATTACAGGATGTCTTTATACACAACGTTCACAGCTTTCTTGTCATTAGACAATACAAACATGTTTTCTCTTGAGGTTACTCTTGAAAGAGCGACATACAGTTGGCCATGTGAAAAACAGTCAACGCTCAAATCTAAGCCTGCAACGTCCGTCCGACCGGTACCGCCCGCCGCAAACGCAAATTTTAAATTTGTAATATCTCCGAAAATATTTGTTTAATTTACATGCTGTAAGGAACCATATTGATCTATATTAATTGCACACTGTATTTAAGGTACTTAATTCGATAAGGATTAATGCCGTATTGCTTAAAATAGCTTCGTAAATAAGCCATTTTTTCACGTAAAAAGTAAACAATAAAAATGGTTAATGTGGGTTATCCCTAAAATATAAACATATACCATCGCGGACTTTTTTGTAGACCTTTTTATGGTGTACAATACTGTAGTACATTAATTTGATCTAACTCGTAGGGTTTAGGCAGCGTTTTTGCTAAATTGCTAAATAAGCCCAAAAAAATAGGTTAATTTACGACATCACGTTAGAAACCTCTAAAATTAGCAATGTTGCCTTAGTATATGATGCATGTATTATACATATAAACCTTCCTCTTGAATCACTCTATCTATTGGAAAAAACCGCATCAAAATCCGTTGCGTAGTTTTAAAGATTTAAGCGCACATAGGGATATAGGGACAGAAAAGGCGACTTTGTTTTATACTATGTAGTGATGTAGTGACTAGCATAAAAATAATGACGTAAACTGAAAAAAAAGTAAATAAATCGATGAAATAACAAAAAAAGTTATAAGCATTTAAATGCTTCTGATTAGTCAGAGATAGTAACATTGAATTGGGACGTCACACTTTACTTAAATTCAAAAGTATACCCAATTCTAGGAAGAAAACTCCTAGATTTCATGATGCCGACGAATTGAGGACCTCCTCCTTTTTTTTGGAGTCGGTTAAAAAGTACTTAGGAGATTTCTAATTACTACTAGGAAAATTTATTCCCGTTTTCGTAAGTTTATAAATAGCCACAGAAAAAATAAATACATAGGTAGGTAAGTACTTAAACGGAATTGTTAACTTTTACAAAAAAAAATTGGAATACCTATCCTGTGGCCACATACCTATTGTGTGCAAAAAACTTCAAGGTGGACAAGTTCACGATACCTTGAAAGTGGATACGAAGCTTATCGTTACGTATAAAAATGCTTTGATTTTTGCTTTATTTACTTAGTGATAATCGAATTTTAAAATCATCTTAAAACTTAACCCAAACCTATTTATAGATATTTCAATCCACGATGACACGCCCCACTCTGTCAAACTCCATGCGAATCAATGCAACATAAGCGATTTTGACAGAGTGGGGCGCGTCGTCGTGCGGATAGAAACATCCGCGATGTTGCCTGCAGCTCGACTCGTAGCCATATTCGATTTTATTTACATTGCTTTTGATTTCTACATACTTAATATTATCTTACTTGCCGTGACGTCACCGTCAGTGCGTACCTACGTGACGTAGCCACCGTCCAACGTGAACCTCGATGTTGGAACGAGGTCGATCCGTTGTATGCGCCGGAATAAACGTGACCTATATTCAGTGAAACAAAGTAGCTACGCTACATATTGTACATAGTATCTTGCTTGCCGTGACGTCAGAGTCAGTGCGTATGTGTAATGTGACGTAGCAACTGTCCAACTTGAACCTCGATGTTGGAACGAGGTCGATCCGTTGTAAGCGCCGGAATCAACATGGCCTATATTCATTGAAACAAAGTAGCTATGCTACATATTGTACATAATATCTTACTTGCCGTGACGTCAGCCTCAGTGCGTACGTGACGTAGCTACCGTCCAACTTAAACCTCGATGTTGGAGCGAGGTCGATCCGTTGTAAGCGCCGGAATAAATGTGACCTATATTAATTGAAACAAAGTACCCACATTTTGTACATAATATCTTACTTGTCGTGACGTCAGCGTCAGTGCGTACGTGACGTAGTTACCGTCCAACTTAAACCTCGATGTTGGAACGAGGTCGATCCGTTGTAAGCGCCGGAATAAACGTGACCTATATTCATTGAAACAAAGTAGCTAAGCTACATATTGTACATAGTATCTTGTTTGCCGTGACGTCAGATTCAGTGCGTATGTGTAATGTGACGTAGCAACTGTCCAACTTGAACCTCGATGTTGGAACGAGGTGGATCCGTTGTATGCGCCGGAATAAACGTGACCTATATATTTATTGAAACAAAGTACCTACATTTTGTACATAATATCTTCCTTGCCGTGACGTCAGCGTCAGTGCGTACGTGACGTAGCCACCGTCCAACTTAAACCTCGATGTTGGAATGGAACGAGGTGGATCCGTTGTATGCGCCGTAATAAACGTGACATATATTCATTGAAACAAAGTAGCTACATCTTCTACTATATAGTCGGGTAATCCTTCCTGACGCTATAACTCCAGAACGCACGAACCGATTTCCACGGTTTTGCATTCGTTGGAAAGGTCTCGGGCTCCGTGAGGTTTATAGCAAAGAAAATTCAGGGAAAATTTCAACAGAAAAGCGGGAAAATCTTTTTTCACATACAGCGCCATCTCTGCTGGTGGCGAAACGGAGTTCGCCGGGTTTGCTAGTATTGTATATAATATCTTGTTTGCCGTGACGTCAGCGTCAGTGCGTACGTGACGTAGCAACCGTCCAACGAGGTGGATCCGTTGTAAGCGCCGGAATCAACGTGACCTTTACTCATTGAAACAAAGTACCTACATTATTGTACATAGTATCTTGCTTGCCTAAATTAATCTAATTGCCTTAATTTCGTCGATATCTCGGAATGTATAAAAGATGGAAAAACGGTTTCTTGACAAGAGTTGATCAGAAGTCAGAACCCAAAGGTCCAACTCTAAACGATGAATTAAAAAAAAGTTCAAAATGGCGGAATTTATTTTTCCATAGAAAATGTTGGAAAGACTAAAAGTGGGAAGGCAAATAGGGGGAAGACAGCCCGCGGGCCACATGTGGCCCGCGCCTCCACGCGACCTACTAGTTTTATATAACCCTGCATATGTATTTAGATAGTTTCAGGGACAAATCTACGCCACAACACGGTCGCTAAGGTATAAATTGAGGATAACGTTCTGTAAATAGGGCAATGTTAACTGCGAGGCTACGAGTGGCCTTACGGTAATAATTGTCCTAGATTGAATGTAAATTTGAAGTAATTGGATGCTATTAATTGTTTATAGAGAAAGGTTATAAATACTTATGTATTTTTAAACTCTACTGCAAAAATATCAACTAATGAAGTAAGTTAACGGCGTATAGAAGCGGTATTTAAGTGATTTTGAATGAAGTTTTAAGTAAAAAAACTATAAAGACAATTACTTTCAAATTTTAACGTCATGTATTTTGGGTCTTTGATCTAAAATCGCTTAGAAGCAGAAACACGATTGGATAAAATTTTCTCGATAGAAAGTTCTCGCAAAAGTTGCTCCAAAATACCATTTTTAGGGTTCCGTACCAAAATGGTAAAATGGAACCCTTATGGTGCGACTTTCTCCGTCTGTCTGTCCGTCTGTCTGTCTGTCCGTCACACTCGATTATTTCAGTAACTACCGGAGCTATCGATATGAAATTTGGAATTGTTGTGTATATTAGTGGCCCAATGACACTGGAATAAAAAAAAAATGGAAATTATTTTTGTTCTAATTTAAAAAGGGGGGAAAATCGGAGGGTTGAAATTTAAAAGTGAGATAACTGTACTGTGTGGGATATCATATGAAAGGGTTTACTTTGTACATTCTAAAACCGATTTTTAATTATTTTTAGTCATGATAGTTTTTGATTTATCGGGGAAAATGTCTAAAAAAATACCGTTCCCCCCCCTTATCTCCGGAGTTTACCAATCGAAAAATCTCAAATAATTATGGTCAATAGAAATTTACGTATATTTTACAGGAAAACTATAGCCAATGCTCTAACTAGCATGGTTTTTTTTATATTAACAATAAACCTCTACAAACAAAGTTAGTTTTGCGGTTCATTAACAAAGGTAATAATTATTACCGTTTTAACGTGGCTTTACCGAAATGCGTGGCTAAGATTTTAAATGAAAATCGCTCATATTACTTATAGGGTTAAACGCAAGTTCTTCTAAGTACTCGTCGTCAAATAAACATATTGGTTTTTGCCTGATTGTTTTGCTTCAGTACTTCTTGAGTACGGAACCCTCGGTGCGCGAGTCCGACTCGCACTTGGCCGGTTTTTTTAATTTATAGCGGGAACTTCAATGGATGTAATTGTAATTTTTGTTTCAATGTGCCGGGAATAATAATATCCAAAAAGCTTGAAAACAGATTCTTGAAAATTGGTATAGTTTTTGAGTAATCAGGTAAAAACTCGTTTTTCTCTTATATTCTTTCGCGACGCTGCATGTCGCCCCTACCAACGTATCCGTGAGAGCGAGAAAGACAAAAATAAATTCAATAAATCCCCTATAAATAAAGCTTTATTTAATTTCTTTCAGTCTAACTCTAATATTATTCTAATTAAATCTATCTATTCCTAATAACATGTTTGCAACTCAACAAAATTCCTAAAATTACTATACTACTTAATTTGCTTCAAGTTAAGTGCTCTCGTACAATTTTGTACTTTTTGGAACGAAGTTCCTTATCGCGCGTTGCGAAAGGGGGCTAGACGGAAAAAATTAAGACGAAAAGTTGTAATAAGCTATTGTAAGTCGTGCGGCGTGCGCATGTTTCTCTGCCTGTCTCTCTCTCTCTCTCTCTCTCTTATAGAAAGCAAGCCAGATATACTTCGTTCCATCCGGGTGTCCCTTGACACCTCTCAAGTTTACTTATTTATAATAGAATGTACATCGAACCTTTACATTTATTATATAAGGCATAGTGACAAGCCGTTCTGGGGGAGGTTTCAGCCTCAAGGGTATCACTTATCATGATCTTGTAAAAATTTAAAATATAGATATATATATATATATATATATAATATAAGAATCAGGAACACGCAGCTAAGGCCAGCCACGCCGCGCTGATAAGAGAGCGTGATAACGTATTGTGAAAATCACGATTCACGATGGACATAAAATTTGCATTATAATCCCTGATAAGAAATCTCAATATGGACATCCGAACGTTTTACGTAAAACTTTTTCGTACAAGCAAACAATAGCGCCATCTGTCAAAATTCTATAAGTGGCCGCTGAAGGAACTACAGCGTGATCTTAGTGTTGGTGTTATTGGCACCGCCCGTCTCCCTTGTGATACAAGTAAGCATAGACAACAACGTTGATTTTCAGTTGAAAAAAATAATTATATTAGAAACCTCAATATCATTTTTGAAGACCTATCCACAGGTACCCCCCCACACCTATGGGTTTGATGAAAAAAAATATTTTTTTTTGAGTTTCTGTTCTAAGTATGGGAACCCCAAAATTTATCTTTTTTTTCTATTTTTGTGTGAAAATCTTAATGCGGTTAATGAAATAAATCTTACCAAGTTTCAACAGTATAGTTCTTATAGTTTCGGAAAAAGTGCCTGTGACATACGGACGGACAGACAGACAGACAGACATGACAAACTATTTGGGCAATACTTTTCTATGTAAAATAATTTCCGCCATTTTGAATTTTTTTTCTGTCCATCGCATAGACCTTCGGGTCCTGATCACTTCTTGTCAAGAAACCGTTCTTCCATCATTTATACTTTCCGAGATTCTGACGAAATTCGAATGGCGGCCATTTTGAATCCGCCATTTTGAATTTTGAATTTTAATGACATTTGGTCGAGCACCCCCACCTATCTTCAATACCCTGGCTGTGCTCTTCACCTACGATACGTCTACGAAATCCTCGATCATCAGCTCTCTCCATATTTTTTTTATTCTTAATGAATTTTTCCCTTCTTTACGGAATGGTCATTGAAAAAAAAAATTCTAAAAAAATTGTTCAGGAGAGGTGATCAATGAGTCAGTCAGTGGCCAATCAGCACGAACAGCTATTATATACATATATATAGTAACATTTTCGGTGTCATTGGCGAGGACAATTACTTCACTCGTTTACCTCTTATAGTGTAATTACCGATGATAAAAATACTTGGCGATCGGCCATGGCTGTGGCCTGTGACAATGTTTTAGTGGGATGTTCCTCTGGAAGTCCAACGATCTGTAATAATTTACACACACCCACGAGCGTCCACATTTACTATAGTAGTGTTATTATCTCGCTGCAGACTCGGTCATAAATCATTCGAGTGTTTCGCTTTTGTTGTTCTGCAGTAATGCACAACTCAACAAAGAACAACAAAAGCGAAACACTCGAATGAATTATGACCGAGTCTGCAGCGAGATAATAGCACTACTATAGCATTTTCAACCGCCTTCAAAAAAGCAGGAGGTTCTCAATTCGACCGTATGTTTTTTTTAATGTCTGTTACCTCATAACTTTTGACTGGGTGAATCGATTTTGATGATTCTTTTTTTATTCGAAAGCTGACGCTTCCCGTGTGGTCCATTTCAAGTTAGTTAATGTTATCCATAAGAAAACCATGTATTTTCTTAAATTAAGGGGATTTATTGAATTTATTTTTGTCTTTCTCACTCTCATTGATACGTTGGTAGGTGCGACATGCAGCGTTGCGGAAGTATACATAACAGAAAAACGACCTTTTACCTAATTACTCAAAAATTAAGCCAGTTATCAAAAATCTGTTTCCAAGCGTTTTTGGATATTATTATTACCGACACATTAAAACAAAAATTACAATTACATGCATTGTAGTTTCCGATAAAAATGAGAAAAACTAATATTTTGGAGCAACTTTTGGGAGAACTTTCTATTGAGAAATTTTTTATCCAATCGTGTTTCTGCTTCTAAGCGATTTTAGATTAAAGACCTGCGGGGCTAGACAAAGTCACAGTCGTTTGGCGTTAACGCTAGTCGACAAAAATGTATGGACAAAACAAATGACTGTAGAAAAACCACGATAATAATTACTAAACACACTGTGTTTGATACTGTCGGCTGTCAATTGTCAAGCGAAGTACGCTAAAGTTATCAATAAATAAAATTTGAAATGAGAACACCGCTTTAATAAAAAAGATGTCACACTGTTGGCACGTCACAATCTGGTAACCTCGTCCCAATCAAGTTAAATTAGCGTCGCGTGCGCATTTGAAACGAGATACCTATATCACAATTCACAACCTTGGATGATGGATCGCTTATTATACAGGCGAAAGTTTGTATGTGTGTGTGTTTGTTGCTTCGTAACGTCTAAACTACTAAATCGATTTGATTGGGAATGTAAAAAAAATTGGTTGCCTGTAAAGTCGGTTTACTGACGATAGTTGAACGTGACAACGTCTTCTTTGTCACTCGTTCCGCGCTGGCGAGGTAACGCCGGTAACGCCGCATGAGCGAGGTAACGCCGGATGAGTCATGTTTTTTCGTGCGTGCAACCGGCTCTATCGATTTATAAGACGTTGTCACGTCAAAAAAATTGGTTGTCTGTAAAGTCGGTTTACTGACGATAGTTGAACGTGACAACGTCTTCTTTGTCGCTCGTTCCGCGCTCGCGAGGTAACGCCGGTAACGCCGCATGAGAGAGGTAACGCCGGTAACGCCGGATGAGTCATGTTTTTTCGTGCGTGCAACCGGCTCTATCGATTTATAAGACGTTGTCACGTCAAAAACCATTGAACGCACGACACCGTTACCGTAACCGACACCTCACATTGTTCAAGTTTTCACTTCTGTCACTTCGTTTTATAACAAAGAATGATGAGACGGTGAAGACTGAAGACATTCAATGATACACCTATGCTTTAATACCAATATCAGCTATGACATTCTCGTAACTTTTTCACACACTAAGTGACGTGATACAAGAAAAAGAAAAAAAAATGGTTTTCGGACGATAGATTTACGTGATAACGTCATAATCATAGTCATAGTCATAATCATAATCATAATTCATAATCATTATTTTATGTAATTTTTATCGTGCCTCTATCGCTTGTTGCGCGCTCTCGCTTGCACGCACAGGCTCAGGTGGAACGTTACGCGGAACACTATTTTTTTGAGTGCTGCTGGTGTTCATCAATTTATAAGACGTTATCACGTCAAAACACTGAAAAATGAACTTACACCTATTGGCTTAGAGTGTAAAATTGAATGAGTGTACAATTGAATGCTCAACTTTGACGGGCTTAAGTAATTTCAGTCTCGGAACTGTCGACCAATATGGCGTTTTAAACTACATTCAATTTTAGGCTCTATGTCAATTGTAGTAAAATGAATTTTTCAATGTACGCAAAAAATGTTTTGAATTCATTATCGTCTCCTTATGTACGTAAATACCATCACCTTTTTAAACATATCACATCACAAAATGTAGCCGACTGTAGTGAGTCAATAGACACATGTACAGGCCCGGCCAATTTTTTTTATTAGGTACGTCATTATAAGTTTAAAATAAGTAAAAAAATAAGGGAACTATATTTTCTATCACCAAAATTTATATTTGTCATCAAGTTGTATCACCTAATAAATAGATCTATCGCCACGAAATATTTTCGTTCTCAGATAAACAAAATTGTTCCCAGGTATGAATTATCAAATTAATGTTAATATATGTGTAAAATATAAGAGATCGATAACCAATAAAATCATATTGCATTACATGAATATAAACTTCGTTCTTATAATAACAGTTTTGTACTTAAATAATAGCTCTGTGCTCAGAATGGTAGATCTGTCACCAAATAAATCGATTATCGATCCCTGACTGCGACTCCGTCGACATGCTCTTGGAGGGGAAGAGGGTGACGGCTAAGGAGTTTTCCTAGGTCCCATGTGCACCTATATGTAAATAGGTTAAGGTTATTTTCCTTTTTTGACCACCCAGAAATAGGAGCCCCGCGAAGCGGGGCTCCGTCGACATGCTCTTGGAGGGGAAGAGGGTGACGGCTAAGGAGTTTTCCTAGGTCCCATGTGCACCTATAGGTAAATAGGTTAAGGTAATTTTCCTTTTTGACCACCCAGAAATAGGAGCCCCGCGAAGCGGGGCTCCGTCGACATGCTCTTGGAGGGGAAGAGGGTGACGGCTAAGGAGTTTTCCTAGGTCCCATGTGCACCTATAGGTAAATAGGATAAGGTTATTTTCCTTTTTTGACCACCCAGAAATAGGAGCCCCGCGAAGCGGGGCTCCGTCGACATGCTCTTGGAGGGGAAGAGGGTGACGGCTAAGGAGTTTTCCTAGATCCCCCACTTTTTCTTAGGCTATAGTCGTAAATTCTTATATAAAGTTAACACATAACCTTAAAAAATAAAAAAAATAATAAACATAATATGATTTATTGGTGATCTCTTTAAATTAGTTTGCTTAAATACTTATTAGGACACACCTATTATAATACATACAAAAACATTTATTTGGTACTAGACCTTATATCTCAGGATTTTAGGTGATTTATTGTGGAACTGATTTTGCATTGTTTGGTGACTACATTTTGGTGACAGATCTACTATTTTGAGGACAAACCCTATTATTTAAGAAACACAAAACTAATTAAATTGGTGATAGCTTAAATGATACCCAAAAAATAATGACGTACACTGAAAAAAACTTATTAAATAGATCAAATAGCAAAATTTTTATCAAATTCAAAAGTAGTGTAATACATAATTCCTTCGCACTACAGTTTAAAGTTATGCATTAGTTACTAAAAAACAATTGTTACTTGAACTAAAAACTAATTTCCCAGCCAGAGTCAACGATACGCGCATTGTCTTAGTAAAAGTTGTACTAATTAGTGATTGTTTCCCACGCGTTAGTAATAATTATAACAATGCACTGGTTTTTGTTTCGAAAAATATATTTTATTAAAGTTTCAATTAAATATTCAGTTTTTCGCAAATATCAGACAAATTGAACTTGACGACCGAATGGCGTAGCGCTAGCGATCTTGCCGTCTGCGTCGGAGGTCGTGGGTTCGATTCCCACTACTGGAAAATGTTTGTGTGATGAGCATGAATGTTTTCTAGTGTCTGGGTGACTGTTTATCATAATATGTATTTATCTAGTACCTACCCATAACACAAGCTATCGCTTACTTTGGGGCTAGATTGCGATGTGTGTAATGTCCTAATGTATTTATTTAACTTCATATTGAAGGCTTCATTTATACTTAGTATTAACTAGCTGACCCGGCAAACTTTGTTTTGCCATATAAATTTTTTCTCACATAGGGACATAAAATATAGATAACCTGCTCCCGGACCCACAGATCATGCACTGAAAATTTCATAACGATCGGTCCAGCCGTTTAGGAGTTTGGTTACAAAGAAAATCGAGAGAATTTTATATATTAGAGAATGAATTTTACTACAATAATAATATATAACGACGAAGACGCGCCCCACTCTGTCAAAATCGCTTTGGTATGTTTCATTCGATTCGTATGGAGTTTGACAGAGTGGGGCGCGTTATCGTGGATTGATATTATATTTATACCTAGCTTGGTTAATGGTTACACCCACCGCGATTTTCCAGTGTAACTTTTATATCTGTAATTTTATACACATGGTGATAATTAATTTATCGCACATGGTGTCAAAAAAAAATTCCGCGGCCTCCCATGCCAAGCCATATGGTCAGCTGTCCGAAACATCTGCTGTGTCGATTATAATATTATTTTCTATCAGGCATTGACTTGCTATCTAAGGACCCCGGGTGTAATACAAAATTCAAGAAAAAAGTGTCCTGAGAAAACCTATAATATATAAACGAGGGTATGTGTATTATAATTATAAACAAACTAAAACATTGTAATTTATGTCTTAAATCATTATCATACAGCCTAATTTTACTTGCAAGTAGCCATTAGTACGATTGTCTCCCTTTTCGCGTTTTATCTCTCTTTCGGTTCGGACACTTTTTAGCGCTGACCCGTCATCCTATTATATATTATTATTATATCTATGCTAACAGGCGTTCACATTTTCGTATCCGTGCACATTGCTTTCTTTACCACTTGGTATACATAAATGTTATTATTGCTTTTTTTAATATCTGGGCTAGCGCTTGACTGTGATCACATCTGATGGAAAGTGATGATACAGTCTAAGGTGGAGCGCGCTTGCCTAGATGTTTATTCACTCTTGATTTGAAGGCGCCCAAGTTGTAGGTGATGCCTGGAAGGGTATTCCAGACCTTAGCAGTGCGTAACGAGGAAACAAACCGCTTCGCTTGTCTTTGGTACGTCGACTATGTAGGGGTGTAAGCCTTTTCAATGCTATAATAATCCTATAATAAACAATCAACCCCACGCCCCACTCTGTCAAAATCGCTTATTGAAATGAAACATTCGATTCATATGGAGTTTGACAGAGTGGGGCGCGTCATCGTGTATGGAAATATATTATCTATACTTCATACTGCGTTTTAAGTTTTAACCGCATAAGTCATATTAGTCAACTACCTATTTGCGAAAAACTTTTGAATTTCGCGAGCTAAGTAGGTACTTGGGCCGAATTCGACCGACCATACCGCATCTTATCATTACTGCCTATATTATAATGTATTTATGTAGGTATGTATGCTATATTATGTATGGAATATGTATGATACGCGACTCGATTTCAAATTGTTCCTCACTGCTAGCCACTTTCGCTTTACACGTACTATTAATAGTTAGTATAATATGAATGTTTGTATACATGTAGCGGTCTTCGATAGCTGACGATAGATGGCGTAACCAGTCCTCAAGCACACGCTGACGAAGCTTTTGATGAGCGTTATATAAATACAAGTTCTGACGTCACACGCTCGGATCACAATAAATTCATTGATACTTATAACTGAAGATGGCAGTTCAAGATTTGATTTTTACAGTAGTAAATCAAGTCTCAACTACCTGAAATAAAACACACGAATATTACATCATATTTTCGAGAAACTGTATTAGTGAGAACATAAAAGGATAATTTTTTGTCGATAAAAAAAATCCCGAAGTTGCGTCCAATTTTTTACAATTTTTAATTTATTATCAATGTTATACGTACTAGAGAGCCCAGGTTTAGGATTATAATTCCAATAAATATTACTAAGTACGTACATTATCGTTTTCTTTCTAAGTTATGTATTTTAAAAGTTATTACAGTAAACTATAAATGGCGTTTATTAACATTCTTGTTTCACGTAATACGCCATGCTCTTTTGTACCAGAACGATGTTTTGCGCATGACAAGTTTTGCTAGCTTTCAGCGCCCTCTAACGGAGCCCTAAATAAACAGTGTTTGCTTGTCCAAAACAATTACAAACTGCTCATTTCAGTTCAATGACTTGCAATAGATTAGTTTATTTTGATTACACGAACAAAAACACAATTCGAATAGGTATATGTACTGCGCATATGTTTACGTAAATACTAAATACATAACATTCCGTTATCATACGAAGCTTTCTCTCTTTCTAACGCACGCGAGGAAAGGAGACAGATGTTATTTGTAAATGATGAGCTCTGTTGTTTGTAAATAGCATCAGCTGATTAGTGATTTGGCTTATCAACCGACTTCAATAAATCGATTTTGATGATTCTTTTTTATTAGAAAGCTGACGCTTCCCGTGTGGTCCCATTTCAATTCAGTCCAGTTCTGATAATGGTATCCACGGGAAAACCATATTATAGGTCTTAAATTTTTCCGTGGAAAGGATGTATACTAACCAAACATAGCTAAGAATTATGGCAAGGCTTTCCAGATACTATAGCGATATGGCTTTACCAGATCGCTATAGAATTTTCTGAAATCCTTCGTTAACGGCGTAGAAGCCGTATTTAAGCGATTTTGAATGAAGTTTCATTTAAAAACTATAAAGACAATTAAGTACTTTCAAATTTAAATGTATTTTGGGTCTTTAATCTAAAATCGTTTAGAAGCAGAAACACGATTAAATAAAATTTTCTCGATAGAAAGTTCTTCCAAAAGTTGCTCCCAAATCTCAGTTTTTCTGGTTTTTATCGGAAACTACAATGGATGTAATTGTAATTTTTATTTTAATGTGTCGGTAATAGTAATATCCAAAAACGCTTAGAAACAGATTTTTGATAACTGACTTAGTTTTTGAGTAATTAGGTAAAAGGTCGTTTTTCTGTTATATTCTTCCGCGACGCTGCATGTCGCACCTACCAACGTATCCGTGAGACTGAGAAAGACAAAAATAAATTCAATAATTCCCCTTAATTTAAGAAAATACATGGTTTTTTTTGGATAACACTAACTAACTTTAAATGGACCACACGGGAAGCGTTAGCTTTCTAATAAAATAAAAAAATTGGTTGCCTGTAAAGTCGGTTTACTGACGATAGTTGAACGTGACAACGTCTTCTTTGTCGCTCGTTCTGCGCTCGCGAGGTTACGCCGGTAACGCCGCATGAGCGAGGTAACGCCGGATGAGTCATGTTTTTTCGTGCGTGCAACCGGCTCTATCGATTTCTAAGACGTTGTCACGTCAAAAATTGGTTGCCTGTAAAGTCGGTTTACTGACGATAGTTGAACGTGACAACGTCTTCTTTGTCGCTCGTTCCGCGCTCGCGAGGTAACGCCGGTAACGCTGCATGAGCGAGGTAACGCCGGATGAGTCATGTTTTTTCGTGCGTGCAACCGGCTCTATCGATTTCTAAGACGTTGTCACGTCAAAAATTGGTTGCCTGTAAAGTCGGTTTACTGGCGATAGTTGAACGTGACAACGTCTTCTTTGTCGCTCGTTCCGCGCTCGCGAGGTAACGCCGGTAACGCCTCATGAGCGAGGTAACGCCGGATGAGTCATGTTTTTTCGTACGTGCAACCGGCTCTATTGATTTATAAGACGTTGTCACGTCAAAAAAAGAATCATCAAAATCGATTTATCCCATACCGACACGCAGCGTCGCGGAAGAAAATAAGCAACCGTACCCGTGAGAGTGAGAAAGACAAAAGGCACACATAAGCTAATCGAAATTTCTAGTGTAAACAAGATTATCGCGATGAAAACATTCGACGCAAAATAGATCGCGTTCCATCTTGTTTTCGTGCTATTTTCGTTTCCACTAAGGTCGTTTGGAACATTACCTAAGTTGATAATGCGGATCGATAAGAGAACAACAACATTTATAGGTAATCTGTGCATAGGTAGGTTTTACTTAGAGGTACCTAAGTATCTTTTTAAAATTACTTCATCTAGGGCCGATTTTTCAATCGTCAGATAAATTATCTGAGGAATAAATTTGAAACATAAATAAATAAATAATAAATAATCGCTACCTAACCCTCGCTATTACTATATGTATCTGTTTCATGTGTCAAAGAGAAAATGAATGGAAAGAGCATAGTCTTATTAATTTTTTGAAAATCCCTTGTTATAGGTTTAGAATGTTAATTAGATTAACTGGTCAATAGGCCAAAACAAACTTATCCGTTTCGGATGGGTTTTGGCAGATTTTTATGAATTTTTTGTCTACATTTTCAACGGATTTCAAAAAAGGAGAAGGTTCTAAATTCGACTATATTTTTTTATGTTTGTTATCTCATAACTTTTGACTGGGTGAATCGAGTTTGATGATTCTTTTTTTATTAGAAAGCTGACGCTTCAAGTGTGGTCCCATTTCAATTTAGTCCAGTTCTGATAATGGTATCCATGAGAAAACCATATAAGTTGGAAAGGATGTATTCAACAGTAGTTTGATGAGAGTTGAAGTCGGTTTTTAATTAATTAACGTTTTATGTAGGTCTGAGAATATGTCGTACCTAAAGTATTTTTCATACCCATAATTGATAATAATAATATTATTTTTATCCTTATTGGATCAGCTAAGTATCCTATAAATTTTGAAAATATCGTACGATGGTGAAGACAATAGTTTTGATTCAAAAACTATAATTGTTATCGTAACAAGTTTCGTCTACAAATCGATCGTTTACTATTTTTTTTGCTGTGGATTGTTTTGATTGTATTTTACAATTGAATTAGTAATAACATTATTGCAGGACAGATTAATTTGTTTTGCTGTAATCCGCTACTTGAAAAGATTCTGTATGGTACAATATGCAGGAACACTGCCCACATGAAACACCACACACAATTTTCCAACACTTTCTTCGACGCACGTTTCGTCCCGAACCGGGACATCCTCAGGAGATGTTGACTTCACAATGCGAAATCGTGAGATCTCTACGATTTCGCATTGTGGGCAGTGTTCCTGCATATTGTACCATACAGAATCTTTTCAAGTAGCGGATTACAGCAAAACAAATTAATCTGTCCTGCTAATTATGGATTTCCGCAAAATAACGCCTGCTTCCATTCAACATTATTGCAATTTTTTAATACTCATAATAGTCCCTAAACGATGCTTTTATTAGTGATTTAAAAAATTAAAATCCAAATGTTAAAAACGGGAACCAAACTTACTATCACTATATATAATGTGTAATATTTGTATGTATTTGTATGTATATGTATGTATAATGTGCTAATTTTCCAGGTACTATACAGTTTAAAGATATATTTTTCAAGTGACACACAACCCTGTCAAGCAGCCCATATCGCTTTGCGACGAACTTTCGAGAGTTCATAAAGTACGAAGGATTTCAGTGATCCAGTGTGTACTATTGGGCCAGGGTTGTCGACCGAGGCGTTTTTGTATTTTCCAAAAGCAAAAAAAAATATCAAAATTTACAACTTCAATAGCAGCCCTTGCAATAGTGCTCAACCACTGTTGTCGGTATCTGACTCAGAGCTAAGGCGGCTGGGCAATCGCTTTTCAACAAAGCATTGTACCCGGTAACCAGAGATTTGCCCCCCTTTGCATATCCCCCCTAATCCTACTAAGTTTAGAAAAAAATCTCCCTTGAAACACCAGTTCCCTACATCCCTCCTTGCATAATATATATATTTTTGGGCATCGCCAAAACACTTTTAAGAAACTACATATACTTTTCCATTCAAATTTCAGTCATTTTGTCTCCGAAATATTTCGAAAATCGGATACAGAATCTAGTCCATATAACAGTAAAATTGTCATTCTTTAAGCTAACCTTACCTTAATAAGCAAACCTGCCGCAATACTTAGTTGTTTTATCCGTCAGTCCAATTTAAAAACCAAACCTATTTCTTCCTTGAAACTCCAGTCATTTTGTCTTCTGTAAAGTTCCAAAACCTGATAGAGAATCTAAATTCAATATACAGCAAAAACCTCATCCATTGTCCATATCATATCTGATCAAATCCAATTAGTACACCAACCTCATTACCACCATACCCTGTGTCTCATTACCCCATTACCCTGTTTCTCATTACCCCATTACCCTGTTTCTCATTACCCCATTACCCTGTTTCACCTTCCACATTACCTTGTGTCTCATTACCCCATTATCCTGTTTCTCACTACCCCATTACCCTGTGTCTCATTACCCCATTACCCTGTGTCTCTAAGCGACCAACCCTCGGTGGCCGCCCTCTGCCGAGCGTTGACGCAAGCTCTCTTGTTGGTCAGGTACTAGGGGCTTCGCGCCCGGTCGCTCAAACCTTCGGGACTTCGCACGAGCCGTGGGGGAATCGGCGCTGGCAACCAACGACGACTTTAGCCGCTGCTTGCTTCGCTCGCTTAGGTATGGTTCTTTTTTTTTCTTTACAGGGTGATATAAAAAATACCAAATCCCTTATAAATAAATATATATCAGGACATTACACACATCGCAATCTAGCCCCAAAGTAAGCGATAGCTTGTGTTATGGGTACTAGATAACTGATAAATATATATACTTCTTTTTTAATACTATATAGGCTAGCGCTTGACTGTCATCATGTTGCGGCTCCTCTGATGGTAGGTGGAGACCACAACAGTGAAACAACTATTACTTATGTAGGTTTATTTCCACTAGCAAGCGTGCGTTATAGCTAGTGGTTCGCCGAGTACTGACATTAATTACAAGCGATGCCCGCAGGCAACCAAAAGTGCATGCGTTGCACTAACCCCTACAATCACAATTCACACCTGATGGAAAGTGATGATACAGTCTAAGGTGGAATGCGCTTGCCTAGAGGATGCCTATTCACTCTTGATTTGAAGGCACCAGGTTGTAAGTGGCAGGAAAGACACTGCCTGGGAGTGTATTCCAGGCCTTTGCAATGCACACACTAATATACATAAATATAATATATTGAAAAACACCCAGACGCGGGAAAACATTCATGCTCATCACACAAACATTTACCAGTAGTGGGAATCGAATCCACGACCTCCACGCAGGCATTAAAACTAACAGCTTTTGTTCTACGACTTTTCTAAATTCAGTATTAATTTCTTTCATACAAAAATAATATAAATCATGTTATTTCTGTAAAGTGGCTTTACGCTGTGAAACCAACGCGCGCTGCCGCCGTTGCCGATGTAACGTTACAGAGTAGTAACAATTAGAGTATCTCTATTGAATATTTGATATTTCTCAAAATATCGAGTAAAAAAAAAAAGTTTTAGAACAAAAGTTGTTTGTATTAATGTAAACAAGTACAAGCCGAGAGCGATATGGTATTTTTTAAACTATTTGTGTTCTATTAACGGTTCAGAATTACTAGAAAAAATTTGGGCACTAAAAAAATCTCTGTATAATCCTGTATAGTGTATAGGATAGTGCTTGATTGATCATACCTGATGGAAAGTGATGATACAGTCAGTCTTAGATCGAATGCGTTTGCCTAGTAAATGCCTCATTTTGCCCAGTTCGTACAGTGCCGTTCAAACCTGTACACAGCAACACATGACTGCTTCACGGTAGAAAAACTGACACTACGGAACCTTTTTTTTATTGTCGATAGGCTTGCGCTTGACGACAATCATGCCTGATGGAAAGCATTGATGAGGTCTAGGTTGGAGCGCGCTTGCCTAGATAATGCCTATTCACTCTTCTCTTGAAGGCACCCAGGTTGTATTTGGCTGGAAACACGGAGGCTGTAAGGGCGTTCCACACCTTAGCGGTTCATATCAGAAACGTGGAAGAAAAACGTTTCGTGCGCATTTGTTGGACGTCAACCACATAAGGATGCCACCGCTCTCGCCTTCGGACGGACTCACCAAGAATAGATCTACTTTGCAAGTTAGCTGTATATCTATTGGCCCCATTTTAAGGGCCATGTAAACAAACAACAGGCTGCCCTAATCTAGAACCGATAGATATTGAACATATGCCAGTGCGTTCACCCCTCGTCCCACGGACTCTGACGCAAGTACGTCGTTTCACGTAGAATATAATGGGCAGTTACATCATGAGCGTTTTGTAGTCTATGAGTGGTTTTACAAAGACTGGAAATAGTTGGTAAACTATTACTGACTAGTTTATATTACCGTCCAATGTTGAAACTTCCTTTAGTAGTTGCTTGGATCTTTAATCTGAGCGATTGAAGAAACCTGAATCTGATAGAAAGAGAGGATTTCCAGTTTACACTTAGAAGAGCATTATAGAGAACTTTCCTTAGTTTTTGGATATTTGCTTTTAATCTCAGCAATCTTGAGTTCACACTTCGAAGAACATTATAGAGAACTCTGCAGTAATGCACAACTCAACAAAGAACAACAAAAGCGAAACACTCGAATGATTTATGACCGAGTCTGCAGCGAGATAATAACACTACTATAGTTGGATCTATTTCTTCAATCTCAGTTATTGAAGATAGCTGAATCTGTTAGAACAAGGAGATCAGTTCATACTTTATGAAACATTTAGTAGTTGGATCTAATTCTTCATTCTCAGTGATTGAAGAAAGCTATATTGTGGGGGTTTTCAGTTCACACTTAGAAGAACATTATCTCATTTAGTAGTTGAATTTAATTCTTCAATCTAAGCGATTGAAGAAAGCTGAATCTGTTAGAACGGGTTACGGGAGGATTTCTTTTGAAAGTCGTATATTGAAATGTATACGTTACATTATCAGGTGCCGATTCACCCTCCGCTCGCGCCAAAGCCCGATCATGTTGAGATCGGGCGCGAGACACCCGGATGCTGACGAAGGCGCGTCCACCTCCGGCGACCGCGACAGTCGCGCGACTGCCGTGCGACAGCTGCACGCGACGCTCGCCGAGTACCTGCAGCTGGAACACAAGTTCCAGCCGCGGCTGTGTCTGCCCACTCACGGAGAGGTAACGAATGTCTTGCGCTTGCTACTCTCGCTGTTTAGTATGCGCGCGACAGTCGCGCGACTGCCGTGCGACAGCTGCACGCGACGCTCGCCGAGTACCTGCAGCTGGAGCACAAGTTCCAGCCGCGGCTGTGTCTGCCCACTCACGGAGAGGTAACGAATGTCTTGCGCTTGCTACTCTCGCTGTTTTGTATGCGCGCGACAGTCGCGCGACTGCCGTGCGACAGCTGCACGCGACGCTCGCCGAGTACCTGCAGCTGGAACACAAGTTCCAGCCGCGGCTGTGTCTGCCCACTCACGGAGAGGTAACGAATGTCTTGCGCTTGCTACTCTCGCTGTTTTGTATGCGCGCGACAGTCGCGCGACTGCCGTGCGACAGCTGCACGCGACGCTCGCCGAGTACCTGCAGCTGGAACACAAGTTCCAGCCGCGGCTGTGTCTGCCCACTCACGGAGAGGTAACGAACGTCTTGCGCTTGCTACTCTCGCTGTTTTCTATGCGCGCGACAGTCGCGCGACTGCCGTGCGACAGCTGCACGCGACGCTCGCCGAGTACCTGCAGCTGGAGCACAAGCTCCAGCCGTGGCTGTGTCTGCCCACTCACGGAGAGGTAACGAACGTCTTGCGCTTGCTACTCTCGCTGTTTTCTATGCGCGCGACAGTCGCGCGACTGCCGTGCGACAGCTGCACGCGACGCTCGCCGAGTACCTGCAGCTGGAGCACAAGCTCCAGCCGTGGCTGTGTCTGCCCACTCACGGAGAGGTAACGAACGTCTTGCGCTTGCTACTCTCGCTGTTTTCTATGCGCGCGACAGTCGCGCGACTGCCGTGCGACAGCTGCACGCGACGCTCGCCGAGTACCTGCAGCTGGAGCACAAGCTCCAGTCGTGGCTGTGTCTGCCCACTCACGGAGAGGTAACGAACGTCTTGCGCTTAATACGCTCGCTGTTTTCTATGCGCGCGACAGTTGCGCGACTGCCGTGCGACAGCTGCACGCGACGCTCGCCGAGTACCTGCAGCTGGAGACGCGCACGCGACAGTTGCGCGACTGCCGTGCGACAGCTGCACGCGACAGTTGCGCGACTGTCGTGCGACAGCTGCACTCAACAGTGGTGCCATTGTCTGTATTTGGAATAATCTCCAATATTAAGCTCGTTTCGGGTTCGTTAAACCTCGTTTTCACAACAGAGCAAACAATAAACATTGCGAAAGTCGACACAAAACGCTCTCGGCCGACGTCGATTGCAAAACTCACCTTCAAACTATGCAAATGTGTGGAGCAACGCAACCTCAACATCGCAACACACCTTCGCGGAAGTTGCGATCGCGGTGCCATCGTTATCGTCCTACGACTTGCTTCGCCCGGTTATTAAAATCACACCCTCCGGGTAAATTTTAGTGTTCCGTAGACAAATGGCAAAAAATGGAACCGAAAACGCTTTGGAGTTTTTTGTAGACCAGTGTCGGGTTGCCGATGAGTCTTCTAGCACGGCGATCCACCGAATCCAAAGCATCAAGCTGGTACTTGGCAGAGCCGTCCCACAAGTGGCTACAGTACTCCATGCACATAGGCCTTAATCACATAGGCCTAAATAATATAGGCTCTTATGAAAAGTCAAAACTCTACCGCCAGGTTCAGAAAGCAGGTTTGCGCCGAGAAGAACTGGCAAGAAACTCGGCACTTGCTCTTTTTGATTGTAAACTGTTTTGTAACCCGAATAAAAAAAGTTGTCGAAATTGTTCAGTATTTTTTTACTTTATTGTCAAACAGAATGGCGAGGTGACGACGGGCGCCCGGGACGGCGCCGCGCACGTGCTGCGCTGTCTCAAGGTGTGGTTCGACCTGCCCGCTGACGTGCTCATCAGCGCCATCAACCTCTTCGACCGGTGAGTGCATCAAGCACAAACAGAATGGCGAGGTGACGACGGGCGCCCGGGACGGCGCCGCGCACGTGCTGCGCTGTCTCAAGGTGTGGTTCGACCTGCCCGCTGACGTGCTCATCAGCGCCATCAACCTCTTCGACCGGTGAGTGCATCAAGCACAAACAGAATGGCGAGGTGACGACGGGCGCCCGGGACGGCGCCGCGCACGTGCTGCGCTGTCTCAAGGTGTGGTTCGACCTGCCCGCTGACGTGCTCATCAGCGCCATCAACCTCTTCGACCGGTGAGTGCATCAAGCACAAACAGAATGGCGAGGTGACGACGGGCGCCCGGGACGGCGCCGCGCACGTGCTGCGCTGTCTCAAGGTGTGGTTCGACCTGCCCGCTGACGTGCTCATCAGCGCCATCAACCTCTTCGACCGGTGAGTGCATCAAGCACAAACAGAATGGCGAGGTGACGACGGGCGCCCGGGACGGCGCCGCGCACGTGCTGCGCTGTCTCAAGGTGTGGTTCGACCTGCCCGCTGACGTGCTCATCAGCGCCATCAACCTCTTCGACCGGTGAGTGCATCAAGCACAAACAGAATGGCGAGGTGACGACGGGCGCCCGGGACGGCGCCGCGCACGTGCTGCGCTGTCTCAAGGTGTGGTTCGACCTGCCCGCTGACGTGCTCATCAGCGCCATCAACCTCTTCGACCGGTGAGTGCATCAGCAATAGCGACTCTAGCGCTGACACCATAAAGTGCAATTCAGTTCGCAACAGCGCCTTACTTACGACCTTCACTTCAACGTTGCTCTTTCGGGCTCGCTACACCCCTTGTTATAAAACCGCTGAGCGGTCGGCGGTATGCACTTGTAGCTTTTGTACCTAAAATGCCAATGAAGCCCCCCAGCCCCTAGATTGTGTAAGAAAAACGTATTCATCGTTATAATATCGTAAATTCTGCCCTCCGATTGGCTACCGTAAATCAGGGAACCAATCAGGGGGCAGAATTTATAAACGATTACGATAAAGATGAATACGTTTTTCTTACGCAATCAGACCCCTGGTTACTCAGGTTGCGTGGTAACATAAATATCACAAATAACGGACGATGTCGCGAGTTCAATGGTTTTGACACTTGTATGTATTTCCTTAATCGTTGTTATCTCTTTCCGGCTCGTTACACCCCTCGTTATAAAACCGCTGAGCGGTCGGCGGTATGTAGCCCTAGATTGTGTAAGAAAAACATATTCATCTTTATCGTAATCGTTTATAAATTCTGCCCGCTGATTCGTTGCCTGATTTACGTTAACCAATCGGGGGGCAGGAATCAGACCCCTGGTTACACAGGTTGCATCATGCTTGGTAACATAAATAGCACAAATAACAGATGCTGTTGCGAGTTAAATGGTTTTGACACGCAATATAAACAATAATAATAAATAATTTATTTATTGCTTTTAACAAATGGCATTATTACAAACATATGAATGCTCTACCCTCTGCGGAAGGAGAACCTGTGTTGCAGAGGGTAGATCCTTCCAGGATGTTAATATGTAATGTATTTCCACTATATATGTTAATATGCAATGTATTTACACTTGCAGTTTCCTGACAAAGATGAAGGTGCGGCCGTGCCACGTGCCCTGCATCACCGTGTCGTGCATGAACATCGCGATCGACGAGCACGCCGCCGACACCAAGCAGCCGCGACACGTCACCGTCGAGGAGCTGGGTGAGTGTACATCAGCTTACTCCTCCGCCTTTTGCCTTCAGTAGGGCTAGGATACGCGTAGAGATGTCTCTCTACTTTGTCGCTCTCTTTTATCTTTCTGATCCATATTGATAGACAGAGAAAAGAGAGCGGCAAATATCTACGTGCGCATGCTGCATAGGTTAGGTTGGCAGAGCACGCCAACCAGGTTCAATTTCTTTGTAATTGGGAATTTGATTCAATTAATTTTTTTCTCGAAAAATATTTGTCGTTTTGGACACCCCTGAGGGGATATCGAAAGGTTAATGAACTTTACTGGATTGCGGTCGTTGACCTCTAGTATCAGCTGTTATTTCGTCCGCGCAGTGTCGGTGTCGCAGTCGGCGTGCACGGCGGGCGACGTGGCGCGCATGTCGCGCGTCATCGCGGACAAGCTGTCGCTGGCGGAGCGCTGCAGCGTGACGGCGCTGCACTGGCTGCGGCTGCTGCGCGCGCTCGTCGCCAGCGCCGCCGCCGAGCTGCAGCTGCACGCGATCGAGCTGCCGGTGAGTACCCGCGCCCCACTCCACCGCGCAGCGTCGCTGGCGGAGCGCTGCAGCGTGACGGCGCTGCACTGGCTGCGGCTGCTGCGCGCGCTCGTCGCCAGCGCCGCCGCCGAGCTGCAGCTGCACGCGATCGAGCTGCCGGTGAGTACCCGCGCCCCACTCCACCGCGCAGCGTCGCTGGCGGAGCGCTGCAGCGTGACGGCGCTGCACTGGCTGCGGCTGCTGCGCGCGCTCGTCGCCAGCGCCGCCGCCGAGCTGCAGCTGCACGCGATCGAGCTGCCGGTGAGTACCCGCGCCCCACTCCACCGCGCAGCGTCGCTGGCGGAGCGCTGCAGCGTGACGGCGCTGCACTGGCTGCGGCTGCTGCGCGCGCTCGTCGCCAGCGCCGCCGCCGAGCTGCAGCTGCACGCGATCGAGCTGCCGGTGAGTACCCGCGCCCCACTCCACCGCGCAGCGTCGCTGGCGGAGCGCTGCAGCGTGACGGCGCTGCACTGGCTGCGGCTGCTGCGCGCGCTCGTCGCCAGCGCCGCCGCCGAGCTGCAGCTGCACGCGATCGAGCTGCCGGTGAGTACCCGCGCCCCACTCCACCGCGCAGCGTCGCTGGCGGAGCGCTGCAGCGTGACGGCGCTGCACTGGCTGCGGCTGCTGCGCGCGCTCGTCGCCAGCGCCGCCGCCGAGCTGCAACTGCACGCGATCGAGCTGCCGGTGAGTACCCGCGCCCCACTCCACCGCGCAGTGCGCAGTACCCGCTCCTTGCTCCACCGCGCACTGCGCAGTACCCGCTCCTTGCTCCACCGCGCAGTGCGCAGTACCCGCTCCTTGCTCCACCGCGTGGTGCGCAGTACCCGCTCCTTGCTCCACCGCGCGGTGCGCAGTACCCACTCCTTGCTCCACCGCGCAGTGCGCAGTACCCGCTCTTTGCTCCACCGCGCAATGCGCAGTACCCGCTCCTTGCTCCACCGCGCACTGCGCAGTACCCGCTCCTTGCTCCACCGCGCGGTGCGCAGTACCCACTCCTTGCTCCACCGCGCAGTGCGCAGTACCCGCTCTTTGCTCCACCGCGCAATGCGCAGTACCCGCTCCTTGCTCCACCGCGCACTGCGCAGTACCCGCTCCTTGCTCCACCGCGCGGTGCGCAGTACCCGCTCCTTGCTCCACCGCGCGGTGCGCAGTACCCGCTCCTTGCTCCACCGCGCACTGCGCAGTACCCGCTCCTTGCTGTACAGCGCGGTGCGCAGTACCCGCTCCTTGCTCTACAGCGCGGTGCGCAGTACCCGCTCCTTGCTCTACAGCGCGGTGCGCAGTACCCGCTCCTTGCTCTACAGCGCGGTGCGCAGTACCCGCTCCTTGCTGTACAGCGCGGTGCGCAGTACCCGCTCCTTGCTCTACAGCGCGGTGCGCAGTACCCGCTCCTTGCTCCACAGCGCGGTGCGCAGTACCCGCTCCTTGCTCCACAGCGCGGTGCGCAGTACCCGCTCCTTGCTGTACAGCGCGGTGCGCAGTACCCGCTCCTTGCTGTACAGCGCGGTGCGCAGTACCCGCTCCTTGCTCTACAGCGCGGTGCGCAGTACCCGCTCCTTGCTCTACAGCGCGGTGCGCAGTACCCGCTCCTTGCTCTACAGCGCGGTGCGCAGTACCCGCTCCTTGCTCTACAGCGCGGTGCGCAGTACCCGCTCCTTGCTCTACAGCGCGGTGCGCAGTACCCGCTCCTTGCTCTACAGCGCGGTGCGCAGTACCCGCTCCTTGCTCTACAGCGCGGTGCGCAGTACCCGCTCCTTGCTCTACAGCGCGGTGCGCAGTACCCGCTCCTTGCTCTACAGCGCGGTGCGCAGTACCCGCTCCTTGCTCTACAGCGCGGTGCGCAGTACCCGCTCCTTGCTCTACAGCGCGGTGCGCAGTACCCGCTCCTTGCTCTACAGCGCGGTGCGCAGTACCCGCTCCTTGCTCTACAGCGCGGTGCGCAGTACCCGCTCCTTGCTCTACAGCGCGGTGCGCAGTACCCGCTCCTTGCTCTACAGCGCGGTGCGCAGTACCCGCTCCTTGCTCTACAGCGCGGTGCGCAGTACCCGCTCCTTGCTCTACAGCGCGGTGCGCAGTACCCGCTCCTTGCTCTACAGCGCGGTGCGCAGTACCCGCTCCTTGCTGTACAGCGCGGTGCGCAGTACCCGCTCCTTGCTCTACAGCGCGGTGCGCAGTACCCGCTCCTTGCTCTACAGCGCGGTGCGCAGTACCCGCTCCTTGCTCTACAGCGCGGTGCGCAGTACCCGCTCCTTGCTCTACAGCGCGGTGCGCAGTACCCGCTCCTTGCTCTACAGCGCGGTGCGCAGTACCCGCTCCTTGCTCTACAGCGCGGTGCGCAGTACCCGCTCCTTGCTCTACAGCGCGGTGCGCAGTACCCGCTCCTTGCTCCACAGCGCGGTGCGCAGTACCCGCTCCCCGCTTCGTTGCATCGTTGTAACAACTTGTATATACTAATTCAAATTTTATTATTTTCTGCCAGGAATCGGAGCTGATCAACCTGCTGGAGATAGCGGTGTGCGACGCTGGTTGCGTCAACTCCAGGACCAGCGAGTTGGCGCTGGTGTTGGTCTACTACCAGCTAGGTGTGTATTTTTTATAGGTTCCGTACATCAAAAGAAAGGAACGGATCCCTTATAGTGAGATGATACTATAAGGGATCCGTTTTTGTCGTCCGTCTGTCTGTAGTGTCCTTCAGGTTACTTCATTAGTATGAAGCTACGCTTAACTAAAGCTGTGGACTTGTTGAGCGGCACGTTGTAACATTTAGGGCTCCCCCACACAGGCACGTTATTATCGGTCGATATTATCGCAAGCGTTATTGCGCTATCTGTTTTCAGTACATTTTGTATTAGGACGATCAAGTAGTTACACACTGCTGCGATAATAACGACCGATAATAACGCGGGACGCTGCGTCCGTCTGCGCGTTATTATCGCGCGATAAAAACGCAGCTGTGTGCAAGGAATCGGGACGCATTATCGCAATAATTTGCTCGATAGCTTAGTGCAGGCAGGTCATCATGGCAGACTTTAATAGAAAATTTATTTGCTGTATCTATTATATTTGAGACGCAAAAAAAGATCTGTCCACAGACAGTATTGGATGTATCCCATTGTGGAAGCTAGATATTCAGAGGGAGCATTTTATACTCTTTTTAGCAAGCTACAAAACGGACCTACAAAGTTTTTTAATTACTTTCGTATGAGTATTATTAATGTAATTATATCGTATTTAAATGATGACGACGCCATGATGACAACCAAATTAGTAAACAAGCTCAAAATGGCCGCCGCGCATCGGGCTCTACGCACACAGAGACAATTTGGATACACGTATAGCACACATACAAACATTATCGTCCGACGGCTCACGGGCGTCCGATGGTGCCACCAGCATATCGGTGTCGGCTCCGATATCCGATATCGGAACGGACAATGTGAAAGGCAGGTACATATTTCATACATTTTACTTACCCCGATATAGTATCGGCGTCCGATACCGATATCGGATCGGATAATGTGGAAACGCTCTTAAGCGTCAATAAAGCTGTGAAGTGATCGCGAGTCTCGTGTTACAGAGAAGGAGCTGGTGGAGCTGAGCCGCGCGGCGGCGGAGGGCGCGGGTGACGCGGCGGCGGTGCCCGAGGAGGCCTACTACCTGTACGAGTTCGCCGCGCAGCTGCAGGCGCACTGCCACGTGAGTTACACCACGTACTAGCGCGCCCAGGCCGTTGACGCTCAGTACTAACAACTACCTACACTACTAGACCACTTAGCGGAGTGTATCTTCTGTACTGTATTGTACAATTATGATATTTTGTATGACATGACTTAGTCTTGCGCGTCGCCCGCAGATGACGGACGCGTCGCTCGTGAGCACGCGGAGCCTGGTGCGCGGCGTCATCTCGCGCTACGAGGCGCGCCAGGCCGCGCCGCAGCGACAGCGCCTCGTGTGGAGGCTCTCCGAGCGCACCCTCAAGGTACGTGCGTTGTGTTGACGAGCGAGTGGCGCAGCGGTAGTGGTACGCACCGCAGATGACGGACGCGTCGCTCGTGAGCACGCGGAGCCTGGTGCGCGGCGTCATCTCGCGCTACGAGGCGCGCCAGGCCGCGCCGCAGCGACAGCGCCTCGTGTGGAGGCTCTCCGAGCGCACCCTCAAGGTACGTGCGTTGTGTTGACGAGCGAGTGGCGCAGCGGTAGTGGTACGCACCGCAGATGACGGACGCGTCGCTCGTGAGCACGCGGAGCCTGGTGCGCGGCGTCATCTCGCGCTACGAGGCGCGCCAGGCCGCGCCGCAGCGACAGCGCCTCGTGTGGAGGCTCTCCGAGCGCACCCTCAAGGTACGTGCGTTGTGTTGACGAGCGAGTGGCGCAGCGGTAGTGGTACGCACCGCAGATGACGGACGCGTCGCTCGTGAGCACGCGGAGCCTGGTGCGCGGCGTCATCTCGCGCTACGAGGCGCGCCAGGCCGCGCCGCAGCGACAGCGCCTCGTGTGGAGGCTCTCCGAGCGCACCCTCAAGGTACGTGCGTTGTGTTGACGAGCGAGTGGCGCAGCGGTAGTGGTACGCACCGCAGATGACGGACGCGTCGCTCGTGAGCACGCGGAGCCTGGTGCGCGGCGTCATCTCGCGCTACGAGGCGCGCCAGGCCGCGCCGCAGCGACAGCGCCTCGTGTGGAGGCTCTCCGAGCGCACCCTCAAGGTACGTGCGTTGTGTTGACGAGCGAGTGGCGCAGCGGTAGTGGTACGCACCGCAGATGACGGACGCGTCGCTCGTGAGCACGCGGAGCCTGGTGCGCGGCGTCATCTCGCGCTACGAGGCGCGCCAGGCCGCGCCGCAGCGACAGCGCCTCGTGTGGAGGCTCTCCGAGCGCACCCTCAAGGTACGTGCGTTGTGTTGACGAGCGAGTGGCGCAGCGGTAGTGGTACGCACCGCAGATGACGGACGCGTCGCTCGTGAGCACGCGGAGCCTGGTGCGCGGCGTCATCTCGCGCTACGAGGCGCGCCAGGCCGCGCCGCAGCGACAGCGCCTCGTGTGGAGGCTCTCCGAGCGCACCCTCAAGGTACGTGCGTTGTGTTGACGAGCGAGTGGCGCAGCGGTAGTGGTACGCACCGCAGATGACGGACGCGTCGCTCGTGAGCACGCGGAGCCTGGTGCGCGGCGTCATCTCGCGCTACGAGGCGCGCCAGGCCGCGCCGCAGCGACAGCGCCTCGTGTGGAGGCTCTCCGAGCGCACCCTCAAGGTACGTGCGTTGTGTTGACGAGCGAGTGGCGCAGCGGTAGTGGTACGCACCGCAGATGACGGACGCGTCGCTCGTGAGCACGCGGAGCCTGGTGCGCGGCGTCATCTCGCGCTACGAGGCGCGCCAGGCCGCGCCGCAGCGACAGCGCCTCGTGTGGAGGCTCTCCGAGCGCACCCTCAAGGTACGTGCGTTGTGTTGACGAGCGAGTGGCGCAGCGGTAGTGGTACGCACCGCAGATGACGGACGCGTCGCTCGTGAGCACGCGGAGCCTGGTGCGCGGCGTCATCTCGCGCTACGAGGCGCGCCAGGCCGCGCCGCAGCGACAGCGCCTCGTGTGGAGGCTCTCCGAGCGCACCCTCAAGGTACGTGCGTTGTGTTGACGAGCGAGTGGCGCAGCGGTAGTGGTACGCACCGCAGATGACGGACGCGTCGCTCGTGAGCACGCGGAGCCTGGTGCGCGGCGTCATCTCGCGCTACGAGGCGCGCCAGGCCGCGCCGCAGCGACAGCGCCTCGTGTGGAGGCTCTCCGAGCGCACCCTCAAGGTACGTGCGTTGTGTTGACGAGCGAGTGGCGCAGCGGTAGTGGTACGCACCGCAGATGACGGACGCGTCGCTCGTGAGCACGCGGAGCCTGGTGCGCGGCGTCATCTCGCGCTACGAGGCGCGCCAGGCCGCGCCGCAGCGACAGCGCCTCGTGTGGAGGCTCTCCGAGCGCACCCTCAAGGTACGTGCGTTGTGTTGACGAGCGAGTGGCGCAGCGGTAGTGGTACGCACCGCAGATGACGGACGCGTCGCTCGTGAGCACGCGGAGCCTGGTGCGCGGCGTCATCTCGCGCTACGAGGCGCGCCAGGCCGCGCCGCAGCGACAGCGCCTCGTGTGGAGGCTCTCCGAGCGCACCCTCAAGGTACGTGCGTTGTGTTGACGAGCGAGTGGCGCAGCGGTAGTGGTACGCACCGCAGATGACGGACGCGTCGCTCGTGAGCACGCGGAGCCTGGTGCGCGGCGTCATCTCGCGCTACGAGGCGCGCCAGGCCGCGCCGCAGCGACAGCGCCTCGTGTGGAGGCTCTCCGAGCGCACCCTCAAGGTACGTGCGTTGTGTTGACGAGCGAGTGGCGCAGCGGTAGTGGTACGCACCGCAGATGACGGACGCGTCGCTCGTGAGCACGCGGAGCCTGGTGCGCGGCGTCATCTCGCGCTACGAGGCGCGCCAGGCCGCGCCGCAGCGACAGCGCCTCGTGTGGAGGCTCTCCGAGCGCACCCTCAAGGTACGTGCGTTGTGTTGACGAGCGAGTGGCGCAGCGGTAGTGGTACGCACCGCAGATGACGGACGCGTCGCTCGTGAGCACGCGGAGCCTGGTGCGCGGCGTCATCTCGCGCTACGAGGCGCGCCAGGCCGCGCCGCAGCGACAGCGCCTCGTGTGGAGGCTCTCCGAGCGCACCCTCAAGGTACGTGCGTTGTGTTGACCCTCCTGAGTCCAGCCCTCTGCTTTGGAGGTTATGAGTTCGATTTAAACATTGTAACAAACATTTTCCTTTTGAGGAATTGTTTTCTAGTCAAAAACAAACATAGGTTGATTGTCACAAACAACAGGCGTTATGCTTGCAATTAAACTTCACTTTTGTTATGATTTAAGTGTCGATTAACAGCGCAAACCTCTAGTGAGATACGTATTAAGGGAGCTGGTGTAAGAGTAGTTTGTTGTGCGCAGGTGCTGCGGCCGACGGACCGTCTGACGTCACTGCTGCCCACCATCGAGGAGCAGCACTTCGCCGTCGACGCGACGCCCAAGCGAACCAGGTACACGAGCAGCGGCCGCCGCCACGCACGCCACACCACACCACCTACATGGTGGCACACGCACTACGCCACACCACACCACACTACGCCACACCACACCACACTACGCCACACCACACTACGCCACCCACATCACACTACGCCACACCACACTACGCAACCCACACCACACAAGTCACTACGCCACACCACACTACACCACCCACACCACGACGCCACACCACACTACGTCACACCATACTACGTCACACCATACTACACGTCACTCCACACTACGCCACACCACACTACGTCACACCATACTACACGTCACTCCACACTACGCCACCCACACCACACTACGCCACACCACGCTACGCCACACCACACCACACTACGCCACACCACACCACACTACGCCACACCACACCACACTACGCCACACCACACTACGCTACACCACACCACACTACGCCACACTACGCTACACCACACCACACCACACAACACCTCACTACGCCACCCACATCACACTACGCCACACCACACTACGCAACCCACACCACACTAGTCACTACGCCACACCACACTACGCCACACCACGCTACGCCACACCACACCACACTACGCAACCCACACCACACTAGTCACTACGCCACACCACACTACGCCACCCACACCACGACGCCACACCACACTACGTCACACCATACTACACGTCACTCCACACTACGCCACACCATACTACGTCACACCATACTACACGTCACTCCACACTACGCCACCCACACCACACTACGCCACACCACGCTATGCCACACCACACCACACTACGCCACACCACACCACACTACGCCACACCACACCACACTACGCCACACCACACCACACCACACTACGCCACACCACACTACGCTACACCACACCACACTACGCCACACCACGCTACGCCACACCACACCACACCACACCCCACTACGCCACCCACATCACACTACGCCACACCACACTACGCAACCCACACCACACTACTCACTACGCCACATCACACTACGCCACCCACACCACGACGCCACACCATACTACACGTCACTCCACACTACGCCACCCACACCACACTACGCCACACCACGCTACGCCACACTACGCCACACCACACCACACTACGCCACACCACACCACACTACGCCACACCACACCACACTACGCCACACCACACCACACTACGCTACACCACACCACACTACGCCACACCACACTACGCCACACCACGCTACGCCACACCACGCTACGCCACACCACACCACACCTCATTACGCCACACCACACCACACTACGCCACACCACACCACACTTCGCCACACCATGCTACGCCACACCACACCACACTACGCCACACCACACCTCACTACGCCACACCACACCACACTACGCCACACTACACTACGCCACCCACACCACACTACGCCACACCACACCACACTACACGTCACTTCACACAATACCAAGTGACAGGAGTTATAACTTTTTGTTATTTGATCATTGTTATTGAATCAGTTTTCAGATCATAAATCGTGTCCAAATTCTCATGCATATTTTGAATTTCACACCTCACCTCATGGGAAATAGTGTTATTAAAAATCTACTAGAGATGACTAAAGTCTACTGATACAAGTTCTGCTATATATCGATAGATGGTTTAGGTACTTAATATGTACTGTAGCTATGTTCAATACTGTCTTGGGGAATATGCTAAATAAAACACAATTGACTCCAACAAAGATTCTAATTCAAATACACAAGTTTCAGTAATTTAGTAAATGTACAAACAATATACCAAATATGATTCTATTGTGAAATATGACTATATCGTAGCGCGGATCTCGCGTAACTGCCTGAAATTCTGCAGTGTTTGTTCTTATAACGCAACGCTTTACATATGTGGCGTGCCCCTACAATACACCACCCCAAATTTTTATGTTATAAAAATTGACAAAAAGAAATAAAAATGATCTAAGATAC
This sequence comes from Coenonympha arcania, assembly GCA_036785405.1. Lineage (NCBI taxonomy): Eukaryota > Metazoa > Arthropoda > Insecta > Lepidoptera > Nymphalidae > Coenonympha > Coenonympha arcania. The sequence goes on from CM072081.1 coordinate 3,747,855, forward strand.
CTGTGCCCTGTAAGATACGCGTGCCCCTACAGATGGCAAAACTAAAAGAGTGTTAGGTATTTTCGTTACGGAATTTCTGGATTCGGTCTCCACGCTCAAGGCCCGCGATAGAAGCTATGCAACAGCTTAATAGTCACGCTAAATTTTATAAACGGGGCCAGTCCATATTGTTTCTTAGATCTTTAGTCGAATATATTTTTTTTTGTTCACAGATCAGGCAGCGAAAGCAGCGAGAGCGAAGAGACCTCAGACTGGCCGCGCAGCCCGGTGTTGCCAGTCTACTGCGACAACTGAGACCGACACGGCGCGAAGAAGCAAGAATGACTACCACACCACGTTGTGACGAAGACAAAAAAATTGTTTGTGTAGAGAAAAAAAACTATAAAATATTTGCTCTATTAAAAAAAACCGTTCTTGTCTGTATAGAAAAAAAAATAAGTTACCTTTGCCCGTTTAAAAAAAATTGAGAGTCAATTTATTTCAATAAAGAAATCACAGATTAAAAACAAACATAACGAGCATCGATTGACATTATGTGAAGAACAATCATGATCTATGGATTGATTTGGCAATAAAAAAAGTTACGGATTCAATAAAATAAAAACTTACAAAAGTTCTTTTTTTTTGTCTAAACGTAAAAAAAATATAGGCGTGACTTGGACTAAATTAAAAAAAAACTTGGTGGTAGCTATTCTAGTGACTTCGCGTGTTCTAATGATTTGACATAATAATTAGATAATAGACATTTCGGCACGTTTATTAATTATTAATCATAATTGAGCAATCGTTCTTTATTTAATGATAATAAACATATTTCCAAAATATTTGCAAGTTTTATTACCTTAAAGATGTCTCCAGTTGTTTTTTTTTTGTTAAATTAGCACAGGATTCTAATCTTTTTGAGATTAATCTTGAGTCGTCGTATTGCCATTATCTAATTATTTGTCGTAGTTCAAATATTAAAATAGTGAAATGTATTTTCGTAGTAGAAAGAGAGATCCCGCTTTTGAATTGAGTCAAAATAACGTGATCCACATTGTATGGAAGAGAACTACGTTTACAAAGATATATTTTTAACACAGATTAACCAATGTCAGGTATGCTTAATAGATAATTATTATTAAAAAAAATATTAAAACAAAATGGCTCTAAAATAGAAATATTTTTTGTTATGATAAATGGTATTAAATTTAGATTCATTAGAATTTTAAAAACATTTGAATTTTTTTATGATCGTTGGATTTTCAAACTCTTTTTTTTAGTTATTACTCTTTGTAACCGTAGTTTTCGAATAGGCATGAGCAATATGAGGTCTCTATTCGGTGCGTTCATAATGGAAACAGTTCGAAATTTAAAGAGGTTGGTTGGTGTATTTATTTAAGTTTTAGTTTTTATTTTTTATTAAAAAAATAAAAATATCGATGGCAGCGCTTTTTACAGCCTATTTTATCAGTAAAAGAAGCTTTATTATTCTTAATTTATCTTTTTAAGAGAAACAGTCATATTTGCGTAAGACCGGTTTGGAATTTAGGCTATTCGAATGAAACAAAGGAAACTCGGCGTACTTAACAATTTTTGACTGAAATAAAATTGGGCGAAAGTATTTGAATTTTGACGGGTCTGAGATCTAGCCTTTTTGGACTCACGTTTTTTATACTTAATTTAACGATGGAAATAGTCTAGATTCTAGATCTTACGCACAAAATATGTTTTGGCGTTAAAAAGCCCTGCCTTCGCATGTCCATAGCTTTCGTACTGTGATTTTTGTAAAAACGAAAAAAAAAATTCCATATTATATTTCCTAGTTGTATGAGTATGTAAGTGTTTATGTGAGCTCAGAGTGTGTGAACTTTAAGAAAAAAAAAGTTAAAAAAAAATCCACCGACATTTTTTTTTGTTTTTAGTAATGATAAGTTTCGATTCAGGTGTGCCAAAACTAAATTAAAATAATTAAAAGAAAACATTTTTAGCGGATTATATTTTTAGTAAAATATATCAGTACAATATAATTATTGTTTTTATTTAGTGTTAGTACACCTGAGTGTAAACTAATTTCTTAGTATTTAATTATGATATTAAAGTTTAATTAATAATTATTATTAATATGTATTACTTTGACTAACTTGCAAACTTTTGAAGTTTATTTTTCAAAATTATTATAAGCTAAAATGAAAAAGCATAAATAAAAAAATCACAAAATCGACATTTTTCAATAATAAGTACACGATATTTTAATCAATTAATATTAATAATTCGTTTTTCTTACACTAGCTTTATAATATTATTATGAATTAAAAGAAAAAAAAATTATAAATTTTCTTAAAAAATCATAAAAAAACGATCTCAGTTATGATCCATTTTTTCTGAGTATACACACAGGAGTATTTTTTTATACCTGGATGAGATTTGTCGTCTACCAAAAACAATTGATGAAAAGCTTGGAAAAAATGGACTTTTTTATGTACATATTCATGTTATAAGGTTGCTTTTAAGTCCAGTCTTAAAATGGTGAGCGGAAAATATAAAGTCCTCACAATAAAAATCTGTTAAAATAACTGCAAAAATGTACAAAAACTTTTTAATGTGATAATAACATCTTATGAATAATATTGTCTTTACCAACATATTTTTATTGCCAGTGTATTTCATTAATTTTTGAATCATTTTTTACAAAATAAGTTGAATAGACTGACCCGCAAAATGAAAACCTTCGCCATATTGCGGAGAAAAATGGAACTAATATTTTCTATACACTTACTCTTGTCTAATGTTACGTTACGTGGCGCCCCCCTGAACAGGGTTTTTATTTTACCGGTCAAGTCAAGTAAATATCATGTAAATTAAATCGCATTTTATCATCACAATAAAATAAATCATACATTATGAATTTGCCATAGCTATTTTTTACGTTTTGATGCAATTATTTTTAGCATAATATAATTGTATTCTTAAATAAAGATATTTTTCTTGTTAAAAACTAGAAAAGTATGGTGCCAGTGAAAATTGGGTGCAATTTAAAAATGATTAGTACTGTAAAAAACTTGAATGAGTATCTTTGCATGATTATTATTATAAAATATGTAAAAAAACCTATCGCTGTTATATTGTATCGCATATTGTTTTGAACGTTTATTTAGCGAAACCTCAAGTTTATTTTTGTTTATTCAAAATCTTATATAAGTAGTACCGTCCTTTTCATTCTATTACAAGGTATTAGGCAAGTTTGTGTCTATAGATCTTATCTTATTGTTGAAAAGCACCTTAAAAATTAATCAACGTCTCTTTATTCGATATTTGAAAAAATGGCGCTGTTCATAAAATTCAAGATGGCCGCCATAACTTACTATTCAGTTTTCATACGAAATATAGTAGCAAATAATAGTAATATTTGGCGTGAATATGATATTATTAATGAGATATTATACAAAGCATTCGAATAAACATATCCATAGTTATTTTTATTTAGCTAAAAAAATTTACGAATCGACTCTCGAAAGATTCGCCTCCGAACCAAAAATAAAGATGGACTCTAAAATGGAGGAAATAAGTAAACACAATTTTCCCGCGATTTGTCTACTTTTTTCTTAGGTAAGAAAAAATTTACTATAGACAATCCTTAGTTTTTTACATGCATTTACTGTAAACTTTTTAATGAATCTTGTAATATACTACCGTAGTCTGTGTGCCTGGTCGAGTAACAATCTGTATATTACTGAATGTTGTGAGGTGAAAATATGAAATCTCGAATTAGAAAAAATAAAGTTGCAACTCTTAATTTACTGTGTTTTATTAAATAAACTACAACTGTAGCCATGAGTTATCATGGGAGTATAATATCTGTGGGCTGAGAATGTATTTGTAACGACTGAGTTATTATCTAAGAAAGCGGAGGCAAAAATCCAATTTTTGCACAAGTTACCACTATGTTGGTCTTGGTATGGTATCATGCGCATGCCAACATGCCATGCTAGTTGCTGACTCTTAATTCAAGAGTACTTGACTGCGATCTCACTTGATGGTAAGTGATGATGCAGATGTTATCGTACTAACTTGGAAGGGTAAGTAAATTTACCACAACGGTTTCTACAAGCACACTGGAACGCTAAATCGCTTGGCGGTGCGTCTTTGCTGGTGGTAGGGTGGTAACTAGCCACGAACAAAGCCTCCCACCAGAGCCAATTTCATCATCTCAGCCTGCGGACGTCCACTGTTGGACATAGGCCTTCCCAAGCGCGCGCCACCACACCCTGTCCTCAGCCTTCCTCATCCAGCCGCTTCCCGCTACCCGCTTTATATCATCAGTCCAACGAGCTGGGGGTCGTCCTACACTACGCTTACTCGTACGCGGTCTCCACTCAAGGACTTTGCGGCTCCAATTACGGCCATCGCCCCTGCGACAAGCGTGACCTGCCCACTGCCACTTTAGCTTGCTAATGGCTCGGGCTATATCGGTGACTTTGGTTCTCCTGCGGATCTCCTCATTTCTGATTTTATCCTTCAGGGAAACTCCTAACATAGCCCTCTCCATAGCACGCTGGGCGACTTTAAATTTGTGTATCAGGCCGTTTGTCAGTGTCCACGTCTCAGCGCCATAGGTGAGGACAGGCAGGACGCACTGGTTGAATACCTTTGTTTTCAGGCATTGAGGGATTGACGAAGAAAAGACCTGGCTGAGTTTCCCAAAAGCCGCCCAGCCCAGCCGTATTCTTCTGTTGGCTTCTTCATCGAAGTTGTTTCTTCCTAATTGAATGATCTGACCAAGGTAGTTGTACTGAGAAACAATTTCGATGCCAACATTATCGACTAACACCGGCCTCGAGATGATGAGTTGATTAAACATAACTTTAGTTTTGTCAACATTCATCCCGAGGCCGACCCGTCTGGAAGAACGACTAAGGCTGTTAAGCATATCCTCAAGGTCTTGGGGAGTTTCCGCCAAGATAACCACGTCGTCAGCGAACCGTAGGTGCGAGATGTATTCGCCATTGATATTAAGACCACGCCCTTTCCAGTCCAGTGTTTTGAAGAGGTCCTCTAGTGCACTGTTAAACAGCTTTGGGGATATTACATCCCCCTGTCTAACACCTCTGCGCAAATCGATAGCATTTGTGCGCTGGGACTGTACTTGGACGGTCATTGACGCGGAGTTGTAAATACATCTCAGCACCTCGATATACCGCCAATCGACCTGACACCTCTGCAGAGACTCTAGAACAGCCCAAGTTTCGATGGAGTCGAAGGCTTTCTCGTAGTCCACAAATCCAAGGCACAGTGGCAGATTATACTCTTCGGTCTTCTGTATTATGTATAATCTGCCTCAAGGTGTGGATGTGGTCCACGGTGCTGTAGCCTTTTCGAAACCCGGCCTGCTCAGGAGGTTGAAACTCGTCAAGTCTTCGGGTAAGGCGATTTGTAAGGACCCTCGAAAACAACTTATAGACATGACTCAACAGTGAAATCGGCCTATAGTTCTTTATTAGCCAATTTAGAAATGATAAAATTCCAAAGTGGCACGTGGCGGGAATCGAACCCACGACCTCCCACTCGAATCCGAGCGCGCCGCCACTGCGCCAGGGAGGTCGTCCAAAACTCGTGTAAAAAGATTACAAAAAAAAAGTAGCATTTTTGCGCTCCCATTTTCTTATTTAATTACCTAGTGAGGGTTACTACTTACTATTAACAAACTACATAGATTTGGCCCACTGATGGGTGGATAGATCACGTGATCTATCGATGTAATGATTCTATTTTTTTGTATTATCGTTATGCGTACTAAAAGCTCGGTCCCACGAACGTAACGTATTCGACGCAACGTGGCATATTGTTGTGCACATATTGTATGCAACGTAAATTGGCACACACCAACCGACCTCTCTGGCGCAATTTAATTTCTAAATTGGCTTAGGTCTGGTCTAATGGGACGCTTCGGCCGTGGCTAGTTACCACCCTACCAGCAAAGACGCACTGCCAAGCGGTATTAACCAATTTATTCAAATACATGCACCCTAAAAACATTACACTCCTTTTTTGGACAGTCGTGTAATAAGAGGTTAATTTAGTGAAGGTTCCCTGATACCAGAGCAAATAAAACAAACAATTAAAACGAAACATTTATTTTGGTCTACCCAAAAATCAAATCAAAACATTTTGTATGACACAAGATTAATAATTGTAAAATTGTAAAAAAAATATCGAAAAATACATTTATCTTACGTGTTACTAAATCGATTCAAATCATTATTTACATATATATCGAATGAGAACATCAGTTATTATAGTCTGTCAAAAAAGTCATGAAATAAAAAAAGAGTTAAAAATTATTAATAAGTCAGAGTAAAGTACATTTTTTGTGGATGGTTGACCATACAGTCGGTGCCAAATCAAAATTCGCAATTTATTTTGAGTATGGCTAATGGCACCGACCTCAAAAACTAAGTAGGTAGGTAAGTATACCCAGATTTATTAGAAAATTATTTTTTTGCTTTTCAGTGGGTAGGTTTTTTGAAGGCGGTTCCCTTTTTTTTAAAAAGAAATAGAATTATCATGTGTTTTAAATGGGATTTTTTTATTATTTTTTTTTATTTAAAAAAGAAATAGAATTATCATGTGTTTTAAATGGGATTTTTTTATTATTTTTTTTATTTAAAAAAGAAATAGAATTATCATGTTTCAAATGGGATTTTTTTATTATTTTTTTTTATTAATCAGTCATAATATCAGCCAGAGAAAAATTATTGTTTGCATGAATTAATTTCATGACTTTTTTGACATTTACATATGATTATTTTACTTTATTTTGATTTCTTAACAATACTTAATACATTAACATTTTTATATCGAAAACTATAACTTAATAAGAATCATGCAATTAACAATTATGTACAAGGTACAAAAATAAGTCGCTTTTTACTATCTTCACTTATTAGACTTAATGATAATAAAATTTAGGTGAGTGTTGACATAACATTTAAAGATAATTTAAAATAATGACGAAGAGAGCATTTCTGGGACATTCTGGGAAAACATAAACCTCATATTATCACAAAGTGTAACAAATTAATGCAAACCCTGAAAGTAGTTTTTTCATGAAAGATTAATTATTATTTATTAATTCTAATTCAACAGTCAATTTCTGCCCAAAAAATAATGCTTTAAATTCGGTCTGTTCAAAACGTAAACCTTCATTCAAAAACATAAAGCTCTAATTGTGATGTTTGCATAATAAAATTAATTCCGTTCGGAAAATTAAAAAAAAACGATTTTTTTATTAATTTTGCGGAATTTCGCTAACCATTGTGACGATATCTAGTCCTAGAGTAGCATCTAGTCCTGGCGGGAGTGCGGGATTCACTTTCGAATTTACCGCGCTTCAGCCAGGTGCGAGGCGCGCGCATCGAGCGGGGTGAATACGAAAGTGAATCCCGTACTCCCGGCGGATCCACCGAGAAAACAGACGTTTCCCCTGATGAAGGAGTACGTTTTAGACATTATTTGTATTTAAAAAACATATTTCTAGGTCTATTAATCTTATTTTATAGGACCTTATACTAAGAGACAACCCTTGCACGCCCTCGGTTTAACCGAGTGGTGTGCAAGGGTTACAGGGGTTAGAAACTTTTGGTACATGAAGATAACACCTTTGGACAACTGAAGGGATGTTACAAGGGTTAGAAACTATTGGTTTACAACGACATCACTTTTAGACGACTGAAGTGATGTTACAGGGGTTAGAAACTATTAGTACACGAAGATAACACCTTTGGAAGACTGAAGTGATATTACAGGGGTTAGAAACTATTGGTACACGAAGATAACACCTTTGGAAGACTGAAGTGATATTACAGGGGTTAGAAACTATTGGTTCACAAAGATAACACCTTCTTTGGAAGACTGACGTGATGTTACAGAGGTTAGAAACTATTGGTACATGAAGATAACACCTTCTTTGGAAAAACTGAAGAGATGTTACAGGGGTTAGAAACTATTGGCACACGAAGATAACACCCTCTTTGGGCGACTGAAGTTATGTTACAGGGGTTAGAAACTATTGGTACACGAAGATAACACCTTTAGACGGCTGAAGTGACGTTACAGGAGTTAGAAACTATTGGTACATGAAGATAACACCTTCTTTGGAAGACTGACGTGATGTTACAGGGGTTGGAAACTATTGGTACACAAAGATAACACCCTCTTTACATGACTGAAGTGGTGTTACAGGGGTTGGAAACTATTGGTACACGAACATAACACCTTTAGACGACTGAAGTGATGTTTCAGGAGTTAGAAACTATTGGTACACGAAGATAACACCTTTGGATGACTGAAGTTTAGAAACTTTTGGTATGTGAAGATAACACCCTCTTTGCATGACTGAAGTGATGTTTCAGGGGTTAGAAACTATTGGTTCATAACTATAACACCTTTAGACTACTGATCTGATGTACAGGGGTTGGAAACTATTGGTACACGAACATAACACCTTAAGACGAGTGAAGTGATGTTACAGGGGTTAGAAACGATTGGTACACAAAGATAACACCCTCTTTACATGACTGAAGTGGTGTTACAGGGGTTGGAAACTATTGGTACACGAACATAACACCTTTAGACGACTGAAGTGATGTTTCAGGAGTTAGAAACTATTGGTACATGAAGATAACACCTTCTTTGGAAAACTGACGTGATGTTACAGGGGTTGGAAACTATTGGTACACAAAGATAACACCCTCTTTGCATGACTGAAGTGGTGTTACAGGGGTTGGAAACTATTGGTACACGAACATAACACCTTTAGACGACTGAAGTGATGTTTCAGGAGTTAGAAACTATTGGTACACGAAGATAACACCTTCTTTGGAAAACTGACGTGATGTTACAGGGGTTGGAAACTATTGGTACACAAAGATAACACCCTCTTTGCATGACTGAAGTGATGTTTCAGGGGTTAGAAAATATTGGTTCATAACTATAACACCTTTAGACGACTGAAGTGATGTTACAGGGGTTTGAAACTATTAGTACACGAAGATAACACCCTCTTCTAATGGCGTAGTTGCGCACTACACTTGCGACACCTCTCCAGGAAGTCTCTTATGTCGCTTGGGTAGTTCTTCCGCTTTATGCTTGCCTTTTTCGCGTAATCCAGAGGGCTTGATCCGCTGAAACAAAAACTTACTTTAAAATTTCAATTTTTTTTATTGGGTACTAGCTTTTGCCCGCGGCTTCGCCCGCGTGAATTTCCGTGAAAACTAGGGGTTTTTTTAATATCCCATGGGAAGCATGGATTTTTCCGGGATAAAAAGTAGTAAAGTAGTTTTAAATAAGCTATCTATGTTCCAAATTTCAGCCAAATCGGTTCAGTAGTTGCGGCGTGAAGGGGTAACAAACATACACACTTACACACACACACACACACAAACTTTCGCCTTTATAATATTAGTGTGATTACAAATAGACATGTACTCTGCAAAGGGCGGACGGCGTAGAAATATGTCGTCAGTTTATCGGTGCCAAAAATGCTTGTTTTGCCACCAACAGTAAGGCCACGCTGTAGTTCGCTCAGCGCCCTCCTATACTATTTTGACAGATGGCGCTACTGTTTGCTTGTACGAAAAATGTTAACGTAAATCGTTCGGATGCCCATATCCTGAGGTTTCTTATCAGTGTTTAAAATTTAAATTCAAAAAATTCACCGCGGGTTCTGTATTACTATAGAAAAAGTAAAAACCATTTCATTAGAATTGGTTAATTATACCAAAAATAGTATAAATAGAGACTGAGTTGATTTTATTTTTCCCGTAAAAATATATACATTAATCCAAATTTCACATCGATATTTTTAATAGTTACTTATTATCGTGGTTTTTCTACAGTCATTTGTTTTGTCCATACATTTTTGTCGACTAGCGTTAAGGGGATTTATTGAATTTATTTTTGTCTTTCTCACTCTCACGGAGATTTCGTAGGTGCGACATGCAGCGTCGCGGAAGAATATAGCAGAAAAACGACGTTTTACCTAATTACTCAAAAACTAAGCCAGTTATCAAAAATCGGTTCTCAGCGTTTTTGATTACCGATATTGTTTTTACCGACACAATAAAACAAAAATTACAATTACATCAATTGCAGTTTTCGATATATAACAGGAAAACTGAGATTTTGGAGCAACTTTTGGGAGAACTTTCTATCGAGAAAATTTTATCCAATCGTGTTTCTGCTTCTTAGCGATTTTAGATTAAAGACCCAAAATACATGACGTGTACATTTGAAAGTAATTGTTTTTGTAGTTTTTGCATAAAACTTCCTTCAAAATCACCTAAATACGGCTTGTAGGCCGTTAACGCCAAACGCTTGTGACTTTGTCTAGCCCCGCTGGTATCAGAAACGTGGAAGGGAGATTACCTGTTGTTCTTCGCGCGAGCCAGCCCGAACCACTCGCCCCGCTCGCTTCTGTCGTTGAAGTACAGCAGCACGAGGTCCAGATCGCAGTTGGCGGAGTTCACCGCCAGGTGCAGCGGAGTCTCCGCGCCCTTGCGGTCCTGGGGGGGAAAACAGCTGGGTAGAATAGCATCAGTAGCTAGAGGTGGGCAAAACGGCTTAAAACAATAAGCAGACTTTTTCATTTTACTGTTCTTCAAAAGTCACTTATAATTACTGCTTATTTGCTTATTTTTAACCGACTTCAAAAAAAGGAGGAGGTTCTCAATTCGACTGTATGTTTTTTTTTATTTTTTTTTTGTATGTTTGTTACGCGATTTCTCCGTCACTTCTAATCCGATTTTGATGATTCTTTTTTTGTTTAGTAGGGCATACTTCAGAGGTGGTCCCATTTCAATATGGTAAAGATCTCATGAATATCTTCGGGGATACGGAACGGAACTCCTCATAAGAGTAAATCGCTTGCGATCAGTATAATTTATTAGAAAGCTAACGTTTCCCGTGTAGTGCCATTTCAATTTAGTCCAGTTCTGATAATGGTATCCATGAGAAGACACAGACTTAACATTTTAATTGGAAAGGATGTATTCTAAAGTAGTTTGATGAGAGTTGAATTCGGTTTTTTTGTTAATTAATTAACGTATATTATTATTAATTATGTTTTTCGTTGATTGCTCAACTTAATAATTGGCACAGTTTAGGCAATGTTTTCGCCAACGCGGAAAAAACGCAACTGTCAACGGAAAGAAATTAATAAGTTAAAAACGTAAGCAAAAAATTGAAATATTTTAAGCAAATTCATTTTCGTTATTTCGTTTAATAATCTTGCAAAATGAATCCAACCTTACTGCTCATCAAAAAAGATCAGATTCGTACTCACTCCTTTAGAATTTAAGCTGTTATTAATTAAAGTAAGTTAAATTTCGTTGTTTGGTTAAAAATCTTGCAAAATAAAACCAACCTTACTGCTCATTAAAAAAGATCAGATTCGTAGCAAATAAAAATCAATCAATTTAAAAAAACCAATCGAATAATAAATGGACTTTTTCTAAGTAACGCGTTGTTGTGTTTATTTAAAAAACTACTTATAATTTACGCTTTCGTTTAAATGCCCAACGCTAGCAGTAGCTTTAACTATAGGTAAACCGCTATAACCGTGACCCTCCTGATGGTCTGCGGGCCTTGAGCGTGGAGACCGAATCCAGAAATTCCGTAGCCAAAATAACCTAACACGTTTTAGTTTTGCCATCTATCGATGAATAGCAGAACTTTTAATGACTTTTTGTAATATCACGCTTGTCTCTTTAGTTCAGCAACTCGTCTCTAGGTGGCATTAGTTGTATAATTATAATTGCATAAGTTGATAAAAACAGCTATGCAATAGCTTTACCACGGCAGTCTCCGAGTGCCACACGTCTTTTTTTTCATTAGATGAACGTCTCTCGTCTCACTCGAGACATGACATGGTGTTGGAAGGATGATTCAGTTCGTCTCACCTTGATGTACCTGTCAGCTCGCGCGTGCTTCACGAGCACGTGCAGAGCGTGCACGCGCGGCGTGCTCGCGCTGTGCATCGCGCAGCACACGTGCAATGCTGTGTAGCCTGCGGGGACATTACACTGGTTAACGACACAACTGACAAATTTCAAGAAACTCGATCAAGGTTTCTCGAAGGAGTTTTGTTGCAAGAATTTTATATATAAGAATAAATAATGGCAAGTCGAGCATATTAAAGTTTCACTACCAATTGCTCCTCATTCTGGCGGTCTATGGAAACAGAACAGTTTGTTTTTATCATTGGCGACGAGTATAGGAGCAAACATACCGACTTATAAATATTAAACATTTATTCTCAGACCTACCATAGAATAAAAATTTCATAAAAATACGTCAAGCCATTTCGGAGGTGTTTTATATTTCTGATGAAATTTCGAGCGCGACAAAGTTTTAGCAACTGTTACTGCATACCACCTTATGCTCCTCATTTTCATCTTATTCATCTTATTCATTTATTTCTTTCGATGCAGTAAAGTTATTTCCCTTTTCAACTGCAATTTGGATAAATGGAATAAATCAAGTCTGTAGTAAGTTTTGTTATATGTTCTTGCCAAACGTGGTATGATGGAGTTGCAAGCATAGTTAGTGTTAGCTTTGGGTACATACAGTAGGTGAGTTTTCCGGGGTCTAAAGGAAGATGCATTAAGTGAAAAGGCAGAAAGCAAGGTAGGACAATCTACTTTGCCTTTCAGAATACCTTGAAGTAATAGCATATCGCTCATATTTCTTCTGTGTTCTAGGGTGTCTATTTTATAATGAGCACACTGAGCATTTTGGTGGTCTTTGGGAAATCTAATAGTATTTTCTCAACATTGGCGACGAGTATGAGTGCTCACCGTCAGTGTTGACGTGGTCGACGTTGAACAGCGGCACGTCGTGCGTCTCCGCGCGCACGAGCTCGCGCAGCGCGTTCGCGTGCTGGTCGCCGGCGCGCGCGCACGCGATCACCAAGTTGTCACCCTGCGAGTAGGAGTGCTCACCGTCAGTGTTGACGTGGTCGACGTTGAACAGCGGCACGTCGTGCGTCTCCGCGCGCACGAGCTCGCGCAGCGCGTTCGCGTGCTGGTCACCGGCGCGCGCGCACGCGATCACCAAGTTGTCACCCTGCGAGTAGGAGTGCTCACCGTCAGTGTTGACGTGGTCGACGTTGAACAGCGGCACGTCGTGCGTCTCCGCGCGCACGAGCTCGCGCAGCGCGTTCGCGTGCTGGTCACCGGCGCGCGCGCACGCGATCACCAAGTTGTCACCCTGCGAGTAGGAGTGCTCACCGTCAGTGTTGACGTGGTCGACGTTGAACAGCGGCACGTCGTGCGTCTCCGCGCGCACGAGCTCGCGCAGCGCGTTCGCGTGCTGGTCACCGGCGCGCGCGCACGCGATCACCAAGTTGTCACCCTGCGAGTAGGAGTGCTCACCGTCAGTGTTGACGTGGTCGACGTTGAACAGCGGCACGTCGTGCGTCTCCGCGCGCACGAGCTCGCGCAGCGCGTTCGCGTGCTGGTCGCCGGCGCGCGCGCACGCGATCACCAAGTTGTCACCCTGCGAGTAGGAGTGCTCACCGTCAGTGTTGACGTGGTCGACGTCGAACAGCGGCACGTCGTGCGTCTCCGCGCGCACGAGCTCGCGCAGCGCGTTCGCGTGCTGGTCACCGGCGCGCGCGCACGCGATCACCAAGTTGTCACCCTGCGAGTAGGAGTGCTCACCGTCAGTGTTGACGTGGTCGACGTTGAACAGCGGCACGTCGTGCGTCTCCGCGCGCACGAGCTCGCGCAGCGCGTTCGCGTGCTGGTCACCGGCGCGCGCGCACGCGATCACCAAGTTGTCACCCTGCGAGTAGGAGTGCTCACCGTCAGTGTTGACGTGGTCGACGTTGAACAGCGGCACGTCGTGCGTCTCCGCGCGCACGAGCTCGCGCAGCGCGTTCGCGTGCTGGTCACCGGCGCGCGCGCACGCGATCACCAAGTTGTCACCCTGCGAGTCCACCTGCGATACAATAGGTAATATATTTCAATGTAAGTGCAGAAAGAATGTAATTTCATGTCATTTTCTTAACGAGTCTCGGTTTGTGGACCCAAGCCGAAGGCGCGGTTATCATCAGCAAACAAGACTATCTCATGATTGTTATTAGGTAAGGCAGGTCATTAATGTAAACGAGGAACAAGAATGGTCCTAATATGGACCCTTGGGGAACTCCTATCCTAACAACCGACCCCGGTGACCGCTTACGATTCACATCTACTTTTAATGAGTCTCGGTTTGTGGACCCAAGCCAAAGGCGCGGTTATCATCAGCAAACAAGACTATCTCATGATTGTCCTCAGGTAAGGCAGGTCATTAATGTAAACGAGGAACAAGAATGGTCCTAATATGGACCCTTGGAGAACTCCTATCCTAACAACCGATCCCGGTGACCGCTTACCATACACGTCTACTCTATGAATATTACCTAGTTTCAAAAATTACTATCTATAGTCGACTCTCAACGTACCTCAGTGAAAACTGTCTTTTGCAATTGTTGGTAGTCGGGGCTCCTTGTCACGACGCGTATGCATTGCACTAGATAGCGAGTGATCACCGGCCGCTTGTGGCAGAAGAACACCGCCATCTTTAGCAGCTCCAAGCCTGATGACAAATAAATATTAAGAATATTTCATTTGCAAGACTAAAGCCTCAGCAGTCAGCAGACAGGGTTAGGTAATCAGCAAAAGTTAAAAATTATTATTTGATAATAATAATAAAAAAATGCGCTCGTGAAGGTGAACTGTATTCGAACTGAAAAGCTGGTATTTAGGCTGACAGTTTTATAACGCCATAGCCATGGCGACGATATCAATGGGGCTAGACAAAGTAACAGTCGTTTGGCGTTAAGAGCGTTTATGCGGCACGGTATGAATCGCGTGTCGCTCCATACAAAAAAGGAATTCCGTTCCCACTGACGCAATTTTGCGCGGAAAATGGTATTACAAAAAAAATTATAGTAAAATAAATATACAACTTATTAAAATAGTAAATAACCAGTGACATTGAATATTAATTGAATTAAATTACTATAATTCAGAAATAACAAAATATCTTGGATTTTATCTATTTTAGGATACGTTTAATTTATCGAAAAACGCTAAAAATGACACTTTTCGGTTTATGGTTTTTGAATGAAAATCTAGGAAAATCGTGGTTTTTTTTGAGACATTTTTTAGTAAATCTTATTAATTTTCTAAATATGTCATTGTTATAAGTTTGTGTTATGAAACATGGCAAATATCTTGCATCAAAATAGAGCTTCCACCGCTAAGTGAGTAATTAGCCTTTATCTTAAACTTTCTACTCATTAGAAAGTTTAAGATAAAGGTTAAGAAAAGTTATACACATATTTTCAAATATTTTTGAGACAAAAACTAGATTATGAAATGCCAAATAATATGATAGCAATTATCTAATCAATAATTGAACACATGACACTCTTATGTTCCGTCGAAAATTGACAATTTTGACTCAAGCATAATTTCAACGCATGAATGCTCTTAACGACAGTAGACAAAGATGTATGGACAAACCACGTGACTGTAGAAAATCGACGACCGAATATAGCTTGATAATCTACTTTATGCTTAGCGTTGTTCACTGTCTGCTGTCAATTGTCATGCGAAGTACGCTAAAGTTATCTACAAGGTCTGCGAGAATGATAGGGAGCGTTCAAATAGTACGACTATTTCGACTTTAAAAAAAAAAGAGTTTTCCTCTATCTCACGTGGTTTTTCTACAGTCACTTGTTTTGTCCATACATTTTACCTGCTGCCGTGAACGCTAAACGGCTGTTACTTTGTCTAGCCCCGCTAGTGTGATAAAATGACACTAAAGATCCCCATTTGGTTTGAACATTCCTTCGGCTTCTAAGAAATCAATCTCAAACAGAAAAGATCCGTCTAAAATAATCTTCAATCTTTATTTATTTATTTTTATTATTAATGCACCATACATAAAACATAAAGAAATATAACAAGAGACATGATGTGCAAAGGATAGCTTATCCCTAAATAAGAAAAGAGATCTCTTCCAGCTACCCTGATGTGAGTAAGGTGACGAGAAAAGTGGGTTAGGTCAAGCGGCACATAAGTAATTATACTATACTGTAAACCATAAATACTACAATAATATATACTATAGTAAAATGTATATATAATACTTAAAAATACATACTATATAATATAATACATAAATATATATAAATATATAATAAATGAATATAATAAACTTATACATAAAAATGATGCTAATAATGATGAGTATTTTAGGATAGCAACAGATAGTGTTCCTTAACTCTCTTTTTAAAGGTGTGAATCGATGGGCTATTCCTTATATGTTCTGGGAGTGAGTTCCACAGCCGTGAAGCTTGTACCACAAAGGATCTTTCAACGCTTACCAAAGTCCTCGTCCACGAAGAGTGTCTTCCGCTCCGACAGCACCTTCTCGCAGACCAGGCTCAGCAGCGCCATGTTCAGAGCCTCCGCCTCGTCTCTGCCCAGCGCTAGCAGAGAACGCTGCAGGACGCTGGAAAATAGTACATCACACTTTGTCTGAAATCGGTCCGCCGTAACTTGTAGCTTTCTTAATCACGAAACAAGTGATCGTGGCCTGAAGATACAGAACCAGCCCACTGATCGCTGATACCTATCATACAACATCGAGATAGATAGATAGATAAACACCTTATATCACACCACAGAATAAAAATATAAAAAAAAGAAATAATCAAAACACAAATTTAGGAGTACAACTTGGCGGCCGTATCGCTACATAGCGATTTCTTCCAGGTAACAAATGGCATGTCTTTCCTGCCACTTACAACCCGGGCGCCTTCAAATCAAGAATGAATAGGCATCTTTTAGGCAAGCGCGTTCCATGTGTGTGTGTGTGTGTGTGTGTGTGTGTAAATGTGTATGTTTGTGTAATTTGGCTGAAATTTGGAACATAGATAGCTTATAACCCGGATTAAAACATAGGCTACTTTTTATCCCGGGAAAAACCCATAGTTCCCATGGGATATTTAAAAAACAATTTTATTTTCAACAGTAATCTATAGCCACAGCTATAGGTAGGCTGAAAGTAGGTGTAAAGGTCATTGACAAGGAAATTCAATTTTTTCTCGGGATTAGTAAAAAATCGAAATTAACGCGGGCGGAGCCGCGGGCAAAAGCTAGTTTCGATATAAGTGCGGAAAGTTCGTCATTTCTTTTCGACTCCCTGGTTGTTGAGCCAAGCCAAAGGCGCGGGTCAACAATAGGGACGAGTGAAAATGACTATTCCGCGCGTGCATTCAACGTCGTTTGCAATATATTTGCGAAAAAAAAAATTATACTTATGGCTTATCCGCACGCTAGTGTTTAGCGACACTTTTGACACTTTTCGAGCTTTATTAAAAAGATGTTATTTTAATACATTTGCTCAGAAAGCTGGCATTTAACATACACATACAAAAACATACACAAAACTTCTCTCTCAATGATATTCTTACGTTCTTTAATTTTGGTGACATATTATTGTCACATACACTTGGACATATTATCTTTTGGTCAAAAAGCTTACCTAAGGGAAGAATCTGGTTCCAATTTGGCAACACTGCAGCACAATTTCCTCCTATCCTCCGCGGGCAGCGTCAGCAATTTCTCCTTAAAAATCTCTTTGCAAGGTTTCAGGTTTGACTGGCAACACTCCATCTTGGCAAATTCATTTTGCAGCTCCGTTTGGCGATCTTTGTAAAATTTCAAGGCTTTCTTGGGAGCTGGTTTTATGGACTCCACTGGTAAAGACTCCAAAGGATTGGAAGGGTATGTATTTTCAGTGCAATGATATGAGTTCGAAGGACCGATTGGGGATAAGTTTTCAGTGCATTCATTTGAGTTCAGAAGACCGATTGGGGATGAATGCTCAGTGCAAATTGATGAGTTCAAGAAATCAATTGAAGAATTTTCCGAGTTGAAAGGATCAACTGGGGATGAAATATCCATCTGTGGGATTTCCTTGTACTTTTCGTTCTCATCGTTCTCCACTGGTAAAGACTCCAAAGGATTGGAAGGGTATGCATTTTCAGTGCCATTATATGAGTTCAAGGGACCGATTGGGGATAAGTTTTCAGAGCATTCATTTGAGTTCAGAAGATCGATTGGGGATGAATGCTCAATGGAATTTGATGAGTTAAAGAAATCAATTGGAGAATTTTCCGAGTTGAAAGGATCAACTGGGGATGAAATATCAATCTGTGGGATTTCCTTGTACTTTTCGTTCTCGTCGTTCAAAGAAGAGAGAGGACTTTCGATTAGTCGGAGACTAGCAGGGGATCCAATATTTACATTTATTGAACTTGGGGGTGTTATAAAGTCTTTTGAGACATTTTCGTTCAGCGGATCCCATTGAGGGGGTGAATCGAGATCTGGGACGCGCTCCGGATAGTTTGACTCGAGGATGAATTGTGTAGGGATGAAGTTGTTCTGGACTGCGTTAACACACGTGTTGATTTCTTCTTGTGAAAATATTTTGGATATGTAAATCTCCAAGTCGATGGGTTGTTCGTTTGAATTTAGCTGCTGGAGATAGGGGGTGAAATTTTGATGCCGGATTAAGGGGGTTGCTTGTTGGTTTTTGACGAACACCTGGCCTCCGGAGTGAATTTGAGGGTATAGGTTTATCTGGAAAAAATGAAGGATAGAAAAATTAAACAATAATACATAAATCATAAATAGTAACTGAAAAACAAGAAAGAAAACTTCAAGTAGTAATTAAAAAATGATCTATGAATTAGTGATTAGTATCTTAGTCTAATGTATTTATTTCTATTAGCTTATTCTAATTACTATACATGACTTGTATAGTAATTAGAATAAGCTAGTGATAAGTTTTATTGTAACCTTTTAATCAAAAACTATGCCTATAACTTTTTTGTTATTTGATCGATTTAATGAGGTTTTTCATCATTTTATTTAAAGGTTAATCTAGTTTCAAACAAGGGAAGGTAGTACCTCACAATGATACGGCTGTGCCGATGCACTAGCGTCTTTAATGGCCGTCCTGTTTCTTATAGGCGCCCGTTTTATGTACGCTTTTTGAATTCTCTTCTGCTTCACTTCTTCTTTGGCCTCAGTCTCATCATCAGACGCTGGAGGAGAACATTTCTCAGCGAAACCACTGTCTTGTGATGATTGCGAATCATTCCTGCCAGCTTTATCATCTTTGATCACTTTTATGGAGAACTTCTTAAGTTCTTCATCATCGTCTTCCACTTCCTCTTTCTTCACTATGATAAGTTCACTGAAATTTTCACACAGTTCTTCGTTATTATCCGACTCGTATGAATATTTGTCTTGTATTTCTTTCAAGTTTGGTGTATTATCAACTCTGTCTCGGTTTGAGTCAGAAGTTGGATCGTTTTCGTCGACTCGATTGAATTTCTCTTCCAGTTCATCCAAAGCCTCGTTCGGGTCGCATATAGAATCGTTCTCTTCCAAACTCGCTAATCCTTTTAACCTTCTGTTCTTATCGATTTCTAATTTCTCGAGCTTTTCCAGCAGAAGACTCGTGTACGGGTCTTTGCTTTCATCTTTATTATTTTCTTGGTTTTTGATATTTATGACGTTGATTTTTTCGTTGATTTCAATGTTTTTTGATACTTCAACTATCTTCTTTTCGTTTTCTTGGTTTTTAGTCTTGTCTTTCTTGTTCTTTCTGAATAGAGCTATCATCGGTTTGATGAGGTTTTTGAATGTTTTTTTTCCTTCCGCCATTGTTGAGTCGTATTGTTGGTTGAGAAGCTTGGAAACGCCCATAGTTGGGGACAATCTAAAGAGCTTCTAGCCCTTCCTGCATCTGAAACAAGGAAATACAACATTAAGTAACATGAGTGGCGGCGCTAGTGTCGACCGTGTAACATCAGTCCTCAAATAATTATGTATTTAAAATTAATAACAGCAAAGTTTTGCTAAAAAATTAGTATAAATCGAAAAGTTAATGATCAATAGTAGTGCACAAATGTTTTAGTTAAGTTTAAGTTCTGGAAAACAGTATAAATGAGCCGGTAAAAAGTGACCTGCTTGGTTGTGTATTTAAGAATTTCACGATTAAACGGAGCTGTGTTTTGTTATTTACCTGCAGAAAAAAGCATACCGTGGTTTGTTGTCGATCATCTGGGTGAGAATGCACATATTATAAAGCACGGATAAGTTTCATTTATAAAATTACTTGGAAAAAGTCAGTTACTACTTTCAAATTACACGCACACATATTTAAGTACTCAACACTGATAATTTGCTGTTTTATTATGATTTTGAATTAATTATTGATATCGGACATTGACGTAAGGATTTGTTATGATGATGACTTTGACGTTTTCTCAACTGACAAGATCAAAGAGTACATGACAAGACAGATGATTACCATAGATATGCACAGATGACGAACAGATATTTAAGTGACAGACCACAGATAGAAAATAAAATTAGGCCGATCACACACTATCACAAGACAAGACGTAGTTGACAAGTCATTAATACGGATAATTTATTGACAATATCAATTTTCTTAAAGTTATACTGACTTTAAATACTGACAAAATTTTTAAAAATGAATACAGATTCATCCGACTTGGAAAACATTACGATAAGACGACCAGCGCGATGTACTTCGGAAAATGATTTAACACGACTAGAGATTGATACAACGTTGTGTTCGACTACTTTATTTGACCATACCATAGACAGCTTACCAAATCTGTCCACTGTCGAAGATTTGAAATTTTTAGAATTAAAACAGAAAAATGAAGAATTAAGTATGAAACTAGAATCAGCACACACAGAAATAGAGAATTTGATATCGGAAAATTTTCAGCTGAAATCTGAGATAAGGAAATGTCAATTATTAATAAATACATTAAAACAGTTAAACACAACTAATGGTACTGAGTTAGGGTCTACAAATTCGACACCAAGAAGAAAGATTTGTACAAAATCAGTAAAACTTAAACCCTTGCAAGATGTTTTATCACCTTTACTAGCTAATATAAAGCAAAATTCATTGATTGAGCAGAGCACAACAAATACACGCAGCAGTGGAGTAGCAAGGTCAGAAAAAAAGGAAGAAACAATTACCAATAATAGTACTGAATCTTCTAATATAATAAATGCAAATGAAGGGATTAAATATATTAACTCTGATATTGATAAAGAGATTACGCAAAATAATAGTCATGATTGTAGGAAACGTAACAATGAAGGTAATAGTACTACTCAGTCATTTATGGACGGCAAAAAAGAAAAAACTAGTAAAAGGAAGAAAAAGATAATCATTATTGGTGACCAATACGGGAAAAATGTCGGAGAGTTGTTAGGAAATCTTTTAGGGCCAGAGTACCAGGTCAACTCATATTTAAAACCTTTTGCAGACTCAAAAGAAGTATTAGATGCATGCAAAGATGAAATATCTAATTTGAACCTAAGTGATTGTGTAGTGGTTTTGACTGGAGCTAACGATCGAAACCCGTTTAACTTTAAGTGTAATGTTGCGGGATGGGTTGCCTCATGTAACAACACGAATGTAATAATACCAGAGGTGCCTAGAAATGATTGGCTGAATCTGTCTAAGTTAAATTATGAGTTGAAATTTTTATGTAGTAACTTTACACACGCGATATATTTGGACATGGACTTTAGTAGATTTGTGCCTCGAAAACATCACTTTGCATTGAATTTATCGAGATCACTACTACAAGAAATATTAAGAATTGACTATAAGCAAAAGTATATAAATTATATAAAAACCGTAACAAAGACCCAGGGCTGCGTCAGACCATCTTTCAAATGCGACAAAGCGTCCCAAACGGAACTACTTGTACCCATTAACTGTAACGTGGAAATTCAAACCGATTTTGACAATGTTAATAATACCAACTCACAGGAGGTAGAGAGTAATGATCCCGAAAATTTGCAAAGTTGTTTTCGTGACCAACCATCTGTATCTTTTGCATCAGAATATTAATGGATTGTTAAATAAGTCTGACCTACTATCTGTATGTATATCTGAGCTTAGCGATGAAAGTAGACCAGTTAGTATATTGTGTATAACTGAGCATAATATGACTAAGGATGACATTGAACATTTATGTATACCAAATTTTAAACTTGCCACACATTTTACTAGAAACAATAGGAACGGTGGAGCATGCATTCTAACTGACAGTAATGTTCAATATAAGGAAATTCCGGAAATAGGTGCGCTCTCTATTAGTAACGTGGTTGAATGTTGTGCAATTGAACTTGTAAATTATGGCATGATTGTGGTATGCATGTACCGGATACCGAATAGTAACAAGAAGGAGATCAGTGAATTTATGAATGTGTTTCAAAATATTCTACATACACACTGTTTCAAATCAAAAAGAATTATAATTGCTGGGGACTTTAATATTGACATTTTAAAAAATAATAACTTAACAGATAATTTTAAACAATTATTAACTAGCTATGACCTAACTATTCAATTTAATGAACCAACGAGGTTATCTAGTGGTACATGCATTGACAATGTGTTCCATAATGTCAAAAAAGTTAAGGGCGAAATAAGGGAACTTTCACTTTCGGATCATACTGCACAATTGTTAAAACTTCCAGTAGAGAAACATCATGCAATGACACATTGGTTTACTTTCAAACGTGATTATTGCGCGGAAAATGTAAAAAAGTTTGAAGAGTGTTTGAACGCTTTGTCATTTAATGAAGTGTTCTTATCAAAGGATCCAAATGATGCCTTCAATTATTTCTTTGACATGTATAAATTATTTTATGACTTGTGCTTTCCAACAATAAAGATTAAAATTTCACTAATGACGAAACCAAAATGGATAACAAAGGGAATAAAGCTATGTAGCCTTAAAAAAAGGAAACTTTTGTGGACTTTTCGTAAAAATCCTAGTAAGGGGACAAAAAATAAATTCAGGGCATACAGTAAAAAACTAAAAAATATAATAAATCTGACCAAGAAATCACAGAACAATTATTATATAGCGAAGTCGCAGAATAAATGCCTGGCAACATGGAGGGTAATTAAAGGTAACAAATCAAATATGCCTATCAATCAAATTGGTAAAATTGTCCACAACAGTCGAGAAGTAACAAATCCCCAAGAAATAGCACAAGTGTTTAACGATCACTTTGTAGATACCGTTATCACTTCGAGAGGTGTTAAAAATAATAATGATATCCCCAGTTATCGTCTTGAATATCACAAGTCATCGTCCATGTTCATATCCCCAGTCACGCCGGTGGAAATATTTGAAATAATTAAATCATTAAAAAACACTCAAAGCACAGGATACGATGGCATCTGCACAAAAATAGTGAAAGCAACATCTTTGTCCATTTCTGGGATTTTATGTCATTTAGTAAATTTATGTATAGAGAATGGCAAATTTCCTGAAGCTTTAAAAAAGTCAATAATTAAACCATTATTTAAAAGAAATGATAGATGTGATATTTCATGCTACCGTCCTGTTGCTTTAGTGACAATATTTGCTAAGGTCTTTGAAAAGGTCATATATAAGCGTTTAAATAATTATCTTGAGGACAGTTCCATATTGGTAAAAGAGCAAAAAGGCTTTAGGAAAAATAAATCAATAAATCTGGCAATCTATGACCTTATAAATAAAATTATTACTTGTATAGATAAAAAAATACCGGTAGCAGCATTGTACATGGACATGACTAAAGCATTTGACTTTGTAGATCATAAAATTCTTTTTAGTAAACTAAATCAATACGGAATACGAGGGACGGCGTTAAATCTTTTTGAGTCGTACCTTACAGACAGGACACAGGTTACAGAAATAAGCAAAATATGCCCCAAAAATCATACAGAAACAATTCACCGATCAACAGCAAGAAGTGTTCGATACGGTGTCCCTCAGGGAAGTGTCCTCGGACCACTTCTGTTTCTGCTATATATAAATGACCTTCCAAATGTGATAACACAATCCATGGTTCTTTTTGCGGACGACTGTACAGTGATATACGAAGGGAGAAATATTAATAATTATGAAGCTGAGATTAATGATTCATTAGGGCAGATTATCAAATGGCTAGAAAATAATAACTTAATGATAAATTTGGAAAAAACTAAATTAATGAATTTTAATTGGAATAAATTTAACTTGCCGAATTATGACATTAATTATATGGGTGTAAAAGTAAAGCAAACTAATGAAACAATATTCTTAGGTATTATTGTAGATAATGACCTAAACTGGAGGGCTCAAGTGGATAATGTGTGCAATAAATTATATAAATTCTCGTATGCACTCTATAAATTAAACAGAAGAGTAAACGAACAAACATTACGCATAGCGTACTTTGGGTATGTCGAAGCAACTCTTCGATATGGTGTAATGTTTTGGGGTAATTCGGTAGAGAGAGAAAAAGTCTTTAAGGCTCAAAAACGGTGCATCAGGGCTATACGAAACCTTCAGTGGACGGATACTTGCAAGCCCCATTTTAAAGAACTAAATATTCTAACTTTTCCTTCTCTCTACATATATGAAACTGCCGTGTTTGTACATAGTAACCTATCCTTATTTAATAATTTAAATAATAAGAGGTATCCACTGAGATTGCAAGTCAGACCATCCAAAACAGCTAAGATGCAAAAAAGCGTGATCTGTTTGTCAATTATAATTTATAATAATTTGCCAAATAATATAAAGGAAATTAATAATATAATAAATTTTAAAAAATCCCTTAAGACATTCCTTATCAATAAAATATATTATTCCTTAAATGAATATTTTAATGACAAAAATAAAAACTAATATTTACTTCGACATTTTATGGGTATTGACTATATTGTAAGTATTGACATTTGTTTTTATAATGATTCGTGACATAATTCAATGACAATGATTATTATTATTATTATTCTATTATTTTATGACGAAAAGGCGTCATTGGGAAATTTTGAAAGGACCAATAAAAATATGTCATTGCGTGAGGTTTATTTTGTTTATTTTTTTTAATGTCTTTTTTCAACAAATTATCATTAGTCTGTAAGTTATATTGCATGCCATGCGGTGGAACTTGAATGTACCTATAATTTGTATGAAGACCCAACTTTTGTGACCAAGTTCGCAATAAAGAATTTTGAATTGAATTTGAATTGAATTGAATTAAGTTTCTCTTCCATGTTTCTTTTTTTTTATAGGCTTGCGCTTGACTACAATCATGTCTGACGAATAAGAAAGAAAATAAAAATCGTGTGATTCGCCGGTTCCAGCGCACTTCCGGCCGAAGGCCGGAACGACTGGCCGTAGGCCAGGCCCCCGGCCGAAGGTCGGGGGCGCCGAGTAGTGTGTTTCGCCGGTTCCAGCGCACTTCCGGCCGAAGGCCGGAACGACTGGCCGTAGGCCAGGCCCCCGGCCGAAGGTCGGGGGCGCCGAGTAGTGTGATTCGCCGGTTCCAGCGCACTTCCGGCCGAAGGCCGGAACGACTGGCCGTAGGCCAGGCCCCCGGCCGAAGGTCGGGGGCGCCGAGTAGTGTGATTCGCCGGTTCCAGTGCACTTTCTCCGAAGGTTCATTAACCTCCCAGTCGGTGACTGGGGTAAATTAATGCACTCATTTAATTACGTGTGGTATGACGAGAATGGATAGGATAAGGAACGAGGGGAAGTTTGAAAGTGGCGTCAATAACAGAAAAGATGAGGAGTAAAAGGTAAGCGCGGTATGGACATGTTATGCGGAGGGATGAAAGTCATGTCACTAAAAGAACGATGAGTATGCGTGTGCAGGGACGAAGAAGTCGAGGAAGACCGAAGAAGAGATGGATTGCGTGAAAGAAGATATGCGTGTGAAAGGAGTGGATTGCGAGTTGACGGCTGATAAGAGCGAATGGAAGGAGAAGAAAAAAGTTGAGGAAGACCGAACAAGAGATGGATGGATTGCGTGAAAGAAGATATGCGTGTGAAAGGAGTGGATTGCGAGTTGACGGCTGATAGGAGCGAATGGAAGGAGAAGGAAAAAGTCGAGGAAGACCGAAGAAGAGATGGATTGCGTGAAAGAAGATATGCGTGTGAAAGGAGTGGATTGCGAGTTGACGGCTGATAGGAGCGAATGGAAGGAGAAGGAAAAAGTCGAGGAAGACCGAAGAAGAGATGGATTGCGTGAAAGAAGATATGCGGGTAAAAGGAGTGGATTGCGAGTTGACGGCTGATAGGAGCGAATGGAAGGAGAAGACATGTTGTGCCAACCTCACATAACGTGGGAAAAGGCCAGGAAGAAAGAAAGAATACTAACCTAACCTAACCTACCCTAACAGAGTAAAAACAGCTAGGAAACGAATATATTATTATATACTAACTTAACCTAACCTACCCTAACAGAGCAAAAGAGCTAGGGTACGAGTATATTATTATATACTAACTTAACCTAACCTACAACATTCTTATGTATAGTAACCTAGACAGAGACAAACCTAACTTAACCTAACCTAACCACTGACCTAACGTTACTCAAGTTTTTTTATTAACAATTGATCAAACCTTATTAGGTGGAACGAACTACAGCAAGAGTATTAGAAAGTTGTTGGCTTTGATTGATCAATCTTACGTTTTCGTATTTTAAGCAATTTCTTAGCGCTCGTTCCAAAACAAATGAAATTAATATTCCCATTAAAATGTATAAGATCAATAATAAAATTCTACCGTACATTCCCATGAAAGCGGCAAATATTTTTATCTCTAAAACATAACAAAGGAATATTCATACAAATCGAACCATTGATCTTTAAGAAAACAGGAAAGCAATAAAAACTGCCAGCTCTATTCAAAAATGCAAAATAACTCATGTTGGAGGCCGTTAAAAATCTACCGACTATTTACCAAAGGCGGCACCCTTTTTTTCTTAAGCTAAAATCACGAACAGCGTGGGTGGTACAAAGCATAAAAAACAAATACAAGATAAAACTTGCATCCGTCCATCGATAACAGTAACAAAGAGACGAACCCCTATTGTCAGATGGTGGCAGGTGTCAGGTGGCATACCTGAGCGGTGGTTCAGGTAGAAATTTCAAAATTCTTGTTTAAACTTGCATCGTTTCAGAGCGTGTATATAAAGACTCATTTGATCATGAATGTCATAAGCTTACTAAGCGTTGTATTGCTAGTATCTAAGTGAATATACGAAAAAGTTTTAGTTTGTTCTGTGTGAGTGTGAATCAAAGTACTCAAAATGGAGGTAAGAAAACAGATTACAATGATTTTTATGTATAGTGTTTAAAGTCTTTAGTATTTGGAGGAAATGTTTTTGTTTTTGAGTTATATAAAAATAATCACTTAATAATATGAATTTAATACTTAATGCTATAGAGCTAATTTCATTTTTTTAATCTTATTTCAGAATTCACAAAACGAAGAATTCGCTTTAAATCATTTTTACTATCCGCTTAACATTTCCGATGAAAGTGATTCATTTAATAACAAAAAGGCTACACAGAAAAGAAGTAACAGCATAGATATTTTCTTTGAGAAACCAAAGAAAAAGAAAAATAGCACTACTTCCTCGTGTGTAGCACAAGCATGTGAAGGCGGTCTTTCATATATCTCATCTAACGAAGGGGATAGTGCTAACGCCACTCATTTGATCAAAATAGATGTCTATGAAATGAAAAATCTGAAAAACGTGTTACCTCTTGATCACTGGAAATATGCAGATTTGCGAGTAAAATACTACGTGCAGTCAGATAGTGATAAAACTTATCAGAGAACGCGGGATATTGTTTACAATATAACAAAGCAAATTGCAGAAAAAAAAGATTGTAAAAAATATTTTGTTGGCCGAGAACGCAAGAGTCAATAGATTCATGAAACACAAAGAACTATAAAAAATAAAACAATATCAAATATACTTTCGAATCGGCGGTAACTTTCTTAACAATGTAAATAGAACAAACAAAAGCAGACGCGGTACTTCACTAACATTTTATCATGTGATTTCCCCCTCTCTTGGTTAGTCTTTGCGAAGAGCCTCAACAAAATATAAAACTTCGGGCTGAATACTTTAGATTACATCTTTCAACGCATCTTACCACAAGCTCCAAAATGTCTCAGTGTCAAATATTTGATCCAATTTACGATGAAGAATTGAATATACTTTGTGAAGAACAAGAACAAGAACACGAATTGAATAAAAAATTAGTTGACTTATGTGTGCAAGTAGAAGAGGAACAAGAACGTGAATTGAATTCCATGTTAGTCGACTTGTGTGTGCAAGTGGAACAAGAAAATCAAAGAATTTCGTGAGTATTTTTGTTATTTTTTTTAAATCATACTTCAAAGGTTCTTAAGGTTTTTAACTCGTTCGAACGTGTCTTTTTAAGATGGTGGGGCTATCTGTATATAAATGCATCGTTTACGTTTTAGCTACATTCATTAAGTGTTCAGTTGTGATTGTAAAAATAGCGAGTATGGAGGCTTTATCCAATAACGATATCAGTGTGTTTACAAAATCATTTGTGATTACCAAATTGCATAGATACATACGATTATGGTACATCTCTGATAAACTTCCTAGATGGATGATGGATGATCCAGAGATTAAACCATTCTATACACCCTGTAAAGGGCACTCTACTTCATCGTCATGTGGAGCTTTTGATGAAATTGATGGTGTATTTCCTATGATAGCATATTGTGATATGTGTACTAAAAACGGTAAAATATTATTTGTTTAGCAATAACGAATGTACAGATACTAATTTGATTGTGTACGATTTTATAGAAACTAATTTGAATTTTTATTTTCTCAGATCGGTACAAGCTGGCGCAGGTCTGAAAAGAAAGGCTGATGCTGCAGCGACATCAACAAATTCTTCCAGTAAACGACCATGTTCTCAAGAACCTTCTACATCTACGGTGCCACTAAGATCAACAGAGGAACAATCAAATTCAACATCCGTAAGATCTGCAAACTATAATAACATTGAGTGTCCTAGTTGTAAAATACATGTAAATCGTAAATACTTTGCCAATCACCTTAGAAGCAAAGCACATATTAATAATGTTCTTCTTAATTCGTCAATTGAAAGCTTAAATAATGTTCAATTAATTGAAAACGCATTTGGTCGGCGAATTGCTACATACAGAATTTCTAGTAATAGTTCGAGTAATTTAGAATTTCAAACACCTGAATATTTTCTGAATTTGAATAAAAATACTATTCACAACTTGCTTGATGTCCTCTTAAAGGAACATAAATCGATAAAAATTAATTTTATGTTAAACGGGGATTTTATTCAAGCTTCAAAAAATTTGGAAAATAACTTCGATTTTCAAACAACAAATTATGTGTTCTGTTTAGGAAGTGAAATTGATAATATTTATTCTGATATATTCCATGATATTTCAAATAAAGTTAGTAATTTTGAAAAGAAAGATAGTGGTTGGAGTCTTAAAAATATAAATTACATTGATTTAAATATTAACAAATTTAACCCATTAAAAGGTTCTTCTTATGTAGACCTTCCACAAGATATCAAAAACAAAAACGCAGTTATCAATGTTAAAAATAATGACCATCAATGTTTTCAATGGGCAGTTCTCTCTGCTTTATATCCGGTTAAAAAAAGCTCTGATAGAGTAAGTTCATATACATCAAAGCAAAATTCTTTAAATTTTACAGATATCCCATTTCCAGTAAAATTGAAAGATATAAAAAAGTTTGAAAAACTTAATAATTTAAGTATTAATGTTTTCGGACTCGAACATCATACAGAAAGCAATTCCACAAAAATTGTAGGACCTCTTTACTTTACAAAAAGTCGAAAACAAAAACACATCAATTTATTGTACATAGATAATGGATCCAATGGCCACTATTGTTACATTAAAAACTTGTCTCGACTAGTCAGTCGACAGTTGAACGATCATGATCATGCTAAACATATTTGTGATGGTTGTCTGATTTACTTCCAATCAGACAGTCAACTGAAATCTCATCAAGAGTTTGATTGTAATCATATTAGAACGGATTTACCTGATACCACCAAATCTAAAGTATTATTTGATAACTATGGAAGGAAGTTAAAATTACCTTTTGTAATTTATGCAGATTTTGAAGCATTTTTAAATCCCATACAAGGATGTGACAGTAATCCCTCTACTTCGTTCACAAGAAATATTCAAAAGCATGAAGTCTATAGTTTTGGGTACTACATTAAATGTACTTTCAACCACACATTGTCGAAATATGAAACATATACAGGAACAAACTGTTCAAAAGTATTTATGGAACATTTATATAAAGATATAAAACGTATATATGACGAACACTTAATTGTAATAGATCCACTTCCCCTTACAACTAATGATAAAGAAAAAATATCTTTGACTAGTACGTGTTATATATGTGAAAAACAATTGAATTCCAATTATAAAATTGATTTTGATAAGTACACTGGAGTTTTCATAGGTGTCTGTCATAAAAGATGTAGTAAAAAGCTTGACACTCCTCAATTTGTTCCCATAATTTTACACAACCTCAGTAACTACGATGCTCATTTTATTGTACATGCACTTAACTTTTCAGAAGGTGGGGTTAAGGTTATACCTCAAAATAAAGAACGATATATTTCGTTTTCAAAAATGTTAAAAATCGGTGATAAGCAAATTGAGTTAAGATTTATTGATTCATTTAAATTTTTATCATGTAGTCTAGAATCTTTAACAAATAACTTAAGTGATGAAGACTTTATTGAATTGCGTAGAAATTTTCAAAATGAAAGAGACTTTTATTATTTAAAACGTAAAGGTGTATATCCTTATGAATATATGACATCATTTGACTCCTTAAAGTTAACTTCACTCCCTACTCAAAAGCAATTTTTCAACACACTTACAAATAGTGCTATTTCAAATGAAGATTATAAACATGCTAATGAGGTTTGGTGTCACTTCAAGTGTCGTTATATGAGTGATTACTCTGATCTTTATCTTAAAACTGATGTACTTCTACTAACGGATATATTTGAAAATTTTAGAAATGTGTGTATTAAAACGTATGACTTAGATCCTGCTCAGTATTATACAGCACCAGGTCTTAGTTGGGATGCAATGCTGAAACATACACAAGTAGAACTAGAGCTACTTACAGACTTTGAAAAAATTGCATTTGTTAAATCCGGTATACGGGGCGGTGTCTCACAATGTAGTAACCGTTATGCACACGCTAATAATAAGTATATGGATAATTTTGATAAACAAATTCAATCATCCTATCTTTCGTTTTTAGACGCTAATAACTTATATGGTTGGGCTATGAGTCAATACCTTCCGACTGGTGATTTTCAATGGGTGAATTATGATACTAATTTTAATGTATCAATTGATTCTGATGTAGGCTATATTCTTGAAGTAGACTTAGAATACCCACAGGATTTACATGATTCACATTCCGATTTTCCACTTTGTCCAGAAAAAATTATCACAGGTGAGAGTAAAAATTTGAAATTAGTTCCAAATCTTTTCGATAAAACTAAGTATATAATTCATTACAGAAATCTGATACAATGTTTAGAAATGGGTTTAAAGTTAAAAAAAGTACATCGTATTTTAAAATTCAATCAAAGTCCCTGGTTGCAAAAATATATTGATTTGAATACCCAGCTACGTATATGTGCGCAATCTGATTTTGAAAAAGATTTTTATAAGTTAATGAATAATTCAATATTCGGTAAAACGATGGAGAACATTGAAAAACGAGTGGATGTAAAATTATGCACCCATTGGGAAGATTTAGGAAAAGTTGCTGGTGCTCAAACTCTTATTGCGAGACCTGAATTTCATAGTCTTTCAATATTTGCAGATAATTTTGTTGCTGTTCAACTTCATAAAACTAAATTACTATATAATAAACCTATTTACTTAGGTTTTTGCATTTTAGACATTTCTAAAACTTTAATGTATGATTTTCATTACAAATATATGAAAAACAAATTTGGCCCAAATTGCAAATTACTCTACACTGATACTGACAGTTTCATATATCAAATTTTCACTGATGATTTTTATGAAGATATTAAGCCTGACTTAAGTGATTACTTCGATACATCAGATTACGCTACCTCTAATATTTTTGATTTCCCCCAAATTAACAAAAAAAAAATTGGTTACTTTAAAGATGAAAATAATGGTGAAATTTTAACAGAATTCGTTGGCTTAAGGTCGAAAGTGTATGCCTTTAAGACACAAAAACGATTCAGTGCTAAAGCAAAAGGAGTAAACAAATCAGTTACAAAAAAATTTAAAATGGAAAATTATAAGTCTGTCTTATTTGATCAAAAAAATGAAGTTTGTGAAATGTTAAGATTTAAATCAATAAAACATGTTATTTTCACTCAAAAAAATAATAAAATATCCCTATCGTATTCAGACACAAAACGCTATTTAATTAATAATTCTACTGATACTTTAGCTTGGGGACATTTTAAAATAAACTCATTTAATAATGAATCATAATTATAGCACTAAGGTTTTTGATTTGTACAGTACTATTTCATTGTTTTATTTTTTATATAATAATAAGATTGTTTCTTCTATTTATAAGACTTAGAATTAGTTTTTACATAATGATAATTATGATAATATTAAACTTTCTGATAATAAACTTATTGTCTAAATACGTTGTCGTGTACTTTATTCCCCCATATTCCTGTTAAACTTAATACAGATCACACGCATTTACAGTAATGTATCATTTTCTCCATCCATTCACTGCTATAGTAGCAGGACCAAGCGGATGTGGTAAATCAAATTTTGTTACCAATTTCCTTAAACATTGTAATGAAATATGTAACACACAGTTTGATAAAGTTTTATGGTGTTATGATGAAATGCAGCCTCTTTATAATCTAGAAAATGTAACATACATTCAAGGACTTCCCGAAATGAGTATGTTTGATGGAAAGTATCCTCAGTTGATCATTATCGATGATCTCATGCGGGAGTCCGATGGTCGTATCGTAGATATTTTTACAAAGGGAAGTCATCATAGAAATTTAAGTGTCTTTTACATAACACAAAATCTATTTCATCAAGGCAAAGGACAAAGAGATATTTCGCTCAATACGAGCTATATTATTTACTTCAAAAACCCTCGAGATCGAACACAAATTCGTCATTTAGCACGTCAAGTGTTTCCTGATAATTCGAAATTTGTTGAAGAAGCTTATAAAGATGCTACTGTTGAACCTCATGGTTATCTAATGATTGATTTAAAGCAAAATACGAACGATGCATGTCGGTTTAAAAGCAAAATCGATCCCCTTAATGATAAATGCGTAGTATATGTTCCTAAAAAGGGGTTTAAATATGGTTCGCATCATACAATTCTAATCAGTAACAAATAATGATTGAAAGTAGCATAACGTCTGATATAAAAAAGACGAGGTGTGCATTACAAACTTTTAAACCAAAATATCGCAAAATCTTAATACGTTCTCTTAAAACAGATGAAATCAATCGTGTATGTGAATATTTAAAAGAAATTTTTAAAGACAATATCCCCAAAAAGGAAGTGAATCAACAAACTTTTAGTATTGTAAAACTAAATTGTATCTTTTCTACAAATGCTATTTAAATATTAATCAATTTAAAATAATGTATGGACGTGTGAAAACTCATAAAGACTTATTAAAAGCTTTACTCACTCTTAGACCTAACCTTCGTTCAGTATTATTAAAAGCGTGTAAGGACGAAGAAATTAATTGCATTACAGAGTGCATTTTTAATACATTAAATGGTAAAGTACCTCTGAAGGATAGTGACAAATCTAAGCTGAAAAAACATAAAACTGTTCTGAGAAAAATAATTAAGAAAGGGAGGGGTAAATTCAGAAAACGTATTATCATTCAACAAGGAGGAGCATTTTTACCAATTATATTAGGAGCTGTTTTGAATGGATTGATGAATTTAATCTAAAAATGGAGAACACAAAAAAAATGATTCTTATTGAACCTGAGGTTATTGAAAGACTAAAATCTCGAGATACTGCACATGAAGATTCTTTATCTAGATTAGATAAAGAAATGCAAAATATACTTAAAAGTAAAAAGGACGATCGTGAGAAATGGTCATTGTACATGCAAATTTTACAAAGATATCTCCACTTCGCTGGTGAAGAAAGGAGACCGTTAAGGCTACCGATTATGATGGAAAATGAGGAAAAACATGAGGGCACTGTCTTTAAAAAGGAAAGTGAACGCAATGACTCATCAGTCAATGAAGACTTTGAGGATGATCAACACGTACATGGTTTTTCAATTGATATGATATACACCCCCACTTACATAAAGAAGCTTATACCAAAATCATATCGAAAGAAAGCTGAAATACTATTAGATATTCTGTTAAATAATAAAGACAAAATCAGTTGGAAAAACGATGGTTCGTTGGTCATTGATAATGATATCGTTGAAAATAGTAATATAGTGGATCTAGTGAATTATTCTTTGAGATCTTTAAAACGTTCCAAGCCTAATGGATGGGACAAATTTATGGAAACCTTAAAAGTGATAAGGGCGCCTTCAAGCTGTATCGGTAATCCTGAAGCTATCGAGCATATAAGTAATATATCCCCTAATACTAGAAGACAAAGTTCACCTATTATTATTAAAAGCCCTAAAATATCATCATCAGATAAATTAAAAAATAAAAACGACGTTTGGGAAAGATGGAATCCGTACTAGATATATCAGATATTTATTACGATGTTTCGAATCCTGCAGGTTATGGGAGCATAGATAAATTAACAAGAGCTTTAAAGGGTAAAATGAACCGAAATCAAATTAAGAAATGGTTGGAAGCTCAGGAAACATATACGCTGCATAAACCTGTACATCGAAAATTTCCTCGAAACAAATACATACTATCTAATCTTAATGAACTATGGCAAGCAGATTTAAGTGATATGCGAACTTATTCTCAATATAACGATGGTTTTAACTATATTCTTTGTGTTATTGATGTTTTTAGTAAATACGCTTTCGCTAGAGCATTAAAAAAGAAAAATTCCGAAAGTATAAAGCAAGCATTTGAAAGCATATTTACTGAAGCTAATACAACCCCCACCCACCTGCAATCAGATAAAGGTACTGAATTCGTATCAAAAGATGTTAGGCAATATTTTAAAAGCAAAAACATAAATTATTACACAACCAATAATCCAGATATTAAAGCCAGTATAGTCGAACGATTTCAGAGAACCTTAAAATCCAAAATGTGGCGTTATTTTACATGTAAAAATACCTACACTTATATTAATATTTTACAAGATTTACTTTATTCTTATAACCACAGTTTTCATTCAAGCATTAAAATGTGTCCATTCGAAGTTAATTCTAATAATATTATGAAAGTTTGGAATAATTTATATGGAAAACTGAATAGTAAATTGAATAAAGCACAGAAAGCTCAGTTTTCCACTGGTGATTATGTAAGGATAACGAAATATAAACACATATTTCAAAAAGGATATGAAACAAATTGGAGTGATGAAATATTTATTATAACAGGTATGAAAAATAACATGTCTAGGGTGGTATATACACTTAAGGACCTACAAAACGAACCTATCGTAGGTACATTCTACGAAGATGAATTGCAAAAAGTAATATACAACCCCACCACTGAATTCAAAATTGATAAAATACTCCGTACTCGTTACTCAGGTAACAGAAAACAAGTACTTGTCAAGTGGAAAGGTTATCCAGATAAATTCAATAGTTGGATTTTAGAATCCAGTTTAAGACGTACATGATGGAAGACAATTTTTATTTAACTTTACTAAGTAATAGTTCAATGGAATACTTCCCAGAAAACAAGACAACTACGTTTTCGACAAAGATACCGAAATCGCTTATTTTGGAAGGAGAATGGTACGTGGGAGTAGTAGAAGTTCAGTATCCTTGCACAATATTTAATGTACAAGAGAGTGAAAATATCGTTTTCACATCAAAATGGATGACCATGCCTGGTGAAGATACAAAGTACTCATTAGTACACTTTAAACATAAAATTCCTGCAATGAATTATGATAGCATTGAAGAAGTTATAAAAGCACTAAACAAAAATACTTTACCAGAAATAACATTCCAGTATAATTTAATAACGAAGTTTGTAACAGTAGCTTGCTCGAATACTTATGTTGACCTGGTAAAGTTGTCAACCAAGTTATGCTTACAATTAGGTTTCGAACCTGGCAAAAACCTTATTGAAAACGGAATTGGAACGTATCCTTCTAATATAAGTTTAGGGTTACCATCACAACTGTTCATATATTGTGATATTATAGAACCACAGATTGTAGGGGATACAATGGCTCCTCTTCTCAGAATTGTACCATTAGATCCTACAATACATGTATATGGAGCAAATAAAATGCATATTTTTTAACCACCCCATTATGTTCCAGTTATGCGCAGAGAGTTCGATGTAATAGAAATCGATATAAGGACAAGTTCTGGTAAAAAAATACCATTCCAGTTTGGAACTACGTGTATTAAAGTACATTTTAAGAAAACAAAGTAAATAATTGCATTTATTATGCCTTGTCCGTATTTACACTATTATTCTCATCAAGCTGGTTCGGGTGTAGGTGCAATTTATAAAGGCGCACCTTATCAACGAGGCCATGGTATTGGTAGCTTTTTAGGAGGATTATTCAGATCAGTTCTACCGCTTTTAAAAAATGGAGCAAAAGTTGTGGGTAAAGAAGCTTTGAGTGCGGGTGTAGGTCTTTTATCTGATATGATTAATGTGCAACCAATGGATGAATCTGTAAGATCACGTTTCAAAACAGCTACTTCAAATTTAAAACGAAAAGCTGATGAAAAAATTGATTCCATTATGCGAGGATCAGGATATAAAATAAAGAAACAAAAAAAGAAACGCGGCACTTCTAAAACCTCTCTCAAGCGGAACGGTTCAAAAAAGATAAAACAGTCTAATACAAAGGATATTTTTTCATAAAAGTATTAATAAACAATGTCATTTTTACATCATAATTCCTGTGAATGTGTTAAATCAGAGTTGGACTTATTTGCTCTACCCTCGACTCAAACTAGCATTGAGGGAGGTCAGTGGATTCATTACGCCCCCATTTCTTCGCTAACGGATGATGGACCCATTGAATTCTTAGTACCAGGAAACGGAGATGATTACATTGATTTGTCCCATACCTTACTTCATATTAAAGCTAAAGTTCAGAATGCCGATTCGAGTAATATTGCAGTGGGAACAAGCGTTGCACCCGTTAACAATTGGTTACACTCTCTTTTTAGTCAAGTGGATATTTATTTAAATCAAAAGCTTGTCTCTCCTCCTAATAACACCTATGGATATCGGGCTTACATTGAGACTTTGCTTAATTATGGTACAGCCGCTAAGAAATCACATCTTACCTGCGGGCTTTGGTATAAAGATACAGCTACAAAAATGGATTCATGTGACACATCAAATCATGGATACACTAAAAGGGAAGACATAGCAAAAGGAAGTCAAACAATTGAAATGATTGGTCATGTACATGCAGATATTTTCAATCAAGATAAGTTTTTAATCAATGGTGTTGAAATACGTCTTAAATTAGTACGCTCCAAAGATACTTTTAATCTAATGTGTTCATCGGTGGACAGTAAATTCAAAGTACATATATCTAGTGCTAGCCTTATCATGCGTAAAGTTCGGATTAATCCAAGTGTGTTACTCGCTCATGAAAAAGTCTTATCTACTACTACTGCAAAATATCCAATCACTCGTGCTGAAGTAAAAGTGTTAACAATACCTTCAGGAATCCAGGGAAAAATGCTTGATAATGTATTTTTAGGACAAATACCAAAAAGATGTATAGTAGGTTTTGTAGGTAACTCGGCATTCAATGGTTCTCTTAATACGAATCCTTTTAATTTTGGTAATCATGGGTTAAACATGTTTGGTTTGTATGTTGATGGTCAATCTATACCATCAAAAACATTAACACCATCGTTTGAGGATAACTCGTTCATTAGTGCATATCATACATTATTCTCTGGTACAGGTATTCATTTCTTGAATGAAGGAAATGATGTATCTAAGGAGGAATATAATAATGGATACTGTCTGTTTGCCTTTGATTTAACTCCGGATTTATCTGCAAATTCAAACTCACATTGGAATCTCATAAAACGAGGTAGTGTTAGATTCGAAGTCCGCTTTGAAAGAGCACTGACCACAACTCTTAATTGCATTGTTTACGCAGAATTTGATAATGTCATCGAAATCAATAAAAATCGAGATGTTAGTTTAGACTACAATAGCTAAAAGTGAATATAAATAGATTTCTTTTTTGTTTTTAAATCATTTGCATTCTGCTTATTATATCACTAACATTCATAATAATTTATTTCTATTTAGGTAACATGGATACCAATGAAATTGAAAAATATCTAAAAGAAATTAGTCCAAGTATTCAATTTAATGTTTTTGCAGCTAACAAGATACCAATATATTTCACACCACCCACTTATATAATATCCAATTTAGATCCAGATACAAAACCAGGATCACACTGGGTTGCAATGTGTATAAATACTAAAGGTGTGGGTGAATATTTTGATTCCTTTGGTCGAAAACCTACAGGGTATCATGAAATGTTCCTTAAAACAAACTGTAGAAAGTGGATTTATAATAATAGAGTAATTCAAAACTATTTAAGCTCGTTATGTGGAATATATTGTTTAGTTTATATTTATTTTAAATGTAACGGTGTCTCAATGTCTGATTTTCTTGATATTTTTTCTGATAATACTTTATTCAATGATCAAATTGTGCAAGATATGTTTAAGACATTTATATTAAAGAGATAAAATAAAAGATACTAAGAATAATTATATATTGTTTTATTCATTTTATCCTATTACAATTGTAGCTAAAAAGATTACTTAAAGTATTTTTGAATATTGCTAAAATAATATCTAGTTTTACAATATTTACAAGTCTACGTCATATGAGACGAATCCACTGTCTTCAAACGGTGATTCTACTGGCTGCAGGTTAACATTCCCAAACAGTGCATCGGGTGAGTAAATCCTTTCTGGACTGTATATGGATGGTGACGGAGAAGCACTTATTTCGACAGAACATTCGCTGTCAGATTCATAATCTCTATCAAAGGGCCGTACCACCATAAACCCTATGTCCCATGATGGTGTAGGACTGGATCTTGAATAACATGGGTTATCTTCTACTTGCATATCTTCAGATAATTCGAGTGCTCCTGTTTCAATATCTTCATAATATCTTATTTCAGCTATCGAGTTCACTTCGAGTTCCACTTCTATACAAAGGTTCACCATTTCCTCGTCGTAGGCGTCACTTATTTCTTGTTGAGATGTCATATTAAGTTGCAAGTTAGAAATCAGAAGATGTATTAAAATTTTGTATAGACTTCGTGGTTCAAAACTTGTATAAAGAGAGGGGGGTAGTGCTTATAAGGTTCAAATTTGCTAAAGCTAGTTGTGTGCGGCGTATTCTTTACACGCTCTGAAACGATGCAAGTTTAAACAAGAATTTTGAAATTTCTACCTGAACCACCGCTCAGGTATGCCACCTGACACCTGCCACCATCTGACAATAGGGGTTCGTCTCTTTGTTACTGTTATCGATGGACGGATGCAAGTTTTATCTTGTATTTGTTTTTTATGCTTTGTACCACCCACGCTGTTCGTGATTTTAGCTTAAGAAAAAAAGGGTGCCGCCTTTGGTAAATAGTCGGTAGATTTTTAACGGCCTCCAACATGAGTTATTTTGCATTTTTGAATAGAGCTGGCAGTTTTTATTGCTTTCCTGTTTTCTTAAAGATCAATGGTTCGATTTGTATGAATATTCCTTTGTTATGTTTTAGAGATAAAAATATTTGCCGCTTTCATGGGAATGTACGGTAGAATTTTATTATTGATCTTATACATTTTAATGGGAATATTAATTTCATTTGTTTTGGAACGAGCGCTAAGAAATTGCTTAAAATACGAAAACGTAAGATTGATCAATCAAAGCCAACAACTTTCTAATACTCTTGCTGTAGTTCGTTCCACCTAATAAGGTTTGATCAATTGTTAATAAAAAAACTTGAGTAACGTTAGGTCAGTGGTTAGGTTAGGTTAAGTTAGGTTTGTCTCTGTCTAGGTTACTATACATAAGAATGTTGTAGGTTAGGTTAAGTTAGTATATAATAATATACTCGTACCCTAGCTCTTTTGCTCTGTTAGGGTAGGTTAGGTTAAGTTAGTATATAATAATATATTCGTTTCCTAGCTGTTTTTACTCTGTTAGGGTAGGTTAGGTTAGGTTAGTATTCTTTCTTTCTTCCTGGCCTTTTCCCACGTTATGTGAGGTTGGCACAACATGTCTTCTCCTTCCATTCGCTCCTATCAGCCGTCAACTCGCAATCCACTCCTTTTACCCGCATATCTTCTTTCACGCAATCCATCTCTTCTTCGGTCTTCCTCGACTTTTTCCTTCTCCTTCCATTCGCTCCTATCAGCCGTCAACTCGCAATCCACTCCTTTCACACGCATATCTTCTTTCACGCAATCCATCTCTTCTTCGGTCTTCCTCGACTTTTTCCTTCTCCTTCCATTCGCTCCTATCAGCCGTCAACTCGCAATCCACTCCTTTCACACGCATATCTTCTTTCACGCAATCCATCCATCTCTTGTTCGGTCTTCCTCAACTTTTTTCTTCTCCTTCCATTCGCTCTTATCAGCCGTCAACTCGCAATCCACTCCTTTCACACGCATATCTTCTTTCACGCAATCCATCTCTTCTCCGGTCTTCCTCGACTTCTTCGTCCCTGCACACGCATACTCATCGTTCTTTTAGTGACATGACTTTCATCCCTCCGCATAACATGTCCATACCGCGCTTACCTTTTACTCCTCATCTTTTCTGTTATTGACGCCACTTTCAAACTTCCCCTCGTTCCTTATCCTATCCATTCTCGTCATACCACACGTAATTAAATGAGTGCATTAATTTACCCCAGTCACCGACTGGGAGGTTAATGAACCTTCGGAGAAAGTGCACTGGAACCGGCGAATCACACTACTCGGCGCCCCCGACCTTCGGCCGGGGGCCTGGCCTACGGCCAGTCGTTCCGGCCTTCGGCCGGAAGTGCGCTGGAACCGGCGAATCACACTACTCGGCGCCCCCGACCTTCGGCCGGGGGCCTGGCCTACGGCCAGTCGTTCCGGCCTTCGGCCGGAAGTGCGCTGGAACCGGCGAAACACACTACTCGGCGCCCCCGACCTTCGGCCGGGGGCCTGGCCTACGGCCAGTCGTTCCGGCCTTCGGCCGGAAGTGCGCTGGAACCGGCGAATCACACTACTAACTTCCATGTTCCCAGTAAAGTACAATCTGGATGCCTTCAAGAGAAGAGTGAATAGGCATTTTCTAGGCAAGCGCGCTCCAACCTAGACCTCATCATTGCTTTCCATCAGGTATAATTGTCGTCAAGTGGTAAGTAAAAAAATTCCCAATTGACCACTAATAAGAAAACTCAGGATATGAGCATCCGAAAGATTTACGTAAACCTTTTTCGTGCAAGCAAACAGTAGCGCCATCTGTCAAAATTCAATAATTTTAGTTATCACCATACATATGCGACAAATGTCATATTGAGTATTTTTAAAAGAGCCTGTGTAAGAAGATATTTTGAGTTTGAGTTTGAGTATAGGTAGCCACCTATAGCGAGCGAATTTCAGCGTGGCCTTACTGTTGGTGGCAAACCAAGCAATTTTGCCACCGATAAACTGGCG
Organism: Coenonympha arcania; assembly: GCA_036785405.1. Lineage (NCBI taxonomy): Eukaryota > Metazoa > Arthropoda > Insecta > Lepidoptera > Nymphalidae > Coenonympha > Coenonympha arcania. Next base: position 3,789,714 of record CM072081.1, read on the forward strand.
AGATTATTTCGTGCCGTCCGCCCTGTCCGGGGTTATGTTTATTCAATTGACCAAACTTTTATCACTAGTGACGACAACTTATGATGACTAATATAATATATACTCTTTCCATTCGTTTATTTTCTCTTTGACACATTAAAATTTAAACCACATGAAACAGATATAGGAATAGCGAGGGACCAGAGAGAGATAAAGGTAAAGTTGTCTTTTTCTGGTCCCTCGCTATTGCTATGTCTGTTTCACGTGTCAAAGAGAAAATAAACGAATGGAAATAGTATAATAATGTATTTCTGTTTCCGTTATAACAAATGTTACACAATAGAATAACATAATTTTAATTTGTCAGACAGGTGTTTAGTTTACTATTGGGAATTGGTCATGATTGTATGGAAACCTGAGAACGCGAGACCGACTCGCTCTTTTAATTTCTAAATTGGCTCAGTTTTGGTCTGGTGGGAGGCTTCGGCCGTGGCTAGTTACCACCCTACCAGCAAGACGCACCGTCAAGCGATTTAGGTTCCGGTGCGATGCTTGTAGAAACCGTTGGGGTAAATTTACTTACCCTTCCAAGTTAGTACGATAACATCTTAGGCTGCATCATCACTTGCCATCGGGTGAAATTGCAGTCAAGTACTGATAACATCTTAGACTACATCATTACTTGCCATCAGGTGAAATCGCAGTCAAGTACTAACTTGTATAGAGTAAAAAAAAAACTTGGCCAAATTTTTAATCAACACTCTTTCCATTTGTTTATTTTCTCTTTGACACATGAAATCACATGAAACAGATATAAGCAATAGCGAGGGACCCGAAAGAGACCACTTTACCTTTATCTCTCTCTGGTCCCTCGCTATTGCTATATCTGTTTCATGTGTCAAAGAGACAATAAACAAATGGAAAGAGTAAAGTGATGATAGCTTATGATGACTAATATAACAATAATATGACATGACATCATTCATACGTAGGTACAATCAGAATTGCTTCTCTTATCAAACTTATAAACATTCATATTATTAGGTCCTTACATATGAAATTGGCGTTTTGTATGGGAGGAACATAAAGTCGATTTTTTTTTAATGTAATATATATATTTAATCAAAGTATGTACCATTGCTATCTATGCACTTTTGCCACCTTATAGGTAGTTCATTGATCCCTTTACTAAAAAAGCCATTCGGACGGGAATCAATAAAATCTTTGAAAGCGCTTTGGACTGCCTCATCGGAATTAAATTTTTTCCCTTGTAAGAAGTTATCCAAATTTCGAAAAAAAATGGTAATCTGTTGGAGCAAGGTCCGGGGAGTAAGGTGGATGTCTTAGGCATTCCAATTGAAGCTCCTCTAATTTGGTAGCCGTCTGTTGTGCAGTGTGTGGTCTAGCGTTGTCCTGAAGCAGCAGTGGCCTAGAACGATTGACCAGCCTCGGTTGTTTATCAGCTAGCTTTTCCATCATGGATTGCAGTTGCTGACAAAAGATATCTGCCGTAATCGTCTGGCCAGATTTAAGAAAGCTGTAGTGAACGACGCCGGCGCTAGTCCACCAAACGCTCACAAGTAATTTTTTTTGAGTCAATTTTCGTTTGGGGCAGGATTTGGCTGGTTTGCCAGGGTTCAACCATTGTGATGAGCGTTTCCGATTATCATACAGGATCCATTTTTCATCACAGGTAATGATTCGGTTTAAAATCCCTTCATTACTGTGCCGGTTGAGTAATGTAACACAGCAGTCTACGCGCGTTTGTCGGTTTGCTGCACTCAATTCATGAGGTACCCACCTTTCAAGCTTTTTCACCTTCCCAATTTGCTTCAAGTGAACTAAAACAGTTTTATCACTAACACCGCAGCCTGCAGCTAGCTCGGACGTGGTTTGCGATGGATCCGCTTCCACAATAACCTTCAATTCTTCATTGTCAACTTTGGTCTGCGGCCGTCGACGGGGCTTGTTCTGCAGGTCGAAATTTCCAGAACGAAAACGTTGGAACCAAAAACGCACTGTGTTTTCTTTTGCGACACCCTCGCCGTACACATCATTAATCCTTCGAGCCGTTTCTGCAGCACTGGTGCCACGATGGAACTCGTACTCGTAAATAACGCGATATTTCAAGTTTTCCATTTTGTAAACAGAGTGGCGCAAAAAAAAAACCAAAAGAGAAAAAAACAAATGAATTACGATTTTCAAAACACAAAAACATGAGTAAATAGCTGTATAAATTTGAAATTGGAATTTCTAACCAAAGAAGAGATATTTGAGATCAAAGTGGCCAGTACGACAAAACGCCAATTTCATATGTAAGGACCTAATATAATACATAGCAAAGACAATATTAATATCATCCATAAGTACTTGGGCAACGGGAGGGGAAATTATCACAATATTTTTCCAAAATAATCAAAATGCGCAGGCACGTGAGTCGTGACTACTTTGTTTTACATTGAATGGTATATAATATGTTGAGGATTGTAATTATTTCATGAAACCACTTAACGGTGTAGAAGCCGTATTTAAGCGATTTTGATTGAAGTTTTATGCAAAAACTATAAAGAAAATTACTTTCAAAATTACACGTCATGTATTTTGGGTCTTTAATCTAAAATCGCTAAGAAGCAGAAACACGATTGGATAAAATTTTCTCGATAGAAAGTTCTCCCAAAAGTTGCTCCAAAATCTCAGTTTTTCTATATTTTATCAGAAACTACAATGGATGTAATTGTAATTTTTGTTTTAAAGTGTCGGTAATAATAATATCCAAAAACACTAAGAAACAGATTTTTGATAACCAGCTTAGTTTTTGAGTAATTAGGTAAAAGGTAGTTTTCCTGTCATATTCTTCCGCGACGCTGCATGTCGCACCTACCAAATCTCCGTGAGAGTGAGAAAGACAAAAATAAATTCAATAAATCCCCTTAACTATAATAAATATCACTATAAAGTTTCGTTCGTTCGTTTCAGCCGACGGACGTCCACTGCTGGACAAAGGCCTCCTGCAATGCCTTCCAGCCTGCACGGTCCTGCGCCATTTTGCACGGTCCTGCGCCATTTTTCACGGTCCTGCGCCATTTGAACTTGAATTATAAGTTTAAAAACATACGAGAAGATAACAATGGGTGGAACGCAAGAATCATAATTATAGTAGTGTTATTATCTCGCTGCAGACTCGGTCATAAATCATTCGAGTGTTTGTCAACAAAAGCGAAACACTAGAATGATTTATGACCAAGTCTGCAGCGAGATAATAACACTACTATAGCTTTGGGTATTTGACTCCATTTTTTATTGTTTTATTATAAACTAGGATAAAAAAAATGGTTGTCTGTAAAGTCAGTTTACGGACGATAGATACGTGATAACGTCATAATTGGCCTCTCTATCGTTTGTTTTATCGTGCCTCTCTATCGCTTGTTGCGCGCTCTCGCTTGCACGCACAGGCTCAGGTGGAACGTTACTATTTTTCATGGGGTATCATTTAAGCTATCACCAATTTAATTAGTTTTGTGTTTCTTAAATAATAGGGTTTGTCCTCAAAATAGTAGATCTGTCACCAAAATGTAGTCACCAAACAATGCAAAATCAGTTCCACAATAAATCACCTAAAATCCTGAGATATAAGGTCTAGTACCAAATAAATGTTTTTGTATGTATTATAATAGGTGTGTCCTAATAAGTATTTAAGCAAACTAATTTAAAGAGATCACCAATAAATCATATTATGTTTATAATTTTTTTTATTTTTTGAGCTTATGTGTTAACTTTATATAAGAATTTACGACTATAGCCTAAGAAAAAGTGGGGGATCTAGGAAAACTCCTTAGCCGTCACCCTCTTCCCCTCCAAGAGCATGTCGACGGAGCCCCGCTTCGCGGGGCTCCTATTTCTGGGTGGTCAAAAAAGGAAAATAGCCTTAACCTATTTACCTATAGGTGCACATGGGACCTAGGAAAACTCCTTAGCCGTCACCCTCTTCCCCTCCAAGAGCATGTCGACGGAGCCCCGCTTCGCGGGGCTCCTATTTCTGGGTGGTCAAAAAAGGAAAATAACCTTAACCTATTTACCTATAGGTGCACATGGGACCTAGGAAAACTCCTTAGCCGTCACCCTCTTCCCCTCCAAGAGCATGTCGACGGAGCCCCGCTTCGCGGGGCTCCTATTTCTGGGTGGTCAAAAAAGGAAAATAACCTTAACCTATTTACCTATAGGTGCACATGGGACCTAGGAAAACTCCTTAGCCCGTCACCCTCTTCCCCTCCAAGAGCATGTCGACGGAGTCGCAGTCAGAGATCGATAATCGATTTATTTGGTGACAGATCTACCATTCTGAGCACAGAGCTATTATTTAAGTACAAAACTGTTATTATAAGAACGAAGTTTATATTCATGTAATGCAATATGATTTTATTGATTATCGATCTCTTATATTTTACACATATATTAACATTAATTTGATAATTCATACCTGGGAACAATTTTTGTTTATCTGAGAACGAAAATATTTCGTGGCGATAGATCTATTTATAAGGTGATACAACTTGATGACAAATATAAATTTTGGTGATAGAAAATATAGTTCCCTTTTTCATGTGCGTTGCTGGTGTTCATCAATTTATTAAACGTTATCGTTAACGTAAAATAAATAATGTTATTTTTTTTTTACAAATTCAAAAGTAGTAATAGTTAATACCCAAAACAATTACAATTCAATATTTTGATTTTTGACGCAATGCGCGTCCGTGGGTAGGTAGGAAGTAGTAGGTTTTATTTTCCACTCCTGTAAGTACTCAATGCTGTTATCCTAGTTTATCTGATAAGGAACACAACGATATCCCCAATGCATTTCCGTTTTTTGTTGTGTCTCATTTCCAGAAATAAGGAATCATTTGTTTTTAGTTTTTACTTTAATCAACTCATAGGTGCACTCTCTATTCCTTCACGATACGACCGGCCGTTCTGTTTGCCTATGTTATTGCTCCGCGTGCAGCGAGATATGTACTAGCTGACCCGGCAAGCGTTGTTTTGCCATGTAAATCATTCCTCATAGTCCGAGGATATAGCACAGTTTAAGTACCGCAGACTTACCGAATTGGTATACAAAAAAAATCTCATAAAAATCGGTCAAGCCGTTTCGTTGCAAACACTGTGACACGAGAATTTTATCATAATACTAGCAGACTCGGCAAACGTAGTTTTGTCATTAGGGACATAAAAAAAAGATAACCTGCTCCCAGATCCAGAGAATATACACTGAAAATTTCATAACAATCGGTACATCCGTTTCGGAGGAGTTTGGTAACAAAGAAAAGCGAGAGAATTTTATATATCAGACTCAGCTAGTCTAATGCCCACTCACTGATACGTTGGTAGGTGCGACATGCAGCGTCGCGGAAGAATATAACAGAAAAACCACCTTTTACCTAATTACTCAAAAACTAAGCCAGTTATCAAAACTCGGTTTCTAAGCGTTTTTGAATATTGTTATTACCGACACATTAAAGCAAAAATTGCAATTACATCCACTGTAGTTTCCGATAAAAAACAGGAAAACTTAGATTTTGGAGCAACTTTTGGGAAAACTTATTTTTGAAAATTTTACCCAATCGTGTTTCTGCTTCTAAGCAATTTTTGATTAAAGAGCCAAAATAGATGACCTTTATTGTCTTTATAGTTTTTACGTAAAACTTCATTCAAAATCACTTAAGAGCATTCATGCGTTGAAATTATGCTTGAGTCAAAATTGTCAATTTTCGACGGAACATAAGAGTGTCATGTGTTCAATTATTGATTAGATAATTGCTATCATATTATTTGGCATTTCATAATCTAGTTTTTGTCTCAAAAATATTTGAAAATATGTGTATAACTTTCTCATTAGAAAGTTTAAGATAAAGGCTAATTACTCACTTAGCGGTGGAAGCTCTATTTTGATGCAAGATATTTGCCATGTTTCATAACACAAACTTATAACAATGACATATTTAGAAAATTAATAACATTTACTAAAAAATGTCTCAAAAAAAAACACGATTTTCCTATATTATTTTCATTCAAAAACCATAAACCGAAAAGTGTCATTATTAGCATTTTTCGATAAATTAAACGTATTATTTTAGGATAAAATCCAAGATATTTTGTTATTTCTGAACTAAAGTAATTTAATTCAATTAATATTCAATGTCACTGGTTATTTACTATTTTAATAAGTTGTATATTTATTTTACTATAATTTTTTTTGTAATACCATTTTCCGCGCGAAATTGCGTCAGTGGGAACGGAATTCCTTTTTTGTATGGAGCGACACGCGATTCATACCGTGCCGCATAAACGCTCTTAAATACGGCTTGTACGTCGTTAAGCGTACCTGCCTACAGTGGCAACCCTAAATAAAACATTATCATGTATGTAGATCCCCGATTAACATACAAGGTCGTCTTGTTTTGGACTCTCGTTCCAAGAAGTCTGGTGATATCTAAATATGTAATGAGACAATGTTCCATACAGTTTTGGCGGCGAAAACTGCTCCGTATACATCAGTAAGAACACTGAGGATTTTTTTTTTTTACTCTATACAAGTTAGTACTTGACTGCGATCTCACCTGATGGTAAGCGATGATGCAGCCTAAGATGTTATAGTACTAACTTGGAAGGGTAAGTAAATTTACCCCAACAGTTTCTACCAGCATCGCACCGGAACGCTAAATCGCTTGGCGGTGCGTCTTTGCTGGTAGGGTGGTAACTTCCACCAGACCAGACCTGAGCCAATTTAGAAATTATAAATTCCAAAGTGGCCCGTGGCGGGAATCGAACCCGCGACCTCCCACTCGAATCCGAGCGCACCGCCACTGCGCCAGGGAGGTCGTCAAAATAATAATAATTAATAATATACTTAATACGGGGGGGTAATACGGGGTCAAATAAAAAATACCAAATCGCTCTCGGCCTGTAGTAATAGTTGTTTACATTAAAACTATAGTAGTGTTACTATCTCGCTGCAGACTCGGTCATAAATCATTCGAGTGTTTCGCTTTTGTTGTTCTGCAGTAATGCACAACTCAACAAAGAACAACAAAAGCGAAACACTCGAATGATTTATGACAGAGTCTGCAGCGAGATAATAACACTACTATAGCAGTTCTTTTGTCAACTAATATATTATATTCATGTATATTAGTAGGTATGTATGTATATTTATCAGTCATCTAGCACCCATAACACAAGCTATCGCTTACTTTGAAGGTAATTGTTTTTATAGTTTTTGCATAAAACTTCAATCAAAATCGCTTAAATACGGCTTCTACACCGTTAATTGTGTACGGTTATTAAGTGAGCGCATTTGGTATCGCGGTCTCTGTCACACAGCTGGCTTACCGCGTTTGACATCTCGCTCGGTTGAGTATCGGAAATTAAAGCCGGGACACACAGGCGCGTTATTATCGCGCGATAATATCGCAAGCGTTATTGCGATATCTGTTTTCAGTAAATACATTTTGTATTAGGATGGTCATGTACTTACACACTGCTGCGATAATAACGCCGCAATGGAAGTATATCGGTCGATATTATCGCAAGCGTTATTGCGATATCTGTTTTCAGTACATTTTGTATTAGGATGGTCATGTACCTAGTTACACACTGCTGCGATAATAACGCCGCAATGGAAGTATATCGGTCGATATTATCGCAAGCGTTATTGCGATATCTGTTTTCAGTACATTTTGTATTAGGATGATCAAGTAGTTACAAACTGCTGCGATAATAACGCGCCTGTGTGGGACGACGGACGCAGCGTCCTACTTCTATGACGTATTATCGCGCGATAATAACGCGCCTGTGTGGGGGAGGCTTAAATATGAATTGTGCCGAAGGCAAAGGAATAATCGATCGTCTGGAACTCTTGTTTTGTAGTGGATGCAAAGGCAGTTACCATTATGAATGTCTGAATATTACACCTACGACATTTAAAGAAAACAATGTGCAATTAAAGCGCACCGTCAAATGTGAGTTTTGTATGAATGAATGTGACCCGGCGTGTGCGAGTGACGGACGATACTCCGGTCCGCAGGTAGGGTTACCATATCTCAGGATTTGTCCTGAGATTTCAGGATTTTTCGACTCTTCTCAGGATTCCGGCCGGATTTAGCAATTCAATTCAATTCAATTCAATTCAATTCAATTATCTTTATTTGCGACTTTGGGTACAATATATAGATGTCACAAATATTACAGATCTTATCCAAATTCAGCCTTACGGCATGCAATGTTACAAAATAAAATAAAAAATAATGAAAGTCAAAAATAATGAAGAAAACAATAAATATTACGTCAATTAATCTTTATCAACTAAATTTATCTGATTTGCAAATTTAGTGATAGCTCAGGATTTTCAATAAAACACAGGTTAAATTTTAAAGATCTCTCTTATTAAACTACTAAAAATAATTTTCTTTTGGTAACGATTGAACAGTTCAAATCAATACTTATTTATCAAAGTGAAACAAATTAAAAACAATCTTCTTTTGGTAACAATTGCAGTTAAAATCAATACTTATTTATCAAAGTAAAACAAACTAAAGATAATCATCTTCTGGTAACAATTGCAGGTCAACAAATCAATACTTATTTATCCAAATAGGTACTTAATTAGTTTTGTCGTATTTAATATTTGAAGAAACTTTTTTAGGTAAGTTCTTTTCTTTGATTATCTTATATCTTATATCTTATATATATATATATATATATATAATTTCCCATACAAATACCTAAGGTCGTACCGCTGTATGGTGGAATCAAACGAATCGCACATCAAATGAAAGAGCGTAAAAAAATACTCGATCCGAGTTGACGACTTATATGTGGAGAGTTAGGATTATTGAGTATTTTCAAAATAAAAATAAAATTAATAAATTGATTTAATGACGTTGCTAGGTAAACATTTCATTGCTGTCAAATTTTTTTTACGTTCAATTATACGTCAGGTTTTTCCACAGATTTACTGTAGTGTAAGATCCAACCTCTTTGGTCTATTTAATTTATTAGCCCAAAGTTTATTTGATATGCAAATAACGTTATAAGATGCGATCAGTCCGATTGTAGGTTTCGGAGAAAATCGAACATTACGTCGATGTATTTGTTCAAGAAAGGGTTAAGTGAGACATAATTAATAAGGCAAAACAACGTTTGCCGGGTCAGCTAGTTGATTTATAAAATGCCTCACAAGTTAAACTCTTCAAGTTATATTGAACTAAAAGAAGAGCGCGTTAAACGCGTGCGCAAGATAATAATACGTTTTTGAGAGAAAATTCTCAAGCTGAAGCTCAAGAGAAAATCTCAGGACTTTTCCATGGAAATCAGGCCTTTTCTTCGGACTTTTGATTTTTTCATCTGGTAACCCTATCCGCAGGGGCTCATGGGCCGCAGCTGCAGGAGAATCCGGACCAGCTATGACATTCTCGTAACGTTTTCACACACTCAGTGATGCGATACAGAAAAAGAAAAAAATATGAACACTGAAGAATGAACTTTACAGCTATTGGCTTAGAGTGTAAAATTGAATGTATTTCATCATAGGAAATACAATGCTCAACTTTGACGCGCTTAAGTAATTTCAACCTCGGAACTGTCGACCAATATGGCGTTTTGAACTACATTCAATTTTACGCTCTATGTCAATTGTGTTAAAATTAATTTTTCAGTGTTCGCAAAAAATGTTTTGAATTCAATATCGTCTGCTTATGTACGTAAATACCATCACCTTTTTAAACATATCACATCACGAAATGTAGCCGACACGTAACGTGAATATCCCCCCAGGTAGCCGCAGCGACTCGCGGTGAGCTCGTGAAACATAGAGTATGCTTGTACCGCTGGATTTTAATCCACGTAAGACCAGTGACGACAAATAACACAAGCTATCCTTGTAGGGGCGTCGTTAAAACAAATAGTCTATTGGTACTATCGATCAAAAACGGAGCAAAAAAACCATCGTGTTATTGTATGGGAGCCCCCTGCAACCTTTATTTTATTCTATTTTTTAATATCATGTTGATATAGACGGACGGACGGACAGCGAAGTCTCAGTAATAGAGTCCCGTTTTTTACCCTTTGGGTACGTGTCTATCCCACTGTGGATGTGTGTCTGTCTGTCTTCGTGTGTGTGTGTGTGTGTGAAACATGGAGTATGCTTGTACCGCGGGATTTTAATCCACGCAAGACCGGTGAAGACAAATAACACGTGCTATCTATCCTTGTACGGGCGTCGTTAAAACAAATAGGCGTCTATTTGTACTATCGAGCAAAAACGAGAAAAAAAAAAGCAATCGTGTTGTTGTATGGGAGCCCCCTGAAACCTTTATTTTATTGTATTTTTTTGTATAATGTTTATTTATTTGAAAAGTAAGTAAAATGTTGTTATAGCGGCAACTGAAATACATCATCTGCGAAAATTTCAGAAAAATACAGCCTGGTGACACCCGGACGGAAGGACAGCGACGACTTAGTAATAGAGTCCCGTTTTTTACCCTTTGGTCTGTCCCAATGTGGATGTGTGTCTGTCTGTCTACATGTGTGTGTGTGTGTGTGTGTGTGTGTGTATGTGTGTGTGTGTGTGTGTGTGTGTGTGTGTGTGTGTGTGTGTGTGTGTGTGTGTGTGTGAAACATGGAGTATGTTAGTACCGCGGGATTTTAATCCATTCAAGACCAGTGACGACAAACAACACGTGCTATCCTTGTACGGGCGTCGTTAAAACAAATAGCCGTCTATTCGTACGCAAGATTTGGCAGCTCTTTAACTAATAATTTGCATAACATATTATACCTAACAAAGGACTTCCACAATGAATTTATTTTTATTGATTCTCCGTACAGAATACTAATGTGGGGGGCATACCCATTACCCAGTTGTAAGATTCTGCAAAACAATTTTAACCATCGACGAAGTTGCTTTACATCGAAAAAAATTTACGATTCCGTAATCCGTACCCAAAGGAAAATAACCTGTCAAGTGCGAGTCGGACTCGCGCACTGAGGGTTCCGTACTGCAACCGGAGGAATAAAACCATAAAACCACTTTTCTTATCGAACCGCAAAACTAACTTTGTTTTTAGAGGTTTTATTGTGAATATCAAAAAACTACTTATTAGATCTCGTTCAAACCAATTTTCGGTGGAAGTTTGCATGGTAATGTACATCATATATTTTTTTTAGTTTTATAATACTCTTATTTTAGAAGTTACAGGGGGGGGACACATTTTACCACTTTGGAAGTGTCTCTCGCGCAAGCTATTCATTTTAGAAAAAAATGATATTAGAAACCTTAGAATCATTTTTGAAGACCTATCCATAGATACCCCATACATATGGGTTTGATGAAAAACAAATTTTTGAGTTTCAGTTCTAAGTATGGGGCACCCCCAAAATTTATTACTTTTTTTTAAATTTTGTGTGAAAACCTTAATGCGGTTCACAGAATACATCTACTTACCAAGTTTCAACAGTATAGCTCTTATAGTTTCGGAAAAAAGTGGCTGTGACATACGGACGGACAGACGGACAGACGGACAGACGGACAGACAGACATGACGAATTTATAAGGGTTCAGTTTTTTGCCATTCGGCTACGGAACCCTAAAAACGGGACCCTATTACTAAGACTCCGCTGTCCGTCCGTCCGTCTGCCACCAGGCTATATCTCTTGAACCGTGATAGTTACAGACTTGAAATTTTCACATATGATAATATATTTCTGTTGCCGCTATAACAACGAATACTAAAAAATGTAATAAATTAAATATTTAAGGGGCTCCTATACACCAAACGTGATTTTTTTTGCTTGTTTTTGCTCGATATTAATAACGGTAATATGTAGACGCTTCAAATGTTCACAGAATATTTAAAAATAAATAGTTAAATAAAACTAAAAATTAATCCAAATACAACAAACGTAATTCTTATTTTTGACGTGATAACGTTTAATAAATTGATGAACACCAGCAACACACATGAAAAATAGTAACGTTCCGCGTAACGTTCCACCTGAGCCTGTGCGTGCAAGCGAGAGCGCGCAACAAGCGATAGAGAGGCACGATAAAACAAACGATAGAGAGGCCAATTATGACGTTATCACGTAAATCTATCGTTCGTAAACCGACTTTACAGACAACCAATTTTTTATGCTTGTTTTAGAATTTGGTGGGCAGAGATGTTTTAGTACTTGGGATGTTTACTTTAATACTATTGAGAATTGGTCTTTGATAGTACGTAACCCTCAGCGCGCAAACCCTACTCGCACTTGACCGATTGGCGTAGCGGTAGCGAACCTGCCGTCTGCGCCGGAGGTCGTGGGTTCGATTCCCACTACCTGGTAAATGTTTGTGTGTTGAGCATAAATGTTGTCCAGTGTCTGGGTGTTTTTCAATATATTATATTCATGTATATTAGTATGTATGTATATTTATCAGTCATCTAGCACCCATAACACAAGCTATCGCTTACTTTGGGGCTAGATTGCGATGTGTAAAATGTCCCGTATATATTTATTATTTACTTGACCAATTTTTACCGAATAGTGTTTACATGACAATTTTAGAAAGTAATTGATCCCAACAAAAACATTTTCATGTAAAATGTTGCCAGACGAGCATTTGGCTCACACTGTTACCAGATCTCATGTAGGGCAAGACTTCTAAAGATCCCTAAAATAAAAGCTCTAACTTCACAAACTCTACACTTTAGTTACAATAATCCCCTGAGGATGTCCCGGTGTCGGGACGAAACGTGCGTCGCAGAAAGTGTTGGAAGAACTGTGTGTGGTGTTTCATGTGGGCGGAGTTCCTGCATATTGTACCATACAGAATCTTTTCAAGTAGCGGATTATAGCAAAACAAAATAATCTATCGAGTTGAAAGTGTCCCTCCCAGGCAGTGCCTTTCCTGCCACTTACAACCCGGGTGCCTTCAAACCGTGAATAGGCATCTTCTAGGCAAGCGCGTTCCAGCTTAGACTGTATCATCACTGTCCATCAGGTGTGATCACAGTCAAGCGCTAGCCTATATAGTATCTATAAAAAACAAAATAAAAAAGTAATCGTCATTATAGTTTTTAAACTGCAGGTCACTTAAAATCACTTAAATCACATTGTACACCTAAACAAAACAAAAGAAAAAAAAACAAAAATAATAAATACTTAAACAAATATACAAATATGGCGGCCTTATCGCTACACAAGTCACAACGATCTCTTTCTTAATACCTACTTTATAAAGTGTAGTTAAGATAACCTCTTAATTTGATAGTTAATATAATATTTAAGTTGAAATGTGTTTTCCCTGTTTACATTTTATAGGTTTTATAAGTACTCACAATATGCGTATAATTTTGTATTTACTATAGGTACATACCTACGATTAAGTACGCAAATATTTATATTTCCTACTAACTAAATAAATAAATAAATATCAGGACATTACACACATCGCAATCTTGCCCTAAAGTAAGCGATAGCTTGTGTTATCGGGACTAGATAACTGTTAGATACATATACATACTAATAGATACTTAAATATTATATATTGAAAAACACCCAGACCCAGAAAAAATTCATGCTCATCACACAATCATTTACCAGAAGTGGGAATCGAACCCACGACCTCCGACGCAGATTTAATAAAGGTATGAAAAATAACTGTTCACGTCCTATTCAGTATTCTCAGACCTACCGAATAGGGATTCCCGGGATTTCCCGGTTCTTAAAATCCCGGGAAATCCCGGGATTTTTAAGATGTTAAAGGAACCGGTTCTGAATATGACTTCCCGGTTCTCCCGGTTCTTTAAAAAATCCAATTATTACGTATTTTATCGAAAATTATTTTCTTGTTTGAATGAGTATACTTTCCAGATGGTTTCATAGTCATCAAGTTAGGATCTGATGTTGGGATCCTGGAGAAATCGAGGGAACTCTTCAAATTTTATAAGAACATTTGAATGTTTCGTACAACCATAGTCCTTCCTAATACCTACTCCATGAAGAAAAGACGATAATATAACAATCGCCTGACGTCAAATTGGTATACATTAAAAATTATTTCATTCTTTGTAGTGGCATCTGGAGTCGGTTTTTGGGAAATAATTTTCTATTTCATGTTTACTACAAATCGTAATAACCCCTTTTGTAGGAATATTAAAAATAATGCTTTTAATTAAAATTTTCAAGAACCGGGAAATCCCGGGTACCCGGTTCTGAGCTCGGTGCGGAACCGGGAATTCAAAATTAAGAACCGGAACCGGTTCTGCATGCCCTACTACCGAATATACAAAAAAAGTTTTTGAGCGTTTTTGGATATTAATTTTATTAACGAAATATTAAAACAAAAATTACAATTATATCCATCGTAGTTTCCGATAAAAAATAGAAAAATTGACATTTTGGAGCAGTTTTTGAGAGAGCTTTCAATAGAGAATTTTCAGCGGGACAGATTAACTATGCAAATTATGGATTTCCGCAAAATAACGCCTGCATCCATTCAATGGAGAAAATTTTATCCAATCTTTACAGCGAATTTAGATTAATACATGACGGTTTAATTTGAAACCAAACTGCCACTAAAATTTTTTTTTACTCAATACAAGTTAGTACTTGACTGCGATCTCACCTGATGGTAAGTTATGATGCAGCCTAAGATGTTATCGTACTAACTTGGAAGGGAAATTTACCCCAACTTCTACAAGGCATCGTAAAGGCTTCCACCCATACATAGTTGACGTGCCAACGACGCGTACGAAGCGGTTTGGTTCCTCGTTCCTGATACGCACTGCAAAGGCCTGGAATACACTCCCAGGCAGTGTCTTTCCTGCCACTTACAACCCGGGTGCCTTCAAATCAAGAGTGAATAGGCATCTTCTAGGCAAGCGCGTTCCACCTTAGACTGTATCATCACTTCCCATCAGGTGTGATCACAGTCAAGCGCTAGCCTATATAGCATAAAAAAAAAAAAAAAAAGCATCGCACCGGAACGCTATATCGTTTGGCGGTGCGTCTTTGCTGGTAGGGCGGTAACTAGCCACGGCCAAAACCTCCCTGACCAGACTTGAGCCAATTCAGAAATTATAAAATTCCAAAGTGACCCGTGGCGGGAATCGAACCCGCGACCTCCCCCTCGAATCCGAGCGCGCCGCCACCGTATGCGCCGTTAACACTTAACAGTAACAAAAAAAGTAAACTTACAAAAATATGAAAAGCTCCAGTTGTATGGAACTGGAGTTAATGCTTCATGGATCACAAGATGTGATACACAACACAAACACACACACTTATAATACCAAATAAAAGTATGCAAAAAACAAAACGGATAAAAACTTGTTAAAACACAAAGTATAATATTATATAATATAATATATGACGAATTATATAATATTATTTAATGTATATAAAAATACGAATATGTAACGGAAGCGACCGCGGATAGGAGTACCCGATGTCCGTGCGTAACATATACTGGGATGACTTTACTTTTGACGTTGATATTTCTCGCTTGTATAGATGGACTAGCAGTGGCCGCTGACTCCGTTCCGCGTTAGAAATATTTTTGTCCCGGCCCGTTTGTCCCGCGTAAAACTTCGCGTTTTACTTCTAGTATAGGATCCCGATATACAACGACCTTCACCGAGATGTTTATTTGATGAAATTTAATTTAGTGTATCAATAAATATATTGCATATGGGTTGTCTAACAAATTTCAGTCCAAGATATGATTAATTAATAATTAAAAAAAAATTTTTTTTCATCATTTCACCGGTTTGATTATTAGACAAATTCTATACCAATCGAAAGTCTGAAGCCCATAGAATATGCAAACGTTGAGTTGCCTGTTCTTTTCCGGTCACAACTCTCGGGTAGCCAGGTATAAACAGGTAAATCGATACACCAGGTAACAGGTAATTTTGCACCGGTCTGATTATTGAATTAAAATTAAATGAAAATAAAGATTATTTAATTATGAACACGATGGTGTAGGGTTGCCTGCGAAAAATCTGTCCCGAATTCCGGTTGTCGAATTTTGAAAATTGAAATATTAATCTTGGACTGAAATTTGTTAGACAACCCATATGCAATATATTAATTGATATACTAAATTAAATATAAAATAAGTTTCATCAAATAAACATCTCGGTGAAGGTCGTTGTATATCGGGATCTTAGACTATTCTACATCGCTGGACTCGACACAATTGGATAGAGATATACTGCCTATATAATGCGGCGGCTCGCACCGCACGTTTTTTTAGGGTTCCGTAGCCGAATGGCAAAAAACGGAACCCTTATAAATTCGTCATGTCTGTCTGTCCGTCTGTCCGTCTGTCCGTCCGTATGTCACAGCCACTTTTTTCCGAAACTATAAGAGCTATACTGTTGAAACTTGGTAAGTAGATGTATTCTGTGAACCGCATTAAGGTTTTCACACAAAATTTAAAAAAAAGTAATAAATTTTGGGGGTGCCCCATACTTAGAACTGAAACTCAAAAAATTTTTTTTCATCAAACCCATATGTGTGGGGTATCTATGGATAGGTCTTCAAAAATGATACTAAGGTTTCTAATATCATTTTTTTCTAAAATGAATAGCTTGCGCGAGAGACACTTCCAAAGTGGTAAAATGTGTGTCCCCCCCCCTGTAACTTCTAAAATAAGAGTATGATAAAACTAAAAAAAATATATGATATACATTACCATGCAAACTTCCACCGAAAATTGGTTTGAACGAGATCTAATAAGTAGTTTTTTGATATTTACAATAAAACCTCTAAAAACAAAGTTAGTTTTGCGGTTCGATAAGAAAAGTGGTTTTTATGGTTTTATTCTTCCGGTTGAAGTACGGAACCCTCAGTGCGCGAGTCCGACTCGCACTTGACAGGTTTTTATATTGCTAATATCTTTAAAGATATTTGTTTAAACTGTATAGAGTAAAGGGCACAAATATTCTACACTAAATTTTTGGTTTAATAAACATATTCAAAAGATATAAACGAATATCATATGGGCTAAATAAGCTTCACAATTTTTTTTTCTAATCTACAATTTTAACAGTAAATGCAATTATTGTGAGTTATCCGTAGGAGATAGGCATATGCGGACTATCGCGGACTTTTTTACAGATTTTGATACGTTCTTTAATATTGTAAGTACATTGTTTTGTTCTATCTTCAATAGTTTCCACAGCGCACGGGATGAAAGCAATTTTCTTTACGACTTGAATTACATTATTCATGTTTAAGTAAAGATGCGTAATTAATATTGAAAATTATTATAGCCTATGACACTACACAATAACTTAGCTTTCTATTGGTGAAAGAATTTTGAAAATCGGTTCAGTAGATCCAGAGATTACCCCTTACAACGTTACAAACTCACAAACGTTACCTCTTTATAACATTAGTATAGATTAAGTAAAGATGCGTAATTAATTTTGGAAATTATTATAGCCTATGACACTCCACAATAACGTAGCTTTCTATTGGTGAAAGAATTTTGAAAATCGGCTCAGTAGATCCAGAGATTACCCCTTACAATGTCACAAACTCACAAACGTTACCTCTTTATAATATAAGTATAGATTAAGTAAAGATGCGTAATTAATTTTGGAAATTATTATAGCCTATGACACTCCACAATAACGGAGCTTTCTATTGGTGAAAGAATTTTGAAAATCGGTTCAGTAGATCCAGAGATTACCCCTTACAACGTCACAAACTCACAAACGTTACCTCTTTATAATATAAGTATAGATTAAGTAAAGATGCGTAATTAATTTTGGAAATTATTATAGCCTATGACACTCCACAATAACGTAGCTTTCTATTGGTGAAAGAATTTTGAAAATCGGTTCAGTAGATCCAGAGACTACCCCTTACAACGTCACAAACTCACAAACGTTACCTCTTTATTATATAATAAAGTATTTATAGTATATAAGTATAGATAAGGAGAATCGGTCGGTACATAGCTATACTAAAATTATAAAGCTAAAGAGTATGTTTGTTTAAACGCGCCCATATTTACAGGAACTACAGGCCCAAATTTTTTGGTTTGTATTCAATAGTCCATTTATCAAGGAAGGCTATATGGCTATATGACATTACATTATGTTTGGCATCCTTATGTGGTTGACGTCCAACAAACTCGTACGAAAAGTTTTTCTTCCACGTTTCTGATACGAACCGCTAAGGTGTGGAACGCCCTTCCAGTCTCCGTGTTTCCAGCCAAGTACATTCTGGGTGCCTTCAAGAGAAGAGTGAATAGGCATTTTCTAGGCAAGCGCGCTCCAACCTAGATCTCATCATTGCTTTCCATCAGGCATGATTGTCGTCAAGCGCAAGCCTATCGTCAATAAAAAAATAAATGTTGATAGATTCTTACGAAAATTTTTGTCTACTTTCGGTAGGTCTGCGGATAGGCTGTAATCTATTTTTATGACCCTAAACGACAAAACAACGTTTGCCCGGTCAGGTATTCTAATATATAAAATTCTCGTGTCAGTGTTGGCGCAGTGGTAGCGAACCTGCCGTCTGCGTCGAAGGTCGTGGGTTCGTTTCCGTCTACTGGTAAATGTTTGTGTGATGGGCATGAATGTTTTCCAGTGTCTGGGTGTTTTTCAATAAATTATATTAATGTATATTATTATGTATGTATATTTATCAGTTATCTAGTACCAAGCTATCGCTTACTTTGGGGCTAGATTTCGATGTGTCTAATTGCCCATCATCCGAAACGGCTGGACGAATTTTTCTGAATTTTTTGTCTACATTCGGTAGGCCATCTATGCCCTAAATGCAGCCAGGCCAGTCTCACTCATCACGTGACCGTCCCGGCTACAAGTAGGGGTCCGGACCTCAATATTTCAGATGGTTGCCGCTCGCGGGACGAGTTGCACGCGCTAGTTCTGTACGGTCTATTTTACGCGCCGTCTGACTACGGCAGCCCTAGTACGTCGTAAGAGATAAAGTTAGGCGATAGAAAGAGCGTTCAGCAACATTGCGTTAGTTGCGTGTCGATTTTGAGGGCGGGGCCAGGCGCTATTGCGAACTGAATTGCACTTTTTGTGTCAGCGCTAGAGTCGCTATTTCTTTAAATCATCGAGCGGAGTAAGTCTTCTGTACTTGTACTATTTAGTGTGCTGTGGTACAAGTACCTACAGCATCAACAAAACAGGAAAGACTCGATTGCGGTGTTTTGGAACCAAACGAATTTATGGAATAACAACGAGTTAATTTAATTAACTCCGAACAGATAACAATAAAAATAGGGTCAAAATGTCATCAAGTGTTTTTGTTACTCGGGTTATCATTCGTACAACCGCGAATATTTTTTTTACTACATAGGCTTGCACTTGATAATAATAACACCAATTACCGAGAAAATCATCGAAAACTCAGGTGGTTGGAACATGTCATGAGACGTAGCAAGGACCACGTAGTACAAACTTACATACTTTTTTACGTATGTATTGTCTCCTTATCACTGACTACCCTCATTTACGTTTTTAAATAGTAATAGTTTTTGTTGTTTTTATGTTTATCAGTCTATAGTGTATTTGTATAATTTAATATACTTACGCACTTGACTACTTTTTTTGGACTATATAGGCTAGCGCTTGACTGTGATCACACCTGATGGAAAGCGATGATACAGTCTAAGGTGGAACGCGCTTGCCTAGAAGACGCCTATTCACTCTTGATTTGTAGGCGCCCGGGTTGTAAGTGGCAGGAAAGAGTGCCTGGGAGGGTATTCCAGGCCTTTGCAGTGCGTATCAGGAACGAGGAATCAAAACCGCTTTGAACGCTCGCGAATTTGAACTTTAGAAATGGGCAAAACATTGCAACCTCAAAATCACCACTCGCAACCGTGGTATTTATTATTAATTATTAATAGGTTGTTATTAATTATTATTTATTATTACTAGGCTCTGTTACTCATAATGAGTCAACGTTAAGGCTATTTATTGTATGGAACGCAAATAGGTGTTTTCAAAAATGATATCTATACCCATATAGAGAGAGTTGCAAGTCCAGAGCTAGGCCTACATTTTATTCTTGAAATATGGCTTTGGTTGATAACGTTTTTAGTTTTTACCCCCCCCCCCCCCCCCCCCCAAATGTTTACCAAATATGACAATATTGTGTCATTAGATTCAGTACACCTTAGTCAAGGCTCGTACGTTTTATATTTTTAGTATTTTAGTTTATTTAAATTAAAAAAAATTAAAATACTCGAGAAAGTTTTTAGGTCAAAAAATGTGGATATTTAGACTCAAATAACTTTTAAGACCATTCATGCGTTGGAATTATGCTTGAGTCAAAATTGTCAATTTTCGACGTAACATAAGAGTGTCATGTGTTCAATTATTGATTAGATAATTGCCATCATATTATTTGGCATTTCATAATCTAGTTTTTGTCTCAAAAATATTTGAAAATATGTGTATAACTTTCTCATTAGAAAGTTTAAGGTAAAGGCTAATTACTCACTTAGCGGTGGAAGCTCTATTTTGATGCAAGATATTTGCCATGGTTCATAACACAAACTTATAACAATGAAATATTTAGAAAATTAATAACATTTACTAAAAAATGTCTAAAAAAAAACCACGATTTTCCTAGATTTTCATTCAAAAACCATAAACCGAAAAGTGTCATTTTTAGCGTTTTTCGATAAATTAAACGTATCCTAAAATAGATAAAATCCAAGATATTTTGTTATTTCTGAATTATAGTAATTTAATTCAATTAATATTCAATGTCACTGGTTATTTACTATTTTAATAAGTTGTATATTTATTTTACTATAATTTTTTTTGTAATACTATTTTCCGCGCAAAATTGCGTCAGTAGGAACGAATTTCTTTTTAGTATGGAGCGAATCGCGATTCACACCGTGCCGCATGAACGCTCCGAGCATAGTACTTGATAGTATCTGTAACATATCCATTTATGAAAATCGGACTACATTTACGGTTAGGAAAACTTTATCGCTTTTTGTTTGGAAGCTTACAGGTAAACGATCCTCTGAAAAGGATTTATTGAATTTATTTTTGTCTTTCTCACTCTCACGGATACGTTGGTAGGTGCGACATGCAGCGTCGCGGAAGAATATAACATAAAAACGACCTTTTACCTAATTACTCAAAAACTAAGCCAGTTATCAAAAATCTGTTTCTAGACGTTTTTGGATATTATTATTACCGACACATTAAAACAAAAATTTCAATTAAGTACATTCAATATAGTTTCCGATAAAAATAAGAAAAACTGAGATTTTGGAGCAACTTTCGGGAGAACTTTCTATCGAGAAACTTTCATCCAATCGTTTTTCTGCTTCTAAGCGATTTAAATGACGTTTAAATTTGAAAGTTATAGATTTTAAATAAAACTTAATTCAAAATCGCCTTAAAAAATACACTCCAGAATAAGTAAGTACTCAAGTGTCGAAAATCGATTACTCACTTAGTTAATTCCTATTTAACGGTAAAAAATCTGCGGTTAGTAACACCGATAAGAAAGCTAAGGATATGGACATGGAAATCGTTCGATTTACGTAAACCTTTTTAACCGACTTCAAAAAGGAGGATCTTAATTCGAGTGTACTTATGTTTGATTTTTTTTTATGTTTGTTACCTCATAACCTTTGACTGGGTGTATCGATTTTGATGATTCTTTTTTTATTAGAAAGCTGACGCTTCCCGTGTGGTCCCATTTCAATTTAGTCCAGTTCCGATAATGGTATCCATGAGAAAACTATATAAGTCTTATATTCTTAATTGGGAAGGATGTATTCAACAGTAGTTTGATGAGAGTTGAAGTAGGTTTTTAGTTTTCATTAAATAACGTATATTATTCGTACAAGCTAATAATAGCGCCATCTGCCAAAATTCTGTAGGTAGCCGATAAGCCTTGAGCGAACTAAATAGTGACCTTACTGCTGGTGACAACATAAACATTTTTGGCACCGGTAAAAAGGCGACATTTTTCGTGCCGTCCGCTTTATCCAGGGTAATGTCTATCGGTTCGTAAACAATTCGTTACGCCTAGTTATCATCGGAACGATTTACATAAACCTTTTTTTGTACAAGCAAACAGTAGCGCCATCTGTCAAAATTCTACAGGTAGCTGCGTGAGCGAACTACATCGTGACCATACTGTTGGTGGTAAAACAAACATTTTTGGCACCGGTAAAATGGCGACATTTTTTCGTGCCGTCAGCTCTGTCCAGTGTATGATGCACATATAAAGTCATTCCTTGCTCTGTGGTATGATGTCTACTGGTTGGTAAACAATTATTTACGCCTAGTTATACAATTCGATTGGCTGTCAAATGGAGGATGACCACTGCCCACTGTATGTGTTCAAGGTCACAGGAAGTGTTTCATTTTAGGGTTCTGCAGTCAAGTGATAAAAACACACACACTAGCCAAGATTTAACGGCGTAGAAGCCGTATTTAAGCGATTTTGAATGAAGTTTTATTTAAAAACTATAAAGACAATTACTTTCAAATTCAAATGTCATGTATTTTGTGTTTTTAATCTATAATCGCTTAGAAGCAGAAACACGATTGGATAACATTTTTCTCGGTAGAAAGTTCTCCCAAAAGTTGCTCCAAAATCTCAGTTTTTTCTCATTTTAATCGGAAACAACAATGGATGTAATTGTAATTTCTGTTATAATGTGTCGGTAGTAATAATTTCTAAAAACGCTTGGAAACAGATTTTTGATAACTGGCTTAGTTTTTGAGTGATTAGGTAAAAGATCGTTTTTCTGTGATATTCTTCCGCGACGCTGCATGTCGCACCTATCAACGTATCCGTGAGAGTGAGAAAGGCAAAAATAAATTCAATGAATCCCCTTAATTAAGTGGCCTACTGTAAAAGAAAACACAAGCATGGTAATTGATATAAAAAACGCTGAGTCATGCGTCGTTGCATAATTACAAGGTCAATGGACGCGTTGACATACTCAGCTCAGGCTTGAGATGAAAATTTTATTGATATAACGTACCTAATTAACATTAGCAGGCAGACGCGTTGACATACTCAGCTCAGACTTGAGATGAAAATTTAGTTGAGATAACGTTACAAACTTAGCCTTAGGCAGCCAAGGGGTTTCGGCCCAAGAACTTATCCCGCGAAATTCAAATTTTATTTAGTTTTGTTAATTATACATCGTAAGCTTATATATATATTGGTATATTTATTTTTCCTGATAGCAGTAGTGAACCTGCCGTCTGCGTCGGAGGTCGTGGGTTCGGTTGCCACTACTGGTAAATATTTGTGTGATGAGCATGAATGTTTTCCGGTGTCTGTGTGTTTTTCAATATATATTATATTTATCCTATACCTTTAAACGAGCAATTCTTGTATATATATAATGTATATATATTTCTACGGCTCAAATGATTCTCATGAAATTTAGTATACAAGGGGTTTTGGGGGCGATAAATTGATCTAGCTAGGATTCATTTTTAGAAAATGTTGTATTTACCAAAAAAATATATAAATCTATACCTGACATCTATTGGCGATAAAGTAAAATTATTACAGTAAACTCCTGCTGCCATTTATTGGTGAGTAAGTAGCTGTAATACTACCAAGCAAAGCTCGGTCACCCAGATATTGTACATTAAGTATGTATGTATATTTATCGCTATCTCTTACTTTGGAGCTAGATTGCGATGTGTGTAAATTAACTTCCGCATCGGGGGAGCCAACTACAAAACTTTATTTGTGTCAAATTATAAATAATATCATACCTAGTTGAATTTCAATATTTTTCTATTGTGTAAAGAGTTTTATTCATTATGTTATTTCGAAAAACTGATACTGATAGGACTCTTTGGCAATGAACATGAAAATTTTTATTTTTCACATAGGCCTAAATTTTATAGGCTCTTATGAAAAGTTAAAACTTCACCGACATGTCTGTAAGGCAGATTTGCATCGAGAACAACTGGCAAGAAACTTGGCACTAGCTATCTTCAACAACGTCTTTATATTCAAGCTTTCTCACATGAAAAATGGACTTCTTGAGGGGTCAGTCTGGTGCAGTCACTGACCTCTGTAATACAAGTACGCTGGACTAAATATTCTATACAATTGACAGTTCCTTTTTAGGTGAAGCTTTAAATTGAGTTGCCTTCATTTGAAGCGGAGCTTTTAAGAGGGTTAAAGCCAAAGAGTGAACGCTAAAGAGTCACCTCAAGCTATCACAAGCCTGAAGGCCTTATACCCGTTCGCAGAAGTTAATTGTCACAAATAACTTAGAATACAAGAGCGAGATAACAGATAGGTGACAAAGAGCCATCCTTCTGAGTGGTTATTATCTTTTATGACAACTCAGAAATAGACCGAGCTTTTAAGAGGTTTAAAGGTACATCATGTTTTAAGAAATATTCAATGCGACTGATTTCGAAACCCTTAAACCCGTTTCAGCCTACTAACAACCCATTCACAGAAGCTTTACCGATGAGTTCCCCTACCCCTTCAGATGACCGCGTCCCGCGCTCGTCTAGTCAGTATGACAAGCGCGGGACGCAGTCGTCTGTATAGGGGTCGGGGAACACATCGGTAAAGCTTCTGGGGATAGGTTGTAAACAAATTGATACTTTGTTGTCTTCTATAATGACCACGATTGCAATTTAGCGGTAAAAGGCAGTTTAATGCTATAAATAGATTGTTCAAGTACTTCTGAACGTAGCTCCTAGTACATACTGTCGTTTAGAGACATAAACAAGTATAATACAGCCATTTAAGAGGAAAATTGACTGAATACATTAAATAGGACCAACCTCATACGACTTCTGCGTCTTATCACAGCCAAAGTGAAAACCCCACACAGCAAAGTTCCAAATTCAAAATCAAATTGATCCAGACTTTCACTGCACTGATCTGTTCACCGCCATAACACAATCACTTCACCATAGGTTCCGAGAAACTTGTTTTTAAGTGCAAATAAATAATTAATTCGCGGTATGACGTCGAGTACGCGATCCCTCGCAAGCGTAGATGAAAAAAAACAAAATTCAAGTCTTTAAAAATAAATAAACGTCAGTCTTTATTCCGCCATGTTAGCTGCCACATTGACATTTGACACTTGAGTCAAGTGAAGTGACTTGACAGATTGTTTTTGAAGTTGGCAAATAAACGCGTGCCTTTATACGACACGACTTTGTGGTACGATTACTCTACGATATTCATGTACAATTATTTATACATACTTGTTTTCATCAAGTTATTATTCGGTAAATTACAAAATTATTTTGCTGTTGTTCACAATATAGCTTTCTGGGAATTCGAGTGAATCTGTGAATTTGTATGGGAGGAATAGGTAGGCATAGTTAATAGGTACGTTATCAGGAGATGTTGACGCTGATGATGCTCCGGTATTTTTTTTTTTTTTTTTTTTTTTTATTTAGTCCACAAAACTGACTACAATTATTATATAAAAGCAAGTTGGTAGCTATAAAAAAAATTGGTTGTTAATTGAGTCTACTGGATGTGGACGTAGCATGCGCGATTAAATAATAGGTACAATAACTACAGCGCAACATACACGCTTAACAAACAAACTAAACACAAACACTATTAACAAACAAAAAGAAGAAAAAATATGTTAGCAGATTACTAACTAACTTATCTGGGTACTTAATTTATTTTTTATTCTAGGTATACTGTCACAGAAGATATCTATAACATCTCTTTGACAATTTGCAAGAAATTGCATTCTATACAGCGGACTATGTTGTCCGAGATTGGTCATGGCCTTAGGCAAACAGAAAGTCTTACGATTGTGTAAGCGGCTACAGGCACGAGGCACTACGA
Organism: Coenonympha arcania; assembly: GCA_036785405.1. NCBI lineage: Eukaryota > Metazoa > Arthropoda > Insecta > Lepidoptera > Nymphalidae > Coenonympha > Coenonympha arcania. The sequence goes on from CM072081.1 coordinate 3,815,562, forward strand.
ACTTTAAGCGTTCAAGTAACTCAGGCGCATCAATGACACCCTTTATTAGCTTTGCCAGAAAAATGACATCTGTAATCTTTCTACGGTCTTTAAGTGATTTCATTTTATAGTAAGAGAGACGAGCTTCATACGAAAATAATTTATTACATTTGAAGTCCGTGTAAGATAGATGGTATAGAAACCGTTTTTGAATTCGTTCTATTCTATCAGAATGAACTTGATACCCTGGACTCCATACCGTGCTGCAATATTCAAGGATGCTACGGACAATACTATTGAAGACGAGAATAGATAAACTGGGATCCTTGAATATTTTCATTTGTCTGAAGACCAGTCCAGATATCTTTGATGCTTTAGAGTTTAGATGTTATTTGCTCGATATGTGGACGAAAACTTAAAGCCGAGTCTACAATGACACCAAGGTCTCTGATGCTATAAACTTCCTTAAGACTAACATTGTTAATTTTATAGACACAGTTTAACGGATTTTTCTTTCTGGTAAATTTAATGTGGAAACACTTGTGTGGTATTAAAGCGAAATCGCTATGCAAGTTTCTCTTCGACACAGAAAAATTGTGCTTTTATTTTATGTTGCTGGTTTATCAATTTACTTTCATTTATTTTATTAGAATAGAAGCATTGTTTGCCAGCAAACGCGCACCACCAAGCTCAATTTAACTTTCTAGCGCAATGCTATGTAGAAACCATTAGGGGGGATTTTACTTACCCCCCTCCAGGTTAATACATACTTATTACATTAAAATTTTCGGCTGCATCCTTACTTACCACCAGATGCGATCGCAGTCAAGTACTAACTTTTACAATGATAAATAATATGCTAAGTAACAGAGCTGCTTCGATCTTACCGTTACTGAATTACTGTTTAAATAGTCGTGACAACGGGCTGTTCTATCATCATCATAACTTCGCATTGTCGACTCTTTCATCACGAGTCGCAACTATGCAACACGAGTTTCCTGTTTGTCTGAAAGGGTCAAAAATAATTTAATAGTGATAATTATAATTACTATTGTGGATTCACACAAAAGATTTCTAGGGCATGTTTAGGGGTTTGAATTTTTTTGTATGGAAGCTGGCATAGCGACCTGGCCGCCATTTTGATTTTTTTTCGAAATCGCGGCACACGATGAATGTCATATGTATGGATAGAGGACACATAGACAAACAAATAATGTCAAGTAACATAGTACCCCAAAGTGTCACGTTACCGAGATATTTGAAGGTAAAGACAGACATATGAGAATAAGTCTATTTTTAATGATTGTCGTTGTCCTCATATGTCTATCTTTACCTTCAAATATCTCGGTAACGTGACACTTTAGGGTACTATGTTACATGACATTATTTGTTCGTCTATGCGTCCTCTACTCATACATACCACTTAAATCGTGCGCCGCGATTTCGAAAAAAAATCAAAATGGCGGCCAGGTCGCTATGCCAGATAGTTTCAATCCCCTTTTCTAACAATATTTTTCTGCATCTTTCAAGGATTTTACTAAGGTTTTTAACAAAAAATCTCCAGATTCAGTCCCACTATCTTTGGATTTGTTCCGAACTAGTTATTATACTAAAATGTTATTAAAAAAACAGCAAATGCTAAGATCGTTCGTTCGACTTTAAAATCGGACTGTATAAAACGACCCATAGTGTTACCAAGTAATAATACAGTATAATAATGTTGCCGTAGAATAAAAATCTGAATCCCAAGAAAATTCAACAACTGCCTTTTTTGTTCTCCTCACTCTTACACTATGTTGGTGGCTGCAACATGCAGCGTTGCGAAAGATTAACTACAACAGAAAAACGACGTTTAACCTAATTACTTAAAATTAAACTAAGTTATCAAAAATCCGTGAGCGTTTTTGGTACATCCATTGTAGTATTACCACGTATTACATCCATTGTACTTTCCGAAAAAAAAATGGAGATTTTGGAGCAACTTTTGGGAGAACTTTGTATCGAGAAAACTTTTATCCAATCGTGTTATTTTTCTTCACAGCGAGACCCAAAACACATAGGTAACGTTTAAATTAATTGTCTTCTTAAATTTTAAACTGCAGGTCTCTAGAAATCTTAAATACGTCGACTACGCGGTTAATGACAAATCCAAAGAAGTCTCTTAAAAAAACCTGCTATCTCCCTAGCGATTTTCCGGGAAGGCAATACTCAAGACACCGATGCGTCAGCAACAAAAAGAAAGCCTTCCTAACAAGCTACGTGTGTGACGTCACACGGGATGACGTCACGATCGAATAGCGAAATAAAACCTCATCATTCCCTCTACACTGAAAACTGTCGGAACATAGGCCTAAATAACAGACTTATGAAAACTCAAAACTCTACCGCCATAATCGGAAAGCAGGTTAGCATCGAGAAGAACTGGCAAGAAACTCGGCACTTGCTCTTATATTATATAAGGTAGATCTTATATGTTATAGAAATAATACAAGATAGATCTTATATCATATATTATAAAATTTTTCTTAAAAAAAACTTTTTAGATATCTCGTGAGGAGATCGAGAAAGAAGCATATCCTTATACATTCCAAGAATCGTCGAGAATCAACGTTGCGCGAAAAGGTTCAAAGATTGTACATATTTCCTATATTGAAATACATTCAATTTTACACTCTAAATCAATAGACGTAAAGTTAATTTTTCGGTGTTAGTGTTTTACTTAGAGCATTTTTTTTTTTTTATTGAAGATAGGCTTGCGCTTGACGACAATCATGTCTGATGGAAAGCAATGATGAGGTCTAGGTTGGAGCGCGCTTGCCTAGAAAATGCCTATTCACTCTTCTCGTGAAGGCACCCAGATTGTATTTGGCTGGAAACACGGAGGCTGGAAGGGCGTTCCACACCTTAGCGGTTCGTATCAGAAACTTGGAAGAAAAACGTTTCGTGCGAGTTTGTTGGACGTCAACCACATGAAATTGAATGTTTTTCATCGTAGCATATAAAATTCTACTAACTATTGCCGACCAACATGGCGTTTTGACCTTCATTCAGTTTTACGCTCTATGTCAATGGTGGTAAAATTAATTTTTCAGTGTTCGCAAAAATGTTTTGATTTCATTTTTCAATATTGTATGCTTATTGCCATACTAACCAAGTAACCATACAAACCATTTGTACGTAAATGCCGTCACCTTTTTAACATTTCACATCACGAAATGTAGCCGACACGTTACGAGAATAACCCCCAGGTGAAAATGATCTAGGTTGGTACTTGGTAGGTACTTGGTAGGTAGGTCTATAGGCCTATAATTATAACCTATGCCTATAACTTACCTACCTACTCATTTCTTTCAACTTTCATCAGGTTTTAAAATCCGGTTTGTAGTAGGATTCTACACTACTTACATTCAGACTAATTAGAAATATAAAATAACGGCTACTTCACTTCTACAAAAAAACTTAAAAGGTCTTGGACTCATTTCTGTAACACATTGGACATTTTCAAGAAAAGATTTTTATACGTTTATATACTTACTAGCTGACCCTGAAAACGTTGTTTTGTCATTTGGGATAAAAAAATAGCTTAAAACCTACTCTATCCGACCTACCGAACAAACACAGAAAATTTCATATTAAGGGGATTTATTGAATTTATTTTTGTCTTTCTCACTCTCACGGATACGTTGGTAGGTGCGACATGCAGCGTCGCGGAAGAATATACAGTGTGAGTCTTCATAATGTGCACATATTGAAATGAGGGAAACTATGCTTAATTTTATCGACGGAAAACGTATTAAAAAAATCTAAATTTTTTTTATATATTTATTTGGAATTTTTAAAATTTTTGTTTGCTACATGATTTATTTGATTTTATTGAATCGAATTCTAAAAATCCTCAGATTTTATGATTTTTACAAAATCCGACCACAATCCTGAGAAGAAGCATGAAGAATATCCTGACTCTAAGATTTCGCATTGTGAAGTCAACATATCCTGAGGAAGTTCCGGTGTCGGGACGAAACGTGCGTCGCAGAAATTGTTGGAAGAATTGTGTGTGGTGTTTCATGTGGGCGGTGTTCCTGCATAGTGTACCATACAGAATCTTTTCAAGTAGCGGATTATAGCAAAACAAATTAATCTGTCCTGCTAATTATGGATTTCCGCAAAATAACGCCTGTCTCCTTTTATCCTCCTCTTTATATATCTATCTTTCTATCTCCTAATTCAATATCCTGAGAAGAACCCTAAATAAGATATTAATATGGTGTGGCTGTGAAACTAAAGCTTATCTACTACAGTATTAAGGATTATTTACATGAATCAAATCCGTGGAGTGAATGAACTGCTGTAATTATACTAGCTCAATTAGGTACGTTTTAAGAGCCATTGTGAAGTGGTGATACCAGAAAACAAAACCCGGCTGAGTTTGCTGTGGGCTTCTTCCCAGTGCAGGGCGCGTTCGAACCCTCGTAAACTTAGTTTTAAGTCGACTTGTAGTTATCACCATATGTGACAAATATCATATTGATGTTTTACAAGAACCTGTACGTTAGGCCTATGTGAAAGAAAGATATTTTGACTTCAATCCTACAATCAGATCGAATTTTGGATATCCGTCCTTCAACTTAATTTGCCCATCGAGATTGTATTAGGTATCTACTTATTGACCGAAATATCTGCGTAAGCGTCGACAATTAATAAACACACGTGTGTCTTTGTGCCGAACACACACACACACATAATCGAAACACCTGTACTCATACAACACACAATATAATACAAAAAACACACGAACACATGCGAAGTGAAAAAAGTTATTTACACAGAGGCAGCTCGATGTCGAATCTTAATTTTTGAAACGGAAACATTTTGCGAGATGCAAATCCAATACCTATTAAACGAGCAATTCTTGTATATATATATATATATATATATATATATATATATATATATATTCAAATTATATAGAAATATATATATATATCTAACTAGTCCAGCCATAAGTTCTGTTACATATGAAAATGCTTTTTTTTTAAATGAAGTAATGTAATATTAATAAAATTTATACTTACCTACAAATTTATTAAAGTCTCAGCAAAAAATATAAAAAAAATTCTATTCTAAATGGCCACCTTTGGCTTTTATACAGGCCTTTTAATCTGTTTGACCACGAATCTATGGATTTACGCACTGTTTCCAAGGTAAATTTTGCCACTGCTTGCTCCAAAGATTTTTTAAGAGACTCAATGTCGCCGTGTCGTTTAGAGCAGGCCATGTCCTCTAAAACTGACCATAATTTGAAGTCTAAAGGGTTGAGGTCTGGGCTAGATGAGGGCCAGTCTTCAGCTCTTATAAAGTCCGGAACATTGGTTTCAAGCCAGGCTTGGGTAGTTCGTGCCTTGTGACCAGGTGCTGAGTCCTGTTGGAAAGTCCACGGTATATTTTTAAAAAGAGTATTGCTGAGAGGTTTCACAGCATGATCCAAGACTGTATCTTGATATACTTTAGCTGAAGTTTTCACTCCTTTTTCACAAAAATGCAGTTTTGTGACTCCTTGATAAGACACGCCCCACCAAACCATCACTGACGCAGGATGATGACCACGTTGTACCTTCCCGACCACTTGAGCAGCTTCTTTAGAACTGCGAGCGTACACTTTATCATTTTGCTTATTGTAGTGTTCTTCAATCGTGAAAATTTTTTCATCGGTAAAGAGGATATTTCTGTGCCTTTCACCTGCGTATCGCGACAGAAGGCGTTTTGATCGTTCCACTCTCTTTAATTGTAAAAATTGATTTAGGGCATGACCTGTATATCGACGATAAGCACCGAGCTTCAGGTCTTGTTTTATAATACGCGACAGAGTCCTAGCGGGAATCTTCATTTCTCGCGATAAGATTTTTTGCTTCCTAATGGGGTTTCGTCGCATTATGGCTTTAACAGCATTAACAGCCTTTGTAGTTCTAACAACACGCGGCCGCCCCGATCTTTTCTGGTCTTCGACAGACGAAGTGTTGTTGTATCTGTTGATTGTACGATATACGAACATACGGCTGTTACCAAGTGTCTGGAATATGACCGACGGCTCCATACCCACTTTGTGCAAGGCGATCACTGCAATCCTATTTTCTTTTCTTTAACACCCCATTCCATATTGTAATTTGATAATGAACACGAAAAAGTATGTGAAATGGCGCGAAATCGAAAGAAAATTTTAAAATAATATAGGTACGTGTTCCAAATTCAAAATAATTAAAAAGCTGAAAAAGTTTTTATGTAATTGTATTTATGGCCAGACTAGGTATATATAATAGAAAGGGAAAATTTCTTCGTCACTTTCACTATCGTCGATACTAATTTGGCGTTTATGTGTTGCTGGGCGGATTGCTTTTTTTCCAAAATTGTGATTTTGCTGGTTGATGGCTTAGGTTCTTCTTTTTGAAATATTTTCCTGTATTTATTTCGTTTAGGCTTTTTGTATTCCTCTTCGTTATCACTAACATTTTCTAGTGTTAATTTCTTTTTACGATGCGACATTGTAATGAATTAAAAACTTGTACGAAACTATCGAGCGCAAGTTCGTCCTCCGCCCGTGACTGCACAACACTACTGACGAGTGACGACTCAACGCGTACGCATCTACACAGTGCGGCAACAGGTCGCCATCGGTCATCCACCGAAATAGGCCCGCTCCCGCACTGAGATAACTTTTTTTAAGTCCTATGCGGCGGAGGTCGAAAATGGCCCGACGCGTAAGTAAACTGCATATATTTTTACATTTTAAGTCACAAATCGAAAACTATATTTGTCTCTGTCATACTCGTAAAAATGGTAGTTATGTCTATTTTTACTCCCATACCGCCGATTTAGTCGTACATGAAAATGGATTCTTAACGAGTAAACTCAAAAACCCCAATGCGCAATTCAGCTACAACCACCAGCGTTATTTTCCCGTGACACCGACAACAGGGTTTCATACTAAATTTCAATAATACGTAATTTGCACAGATGTTATTAAATAATTTATTATATTATTGCCAATTAAACAAATTTGCTCAAAGAAAATTAATGGTATTTACATTGGTACCTGCCAAAGTATAAAACGTTGGTGGGAGGTGGATTAGGTATAGTGGTTCATTGGTCTTTAACGCACTCTGTCCTAAGGCCACAAAAAGATGGATCTACGCCCTATATTCTTGTTCGTCGTGCTATGCGTAAGATTTACACTGCAATCTTCTTCTTCCTGCCCTTTTTCCCACGTTATGTGTGGTCGGCTCAACATGTCTTCTCCTTCCATTCGCTCCTATCAGCCGTCAACACGCAATCCACTGCTTTCACACGCATATCTTCTTTCACGCAATCCATCCATCTCTTCTTCGGTCTTCCTCTAATTTTTCGTCCCTGCACATGCATACTTATCGTTCTTTTAGTGACATGACTTTCATCCCTCCGCATAACATGTCCATACCACGCTAACCTTTTACTCTTCATCTTTTCTGTTATTGGCGCAACTTTCAAACTTCCCCTTATGTACTCGTTCCTTATCCTATCCATTATCGTCACACCACACATCCATCTCAACATTCGCATTTCGGTCGCATGCACTCTTCTTACATCTGTCCCTTTTACCGCCCAACACTCTGATCCATACAACACGACAGGTCTGATGACCGTCTTATAAATTTTCCCCATAAGGGGATTTATTGAATTTATTTTTGTCTTTCTCACTCTCACGGAGATTTGGTAGGTGCGACATGCAGCGTCGCGGAAGAATATAACAGAAAAACGACCTTTTACCTAATTAGGTACTCAAAAACTAAGCTGCTTATCAAAAATCTGTTTCTTAGCGTTTTTGGATATTACTATTACCGACACATTAAAACAAAACTAATTACATCCATTGTAGTTTCCGATAAAATAGAATTATTTTATATAATTGTCTTTATAGTTTTTGCATAAAACTTCATTTAAAATCGCTTAAATACGGCTTCTACACCGTTAACTTTAAGGGGCCTTCCTGGATCGCATAATATAACACCTGAGACCTGTCGCCATTTCATCCATCCCGCATTCATTCTATAATTGTTTACATCTCGGTTGATATTGCCATCGCTTTGGAAGAGCGAACCGAGGTACCGAAAATCGGAACAGACAGGTAGGGCTTCACCATCTAATGAAATTTTGCAGTAGCTTGAGGTACCGCCAAAATCACAAAATAGATGTTCAGTCTTAGTTCGGCTGATCCCGTTCTCTAATTTCTCCCGCCATAACTCTGCACTTTTTTACACTACAATAATATTCTAAAATTATACATAATAAAATTAAAAGCAGGCCGATTTTGTTTCTTTACAGACGCTGAGTATTCACGCGGAGCCAGTTAGAGGTAATTATCTGAGCCTGTTATTTAGGCCTATGTGAAAAATAGTACATTGTTACCCTAGGGATGAAAGTACCTAACTTATTTAGTCCCGAGACGGGGTTTGGCGCCCGAGCGTAGCGAGGGGGCCTATAGTTCGTGGGACTAAATAAGTCTTTATCCCGAGGTAAACACTGTGCTTTTCATTACGAATATAAGGAAAGTCAAAATAAAAATAGAAATTAGCTAAAGAAAATTGAATAATTATTGTGTCAATAAAAATCACTGTTAAACAGAAGCCTAAACAAAACTCTACAACTCGAAAAACAAATGAAGATCGGATTGCCGCTTGCCACTTTCCCGCCTTTTTTTTTCTTTGGCATAGCCGGCGGGCTATGCATTTAGCTTTTTAATAGTCAAGTATTGACTATGATTGTCTATGAATGTCTATGAATCAGTTGTCTTTACTTTATGAATAAAGTCTATCTTTCTTCTTGTCTATGGATGCACTCGGGTAGGTATGTCGTGTTTCATTTGAACTCCAACAAAAATGTGACAACTAGTTTTTTTTAATTATTTGACAGCTGTCAGTTGAAAACGATTCTCCCTAGGGCTGCAAAGTATTACTTTCAACCCGCTTCTCAGGCAACTTCAGACCTACTTTCCGTGTATGAGTAATGAAATACAGATTTTCAATTTCATTTTATAAGCTACTTAATTACTTTTATAAGCTTATCTACTTGTTTTATTATTTTCATCTCACCCGCTCGGAAAAGAGATCTTTAATGCCCAAAATGCAGGCGGGAAATGCTATTTATTATATTATTCCCTAGGGCCCAAAAGAATTTTCATTTCTCCCTAGAGCGAGAAAGCAGTATGAAAATCCTTTCTCGCTCTAGGGCTGCAAAGCATTTCTAAATTCGAACATGGCGTAATCTCGTATTGCGTCTTTAATGGCTAAATAGCATAGTAACGAAGTTCGACCTTAGAGTTTGTATAGGTACATTTTCTTAGAATATAATCAATAAAAATAATAACTCCTATTTAGTTTTATTAATTACAAAGGAAATCTAATTAAATCCATGATATTTACTTATTGTTGATCTAATTATTGTTATTTTTTTAATCTTCTATTATTGTTGACTCTTAGAAAATAACTATTACAACCCTCTAATTTTTTTTCATATTTTTCAGATGTCGAGGAGATGCTCCTCGAAGGTAATTTTGTGTTCAAATAATATTTTATTCACGGGTATAAGTAGGGGTCACCCATCCATAAATTACGTCACACATTAATGAGTAGCAACCCCCTCCGGTTGACGAAATTTGACATTGTGTGACAAGGGGGAGGGAGGGGACCTATATTTTGTGACGTAACATTTGGAATTTTATAATTTCTAATTTGGCTCAGGTCTGAATTTGGCTAAGGTGGCCAATTTAGAAATTATAAAATTTGGAATTTTATAATTTCTAAATTGGCTCAGGTCTGGTCTGGTGGGAGGCGTCGGCCGTGGCTAGTTACCACCCTACCAGCAAAGACCGTTGGGGTAAATTTACTTATACGCTTCCAAGTAAGTACGATAACATCTTAGGCTGCATCATCACTTACCATCAGGTGAGATCGCAGTCAAGTACTAACTTGTATAGAGTAAAAAAAAACTTGCATGTCTTTTGCAGGCATACCTGTCCTAAACCAACTAGGCCGCTTAGCTAAAGGCCTGTCGTCCATTTCTGAAGCAACTAGAGAGATTGATGTGTATGAATCGTCATCAGGTAAGAATGTACAATGTCCTTATACTCTGTAGTGTGGTAGTAGATGTCAATATTCCCAGAAATCAAAGATGGTCCCAACAGGGGAACAGTCCCCTGTACAGACGGGGCCGTGTCTGACAGCAATTCATTCGAAGCCAATGAGGGCGATGCGTATAAACGGTCATCCGGTGAGAATGTATAGGTACTCTATATTTCGATAGTGGATGACAATATTTCATCCTCTTGACCCGGGAAAAACTTATCTAATTTCTCAGGAATTCCGGGGAATCAGGTATCAGGTGTAAGTGACAGATTACCAAAAATACGTCCTACATACAGTACGTGATATTATTTCTAGCTTCCCCGGTGCTGAAATTTTCGTCGTTATTTTAAACAAAATATTCAATTTTTACAAAAAAAAAACTATACTCGGCGCAGCGAACCGTGATCCCTATGACACTGACAGCTAATGTCACCATATAACATTGTAGCATGGCGTCACCATTAAATCGGGATCATATTGGGGGCGTCTAAAAATGCCATTTATAAATTTTACGTAGCTTTATACCATTAGTAATGATATTCCGTTGATATTTTTAACAATTCTTAACATTTACAAGAAGTTATGTCAATCTGAATTTATGTTTACGTCCTGCAACGTTTATCGACTAGGGCGGCAAGTATCGATAAAAAATGTCTGTAATGGAAACGAGTGCACAATTTGTCAGACAAAATAAATAAATGGGGAGCATTCATTTTCATGATAAAATATATACTTATATAGCAAAAACGTGTTTACCGGGTTAAGCATTATTAGAAAATAACAAGGTTGGAAACTTTCATTTTACTTACCTACTTAATCTATGCCAAAAGTCTTAAATTAATACAACAACAACAAAATGGACATTAAAAATAAAACATGTTTACCAACGTGGCTTAAGTGCAAGCCACGCCTTTGTCTAAAAAAAATTTTTCGACACGACCAAATATACGACCCATCACTAAACGAACTGTCATAGGGATCATGGTTCGCCGCGCGGAGAATACTTTAGGCGCGTTGGGCATTTTTTGACATTGTCGCGGAGCCACCTTGATCTATGTAAATGAATCTGCTTCGCATTATTGAATATGACTTATGTTTGCTACTTTCCTTACTAATCCAAGGTGCCTCCACGAAGATGAATTAATATAACTAACTTACGAGATTTTAACCCAGGGGATGAAGTCGTACCCTTTATTCTTATCCTGAGCACCACAGCCCCTCGTCTCTGCAGTTTCTTTCATGAGCAGCTCTGGCCACCCAAATGAAGATATATCTCGGAGTCCTGTATAAGAAAACAAAATATGATATTGTTGAACAATACCTCCAAGTACTCAACCCCAATTCTACGATATCCATCTCTCATTGAACTCTTCATCTATACTCATTAATACTGCACTAGGTGAACTGTTAAACGCTATCAACAAGTTAACATGTAGAATTACACTTTAGGATCTTTACACATTATCACAGGTGGAGACCAGTGTCACGAGCCCCTGGTCTATATTGCAGAAGGTCTTTATCGCTGTCCCAACATCATAATACTACATCAGTAAATACTTAGATACATATATGGAAAAGTCATGATAGCCCACACGGCTTTAACTAAGGCAGAAGATTACACGTATAAAGCAGAAGTCACTACAAACCCACACGGTTTGACCAACAACCCACATCGCTCAGCGCGACTGTGAAAGGCAGAAGATCACATCAAGTAGAAATCCGAGCGGTCTCACCAAAGCCTCACGTCATGGCCCTTAGCCTCTCGGCCCCCAACTGGGCCGAGTCCATCGCTCCACCGGAGCGGTAACTAGAGAAGTCTCACATCATGGCCTGAAGCCTCCCGGTCCCAAGTTGACCGAGTCCATCGCTACACCGGAGCGGTAACCAAAGAAGTCTCACATCATGGCCTGAAGCCTCCCGGTCCCAAGTTGACCGGGTCCATCACTTCATACTAAAGTGGTACATCTCATGAGAGCAAACCATCTTAACGTAACATGCGATAGAACTGCGTAGCCGGCTACAAGCTGACATGCACAGAAAAAAAGGCTGAAATACTTAGCTCTGTCATAAGTATCCAAAACGCGTCACCAACGCGTCCACTCTGCCGTATTCCTCCACAAGAAAAGCCTCTACCCATGTGAAGCTCGTAACGAAAAATCGCCATCTTTTTCTCTGCCTGCTCAGGAAGACAAGACCTCTTCACGGACACGTCGTGACTTGTCGGCTTACATTACCTCCCAGAGAACACAGACAATCTACTGCTAATGAAACTCTCACAGATATACCAAACTATGTCATAGCCAACACTGAACTGCCACAGACATAAGATAATTTAAGTTTCAACATAGTAGTCTCTGACAATGTTGCCTGTTATTAATGTTATATTATTAAACTATATTCAAGAGAAATCGCGGTCGCCGCGACACTCCCGGCCGAAAACCAGATGGGATTCAACAGATTAGAAGTCCCTTCCCTTATCTTCTCTCTCTCTTTCAACACCACCATCCTTCTTCCACTATACCCTCCTACTTCCTCCTGATCCACCTCCATTCTCTGAGCACCAGGCTCGAACTCTAATCCCATAGAATCATCTACGCTCTGAACCTCTGGTTCACCTTCGAATTTTTTAGCTACCAAATCTTTCTCCCTTTGAACTCCAGGTAATATTTCCCATTCCACAGAATCCTCCACTCTCTGAACGGATGTAATTCTGTTCTCTATTCCTTCGATACAACTATCCTGGTTAACCGATCGAGTCTCTTCTTCATCTCTTGCCTTTTTCTCACTACTTCCACTTTATATTCCTTCTCCTCTCGTCTACACTAATCGCTCCTTTGAATTCCTCGTCGAATCCGATGACCTTTCTTCCAACTTTCCACGAGACTATCCTATTTCAAATCCATCCACGATGTTTCTTTCTTTTAATTCCGTCATGGTTACGTCTTATTACATATTATTCCAATGTAATGAAATCAATCGGTCACAAAATGATGTCTACCTCTGCTCCCACACTTGTGATTGGTCGTGTATTCCATCCCGCTTCGATTTCCTTAACAACCGTTGTCAACTGATTATCCGAAAGTATATGCTTCCCCAATGTGCACTTCATACACATCTTACGCATTTTCCAAATTCTTTGCTCCTGAGCTCTTCCCTGTGGTATCCAATACAACTGTCTCATCAGACTTAATGTGTGGTTACTCCCGCATTACAGTTCTCCTAATGTACTTTCTGTATCATAAAATTCTCATGGTGAATTCACTCCCCTTTTAACGTAATATTCCATCAATGTCTTTGAATACTTTGAGATTACGACTTAAATTCGTCTCTTTCCCTGCTAATTCTTGAGCGAAATGTCTCGACTGAAGTTCTTTTAACTCTTTCCTAATGTCGAATAAATCTTCATTTCCTATATCATTATCCTTTGTAGAATCCAGCCTTTTCTCTTCTGTCCTTTGTTCATCTTCTGACTCATTCGTCAGACCCTCCCGCGCCGAGAGAGATAGTTGTTTGAGTAGTATTATCAACTAGGAATAGCATATCCGGAGAAATCGTCAGAAATTTAGGACCATCCCTATGGCTTTATCTTCAATAAATCTTGAGAGTCTTGTTGTCCAATCTGCTAGCTTCAATTCTGTCCAAATTATTTAATCATAAGTCATTTGTTACTTCTTATCTCTTCAACACGTTTTGCAATGAAAGGCGGTAACAATTTGTCGGTTTCGCACCCTTCAATAACAATTTGGGATAGTGCTGGACATGTTAAAGCGTATGACAAAGTACAATATGACATATTACTCAGAAAGCTATCTAATTTAATCTAATATAATCTTAATATATATAAATCTCGTGTCACAATGTTTGTCTTCAATGGACTCCTAAACCACTTAACCGATTATAATAAAATTCGTACGCCATATGATCCAACTTGAGAGATAGGATATTTTAAATCTCAAATTATAGTCGCAATTTTAACTTATTGCTAATTTATTATTTGACAGTCACAATTATCTGTTAACTCCAAATGATTCTAACAGATGTCGATACCTTTCGACTGAGTTGAATAAGTAATCAATAGATGGCGCTGCTACGGTAAATTAGATTGTTTACTATAATGTAATATAACAAAAACTTTAGCCACAGCAACGCGTGGCCGGTTCAGCTAGTATAATATAGATGTACGGAGAATTCCTCTCGCGTGGTTTAAATGCTATCTCGTAGATCGTGAACAATATGTGTACATCGAACATTACAACCAAGATAACAAGACTATTTCCTATATTAGATCGGATGTGACCAAACTGACTAACTCCATACCTATAGGTGTATTTTATCAATATATATATATCAATGATTTACCAGAAATCTTAGAGGAATATTGTATATTATTAGCGGATTACATATCTTTATTATTAACTCTATCAAACAATTTAAATTGCGGTCACATAGTAAATAAATTATTAAATGCCATAACCCTTTGCATGAATGCCATAATTTTCAAGAAACGAAAATAATTCAATCTAGACCTTATCAAGGCAAAAACTTGATATAAATTACACATACAAAAACATAACAATAGATTGCGTTTGAAAACTTGACTTTTTCAGGCATTGATATGAACTTAAACTGGAAGGGACATATACTAAAAATCAAACCAAATTATCAAAATTCCCATATGGCTTAAGAGAATTAAAACGAATTACAGACATAGAAGTATCTTCAAATTCATATTACGCATATGCGTACGCATGGTTTGAATATGGCGTAATACTTTGGGATAGTAATATTACAAACGTTGACTACATATACATAATGCATAAAATGTATACGCATCATCATAAATATAAAAACGATAATCGTGCTAGCCATAAACTAAAGTCTTAACCCTATCTTCAACTTATATATTCAAAGTATGCAAATTCGTAAGAAAGAACATCAAATCCTGTTTAAATTACTTGGACAATCTGCGCTAGTTATTACCTCAAAAACTCAAAAACAAATTGCAATTGCCACAGTTGAAATTAATTCTTCATAGTAAGAGTCCATATGTATTGTCGATCAAAATATACAACCACCTTCCTATATATATCAGGAACGAAAATAAAGAAAAAATATTTTTAAAATCGTTAAAGTAGTTACTACCTTATAAAGAGTTACTACTCAATTGATGACTATATGAAAGATGACAAAATCGGTTCCCCAACCAGTTATTAAAAATAGCTACGCTCTAACAGGGTCTCATATACTTATATCAATAGAAAGAACTATATATTGTACATGAAAACTGAAATAAGTGAAATAAAATGATTGTCGATCCATAAGGTTATCCATCCATAGGTCCTATCTCTTTGTTAAATGCTTTAGCAACCATTTGAATAATCTATTACCAATGAACACTCCTAGCAGTTCCTACCTAGGGATTTTTAGATGCCGCTGATCTATAACAGGAACTAATCGTACTTTCCTATGACGAAGCTTAAACTTGTACCGTTCGTTACATAATTTACCGCCGCATATGCCTTTATGAAGATAGTGTTTCACCGATGCATTCAGTAAAATGTACTTGCTATGACTCCAAATGGCTCTCTCCAGACTTTGAAGCAAATAAGATTATCATCGCTCGATGGTCTTCTTACGTCCTTTAGCTATAAAATTCTTGTTATGTCTCTGTCTTTCTCTTGTAACCAATCTGTAGAAATGCCTTTTCCACATCAGCAGAAAGTCCGACAATATGGCTTCTAATTCTGATAAATATACGTGTTAAATCCTGATATCTATTATTCACTAAATTTTAGTTGTTCTATTGAAGTTGTTGAGACCTTCCTCGTCTCTAGTTACTTCAGGTGAATCAGTTATCCCAATTGTCAATCAGTTCCCACGGGAAGGTTACATCTCCTCGGTCTCTCGACAAGTCCGGTCAGTTCAGTTTGAGATCTATACCCGTTTGACGACAAGTGATAATCAACATATGTCTTCTTTCTTCAATTTTAAGCGACTTTTATCCTGAGAAAATCCAGCAAATTCAGAGTTAACTAAGTAGAGGTTATCACCAACTTGGTTTCTCTTGGGTCGAAGAAATGTGTGATAGCAATCGTTCCAATAAGTATGTCGACTTGGTCAGCTTAGTAACCATTATCCGCAAGAATCTCGTTTCATCATAAGTCACTCCATGTGATATCATTGGTACTACATTTGCATAAACGGTTCTTCTCGCATTAGATCGAGTTTCTAAATCTACTTTCACTGTTGAGCTGTTGAATTCTCGGGGCATCTTTGACCGAAACGTTCACGTACACGGATAAATTTTCTTCCCCTTCCGAAGGTAGATTCAAATCCTTTACTACCCTTTGGGTATCATAATATGATCACAGTGTCGAAGAGAGGCCGACATCATCCTGCTTGTAATTTACTAGTATCCTTAAAAACTGTACCCACTGCTGTCTGTAAGATTGATGGCTTCGTGTCTCGTTCGTGCGACAACTTTGTAGAACATAGTGCTCGGTGATGAAGTCCATAACCTTGGCAACAACAGTTGCACTTATCTCATCTGCCATTAGTTCATTGATCAATCTGCCAATCTGAAATAATTGTTTAATTCATTACCAATATCTTCTATAAGATTGCATAATTGTGAAATGACTTCAACAGCCACCAGGTTGTAATCATTGACAGTTATAAATTCAGTAATCCGATCAGAGAGTGGTTTTATTTCTCGAGCAATGCGTCTGAGCCTACTCATCAATATTTCATCACTGCTGAGACCTTTAGACTAGTATAATATCAAGCTAAACACAAGAATCTCAATCATTCATTAATAGTTGGAAATTACTTCCAGTTCCCTTCACGAGAATCCTAAATCTTTATTATATACTAAGTAGTCGAAAGTTAATTGTCAATTCAAATTAGTATGAACCTAATCATCTCACTGTGAATTCTGTATTTTAAATTAATTTAGTTGTAACAAATCTAAATTTCCAACATTAATATGTCTCCGGCATCCCTATGGTGTTGCAGATCACTATACCTCAAACATTAACTTCATTTATCAATAATAATATATTCTGATAGATACTTAGACTCAATCTAGTTGTATATGACGTCCGATGTCTTTTAACAGGTGTGCGAGCACCTTTATTAAGTAGATAATGTTTCATTACGGTAAATAACTGTTAGTCAATCTCATTTTAACTCCTAATTAGGTCACTTAAAATTTTAGCTTAGTTGGGCATCGTCCTTTACTGGAGGTCATTGTCCTTTTTTTTTTCCATGGGAAAATGAAAACGAAATATCCACCTTTCACATGGACGCAAATAACAAGCTCTCAGGAAAAGTCAAAACTCCATCGCCAGGCTCGGAAAGCAGGCTTGCACCGAGAAGAACTGGCAAGAAACTAGGCACTTGTTTCTTTCAAAAATAAGAGCACAAGATCTCCTATAGAGTATGAAAAAATTATAACATATAATTATTATTCTCAATTTTACATCAATCATTGAATTAAGTATCTCTAACCACTGACATTATAGACTAAGCTTATTAAATTTATTTCTCCTCAACACAAAATAAACTCCTTCAAATAAACAGATTTATTAAATATTTCATCCCCGGCTAAATAGGATCTGAGTATGCAAACTTCATAACTCCTCGAATAAACAATTAGCAGAACGGCTCATTCAGACCCATAAGGACTTGATTGCAAATTTAATTCCCCTTTAAATATGCCACCGAACTCTTCGCTGAGAAGTTTCAATCCCTTTCTTTACTTTCTTATGAAAATTTACACCAAAATTAATCTTAACAAGTAAATTCACACAGAGATAGCAAGTACCTACTTCAGCCATATTATTCAACTTTCATTAAACAAGGGTCATCTATTTGAACAAGTTTAGTTAGGGCCCTCTTTAAGAAATGATCAATGTAAACTTGGTGACAAAAATATGTTCATCTAACTTGAACCAAAATAATTTTTATGCTTCTTCTTATTACCTAATAAGCTTTAGTTTCTCTTATTTACTTTATACACTATTCACTTTGGGAAAGAAAGGACAGACTGACAACATCGAAGACAATTCACTGAATTTCATATCAACCTTTCTATATAATTACAACTTAGTTTCTCCCCAAATGAAATATTATTCATACCACTGTAGACATTTGTCTAATAATTAGTCATTCCCCTTTGACTTTATTAATTCTAAGACTTGTTTAACTCACGATTCTCTTTCACAGTTACGTAAAAGTAGGCACGCAATGATAAATCAAAAATTTTACCTGGTTTTCTTCTATGGCAGATGTGATACTTCCAACTTTGTACTTTCTCGCAATCTCGCAACTTCAATACTGCCTACACTGCGTAGGAGTTACTTCCTCAATCGTCAAGTTAAATTGCTGCTGCCAAATTTATTGACATAAAGATTTCCTTGGGTTTTCCTTGTAGAATGCTACTAGCGATAAATTTAGAAGAATTTTCGTGTTTTTCACTTTGGCATAGAGTAGAAAATGCCACAGAGTAAAACGAACATTGTCTCGAAGAAGTCTCATAACCACAGAGCACGTATACTCTCTACTCATAACAGATTGAAGTTGGTCACTCTACATAATCTATGGATCACTCAGCTTATTTATAATCTATAAAAATAATAACTTTGTTTACTAATTATATATTTTCTCACCTTTGAACACAAAAATTATATAATTAAAACAAACCTTGAGTTCCCGAAGTCTCCCAACTCTATAATCAAAAAGAACATTCTTTAATATTGACAACTTTTAACCTCCTTTAACCTCTCACAATTCAAAATGGCCGATCGATCCCAACCAGACATGTCTCGACCCGCTCTCTCACAACCACTTACCATATTACATCCCCACTAACCGCAAACGACGCGAATATCTCTGAAATTCAAAACTTTCGTTTAAGTACATAAACTATTTAAAAATCATCTTTTATAATCTGTGATAGCATAACGTGAACGCTGCAATAAATAGTAACAAAAACATACTGCAGAGGGCGCTAGGCGGCCACGTCACGTCAGAGCACAAACATCGCGCACTTCTTTCAAAAAAAAAAGGACGCCGACTTCAACGAAAACCAAAAAGCCTCCGCAAAGCGCTTCTGAAGCTCAGAACGTTTTAAAAAGACGTTTTATTTCGCACCACTGTCCACACCCACTCTGAAAGTCCGAACCAACTGCAACACTTCGACATGAAATCAAGCATCTTTCCCCAAATACTAACCAATTGTTGCTTTGGAAACAAGTTCAACACACACAAATCAATCCTTTTTTCAATATATATATAATATTCAAAAATAAAGTTGAAACCTGCAGAGACGATTCTGTACATTTCATTAATATTGTCTAAACTTGTAGGTACGACTTCATCTGCTGAAAGTATAGGTTCCTCTCCTATCCCCCGCTACTCCACCATGTCGCGGAGCCACCTTGATCTATGTAAATGAATCTGCTTCGCATTATTGAATATGACTTATGTTTGCTACTTTCCTTACTAATCCAAGGTGCCTCCACGAAGATGAATTAATATAACTAACTTACGAGATTTTAACCCAGGGGATGAAGTCGTACCCTTTATTCTTATCCTGAGCACCACAGCCCCTCGTCTCTGCAGTTTCTTTCATGAGCAGCTCTGGCCACCCAAATGAAGATATATCTCGGAGTCCTGTATAAGAAAACAAAATATGATATTGTTGAACAATACCTCCAAGTACTCAACCCCAATTCTACGATATCCATCTCTCATTGAACTCTTCATCTATACTCATTAATACTGCACTAGGTGAACTGTTAAACGCTATCAACAAGTTAACATGTAGAATTACACTTTAGGATCTTTACACATTATCACAGGTGGAGACCAGTGTCACGAGCCCCTGGTCTATATTGCAGAAGGTCTTTATCGCTGTCCCAACATCATAATACTACATCAGTAAATACTTAGATACATATATGGAAAAGTCATGATAGCCCACACGGCTTTAACTAAGGCAGAAGATTACACGTATAAAGCAGAAGTCACTACAAACCCACACGGTTTGACCAACAACCCACATCGCTCAGCGCGACTGTGAAAGGCAGAAGATCACATCAAGTAGAAATCCGAGCGGTCTCACCAAAGCCTCACGTCATGGCCCTTAGCCTCTCGGCCCCCAACTGGGCCGAGTCCATCGCTCCACCGGAGCGGTAACTAGAGAAGTCTCACATCATGGCCTGAAGCCTCCCGGTCCCAAGTTGACCGAGTCCATCGCTACACCGGAGCGGTAACCAAAGAAGTCTCACATCATGGCCTGAAGCCTCCCGGTCCCAAGTTGACCGGGTCCATCACTTCATACTAAAGTGGTACATCTCATGAGAGCAAACCATCTTAACGTAACATGCGATAGAACTGCGTAGCCGGCTACAAGCTGACATGCACAGAAAAAAAGGCTGAAATACTTAGCTCTGTCATAAGTATCCAAAACGCGTCACCAACGCGTCCACTCTGCCGTATTCCTCCACAAGAAAAGCCTCTACCCATGTGAAGCTCGTAACGAAAAATCGCCATCTTTTTCTCTGCCTGCTCAGGAAGACAAGACCTCTTCACGGACACGTCGTGACTTGTCGGCTTACATTACCTCCCAGAGAACACAGACAATCTACTGCTAATGAAACTCTCACAGATATACCAAACTATGTCATAGCCAACACTGAACTGCCACAGACATAAGATAATTTAAGTTTCAACATAGTAGTCTCTGACAATGTTGCCTGTTATTAATGTTATATTATTAAACTATATTCAAGAGAAATCGCGGTCGCCGCGACAGACATGGGGAAAAACTATTAAACTCGTTACATCCGTATACGAAATATCTGATAAGTAAAAGCTTTTCAATTCTGTCGGTAATCACAGATTGCCATTGTTTTTTTACCTAAATACTATGCAAAATCTTCTTTACTATCTGACGGACAGACGGACGGCAGCATATAGGGTCCCGTTTAGCCTCGTCGATAACTGTAAGCTAGAAACTCGGGTTAGTAAGAAACCTCTTTAAGAGAAAAATAAATTGTGGTCGCTTGAGCTCTCATCCAGGTTTGACTGTATTTTGTCTGCACTTCATCAGGCGCGACCGACGACGGCGTCGACGGCACCACAAAGACCACGTTAGGTCTACAAAGAACACGCTCTGACCAAGGGTCCAGTTCTGACCAAGGGTCCAGCTCTTCGTCCAGTTCTAGCGGGTACTACAGTTTCCCAGCAGGTAATGACTAATGTGACCGCCACATACCCAGAATTATCAGCAATTAATCGCTTAAAATAAATTAAGTCGGTTATTTTGGTTGTCTGTCTAATTGTAGAGCATCTAATCTAGTGTAACTTTTTTATTTTTAGTATACTCCGTTCTATTGCTCTTTGGGTCGTCCTTATTCTGTGTTTTACTTTATTTGCAGGCACACCTTTCCTAAACCAACTAGGCCGCTTAGCTAAAGGCCTGTCGTCCGTTTCAGAAGAAACCAGTGAGAGAGATGCGGATGAATGGTCATCAGACCAAGACCAGTCCAGTTCTGACGACGACGGTTACTCAGCAGGTTATGACTAATGTGACCGCCACATACCCAGAATTATCAGCAATTAATCGCTTAAAATAAATAAATAAAAATAAAAAAAGGCTTTTTATTCTCATACCTCCATAATGAGCTAATTAGGTACATAATGTTTGGTTCGGTTAGTAACCATTTTTCTTAGAGAACTATGTTAGTTATTTTGTGATTAGTTTTGTTAGTAACAATGGTTTCTTATATAACTATAGGAGTTCATTAGTAATCGTGTGTGTGTATGTGTATGAGTGTGCGTGTGTGTATGTGTTTATTGATTGTGTTTTTTTTCCTTTATCCGATATAATATAATATTATGTTATTTTGTGTTCTTGTTATTTTTTAGGTTCAACTTTCGTTACGAGATATGTCATATGAGCACCCTCTAGGGTAAAGGCCTCCTCCAACCTTTGCCATTCAGCTCTGTCTTTCCCTAAAACCATCGATCCCTTTCCTGCAGTTTTTAAGATGTCATCAGCTCACCGTTTTATTGGTCTACCAACCTTCTTTTTTCCTCCTGGTCCTTTCCACCGCGTAGTTTCTATAGTCCACCTTTTATCTGTGTAACGTGCGATGTGTCCTCCCCATTTCCAATTCAGCTTGAGTGCTTGCTCCAATGCGTCGGTTATTTTGGTTTTCTGTCTACCAGCAAAGACGCACCGCCAAGCGATTTAGCGTTCTGGTGCGATGCTTGTAAAAACCGTTGGGGTAAATTTACTTACCCTTCCAAGCTAGTACGATAACATCTTAGGCTACATCATCACTTACCATCAGGTGAGATCGCAGTCAAGTACCAACTTGTATAGAGTAAAAAAAAACTTGCATGTCTTTTGCAGGCATACCTGTCCTAAACCAACTAGGCCACTTAACCCGCGGCTTAGCTAAAGGCCTGTCGTCCGTTTCAGAAGAAACCAGTGAGAGCGATGCGGATGAACGGTCATCAGGTAAGAATGTACTTATAGTCTGTAGTGTGGTAGTAGATGTCAATATTCCCAGAAATCAAAGATGGTCCCAACAGGGGACTGTACCGGGCCGTGTCTGACAGCAATTCATACGAAGCCAATGAGGGCGATGCGTTTAAACGGTGATCAGGTGAGAATGTATACTCTAACTAGTCCAGCCATAAGTTATGTTACAAATGAAAATGCTTTTTTTTTTAAATGAAGTAATGTAATATGTATTAATAAAATGTATACCTACAAATTTATTAAAGTTTCAGCAAAAAATAAAAAAAATTCTATTCGAAATGGCCACCTTTGGCTTTTATACAGGCCTTTAATCTGTTTGGCCACAAATCTATGGATTTACGCACTGTTTCCAAGGGAAATTTTGCCACTGCTTGCTCCAAAGATTTTTTAAGAGACTCAATGTCGCCGTGTCGTTTAGAGCAGGCCATGTCCTCTAAAACTGACCATAATTTGAAGTCTAAAGGTTTGAGGCACAGATAATATAAAACTATAGTTGAGGTCTGGGCTAGATGAGGGCCAGTGTTCAGCTCTTATAAAGTCCGGAACATTGGTTTTAAGCCAGGCTTGGGTAGTTCGTGCCTTGTGACCAGGTACAGAGTCCTGTTGGAAATTCCACGGTATATTTTTAAAAAGAGTATTGCTGAGAGGTTTCACAACATGATCCAAGACTGTATCTTGATATACTTTAGCTGAAGTTTTCAGTCCTTTTTCACAAAAATGCAGTTTTGTGACTCCTTGATAAGACACGCCCCACCAAACCATCACTGACGCAGGATGATGACCACGTTGTACCTTCCCGACCACTTGAGCAGCTTCTTTAGAACTGTGAGCGTACGCTTTATCATTTTGCTTATTGTAGTGTTCTTCAATCGTGAAAATTTTTTCATCGTTAAAGAGGATATTTCTGTGCCTTTCACCTGCGTATCGCGACAGAAGGCGTTTTGATCGTTCCACTCTCTTTAATTGTAAAGATTGATTTAGGGCATGACCTGTATATCGACGATAAGCACCGAGCTTCAGGTCTTGTTTTATAATATGCGGCAGAGTCCTAGCAGGAATCTTCATTTCTCGCGATAAGATTTTTTGCTTCCTAATGGGGTTTCGACGAATTCTGGCTTTAACAGCATTAACAGCCTTTGTAGTTCTAACAGCACGCGGCCGCCCGGATCTTTTCTGGTCTTCGACAGACGAAGTGTTGTTATATCTGTACGATTGTATGATATACGAACATACGGCTAATACCAAGCTTTTGAATTGTCTGGAATATGACCGACGGCTCCATACCCACTTTGTGCAAGGCGATCACTGCAATCCTATTTACTTTAACACCCCATTCCATATTGTAATTTGATAATGAACACGAAAAAGTATGTGAAATGGCGCGAAATCGAAAGAAGTTTTTAAAATAATATACGTGTTCCAAATTCAAAATAATTAAAAAGCTGAAGAAAAGAAGAGTTTTTATGTAACAGTATTTATGGCCAGACTAGGTATATTTCGGTAGTGGATGACAATATTTCATCCTCTTGACCCGGGAAAAACTTATCTAATTTCTCAGGAATTCCCGGGAATCAGGCATCAGGTGTATTGTGACAGATTACCAAAAATACGTCCTACATACAGTACGTGATATTATTTCTAGCTTCCCCGGTGCTGATATTTTCGTCGTTATTTTAAACAAAATATTCAATTTTTACAAAAAAAAAAACCAGCCAAGTGCGAGTCGGACTCGCGCACCGAGGGTTCCGTACTCAAGAAGTACTGAAGCAAAACAATCAGGCAAAAACCAATATGTTTATTTGACGACGAGTACTTAGAAGAACTTGCGTTTTAATTACCTTTGTTAATGAACCGCAAAACTAACTTTGTTTGTAGAGGTTTATTGTTAATATAAAAAAAACTATGCTAGTTAGAGCATTGGCTATAGTTTTCCTGTAAAAAATACGTAAATTCCTATTGACCATTTTTATTTGAGATTTTTCGATTGGTAAACTCCGGAGATAAGGGGGGGTAACGTTATTTTTTTAGACATTTTCCCCGATAAATCAAAAACTATCATGACTAAAAATAATTAGAAATCGGTTTTAGAATGTACAAAGTAAACCCTTTCATAATATGATACCCCACACAGTACAGTTATCTCACTTTTAAATTTCAACCCTCCGATTTTCCCCCCTTTTTAAATAAGAACAAAAATAATTTCCATTTTTTTTATTCCAGTGTCATTGGGCCACTAATATACACAATTATTCCAAATTTCATATCGATAGCTCCGGTAGTTACTGAAATAATCGAGTGTGACGGACAGACAGACGGAGAAAGTCGCACCATAAGGGTTCCATTTTACCATTTTGGTACGGAACCCTAAAAACTAGTTTAGGCGCGTTGGGCATTCTTTGACATGTGAAAAAACTATTAAACTCGTTACATCTTCGTGTACGAAATATCTGACAAGTAAAAGCTTTTCAATTTCGTCGGTATTCACAGATTGCCATTGTTTTTTTACCTAAATACTATGCAAAATCTTCTTTACTATCTGACGGACGGACAGACAGACGGACGGCAGCATATAGGGTCCCGTTTAGCCTCGTCGATAACTGTAAGCTAGAAACTCGGGTTAGTAAGAAACCTCTTTAAGAGAAAAATAAATTGTGGTCGCTTGAGCTCTCATCCAGGTTTGACTGTATTTTGTCTGCACTTCATCAGGCTCGACCGACGACGGCATCGACGGCGCCACACAGACCACGTCAAGCTCTGAAGAAGAGTCCAGCTCTTACCAATCGTCCAGTTCTGAGTCCAGCTCTTCGTCCAGTTCTAGCGCGGGCGACAGTTACTCACCAGGTAATGACTAATGTGACCGCCACATACCCAGAATTATCAGCAATTAATCAAGTATCAGGTGTAAGTGACAGATTACCAAAAGTACGTCCTACATAGGTACAGTACGTGATATTATTTCTAGTTTCCCCGGTGCTGAAATTTTCGTCGTTATTTTAAACAAAATATTCAATTTTTACAAAAAAAATAACCTGACAAGTGCGAATCGGACTCGCGCACTGAGGGTTCCGTACTACAACCGGAGGAATAAAACCATAAAAACCACTTTTCTTATCGAACCGCAAAACTAACTTTGTTTTTAGAGGTTTTATTGTAAATATCAAAAAACTACTTATTAGATCTCGTTCAAACCAATTTTCGGTGGAAGTTTGCATAGTAATGTACATCATATATTTTTTTTAGTTTTATCATACTCTTATTTTAGAAGTTACAGGGGGGGGGGGACACATATTTAACCACTTTGGAAGTGTCTCTCGCGCAAGCTATTCATTTTAGAAAAAAATGATATTAGAAACCTTAGTATCATTTTTTAAGACCTATCCATAGATACCCCACACGTATGGGTTTGATGAAAAAAAAATTTTTGAGTTTCAGTTCTAAGTATGGGGCATCCCCAAAATTTATTACTTTTTTTAAAATTTTGTGTGAAAACCTTAATGCGGTTCACAGAATACATCTACTTACCAAGTTTCAACAGTACTTATAGCTCTTTTAGTTTCGGAAAAAAGTGGCTGTGACATACGGACGGACAGACGGACAGACGGACAGACGGACAGACGGACAGACAGACATGACGAATTTATAAGGGTTCCGTTTTTTGCCATTCGGCTACGGAACCCTAAAAAACTACTTTAGGCGCGTTGGGCATTCTTTGACAAGGGAAAAAACTATTAAACTCGCTACATCTTCGTGTACGAAATATCTGATAAGTAAAAGCTTTTCAATTCTGTCGGTATTCACAGATTGCCATTGTTTTTTTACCTAAATACTATGCAAAATCTTCTTTACTATCTGACGGACGGACGGACAGACGGACGGCAGCATAATATAGGGTCCCGTTTAGCCTCGTCGATAACTGTAAGCTAGAAACTCGGGTTAGTAAGAAACCTCTTTAAGAGAAAAATAAATTGTGGTCGCTTGAGCTCTCATCCAGGTTTGACTGTATTTTGTCTGCACTTCATCAGGCTCGACCGACGACGGCATCGACGGCGCCACACAGACCACGTCAAGCTCTGAAGAAGAGTCCAGCTCTTACCAATCGTCCAGTTCTGAGTCCAGCTCTTCGTCCAGTTCTAGCGCGGGCGACAGTTACTCACCAGGTAATGACTAATGTGACCGCCACATACCCAGAATTATCAGCAATTAATCAAGTATCAGGTGTAAGTGACAGATTACCAAAAGTACGTCCTACATAGGTACAGTACGTGATATTATTTCTAGTTTCCCCGGTGCTGAAATTTTCGTCGTTATTTTAAACAAAATATTCAATTTTTACAAAAAAAATAACCTGACAAGTGCGAATCGGACTCGCGCACTGAGGGTTCCGTACTACAACCGGAGGAATAAAACCATAAAAACCACTTTTCTTATCGAACCGCAAAACTAACTTTGTTTTTAGAGGTTTTATTGTAAATATCAAAAAACTACTTATTAGATCTCGTTCAAACCAATTTTCGGTGGAAGTTTGCATAGTAATGTACATCATATATTTTTTTTAGTTTTATCATACTCTTATTTTAGAAGTTACAGGGGGGGGGGACACATATTTTACCACTTTGGAAGTGTCTCTCGCGCAAGCTATTCATTTTAGAAAAAAATGATATTAGAAACCTTAGTATCATTTTTTAAGACCTATCCATAGATACCCCACACGTATGGGTTTGATGAAAAAAAAATTTTTGAGTTTCAGTTCTAAGTATGGGGCATCCCCAAAATTTATTACTTTTTTTAAAATTTTGTGTGAAAACCTTAATGCGGTTCACAGAATACATCTACTTACCAAGTTTCAACAGTACTTATAGCTCTTTTAGTTTCGGAAAAAAGTGGCTGTGACATACGGACGGACAGACGGACAGACGGACAGACGGACAGACGGACAGACAGACATGACGAATTTATAAGGGTTCCGTTTTTTGCCATTCGGCTACGGAACCCTAAAAAACTACTTTAGGCGCGTTGGGCATTCTTTGACAAGGGAAAAAACTATTAAACTCGCTACATCTTCGTGTACGAAATATCTGATAAGTAAAAGCTTTTCAATTCTGTCGGTATTCACAGATTGCCATTGTTTTTTTACCTAAATACTATGCAAAATCTTCTTTACTATCTGACGGACGGACGGACAGACGGACGGCAGCATATAGGGTCCCGTTTAGCCTCGTCGATAACTGTAAGCTAGAAACTCGGGTTTGTAAGAAACCTCTTTAAGAGAAAAATAAATTGTGGTCGCTTGAGCTCTTATCCAGGTTTGACTGTATTTTGTCTGCACTTCATCAGGCGCGACCGACAACGGCTTCGACGGCACCACTAAGACCACGTTAGGTCTACAAAGAACACGCTCTGACCAAGGGTCCAGTTCTGACCAAGGGTCCAGCTCTTCGTCCAGTTCTAGCGGGTACTACAGTTACTCACCAGGTAATGACTAATGTGACCGCCACATATCCAGAATTATCAGCAAATAATCGCTTAAAAAAAATATTAAAAAAAAGGCTTTTTATTCTCATACCTCCATAATGAGCTAATTAGGTACATAATGTTTGGTTCGGTTAGTAACCATTTTTCTTAGAGGACTATGTTAGTTATTTTGTGATTAGTTTTGTTAGTAACAATGGTTTCTTATATAACTATAGTAGTTCACTAGTAATCGTGTGTGTGTATGTGTATGAGTGTGCGTGTGTGTATGTGTTTATTGATTGTGTTTTTTTTCCTTTATCCGATATAATATAATATTATGTTATTTTGTGTTCTTGTTATTTTTTAGGTTCAACTTTCGTTACGAGATATGTCATATGAGCACCCTCTAGGGTAAAGGCCTCCTCCAACCTTTGCCATTCAGCTCTGTCTTTCCCTAAAACCATCGATCCCTTTCCTGCAGTTTTTAAGATGTCATCAGCTCACCGTTTTATTGGTCTACCAACCTTCTTTTTTCCTCCTGGTCCTTTCCACCGCGTAGTTTCTATAGTCCACCTTTTATCTGTGTAACGTGCGATGTGTCCTCCCCATTTCCAATTCAGCTTGAGTGCTTGCTCCAATGCGTCGGTTATTTTGGTTTTCTGTCTACCAGCAAAGACGCACCGCCAAGCGATTTAGCGTTCTGGTGCGATGCTTGTAAAAACCGTTGGGGTAAATTTACTTACCCTTCCAAGCTAGTACGATAACATCTTAGGCTACATCATCACTTACCATCAGGTGAGATCGCAGTCAAGTACCAACTTGTATAGAGTAAAAAAAAACTTGCATGTCTTTTGCAGGCATACCTGTCCTAAACCAACTAGGCCACTTAACCCGCGGCTTAGCTAAAGGCCTGTCGTCCGTTTCAGAAGAAACCAGTGAGAGCGATGCGGATGAACGGTCATCAGGTAAGAATGTACTTATAGTCTGTAGTGTGGTAGTAGATGTCAATATTCCCAGAAATCAAAGATGGTCCCAACAGGGGACTGTACCGGGCCGTGTCTGACAGCAATTCATACGAAGCCAATGAGGGCGATGCGTTTAAACGGTGATCAGGTGAGAATGTATACTCTAACTAGTCCAGCCATAAGTTATGTTACAAATGAAAATGCTTTTTTTTTTAAATGAAGTAATGTAATATGTATTAATAAAATGTATACCTACAAATTTATTAAATAATAAATAAATAAATAAATAAAATTTTTAATTCAGAGCAAAACTCCATAGAATTTTGTTAGTAACAGTAATCTTAAACCTATGTTAGTTCCTAATCTTAAAAAACTAAACTCTATTGTTAGTATACACATGCTCTTAAACCTATGTTAGTTCCTAATGATAAAAACTAAACTATAATTGTTAGTATACACATGCACTTAAACCTATGTTAGTACTAGTTCTAATTTCTACCTATCTTCGCCCCCCACCCCTGGCATGTGCACCGTCCCAGGACCTCCAGAACGGGCTGTCCAGTCTACAAGCCAATGTGCCGAGGAGGATGTTGGTACTACTCACCAGTCTGCTCATCATGGACGCAGCGCGTTTGCGCATGATCGCATAAAAGTCGTCTACGCGAGCATCCGCAAACATCGCTGACGCGCTGCAGCGCCGCGGCATCCCCAAAACCGCCCTCAGCACATTGTTGTACTGAACACGCAAGGCGCTGTAGCTCCGCCGCGTATAGTCCGTCCACAGACTGCACGTGTAAAAGGACTGGCAGTATGCCCTAAACAAGGTAAGTTTTACCTGTGTAGTACAACGTGCAAATCTGCGAGCCAACATATTGCCGCGAACTGACAGCGCCCTACGCTCCCGTTCCATGTCGCTGTCGTCATCGAGGCGCTCCGTTACTACGTGTCCGAGGTACTTGAACTCAGTCACCTGCTTCAGGGGGGCCCCGCACAGTCGTATATTAGGACAGAATTTGTCCATTTTGTTTCTCCCCCTGAAAACAAGAAACTCACTTTTCTTTGTGTTGTAACTGAGTCCATGTTCCCCGGCATATTCTTCGCAGAGACGTAGCAACTTATTAAGGCCACTAACCGAAGGGCTCAGCAGTACCATGTCGTCTGCATAGCTGATATTGTTAATGCTGACTCCATCTATCGAGCAGCCAACACCTGCACTGCTGAGCCTCCCGATCAGTTGGTTTACATATAAATTGAACAGCCTCGGTGACGTCAGCCCTCCCTGTCTCACTCCACTCTCCAGCCTGTATGGGTCACTGTAACCATTACCCCACCTAACCACATTCGATTGGTTACCATACCAGTACCTTAACAACGACACCAGTTCAGGCCTTAAGGTCGTCTCATATTTGAGCTTATGCCATAGGACGTCATATGAGACTCGGTCAAAAGCTTTAGACAGATCCAAGAAACACGCGTAAACCTGCGTGTTTCTGTCCGTATAGTATCTGACGGTTTGCTTGAGACACATTATAGCGCTTTCAGTCGATAGTTCGGGTCTGAATCCGAACTGCGCTTCTTGCACCTTAAAAGATTTGCAAAGGTGAACGTCAAGCAAACCGTCTAACACCTTAGCGATAATCGTCGCAAGAGATATTGGGCGATAATTGGATCTGTCTGCCGCATCACCAGTCCTATTTTTGACTAAGGGCACAACTACTGTCATCATCATAGCATCTGGCAGGTAACTGTGGCTAATACACAGGTTGAAGAGTAGTTTGAGAACTCTTGACACGTGCACACCAGCATGGCGCAGGTGCTCTATACTCAGTCCATCGTGTCCGGGCGATTTCCCACGCTTCATACTCCTGAGCGCAGCGTTAACCTCACTAAGTGTGAAGCGTATCGGGTCAGCGCCAGCACCCACGCTGTTCTGAGCAGAGCACTCGCTCCCGCTTGTAGTTGTAGGGGGCTCTGACATAAACTGGGTCTTAAACATGTTGGCTATATTTCGACAGCCGCTTACGCCATCTACCTCTGCTGGGAGGCTCGCGCGAGCATTCAGCCTGTTTGTATGACGCCAGAAACTGCCGAATTGTTTAGCCTCGCACGATGTGGCCAGGATATCCATTTTTATTTGGTCTTCGTTGTCCTGGCACCACTTAAGTTTTTTCTTAAACAGCTTCCGCGATTCACACATGGCATCGTACGAGGCTCCACAGCGCGGCCTGCCCGCCAATACCCACAGCTGAAAGCACTGGCGCGCCTTAACATGTAACGGTCTTATATGTCTATTCCAACCCGTTATACATCTTTTTCTGCGCCTAGTCGATTTATAGCTCAACTTAGCGGCATCCTGTAATATACTTATAACATCCGAGTACAGTTTATTTATTACAATTTTGTGGTCTGTCTTGTTACATCGTTTATCACAGCACACCGCCAACTCTTCTGGAAAGTCAATTTTACTTAGCCTCTTATTACAGATCTCCCTATACAAGCTGATCTGTTCAGCGTCCCTATGACCCCATGCTATGTTATTAACATCCGGCTCAAAATCAAATTGCTTTTGTATGACGCTAATGTTAAAATGTATTTGTAAGGGGTAGTGATCAGACCAGCTTACATCATTTAGGATATTTATACTTTCGATATACCTCCTTCCCATATTGGTCGTAAGGCAGTGATCTAACCAGCGAGAGCAGCCGTGGCAGTCGCTTACATAGGTAAATACCTCTCTAGTATTAGGCAATAATTCCATGTCAGCACAGTGCCATTGCTGCTCTTCACAAAATTGTAACATTTCATTGCAAAACAGTTGCCCAGGGTGGGCATTGAAATCTCCTACCATACATACAATACTAATACCGCATTCTTCAATAATAGCATTTATTTCACTCAGGCAGTCAGTAAACTCTGAGAGATTATCACAACAATCGGTGGGCATGTACACTGAAAAAATTAGCATTGTAAGCTCACGTACCTGGCACTTGATTGCACACAGCCTCACGTTGTTACACTTAACCACACACACAGACCTAAATACACTTTTACGCCACAATATGGCCACACCTCCATACGGACGACCGCGCAAAATACCTGCTTCCGTATCAACCGCCGACGTGCCCGTGCCTGCGAAATCTTCATGTACCGAGCCTAAGGAGCTAAGATCATGTGGGAGCAACCAGGTCTCTTGTAACGCCACTATATCCGATCTTTCGCACAAAATCCTCACACTGTCTGCACAACGCTTCAACGACTTACAATTAAAGCTGACTAGCTTAAGTTTTGTATCCCTAAGCGTCTCTTGACCCATTAACTACTTATCTCTTTTCTCGGTACCAGTAGCCTTCCTTCCTTTTTTAAACAAAATATATCTTCTGAAGAAGATACCTTCCGGCCATAGCTCATTGTTCTCGAATAAAGGTAACTTAGATCTAGGTATGGAAAACTTATATGAATTATACCTTTTTTCTGAGTTAATGTTTTTGACTTTTTCCGGCATTATATTCACACTTGTTTTCTCATAAATGTACTCCGCGACATCCCGTTCTGTCGTTTCCTTGTCGACATTATAAATAAATAACGGAATTTGCACGTCCGCTGCTTTAAATTTTCCCGCCGAATCAACCACGGCAGTACCCCTCGTACCCTTAAAACGCATGCGCCTTTCTACACGAATCCATTCATTCTTATTTTCATTTGTCAATACCGCTCCGTCCGATCCGACCGCGCTATTATCACCTGACGACGATTTGTCACATACCTCACGTGATACGAGCGGCGTGAACGCATTGTTTGGGTGCATAGATTTCAAGTGCAAGTTGGCGTGCGGTATTTTATTAGCAAATGTCTGCGGCTGGCTATTGGTTTCCCGCGGTGCCGGCTGGAGCGAGACAGACTTATCCTTTCCTAGTGCAGTGGCGCTCGCATACGACAGGGACGACGTGCCCACCGGCTTATTACTCGCAGTAGGTGATATCTCGCTCTCGTCGCACGCAATCAAACCCATCGGCCCACTACTGCAGTCAAAACTATCGCGCACAATACACCCGCCCCTCTTGGTATTAACACAGGGTTCAGTTTCGCATTGCACACTATTCTGTATTGCATCATTTTCATAATAACGATTATGATTGATTTTACAAATCTCTTGCTGCAGATTTTCCTTGGTTATAAAATGATCTTTTGCTGAGTTCCACTGTTCCTTAAACGTATTAAGTTCCTTTTGCATGAGCATCAGGTCTTTTAGGAGACGAGTGACGTCAACATGATCAAAAGTAACCGGGGGCAACCTGTGCAATTCTTTAGCAACAAAAACAGGTACCTCATCCTGCTCAGCACACCTCAGTAGCCCAATTATATCCTCAATATTCTTTTTACCCTTATCCTCGCCTCTTCTTTGAATCCGTTTCTGAGGTACGGAGTCAAACAGCAAGCATTTCGCCTCCCATATTTCTTCTTCCGTGAACGATTGCCTGCATATTAACGCCAGACTAACATTATTCATCACATCCACTTTGTTTTGCACAAAACTTAACACTTCGTTCACAACAATATTGCAAGTATTGCATTTCAATGTCGATTTCGACGACATTGCCTAAAGTATACTGTCAGAGGTCAACGACCTCTGACCGCTCACGCGCGCTGACAGCCGACGACTGTTTTGACTTATTAAAGTTTCAGCAAAAAATAAAAAAAATTCTATTCGAAATGGCCACCTTTGGCTTTTATACAGGCCTTTAATCTGTTTGGCCACAAATCTATGGATTTACGCACTGTTTCCAAGGGAAATTTTGCCACTGCTTGCTCCAAAGATTTTTTAAGAGACTCAATGTCGCCGTGTCGTTTAGAGCAGGCCATGTCCTCTAAAACTGAGTACTGACCATAATTTGAAGTCTAAAGGTTTGAGGCACAGATAATATAAAACTATAGTTGAGGTCTGGGCTAGATGAGGGCCAGTGTTCAGCTCTTATAAAGTCCGGAACATTGGTTTTAAGCCAGGCTTGGGTAGTTCGTGCCTTGTGACCAGGTACAGAGTCCTGTTGGAAATTCCACGGTATATTTTTAAAAAGAGTATTGCTGAGAGGTTTCACAACATGATCCAAGACTGTATCTTGATATACTTTAGCTGAAGTTTTCAGTCCTTTTTCACAAAAATGCAGTTTTGTGACTCCTTGATAAGACACGCCCCACCAAACCATCACTGACGCAGGATGATGACCACGTTGTACCTTCCCGACCACTTGAGCAGCTTCTTTAGAACTGTGAGCGTACGCTTTATCATTTTGCTTATTGTAGTGTTCTTCAATCGTGAAAATTTTTTCATCGTTAAAGAGGATATTTCTGTGCCTTTCACCTGCGTATCGCGACAGAAGGCGTTTTGATCGTTCCACTCTCTTTAATTGTAAAGATTGATTTAGGGCATGACCTGTATATCGACGATAAGCACCGAGCTTCAGGTCTTGTTTTATAATATGCGGCAGAGTCCTAGCAGGAATCTTCATTTCTCGCGATAAGATTTTTTGCTTCCTAATGGGGTTTCGACGAATTCTGGCTTTAACAGCATTAACAGCCTTTGTAGTTCTAACAGCACGCGGCCGCCCGGATCTTTTCTGGTCTTCGACAGACGAAGTGTTGTTATATCTGTACGATTGTATGATATACGAACATACGGCTAATACCAAGCTTTTGAATTGTCTGGAATATGACCGACGGCTCCATACCCACTTTGTGCAAGGCGATCACTGCAATCCTATTTACTTTAACACCCCATTCCATATTGTAATTTGATAATGAACACGAAAAAGTATGTGAAATGGCGCGAAATCGAAAGAAGTTTTTAAAATAATATACGTGTTCCAAATTCAAAATAATTAAAAAGCTGAAGAAAAGAAGAGTTTTTATGTAACAGTATTTATGGCCAGACTAGGTATATTTCGGTAGTGGATGACAATATTTCATCCTCTTGACCCGGGAAAAACTTATCTAATTTCTCAGGAATTCCCGGGAATCAGGCATCAGCAGATTACCAAAAATACGTCCTACATACAGTACGTGATATTATTTCTAGCTTCCCCGGTGCTGATATTTTCGTCGTTATTTTAAACAAAATATTCAATTTTTACAAAAAAAAAACCAGCCAAGTGCGAGTCGGACTCGCGCACCGAGGGTTCCGTACTCAAGAAGTACTGAAGCAAAACAATCAGGCAAAAACCAATATGTTTATTTGACGACGAGTACTTAGAAGAACTTGCGCTTTAATTACCTTTGTTAATGAACCGCAAAACTAACTTTGTTTGTAGAGGTTAATATAAAAAAAAACTATGCTAGTTAGAGCATTGGCTATAGTTTTCCTGTAAAATATACGTAAATTCCTATTGACCATTTTTATTTGAGATTTTTCGATTGGTAAACTCCGGAGATAAGGGGGGGTAACGGTATTTTTTTAGACATTTTCCCCAATAAATCAAAAACTATCATAACTAAAAATAATTAGAAATCGGTTTTAGAATGTACAAAGTAAACCCTTTCATATGATACCTCACACAGTACAGTTATCTCACTTTTAAATTTCAACCCTCCGATTTTCCCCCCTTTTAAATAAGAACAAAAATAATTTCCATTTTTTTTATTCCAGTGTCATTGGGCCACTAATATACACAACTATTCCAAATTTCATATCGATAGCTCCGGTAGTTACTGAAATAATCGAGTGTGACGGACAGACAGACGGAGAAAGTCGCACCATAAGGGTTCCATTTTACCATTTTGGTACGGAACCCTAAAAACTAGTTTAGGCGCGTTGGGCATTCTTTGACATGTGAAAAAACTATTAAACTCGTTACATCTTCGTGTACGAAATATCTGATAAGTAAAAGCTTTTCAATTCTGTCGGTATTCACAGATTGCCATTGTTTTTTTACCTAAATACTATGCAAAATCTTCTTTACTATCTGACGGACGGACGGACGGACAGACGGTCGGCAGCATATAGGGTCCCGTTTAGCCTCGTCGATAACTGTAAGCTAGAAACTCGGGTTAGTAAGAAACCTCTTTAAGAGAAAAATAAATTGTGGTCGCTTGAGCTCTCATCCAGGTTTGACTGTATTTTGTCTGCACTTCATCAGGCGCGACCGACGACGGCTTCGACGGCACCACACAGACCACATTAAGCTCTGACCAAGACTCCAGTTCTACTAGCACGGACAGTTACTCACCAGGTAATGACTAATGTGACCGCCACATACCCAGAATTATCAGCAATTAATCGCTTAAAATAAATAAATAAAAATAAAAAAGGCTTTTTTTCTCTTACCTCCATAATGAGCTAATTAGGTACATTATGTTTGGTTCGGTTAGTAGAACAATGTTAGTTATTTTGTGATTAGTTTTGTTAGTAACAATGGTTTCTTATATAACTATAGTAGTTCACTAGTAATCGTGTGTGTGTATGTGTATGAGTGTGCGTGTGTGTATGTGTGTGTGTGTTTTTTTTATATAATATGTTATTTTGTGTTCTTGTTATTTTTAGGTTCAACTTTCGTTACGAGATATGAGCACCCTCTAGAGTAAAGGCCTCCTCCAACCTTTGCCAATCAGCTCTGTCTTTCCCTAAAACCATCCATCCCTTTCCTGCAGTTTATAAGATGTCATCAGCCCACCGTTTTATTGGCCTACCAATTTTCTTTTTCCCTCCTGGTCCTTTCCACCGCGTAGTATCTATAGTCCACCTTTTATCTGTGTAACGTGCGATGTGTCCTCCCCATTTCCATTTCAGTTTGAGTGCTTGCTCCAATGCGTCGGTTATTTTGGTTTTCTGTCTAATTGTAGAGCATCTAATCTAGTGTAACTTTTTGACGTGACAACGTCTTATAATTCGACAGAGCCGGTTGCACGCACGAAAAAACATGACTCATCCGGCGTTACCGGCGTTACCTCGCTCATGCGGCGTTACCTCGCGAGCGCGGAACGAGCGACAAAGAAGACGTTGTCACGTTCAACTATCGTCAGTAAACCGACTTTACAGACAACCAATTTTTTATTTTTGACATGACAACGTCTTATAAATCGATGGAGCCGGTTGCAAGCACGAAAAAACATGACTCATCCGGCGTTACCTCGCTCATGCGGCGTTACCAGCGTTACCTCGCGAGCGCGGAACGAGCGACAAAGAAGACGTTGTCACGTTCAACTATCGTCAGTAAACCGACTCTACAGGCAACCAATTTTTTTTAGTATAAGTACTCCATTCTATTGCTCTTTGGGTCGTCCTTATTCTGTGTTTTACTTTATTTGCAGGCATACCTTTCCTAAACAAACTAGGCCAATTAACCCGCGACTTAGCTAAAGACCTGTCGTCCATTTCAGAAGAAACCAGTGAGAGCGATGCGTATAAACGGTCATCAGGTAAGAATGTACTTAAACTCTGTAGTGTGGTAGTAGATGTCAATATTCCCAGAAATCAAAGATGGTCCCAACAGGGGACTGTACCGGGTTATATCTGACCGCAATTCATACGAAGCCAATGAGGGCGATGCGTATAAACGGTCATCAGGTGAGAATGTATACTCTATATTTCGATAGTGGATGACAATATTTCATCCTCTTGACCCGGGAAAAACTTACCTAATTTCTCAGGAATTCCCGGGAATCAGGTATCAGGTGTAAGTGACAGATTACCAAAAATACGTCCTACATACAGTACGTGATATTATTTCTAGCTTCCCCGGTGCTGAAATTTTCGTCGTTATTTTAAACAAAATATTCAATTTTTACAAAAAAAAAACTACTTTAGGCGCGTTGGGCATTCTTTGACATGGGAAAAAACTATTAAACTCGCTACATCTTCGTGTACGAAATATCTGATAAGTAAAAGCTTTTCAATTTCGTCGGTAGTCACAGATTGCCATTGTTTTTTTACCTAAATACTATGCAAAATCTTCTTTACTATCTGACAGACGGACGGCAGCATATAGGGTCCCGTTTAGCCTCGTCGATAACTGTAAGCTAGAAACTCGGGTTTGTAAGAAACCTCTTTAAGAGAAAAATAAATTGTGGTCGCTTGAGCTCTCATCCAGGTTTGACTGTATTTTGTCTGCACTTCATCAGGCTCGACCGACGACGGCTTCGACGGCACCACAAAGACCACGTTAGGTCTACAAAGAACACGCTCTGACCAAGGGTCCAGTTCTGACCAAGGGTCCAGCTCTTCGTCCAGTTCTAGCGGGTACTACAGTTACTCACCAGGTAATGACTAATGTGACCGCCACATATCCAGAATTATCAGCAAATAATCGCTTAAAAAAAATATTAAAAAAAGGCTTTTTATTCTCATACCTCCATAATGAGCTAATTAGGTACATAATGTTTGGTTCGGTTAGTAACAATTTTTCTTAGAGGACTATGTTAGTTATTTTGTGATTAGTTTTGTTAGTAACAATGGTTTCTTATATAACTATAGTAGTTCACTAGTAATCGTGTGTGTGTATGTGTATGAGTGTGCGTGTGTGTATGTGTTTATTGATTGTGTTTTTTTTCCTTTATCCGATATAATATAATATTATGTTATTTTGTGTTCTTGTTATTTTTTAGGTTCAACTTTCGTTACGAGATATGTCATATGAGCACCCTCTAGGGTAAAGGCCTCCTCCAACCTTTGCCATTCAGCTCTGTCTTTCCCTAAAACCATCGATCCCTTTCCTGCAGTTTTTAAGATGTCATCAGCTCACCGTTTTATTGGTCT
Organism: Coenonympha arcania; assembly: GCA_036785405.1. NCBI lineage: Eukaryota > Metazoa > Arthropoda > Insecta > Lepidoptera > Nymphalidae > Coenonympha > Coenonympha arcania. The sequence continues at coordinate 3,854,406 of CM072081.1, forward strand.
ACCAACCTTCTTTTTTCCTCCTGGTCCTTTCCACCGCGTAGTTTCTATAGTCCACCTTTTATCTGTGTAACGTGCGATGTGTCCTCCCCATTTCCAATTCAGCTTGAGTGCTTGCTCCAATGCGTCGGTTATTTTGGTTTTCTGTCTACCAGCAAAGACGCACCGCCAAGCGATTTAGCGTTCTGGTGCGATGCTTGTAAAAACCGTTGGGGTAAATTTACTTACCCTTCCAAGCTAGTACGATAACATCTTAGGCTACATCATCACTTACCATCAGGTGAGATCGCAGTCAAGTACCAACTTGTATAGAGTAAAAAAAAACTTGCATGTCTTTTGCAGGCATACCTGTCCTAAACCAACTAGGCCACTTAACCCGCGGCTTAGCTAAAGGCCTGTCGTCCGTTTCAGAAGAAACCAGTGAGAGCGATGCGGATGAACGGTCATCAGGTAAGAATGTACTTATAGTCTGTAGTGTGGTAGTAGATGTCAATATTCCCAGAAATCAAAGATGGTCCCAACAGGGGACTGTACCGGGCCGTGTCTGACAGCAATTCATACGAAGCCAATGAGGGCGATGCGTTTAAACGGTGATCAGGTGAGAATGTATACTCTAACTAGTCCAGCCATAAGTTATGTTACAAATGAAAATGCTTTTTTTTTTAAATGAAGTAATGTAATATGTATTAATAAAATGTATACCTACAAATTTATTAAAGTTTCAGCAAAAAATAAAAAAAATTCTATTCGAAATGGCCACCTTTGGCTTTTATACAGGCCTTTAATCTGTTTGGCCACAAATCTATGGATTTACGCACTGTTTCCAAGGGAAATTTTGCCACTGCTTGCTCCAAAGATTTTTTAAGAGACTCAATGTCGCCGTGTCGTTTAGAGCAGGCCATGTCCTCTAAAACTGAGTACTGACCATAATTTGAAGTCTAAAGGTTTGAGGCACAGATAATATAAAACTATAGTTGAGGTCTGGGCTAGATGAGGGCCAGTGTTCAGCTCTTATAAAGTCCGGAACATTGGTTTTAAGCCAGGCTTGGGTAGTTCGTGCCTTGTGACCAGGTACAGAGTCCTGTTGGAAATTCCACGGTATATTTTTAAAAAGAGTATTGCTGAGAGGTTTCACAACATGATCCAAGACTGTATCTTGATATACTTTAGCTGAAGTTTTCAGTCCTTTTTCACAAAAATGCAGTTTTGTGACTCCTTGATAAGACACGCCCCATCAAACCATCACTGACGCAGGATGATGACCACGTTGTACCTTCCCGACCACTTGAGCAGCTTCTTTAGAACTGTGAGCGTACGCTTTATCATTTTGCTTATTGTAGTGTTCTTCAATCGTGAAAATTTTTTCATCGTTAAAGAGGATATTTCTGTGCCTTTCACCTGCGTATCGCGACAGAAGGCGTTTTGATCGTTCCACTCTCTTTAATTGTAAAGATTGATTTAGGGCATGACCTGTATATCGACGATAAGCACCGAGCTTCAGGTCTTGTTTTATAACATGCGGCAGAGTCCTAGCAGGAATCTTCATTTCTCGCGATAAGATTTTTTGCTTCCTAATGGGGTTTCGACGAATTCTGGCTTTAACAGCATTAACAGCCTTTGTAGTTCTAACAGCACGCGGCCGCCCGGATCTTTTCTGGTCTTCGACAGACGAAGTGTTGTTATATCTGTACGATTGTATGATATACGAACATACGGCTAATACCAAGCTTTTGAATTGTCTGGAATATGACCGACGGCTCCATACCCACTTTGTGCAAGGCGATCACTGCAATCCTATTTACTTTAACACCCCATTCCATATTGTAATTTGATAATGAACACGAAAAAGTATGTGAAATGGCGCGAAATCGAAAGAAGTTTTTAAAATAATATACGTGTTCCAAATTCAAAATAATTAAAAAGCTGAAGAAAAGAAGAGTTTTTATGTAACAGTATTTATGGCCAGACTAGGTATATTTCGGTAGTGGATGACAATATTTCATCCTCTTGACCCGGGAAAAACTTATCTAATTTCTCAGGAATTCCCGGGAATCAGGCATCAGGTGTAAGTGACAGATTACCAAAAATACGTCCTACATACAGTACGTGATATTATTTCTAGCTTCCCCGGTGCTGATATTTTCGTCGTTATTTTAAACAAAATATTCAATTTTTACAAAAAAAAAAACCAGCCAAGTGCGAGTCGGACTCGCGCACCGAGGGTTCCGTACTCAAGAAGTACTGAAGCAAAACAATCAGGCAAAAACCAATATGTTTATTTGACGACGAGTACTTAGAAGAACTTGCGCTTTAATTACCTTTGTTAATGAACCGCAAAACTAACTTTGTTTGTAGAGGTTTATTGTTAATATAAAAAAAAACTATGCTAGTTAGAGCATTGGCTATAGTTTTCCTGTAAAATATACGTAAATTCCTATTGACCATTTTTATTTGAGATTTTTCGATTGGTAAACTCCGGAGATAAGGGGGGGTAACGGTATTTTTTTAGACATTTTCCCCAATAAATCAAAAACTATCATAACTAAAAATAATTAGAAATCGGTTTTAGAATGTACAAAGTAAACCCTTTCATATGATACCTCACACAGTACAGTTATCTCACTTTTAAATTTCAACCCTCCGATTTTCCCCCCTTTTAAATAAGAACAAAAATAATTTCCATTTTTTTTATTCCAGTGTCATTGGGCCACTAATATACACAACTATTCCAAATTTCATATCGATAGCTCCGGTAGTTACTGAAATAATCGAGTGTGACGGACAGACAGACGGAGAAAGTCGCACCATAAGGGTTCCATTTTACCATTTTGGTACGGAACCCTAAAAACTAGTTTAGGCGCGTTGGGCATTCTTTGACATGTGAAAAAACTATTAAACTCGTTACATCTTCGTGTACGAAATATCTGATAAGTAAAAGCTTTTCAATTCTGTCGGTATTCACAGATTGCCATTGTTTTTTTACCTAAATACTATGCAAAATCTTCTTTACTATCTGACGGACGGACGGACGGACAGACGGTCGGCAGCATATAGGGTCCCGTTTAGCCTCGTCGATAACTGTAAGCTAGAAACTCGGGTTAGTAAGAAACCTCTTTAAGAGAAAAATAAATTGTGGTCGCTTGAGCTCTCATCCAGGTTTGACTGTATTTTGTCTGCACTTCATCAGGCGCGACCGACGACGGCTTCGACGGCACCACACAGACCACATTAAGCTCTGACCAAGACTCCAGTTCTACTAGCACGGACAGTTACTCACCAGGTAATGACTAATGTGACCGCCACATACCCAGAATTATCAGCAATTAATCGCTTAAAATAAATAAATAAAAATAAAAAAGGCTTTTTTTCTCTTACCTCCATAATGAGCTAATTAGGTACATTATGTTTGGTTCGGTTAGTAGAACAATGTTAGTTATTTTGTGATTAGTTTTGTTAGTAACAATGGTTTCTTATATAACTATAGTAGTTCACTAGTAATCGTGTGTGTGTATGTGTATGAGTGTGCGTGTGTGTATGTGTGTGTGTGTTTTTTTTATATAATATGTTATTTTGTGTTCTTGTTATTTTTAGGTTCAACTTTCGTTACGAGATATGAGCACCCTCTAGAGTAAAGGCCTCCTCCAACCTTTGCCAATCAGCTCTGTCTTTCCCTAAAACCATCCATCCCTTTCCTGCAGTTTATAAGATGTCATCAGCCCACCGTTTTATTGGCCTACCAACCTTCTTTTTCCCTCCTGGTCCTTTCCACCGCGTAGTATCTATAGTCCACCTTTTATCTGTGTAACGTGCGATGTGTCCTCCCCATTTCCATTTCAGTTTGAGTGCTTGCTCCAATGCGTCGGTTATTTTGGTTTTCTGTCTAATTGTAGAGCATCTAATCTAGTGTAACTTTTTGACGTGACAACGTCTTATAATTCGACAGAGCCGGTTGCACGCACGAAAAAACATGACTCATCCGGCGTTACCGGCGTTACCTCGCTCATGCGGCGTTACCTCGCGAGCGCGGAACGAGCGACAAAGAAGACGTTGTCACGTTCAACTATCGTCAGTAAACCGACTTTACAGACAACCAATTTTTTATTTTTGACATGACAACGTCTTATAAATCGATGGAGCCGGTTGCAAGCACGAAAAAACATGACTCATCCGGCGTTACCTCGCTCATGCGGCGTTACCAGCGTTACCTCGCGAGCGCGGAACGAGCGACAAAGAAGACGTTGTCACGTTCAACTATCGTCAGTAAACCGACTCTACAGGCAACCAATTTTTTTTAGTATAAGTACTCCATTCTATTGCTCTTTGGGTCGTCCTTATTCTGTGTTTTACTTTATTTGCAGGCATACCTTTCCTAAACAAACTAGGCCAATTAACCCGCGACTTAGCTAAAGACCTGTCGTCCATTTCAGAAGAAACCAGTGAGAGCGATGCGTATAAACGGTCATCAGGTAAGAATGTACTTAAACTCTGTAGTGTGGTAGTAGATGTCAATATTCCCAGAAATCAAAGATGGTCCCAACAGGGGACTGTACCGGGTTATATCTGACCGCAATTCATACGAAGCCAATGAGGGCGATGCGTATAAACGGTCATCAGGTGAGAATGTATACTCTATATTTCGATAGTGGATGACAATATTTCATCCTCTTGACCCGGGAAAAACTTATCTAATTTCTCAGGAATTCCCGGGAATCAGGTATCTGGTGTAAGTGACAGATTACCAAAAATACGTCCTACATACAGTACGTGATATTATTTCTAGCTTCCCCGGTGCTAAAATTTTCGTCGTTATTTTAAACAAAATATTCAATTTTTACAAAAAAACCGGCCAATTGCGAGTCGGACTCGCGCATCGAGGGTTCCGTACTCAAGAAGTACTGAAGCAAAACAATCAGGCAAAAACCAATATGTTTATTTGACGACGAGTACTTAGAAGAACTTGCGTTTTAATTACCTTTGTTAATGAACCGCAAAACTAACTTTGTTTGTAGAGGTTTATTGTTAATATAAAAATAACTATGCTAGTTAGAAAAATTGGCTATAGTTTTCCTGTAAAAAATACGTAAATTCCTATTGACCATTTTTATTTGAGATTTTTCGATTGGTAAACTCCGGAGATAAGGGGGGGTAACGTTATTTTTTTAGACATTTTCCCCGATAAATCAAAAACTATCATGACTAAAAATAATTAGAAATTGGTTTTAGAATGTACAAAGTAAACCCTTTCATATGATACCCCACACAGTACAGTTATCTCACTTTTAAATTTCAACCCTCCGATTTTCCCCCCTTTTTAAATAAGAACAAAAATAATTTCCATTTTTTTTATTCCAGTGTCATTGGGCCACTAATATACACAATTATTCCAAATTTCATATCGATAGCTCCGGTAGTTACTGAAATAATCGAGTGTGACGGACAGACAGACGGAGAAAGTCGCACCATAAGGGTTCCATTTTACCATTTTGGTACGGAACCCTAAAAACTAGTTTAGGCGCGTTGGGCATTCTTTGACATGTGAAAAAACTATTAAACTCGTTACATCTTCGTGTACGAAATATCTGACAAGTAAAAGCTTTTCAATTTCGTCGGTATTCACAGATTGCCATTGTTTTTAGGGTTCCGTACCAAAATGGTAAAATGGAACCCTTATGGTGCGACTTTCTCCGTCTGTCTGTCCGTCTGTCTGTCTGTCCGTCACACTCGATTATTTCAGTAACTACCGGAGCTATCGATATGAAATTTGGAATATTTGTGTATATTAATGGCCCAATGACACTGAAATAAATAAAAAATTGATATTATTTTTGTTCTTATTTAAAAAGGGGGGAAAATCGGAGGGTTGAAATTTAAAAGTGAGATAACTGTACTGTGTGGGGTATCATATGAAAGGGTTTACTTTGTACATTCTAAAACCGATTTTTAATTATTTTTAGTCATGATAGTTTTTGATTTATCGGGGAAAATGTCTAAAAAAATACCGTTCCCCCCCCCTTATCTCCGGAGTTTACCAATCGAAAAATCTCAAATAATTATGGTCAATAGGAATTTACGTATATTTTACAGGAAAACTATAGCCAATGCTCTAACTAGCATAGTTTTTTTGATATTAACAATAAACCTCTACAAACAAAGTTAGTTTTGCGGTTCATTAACAAAGGTAATTATTACCGTTTTACATCTTTGGTCGTTACAGTTTTGGTCGTGTTACATCTACATTAGTATGCCTGATTGTTTTGCTTACGGAACCCTCGGTGCGCGAGTCCGACTCGCACTTGTTTTACCTAAATACTATGCAAAATCTTCTTTACTATCTGACGGACGGACGGACAGACGGACGGCAGCATATAGGGTCCCGTTTAGCCTCGTCGATAACTGTAAGCTAGAAACTCGGGTTAGTAAGAAACCTCTTTAAGAGAAAAATAAATTGTGGTCGCTTGAGCTCTCATCCAGGTTTGACTGTATTTTGTCTGCACTTCATCAGGCTCGACCGACGACGGCATCGACGGCGCCACACAGACCACGTCAAGCTCTGAAGAAGAGTCCAGCTCTTACCAATCGTCCAGTTCTGAGTCCAGCTCTTTTAAATAAGAACAAAAATAATTTCCATTTTTTTTATTCCAGTGTCATTAATATACACAATTATTCCAAATTTCATATCGATAGCTCCGGTAGTTACTGAAATAATCGAGTGTGACGGACAGACAGACGGAGAAAGTCGCACCATAAGGGTTCCATTTTACCATTTTGGTACGGAACCCTAAAAACTAGTTTAGGCGCGTTGGGCATTCTTTGACATGTGAAAAAACTATTAAACTCGTTACATCTTCGTGTACGAAATATCTGACAAGTAAAAGCTTTTCAATTTCGTCGGTATTCACAGATTGCCATTGTTTTTTTACCTAAATACTATGCAAAATCTTCTTTACTATCTGACGGACGGACAGACAGACGGACGGACAGACGGACGGCAGCATATAGGGTCCCGTTTAGCCTCGTCGATAACTGTAAGCTAGAAACTCGGGTTAGTAAGAAACCTCTTTAAGAGAAAAATAAATTGTGGTCGCTTGAGCTCTCATCCAGGTTTGACTGTATTTTGTCTGCACTTCATCAGGCTCGACCGACGACGGCATCGACGGCGCCACACAGACCACGTCAAGCTCTGAAGAAGAGTCCAGCTCTTACCAATCGTCCAGTTCTGAGTCCAGCTCTTCGTCCAGTTCTAGCGCGGGCGACAGTTACTCACCAGGTAATGACTAATGTGACCGCCACATACCCAGAATTATCAGCAATTAATCAAGTATCAGGTGTAAGTGACAGATTACCAAAAGTACGTCCTACATAGGTACAGTACGTGATATTATTTCTAGTTTCCCCGGTGCTGAAATTTTCGTCGTTATTTTAAACAAAATATTCAATTTTTACAAAAAAAATAACCTGACAAGTGCGAATCGGACTCGCGCACTGAGGGTTCCGTACTACAACCGGAGGAATAAAACCATAAAAACCACTTTTCTTATCGAACCGCAAAACTAACTTTGTTTTTAGAGGTTTTATTGTAAATATCAAAAAACTACTTATTAGATCTCGTTCAAACCAATTTTCGGTGGAAGTTTGCATAGTAATGTACATCATATATTTTTTTTAGTTTTATCATACTCTTATTTTAGAAGTTACAGGGGGGGGGGGGACACATATTTTACCACTTTGGAAGTGTCTCTCGTGCAAGCTATTCATTTTAGAAAAAAATGATATTAGAAACCTTAGTATCATTTTTTAAGACCTATCCATAGATACCCCACACGTATGGGTTTGATGAAAAAAAAATTTTTGAGTTTCAGTTCTAAGTATGGGGCATCCCCAAAATTTATTACTTTTTTTAAAATTTTGTGTGAAAACCTTAATGCGGTTCACAGAATACATCTACTTACCAAGTTTCAACAGTACTTATAGCTCTTTTAGTTTCGGAAAAAAGTGGCTGTGACATACGGACGGACAGACGGACAGACGGACAGACGGACAGACGGACAGACGGACAGACAGACATGACGAATTTATAAGGGTTCCGTTTTTTGCCATTCGGCTACGGAACCCTAAAAAACTACTTTAGGCGCGTTGGGCATTCTTTGACAAGGGAAAAAACTATTAAACTCGCTACATCTTCGTGTACGAAATATCTGATAAGTAAAAGCTTTTCAATTCTGTCGGTATTCACAGATTGCCATTGTTTTTTTACCTAAATACTATGCAAAATCTTCTTTACTATCTGACGGACGGACGGACAGACGGACGGCAGCATATAGGGTCCCGTTTAGCCTCGTCGATAACTGTAAGCTAGAAACTAGGGTTAGTAAGAAACCTCTTTAAGAGAAAAATAAATTGTGGTCGCTTGAGCTCTTATCCAGGTTTGACTGTATTTTGTCTGCACTTCATCAGGCGCGACCGACGCCGGCTTCGACGGCACCACAAAGACCACGTTACGACTACAAAGAACACGCTCTGACCAAGGGTCCAGTTCTGACCAAGGGTCCAGCTCTTCGTCCAGTTCTAGCGGGTACCGCCCCATACCCAGAATTATCAGCAATTAATCGCTTAAAATAAATAAATAAAAATAAAAAAATAATAATAAAAAGGCTTTGGTACATAATGTTTAGTTCGGTTAGTAACAATTTTTCTTAGAGAACTATGTTAGTTATTTTGTGATTAGTTTTGTTAGTAACAATGGTTTCTTATTTAACTATAGGAGTTCATTAGTAATCGTGTGTGTGTGTGTGTATGTGTGTGTGTGTTTTTTCCCTTTAACCGAGATAATATAATATTATGTTATTTTGTGTTCTTGTATATTTAGGTTCAACTTTCGTTACGAGATATGAGCATTTCTAAATTGGCTCAGGTCTGGTCTGGTGGGAGGCTTCGGCCGTGGCTAGTTACCACCCTACCGGCAAAGACGCACCGCCAAGCGATTTAGCGTTCCGGTGCGATGCTTGTAGAAACCGTTGGGGTAAAACTTACCCTCTCAAGTTAGTACGCTAACATCTTAGGCTGCATCATCACTTACCATCAGGTGAGATCGCAGTCAAGTACTAACTTGTCTAGTGTAAAAAAAAAATGAAGAAGTCTTATTTGTACTCTGTATAAAGTTATGTGATTTGTATATTACAATAAATAATGTAATTGACAGTACAGTAGTGTGTTATTGTGTGTTCCTGGAGAAAACCTTTTATAAGTTGGAGTCAAGTTTCATAGAGATTGCAGAATGTCCTTCACATATTATTATATTTTAAAGAATTTGGGGATGTTAAAGTGGTAGCTTTTGAGATTCAATATAATTATGTTATTACTACTGTTTATCCAGGGGTGTGATTCTTGAAAATATAAAATTGTACAGCGGCCAACCATCGAAGGTAACCATAGCAACGCAGCCATCAGCAGCCAATTGTCGCCTTGGCTACATAACTGACGCAAACATTAACCAATCAGCGCATAGATGTCAGCTCGTCGCTGTTTTAGGTATTTTTGCAGAATAGCACGGCTGCTATTAATTATTAAGGCTCCTACACACTATGCCGCCGGCATGGCCGGCGGCCATGCCGCCAACATGCCCGGCGGCATTCCCGGCGGGTATTTGAGCCGCCGGGCTTGCCGCACAAACGAGCCGCTTGCATGGCCGCCGGGGTATGCCGGCGGGTTGCGCGGGGAGCCGGCGTCAGTTCGCTCCCGGCACACACCACTACCGTTCTACCCGGCTGTCACAACTGAAATGATGCTCTGCGGCCACCAGCGGCAAGTGCCGGCGGCCTGATTATGCCGGCGGCATACCCGTGCGGCAAAAACCCGCCGGCTGTGCCGCCGGCATAGTGTGTAGGAGCCTTTAAAGGCCGCTCTCGTTTTACGCATCACTGCATAAAGATCGTCAACCTTGTTCATCGCGAACATGCCCGACGCGCTACACCTCCACGGCAGCCCCAGCAGAGCTCTGAGGGCGTTATTGTATTGTCAAAGTCAAAATATATTTATTTCACATAGGCCTAACTTACAAGGCACTTGTAAAACGTCAACAATATTTGTTACATAATATTATGTACGGTGATAACTACAAGTCGACTTAAAACTAAGTTTACGAGGGTTCCAACGCGCCCTGCACTGAGAAGAAGCCCACAAAAAACTCAGCTGGATTTTTTTTTCGGTTATCACCACTGATTATGATGAAGCAGAGGTCAGTTCAGGATGAATTAAATTAAACTCGAGCAGATCAAGAGACAAAGTATAATGTCTGAATTACAATAATTGTCAATGACAAGCGAAAAACATAATAGTTAAAGTCTCTTAGCAACACGAACACTGCAAAATTTGCTTTTCATTAATCATCAGGCGCAAACAACCACTTCACAAATGCTCTTAAAAACTAGTTGAGCTAGTAATTCTAATACAGCAGTTCATTCACTCCCAAGGGTTTGATTCATGTAAATAATCCTTAATTCTATAGTAAGCTTTATTAACGAGCTTTCGTTTTACAGCGACTTTGAACTTATTGAGGGATAAGTTTAATATTTAACTAGCTGACCCGGCGAACTCCGTTTCGCCACCAGATGGCTTTCCCGCTAAAAAGATTTTCCCACTTTTCTGTTGAAATTTTTCCTGAATTTTCTTTGTTATAAACCTCACGGAGCCCGAGACCTTTCCAACGAATGCAAAACCGTGGAAATCGGTTCGTGCGTTCTGGAGTTATAGCGTCAGGGAGGAAAACCCGACTTATTTTTATTTAATATTTAATTAGGAAATTTGTTGTAAAAGCGTATCCCATTGCCTTTAAATGATTTATGGCACTCTGAGAGAGTCAAAGGAGGCTTTAGCGTAGTTGTACCAGAGCTGCGAGGTGTAGAGCGCCCGGCAGTAGGCTTTGAACAGGGTGATCTTCACTTGTCTGGAGCAGTGGGTGAACCTCCTAGCCAGCATGTTGCTTTTGGCTGCAAGGGACCGTCTCTGTCTGTCCTGCGGGGCTAGACAAAGTCACAAGCGTTTGGCGTTAACGCTAGTCGACAAAAATGTATGGACAAAACAAATGACTGTAGAAAAACCACGATAATAATTACTAAACACGCTGTGTTTGAATAATTAACTACGCTAACTTGAACGCTCGCTGGCGTTCTCGCGGACCTTGTAGATAACTTTAGCGTACTTCGCTTGACAATTGACAGCCGACAGTATCAAGCACAGCGTGTTTAGTAATTATTATCGTGGTTTTTCTACAGTCATTTGTTTTGTCTATACATTTTTGTCGACTAGTGTAAACGCCAAACGCTTGTGACTTTGTCTAGCCCCGCAGGTCCTCGTTATCCTTCATAGTATCAGTTAAAACATGCCCTAGATATTTAAATTTCGAAACATATTTTAGGACGGAACCACACAGTTTTATGGGCAGTACGTTTTCTGGACCTTTCTTATATTTAAAGACAATCATACGACAATAATTGACGACCGAATGGCGTAGTGGTAGCGAACCTGCCGTCTGCGCCGGAGGTCGTGGGTTCGATTCCCACTACTGGTAAATCTTTGTGTGATGAGCATGAATGTTTTCCAGTGTCTGGGTGTTTTTCAATATATTATATTCATGTATATTAGTATGTATGTATATTTATCAGTCATCTAGCACCAGTAACACAAGCTATCGCTTACTTTGGGGCTAGATCGCGATGTGTAAAAATGTCCCGTATATATTTATTTATTTATTTATTTTTTATTTATACATGGTAAACGTCATCATAAATGGTACAAGTGCGCCTATACATAATTTAAGCAATTAGTAGCCCCGACAATATTGGTATAAGCATTGTGGAGGCGTAAGCTGCACACAGGATGCGCACTAACGAACGCAACGGCTACCGCTAGCCAGATGGCCCAGATTCTAACCGAAAGTGCAAGAAAGACGACATTTTCACGTGATATGTCACCGTTAAAATCACCGAGGCAAATAACACTTTCTACGTCGTCATGTGACGCGATCTCTGCACTCATCACTCCTAAGCATTCGGTAAATAACGGTAAGTTGTCTGCGGCCTCAGTGGGCATGTACACTGATATCACAATAATACTGCGACGTGCGAGTTCTAGTTTGACTGCGAGTTACCGCAGTCAATAGGTGTAACCCTCGGGAACATGTCTTTACGCCATAATACTGCAACACCCCTCAACTCTCAGTCACACAACACTCAGTCTTCTCGTCCAAGATCCCTCAGTGCCTGAAGACCAATGTCTTCGAACAGTGCGTGTTGCCAGTGTTAACTTACGGATCAGAGACATGGTCGCTTACTATGGGCCTCATAAGAAGGCTCAGGGTCACTCAGCGAGCGATGGAGAGAGCTATGCTCGGAGTCTCTTTGCGCGATCCAATCAGAAATGAGGAGATCCGCAAAAGAACCAAAGTATCCGACATAGCTCGACGTGTCGCAAAGCTGAAGTGGCAATGGGCGGGGCACATAGCTCGCAGGACCGATGGACGTTGGGGACCCAAGGTGCTGGATTGGCGGCCACGCACCGGGAAGCGCAGTGTCGGTCGACCCTCCACCAGGTGGACGGACGACATTAAGGGGGTCGCAGGGAGTCGCTGGCGCCAGGCGGCGCAAGATCGTGGTGTTTGGCGGTCATTTCAGGAGGCCTATGTCCAGCAGTGGACGTCCATCGGCTGAAACGACGACGACGACGACTGCAACACCTCCATAGGGTCGACCCTTGAGTGCACCGCCTGCCGTGTCGAGCGCAGACACGCCGTGGGCTCCAAACTTGTCGTCAATGGTATCCAGGGAGTCAAGATCATCAGGCAGGACTCAGTGCTCTTGGAGTGCGATCACAGGATAGTCACTAGTCACTACATAACTAGGTAGATCTCGAATATGCTGGCACGAGCGTTTTACCGATCGGCAGTTATACGCGACCACTTAACTCGCGGAGGATTTGACGTAAGCTCTCTGCTCCGCGCACACCTCTCTCCCACCCGCCAACATCTCCCCCCCTCCCCTCCTACCGCGCAGGCAATACGCGAGATAAGTGGTCGCGTTATAAATGAAATCATTTTTACACTAGTCATTTTTGCGAAGAACTGTATTCTCGACGCTCGTCAGTGTAGAGAGCTGACCACCGGAGAATACGATCGAGCGGTACTGGCGTTTAGGTCTACACTGAAATAGCCTAAATTCTATACCGACCGGCCAGAGATCGGCAGATAGTAACGTTTTTCTTCCGTCTTATTTATTGTGATCTTAAACGATGCGAAGTTAGATTTTTTAAATTGAACTAGCTTTTCTACTCTAACTGGCTCGACGTTGTTTTCTAAAAGAAATTCTGTGATGTCCTTATCTGTGGTTTGGGAATCGAACCTCGACGCATATATGTATGACAGTCGCGGCGCGACGCTATGACAGCGGTTCCAGTTCTTTTAACGGACCCTAATGATTGGGTAGATTTCTTATTGCTCTTAGGTAAATTCTTCCTGCGTCTTTTCTTGTTAATAACAGTCTCAAAGACACTTTCGGCTTAAAAAAAGCTCGGTGGACTGCTTGAATTAGGGCTACTAGTAATAATAGTCACTTGCCTTTTGTCATTGTTCAGTTAACGCCGGTTGTTCTGTCGGCCGTTACGCCGGAGCGTCGTCGCGGGCGAAGGTGCGGATTGCAGCGGCGCGGGCGCAGGCATAGGCGCAGTCTCAGGCGCGGGCGCGGGCGCGGGCGCGGGCGCGGGCGCGGGCGCGGGCGCGGGCGCGGGCGCGGGCGCGGGCGCGGGCGCGGGCGCGGGCGCGGGCGCGGGCGCGGGCGCGGGCGCGGGCGCGGGCGCGGGCGCGGGCGCGGGCGCGGGCGCGGGCGCGGGCGCGGGCGCGGGCGCGGGCGCGGGCGCTTGCGCGAGGCCTGACGCGGGCTGCCAGCTGGTTGCGTATTTACCGGCGGCGATCGCGCAGTTGATGTTTTATCTACCTTCAACTTTGATTTGGGCTGAAATAGTACATTTCGATATAAGTGCGGAAAGTTTGTCATTCCTTTACGAGTCCCGGTTTGTTGACCCAAGCCGAAGGCGCGGGTCAACTATAGGGACGAGTAGAAATGCTATTCCGCACGTGCATTGAACGACGTTTTTTAATACATTTGCGAAAAAAAAAATATTGGTTTTACGTGTTTGCTTGCTCCGTGTTTGCATGCCGTGTTCGTGTTCTGGTGCGCCCGCTCCGGTGCCGCGTAGGAGGAAAACACAAAAACACTAGTGCGGAAAAGAATAACTTTGCGCACGCTAAACATACATGGAAATGTCAACTTTTTGAGCAAATGTATGAAAAAAGATGTTTCAGCTGGTCCAGCTCGGTCGAGGTCACGTAATTGTTTTTGATATTGGTTACGTCCCGTTTTAGAATCACTAGATCTTTCAGCAATGCCGTCGCATCCACGTGATCGAAGGTCACTGGTGGTAGTCTATGTAGTTCCTTCGCCACAAAGATGGGCAGGTCGTCAGGTTCCGTCTCTTTAAATAAATAAATTAGTTTTTATTCAGCCAAAAAATACTTAAGTTAGATTCATTTGAATTTTGATCATTCAATTTCAAAAAAGCAAAATATTTCAAAAATGTTGAGAACCGTGCAACGAATAATATTGAATATACCATAAAATAAATTAATAAAACTTGTTACATTGGAACATTCAAAATTAAAACTAAACAGGGAACAACAATGGCCACGAACCAGCTATGGGGCGAGTTTGAAACTGAAAAAGGCGACGACTCAATAATGCACAACGTAAACTTTAGCCCCATAATCGAGCTTGCACTGCAGAACATACCCTAAATACCCATCACAGTGAAGACGTCGCCTATCGAGCTACCAACGCCTAACCTAATCACCCATACAATACAACTACACCAGTATTCAAGACAACTATCTGCTATAATAGACCAAACAGAGAATGCAGTGTTCGAAGGCGCGAGGATAGACGCACTCAGCATACCGAGTGCCCCGCCAGAACCGATTTTAAAAACAGAACACGAGGCCACCGCACCTATAAACTTTTTACCGAAAGAATACTGTGATTTCTCTCTCGGAAAAGGTCCGGTTGTCTTACCCTTCGCGCCGGAAAGCCATAAACGTGCATTAAAACAATGTGCAGCAATTGGTATTGGCCATGTTGGCTTCGCAACGTGCACCAATACAGCTCTGGATACTGTTGCAGATGCTTTAGACATTTATATTACAAACATGTGCAAATTAATGAGGACTGCTGTCGATAGAGAGGCGAGCAGGCTTAAATCAGGCTTCCCGGATGTCATATCAAAAGTATTCACAGACCTCAACGTTGGTAATTTACACGAGTTTTATGAAACCCGTGTGATCAGATATCACAGTATAATAAAGAATAGATGCGAGGAACTAAGGAACCAGTGTGAAGCGTTAGCGATAGGTGATATAGCACCACAGTTGAAGCTCGAAGAAGTGCCGGAGTTACATTTTCCTGCTGTCCTGGATGGTGCCTTCACACCGTCTTTGGAGCCGGGTTTCCAAATGCTTCACAGTTTGGAACAAGAACAGCAACAAGAACAAGGTCTAGAACTTTTGGACACCGTCACAGAAGACATGAAAGTAGATGTAATGGAGTTTTCACAGCCAGAGACAACAAAGTTGCCTTCACTGTCCCCTACTGCCAAAAAGCAAAGTTGTAACTCAATATTATAAAAAAAAACTCAATACAAAAGGTCATAGACCTCAGGGAAACAAGGAGCAAAATATCAATAATAAATCCCCGTGATTATCCGAGATCCGGGAACCTAGCACTTAAATCTAATTATTTGGCTGAACAGGGCACTGCCTCAGCTTGATGCTGCAGCCGGTGTGCTGCAGCGCTGATTTTCAGGCAGAACCCTCCTAGGTGATGTCACGGGCTGATCGGGAGTGCGGTAAACCGTGTAACTTATAGTTAATTAGAGACTGGGACAGAGTGCAAATTTCATCATTGCTGAAAACTATACACATATACTTAGTTATGAGAACAAAGGGTAAATATGAGACAAAGTCCTATAATTTCTGTTTTTCTAATAAGTAATTTTTTGTTTCTCTTTTAAAATAATGAATATATTTAGATGTTCGAGCTGGAGGAGGTAAATCATTCCAAATTCTACAGGCCGCATACTTGAACGCTCTTTAAGGTTTCTTATAATCTCCTGTAGCGTCTTCTTCTGTTCTCCCTCTCGTTTTCTAGTGATTCGTTGTTTAGTAACCTCATATAAAATTAACTTTGCACTTTCGATATCAGATTCCTTGAATCCCGATAAACATTTATTATCTGTAATAAGCTCACTTCGTCCATAACACTCCGTCTAGTATAGTATTATGTTATCTGTGACTCCGTTTACATTGTACGAAAGCTAGTAACTCATTTACATATAACCTTGCAACCACAAGTCGTCATTTTAAAAATTTGGCAGGTATATTATAGTCCAGTCAAATTAGACTAAAAAATTGGGGTGAGGTTACAATTGGTAGGATTGTTCAATACACTATTATAAAGGAAATGTGAAAAGTCCTCATCGATCCGGCACCTGCAAAAAAATTTACTCGGGGTCAAAGGTCACAAAAACGGGTTTTTCGCGATTTTCAGCAAAATGGTAAGTTTTATCATAAAATTAGTTCAGACAAAAATTGTAGATCAGATAATTAGCTATAAAAAATGTTTGCATACTTTTTTCCTAAGAGCCACCGTTTTTGAGATATAACGATTCAAAAAGTTGAAAGAGGTATGTATTGTCATATTAAGCGATTCGTAGATTCATCTTGCGGTCGACCGACTTTAACCCCAGTTTTCGGTCTTGAAGCAGTCATAATGATACTTGGAATACATAAAAATGTCAGAATATTGTTTTATTTGTGCGTTATTTTTTTTGCACGTTCCGGATCGATGAGGACTTTTCACTTTCCTTTAAATAGTGTATTGAACAATCCTACCAATTTTCGGCCAAGTGCGAATTTTTGTAACCTTGGATGTCTAAATTGACTGGACTATTAGTAGCAGTTATGCACTCGCGCATTTATTCATGCATGACCGCACTCGATCGCTGTTCGCGCCGAACCTAAATCTATATATACTATAAAAGAGAGTTACCACTCACTCACTCACTCACTGACTAATCACGATATCTCAGGAAGTATAAAGCCTACAAACTTGAAATTTGAAAGGTAGGTTCTTTGTAATGGGTAGGTGTCAGCTAAGAAACAATTTTGAGAAACTACCCCTCTAAGGGGGTGAAATAGGGGTTGGAAGTTTATATGAAAGTCCCGTGTTTTTAAAGTTAGAGACGTGAAAATCGTCATTTAGGTTATCAGCTTCAGATATTAAAAATTTGTATAAGTCGTTTTGGAAAATTCCCCTTTAAGGGTGGTAAAATAGGGGATGAAAGTTTTTATGTGTGTTGACTTGAAAATTGGAAAGTAGGTTCTTTCTAATGGGTAGTTGTCAGTTAAGAAACGGTTTTGATAAAATCCTTCCCTAAGGGGGTGAAATAGGGGTTGGGAGTTTGTATGAAAGTCCCGTGTTTTTGAAGTTTAAAGAGTCGTGAAACTCGGTATTAGCACTGAACCTATTTTGGGAGCGGCGTATTCTCCTGTGACCACTCTCCATCAAGTGTACACGCGTTAGCACTGTATATTGGGAGCGGCGTAAACTCCTGTGATCACTCTTCATCAAGTGTACACGCATTATCACTGTATATTGGGAGCGACGTAAACTCCATATTGTAATATTTAGTGGATTATTACCTGGATTAACACATTATGGTACTTTTTATCCCGGAAAAAGCGATGGTTCCCGCAGAGGTAGTGAAAAACCTAAATTCACGCGAGCGGAGCCGCGGGCAACAGCTAGTGTTTGCATAAACCTACCATCTCCCTAGCGAATTTTCCGGGAAGGCAAGACTCAAGACACCGATGCGTCAGCAACAAAAAGAAAGCCTTCTCTACAAGCTACGCGTGTGACGTCACACGGGATGACGTCACGAGCGAATAGCGAAGTAAAACGTCATCATTCCCTCTACACTGATAACTGTCACTATTATAAATGAAAATGAAAATCTGTATTTTTAACATAGGCCTAAATGACAGACTTATGAAAACTCAAAACTCTACCGCCATGATCGGAAAGCAGGTGGGCACTGAGAAGAACTGGAAAGAAACTCGGCACTTGAAAAATATCATTAAGTTAAACAATTTTTCTTACATAATTTTTAAGATATCTCGTGAGGAGATCGAGAAGGAAGCATTTAAATCGTTACATTCCAAGAATCTTCGAGAATTGACGACCTTCCTGGCGCAGTGGCGGCGCGCTCGGATTCGAGTGGGAGGTCGCTGGTTCGATTCCCGCCACGGGTCAATTTGGAATTTTATAATTTCTAAATTGGCTCAGGTCTGGTCTGGTGGGAGGCTTCGGCCGTGGCTAGTTACCACCCTACCAGCAAAGACGAACCGCCAAGCGATTTAGCGTTCCGGTGCGATGCTTGTAGAAACCGTTGGGGTAAATTTGCTTACCCTTCCAATTTAGTACGATAACATCTTAGGCTGCATCATCACTTACCATCCGGTGAGATCGCAGTCAAGTACTTACTTGGATAGTGTAAAAAAATCATGAAATTAAATTGACGTTGCTCGAAAAGGTTCAAAGATATTTCCTATGTTGAAATGTACCTATTCTATTTTACTTTGTAAACCGATAGACGTAAAGTAAATCCCATCAAAACATAAAATATGTGAAAGGAGAGCCAAGTACAGACCATATAATATTAATATTATGATAATATATGCCTTGGTTGTTTTACTTCAACTACAAAAGAAGTGATATCTTAATGGGTGCCAAGTTCAATGGTTAATCCTGAAATTTATTTATAACGACATAAAATATCATGTCTTCTTTTAAATAAGGCTAATATATTGAAGCCTCAGGTCTGACTTGGCTAGTTCTCAAATACGAATTATTATGTTCGATGGCTAGTTTCTACCAGCAGGCCAAATTTTCGGATTATTAAAATAAAAACCGACAAGTAACAGGTTTAAAACTTGCGAAGGCTATTATATAATTCGTATATATGAAAACTAGCCAATTCAGACCTGAGGCTTCACTATATTAGCCTAATTTATAAGAAGACATGATATTTCATGTTGTTATAAATAAATTTCAGGATTGACCATTGAACTTGGCACCCATTAAGATATCACTCTTTTGTAGTTGAAGTAAACAACCAAGGCATATATTATCACAATATTCTATGGTCTGTACTTGGCTCTCCTTTCACATATTTTATGTTTTGATGGGATATCATTACTTTTTGTACATAAATTATTAGTAGGTACTTAATATTTCAGGATGCGCTTGTTTATAACTCCAATTAGCATCACGTCGTTGTTTCGCACGGGATTTCTCAGACGTTTTAGGTCGACCTGGTTTACGCTATTGTGGACGGCCCCATTGTGACGAAAGTTCATTTTCCTTCAAGGACTCGTTTTCTTGAATTGTATCGGGAGAAATAGACATATTATTGATGTCATGTTCCACTGAAATACACACGTCATAATGGCCCGAAGAGAGATTTCCTGTAAAGAGCGAGCGCTTTGTAGGATATCCCTCTTCGCCGAACAACCCTAGCAGAACACCATCCTGATTATACACTTCGATCGTAATATTATACAAATTCACGGCAGCCTTTAATTCGGAAGCAGCTCCATAAGTTGTCGAACAAAGCATGCTTGATCTATACTCTTCTACAGAGCAGTAAGGATCCCCGTTTGGACCGCTAGTGTACAGACTTAAATCATCCCAGTTACGACAAACATACTCTACTATAGTCTCACGCAACCTATTTGTTTGTTGAATATTATTATACTCAAACAATGAATAGGCAATCGAATGGAATAGGCAGCTTCCATCGGGAGGCATTGGAATAATTCGGTGTAAACCACTGAACCGATTTGGCAGAAATTTGGAATAGAGATAGATTATATCCTGGATAATATACACAGGCTACTTTTTAAATCTATGGTTTCTGCGGAATTCACATTTGTGAAAAACCGGAATTCACGCGGGCGAAGCCGCGAGCGTCTGCTAGCGTAATATTTGGATGAAAAAAAACCACGTGAAGGCCTTGAAATCCACATAAGGACCGGCTGTCATAAGTTTTGATTGCATATTGCTGATTATTACCTACATTATAAAGTTACAAGCACTAAGTACTTATTATAAGTTAAGTGTTTCTAATAGAATCAATTAAGTGAAAAAGTATTATAAAATGATAAAAATTTACCAGTCCCTGATTTATTCCTTTGTATTCACGCAATTACCTACCTGCATGCCAAATTTGAACTTTCTAGGTCATCTGGAACTAGGTTATAGTTTTGATCTATAGGTCAGTTATAAAAATGACGATTTTTGGACGTTAATATCTAAATAACCGCTTGAGATATGTTTATGAAATTTGGAGCATATATGTAACTTGCAAGTCTCAATATTTGAGCCAAATTTGACACGTTTATGTCAAATAGTTTTTGAGATATGAGGGTGTCAAAAGTGGCTCCAAATGATTCGTGTAAAATTACACACGGTGCGCTTGCCAGTACTGTATACTTTGTACTTGGCTTGACACGCTGACCGCGTGTCTTGATTTTTCAGTGTTCACTTTTATTTCATTTCTCGATTCACATCACCCAGTGTGTGAAATCGTTATACGTGAGTAGCCCCCCAGGTAATGTCATATTATGGCTACAGGTATTACATGCTCGTAAGATTTTCACACACTTAATGATGTGAAACAAGAAAAAGAAAATTAACACTGAAAAATGAAATTTACGTATATTATCTTAGAGCAAATTTTTTTATTTTTTAACCCCCGACGCAAAAGGGGTGTTATAAGTTTAACGTGTCTGTGTATCTGTGTATCTGTGTATCTGTGTATCTGTGTTTCTGTCTGTGGTAGCGTAGCTCCCAAACGGATGGACCGATTTTCATGAAGTTTATTTTGTGTCATAGATAATTTTATCCCGAGTGTTCTTAGCCATGTTTCATGAAAATCTGTTCAGCCGTTTGAAGATTATCAGCTATTTTCTAATTGATGAGGGAATCTGACTAACTTTTTTATGTCCGATCGATTCGAAATTTGGTACCGTGTAGCTTCAGTGACATTGAAAGTATATGGTAAGGTAACCATGACCTGATTTGCCGTTTGAAGATCATCAGCTCTTTAATAGCTGATGAGGGGATCGGACTACCTTCCATATATCCTATCGATTCGAAACTTGGTACCGTGTTACTTCAATGATATTGAAAATATATGGTAAGGTAACCATGTCCTGATTTGCCGTTTGAAGATCATCAGCTCTTTCATAGTTGATGAGGGGATCTGACTACCTTCCATATGTCCTATCGTTTCGAAACTTGGTACTGTGTTATTTCAATGATATTTAAAGCGTATGGTAAGGTAATCATGACCTGATCAGCCGTTTGAAGAAGATCAGCTCTTTAACAGTTGATGAGGGGATCTGACTACCTTCCATATGCCCTATCGTTTCGAAACTTGGTACCGTGTTATTTCAATGATATTTAAAGCGTATCGTAAGGTAATCATGACCTGATCGGCCGTTTGAAGATCATCAGCTCTTTAATAGTTGATGAGGGGATCTGACTACCTTCCATATATCCTATCGATTCGAAATTTGGTACCGTGTTACTTCAATGATATTGAAAGTATATGGTAAGGTAACCATGTCCTGATTTGCCGTTTGAAGATCATCAGCTCTTTAATAGTTGATGAGGGGATCTGACTACCTTCCATATGTCCTATTGTTTCGAAACTTGGTACCGTGTTATTTCAATGATATTTAAAGCGTATGGTAAGGTAATCATGACCTGATCAGCCGTTTGAAGAAGATCAGCTCTTTAATAGTTGATGAGGGAATCTGATTACCTTCCATATGTCCTATCGTTTCGAAATTCCTTCCCTATATTTAATACCTTATTACCTACTTTAAAAAGGACAAAATGAAAGTAAAATTACAAATTTTAAAAACCCCCGACACAAAAAATAAAATATAAAAAGTAACAAATAATATTTTAAACCTATTTTAATAATTATTATCGTCACAATATAATATTAAGTACGTTCAAATATTATTTAATTCAAGCATCGTCGCATCGTCGGGGGACCGTTAGAGAGACGCAAAAGGGGTGTCATAAGTTTAACGTGTCCATATGTCCCCCGACGATGCGACGACTCTTGAATTAAAAATATTTGAACGTACTTAATATTATATTGTGACGATAATAATTATTATAATAGGTTTAAAATATTATTTGTTACTTTTTATATTTTATTTTTTGTGTCGGGGGTTTTTAAAATTTGTAATTTTACTTTTATATTGAAGATAGGCTTGCGCTTGACGACAATCATGCCTGAATGGAAAGCAATGATGAGGTCTAGGTTGGAGCGCGCTTGCCTAGAAAATGCCTATTCACTCTTCTCTTGAAGGCACCCAGATTTTATTTGGCTCGAAACACGGAGGCTGGAAGGGCGTTCCACACCTTAGCGGTTCGTATCAGAAACGTGGAAGAAAAACGTTTCGTGCGAGTTTGTTGGACGTCAACCACATGAAATTGAATGTTTTTCATCGTAGCATATAAAATTCAATCTTACTATTGCCGACCAACATGGCGTTTTGACATTCATTCAGTTTTACGCTCTATGTCAATGGTGGTAAAATTAATTTTTCAGTGTTCGCAAAAATGTTTTGATTTCAATATTGTATGCTTATTGCCATACTAACCAAGTAACCATACAAACCATTTGTACGTAAATGCCGTCACCTTTTTAACATTTCACATCACGAAATGTAGCCGACACGTTACGAGAATAACCCCCAGGTGAAAATGGTCTAGGTTGGTACTTGGTAGGTACTTGGTAGGTAGGTCTATAGGCCTAGGTATAATTATAACCTATGCCTATAACTTACCTACCTACTCATTTCTTTGAACTTTCATCAGGTTTTAAAATCCGGTTTGTAGTAGGATTCTACACTACCTACATTCAGACTAATTAGAAATATCCTATCAAGAACTTATATCTACATAAAAAACGGCTACTTCACTTCTACAAAAAACTTAAAAAGTCGATTCTTGGACTAATTTCCTGTACTGGGGGGCTATTCACGTTACGTGTCGGCTACATTTCGTGATGTGATATGTTTAAAAAGGTGATGGTATTTACGTACATAAGCAGACGATATTGAATTCAAAACATTTTTTGCGAACACTGAAAAATTAATTTGAATACAACTGACATAGAGCGTAAAATTGAATGTAGTTCAAAACGCCATATTGGTCGACAGTTCTGAGATTGAAATTACTTAAGCACGTCAAATTTGAGCATTGTATTTCCTATGATGAAATACATTCAATTTTACACTCTAAGCCAATGGATGTAAAGTTCATTTTTCAGTTTTAATATTTTTTTCTTTTTCTTGTATCACATCACTGAGTGCGTGAAAACGTTACGAGAATGTCATAGCTGAACACTTTCAAGAAAATTTTTTATATACTTGCTAGGTGACCCCGCAAACGTCGTTTTGTCATTAGGGATATAAAAATAGCTTACAACCTACTCTCACAATCCGTCGATACGTTTCGGAGCAGTTTGGTAACAAAAATTGACACGAGAATTTTATATAACTAATTAGGTTATAGACTAACTGACTCCGCTTACATTGTTATGTTATTGCTATTCTCAGACCTACCGAACGTAGACAAAAAAAAACATAAAAAATCGTTCGAGCCGTTACAGAGAAGTTTGGTTGTAAACACTGTGACACGATAATTATTTATTTTATATATTTTTTAGCTCACTAACTTTGAAAACCAAATTTTGAATTTCATCAAAGGCTTTGACTCACTCACCGCCACCACCACTCTAGGGCCGGAGGTCGTGGGTTCGATTCCCACTACTGGTAAATATTTGTGTGATGAGCACGAATGTTTTCCAGTGTCTGGGTGTTTTTCAATGTATCATATTTATTTATATTTTAGTATGTATGTATATTTATCAGTCATCTTAAGGTTAGAGTTTTTTTAATATTGCGAGCCATAGGTCGCGTCTTGGCAACTTTTTACAGGAAAATGTTTTTGATAGGACGTTAATTTATTGGATGTTTCTACACGTCCAGTTTATGTTTTCTACGTGCCCTGGTTTTTAGCAAGACCGTTTTTGATAAGTAAAGCCTACTTTTTTCATATGTAATCATACTATGCTGTAAAACCGGATATAGGTGGTAATAATAAATAAATAAAGCCTTTATTACTGAAGAAAAAAAAATACATTAACAAATTATTACGATTTATTTGATTTTATTGAATCGAATTCTAAAAATCCTCAGATTTTATGATTTTTACAAAATCCGACCACAATCCTGAGAAGAAGCATGAAGAATATCCTGACTCTAAGATTTCGCATTGTGAAGTCAACATATCCTGAGGAAGTTCCGGTGTCGGGACGAAACGTGCGTCGCAGAAATTGTTGGAAGAATTGTGTGTGGTGTTTCATGTGGGCAGTGTTCCTGCATATTGTACCATACAGAATCTTTTCAAGTAGCGGATTATAGCAAAACAAATTAATCTGTCCTGCTAATTATGGATTTCCGCAAAATAACGCCTGTCTCCTTTTATCCTCCTCTTTATATATCTATCTTTCTATCTCCTAATTCAATATCCTGAGAAGAACCCTAAATAAGATATTAATATGGTGTGGCTGTGAAACTAAAGCTTATCTACTACAGTATTAAGGATTATTTACATGAATCAAATCCGTGGAGTGAATGAACTGCTGTAATTATACTAGCTCAATTAGGTACGTTTTAAGAGCCATTGTGAAGTGGTGATACCAGAAAACAAAACCCGGCTGAGTTTGCTGTGGGCTTCTTCCCAGTGCAGGGCGCGTTCGAACCCTCGTAAACTTAGTTTTAAGTAGACTTGTAGTTATCACCATATGTGACAAATATCATATTGATGTTTTACAAGAACCTGTACGTTAGGCCTATGTGAAAGAAAGATATTTTGACTTCAATCCTACAATCAGATCGAATTTTGGATATCCGTCCTTCAACTTAATTTGCCCATCGAGATTGTATTAGGTATCTACTTATTGACCGAAATATCTGCGTAAGCGTCGACAATTAATAAACACACGTGTGTCTTTGTGCCGAACACACACACACACATAATCGAAACACCTGTACTCATACAACACACAATATAATACAAAAAACACACGAACACATGCGAAGTGAAAAAAGTTATTTACACAGAGGCAGCTCGATGTCGAATCTTAATTTTTGAAACGGAAACATTTTGCGAGATGCAAATCCAATACCTTTAAACGAGCAATTCTTGTATATATATATATATATATATATATATATTCAAATTATATAGAAATATATATATATATCTAACTAGTCCAGCCATAAGTTCTGTTACATATGAAAATGCTTTTTTTTTTAAATGAAGTAATGTAATATTAATAAAATTTATACTTACCTACAAATTTATTAAAGTCTCAGCAAAAAATATAAAAAAATTCTATTCTAAATGGCCACCTTTGGCTTTTATACAGGCCTTTAATCTGTTTGACCACGAATCTATGGATTTACGCACTGTTTCCAAGGTAAATTTTGCCACTGCTTGCTCCAAAGATTTTTTAAGAGACTCAATGTCGCCGTGTCGTTTAGAGCAGGCCATGTCCTCTAAAACTGACCATAATTTGAAGTCTAAAGGGTTGAGGTCTGGGCTAGATGAAGGCCAGTCTTCAGCTCTTATAAAGTCCGGAACATTGGTTTCAAGCCAGGCTTGGGTAGTTCGTGCCTTGTGACCAGGTGCTGAGTCCTGTTGGAAAGTCCACGGTATATTTTTAAAAAGAGTATTGCTGAGAGGTTTCACAGCATGATCCAAGACTGTATCTTGATATACTTTAGCTGAAGTTTTCACTCCTTTTTCACAAAAATGCAGTTTTGTGACTCTTTGATAAGACACGCCCCACCAAACCATCACTGACGCAGGATGATGACCACGTTGTACCTTCCCGACCACTTGAGCAGCTTCTTTAGAACTGCGAGCGTACACTTTATCATTTTGCTTATTGTAGTGTTCTTCAATCGTGAAAATTTTTTCATCGGTAAAGAGGATATTTCTGTGCCTTTCACCTGCGTATCGCGACAGAAGGCGTTTTGATCGTTCCACTCTCTTTAATTGTAAAAATTGATTTAGGGCATGACCTGTATATCGACGATAAGCACCGAGCTTCAGGTCTTGTTTTATAATACGCGACAGAGTCCTAGCGGGAATCTTCATTTCTCGCGATAAGATTTTTTGCTTCCTAATGGGGTTTCGTCGCATTATGGCTTTAACAGCATTAACAGCCTTTGTAGTTCTAACAACACGCGGCCGCCCCGATCTTTTCTGGTCTTCGACAGACGAAGTGTTGTTGTATCTGTTGATTGTACGATATACGAACATACGGCTGATACCAAGCTTTTGAAGTGTCTGGAATATGACCGACGGCTCCATACCCACTTTGTGCAAGGCGATCACTGCAATCCTATTTTCTTTAACACCCCATTCCATATTGCAATTTGATAATGAACACGAAAAAGTATGTGAAATGGCGCGAAATCGAAAGAAAATTTTAAAATAATATACGTGTTCCAAATTCAAAATAATTAAAAAGCTGAAAAAAAGAAAAGTTTTTATGTAATTGTATTTATGGCCAGACTAGGTATATATAATAGAAAGGGAAAATTTCTTCGTCACTTTCACTATCGTCGATACTAATTTGGCGTTTATGTGTTGCTGGGCGGATTGCTTTTGACGTGACAACGTCTTATAAATCGATAGAGCCGGTTGCACGCACGAAAAAACATGACTCATCCGGCGTTACCTCGCTCATGCGGCGTTACCGGCGTTACCTCGCGAGCGCGGAACGAGCGTCAAAGAAAACGTTGTCACGTTCAACTATCGTCAGTAAACCGACTTTACAGGCAACCAATTTTTGACGTGACAACGTCTTATAAATCGATAGAGCCGGTTGCACGCACGAAAAAACATGACTCATCCGGCGTTACCGGCGTTACCTCGCGAGCGCGGAACGAGCGACAAAGAAGACGTTGTCACGTTCAACTATCGCCAGTAAACCGACTTTACAGGCAACCAATTTTTTTTTTCCAAAATTGTGATTTTGCTGATTGATGGCTTAGGTTCTTCTTTTTGAAATATTTTCCTGTATTTATTTCGTTTAGGCTTTTTGTATTCTTCTTCGTTATCACTAACATTTTCTAGTGTTAATTTCTTTTTACGATGCGACATTGTAATGAATTAAAAACTTGTACGAAACTATCGAGCGCAAGCTCGTCCTCCGCCCGTGACTGCACACAGCACAACACTACTGACGACTAGAGATGGGTGATAAATCACGTCACGACCAAAAAAACGTTGTTATCTCTCTCCTGGATTGATCACTGTGACTTTTTTTAAAATATCAATGTGACAATGTCACGGTTTCACATTTACTCGATCACTTCATAGAGTTCACTCCATATAGTAAATACACGATTCACAAGTCACAAGTCAGAGTCACGAGTAGTCACGACGACACGAAACGAAGTTAACCGAGCGGGTTGTGATTTGTGAATACGAATTACGAGTGCGACAGTGACAGCTATTGATTCCCTATTGCTGTCCCGTTCACTTACATACACACACACACAGCACACTATTTACTTTGGAAAGTTTGTAAACAATAATATTTAATAATAAACACGCCACCAAATTATTGTGTGACAGTCATAAGCCTGTAAAAAGTGTGAAGGTTGTTTGAAATCAACTATCTCACTATTAGCGGACAGCGGTACAAATAAAAACGTCAGCCGAACAAAAAGCACGGCACGGCATACTTCACTAAATCACTCAAGTGACAAAGTCACGGTGATTTTTCATTGTGATTTTTTTGTAACAGGAACGACAGTCACAGTGACGAGAAAAACACGCTTTTGAACATCTCTACTGACGACTCAACGCGTACGCATCTACACAGTGCGGCAACAGGTCGCCATCGGTCATCCACCGAAATAGGCCCGCTCCCGCACTGAGATAACTTTTTTTAAGTCCTATGCGGCGGAGGTCGAAAATGGCCCGACGCGTAAGTAAACTGCATATATTTTTACATTTTAAGTCACAAATCGAAAACTATATTTGTCTCTGTCATACTCGTAAAAATGGTAGTTATGTCTATTTTTACTCCCATACCGCCGATTTAGTCGTACATAAAAATGGATTCTTAACGAGTAAACTCAAAAACCCCAATGCGCAATTCAGCTACAACCACCAGCGTTCTTTTTCCGTGACACCGACAACAGGGTTTCATACTAAATTTCAATAATACGTAATTTGCACAGATGTTATTAAATAATTTATTATATTATTGCCAATTAAACAAATTTGCTCAAAGAAAATTAATGATATTTACATTGGTACCTGCCAAAGTATAAAACGTGGGTGGGAGGTGGATTAGGTATAGTGGTTCATTGGTCTTTAACGCACTCTGTCCTAAGGCCACAAAAAGATGGATCTACGCCCTATATTCTTGTTCGTCGTGCTATGCGTAAGATTTACACTGCAATCTTCTTCTTCCTGCCCTTTTTCCCACGTTATGTGGGGTCGGCACAATATGTCTTCTTCTTCCATTCGCTCCTATCAGCCGTCAACACGCAATCCACTCCTTTCACACGCATATCTTCTTTCACGCAATCCATCCATCTCTTCTTCGGTCTTCCTCTAATTTTTCGTCCCTGCACATGCATACTCATCGTTCTTTTAGTGACATGACTTTCATGCCCCCGCATAACATGTCCATACCACGCTAACCTTTTACTCTTCATCTTTTCTGTTATTGGCGCAACTTTCAAACTTCCCCTTATGTACTCGTTCCTTATCCTATCCATTATCGTCACACCACACATCCATCTCAACATTCGCATTTCGGTCGCATGCACTCTTCTTACATCTGTCCCTTTTACCGCCCAACACTCTGATCCATACAACACGACAGGTCTGATGACCGTCTTATAAATTTTCCCCTTAAGGGGATTTATTGAATTTATTTTTGTCTTTCTCACTCTCACGGAGATTTGGTAGGTGCGACATGCAGCGTCGCGGAAGAATATAACAGAAAAACGACCTTTTACCTAATTAGGTACTCAAAAACTAAGCTGCTTATCAAAAATCTGTTTCTTAGCGTTTTTGGATATTACTATTACCGACACATTAAAACAAAACTAATTACATCCATTGTAGTTTCCGATAAAATAGAATTATTTTATATAATTGTCTTTATAGTTTTTGCATAAAACTTCATTTAAAATCGCTTAAATACGGCTTCTACACCGTTAACTTTAAGGGGCCTTCCTGGATCGCATAATATAACACCTGAGACCTGTCGCCATTTCATCCATCCCGCATTCATTCTATAATTGTTTACATCTCGGTTGATATTGCCATCGCTTTGGAAGAGCGAACCGAGGTACCGAAAATCGGAATAGACAGGTAGGGCTTCACCATCTAATGAAATTTTGCAGTAGCTTGAGGTACCGCCAAAATCACAAAATAGATGTTCGGTCTTAGTTCGGCTGATCCCGTTCTCTAATTTCTCCCGCCATAACTCTGCACTTTTTTACACTACAATAATATTCTAAAATTATACACTGCAATTCATGCTGAGACGCCACCATTTAAAATTTATAGGAATAGGATAGGGTTTTATGTTAATTTTGTTTGTTTAATTTTTTTTTCTTATTTCTTTTAGTTTTATATTTTAGATCTTTTAGTTTTTACGTCCTATGTACCTATTTCTATTCTTTTGAATAAATTTATTTTCTTTCTTTCTTTCAATTATACACTACGATTATACACTGTAATTATACATAATAAAATTAAAAGCAGGCCGATTTTGTTTCTTTACAGACGCTGAGTATTCACGCGGAGCCAGTTAGAGGTAATTATCTGAGCCTATTATTTAGGCCTATGTTAAAAATAAAGATTTTCAATTTCATTTTATAAGCTAACTAGCGGCCCGTCCCGGCTTCGCACGGGTAGACAATAGACATGAATAGGTACAGATATTTAAGTTATAAGCATGCTAATTAAAACGACCATGAATCACTAAATTAGAAAAAAATTGTATGCTTATTTTAAAGCCTCCCTGTACACAACGTTGGCTGTGGTATTTGTAGGTGACAACAAAACGTATTGATTATCAGGAGATCCTATTCGAGAAAGTGCCACATACAATTGCCCGTGCGAAAAGCACCCTTTCCTTAAGTCGATACCAACTATGGAAAGAATTTGTCCCTGGGATTTATTTATTGTTAGGGCAAAGGATATATTTAAAAGGAACTTTACAACCCTCCACCTTCCCATGGCCCCACCGCCCTCTCGGACTCTTGGGCCGAAACGCGGGAGGACACCCGAGCGGTACTTGATTTAAAAGGAACTGTAACCTTTTAAAAGATATGGGCAAATCAGTTGGTATCATCGGGATCCGCGTAACATGTGCGAGCTGACCGGCCGCGGGACCCCCGCCGGCACGTATTTTTATCTGGGGACACGGTAGTGTCCCCGCCAGACGAGTCAAGCGAAGCGCGAGGGCACTACCTATCTTTTCTCGAAGTGTTTCGCCGTATTTTTAAACCCTTATAACTTAGGCCAGAATTATTCCAGATAATCAAAATTCTCGGGAAATGATGTCGCCGGTGAACTTATTAAACGTATAAAGTTTCAATATCACAGGTCTTATACTTTAGATTTTATTGACATCTGAAAAACCCAGATTTCGTCACTGACTCACTGATGATCATCAAAATTCCTAGGTACTTCCTGAAGTCCTAGAAAGCTAAAATTTGGTATGTAAGCTAGAATTAGTACACAACCAACAAAAAAATTCCAAAAGTTGGGAATTTAACCCCCGAACCCCTTAAAATAGGGGATGGAAGTTTGTATGAAACTACGGCAAATATTGATGCTAGAGGTCTCAAAATTGATGTAGGGACTCTCCGTTGTAAACAATTAAATACGTGTTTCAGGATTTTTAGTAAATCACCCCACATCCATCAAATTAGGGGGTTGGAAGTTCGTATGGGGGGATGGAAGTTTGTATGAAACTACGGCAAATATTGATGCTAGAGGTCTTAAAATTGATGTAGGGACTCTCCGTAATAAAAAATTAAATACGTGTTTCAGGATTTTTAGTAAATCACCCCACATCCATCAAATTAGGGGGTTGGAAGTTCGTATGGGGGGGATGGAAGTTTGTATTAAACAACAGCAAATATTGATGCTAGAGGTCTCAAAATTGATATAGAGACTCTTCGTAATAAACAATTAAATACGTGTTTCAGGATTTTTAGTAAATCACCCCACATCCATCAAAATAGGGGGTTGAATGTTCGTATAGGGGGATGGAAGTTTGTATGAAACTACGGCAAATATTGATGCTAGAGGTCTCATAATTGATATAGGGACTCTTTGTAATAAACAATTAAATACGTGTTTCAGGATTTTTAGTAAATCACCCCACACCCATCAAATTAGGGGGTTGGAATTTCGTATGGGGTTTCCCATACGTATATAGATAGGTACAAACTTAATTTCATGTTAGATATCTGCTAGTATACATCTGGCAAAACACGTAATTTTTTTTGGTTATTATAAGCGCGATTCCAGTGCCCAAGTGGCCAAGCGCCCAAGTGCCCAGTGCCCCGTGCCCAGTAATATCGCACGTTTCAAGCCCAAGTTCCATGCATGTCATGTTTAACAAGCCGAGTTTCACTGCATATCGAGTGACCATGATCCAGCGCTCAATGGCAAGCACCCACATTGAACCGGGTGCCTAGTGCCCAGCTGAGCTGTCGAACGTGCCAAGCGTCAAATCATTCTGATTCTGAAGAGCGTTTAGCGCATAAATACCTGCTCAGTGCCCAAACGGACGCGTCAAGCCCAAGTTACATACAGGCCCCGTCCAACGAGCCCAGCTCTCAGTTCCCAGTGCCCAGGGTGAGATGAGTGCCCAAGGCCCAGTGCCCAGTACCCACAGTTAGCCGTCGGGCATGCCAAGCGTAAATTATGTGGATTTTAACAGCGCCCCAACGTCAGTGTGCCCAGTACCATAGTACACGCGGCAAGCCCGAATTCCCGTACCGAGCTCCGCGTGTTCATTGCCCAGAGTCCAGTGCTCTGTGACCAAAATGAGTTGTCAAGCGTGTCATGCGTTAAATTTGAATTTCAAGAGCGCCTCAGCGCCCAACGAAAATAAAGACTAAGTATAAATAAAACAATAGTTAAAAACTAATAAACACACAAATCTCACCGATACCTTCCGTAGATTTGTAATGGATAACAAGTAGTCGGTGTTAGTCCAGGATATAATCAGTCTACACTTTAAATTTCAACCAAATCAGTTCAGTGGTTGTGTTGTGATTGAGTAACAAACATCCAAACTTTCATTTGTATCTGACTTTGTGTTTTAATGGGTAAAAATAGAAATTTGGATCTATACATTACTTTTAATTATCATTTTATCTTGATAAATGTAAAATTAGTTTCACTTTCGGTAGGCCAAAACTACTAACTTTAAATCCACTACAAGTTTTTTAAATTTTCAGAATATACTTCTAAGCAAAGTACGTATCTACTCGTAATACAAACATATTAGAGAGTGGGCTGTCAAAAGAGGCGCACTTGAAGTGCAAGAAATACACAAAAAAAAAGAAAAATTAAGTTAATAAAAAACATTGTTTTAAAAAACTTACAAAAAGAAATGAAATCCCAACAAAAACATTATCATGTATAGTGTTGCCAGACGAGTATATGGCTCACACCACGCTCACACTGTCAAAAAGTTATCAGATCTCATGTAGGGCAAGACTTCTGACTTTATACACCCTTAAATACAAGCTCTAACTTCACAAACTCTACACTTTAGTTACAATAATGTCTTGACCGTTTGGCTACCGTTACATTGGGCGTAAAATCAAAAATTTATTCACTTTTCAGTACTCTGTAAGTTCTGTTAAATCAAAATTTGAAATCAGGAAAATGATTTTGGTGGGATACATTTTTCACTTTACGCCCATGTGACGGTAGCCAAACGGCCAAGACATTATTGTAACTAAAGTGTAGAGTTTGTGAAGTTAGAGCTTGTATTTAAGGGTGTATAAAGTCAGAAGTCTTGCCCTACATGAGATCTGATAACTTTTTGACAGTGTGAGCGTGGTGTGAGCCATATACTCGTCTGGCAACACTATACATGATAATGTTTTTGTTGGGATTTTAATTTCATGATATCTTTTGAATGGAATGTCTGATTTCTATAATTCAAAAAGTAATCATCAGGTATTGAGACAGTCTTGAATATTAAATTATTTGTTTGGATAAAAATTTATAAATGGCATGGATAACACGGTCTGATTTTGATCGGCATTTCTATCAATTTGCTAAATGTAAAAAAGTAGTTATAGTGACGTAACTACAATAATTAGACACATGGTCTCGCGAAGTTTTTTGTAGATATTGATATATTCTATAATATTGTCGAACATTTTTCTGTCCTATCATTAATACTCTTCGCAGCGTATACGATGAAAGACATTTTATGGCTTATTTTTTTACACCTTCGGTTGGTTTTAATACGAAT
The DNA here is from genome assembly GCA_036785405.1 of Coenonympha arcania. Classification (NCBI taxonomy): domain Eukaryota; kingdom Metazoa; phylum Arthropoda; class Insecta; order Lepidoptera; family Nymphalidae; genus Coenonympha; species Coenonympha arcania. The sequence goes on from CM072081.1 coordinate 3,888,204, forward strand.
TTCTAAAGATTTCTATAGTAATCTAGTATACTTAATATAGCCTATGTCACTCAGTGATAATGTAGCTTTCTAATGAAAAAAGAATCATTAAAATCGGTCCAGTACTTTTTGAGTTTATTCGTTACATACAAAAATACAAAAATCCAAAAATACAAATCTTTCCTCTTTATAATATTAATATTAATTAATATATTAATATTATATATTATATTATATTATATATTATATATTATATTATATATAGTGTAGATAACTTTTATCAGCTTATCTACTTGTTTTATTATTTTCATCTCACCCGCTCAGAAAAGAGATCTTTAATGCCCAAAATGCAGGTGGGAAATGCTATTTATTATAATAATATTCCCTAGGGCCCAAAAGAATTTTCATTTCTCCCTAGGGCGAGAAAGCAGTATGAAAATCCTTTCTCGCCCTAGGGCTGCAAAGACATGACGTAATATAAAGCTGAAGACTTCTTTTTTTAATATTGCATACGGTCAGTAACGAAGTTCGACCTTAGAGTTTGTTTTTTTCTTAGAATATCAAAAAAAATAATTACTCCTATTTAGTTTTATTAATTACAAAGGAAATCAAATTAAATCCATGATATTTACTTATTGTTGATCTAATTATTGTTATTTTTTTTAATCTTCTATTATCGTTGACTCTTAGAAAATAACTGTTACAACCCTTTAATTTTTTTTCATATTTTTCAGATGCCGAGGAGAAAGGTGGTCTCCTCTCAGGTAATTTGGTGTTCAAATAATAAAAAAATTTCACATTTTTTCATTATGATTTTAGATTTAAATAAAAACAACGATTCGATTTTTAAGGACACGTTGGGTAATGTCTACCATAGTAGGGTCCATCCATCCATAAATTACGTCACACATGAATGAGTAGGGAGGGGGTTGACGAAATTTGACATTGTGTGACAAGGGGGAGGGAGGGGACCTATATTTTGTGTCGTAACATATAAAAATCTTTTGGAATTTTATAATTTCTAAATTGGCTCAGGTCTGGTCTGGTGGGAGGCGTCGGCCGTGGCTAGTTACCACCCTACCAGCAAAGCCGCACCGCCAAGCGATCTAGCGTTCTGGTGCAATGCTTGTAAAAACCGTTGGGGTAAATTTACTTACGCTTCCAAGTAAGTACGATAACATCTTAGGCTGCATCATCACTTACCATCAGGTGAGATCGCAGTCAAGTACTAACTTGTATAGAGTAAAAAAAAACTTGCATGTCTTTTGCAGGCATACCTGTCCTAAACCAACTAGGCCGCTTAGCTAACGGCCTGTCGTCCGTTTCAGAAGAAACCAGTGAGAGCGATGCGGATGAATGGTCATCAAGTAAGAATGTACTTATACTCTGTAGTGTGGTAGTAGATGTCAATATTCCCAGAAATCAAAGATGGTCCCAACAGGGGATTGTACCGGGCCGTGTCTGACAGCAATTCATACGAAGCCAATGAGGGCGATGCGTATAAACCTTCATCGTGAGAATGTATACACTATATTTCGATAGTGGATGACAATATTTCATCCTCTTGACCCGGGAAAAACTTATCTAATTTCTCAGGAATTCCCGGGAATCAGGTATCAGGTGTAAGTGACAGATTACCAAAAATACGTCCTACATACAGTACGTGATATTATTTCTAGCTTCCCCGGTGCTGAAATTTTCATCGGTATTTTAAACAAAATATTCAATTTTTACAAAAAAAAACTACTTTAGGCGCGTTGGGCATTCTTTGACATGGGAAAAAACTATTAAACTCGTTACATCTTCGTGTACAAAATATCTGATAAGTAAAAGCTTTTCAATTCTGTCGGTGTTCACAGATTGCCATTGTTTTTTTACCTAAATCGTCGTCGTCGTCGTTTCAGCCGATGGACGTCCACTGCTGGACATAGACCTCCTGAAATGACCGCCAAACACCACGATCTTGCGCCGCCTGGCGCCAGCGACTCCCCGCGATCCTCTTAATGTCGTCCGTCCACCTGGTGGGGGGTCGACCGACACTGCGCTTTCCGGTGCGTGGCCGCCATTTCAGCACCTTGGGTCCCCAACGTCCATCGGTCCTGCGAGCTATGTGCCCTGCCCATTGCCACTTCAGCTTTGCGACGCGTTGTGCTACGTTAACACATGTTTGCTCAAAGGCGATAATCGAAGCCAAAACTTACAGTCGGTTACAGATGCGTGTAATCTAAATATTCTCCCACTTTCTGCTACTCATTATGTACCTGGCTGTAACCCTTCTTTACTTGATCTTATTATTGTGTCTTCACCTGATTTTGTTCTAAAACATGGACAACGGGAGGCTGATGTCTTCTCTTGTCACGATCTCCTATTTCTCACTTATAAAGTCCGACCTCCCAAAGCTAAATCGAGAATCCTTCTGCAACGTAGTTTTAGTGGAATGTACTTAAGGAACGTCTAGTCGAGGACGCCCGTCTTTTGGATTGGTCTGCAATAACTAGAGCTTCTACGGTTGACATGAGAGTCGAAATATTTAACTCTTTCCTCATACAGCTTTATGACGTTCATGTTCCGGTTAAATCTATAAAGCTCAAGCATTTACCTGCGCCTTGGTTATCAGACCATCTCAAAACCCTTATATTAAAAAAAGGTTACGCGAAAAGCCAACTCAAGGCTGATAAGTCTGATAAAAATCTGCGAAATTACTACAAAGCCCGAAATCTCTGCAATACATCGTGTAGAGATGCACAACGACGCCACATTCACAAATCGGTCGAGAATGGCGACCCAGCCAAAGTTTGGAAATTTCTTCAATCTCTTGGAGTTGGTAAAACATCCTCTAACCCGTCTCATCAAACTGTTGATATTGATCTCCTTAACAAACATTTTACCTCTTCTAGTACAATAGACAGCTCAGTTAAAGATTGGACGCTGAGTACTCTTTCTTCTATTCCAACTCCTGCTTTCCGACCATTTATTTTCACTCCTTTCACTGATTGTGATGTTAAGAAGAACGTATTATCGGTCTCGTCTAATGCCGTGGGTGATGACAACGTTAGTCGTAATATGATTCTACCTATCCTTGAAATTGTTACTCCTATTTTAACACATATCCTTAATGCATCTATATCCTATATGGTGTGAGCTACGAGCCGGAGTGCCTCAAGGTGGTGTGTTGTCTCCTTTGCTCTTTGCTATTTTCATTAATTCAATATCTCAGAATATCACTTCTCTTTATCACATGTATGCAGACGATCTTCAGGTGTACGCGCAGTCTACCCTTGCAGATTTACCTAACGCTGTTGCTACCATTCAAAATGACCTGGTAGCTATCAGTGAGTGGAGTAATTGCCACGGAGTTAAAATCAACTCTGTCTGTTACTCTAAATGGTGTTGTTATACCCTACTGCACCACTGTAAAAAATCTTGGTGTTCATCTGGATGTCACTCTCTCGTGGTCTCACCAATTAAAAGAACTTAGCAGAAAGACTTTTGCCTCTATGGGTTCTCTCCGACGTCTACGTTCTTTTCTTCCCATTCCTACTAAAATTATGTTAGCGCAATCCCTACTTCTGTCGATTCTCGATTATGCCGATGCAAGCTATCTTGATCTAACAGAGGACCAACTTAATAAACTTGAGCGAATCCAAAATCTAGCTATTAGGTTCATATTTGGCTTACGCAAATATGACCATGAATCCGAATTTCGTTTGAAGCTTTTGAAATTGAACATTAATGAGTAGGGTTGATGAAATTTGACATTGTGTGACAAAGGGGAGGGAGGGGACCTATATTTTGTGACGTAACATTTAAAAATCTTTGGGAATTTTATAATTTCTAAATTGGCTCAGGTCTGGTCTGGTGGGAGGCGTCGGCCGTAGCTAGTTACCACCCTACCAGCAAAGACGCACCGCCAAGCGATTTAGCGTTCTGGTGCGATGCTTGTAAAAACCGTCGGGGTAAATTTACTTACCCTTACAAGTTAGTACGATAATATCTTAGGCTGCATCATCACTTACCATCAGGTGAGATCGCAGTCAAGTACTAACTTGTATAGAGTAAAAAAAAAACTTGCATGTCTTTTGAAGGCATACCTATCCTAAACCAACTAGGCCGCTTAGCTAACGACCTGTCGTCCATTTCAGAAGAAACCAGTGAGACCGAAGCGGATGAACGGTTATCAGGTAAGAATATACCTACTTATACACTGTAGTGTGGTAGTAGATGTCAATATTCCCAGAAATCAAAGATGGTCCCAACAGGGGACTGTACCGGGCCGTGTCTGACAGCAATTCATACGAAGCCAATGAGGGCGATGCGTATAAACCTTCATCGTGAGAAAGTATACTCTATATTTCGATAGTGGATGACAATATTTCATCGTCTTGACCCGGGAAAAACTTATCTAATTTCTCAGGGATTCCTGGGAATCAGGTATCAGGTGTAAGTAACAGATTACCAAAAATATGTCCTACATACAGTACGTGATATTATTTCTAGCTTCCCCGGTGCTGAAATTTTCATCGGTATTTTAAACAAAATATTCAATTTTTACAAAAAAAAAACTACTTTAGGCGCGTTGGGCATTCTTTGACATGTGAAAAAACTATTAAACTCGTTACATCTTCGTGTACGAAATATCTGATAAGTAAAAGCTTTTCAATTCTGTCGGTATTCACAGATTGCCATTGTTTTTTTACCTAAATACTATGCAAAATCTTCTTTACTATCTGACGGACGGACGGACAGACGGTCGGCAGCATATAGGGTCCCGTTTAGCCTCGTCGATAACTGTAAGCTAGAAACTCGGGTTTGTAAGAAACCTCTTTAAGAGAAAAATAAATTGTGGTCGCTTGAGCTCTCATCCAGGTTTGACTGTATTTTGTCTGCACTTCATCAGACGCGACCGACGACGGCTTCGACGGCACCACACAGACCACATTAAGCTCTGACCAAGAGGTCAGCTCTGCCCAAGACTCCAGTTCTACTAGCGCGGAAGGCAGTGACTCACCAGGTAATGACTAATGTGACCGCCACATACCCAGAATTATCAGCAATTAATCGCTTAAAATAAATAAATAAAAATAAAAAAGGCTTTTTTTCTCTTACCTCCATAATGAGCTAATTAGGTACATTATGTTTGGTTCGGTTAGTAGAACAATGTTAGTTATTTTGTGATTAGTTTTGTTAGTAACAATGGTTTCTTATATAACTATAGTAGTTCACTAGTAATCGTGTGTGTGTATATGTATGAGTGTGCGTGTGTGTATGTGTGTGTGTGTTTTTTTTATATACCTAATATGTTATTTTGTGTTCTTGTTATTTTTAGGTTCAACTTTCGTTACGAGATATGAGCACCCTCTAGAGTAAAGGCCTCCTCCAACCTTTGCCATTCAGCTCTGTCTTTCCCTAAAACCATCCATCCCTTTCCTGCAGTTTATAAGATGTCATCAGCCCACCGTTTTATTGGCCTACCAACCTTCTTTTTTCCTCCTGGTCCTTTCCACCGCGTAGTTTCTATAGTCCACCTTTTATCTGTGTAACGTGCGATGTGTCCTCCCCATTTCAATTTCAGCTTGAGTGCTTGCTCCAATGCGTCGGTTATTTTGGTTTTCTGTCTAATTGTAGAGCATCTAATATAGTGTAACTTTTCCATTTTTAGTATACTCCATTATATTGCTCTTTGGGTCGTCCTTATTCTGTGTTTTACTTTATTAGTGAGGACCCATGTTTGGCACTCCTAAAGTAGGCTGGGAAGTAAGCACGTGTCTATTACAATTTTCTTCCAATTCAAAGAGTAATTCCCTTTTAGGATTTCCTTTAAAGCCCAAAATTTTTTGCAGGTTAAATTAATCCTTCTCTCTACTTCTCCTTCATTTGCCGTTTTGGCGAAAGATATTTGGTTACCTAAATATATATAGTTGTCTACATACTCTATGTTATCGGTATATAGGTATACTAAAATTATAAAGGTAAGGACTTAAGGAGCATGTTTGTTTGAACGCGCTAATATTTACAGGAACTACAGACGCGACCGACGACGCGACCGACGACGGCTCCACGATAACGATAACGTTAGGCTCTGACGACGAAAGTTACTCAGCAGGTTATGACTAATGTGACCGCCACATACCCAGAATTATCAGCAATTAATCGCATAAAATAAATAAATAAAAATAAAAAAAGGCTTTTTATTCTCATACCTCCATAATGAGCTAATTAGGTACATAATGTTTGGTTCGGTTAGTAACAATTTTTCTTAGAGAACTATGTTAGTTATTTTGTGATCAGTTTTGTTAGTAACAATGGTTTCTTATATAACTATATGAGTTCATTAGTAATCGTGTGTGTGTGTGTGTTTTTTTCCTTAAACCGAGATAATATAATATTATTATGTTATTTTGTGTTCTTGTTATTTTTAGGTTCAACTTTCGTTACGAGATATGAGCATTTCTAAATTGGCTCAGGTCTGGTCTGGTGGGAGGCTTCGGCCGTGGCTAGTTACCACCCTACCGGCAAAGACGCACCGCCAAGTGATTTAGCGTTCCGGTGCGATGCTTGTAGAAACCGTTGGGGTAAAACTTACCCTCCCAAGTTAGTACGCTAACATCTTAGGCTGCATCATCACTTACCATCAGGTGAGATCGCAGTCAAGTACTAACTTGTCTAGTGTAAAAAAAATGAAGAAGTCTTAGTCAGTTCAGGATGAATTAAATTAAACTCGAGCAGATCAAGAGACAAAGTATAATGTCTGAATTACAATAATTGTCAATGACAAGCGAAAAACATAAGTCATACAACAACAACATAGTTAAAGTCTCTTAGCAACACGAACACTGCATAATTTGCTTTTCATTAATCATCAGGCGCAAACAACCACTTCACAAATGCTCTTAAAAACTAGTTGAGCTAGTAATTATAATACAGCAGTTCATTCACTCCCAAGGATTTGATTCATGTAAATAATCCTTAATACTATAGTAAGCTTTATTAACGAGCTTTCGTTTTACAGCGACTTTGAACTTATTGAGGGATAAGTTTAATATTACATTAAGAAGTTTGTTGTAAAAGCGTATCCCATTGCCTTTAAATGATTTATTGCACTCTGAGAGAGTCAAAGGAGGCTTTAGCGTAGTTGTACCAGAGCTGCGAGGTGTAGAGCGCCCGGCAGTAGGCTTTGAACAGGGTGATCTTCACTTGTCTGGAGCAGTGGGTGAACCTCCTAGCCAGCATGTTGCTTTTGGCTGCAAGGGACCGTCTATGTCTGTCCTGCGGGGCTAGACAAAGTCACAAGCGTTTGGCGTTAACGCTAGTCGACAGAAATGTATGGACAAAACAAATGACTGTAGAAAAACCACGGTAATAATTACTAAACACGCTGTGTTTTAATAATTAACTACGACAACTTGAACGCTCGCTGGCATTCTCGCGGACCTTGTAGATAACTTTAGCGTACTTCGCTTGACAATTGACAGCCGACAGTATCAAGCACAGCGTGTTTAGTAATTATTGTCGTGGTTTTTCTACAGTCATTTGTTTTGTCCATACATTTTTGTCGACTAGCGTTAACGCCAAACGCTTGTGACTTTGTCTAGCCCCGCAGGTCCTCGTTATCCTTCATAGTATCAGTTAAAACATGCCCTAGATATTTAAATTTCGCAACATATTTTAGGACGGAACCACACAGTTTTATGGGCAGTACGTTTTCTGGACCTTTCTAATATTTAAAGACAATCATACATGGTAAACGTCATCATAAATGGTACAAGTGCGCCTATACATGATTTAAGCAATTAGTAGCCCCGACAATATTGGTATAAACATTGTGGAGGCGTAAGCTGCACATAGGATGCGCACTAACGAACGCAACGGCTACCGCCAGCCAGATGGCCCAGACTCTAACCGAAAGTGCAAGAAAGACGACATTTTCACGTGATATGTCACCGTTAAAATCACCGAGGCAAATAACACTTTCTACGTCGTCATGTGCCGCGATCACTGCACTCATCACTCCTAAGCATTCGGTAAATAACGGTAAGTTGTCTGCGGCCTCAGTGGGCATGTAGAATGAAAAGGTTCGTCACCTTAGTGTCGATATTCGTTTGCACTAGTACTCTAGTACTGCAAGTGAGACTGCAAGAGTCCATTATGCCAACATTCCAGTGCAAGAAACAGCGCTGCTAACATTTGAATAAATATGACGTTTGCTATCGAATAAGGTTTTGCTTGTTTTTTCTATCCCGTCAATGTGTTACCAAAATGTATTAAAACCTCATTAAAACCTTAGTTATTTAGGAGAAATGACTCAGACCTTGGATCATTCATCTGAGAGAAATGATGATATTTTGAAATTATGACATTGACCGATTGACAATAGTTTTAACCTCGTTTTAACCTCGTTTTAACAGAAATAATAATGTCAGGTTGAATTATCAATTTAAGCAGTTTATCCATAATAATCTTGTTGACAAGATAAATAGTCAAACTACCTTGATCTGAACAATTTTGAACTTTACTGACGAACAGTTAAAAACTTTATTTTCTCTAACTCGAGTCTATTCTGTAACATAGTTTCAAAACGTAATATGTGCTCGTGATACGTTGAACGAATCAATTTGAAAATCGACGAACCTTTTCGTTCCTCGACTGTACACTGATATCACAATAATACTGCGACGTGCGAGTTCTAGTCTGACTGCGAGTTACCGTAGTCAATAGGTGTAACCCTCGGGAGCATGTCTTTACGCCATAATACTGCAACACCTCCATAGGGTCGACCCTTGAGTGTACCGCCTGCCGTGTCGACCGCAGACACGCCGTGGGCTCCAAACTTGTGGTCAATGGTATCCAGGAAGTCAAGATCATCAGGCCGGAGACAGTGCTCTTGGAGTGCGATCACAGGATGACGAGGATTAATGAATGAATGTGGCGTATTTACCGGAGGGGCAAGAGGGCCTGGCCCAGGGCGTCAGCCTCCGTCGCTCAGCTTTTTAGGGTTCCGTAGCCGAATGGCAAAAAACGGAACCCTTATAAATTCGTCATGTCTGTCTGTCCGTCCGTCCGTATGTCACAGCCACTTTTTTCCGAAACTATAAGAGCTAAACTGTTGAAACTTGGTAAGTAGATGTATTCGGTTTTCACACAAAATTTAAAAAAAAGTAATATATTTTGGGGGTGCCCCATACTTAGAACTGAAACTCAAAAAAATTTTTTTTTAATATAATATATAATTTAAAGTAAAAATTTTAACCCTCAGTGCGCGAGCCCGACTCTCACTTGACCAATTTTTTTGCTTTATTAGAGAAATTCGCTGTGTTTAATGTGTTATCTTTATAGTAAACACAAGATATAGTAAACACTTTATAGTAAACTGCATAGAGGAGCTAATGGCTATTTTGCAGATTAATTTTAATTTTTTAATAATATTAAAATTTAAATTACAATAATTTATAATTCGAAAAACTAAATCGAAGAAAATCCGTCGGAGCTGCAATTGCTATTTTCGTGTCCAACATCAATTAATGTAATTAGTAAGTATTGATAAACTGTCGGTATATGAGAAGTATCAAGAAATTGAATTAGTCATCAACTGGTAAACAGCACCGTCAACACCGTCATAGGCAGAACACAGCAGCTCCGGCGGATTTTCTTGGATTTGTAATTATACTGATAGGTTCTTAGTTCTTACTTTCCTTTAGTCGGGGAGTTTCAAAAAAATTATTTAATACTTTTTCAATTACAAGTCTGCAAAAGTCGTGGGTGTTTTAATTTTTTTTTATTTTACACTTGTTAACATAGGCCTAAATAACAGACTTATGAAAACTCAAAACTCTACCGCCATAATCGGAAAGCAGGTGGGCACCGAGAAGAACTGGCAAGAAACTCGGCACTTGCTCTTTTCAAAAATATCATTAAGTTAAACAATTTTTCTTACATAATTTTTAAGATATCTCGTGAGGAGATAGAGAAGGAAGCATTTATATCTTTACATTCCAAGAATCTTCGAGAATTGACGACCTTCCTGGCGCAGTGGCGGCGCGCTCGGATTCGAGTGGGAGGTCGCTGGTTCGATTCCCGCCACGGGTCAATTTGGAATTTTATAATTTCTAAATTGGCTCAGGTCTGGTCTGGTTGGAGGCTTCGGCCATGGCTAGTTACCACCCTACCAGCAAAGACGAACCGCCAAGCGATTTAGCGTTCCGGTGCGATGCTTGTAGAAACCGTTGGGGTAAATTTGCTTACCCTTCCAAGTAAGTACGATCCCAACAAAAACATTTTCATGTAAAATGTTGCCAGACGAGCATATGGCTAACACTGTCAAAAAGTTATTAGATCTCATGTAGGGCAAGACTTCTGACTTTATACACCCTTAAATACAAGCTCTAACTTCACAAACTCTACACTTTAGTTACAATAATGTCTTGGCCGTTTGGCCACCGTCACATGGGCGTAAAGTGAAAAATTTATTCCACCAAAATCATTTTCCTGATTTCAAATTTTGATTTAACAGAACTTACAGAGTACTGAAAAGTGAATAAATTTTTGATTTTACGCCTAATGTAACGGTAGCCAAACGGTCAAGACATTATTGTAACTAAAGTATAGAGTTTGTGAAGTTAGAGCTTGTATTTAAGGGTGTATAAAGTCAGAAGTCTTGCCCTACATGAGATCTAATAACTTTTTGACAGTGTTAGCCATATGCTCGTCTGGCAACATTTTACATGAAAATGTTTTTGTTGGGATTTCATTTCTTTTTGTAAGTTCTTTAAAACAATGTTTTTATTAACTTAATTTTTCTTTTTTTTCGTGTATTTCTTGCACTTCAGGTGCGCCTCTTTTCACAGCCTACGCTCTAATATATTTGTATTACGAGTAGATACGTACTTTGCTTAGAAGTATATTCTGAAAATTTAAAAAACTTACAGTGGATTTAAAGTTAGTAGTTTTGGCCTACCGAAAGTGAAACTAATTTTACATTTATCAAGATAAAACGATAATCAAACGTAATGTATAGATCCAAATTTCAATTTCTAACTTCAAATTTTACCTATTAAAACAAAAAGTCAGATACAAATGAAAGTTTAGATGTTTGTTACTCAATCACAACACAACCACTGAACTGATTTGGCTGAAATTTAAAATGTAGACTGATTATATCCTGGACTAACACAGACTACTTATTATCCATTAAAAATCTACGGAAGGTATCGGTAAAATTTGTGTGTTTATTAGTTTTTTAACTATTGTTTTATTTATAGTCTTTATTTTCGTTGGGCGCTGAGGCGCTCTTGAAATTCAAATTTGACGCTTGACACGCTTGACAACTCATTTTGGTCACAGAGCACTGGACTCTGGGCAATGAACACGCGGAGCTCGGTACGGGAATTCGGGCTTACCGCGTGCACTATAGTACTGGGCACACTGACGTTGGGGCGCTGTTAAAATCCATATAATTTACGCTTGGCATGTCCGACGGCTAACTGTGGGTACTGGGCACTGGGCCTTGGGCACTCATCTCACCCTGGGCACTGGTAACTGAGAGCTGGGCTCGTTGGACGGGGCCTGTATGTAACTTGGGCTTGACGCATCCGTTTGGGCACTGAGCAGGTATTTATGCGCTATAACGCTCTTCAAAATCAGAGAGATTTGACGTTTGGCACGTTCGACAGCTCAAGCTGGGCACTGGGCACTCGGCTCAATGTGGGTTCTTGTCATTGAGCGCTGGATCCTGGTCACTCGACATGCAGTGAAACTCGGCTTGTTAAACATGACATGCATGGAACTTGGGCTTGAAACGTGCGATATTACTGGGCACGGGGCACTGGGCACTTGGGCGCTTGGCCACTTGGGCACTGGAATCGTGCTTATAATTACCAAAAAATATTACGTGTTTTTCCAGATGTATACTAGCTGATATCGAACAAGAAATTAAGTTTGTATAGGTCGCACAGCGAGAGTTGAGGCGAACAACACATGCAAAGTTTATGTATCTGTACACGCTCGATGCGCTGACGTCTTGCAGTGGTCCCGCTTGCACAAATCAGTTATAATTAGCAAGAGCGAGATAGCTAGTGTTTTTGACATTTGAATGAGATTGATACAGAGTGTTGTATGAAAACTAAGCATATTAATAGAAAATTATTTTGTGCTTATAGTAATGGTTTTTTAGGGTTCCGTAGCCGAATGGCAAAAAACTGAACCCTTATAAATTCGTCATGTCTGTCTGTCCGTCCGTATGTCACAGCCACTTTTTTCCGAAACTATAAGAGCTATACTGTTGAAACTTGGTAAGTAGATGTATTCTGTGAACCGCATTAAGGTTTTTACACAAAATTATAAAAAAAGTAATAAATTTTGGGGGTGCCCCATACTTAGAACTGAAACTCAAAAATTTTTTTTTTCATCAAACCCATATGTGTGGGGTATCTATGGATAGGTCTTCAAAAATGATACTAAGGTTTCTAATATCATTTTTTTCTAAAATGAATAGCTTGCGCGAGGGACACTTCCAAAGTGGTAAAATGTGTGTCCCCCCCCCCTGTAACTTCTAAAATAAGAGTATGATAAAACTAAAAAAAATATATGATGTACATTACCATGCAAACTTCCACCGAAAATTGGTTTGAACGAGATCTAGTGAGTAGTTTTTTTAATACGTGTTGAATTGATATTCAACAAGTCTAATATTTTGTTTAACTTTGATGACGACAGATGGCGTTGCACGTCCGACTCGCACTTGTCCGGTTATTAAATTCTATGGGCAGGGGTGTTTAGTTTATTTTATACGTACTATTGAGAATGAGTCTTGATAGTACGGAACCCTCAGTGCGCGAGCCCGACTCGCACTTGACCAATTATTTAGGATATGTTTTTTTTTAAGTCAGTTCACTTTTTTTAATAGAAGTTGAGTTATAATTTTGTTTTGATTGTGATTTTGCTTTTATAACAATAAAACGTTAGATTTAAATATTACTCATTATAAAATATTTATTATTTGTACCTATTGACACAGAATACCATAATTTAAGTATACCTTGTGCTAAGTCAATCTGTCTAGCAGTCAATCAATCAAACTACAAGCGATCAAGAGACATATTTCGGATAAGAAGTGCAAAATAAAAGGTTCAAACTATATTTTGTGACGGTATTACTAGGAATCTTCTTCTACACAGGACGCGGCAGAACACTACATGGACAAAGTCGTGAAACTGTATTCAATGTGTTTAATTATTTAAGGATCTAATATAATTATGACTGAATTGTATAAACTGACGTCCCCTGTCTTACATCTTACAAAAATGAAACACCTTGTATGCAAATATTACGTTAGTGTGAGTGCCGTGTTCGCCTCAACTTTCGTTGTGCGACCTATACCTATATACGGATGGGAAACCCCATACGAACTTCCAACCCCCTAATTTGATGGATGTGGGGTGATTTACTAAAAATCCTGAAACACGTATTTAATTGTTTATTACAAAGAATCCCTATATCAATTTTGAGACCTCTAGCATCAATATTTGCCGTAGTTTCATACAAACTTCCATCCCCGCATACCAACTTCCAACCCCCTAATTTGATGGATGTGAGGTGATTTACTAAAAATCCTGAAACCAGTATTTAATTGTTTATTACGAAGAGTCCCTATATCAATTTTGAGACCTCTAGCATCAATATTTGCCGTAGTTTCATACAAACTTCCATGCCACCATACGAATTTCCAACCCCCTAATTTGATGGATGTGGGGTGATTTACTAAAAATCCTGAAACACGTATTTAATTGTTTATTACGAAGAGTTCCTATATCAATTTTGAGACCTCTAGCATCAATATTTGCCGTAGTTTCATACAAACTTCCATCCCCTATTTTAAGGGGTTGGGGGGTTAAATTTCCAACTTTTGGAATTTTTTTGTTGGTTGTGTACTAATTCTAGCTTACATACCAAATTTCAGCTTTCTAGGACTTCAGGAAGTACCTAGGAATTTTGATGATCATCAGTGAGTCAGTCAGTCAGTCAGTGACGAAATCTGGGTTTTTCAGATGTCAATAAAATCTAAAGTATAAGACCTGTGATATTGAAACTTTATACGTTTAATAAGTTCACCGGCGACATCATTTCCCGAGAATTTTGATTATCTGGAATAATTCTGGCCTAAGTTATAAGGGTTTAAAAATACGGCGAAACACTTCGAGAAAAGATAGGTAGTGCCCTCGCGCTTCGCTTGACTCGTCTGGCGGTGACACTACCGTGTCACCAGATAACATCTTAGGCTGCATCATCACTTACCATCCGGTGAGATCGCAGTCAAGTACTTACTTGGATAGTGTAAAAAATTGGTTGCCTGTAAAGTCGGTTTACTGACGATAGTTGAACGTGACAACGTCTTCTTTGTCGCTCGTTCCGCGCTCGCGAGGTAACGCCGGTAACGCCGGTAACGCCGGATGAGTCATGTTTTTTCGTGCGTGCAACCGGCTCTATCGATTTATAAGACGTTGTCACGTCAAAAATCATGAAATTAAATTGACGTTGCTCGAAAAGGTTCAAAGATATTTCCTATGTTGAAATGTACCTATTCTATTTTATTTTGTAAACCAATAGACGTAAAGTAAATTTTTCAGTGTTCATTTTGACGTGACAACGTCTTATAAATCGATAGAGCCGGTTGCACGCACGAAAAAACATGACTCATCCGGCGTTACCTCGCTCATCCGGCGTTACCGGCGTTACCTCGCGAGCGCGGAACGAGCGACAAAGAAGACGTTGTCACGTTCAGCTATCGTCAGTAAACCGACTTTACAGGCAACCAATTTTTGACGTGACAACGTCTTATAAATCGATGGAGCCGGTTGCACGCACGAAAAAACATGACTCATCCGGCGTTACCTCGCTCATGCGGCGATACCGGCGTTACCTCGCGAGCGCGGAACGAGCGACAAAGAAGACGTTGTCACGTTCAACTATCGTCAGTAAACCGACTTTACAGGCAACCAATTTTTGACGTGACAACGTCTTATAAATCGATAGAGCCGGTTGCACGCACGAAAAAACATGACTCATCCGGCGTTACCTCGCTCATGCGGCGTTACCGCCGTTACCTCGCGAGCGCGGAACGAGCGACAAAGAAGACGTTGTCACGTTCAACTATCGTCAGTAAACCGACTTTACAGGCAACCAATTGTTTTTTTTATTTCATTTCTCGATTCACATCGCCCAGTGTGTGAAATCGTTACGTGAGTAGCCCCACAGGTAATGTCATATGGCTACAGGTATTACCTACATTCTCGTAAGATTTTCACACACTTAAAGATGTGAAACAAGAAAAAGAAAATTAACACTGAAAAATGAAATTTACGCATGTTAACTTATAGTGTAACATTGAATGTACCTATATTTCATCATAGGACTGAAACTGAAATTAATTGTATAAATGCTCGACTTTGACGTAATTTCAGTCTCAGAATGGTGAACCAAAATGGCGTTTTGAACTACATTCAATTTTACGCTCTATGTCAATTGTATTAAAATTAACACATAGCTCGCAGGACCGATGGACGTTGGGGACCCAAGGTGCTGGAATGGCGGCCACGCACCGGGAGTGTTCGCAAAAAATGTTTTGAAAATGAAAATGAAAATCTTTATTTTTTACATAGGCCCAATTAATAGGCTTATGAAAAGTGAAAACTCTACCGCCAGGTTCGGAAAGCAGGTTTGCACCCAGAAGAACTGGCAAGAAACTCGGCAGTTGCTCTTACATACAATTTCTTAAATATTATCAAAAATTATTACATACTTCATTAATCCAAAAAAGGCTAAACCTACTTCTGTCTCTGACTTCCGCCCCATCTCCATCTTACCTTTCCTGTCCAAAGTCCTCGAAAAGCTTTGGTTCCGCCAGATTAATTATCTGTTATAAAAATGTTAAACTATAACAATTTGGTGCAATTCCCGTCCTTATCTCCCATACCTTAAAAGTACCGCGCTAAAGTGAGACGTCATGTAAAACGTGAAGTGAAGTAAAATGACAGTCGGCCATCGGACTGCGCGCATCGCATATCGTCCTTGCGAATATGTGCGAATTCAAAATATTAACGGTTGAGTGACTTAAAATAAAAGACTTAAAATAACATAAAATCGAGATATCTCACAATAAATACATAAACTATGCCATAACGGGACATTTTGTGCCCACATACTTATATAAAAATTAAAGTGAAGTGTTTATGCGTCGTGCCGACCTAAGGAGCTCTGGTGTGCCCGGGAATTTGTGAGTACTTTCCTGTTTTTCTCCGATCCTTTCTTCTTTTGATTAGGTAGCACCAATTTTTAGCTTCTATAACATAGCCCAGAGATACAGTCCACGAGAATATAAAAAATTGTAATATAACTTAACCTGGCGCGACCATAAAGTGGTACCTTCTAACCGGATATTTCCAGTACATAATTACGTATATTTCCTTGTTAGAATACTTCTATAGGCTCTAATAAGTGAAATAATATTCATTGTAAATATCCTAATACCTTATTTAAATTGTTAAATATAGGAATTCGACAATTGCGTCATCAATTCCTTTGTCTAAATACTGGCATAAAACGCATATTTGCATTAAGCTAGCGATTTCCCCAGTTAGGCAAACTAATTATCTACACGTATTTATGTATTTTTGATAAATATTTGTGTATTTAAATATAAATTAACAATTTAAATTATTATAAAACCATTCACTTAAATTTATACTACCCTCTTCTTAAAAAAGTGCGTAGTATCTTATATTCTACGACATAAGTTCGAGATTCGTTTGTATGGGACTCGAACACTGTGAGCTGTCACTTTATTCAATCGCTTCATAACTCGTTGAATCTATTCACCGAGCCGATATAACCCGACCGCGTGCGATTGTTCGCTCGCGTAGTCACTCACCGTTCATTTAACATACCTACTTAATTTATCCGTATATATTGTTTGGCAAACAGCGGCATCTTGCATTGTCGTAACTTAAAACATTTATTTACGTATCTTACATTATTTATACCATAACCTTTAACTGTTGATTAACTTTATTCAAAATGCCGCCTAAGAATGATCCTAAAGCTAGTGACATTCAAGATCCCAAGCTGTCTATATTACTTGCTAAACGTGAAGCTATTTTTGGAATTATGCAAAATGTGTATGATTTATCTCGTGAACCTGAAATTCATACGAGCGCGGACAGAAGGGAAAATTTTCTTGATGAATCCTCACAGATCGATTCTTTGCGTGAAAAGTACGAATCAATTGTTGATGATTATAATTCCCGATTATTGAGTTTGGATGCCGATGCAAAACCTGATTACAACTGTCTGTACGCGTTTGAGACTTTGTATAGTAGGGTAAAAAGAGTTTATGCGAAATGTTCAACTTCTGATTCATCACAAAATCAAAGCGCTAGCCCCGCGCTGCAAAAATGTAAGCCTAAATTAGCCCCTATATCAATTTTAGATTTGACGGGGATATAAAATCCTTTCAGATGTTCTATACGACTTTTAAATCGGTAGTTGACGATAATCAGTTGTTATCAGACGCCGAGAAACTATTTTATCTATTACCGAAACTAAAAGGGAAGGCAAAGGCTGCTGTCGCAGGGATTTCGCCGTGTGCTGAGAATTATAAGCTGATTTTACAAACACTTGTCAATCGTTTTGATGACAAACGGATGTTGGCTTCCGCATATCTAAACGAATTATTTCGTTATAAAGGTTTCCAATCTCCCTCCGCGACTAATTTCGAATCTTTTATAGACCAGTTTGCTGGCGCTGTAAGCGCTTTAAAAAATCTTAAATTAGAAAATTTAGCTGATCTAATTATATTGCATATAGCTACACAAAAGATAGACTCGGAAACTGTACGCGCTTTCGAAATTGATTGCGGAAAGAAAATACCTAACTTCGACGAGTTTGTGGAATTTATCACAACTCGCGCTAAGGTATTTGAGCGTACTAGTACGAACGTCACGAATGCTTCAAATTCACGTCAGAATAAAAATACTAAACAGCCAAACAACGGAACTTCTGGCAGTGCGCCGAAGTATCAGGCTTATGTGAGCACAGTCAACAAGCCTACTTCTAAATGTCTGTGCAAAAATAGATCACATACACATCTTTATATGTGTGCTGATTTTAATAAATTATTAACTCCTCAGGAACGTTTTCAATGCGTTAAAGAGAAGAATGCGTGTGTCAACTGCTTATCCATTGGGGTGCATAAAACCTCTCGGTGTCCTCTTCCTCCCCAGTGTTCTTGCAACCTAAAACATAATTTAAAATTGCACTTTAACCAAATCGAGGAACAGGCCCACGCGTCGCAGTCAACAGAAGCGTCATCTCAGCGAATACCTAAACCTGCTGTTACTGCATCGCCGCCCGTTGCGAGCGAACGTGTAGACGTAGCATTATGTACTACAAACGATAACTCGTCTGCGAACGCCGCGCAGATATACAACAGTGGATGCGCGGGCGACAATCGATCTACGGTTTTATTAGCAACGGCGCAGGTTTTTGTATACGATGCTTGTGGTACGCGACAAATTATTCGCATCTTACTTGACAGTGCGTCTCAGGCAGACTTCATTTCGAGGAAATGTGCCGACCGTTTAGGCTTAAAAATCAATAACACAGAACGTACTATCGTGAAGGGGTTCGGTGGAATTGAAAAGGCTGTACAATCTAACACGGTTAGTTTAAAAATTTACTCTCGTTTTAATGATAACATAAACTTTAAAATTTCGCCACTTATTGTTGACAAAGTGACGGATAAATTACCTACAGCTGTGGTAGATACGTCTGTCCTATCGCAACTGAAAGGTATTCAACTTGCTGATGAATGTTTCGGTGTACCTGATGAGATCGATGCGCTGATAGGAGCCTCCCTATTCCCGCATTTACTTCTCCCCGACGACGTTCATACGTCACGTCGGGAGCCGTCGGTACCTATGCGACTGAATTCGGTCTTCGGTGTCGTGCTAATAGGCAAAGCGCCTACGATACCTACTATAAATACTCATTCGGCCTTGACATGTTGTTTCGTTCAAGAGCCTGCTATTGACTCTTTAGTCAAGCGCTTCTGGGAACTCGAAGAGCTGCCCTCCACTTCTGTTCAACATCCTGATGATGAAGAATGTGAAGTCTTCTATACTTCGACTACGGTCCCTGATCCTGTTACTGGCAGATACGTTGTCGGCCTGCCATTTAAAGGTGATGTATATTCCCTAAGGAATTCCATGGACGTAGCTAAAAAACGTTACGCATGCCTTAAAAGAAAGCCTCGTGCTTCTCCAAAATTAAGGTCTGCATATAACGACGTAAAAGGTTATCTTGCGAAAGAAAATATTTCTCCCGCACCTAATTATAATTGTCTAGATCCAAAATTGAGATTCGTGGATGCTTCATGCCGCACCAGCTCAGGCAAGGCATTGAACCACCTGCTACTCTCTGGGAAAAATTTACAAGATCTGTTTAAAATAATTTTAACTTTCCGTCTGCACGCTATAGCAATGACAGCTGATTGCCGCGAGCAGTTTCTTCAAATCATTATGCGCGAAGCTGATCGTCGCTATCAATGCTTCTTATATCGGTTCAATCTTCAAGACCCTCTCGTGTTGTTTCTGCTCAATCGAGTATGCTTTGGCCTCACTTCGAGTCCGTTCCATGCATTGCGCACGGTAAGGCAACTCGTAGAAGACGACGGTGCTAAATATCCAAAAGCGAGTAAGATTGTGCTGCCTGCGCTTCATATAGATGACATTGCTTTCTCGCTTCCTGACGAAAAAGAAGCAATTATTACGTCGCAACAGATGATTGACCTCTTCAAAGGTGTACAGTGGGAATTGGTAAAACGGAATAATAATTTTCGCAAAGATTTAGATAGCCTTCCTGCGTCACACAAACCTCCTACTGAAGTAGA
Source organism: Coenonympha arcania (assembly GCA_036785405.1). Lineage (NCBI taxonomy): Eukaryota > Metazoa > Arthropoda > Insecta > Lepidoptera > Nymphalidae > Coenonympha > Coenonympha arcania. Next base: position 3,908,119 of record CM072081.1, read on the forward strand.
GTTTGTTATAGCCACGAACCATAAGATACTTGGTTTACATTGGTCTACGAAAGAAGACTTATTCTTTTTCAAAATATCTGTGCTTCAAGATACGACGTGCAGTAAACGCTTAATCTTATTGACGGTGGTACGTCTCCGGCACTTAATCAGATTCGTTTCGCCGACAATTGTTTATACCAAAATATTAATTAAAATGCTTTGGCAATTAAATCAAAATTGGGATACTGTAGCTCCACCACATATAATTAAAAAGCGGAAGCAACTCTGCGATGAGCTACCAGCTTTAAGATTGCTTCGCACAGTTCGTGACAATTACGATGAGCGCATCCCAATCAAGGCGAAATATGCATATCTCGGTTCCAAAAATGCTTTATATTGGGTAAAAGGCTCACCGCATAGATGGCAAACTTTTGTAGCGGATCGAGTTATCCAAATAACAGAGAACATCTCCCCTGATAATTTCTATCACTCCCCAAGCATTGAGAACTCTGCTGATATTATATCCAGAGTTGTCATACTTGAAAAACTTATTTCACGCCCCCTGTGGCGTCTCGGCCCACCGTGGGCTTCTTTACCCACGTCTCAGTGGCCTATGAAAACTCTAATTAGAGAGTCTATTAAAGACTTATCTGATCAAAAGGTTTTGACTCATGCTATTTGTACGACTGTAAAGCAGTACACTCTACATGAACTTGTTCTTCGTAGCTCTTTGATAAACAAACTTCTATGTTTGATTCTCAATACTTTAATTGCTGCTGATTTAAAATCGTTGAGTTTTCAGCTCTTGAGCCAAGTCGAATCCTGCAGACAGGGCCTTTGCTTTCCCTGCCTGCGACTGATGTCAGTTTAGACAAAGTCAACTTACTTGGCACGCATTCGCTAATGGATGAGATAGTTAAGCCTTTAGCAATCGTGGAGAATATACATCCTTCGAAAGATGGCATTATCCGAGTAGAAACCGTGAGGATTTCGGGGAAAACTTACCTGCGTCCATTTACTCGCTTATGCCCACTTCCGACTCAATAAATTATAAATATAGCTTCATAGTTTAACATAAATTTATACTATAATATATCTTAACCATACATATTATTATATTTTTCATATTTTGTATAATATTACTAACACTTATACGCATTGCGCGACTTCCTTTATGTAGAGACGTCTCTACTCTCTACCCTATGGGATTTTTTCTTAAAGGTACCCTTTAAGGGCGGGTGGAAATGGTTCCGCCAGATTAATTATCTGTTATAAAAATGTTAAACTATAACAATTTGGTGCAATTCCCGTCCTTATCTCCCATACCTTAAAAGTACCGCGCTAAAGTGAGACGTCATGTAAAACGTGAAGTGAAGTAAAATGACAGTCGGCCATCGGACTGCGCGCATCGCATATCGTCCTTGCGAATATGTGCGAATTCAAAATATTAACGGTTGAGTGACTTAAAATAAAAGACTTAAAATAACATAAAATCGAGATATCTCACAATAAATACATAAACTATGCCATAACGGGACATTTTGTGCCCACATACTTATATAAAAATTAAAGTGAAGTGTTTATGCGTCGTGCCGACCTAAGGAGCTCTGGTGTGCCCGGGAATTTGTGAGTACTTTCCTGTTTTTCTCCGATCCTTTCTTCTTTTGATTAGGTAGCACCAATTTTTAGCTTCTATAACATAGCCCAGAGATACAGTCCACGAGAATATAAAAAATTGTAATATAACTTAACCTGGCGCGACCAAGCTTGTTTATCATCAGCTGAGGCTTTTCCTTGATAGACATCTACTCCTGAGTCCGTTGCAGTCTGGATTTCGGTCAGGACATAGCACAGTTACTGCACTTGTAAAGGTGACTGATGACATTCGATTGGCGATGGACAATAAGCAGCTCACAGTTCTCACTTTGCTTGACTTTAGTAATGCGTTTAACACTGTTGACTATGATATCTTGCTGAGGCTGCTACGTTCTATTAACATATCTCCATCGGTGGTAGACTGGTTTCGGAGTTACCTCAAAGGCCGTCGACAGCGCATCCGGGTAGATGAAAGTTTTTCATCCTGGTGTGATGTTACGGCTGGGGTCCCTCAGGGTGGCGTGTTGTCTCCTTTACTTTTCGCAATCTTCATTAATTCTATCACAAATAACATCTCTTCTCTCTATCACATGTATGCAGATGATATCCAAATCTATCGCTCAGCACCTATTGGTGAGCTTAGTTCTGCAGTAGCTGCTGTTAACAGAGACCTCGCTGCTATATCTGTTTGGAGCACTCAGTTTGGTCTGAAGGTCAACCCAGCTAAATCCCAAGCTATAATTATTGGTAGCCCCGGGATGATCGCCAGAGTTGACTGGCCTAATCTTCCTCCAGTGTTATTTAATGGGGTTACCATTGCATACTGCGGTTCTGTTAAAGACCTCGGCGTACATATAGATCGGGAGCTGTCATGGGCCACACACCTGAAAGAATTAAGCAGGAAAACCTTTGCAGCTATGAGCTCGTTGCGGCGGTTGCAGTCTTTTCTTCCAATTCCTACCAAGGTTATGTTAGCACAATCTCTCCTCCTCTCTATACTTGACTACGCGGACGCAAGCTTTCTCAATATGAATGAAGACCAGCTGAATAAACTTGAGCGTCTCCAAAATCTTGCAATTCGGTTTATATTTGGCCTACGCAAGTATGACCATATCTCTGAATTTCGACAAAAGCTCAACTGGCTCCCTATCCGCCGTCGCCGGGATCTGCATGTTCTTTCTCTACTGTACTGTGTATTATATGATCCTAGAACCCCTCCTTACCTCAAGGAGAAATTCAAATTTCTTGGGGAACATTCAGACCTCAGAACCTGTCGTACCTTGACACTTAAAATGCCATTCCATAAAACAAAGATGTTCCAAAAATCCTTCACCGTACAGGCAACTCTTTTATGGAATGCACTCCCCCTCGAGATACGACAGTCTAAATCTTTGTACATTTTCAAGAATGCGGTCAAAGATCACTATTTGAGTACCTAGTTTATGCAAATGATGACTGTTATTTATTCATATTATCTTGTCCTTATTAGTGGACATTATATTATTATATTGTATATATTAGTTTATAGTTTGATGATTATGTATTGAATATCTTTGTTTATTTGTTTAACCTAGTTTATGTATTAGTTTGTAGTTATTTGTATGTATATAGTTTATGAATCTACACCACCTGCAAAATCTAGTTCCTTTGTTTTCCTTTTCTCAAGGTTGCCTGGCAGAGATCGCTGCTAAGCGATAAGGCCGCCTTTTGTGCCTAAAATTAGTTTGTCATGTATTTCTGTTTTGTACAATTTCTTGTGTGGTGCAAATAAAGTGTATTTATTATTATTATTATTATACTTTTTAAGATGTCTCGTGAGGACATGGAAATATATCCCCTTCACTCCAAGAATTCTTGTCATTGAAAAATTCTTCAATAGTATTATACCCCGATTTACTAGATGTTTTTGATAGTGTCTTTAATAAACCTGTGTAAAGGTAAGTCCAAGACAGACTTCGGGATCATATTGATTTCAATATCGTCTGCTTATATAATATGTAAATGCCATCACCTTTTTAAACATTTCACTTCACGAAATGTAGCCACCACGTAACGTGAATAGCCTTCCAGGGTGCAAATGATCCACTGGGTTGTTTATTTTTTATTTTTATAGGCTAGCGCGCTATAGGATAGCACTTGACTGTGATCTCACTTGATGAAAAGTGATGATACAGTCTAAGGTGGAACCGCGCTTGCCTAGGAGATGCCTATTCACTCTTGATTTGAAGGCGCCCGGATTGTAAGTGGCAGGAAAGACACTGCCTGGGAGGGTATTCAAGGCCTTACTTACAAATTTCTTTGAACTTTCATCAGGTTTTAAATCCGATTTGTGGTAGGATTCTACACTACTCACATTCAGACTAAAGATATTTTCACTTCGATCCTACGATCTTTCGGATATCCGTCCTTCAACTTAATTGCGCCCATCAAGATTATATTATTACTTATTGACCGAAATATCTGCGTAAACGTCGACAAACATACGTATTTCGTGTGCCTTTTTGCCGAACCAACACACACACACGTTATTGAAACACCTGTACACACAACACACAATACAAAAACACACACGAACACATGCGAACTGAAAAAAGTTATTTACATAGGTAGAGGCAGCTCGATGTCGAATCTTAATTTTTGAAACGGAAACATTTTTCGAGATGGGAAATGAATTGTTGAAAAGAGCAAGTGCCGAGTTTCTTGCCAGTTCTTCTCAGTACAAACCTGCCTTCCGAACTTGGCGGTAGAGTTTTGATTTTTCGTATAACCTAGGTTGGCGGCTTGTGCAAAGTGAACACAATTTTTTTTACAATTTTTTACTTCGTCTTGTTAGTTAACTACCGAGTGGGGGGTTATGAACTAAACTAACAAACTGTGGGCTTATTAGTTAGTAACCCCCACTGGGCTATTAAGAGGGGGCTGAAAGCTAGCGAAACTTGTCATGCGCAAAACATCGTTCTGGTACAAATGAGCATGGCGTATTACGCGAAATAAGAATGTATAATGAACGCCATTTATAGTTTACTGTAATAACTTATATCTTAGAAAGAAAACGATAATGTACGTACTTCGTAATATTTATTGGAAATATAATCCTAAACTTTGGCTCTCTAGTACGTATAACATTGCTAAAAAATTGAAAATTGTAGAAAATTGGACGCAACTTCGGGATATTTTTTATCGACTAAAAATTATCCTTTTATGTTCTCAATAATACAGTTTCTCGAAAATATGATGTAATATTCGTGTGTTTTATTTCAGGTAGTTGAGACTTGATTTACTACTGTAAAAATCATATTTTGAACTGACATCTTCAGTTAATACCCCCTCTTAACTAAGAAAATGAAGGCATAAATCCTATTTTAAATTCTTTTTGCACAACTTACCAACCTAGGTTGGTACTTGGTATGGTATGTCAACATAGCATACTATACTTTTTCCATTCGTTTATTTTGTATTTGGCATATGAAACAGATATATAGCAACGGCGAGGGACCAGAAAAAGATCGCTTAACATTCATCTCTCTCTGCTCCCTCGCTATTGCTATATGAGTTTCATGTGGTGTCATGTGTCAAAGAGAAAATAAACTAATGGAAATTGCATAGTTGCTAACTTGTGCAAAACCTGTTAATCATTCGAGACCAATAACACTCTGGAACACTGAAAAATGTATAAAAATGTATACAATAAATAATTGACTTGTGCAAAAATAATACGAAAATATGATTTTCATCTCACCCGCTCGGAAAGGAGATTTTAATGCCCAAAATGCGGGCGGGAAATGCTATTATATTCCCTAGGGCCCAAAAGAATTTTCATTTCTCCCTAGGGCGAGAAAGTAGTATGAAAATCCTTTCTCGCCCTAGGGCCGCAAAGTATTTCTGAATTCGAACATGACGTAATCTCGTATTGCGTCTTTATTAATGTCTAAGCTGAAGACTTTTTTTTTAATAATGGTCAATAACGAAGTTCGACCTTTGAGTTTGTTTTTACTTTTTCTTAGAATATCAATAAAAATAATAATTTGGCTCCGTTTTCTTAGTTAGTAACTTAATTAATGAGCGTTACTAACAACCAAACTGAATTCGATACAAAATCAGTCTACTGAACAATTCTGAATCAAGTATCAGCCCACTTGGACGAAACCTTGGATGAACCTTGGACAAAAAGTGTACTAAGCGTAAACGTAAGTGTGTTTTGACGACCTCCCTGGCGCAGTGGCGGCGCGCTCGGAATTCGAGTGGGAGGTCGCGGGTTCGATTCCCGTCACGGGCCACTTTGGAATTTTATAATTTCTTAATTGGCTCAGGTCTGGTCTGGTGAGAGGTTTCGGCCGTGGCTAGTTACCACTCTACCAGCAAAGACGCACCGCCAAGCGATTTAGCGTTCCGGTGCGATGCTGGTAGAAACCGTCGGGATACATTTTAGTGTTGCCCAAAATCAGTCTTGGTCTTGCAGTCTTGGTCTTGTTCTTGCGTTTTTGCAAGAACAAGACCAAGACCAAGACTGCCTAATTTTAGCAAGACCAAGAACAAGACTGGCAGTGCAAGATTTGAGCAAGAACAAGACTAAGCCTGCGAGACTCTTGCGTCTTGCAGTTAACGTGAAATCGCACCCTCTGCCCGCGAAATTCAAATTTTATTTTGTTTTTCGCAATTATTTAACTAATCCAACGAAGTAGGCTTATGGAATTCATTTTGCGAAAATAAGAGTATCATCTTCACAGTTTTATATAAAAATGTTTAGGTACTTGAAAGTGTCCAGTTTAGGAATGTAGTTCGATTGTCGACCAATTTGCAAAATTTCTAACTCGGGATTCGAACTACGAGTACATACCTAAACTGGACGCTTTCTAGTAAAGATTTTTATATAAACCTATGAAGATGATATTGCTATTTTCGCAAAATGAATGCCATAAGCCTAATTCATTGTACTTGTTAAATATTGGCGAAAAACAGAATAAAATTTGAATTTCGCGGGCCGACCTCCGTTTTTTTTACACACTACAAGTAAGTACTTGACTGTGATCTCACCTGAAGGTAAATGACGATGCAGCCGAAGATGTTATCGTACTACCTTTAAGCAACCCCTAACGGTTTCTACACAGCATCACACCGGAACGCTAAATCGCTTGGCGGTGCATCTTTGCTAGTAGGGTGGTGACTAGCCACGGCCGTTAAGAAATTATAAAACTCCAAAGTGGCCCGTGGCGGAAATCTAAACCGAGACCTCCCATTTCAATCCGAGTGCGCGCCACTGCGCTAGGAGGTCGTTGTGGCTATTAAGAGTAATCGATATACCATTATATCGATGTTTCGGGGAGTGTAGGAGTTCGGGACCAGGGTATTAGGGACGCGCTCAGGGACTCTATGAGAGAGAAAAATAATGGTTCGAAAAATTTAGGAAAATTGGACTTATGCGCATTGCGAACAGCACCATAAGCATACATAGCGATTAGCGAATGAAAATATCCTTGTTTGAATAATGTTATGCTAAGTTGCTACCGTGGGACACGGTAGATAGCTCAGTACTCAGTAGGTTAGAGCCTCTTAGAGCATAGGCACGGATCGCAAAGGTGTCAATCGATTTTTTGAATTTGTCAACTTTAAATTAATTTGGCTCTTTACTATAGGTAGCTTTTAGACGACCTCCCTGGCGCAGTGGCGCGCGCTTGGATTAGAGAGGGAGGTCGCGGGTTCGATTCCCGCCACAGGCCACTTTAGAATTGTACCTATTATTTCTAATTTGGCTCAGGTCCGGTCTGGTGGGAGGCTTCGGCCGTGGCTAGTTACCACCCCACCAGCAAAGACGCACCGCCAAGCGATTTAGCGTTCCGGCGCGATGCTGTGTAGAATCCGTTAGGGTTTGCTTACCCCGTCCAAGTTAGTACGATAACATCTTCGGCTGCATCGTCACTTACCATCAGGTGAGATCGCAGTCAAGTACCTACTAACTTGTAGTGAGTAAAAAAATGTTATTTCAAACTCAAAATGTATACTTACTCAAAATGTTACATTGTTCTCACATCTAAATTACCGTTTAATAAATAGCAATAGGCTAACAGGTAATTGCGAGACTTGCGAGACTCTTGCTGCAAGACCAAGACCAAGACCAAGACTGGGGGTGCAAGAACAAGACCAAGACCAAGACCAGATGTACTGGCGCAAGACCAAGACCAAGACTGGCTGAGTCTCGTCTTGTTCTTGCATTTGGGCAACACTAATACATTTACTTACCCTTTCAAGTTAGTGCGATAACATCTTAGGCTGCATCATCACTTACCAACAGGTGAGATCGCAGTCAAGTACTAACTTGTGTATAGAAAAAAAAAACTAAGCCCATTCAGCTAACTATGGGCCTCATAAGAAGGCTCAGGGTCACTCAGCGAGCGATGGAGAGAGTTTTGCTCGGAGTATCTTTGCGCGATCGAATCAGAAATGAGGAGATCCGAAGAAAAACCAAAGTGGTCGTAGGACCGATGGACGGGGAACCCAAGGTGCTGGATTGGCGGCCGCGCACCGGGAAGCGCAGTGTCGGCAGACCCCCCACGAGGTGGACGGACGACATAAAGAAAGTTGCGGGGAGTTACTGGCGCTCGTTTCAGGAGGGATATGCCCAGCAGTGGACGTCCATCGGCTGAAACGACGTTGACGACTACGACTTAGGTACATTATTAGCATAATGGCTCTGCCATTGTATTTTCGGTGGACCCATATTTCTGTGGGTAGACCTGAGTAGAGAGTAGGTCGTTAGATATTTTTCATATCCCTAATGGCAAAACAACGTTTGTGGGGTCAGCAAGTCTTATTCTTTCTAATATATAAAATTCTCTCGATTTTCTTTGTAACCAAACTCCTCCGAAACGGCTGGACCCATCGTAATGAAATTTTCAGGGTGTGATCTCTGGGTCCGGGAGCGGGTTGTTGTCTATATTTGATGTCCCTAAACGGCAAATCGAAGTTTTGCCCGGTCAGCTAGTCTAATATAAAATTCTCTCGATTTTCTTTGTAACCAAACGCCTTCGAAACGACTGGACCAATTGTTATGAAATTTTCAGTGTATGTTCTCTGGGTCTGGGAGCAGGTCGTTATCTATTTTTATGTCCCTAAGTGAGAAAAAATTTATATGGCAAAACAACGTTTGCCCTGTCAGCTAGTCTAATATATAAAATTCTCTCGCTTTTCTTTGTTACGAAACTCCTTCGAAACGCCTCGACCTTTCTGGGTCTGAGAGCAGGTTGTTATCTATTTTTTTTTATATCCCTAAACGGCAAAAGAACGTTTGCCGGGTCAGCTAGTCTAACATATAAAATTCTCGTCTCACAGTGTTTGTAACAAAACACCTCCGAAACGGCTGGACCGATTTTGATGATTTTTATGTGTATGGGCAGATTGATAGGAGGGCGTTAAAGTGGTCCGTAGGTAGGTTTACTTTACTTTATTACACGTAATTGGCTAGCCTCTGCCGGGTTTGGTCACAGCCGTTACCAAATAGTTCTGTATTATGACGTCATAATTTTTAAGTTATTATATATTATATATTTATTCTGTCGCAGGCTCCTCTAAGTAAATAGCTGGATCACGTACGTTGCATTTACTATGCGTCGTGTCACGTAATAAGGGCACTGACAAGCTAGCTGAGCCATCTACATTCATTGGCTCTACACTATGCCTGAATTAACGAACCGCTGTCCACGGGGCAAAAAATGAAGAAACTGCCCGTTGATGCTGCAAAAATGTTTATAGCAGCGACGAGGTTACATCTATGCAGCTGAATGGTTAAGACCATTCATGCGTTGGAATTATGCTTGAGTCAAAATTGACAATTTTCGACGTAACATAAGAGTGTCATGTGTTAAATTATTGATTAGATAATTGCCATCATATTATTTGGCATTTCATAATCTAGTTTTTGTCTCAAAAATATTTGAAAATATGTGTATAACTTTCTCATTAGAAAGTTTAAGGTAAAGGCATTCACTTAGCGGTGGAAGCTCTATTTTGATGCAAGATATTTGCCATGTTTCATAACACAAACTTAAAACGATGACATATTTAGAAAATTAATAACATTTACTAAAAAGTGTCTCAAAAAAAACACGATTTTCCTAGATTTTTATTCAAAAACCATAACCGAAAAGTGTCATTTTTAGCATTTTTCGATAAATTAAACGTATTATTTTAGGATAAAATCCAAGATATTTTGTTATTTCTGAATTATAGTAATTTAATTCAACAAATATTCAATGTCACTGGTTATTTACTATTTTAATAAGTTGTATATTTATTTAACCATAATTTTTTTTGTAATACCATTAACGGCGCAAAATTGCGTCAGCGCCAATGAAAACAATAATAGTATGGTACGAAACGCGAGGCCCGCCGTTTTGGATAAACGCTCTTAATGCTTGCATCAATTATGCAGCCAGGGCTGGGAAAGGCTGCGTTGCTATGGTTACCGGTGATGGTTGGCCGATGTACAATTTTATATTCTCAAGGATCACATCCCAGGACGGTGCGTATTTCCAGTAAGGATTGCCGTATAACTTCTGAGTGTGAGCGAAGCCGTGAGGCAAACTCTTGTAGTATAGAAATTAATGATGCTGCCTGCGCCAAGTGATAAATAGCGTTACTTCGACTTAGATTCGACGAGATGAAATCCTAAATCTTTGCGCACTCACATCACGAGAATGTAAGAAGTCCCTACCCTTAAAACGTCCATCCCCACTACGTATGCATACGTATGTATAGCGTTCGCCCGCCCGGCGGCCTGCCGGACGCTTAGGGAGCAAAGCTGGCGCATGCCGCAGTATATCTTAAATTACTCGGTTTCCATTCATTAGTTAATTTAAACAAAAATTTAACTAAAACTTTATTAAGTAATCTCTTTTCTGTAAATTTAAGATTCATTAGTAATGAATTTTAGCCAAGCTGGTACCCAAAATAGACGGGAAGGGTACTCAGGGTACTATTTTATTGATGTATTCAAAGACAACCATTTCTAAACTAAAGTATATTGTTTAATTTACACCTTATACTTTTAGCAATAAGAAACAAAAAAAATATCGTAGGTCTTCATACATTTTTTCGTCATATTGGTCGTTTTTGTAATGGGGTACAAAGGAGTACACGCATTACGGTCGATGGACGCGTTAAGGGTGCAGTCTAACTTATGAAGAAACCGAAAAATTACTAGTGAATAAAAATAAATTATATTGTTAATTCTCTGCACATACTCACATCCACTCTCTCTCTCACACACACACACATGCATGCACACACACACACATACACAAACACACACACACACACACACACACACACACATACACACACACACACAAACAGAAACATGCGTTTAATCTATTTCTATTCTGGATCTTTATTTTGTATCAGTAATTACTTTTCTTTTTTGATCACATTAACTGTCATCGGTGCTCCTTTGTATTTTTCATCTGTGCAATCTGGAAGGTTCTGACCGCTGATACACAGTTTTCACTAGTTCAGTGGTCAGTGCACAAATCAACAATGTCAGTGAACAATATTCAAAAATTTGTGAATGTATTGACGTTGAATTATGCTCAGCTGAGCGTGAATAAACGTTAAAATAAAGACAGTTCGCATACATTTCTTTTCCGTGCATCTGTCAAAATTTTATGAGCGATCTACATCGCGGTCTTACTGCTGGTGACAAAACAAGCATTTTTGGTTCGGATAAAATGGCGATATTTTTTGCGCCGTCCGCCCTGTCCAGCCGTGCTATTCTGCAAAAATACCTAAAACAGCGACGAGCTGACATCTATGCGCTTATTGGTTAATGTTTGCGTCAGTTATGCAGCCAAGGCGACAATTGGCTGCTGATGGCTGCGTTGCTATGGTTACCTTCGATGGTTGACCGCTATACAATTTTATATTTTCAAGAATCACACCCCAGGGTATAAGTCTATTTTTTAAACCCAACAAAATCCCAGATCGCCGATTTACACATACATGAGCGTCGATTTTGCACGAGTAAACTCAAAAACCCCGATGCGCAATTCTACTACAACCACCAGCGTTCTTTTCCCGTGACACCGACAACAGGGTTTCATACTAAATTTCAATAATACGTAATTTACACAGATGTTTTTAAATAATTTATTATATTATTGCCAATTAAACAAATTTGCTCAAAGAAAATTAATGTTATTTACATTGGTACCTGCCAAAGTATAAAACGTGGGTGGGAGGTGGATTAGGTATAGTGGTTCATTGGTCTTTAACGGACTTTGTCCTAAGGCCACAAAAAAAATGGATCTACGCCCTATATTCTTGCTCGTCGCGCTATGCGTAAGTTTTACACTACAATATTCTTCTTCCTGGCTTTTTCCCACGTTATGTGGAGTCGGCACAACATGTCTTCTCCTTCCATTCGCTCCTATCAGCCGTCAACTCGCAATCCACTCCTTTCACACGCAAATCTTCTTTCACGCAATCCATCCATCTCTTCTTCGATCTTACCCTACTTTTTCGTCCCTGCACATGCATACTAATCGTTCTTTTAGTGACATGACTTTCATCCCTCCGCATAACATGTCCATACCACGCTAACCTTTTACTCCTCATCTTTTCTGTTATTGGCGAAACTTTCAAACTTCCCCTTATGTACTCGTTCCTTATCCTATCCATTCTCGTCACACCACACATCCATCTCAACATTCGCATTTCGGTCGCATGCACTCTTCTTTCATCTGTCCCTTTTACCGCCCAACACTCTGATCCATACAACACGACAGGTCTGACGACCGTCTTATAAGTTTTCCCCTTAAGGGGATTTATTGAATTTATTTTTGTCTTTCTCACTCTCACGGAGATTTGGTAGGTGCGACATGCAGCGTCGCGGAAGAATATAATAGAAAAACGACCTTTTACCTAATTACTCAAAAACTAATCTGGTTATCAAAAATCTGTTTCTTACCGACACTTTAAAACAAAAATTACAATTACATCCAATGTAGTGTCCGATAAAAACTAGAAAAACTGAGTTTTTGGAGCAACTTTTAGGAGAACTTTCTATCGAGAAAATTTTATCCAATCGTGTTTCTGTTTCTTAGCGATTTTAGATTAAAGACCCAAAATACATGACTTGTAAATTTGAAAGTAATTGTCTTTATAGTTTTTGCATAAAACTTCATTTAAAATCGCTTAAATAAGTCTTTTACACCGTTAACTTTAAGGGGCATTCCTGGATCGCATAATATAACACCTGAGACCTGTCGCCATTTCATCCATCCCGCATTCATTCTATTGTTTACATCTCGGTTGATATTGCCATCGCTTTGGAAGAGCGAACCGAGGTACCGAAAATCGGAACAGACAGGAACTTCACCATCTAATAAAATTTTGGAGTAGCTGGAGGTACCGCCAAAATCACAAAATAGATGTTCGGTCTTAGCTCGCTCCCGCCATAACTCTACACTTTTTTAATAATAATAATAACTACACTTTTTTACACTACAATAATATTCTAAAATTATACACTGCAATTATACACTGGAATTACACACTACGATTATACACTGTAATTATACATAATAAAATTAAAAGCAAGCGGATTTTATTTCTTTACAGACGCTGAGTATTCACGCAGAGCCAGATAAAGGTAAGTATCTGAGCCTATTATTTAGGCCTGTGTTAAAAATAAAGATTTTCATTTTCATTTTATATAAGCTAATGGTCTAAGATCCGAACTTACATAGACCTCCACTGAGCTGATAATAGAATGAGACCTATTTTATAATAAAAAATTTATGCCGAGTTGCACCAAAAATTTAAGTGGTACTTACACTAATTTAATCACAAATGTCAAAAAAATGTATGAAATTTTGACATTTCTCGCGATTAAATTAGTTATAGTAGCACTAAAATTTTTAAGTTTATTTCGTGCAACTCGGGGTTAGTCTATCAGAAAATATATTAAAAATGGGTTGCCTGGAAAAATCCTGGACAGAATATTTTGTACAATTTTTTAAAAAATGATTTTCATAAAATTTTGCAAGAAAATTTTGCAAATTATAGACATAAATTATAGACAACCCTATGTAAATAAATGATAGACAATAAATTATGCAATAGTAAGATAGTAAAGAAAAATCACAAATATTTTTTTTTTTTTACAATAAAACTTATCACTAGCTTATTCTAATTACTATACAAGTCTTGCCCGCGTGGAATTGTGGCAAGAATACTGGCTGCATTTCCGCGTTGAACAGCTAGGCTGATACGTTGCGCAAAAAATGAGCCAGCCCTTCTGTCACAAATAATTGACAATAAATAGTATATGTCGGCACATTCTGATCACTCTGATCTGGCACATTCTATATGTTTCATACTTCAAGTCTAGTGTAAAATTTTCTTATAATAGCAAAATTTTCTTCAAGTCTAGTGTAAAATTTTCTTATAATTGCAAAATTTCATGAAAATAAATTTTTTTTAAATAGTTAAAAATATTCTGTCCAGGATTTTTCCAGGCAACCCATTTTTAATATATTTACTGATAGACTTCTTATATCAGCTCGATGAAGGTCGATGTAGGTCCGGCTCCCCTACAATAATACCTGAATACCACCACTTACTTGTTTTATTATTTACACCCCTTTAAATTTTTTTTTCAGATTCCGAGGAGAATGGTGGTCTCCTCTCAGGTAATTTGGTGTTCAAATAATAATTTTTTTTCACATTTTTTCAGTCTGATGTTAATAAAAACGACGATTCGATTTTTAAAGACACGTTGGGTCATGTCTACCATAGTATAGTAGGGTCATCCATAAATTACGTCACACATTAATGAGTAGGGAGGGGGTTGACGAAGTGTGACATTGTGTGACAAAGGGGTGGTAGGGGTCATAAAATTTGTGACGTAACATTTGAAAATCTTTTGGAATTTTATAATTTCTAAATTGGCTCAGGTCTGGTCTGGTGGGAGGCGTCGGCCGTAGCTAGTTACCACCCTACCAGCAAAGACGCACCGCCACGCGATTTAGCATTCCGATGCGATGCTTGTAACCGTTGGGGTAAATTTACTTACCCTTCCAAGTTAGTACGATAACATCTTAGGCTGCATCATCACTTACCATCAGGTGAGATCGCAGTCAAGTACTAACTTGTATAGAGTAAAAAAAAACTTGCATGTCTTTTGCAGGCATACCTTTCCTAAACCAACTCGGCCGCTTAACCCACGGCTTAGCTAAAGGCCTGTCGTCCATGGACAGAAAGTTCCACCAGTTTATGGACCAGAACAAACAAGATCAGAGTTCGGATCATCATCACAACGAGTACTCTGGACAAACCGTCGACGGCAACAATCAACAACAATGGAACGCCGTCAGCGATAACAGGGACGATTCAGAACGTTCTAGGGATAACTACCGGTATTCTGAAGGTGAGAATCTTTTCTTTATACCAGACATCGGTTCTCATAGGCTATATAGTATAAAAACCATATCCCTCTCGGCTTGTAGTTGTTTACATTATAACTAAACACTTCCAAAATTTCTACGACTTTTCAAAATTCAGTATTCATTCATTTCATACAAAAAAATTCATGCCATTTCTGTAAAGTGACGTTAGACTGTGAAACCAAATACTTGTGATCAGCGAAACAGTCATCAAAATCTACTGTCCCAGTTGCCAAACCGCTGTTGCGAGCAGTTAGGAAATACGCGGTGCTAATAAAATGGAAAACTACAGGCCAAGAGCGTTTGTTATTTTTTTATATTATCCCGTTTACCAGACAATGATAAATAAATAAATAAACGTTTAATTCAGACGTTTCCATCCATATGTTTTTAGTAGGTATGTTAGTAACATTTTTAATACATTTGCTCAAAAAGTTGACATTTTCATGTGTGTTTAGCGAGCGCAAAGTTATTCTTTTCCGCACTAGTGCTTTTGTGTTTTCCTCCTACGCGGCACCGGAGCGGGCGCACCAGGAGCGCATGAACACGAACACGGCATGCAAACACGGAGCAGGCAAACACGTAAAACCATTTTTTTCGCAAACATTTTTTTCGCAAATGTATTAAAAAACGTCGTTCAATGCACGTGCGGAATTGTCATTTTTACTCGTCCTTATAGTTGACCCTCGCCTCCGGCTTGGGTCAACAAACCGGGACTCGTAAAGAAATGACAAACTTTCCGCACTTATAATGAAATTTACTATTAAAATCGGCTCCTAAAACAACGATTCGAGTTCGCATCGTCAACACAGCAAGTATAATCCGATGGTGGCAACAACCAACGACAGTGGAACGCCGTTAGCGATAGCAGGGACGATTTGGAACTCTCTAGCGATAACTATCGGTATTCTGAAGGTGAGAATTTGGGGTGTTATTCTCGAAAAAATAAAATTTTACAGCGGCCAATCGTCGACAGTAACCATAGCAACGCAGCCATCAGCAGCCAATTGTCGCCTTGACTGCATAACTGACGGAAGCATTAACCAATCAGCGCATAGCTGTTAGCTCGTCGCTGCTATAAGTATTTTTGCAGAATAGCACAGCTGTTTTTGTACACTAGACGATAATAAAATCTGCTCTTATAACAACGTTCGGAGCTCGCATCGTCATTACCACAAGTACGATAGAGCTACCGGTATCCTAACAATGACGAAATCGTTTGGAATAACAACCAAAAGTTTAATAGCGATGATATTTATTTTTCACAGGATCCGAAAACCGTTACTTAGAAAGTCCCGATGGCGTCCAAGGATACAACAGCAGGATCAACAGCGGTGACGGATACAGCAACAACGAACAGAACTCACAGAGCAACCGCAACCAGTATGCGCAACAGATTGAAGAAGGAGACAGGAGGGGCGCGTGGAGGTCGTCGTCAGACCAGAACTCTGATTCAGAGAGCAGCAACGATGGATACAGCCGCTCTACAGGTGAGGATACAACACTAGGATCAACAGCGACAGAGGATACTGCAATAAACACAACCAGTGTCCTTAACAGATCAACGAAGGAGACAGAAGGGGCGTGTGGTGCTCATCGTCAGACCAGAACTCTGACTCAGAGAGCAGCAACGATGGATACAGTCGCTTTACGGGTGACGATACAACTGTCGGATCAACAGCGGTGACATGAAACAGCAACAAACACAAACATAATATGAATGAAAACGACAGGAGAGGGCGTGTCGTTAGAGCAGGGGACTGTGCCATAATATTACAATTCCACGCGTGGAATGGAGTGCAAAATTCAAAAACTATATGAGAATTATCTATAAATTGATCACAGTTATGACGGACGTATCAATTTAACGATAATTCTCTTTTTTTTTTAATTTCATTCCATTCCATTTCATGCAGGAAGTCGCGATAATATTATGACTACGGCTGTAGGAGGAGGACATTGATTTAGATTTTATCCTCTACTAGTTAGTACACCAGTTAAACACTTGATGGTAAGTGATGATGCAGTTATCGTACGAACTTGGAAAAAATAAACTCACGCCTCACGATTTCTAAACAGAATCGCGCCGAAACGCTCAATCGCTTGGCGCTGCATCCGTGCTAGTACTGTGGTATAGATATTTCAATCCACGATGACGCGCCCCACTCTGTCAAACTCCATACAAATTGAAAGAGACATAAGGGATTTCGACAGAGTGGCGCGCGACTTGATATTTCCAATAAAGTGGCCCATGGCGGGAATCGAACCCGCGACCTCCCACTCGAGGCCATGCGCACGCCACAGCACCAGGGAGTCGAAAACTTATTAGTTGTTGAACTAATTTAAAACTTATGTTTGTACAGGCGACGTATCCTACATCACAGAAAACGGTGGAAGCAGATATTCCTCCAACTTTGACAACAGTGATGCCAGTAGGAACAGAGAACGAGACTCGAACAGTAACCGCAACGAGAACTTCCAGCAAATCGAAGATGGTCCCAACAGGGGACTGTACCGGGCCATGTCTGACAGCAATTCATATGAAGCCAATGAGGGCGATGCGTATAAACGGTCATCAGGTAAGAATGTACTTACACTCTGTAGTGTGGTAGTAGATGTCAATATTCCCAGAAATCAAAGATGGTCCCAACAGAGGACTGTACCGGGCTGTGTCTGACAGCAGTTCGTACGATGCCAGTGAGAGCGATGCGTATAAACGGTCATCAGGTAAGAATGTACTTATACTCTGTAGTGTGGTAGTAGATGTCAATATTCCCAGAAATCAAAGATGGTCCCAACAGAGGACTGTACCGGGCTGTGTCTGACAGCAGTTCGTACGATGCCAGTGAGAGCGATGCGTATAAACGGTCATCAGGTAAGAATGTACTTATACTCTGTAGTGTGGTAGCAAACGCCAATATTTCCTGCAAATCTAAGATGGCCTCAACAGGGGACTGTATCGGGTTATGTCTGACAGCAATTCATATGAAGCCAATGAGGGCGATGCGTATAAACGGTCATCAGGTGAGAATGTACTATATTGTAGATGCCAATATTTCCAGCAAATCGAAGATGGCCCCAATAGGGGACTTTCCGCGCTCATATTGAAATGTATAGTCACGGAATGAAAAGGTTCGTCACCTTAGTGTCGGTTTTCGCTTGCACTAGTACTGCAAGAGTCCATTATGGCAACATACCAGTGCAATCGACCAGTGCAAACGAATCAATTTGAAAATCGACGAACCATTTCATTCCGTGACTGTACTATTCGCGCCCGGATGGCACCCAAAGAGTTGAGTCTCATCGGAAAAATGAGATATAATACGTGCCATCTGCCATGATGCTCCGTTGAATCGAACTACGCAGAACTTCTTCGTATCTTCGTTGGAACCCTCGTAAACTTAGTTTTAAGTCGACTTGTAGTTATCACCGTACATAATATTATGTAACAAATATTATTGACGTTTTACAAGTGCCTTGTAGTTAGGCCTATGTGAAATAAATATATTTTGACTTTGACTTTGACTTCTAACCTCCCTTCTTTTTCCCCCAGGGAACGTGGAACGGTACGCGAACGACGACGGCAGAACCTCCTACTCGTCTGAGTTCAATAACGTAGACAGCAGTAATGACAGTGAGCAGAACGCGGATAGCCGTACAAACGAACAGTCCAGTGAGTCTTCTATACTAAAATTATAAAGAGGCAACTTTTGTGAGTTTGTGACGTTGTAAGGTAATCTCTGGATTTACTGAACCGATTTTCCAAATTATTTCACCAATAGAAAGCTACGTTATTGTGGAGTGTCATAGATTATAATAATTTCCAAAATTAATTACGCATCTTCACTTAAACTTGAATAATGTAATCCAAGTTGTAAAAAAATTGCTTTCATCGCGAGCGCTGCGGAAAATAAAAATAGAACAAAACAATGTACTCCAATATTAAAGAACGTATCAAAATCTGTAAAAAAGTCCGAGATATCATGTCTGTCTCCTACGGATAACTCACAATAACTGCTTTATCTCTTAATGTGGATTAAAAATAATTTTTTCCTGAAATTTTAACCTGAAATATTACGCGGGACAAACGGGCCGGGACAAAAATATTTTAAAACATTTGCTCAAAAAGTTGACATTTCCATATGTGTTTAGCGTGCGCAAAGTTATTCTTTTCCGCACTAGTGCTTTTGTGTTTTCCTCCTACGCGGCACCGGAGCGGGCGCACCAGGAGCGCATGAACACGAACACGGCAAGCAAACACGTAAAACCAATATTTTATTTTTCGCAAATGTAGGAATTCTCATTTTTACTCGTCCTTATAGTTGACCCTCGCCTTTGGCTTGGGTCAACAAACCGGGACTCTTAAAGAAATGACAAACTTTCCGCACTTATATTGAAATGTACTATTCTAACGCGGAACGGAGTCCGCGGGCACTGCTAGTTTGTTTATAAAATGGCTAAAGAAAACTTGGTCAAGTGCAAGGGTACCGTATAAGGTTTCGGATTTCCTGGCCTTTTTTTTCATCCTATCTTGACCCGGGAAAACCTTCTCAGGAATTTCCGGGAATCAGGTATCAGGTGTAAGTGACTGATTACCAATACTTCCTACATACAGTACCTACGAGAAATTATTTCTAGCTTCCTCGATGCTGAAATTTTCGTCGGTATTTTAAAGAAAATATTCAATTTTTACAAAAAAAAAACTACTTTAGGCGCGTTAGGCATTCTTTGACATGGGAAAAAAATTATAAAAATTCGCTAGAACTTTGTGTGCAAAATATTTTCACTTCTGTCGGAACTCACAGATTGCCATTGTTTTTTCACCTAAATACTATGTAAAATCTTCTTTACCATCTGACGGATGGACGGACAGACGGACGACAGCATATAGGGTCCCGTTTAGCCTCGTCGATAACTGTAAGCTAGAAACTCGGGTCAATAAGAAACCTCTAGAGAAAAATAAATTGTGGTCGCTTGAGCTCTCATCCAAGTTTGACTGTATTTTTTCTGCACTTCATCAGGTGTGACTGAAGACGGCTCCGGCAGCATCACAAAGACCACGTCAAGCTCTGAAGAAGAGTCCAGTTCATCTAATTCTAAAAAGGACTTCAGCTACTCATCAGGTAAGATGTCCGCCGCGCAACCAGAATCATCAGCAAGGAATCGCTAACACGGGCGAAATTGCTCAGTTTACAACACTTAACGCAAATGACATGGCCGGATTCTGCCCTCGGAAATAGTACATTTCAATATAAGTGCGGAAAGTTTGTCATTTCTTTACGAGTCCCGGTTTGTTGACCCAAGCCGAAGGCGAGGGTCAACTATAAGGACGAGTAAAAATGGCAATTCCGCACGTGCATTGAACGACGTTTTTAGGGTTCCGTAGCCGAATGGCAAAAAACGGAACCCTTATAAATTCGTCATGTCTGTCTGTCCGTCTGTCCGTCCGTATGTCACAGCCACTTTTTTCCGAAACTATAAGAGCTATACTGTTGAAACTTGGTAAGTAGATGTATTCTGTGAACCGCATCAAGGTTTTCACACAAAATTTTAAAAAAAGTAATAAACTTTGGGGGTGCCCCATACTTAGAACTGAAACTCAAAAAATTTTTTTTCATCAAACCCATATGTGTGGGGTATCTATGGATAGGTCTTCAAAAATGATACTAAGGTTTCTAATATCATTTTTTTCTAAAATGAATAGTTTGCGCGAGAGACACTTCCAAAGTGGTAAAATGTGTGTCCCCCCCCCTGTAACTTCTAAAATAAGAGTATGATAAAACTAAAAAAAATATATGATGTACATTACCATGCAAACTTCCACCGAAAATTGGTTTGAACGAGATCTAATAAGTAGTTTTTTGATATTTACAATAAAACCTCTAAAAACAAAGTTAGTTTTGCGGTTCGATAAGAAAAGTGGTTTTTATGGTTTTATTCCTCCGGTTGTAGTACGAAACCCTCAGTGCGCGAGTCCGACTCGCACTTGACAGGTTATTTAATACATTTGCGAAAAAAAACTATTGGTTTTACGTGTTTGACTGCTCCGTGTTTGTATGCCGTGTTCGTGTTAATTCGCTCCTGGTGCGACCGCTCCGGTGCCCGTAGGAGGAAAACACAAAAGCACTAGTGCGGAAAAGAATAACTTTGCGCACGCTAAACACACATGGAAATGTCAACTTATTGAGCAAATGTATTAAAAAAAATATTCATGGCCGTCGGCAAACAGTACGTCATATTAAAGCTTATAATGACGTCCTTATAATCGTTTAAGTTTTATGATCAGAAAACATGCGAGAGACACAATATCAGCAATAAAATTTGCAAAAAAATGCGCCTGAATGTTATTAATAACAATGATTTTTAGCATGTCTCTCGCATGTTTTCTGATCATAAAACTTAAACTTTTGTTAAGACATAATTATAAGCTTTAATATGACGTACTGTTTATCGATGGCCATGAATATTTTTTTCTAGGGCACAGCTCCATACAAGTTTCGGCCATGTCTTTTGTTGAGCCAAGTGACAAATAGTTTTGTTCCGTTTTTATCCCACGCGTAGTATCGCTATTTGTCACTTGCTTCCGGGGGCTGATTATTCTGAGTCTATATAGAAAATAGTACATTTCAATGTAAGTGCGGAAAGTATGTCATTTCTTTACGAGTCCCGGGTTGTTGTACCAAGCCGAAGGCGAGGGTCAACTATAAGGACGAGTAAAAATGGCAATTCCGCACGTGCATTGAACGACGTTTTTTAATACATTTGCGAAAAAATATTGGTTTTACGTGTTTGCCTGCTCCGTGTTTGCATGCCGTGTTCGTGTTCATGCGCTCCTGGTGCGCCCGCTTCGGTGTCGCGTAGGAGGAAAACACAAAAGCACTAGTGCGGAAAAAAATAACTTTGCGCATGCTGCATGCATGCAAACACACATGCAACTTTTTGAGCAAATGTATTAAAAAAAGGTAATGTTATACCGCCAGAAAATATAGGCACTACATACTCCAGTCGAACTTGAGCAAGTGAGAACTGGGTAAGCGACAAAACTTTATTAGCGAGAGTATTTCCCACGTCCCGTCATTTTGCCTTTTTACTCTAAAACTCGGGTTAGTTGGAAACCTCTGAGCATAGGGTTCTCGGTCCCTTGAGTTCTTACTTAACCAGGTTTGACTGTTATAGTCGATACTCAATAATCTAAGTTAATGACTACTAATTATGTAAATGGAAGATTGCAGTTATTTTGGCGATGAGCTTATATTGCGCGGTAAGAAGGAAGCGGGGGGAGATGTTAGCGGATGGGTGAAGGAGGTGCGCGGAGGATTTGACGTAAGCTCTCTGCTCCGCGCACCCCTTTCACCCATCCGCTAACATCTCCCCCCGCTCCCTTCTTACCGCGCAGGCGATACGCGCGTTAAACGGTCGGCCTATATGAGTTGATTGGTTAATGCATCAATTAAGCAGCCTACGTGACAATTGGCTGGTGATGGCTGCATTGCTATGATTACCGTCGATGGTTGGCCGATGTATGCAATTTTATAATTTCGAGAATTACACCCCAGGAGTATTCGTTCGTTCGTTCGTCTCAGCCGACGGACGTCCACTGCTGGACAAAGGCCTCCTGCAATGCTTTCCAGCCCGCACGGTCCTGCGCCATTTGAATCCAGCGCCTTCCCGCGACTCTTTTAATGTCGTCAGACCATCTGGTCGGAGGTCTGCCAACACTGCGCTTTCCCGTGCGGGGTTGCCATTCCAGCACTTTGGGTCCCCAACGTCCGTCGGTTCTACGAGCTATGCCACTTTCCATTTCCCATTCATTGCCACTTCAGCTTCGCGATACGTTGAGCTATGTCAGTAACTCTGGTTCGTCTACGGATCTCCTCATTTCTGATTCGATCACGCAGAGAAACTCCGACCATAGCTCTCTCCATCGCTCGCTGAGTGACTCTGAGCCTTCTTATAAGGCCCATAGTAAAAGACCAAGTCTCGGATCCATATGAAATCACTGGTAACATGCACCAGGAGTATTGCGTTATCTTTATTCGATAAATATTTACCTCAGGTTCATCGAACGGCGATTTCGCGCGTCTGCCAGCGGTCCAGATCTCACCCCCGGTGATCCAGCCCGTCGTGTTCAGCCCGGGCTTCAAGCCGCCGCAGTACCCGCGCCCGATCATGCAGCCCCTCGTGTACCCCGTGCCCATGCAGCAGCAGGTGACACTCCTTTATATCTCTCACATCTCACCCCCGGTGATCCAGCCCGTCGTGTTCAGCACACGCTTCAAGCCGCCGCAGTACCCGCGCCCGATCATGCAGCCCCTCGTGTACCCCGTGCCCATGCAGCAGCAGGTGACACTCCTTTATATCTCTCACATCTCACCCCCGGTGATCCAGCCCGTCGTGTTCAGCACACGCTTCAAGCCGCCGCAGTACCCGCGCCCGATCATGCAGCCCCTCGTGTACCCCGTGCCCATGCAGCAGCAGGTGACACTCCTTTATATCTCTCACATCTCACCCCCGGTGATCCAGCCCGTCATGTTCAGCCCACGCTTCAAGCCGCCGCAGTACCCGCGCCCGATCATGCAGCCCCTCGTGTACCCCGTGCCCATGCAGCAGCAGGTGACACTCCTTTACATCTCTCACATCTCACCCCCGGTGATCCAGCCCGTCGTGTTCAGCACACGCTTCAAGCCGCCGCAGTACCCGCGCCTGATCATGCAGCCCCTCGTGTACCCCGTGCCCATGCAGCAGCAGGTGACACTCCTTTATATCTCTCACATCTCACCCCCGGTGATCCAGCCCGTCGTGTTCAGCCCGGGCTTCAAGCCGCCGCAGTACCCGCGCCCGATCATGCAGCCCCTCGTGTACCCCGTGCCCATGCAGCAGCAGGTGACACTCCTTTATATCTCTCACATCTCACCCCCGGTGATCCAGCCTGTCGTGTTCAGCCCGCGCTTCGAGCCGCCGCAGTACCCGCGCCCGATCATGCAGCCCCTCGTGTACCCCGTGCCCATGCAGCAGCAGGTGACACTCCTTTATATCTCTCACATCTCACCCCCGGTGATCCAGCCCGTCGTGTTCAGCCCGGGCTTCAAGCCGCCGCAGTACCCGCGCCCGATCATGCAGCCCCTCGTGTACCCCGTGCCCATGCAGCAGCAGGTGACACTCCTTTATATCTCTCACATCTCACCCCTGGTGATCCAGCCCGTCGTGTTCAGCCCGGGCTTCAAGCCGCCGCAGTACCCGCGCCCGATCATGCAGCCCCTCGTGTACCCCGTGCCCATGCAGCAGCAGGTGACACTCCTTTATATCTCTCACATCTCACCCCCGGTGATCCAGCCCGTCGTGTTCAGCCCGCGCTTCAAGCCACAACAGTACCCGCGCCCGATCATGCAGCCCCTCGTGTACCCCGTGCCCATGCAGCAGCAGGTAGCACCATCTAGTTGTGACAATAAATGTTTGGAAAACAAAAATTAACATTCAAATACCATATATATATAAGAGATTTAAATAACTACTCAACTAACTTGTCATGACACCCAGCCCGGCCTGGCAATATCAGCATGCTTGGGACGATACAATAAAAGTTTCACTCTAAAATTGTACACTGCAGTTATATTTGGAGAGAACGTAACACAGGGGTAGAATAAAGACCTCCTCCTATTGTCTGTAAAAGCCGGTCCAAAAGCCTGACTGAGAATTTCTTTCCATTCAGGTATACTATACCCAACCACAGCTAGCGTACCCGCCTGACCGACTATGGTACAACCCTCAGGTGTACCGCCCCAAGGGGCCCCTGGCGCCCATGATCCTCGCCCCCGCCGCGCCCGGGGTTCTGCCTCCGAGGCCTCTCCCGCCAGTTGTAGGGCCTCCGGTCATACCTGTGGGACCTCTGCCGCCACCGAGGGAAGTTCCCCTAGGTATGTACTTGACTAGCTGTGAGCTGACTAAAATTTAAGTATAATTATTTACTTATAAATCGTCCGTTATTATTTGGATCCACGGAAGACCAGCGCTATGACCGTGGGGCAAATCTAGGCTCCACGGGCGTAGCAAACGCTGAGTGGATTCCATTTTGGAATCACTCAATTTAACAGAATTTTTAATATGTATTCTGGCGGACTATATAGTATGTGTTGCGATTCCGAATAAACGTTTTTTCTTTCTTTCTTTCTCTGATTATGTATCGTTCAGTTTGTTTGTAACCCACACTGCGCTAGGCGATACCATTCGGGCATGAAAGTGTTTCGCTAATAGTGGGCTAATTGTACATCGTAGGCTTATGGCAATGGGGTTTGCGGCACAACATTTTTTTTTTCCTGTCACCATTTTTTATACATATAGGGAGACGTCAGTTTTATTCTCCGACATGTATCGGAGGTTTGTGTGTGTTTTCATTTGTGTGTCAGTCGTTAAAATTTTTCAATATATTATATATATATATTTTTTTACCCTATGCAGAATGGGCGCAATATTATCTTGTTTTGTTCCTAAGTATTACTTTTCTCGCTATTCTTGAACAGTATATATGGAATGCACCCCGCGTTTCCTTGTTAGATATTAGGAGTGACAGATTAGCTCTGTCACTCCTAATATCTAGCGGCACAACGTTTATGCATCTACATGTTTCTAATAAAAACTCTGCAGAACAATACTCATTTACTTTCATATTAGTTCCCGAAAGCTCGAAATCGGGAAACTGCAAAAAATTATCTGTCGGGAATCAGTATGAGGTGAGTGGGAATTTTCGTGCAAACTTACTATTAAAAACATGTAGATGCATAAATGCTATGATGGCCAAATTCATTGCCATAAACCTACAATCTGATTCAGTCTTATGTTTGCGAAAAACTAAAATATCTGGGTGACCGAGCTTTGCTCGGTAGTATTACAGCTACTCACCAATAGATGGTAGCAGGAGTTTACTGTAATAGTTTTACTTTATTGCCAATTTATATTTTTTTTTTGGTAAATACGACATTTTCTAAAAATGAATCCTAGTTAGATCAATTTATCGCCCCCAAAACCCCTTGTATACTAAATTTCATGAACATCGTTCGAGTCGTTTCCAAGATTCAAATTATATAGAAATCTATATATATATATATATATATATATACAAGAATTGCTCGTTTAAAGGTATAGGATAAAATATGAATTTCGCAGCTGGTAGGGCCGACTAAGAAAACGGAAAACGCAAAACTCCTATTTTTGTATTATTTTTGCACAAATTAGCAACTATGGTAGGTGATATGACACCATATCCATTAACCACCTAGGTTGGTAACTTGTGCAATTTAAATAGTCTGCCTTCGTTTGTTTACTTTATAACCCAGTGAGGGTTACTAACTAACAAAGTGAACGATACAGAATCAACCCACTGATCTATGGCGTAATCCGAATGATGATGAAGTGAACCCGTAACGCGGGTTGAATTGCATGCATACACCAGATTCGACGAATCAGGTGGCAGAAGTTGTTTACGATTGCAATAGCGATGAATACATTTTTTACGCAATCGCGATCAGCATATCCCGGGTAACATCAGCAGAACAACTTGCTTGTCTCGTAATTGTACAAATATTTTATAATCTATGAGATTTTAATGTTTAAAAAGAAAGTACCTATCTAGATTTCTGCACATATATGTATTAATTATCCAACAGGTCCGATATATAAACCCCTACCGATGCCGCTGTATCCTCCGCCACCAATTTACAACCCTCCGATGGGCCCAGCCGTACCCTACTATACAGTACAACGACCAGGATACCCATATCACAGAGGACACGGCCAACATCAGCCACACCATGGACCAAACCAACAATGGCCACACTACTCACGCCAGGGAGAACCAAACCAGCCGCAGGAATTCAACCAATACCACCAAGGATCAACCCATACTAGTTCCAACCAGCAAGAGAATAGCGACTCATACCAGGGAGGCCAGAATCAACAATCGAGCTACACACAACAGGGAGGACCAAATCAACAACAGAAAAGCTACCAATTCCAGGGAGAGTCAAGCCAACAACAGTCTGAGTCAAGCTATCAGAATCAGGTAGAGCAAAACCAACAACAGCAATTCAATCAATACTACGAAAGACCAAGCTCGCAAGAACAATTTGATTCATATCAGAGAGAATCAAACCAACAAACAAACTACCCACATGATGGAAGACCAAGCCATCAACAGTCAAGCTACTCACAGGAAGAAAAACCAAGACAACATGAGCCAAGCTACCCTCATCATCAACGACCAAGCCATCAACACTCAAGCAATCCTCATATAGTAGAACCACAAGAGCCAGCACAACAACAACAGGAAGAATCACGTCCACAAGAGCCAATCAAACAACACCCGGGAGAATCAAGCCCAAAACAGCCAACCAAACAACAGCCGGGAGAATCAAGCCCAAAACAGCCAACCAAACCATCATCAGAAGTGAGAACCGCAGAAAAATCATCCCAGAGCTCCGCAGAGTCTAAAAGGGCAAGCGAAGCTGACACTAAATCTACAGTCATTGTCAACAAGGAAGGCGGTCAGGATAACCGAAGACCAGGGAACCAACACCCAACAAAAAACACTGCACCTACGAAAGGACGCACCTACGAAGAAGTGAGAACCGCAGAAAAATCATCCCAGAGCTCCGCAGAGTCTAAAAGTGCAAGCGAAGCTGACACTAAATCTACAGTCATTGTCAACAAGGAAGGCCGTCAGGATAACCGAAGACCAGGGAACCAACACCCAACAAAAAACACTGCACCTACGAAAGGACGCACCTACGAAGAAGTGAAAACCGCAAAAAATTCATCCCAGAGCTCCGCAGAGTCTAAAAGTGCAAGCGAAGCTGACACTAAATCTACAGTCATTGTCAACAAGGAAGGCGGTCAGGATAACCGAAGACCAGGGAACCAACACCCAACAAAAAACAATGCACCTACGAAAGGACGCACCTACGGAGAAGTGAGAACCGCAGAAAAATCATCCCAGAGCTCCGCAGAGTCTAAAAGTGCAAGCGAAGCTGACACTAAATCTACAGTCATTGTCGACAAGGAAGGCGGTCAGGATAACCGAAGACCAGAGAACCAACACCCAACAAAAAACACTGCACCTACGAAAGGACGCACCTACGAAGAAGTGAAAACCGCAGAAAATTCATCCCAGAGCTCCGCAGAGTCTAAAAGTGCAAGCGAAACTGACACTAAATCTACAGTCATTGTCAACAAGGAAGGCGGTCAGGATAACCGAAGTCCAGGGAACCAACACCCAACAAAAAACACTGCACCTACGAAAGAACGCACCTACGAAGAAGTGAGAACCGCAGAAAAATCATCCCAGAGCTCCGCAGAGTCTAAAAGTGCAAGCGAAGCTGACACTAAATCTACAGTCATTGTCAACAAGGCAGGCGGTCAGGATAACCGAAATCCAGGGAACCAACACCCAACAAAAAACACTGCATCTACGAAAGGACGCACCTACGAAGAAGTGAAAACCGCAGAAAAATCATCCCAGAGCTCCGCAGAGTCTAAAAGTGCAAGCGAAACTGACACTAAATCTACAGTCATTGTCAACAAGGAAGGCGGTCAGGATAACCGAAGACCAGGGAACCAACATCCAACAAAAAACACTGCACCTACGAAAGGACACACCTACGAAAAAGTGAAAACCGCAGAAAAATCATCCCAGAGCTCCGCAGAGTCTAAAAGTGCAAGCGAAACTGACACTAAATCTACAGTCATTGTCAACAAGGAAGGCGGTCAGGATAACCGAAGTCCAGGGAACCAACACCCAACAAAAAACACTGCACCTACGAAAGGACGCACCTACGGAGAAGTGAAAACCGCAGAAAATTCATCTCAGAGCTCCGCAGAGTCTAAAAGTGCAAGCGAAACTGACACTAAATCTACAGTTATTGTCAACAAGGAAGGCGGGCAGGATAAACGAAGACCAGGAAACCAACACCCAACAAAAAACACTGCACCTACGAAAGGACGCACCTACGAAGAAGTGAGAACCGCAGAAAAATCATCCCAGAGCTCCGCAGAGTCTAAAAGTGCAAGCGAAGCTGACACTAAATCTACAGTCATTGTCGACAAGGAAGGCGGTCAGGATAACCGAAGACCAGGGAACCAACACCCAACAAAAAACAATGCACCTACGAAAGGACGCACCTACGAAGAAATGAGAACCGCAGAAAAATCATCCCAGAGCTCCGCAGAGTCTAAAAGTGCAAGCGAAGCTGACACTAAATCTATAGTCATTGTCAACAAGGAAGGCCGTCAGGATAACCGAAGACCAGGGAACCAACACCCAACAAAAAACACTGCACCTACGAAAGGACGCACCTACGAAGAAGTGAAAACCGCAGAAAAATCATCCCAGAGCTCCGCAGAGTCTAAAAGTGCAAACGAAGCTGACACTAAATCTACAGTCATTGTCGACAAGGAAGGCGGTCAGGATAACCAAAGTCCAAGGAACCAACACCCAACAAAAAACACTGCACCTACGAAAGGACGCACCTACGAAGAAGTGAGAACCGCAGAAAAATCATCCCAGAGCTCCGCAGAGTCTAAAAGTGCAAGCGAAGCTGACACTAAATCTACAGTCATTGTCGACAAGGAAGGCGGTCAGGATAACCGAAAACCAGGGAACCAACACCCAACAAAAAACAATGCACCTACAAAAGGACGCACCTACGAAGAAGTGAGAACCGCAGAAAAATCATCCCAGAGCTCCGCAGAGTCTAAAAGTGCAAGCGAAGCTGACACTAAATCTACAGTCATTGTCGACAAGGAAGGCGGTCAGGATAACCAAAGTCCAAGGAACCAACACCCAACAAAAAACACTGCACCTACGAAAGGACGCACCTACGAAGAAATGAGAACCGCAGAAAAATCATCCCAGAGCTCCGCAGAGTCTAAAAGTGCAAACGAAGCTGACACTAAATCTACAGTCATTGTCGACAAGGAAGGCGGTCAGGATAACCAAAGTCCAAGGAACCAACACCCAACAAAAAACACTGCACCTACGAAAGGACGCACCTACGAAGAAGTGAGAACCGCAGAAAAATCATCCCAGAGCTCCGCAGAGTCTAAAAGTGCAAGCGAAGCTGACACTAAATCTACAGTCATTGTCAACAAGGAAGGCCGTCAGGATAACCGAAGACCAGAGAACCAACACCCAACAAAAAACACTGCACCTACGAAAGGACGCACCTACGAAGAAGTGAAAACCGCAGAAATTTCATCCCAGAGCTCCGCAGAGTCTAAAAGTGCAAGCGAAGCTGACACTAAATCTACAGTCATTGTCAACAAGGAAGGCGGTCAGGATAACCGCAGACCAGGGAACCAACACCCAACAAAAAACACTGCTTCTACGAAAGGACGCACCTACGATGAAGTGAGAACCGCAGAAAAAACATCCCAGAGCTCCGCAGAGTCTAAAAGTGCAAGCGAAGCTGACACTAAATCTACAGTCATTGTCGACAAGGAAGGCGTTCAGGATAACCGAAGACCAGGGAGCCAACACCCAACAAAAAACAATGCACCTACGAAAGGACGCACCTACGAAGAAGTGAGAACCGCAGAAAAATCATCCCAGAGCTCCGCAGAGTCTAAAAGTGCAAGCGAAGCTGACACTAAATCTACAGTCATTGTTGACAAGGAAGGCGTCCAGGATAACCGAAGACCAGGGAACCAACAACCAACGAAAAACAATGCACCTACGAAAGGACGCACCTACGAAGAAGTGAGAACCGCAGAAAAATCATCCCAGAGCTCCGCAGAGTCTAAAAGTGCAAGCGAAGCTGACACTAAATCTACAGTCATTGTCAACAAGGCAGGCGGTCAGGATAACCGTAATCCAGGGAACCAACACCCAACAAAAAACACTGCACCTACGAAAGGACGCACCTACGAAGAAGTGAAATCCGCAGAAAATTCATCCCAGAGCTCCGCAGAGTCTAAAAGTGCAAGCGAAACTGACACTAAATCTACAGTCATTGTCAACAAGGAAGGCGGTCAGGATAACCGAAGACCAGGGAACCAACATCCAACAAAAAACACTGCACCTACGAAAGGACGCACCTACGAAGAAGTGAGAACCGCAGAAAAATCATCCCAGAGCTCCGCAGAGTCTAAAAGTGCAAGCGAAGCTGACACTAAATCTACAGTCATTGTCAACAAGGAAGGCGGTCAGGATAACCGAAGACCAGGGAACCAACAACCAACAAAAAACAATGCACCTACGAAAGGACGCACCTACGAAGAAGTGAGAACCGCAGAAAAATCATCCCAGAGCTCCGCAGAGTCTAAAAGTGCAAGCGAAGCTGACACTAAATCTACAGTCATTGTCGACAAGGAAGGCGGTCAGGGTAACCGAAGACCAGGGAACCAACAACCAACAAAAAACAATGCACCTACGAAAGGACGCACCTACGAAGAAGTGAGAACCGCAGAAAAATCATCCCAGAGCTCCGCAGAGTCTAAAAGTGCAAGCGAAACTGACACTAAATCTACAGTCATTGTCAACAAGGAAGGCCGTCAGGATAACCGAAGACCAGGGAACCAACACCCAACAAAAAACACTGCACCTACGAAAGGACGCACCTACGAAGAAGTGAAAACCGCAGAAAAATCATCCCAGAGCTCCGCAGAGTCTAAAAGTGCAAGCGAAGCTGACACTAAATCTACAGTCATTGTCGACAAGGAAGGCGGTCAGGATAACCGAAGACCAGGGAACCAACACCCAACAAAAAACAATGCACCTACGAAAGGACGCACCTACGAAGAAGTGAGAACCGCAGAAAAATCATCCCAGAGCTCCGCAGAGTCTAAAAGTGCAAGCGAAGCTGACACTAAATCTACAGTCATTGTCGACAAGGAAGGCGGTCAGGATAACCGAAGACCAGGGAACCAACAACCAACAAAAAACAATGCACCTACGAAAGGACGCACCTACGAAGAAGTGAGAACCGCAGAAAAATCATCCCAGAGCTCCGCAGAGTCTAAAAGTGCAAGCGAAGCTGACACTAAATCTACAGTCATTGTCAACAAGGAAGGCCGTCAGGATAACCGAAGACCAGGGAACCAACACCCAACAAAAAACACTGCACCTACGAAAGGACGCACCTACGAAGAAGTGAGAACCGCAGAAAAATCATCCCAGAGCTCCACAGAGTCTAAAAGTGCAAGCGAAGCTGACACTAAATCTACAGTCATTGTCAACAAGGAAGGCGGTCAGGATAACCGAAGTCCAGGGAACCAACACCCAACAAAAAACACTGCACCTACGAAAGGACGCACCTACGAAGAAGTGAAATCCGCAGAAAATTCATCCCAGAGCTCCGCAGAGTCTAAAAGTGCAAGCGAAACTGACACTAAATCTACAGTCATTGTCAACAAGGAAGGCGGTCAGGATAACCGAAGACCAGGGAACCAACACCCAACAAAAAACACTGCACCTACGAAAGGACGCACCTACGAAGAAGTGAGAACCGCAGAAAAATCATCCCAGAGCTCCGCAGAGTCTAAAAGTGCAAGCGAAGCTGACACTAAATCTACAGTCATTGTCAACAAGGCAGGCGGTCAGGAAAACCGAAGACCAGGGAACCAACATCCAATAAAAAACACTGCACCTACGAAAGGACACACCTACGAAAAAGTGAAAACCGCAGAAAATTCATCCCAGAGCTCCGCAGAGTCTAAAAGTGCAAGCGAAACTGACACTAAATCTACAGTCATTGTCAACAAGGAAGGCCGTCAGGATAACCGAAGACCAGGGAACCAACACCCAACAAAAAACACTGCACTTACGAAAGGACGCACCTACGAAGAAGTGAGAACCGCAGAAAAATCATCCCAGAGCTCCGCAGAGTCTAAAAGTGCAAGCGAAGCTGACACTAAATCTACAGTCATTGTCGACAAGGAAGGCGGTCAGGATAACCGAAGACCAGGGAACCAACACCCAACAAAAAACAATGTACCTACGAAAGGACGCACCTACAAAGAAGTGAGAACCGCAGAAAAATCATCCCAGAGCTCCGCAGAGTCTAAAAGTGCAAGCGAAGCTGACACTAAATCTACAGTCATTGTCAACAAGGAAGGCGGTCAGGATAACCGAAGTTCAGGGAACCAACACCCAACAAAAAACACTGCACCTACGAAAGGACGCACCTACGAAGAAGTGAAAACCGCAGAAAATTCATCCCAGAGCTCCGCAGAGTCTAAAAGTGCAAGCGAAACTGACACTAAATCTACAGTCATTGTCAACAAGGAAGGCGGTCAGGATAACCGAAGACCAGGGAACCAACACCCAACAAAAAACACTGCACCTACGAAAGGACGCACCTACGAAGAATTGAAAACCGCAGAAAATTCATCCCAGAGCTCCGCAAAGTCTAAAAGTGCAAGCGAAGCTGACACTCAATCTATAGTTGTCCACAAAACACAACCTCCGGTAAAATCACCAGAACATCATCCAGTGAAACCTCTGGTGAAACCACCAGTGCACCATCCAGTGAAACCACCAGTACAACCTCCGGTGAAACCACCAGTGCACCATCCAGTGAAACCACCAGTACAACCTCCGGTGAAACCACCAGTGCACCATCCAGTGAAACCACCAGTACAACCTCCGGTGAAACCACCAGTGCACCATCCAGTGAAACCACCAGTACAACCTCCGGTGAAACCACCAGTGCACCATCCAGTGAAACCACCAGTACAACCTCCGGTGAAACCACCAGTGCACCATCCAGTGAAACCACCAGTACAACCTCCGGTGAAACCACCAGTGCACCATCCAGTGAAACCACCAGTACAACCTCCGGTGAAACCACCAGTGCACCATCCAGTGAAACCACCAGTACAACCTCCGGTGAAACCACCAGTGCACCATCCAGTGAAACCACCAGTACAACCTCCGGTGAAACCACCAGTGCACCATCCAGTGAAACCACCAGTACAACCTCCGGTGAAACCACCAGTGCACCATCCAGTGAAACCACCAGTACAACCTCCGGTGGAACCACCAGTACACCATCCAGTGAAACCTCCGGTGAAACCACCAGTGAACCATCCAGTGAAACCCCCGGTAGAACCACCGGTGCACCATCCGGTGAAACCACCAGTGCACCATCCAGTGACACCCCCGGTGGAACCACCGGTGCACCATCCGGTGAAACCTCCGGTGAAACCACCAGTGCACCATCCAGTGACACCTCCGGTGAAGCCACCAGTGCACCATCCAGTGAAACCTCCGGTGCATCATCCAGTGAAACCTCCCACTAGCGGTATGAGTTACCTCTTTATTTACTATGGTCATCTAGCCTCAACTCTCAACCTCTTTCCGTGGTAGGTACACGTCTGAGGTCATGTACCTCAAAGGTACATGCAGATTTTCTCGCTCTGTTTTTCATAACCGTTATGAAACTGGCGGGGAGCGAAGAGGGGGGAGGGCAAGCGTAATACCAAAATAGACATTACAAAACTAGTCAAGTTCGGCACCTTAAAATCGCCTGAATGAAACCAACTTGGTACAATAATAACAAGCTGTGAACACAGTTAATTAAACTTTTTTTAAGAAGATTTATTGAATTTATTTTTGTCGTTCTCACTCTCACGGATACGTTGGTAGGTGCGACATGCAGCGTCGCGGAAGAATATAACAGAAAAACGACCTTTTAATCGTAGTAGTAAATAATAAGTAGTAGACAATCTCTTAAATAAAAAAAAACGTTTTGAAAGAAAACCAATGCAATGTGTAATGATTTTCGATATTTGTTTTTAACAGAGCCGAAACCCAGACCACAAAATCCAGACCACATACGCCCACGAAATCAGGAATCTGGTACCTACCAAGAATATACCAATGAAGAAAGTTCTAGTTCCCAATCCCAGAGTACGTCACAGGCCCAAAGTGCTAGCCAGACTAACTCCCAAACCAAATTCGTCTACAACAACGGTAAAGAATACCCACGGCAAACCGACAAACAACCTGGGGGACATAAACCTGATAAAAAACCTGGGTCCAATAAGCCCGAAACCAATCCGGAAACAAAACCTGTACCTGTACCAGATAACACCCAGCAACCAGGTGGTCATCAACCAGACACCAAAGAACCACCAAAGAAACCATGTTCGACAGAAAAATCACCAGTGCAACCTGCGGTGCAACCTCCGGTGAAACCTCCAGTTAGCGGTAAGAGTTAATTTTTTACTCCCGGCGGAAAAACGACGGAAAGTTGACGATTAGTGTATGTATGTGATACGAACCGCTAAGGTGACGTGGAACGCCCTTCCAGCCTCCGTGTTTCCAGCCAAGTACAATCTAGGTGCCTTCAAGAGAAGAGTGAATAGGCATTTTCTAGGCAAGCGCGCTCCATCCTAGAACTCATCATTGCTTTCCAACAGGCATGATTGTCGTCAAGCGCAAGCGTATCTTCAAAAAAAAAAGTGTGTGTCTGTCTGTGGTATGGTAGCTCCAGAACGGATGTTTCATCCGTTGGATGGACTTTGCTTTCTCGGATTTCTCTTATGATGAAGTTGGGTTGTTCTTAGTTAGCAGCCCGGATAGTAGGTAACCGAGAGTAAGTTAGACGACGGAATGGCGTCGGATATTAATAAGGTATTGTATAAAAATTACAAAAAATATTTTCTTTTGTACATAAAAGTTTTGTTAGTCACTGTACAAAATCTGGTATTTTGCGAATCTGGTATTTTGCGAATCCGGTATTTTGCGAATCTGGTATTTTGCGAATATGGTATTTTGCGAATATGGTATTTTGCGAATCCGGTATTTTGCGAATCTGGTATTTTGCGAATATGGTATTTTGCGAATATGGTATTTTGCGAATCCGGTATTTTGCGAATCTGGTATTTTGCGAATCCGGTATTTTGCGAATCTGGTATTTTGCGAATATGGTATTTTGCGATGGAGCGGGCAGCGACCCTGCCGTCTGCGTCGGAGGTCGTGGGTTCGATTCCCACTACTGGTAAATGTTTGTGTGATGAGCATGAATATTTTCCAGTGTCTGGGTGTTTTTCAATATATCATATTTAAGTATATTAGTATGTATACATATTTATCAGTTATCTAGTACCCATAACACAAGCTATCGCTTACTTTGGGGCTAGATTGCGACGTGTGTAATGTCTTGATATATTATATTTATATTTTTTATTTATTTAAGTGGATTGAAATATACTGACACTGTACAAATAAAATCCAAAAACAAAATGCAGAATTGCTTATGTTTCATTTGATTCGTATGGAGTTTGACAGAGTGAGGCACGTCATCTTGGATTGAAATATAGACTATTGGGCATTTGACTCCAATTTTTTTCATTACTTTATTATAAACTAGGATAAAAATAGTGAGGTAAACTGAAAAAACTAATTAAATTCATCATAATATTACAAGAAAGTTTTAAGAATTTAATTTTGAAATCACACAATTTCACACAATATAATTATTATGTATTCTGGCGGACTATATAGTATGTGTTGTGATTCCGAATACGTTTTTTCTTTTCTTCTTTCTTTCTTTTCTTTTCAAATATTTCTGATTAGACCGAGACAGCGACATTGAATTGTGATGTCACAACTTACAACTTACTAATGCCAAATATTCGGCATACGGCTTCTTATAAATTTTCGTTTTGCGAGAAAGAACCTTTTCTCGCAAAACGAAAATTTGTCTTCTAAGACCCTCCCACTCCAAAATTAAGATGCCTGTAACTTAGTTAATCTTTTTTGGATTCTAACATTATTTTCAGTGTACTTACGTCATTATCTTTATTCTAGTTTACAATAAAAGCGTAGAAAGGATAAATTGATGATGCCTCATAAGAGGCTAGAAATATTTGCAAAGAGTTCACATTGTATGGCAATTTCTATTTTTATTAAACTACCTGACACATATAAAGACAATACTTTGAATATCTTTAAAAAACGTCCGTTTGATTTACATGGATAAATGTTATTACAATGTACTTAAATGAATTTTTAAATGAAACTAATTTTTGACTTTGTAAATTTAAATTTATTGACATTCTGAAATACTAATTTTTTGACTTTAAAAATTATCTATCTACAATTATTGACATTCTGAATTACTAATTTCTTGACTTTATGAATTATTTATAATTACAACTTAAATTATTGACATTCAGAATTATAATTGACAATTTTATGAAAAATGATAATTTCAAAAAATGATAAAATTGATTAATTAATACTGACATTATGTACTTATTTTATTTTTATATTCATACGCCATAAGGCAGAATGTACAAGGAAATTATTTGTTATTGTGACCACCTATAATGTACCTACCATCTCATGAATAAATGACATTTATTTATTTAAAGAAAAAAAATTCAAATTCAAATAGTGTAATACCCAATTGTCGTCACGAGAATTACCCCGAAGTATGCTACCTAATCAAATACCTAATAAAACTCTCGTTTTCACAGAGCACAAGCCATGGTACCCAGGATACCCCACTTCTCCGCCGAAGACCAGGATCTGCGTTTGCTTCTCGAGCATTCACGAAATGCCCCTAGAAATGCAAAAGCAGTTCCAGTATTTCACCAGGTCTTGAAACAACGTCGACCTTAGCCATGTATCGAAGGACTACGCGAAAATATAGATATAATAAAATATATGTATGTATATATAGAGAGAGCATTGTAAAAAAAACTCAATTTTGTAAAATTGAATTAAAAAAATAATAAACTGTTGAATTTATATTTTAGATGTGATTTTCTTTGAACCTCGACTGCAAATAAGTGACTGAATTTGCAAGATTCCTACATTATAAATGATAAAAAATAACACTAAATCTTTTAATTTATTCACTTTCCTCTACAACCAAAATTCTATAGAGGTCCAACAGACCTCTAAAGTGCAACAATAAAAACTGTGTCTAAGGGCCGGTTATTTGGGACATAGTTAAGTCAACCAATGGTTAAAATTGGTAACAAAAATCAACCAATATATAAAAATAAATCGAGTGGATTCCATTTTGGAATCACTCAATTTCACACAATATAATTAAGTATTCTGGTGGACTATATATTTAGTATGTATGTGTTGTGATTCCGAATAAACGTTTTTTTCTTTCTTTTCTTTCTTTCAATAGTTGTTCCAAATTTTAACCATTGGTTGACTTAACTATGTCTCAAATAACCTGTCAAGTGCGAGTCGGACTCGCGCACTGAGGGTTCCGTACTACAACCGGAGGAATAAAACCATAAAAACCACTTTTCTTATCGAACCGCAAAACTAACTTTGTTTTTAGAGGTTTTATTGTAAATATCAAAAAAACTACTTATTAGATCTCGTTCAAACCAATTTTCGGTGGAAGTTTGCATGGTAATGTACATCATAATATTTTTTTTTTAGTTTTATCATACTCTTATTTTAGAAGTAACTGGGGGGGGGGGGGGGGGCACACACATTTTACCACTTTGGAAGTGTCTCTCGCGCAAGCTATTCATTTTAGAAAAAAATGATATTAGAAACCTTAGTATCATTTTTGAAAACCTATCCATAGATAGAACACATATGGGTTTGATGAAAAAAAATTTTTGAGTTTCAGTTCTAAGTATGGGGCACCCCCAAAATTTATTACTTTTTTTAAAATTTTCTGTGAAAACCTTAATGCGGTTCACAGAATACATCTACTTACCAAGTTTTAACAGTATAGCTCTTATAGTTTCGGAAAAAAGTGGCTGTGACATACGGACGGACAGACGGACAGACAGACATGACGAATTTATAAGGGTTCCGTTTTTTGCCATTCGGCTACGGAACCCTAAAAACCGGCCCTTAGTTGACAAACCCCAGCCGTCGCTTCACAATTTTTCACGCACACTAGCACCCGTGCACCATTTAAATTTCTAATTGACCAACTCACACTACAATAAAAAGTTGCCGCACTCACAGACTGTCTGCCGCACTGTCGTTATTAGGTTGAGCTCCAACTAGTCGGAGCGCGAGCGACGACCTATTCTTAATGTATGCAAAATTCTATTTGAAATAATATTTTAGATCTACAGAGAAAGAAGTTATTTAGGTTTATCGGCCGTGGCTAGTTACCACCCTACCAGCAAAGACGCACCGCCAAGCGATTTAGCGTTCCGGTGCGATGGTGTGTAGAAACCGTTGGGGGTAAATTTACTCAACCTTCCAAGTTAGTACGATAACATCTTAAACTGCATCATCACTTACCATGAGGTGAGATCGCAGTCAAGTACTAACTTGTATAGAATAAAAAAAAGTTATAAACGTAATTAAATTAAAATAACTAAATAGGTTAATACCTACCTATTAACCTATTTAGTTATGGAAAACGCAACGTTAATGGACAAAGATTATAGGTTTTTGTTCACGAACACAACTTAAGCGTCATGAATACTTTTTATAAGAAAAAACCTGGTAGAAAATGGACTTGGATATCTCCAAATGGTATTATAAAAAATGAAATTGATTACATAGTGACCAATAAACCAAAATTGTTCATGGACGTCAGCGTCATCAACCAACTCGATTTTAACTCTGACCATCGCATGGTGCGTGGTAAAATCCATAGCATTCAACCAAAGCAATCTAGGAAAAATATAATAAATACTAAACAATCTGTTATCCTTCCTATGTCAGATTCAATTTTAAACTACCTAGACCAGGACATTCATGCCAATTTATGGAAAGAAAGAAACTTACAGGAAAAATATGATTTTCTAGAGAAGTCTTTGAAGGAAGCAAAATGCAAGAGCTCACAAAGAAAGGCGAGCAAAGACAAGATTGGAAAAGAAGCAAAAGAACTAATTATGAAAAGGAAAATATTAAGCCAGAAAAACCTAAAAATAAAAAAGAAGTAAAAGAACTAACGAAGCCATTAGAAAACATAGAGAAAAATAAAATCAGATAGGCTTATGTTCCACATATAAACTACAGGTGGTGTTAAAAAGCCATAAAGGAATTAGAGGAATGCACTACGTGGATCCCAAAAATAAGGGACACAGCAAGAAAAAGAAAACCAACACAAAACGCTCCAAAATTCTGAAATCCGCAACAGATTTTTATCGAAATTTATACCATGACGAATGTTCAGCATCTACACTGCCTCTGGAAACTAATGAAGAAGAGGACGAAATCCCACCAATAATGAGTAGTGAAATAATCAAGGCAATTAACTCTCAGAAAAATAGGAAATCACCCGGAGAGGACGGAATATCTAATGAAATTTTGAAAGGCACATGTCATATTATACTAAATAGTCTACTTCAATTGTTTAATGAAATTTTAGACACAGAGAAAATACCAACTCAGTGGACTACTTCTACGATCATCTTGTTGCATAAGAAAGGGAATAGAGATGAAATTGGTAACTACAGACCCATCAGTCTAATGTCCAACCTTTATAAAATATTTTCCAAAGTCATACTAGACAGAATGACCAAAACTCTAGATGAGAACCAGCCGAAAGAACAAGCTGGATTTCGTAGTGACTTTTCAACGGTCGACCATATCCACACCATTAAACAGGTTATACAAAAATGCACCGAATATAATATGCCCTATTACTTAGCTTTAGTAGACTATAATAAGGCATTCGACTCTCTCAAGCATGACAAGATTTCGGAGGCACTACTTGAGCAGGGTATAAATAAAAAATATATCCGCATAGTCAGAAATATTTATAGGAATATGACAGCTAAAGTAAAAACAGAAAGGATAGGCGAACAGTTTGAAATAAATAAAGGTGTAAGGCAAGGCGACCCGTTGTCACCCAAACATTTTTCCGCGACTCTCGAACACGTTTTCACACGTCTTGACTGGGAAGAGTATGGTATTAAAGTAAATGGATCGCTGCTCAACCACCTCAGATTTGCAGATGATCTCATAATAATTTCAGACAACCCAAACGACTTACAAGAGATGCTGGTACAATTAGTCATAGAAAGTTACAAAGTCGGTTTACACACGAATGCTGCAAAAACCAAAATAATGACTAATCGACACAAACAGCCAATACAGGTTGATAACAACATAATCGAGTATGTCAACGAGTACATGTACCTCGGTCAGATCATCTCTCCAAAAAGTATATCTTCGAAAGAAATACAAAACAGGATCGAGGCAACGTGGAAAAAATACTGGGCTCTATAAAAGACATTACAAAAATCCGACCATCCCACAAAAAATAAAAAGCAAAACATTTGACTCATGCATTCTTCCCTGTATGACTTATGGGTGCCAAACATGGTCCCTAACTAAAGAAAATTTCAGGAAACTAGAGACATGCCAACATAATATTGAACGCAGCATGCTTAGTGTGAAAAGGCAAGAAATATCAATCTTAAATATCATATCACACTATCACACTTCACACTAATATTATAAAGGCGAAAGTTTGTGTGTCGCGTGTGTGTGTGTGTGTGTGTGTGTGTGTGTGTGTGTGTGTGTGTGTGTGTGTGTAAGTGTGTATGTTTTTTACTCCTTCACGCCGCAACTACTAAACCGATTTGGCTAAAATTTGGAACATAGATAGCTTATAACCCGGAATAAAACATAGGCTACTTTTTATCCCGGGAAAATCCATAGTTCCCATGGGATATTACATGCTACAGCTATAGGTAGATTACATTGACAGTCTTTCCTGAAAGTAGGTGTAAAGGTCATTGTAAAAAGGAAATTCAATTTTTTCTCGGGATTAGTAAAAAATCGAATTTAACGCGGGCGGGGCCGCGGGAAAAAGCTAGTCTAATCACAAACGAAGAATTGGCATCGTCATCGACCAATCAGAATATTTCGATCCACGAAGACACGCCCCACTCTGTCAAAATTGCTTACACGTTTCATTCGTTACGTATCGAGTTTGACAGACTGGGTTGCGTCGTCGTGAATTGAAATATCTATACAGAAAGACTAGTAGTTCAGAAAATAAGAAAGACTTGTGGCACTCAGAGACTGCCGCGGTAAAGCTATTGCATAACTGTTTTTATCAACTTAAACAATTACTTATAATTATACTACCAATGCCACCTAGAGGCGAGTTGCTGCACTAAAGAGAAAAGCGTGATATTTCAAAACGTCATTAAAAGTTCTGCTATTCGATAGATGGCAAAACTAAAAAGTATCACCGCTGTGCCGGTCGGAGGGGGGTGTTAGGTTATTTTCGTTACGGAATTTCTGGATTCGGTCTCCACGCTCAAGGCCCGCGATAGAAGCTATTGCAATAGCTTCAAAGATCTCCGTCTATGTCATTGTAGTAAAAACTATGATACTAATTATTACCTACTAACTAAAAGTACCTATAGTTCATTATTCTAAATCATATTCCGGTTATTATTCCGGTTCGATTTAATTGTTTTTGTTTCTCATATTTAAACAGTTGTTTAAAATTTATAATTGTACTAAACACCTTTTTTACCCACGACGGAACGGAGTACGGGTATATGCGTTTAGGGTGAGAGACCGTTTGTACATTACTCTATTAAAAAGATTTTATGTTTGTTTGTATGTTAAATTGTTCACAAAAACCAATAATGCAAAAATATTTTTGTTTGTTTGTTTGTTTGTTTGTGCACATCGATGTTCCCATTTATTTCAAAAACGGCTTCACCGATTTAGATGCAGTTTTCTGTATAATGTTTGGTGTTCAGCGGCAATGGTTCTTAGATAGTTGTTACGAACATCGATCACCAGGGGGCGCCATAAAATACATTTATATCGCAAACGAATGTTCCCATTTATTTCAAAAACGGCTTGACCGATTTAGATGCAGTTTTCTGTATAATGTTTGGTATTTATTGGCGATGGTTCTTAGATAGTTGTTACGAACATCGATCACCAGGGGGCGCCATAAAAAACATTTACAGTGCAAACGAATGTTCTCAATTATTACAAAAACGACTGAACCGATTTGGATCCAGTTTTGTATAAAATATTAGTGAGTCATTGGCAATGGTTCGTAGATAATTGTTCTTGTGATTGAACAGCAGGGGGCGCCACAATAAACGTCTCTTTATGACTTGGAAGGGATGATGCCTTCAAACGCTGCTAGAGGAGCTAATGGCTAGTTTGAAGATTAATTTTCATTTTTTAATAATAATATAATTTAAATTACATTAATATATTAATCGAAAAACTATAAAACAAGTGGAAAATTAAAAAATTTTAAAACGCCCACGACTTTTGCAGACTTGTAATTGAAAAAGGATTAAATATTTTTTTTGAAACTCCCCGACTAAAGGAAAGTAAGAACTAAGAACCTATCAGTATAATTACAAATCCAAGAAAATCCGTCGGAGCTGCCATTGCTATTTTCGTTTCCAATATCAATTAATGTAATTAGTAAGTATTGATAAACTGTATATGAGAAGTATCAAGAAATGGAATTAGTCATCAACTGGTAAACAGCACCATCAACACCGTCATAGGCAAAACACAGCAGCTCCGGCGGATTTTCTTGGATTTGTAATTATACTGATAGGTTCTTAGTTCTTACTTTCCTTTAGTCGGGGAGTTTCAAAAAAAATATTTAATCCTTTTTCAATTACAAGTCTGCAAAAGTCGTGGGCGTTTTAAAATTTTTTAATTTTCCACTTGTTTACATTGTGACATTCACGCACGTAGTCTATTTATATAAGTACGTAGATATACCTACTATTTCCATATTAAATTTAACTCACACACCCGGCACATGATAAATGTATATAAAAGCCAAAGACATTTAACAAACTTACATATACGACATACATAAAATACATAAGCTTTACACACATACATAATATTACATATATTACCGGGCGGAGGACTACACCCCGGCAGGGGAGCTATGGCGACCGTTGCCTGAACTCCATCAACAGGCCGAGGAGGTGGCGTGCCCTGTTCAGGACGCGCCTCCCAGGAGGAGTCGGCGGCGGTCAGGCTGCCGGCAGCAGCGACGGGACTTGCCGCTCAGGTGGCGGGTCGGGGCCTGGCGGGAGCGCGGTGAATACGCAATTGAATCTCGTACTCCCGCCAAGGATCCCAACGATCCCGCTCTGGTTTCCCTAATCCCTTCAACACGTATAAATCTTTCGCCTTTTACTAAAGATTTCCGTGGAGGGGAACACTCAAATGAGTCTTACATATTTTGTAAAACTTTACCTAGTTGCTGTGGACAGCGACGGCGCGGCGAGTCCGTATTTTGTATCGTCCTGCCACAGAATGGGGAGAGTGAGTTCATAGGGACAAGGAGCGAGAGGAAACAACTTGTAGGGAGTCAAGAAGGCGCCCCGGGAACACGCCAAGAGCAAGTACCGAACGGGCGCCCCGCGTTTCGGCCCCCATAACCGCGAGGTTGATTGGGCCATGGGTGGTG
Organism: Coenonympha arcania; assembly: GCA_036785405.1. NCBI lineage: Eukaryota > Metazoa > Arthropoda > Insecta > Lepidoptera > Nymphalidae > Coenonympha > Coenonympha arcania. Next base: position 3,952,502 of record CM072081.1, read on the forward strand.
GAGGGTTGTCCCTACTACTCCCGCCAACGAGGTCTTTCGTGGCAAGGGACAGGTTTTAGTGGGTGCAAGCCCCACATAACCCCTCCGTTTCCCCTGACGGTGACGGAGTTAGGCATTTCCTGTCGATAAAAAAGGGGGGCTCAGGGCGACAGGCTAAGAAACCGACGGACCATTATTACACGACTGCCCAAAAAAAGGAGTGTAATGTTTTTAGGGTTCATGTATGTATGTATGTATGTATGTGAGTTTCTTTATTCCACCATAACTTTTGAATTGCTGAACCGATTTGGACAAATGGGGTATCGTTAGAATCCTTACATTATTCCGGGTAACATAGGCTATATTTTTTTTGGAAAAATTTAATATGGCGACCGTGAGGCGCCAATTTCAAAAGTGGAAATCAAAATGTTTTCTTCACATATCACAATATGGGTATCAAAATGAAGGTATTAGAGAGTAGTAACCGAATATATATTTAAATTAAAATATACTTTTACAAAGGTAGGATGTACACTCAATTTCTCTTACACGACTGTCAAAAAACACCGTAGACCATCACTAAAAAGTATAAAATAAAAATAAATAATTAAAAAATTAAAAAACACGACTGCCCTGTTTTAAAACGAACTAAATAGTAAACAACAAGTTATTTTAATTCATCTGCATATTGACAAAGGGAAAAGTGGTCAAATTTCTCATTAATTAAAACAGATAAACTCATATTATGGCAGTCGGGGGACCTCTTAGAATAGAAGGTGTTGCTCAGAACGGTCCCCCGACTGCCATAATATGAGTTTATCTGTTTTAATTAATGAGAAATTTGACCACTTTTCCTTTGTCAATATGCAGATGAATTAAAATAACTTGTTGTTTACTTTTTAGTTCGTTTTAAAACAGGGCAGTCGTGTTTTTTAATTTTTTAATTATTTATTTTTATTATAATTAGTCTCCAGTCACTGCATGAATCGGGCTGAAATTGTTATAACAATTGATTGAATTGAATTGATACAAATGACTCAGATAAGAAAGCATTTTTGAAAATCTAACCCGTTATTTCCCCTTAAATTGTCACGCAAAAGAATTAATGAACAATTTTAAAAGGTTATAACAAAGCTAAAATTCTAACATGGTCAAAAAATGGAGATGAATCCGGGTTCTCACTTTTAAAGAGAAAATCATCTTTGACTTTTGAATTTTTGACGTCTGGCCACTAATGGAGATAAGTTGGGGCTCTCACTGTTAACGAGAAGATCATTTTTGCGTTCAGAATTTTTGCTTTTGGCCCCTACTGGAGATGAATCGGGGCTCTCACTGTTAAAGAGAAAATCATTTTTGACTTTTGAATTTTTGACGTCTGGCCACTATTGGAGATAAGTCGGGGCTCTCACTGTTAAAGAGAAAATCGTCTTTGAGTTCAGAATTTTTGCTTTTGGCCACTAATGGAGATAAGTCGGGGCTCTCACTGATAAAGAGAAAATCATCTTTGACTTTTGAATTTTTGACGTCTGGCCACTATTGGAGATAAGTCGGGCTCTCACTGTTGAAAAGAAAATCATCCTTGACTTTTGAATTTTTGACGTCTGGCCACTACTGGAGTCTGGAGATAAGTCCGGGCTCTCACTGAATCATCTTTGAGTTCAGAATTTTTGATTTTGGCCCCTACTGGAGATGAATCGGGGCTCTCACTTTTATAAAGAAATTAACTATTTTTGACTTTTGGTCCGTTCTATAAACTGCACTCTACTATTACAGAGAAATTAACTTTATGTGTGACTTTTGAATTTTTGATTTTTGTAATTTGATTTGGAATCGGGGACCTCGACGACTCAAATACAACACCGTTCTACTGCGCTAGAGGGGTAACACCTATTTACGTCAATCATTAAGAAAACAACCGAAAGATACGCAAAACGTTTCGGTTTCGACTCATTTCTCAATAATAATACTAATTTAGACAATAGCTTCGTATTTGTACAGATGAAAAGAAAACACCTTTCAGTCGAGTCTTGCCTTTATTAAGCAAACTTTTTTTATTCAAATTTATATTGTTTGATATAAACTAGTGTTGTTTTGGATATCCATAACCGTAACCGAAACCGATATTATTTTTTACCAATATCCATATCCGGATCCGAAATTATATATCCATAACATCCCTATTTAATAGTATATAACACTTCAAAATGAGTAGCTGTAAGAAATAATTAATTGTATGACAGATTGCGAAACCTACAAGGTACAATTAAAGTCGAATATAATCTTATTTGTATTTCATTTTACAGTCCTTAAAAAATTAATATCCGTAACCGAAACTATCGGATAATCCGAAATAATTTAATATCCATAACCGTAACCGAAACCGATATTATTTTTTACCAATATCCATATCCATATCCGGATCCGAAATTATATATCCATAACATCCCTAATATAAACGCGTGGGGGGTATATAAAGTGGTGTTAGGGTGGAAAAATCTTCATAGTTGTTCATAGGTCTGAGTGGATGTAAGTCCTAGGCCGAGAATATGAATCTAGGGCTCCTGTTTTTGTTCTGTGTGCTCGGGGTGAGTTCTCTTAATTATTAAGACTATCGTCTAGTGACGAACGAGTAGGTATTTTCAAGTATGATGTGTATGCCTGTATAGAGAGAGTTGCAAGTCCAGAGCTTTCATTTTTACGGTGTAGAAGCCGTATTTAAGCGATATTGAATTAAGTTTTATTCAAAAACTATAAAGACAATTACTTTCTTTACATGTCATGTATTTTGGGTCGCTAAAATCGCTAAGAAGCAGAAACACGATTGAATAAAATTTTCTCGATAGAAATTTCTCCCAAAAGTTGCTCCAAAATCTCAGTTTTTCTAGTTTTTATCGGACACTACATTGGATGTAATTGTAATTTTTATTTGTAATCATAATATCCAAAAACGCTAAGAAACAGATTTTTGATAACTAGCTTAGTTTTTGAGTAATTAGGTAAAAAGTCGTTTTTCTGTTATATTCTTCCGCGACGCTGCATGTCGCACCTACCACCGTACCCGTGAGAGTGAGGAAGACAAAAATAAATTCAATAAATCTCCATACCATAATGGTAAAAATGGAACCCTTATCTTGGACTTTCTCCGTCCGTCCATGTGTCCGTCCGTCCGTCTGTCATACTCAATTATTTTCTTGAAATATTACTTCGGGTGATAAAGTTTTTACCCCCACATACGATTACCGAATTGAACAATTTTCTCATTAGATTCAGTACACCTTAATCTAGGCTCGTACATTTTGTTTTTTTTAGCATTTTACTATAGTTTAACATTTTATTAAAAAAAAAAATACTCGAGGAAGTTTTTAGGTAAAACTATGGATATTTAGACGCTAAAAAGTTTTAAGATAAGCAATATTTCTTAAAAATTGAAACATACGAGCTTAGTTCTTCAATGTACGTTTCAATTTTTAAGAAATATAGCTCTTCATTATAAAATAATGAAAATCACCACGCATTCTACATTTTTTTAATTTCGTTCGAAAGCGATGCAATCACCGATAAGAAACCTCAGGATATGGGCATCCGAACGATTTACGTAAACCTTTTTCGTAAAAGTCAACAGTAGCGCCGTCTGTCAAAATTCTTTAGGTGGCTGCTAAGCGAACTACAGCGTGGCCTTACTGTTGGTGGCAAAACAAGCATTTTAGGTACCGATAAACTGGATAACTTTGCACCGTCCGCCCTGTCCAGGGTACATGTCAATTATAGGTACCTAATATAGCTAGAGTTGTCTATGGTCAACTGTTTGAAAGACAGATACATTATCCCAATTCCCAATGTTATCTAAAAGCTAATGGTTTTTTTATTTATTATTTTACAGTTTCTGAGTATACATGCAGCACCACACGAAAGTAAGTATTTTTTTATTTACAGGCTAGCAATTGACTGTTTATCACACCTGATGGAAAGTGATGATACAGTCTAAGGTGGAGTAAGCTTGCCTGTCAGATTCATTTGTCATTTGAAGGAATTTTAATTATATAATTTTGGCAAGATGTCCGAAGTTAACTGATTTTTTTTTGTTCAAAAAACATACCAAAAACAAACAATTATCAACATATAAGTGCCATCCAACCATTGCCAATGACTCACTAATATGTTATACAAAACTGTATCCAAATCGGTTCAGTCGTTTTTGTAATAATTGAGTACATTCGTTTGCACTGTAAATGTTTTTTATGGCGCCCCCTGGTGATCGATGTTCATACCAACTATCTAAGAACCATCGCTAATAAATACCTACCAAACATTAAACAGAAAAAAATAGATAATTATGTTTATTTCTATTTAATATTTTTACAGGGTGGTTCGTTATCAAATACACATAAGTACCCTTCGATATATTATTTCAAATTTTTGTTACACGTTGTATATATTTATTTATATCCGATAAAAAATTGAAAACTGGAGATACATTATTTTCTTATATAGAGATAGTGAATGTGAGAGAGTTAAAATCATTAATTTTATTTCTTTCTTTCAGAACAAAAAAATCTTCTCCATACCGTAGTTGTCGGTAAGTGATAAACAGTTAATTAATCATTCAACAGTAGGGTGTAGTCAACTCGGAATAGGCACAAAGAGCGATCTGCTAAAAATATATCAATCATTAAAGAGCTGTATCAATGTCAAAATGTGATTTTCTAGAGCCGTGATTGGTCAAAACCCATGTTTTGACATTGATACAGCTCTTTAACGATTGATACATTTTTAGCCCGCATGAGCGAGGTAACGCTGGTAACGCCGGATGAGTCATGTTTTTTCGTGCGTGCAACCGGCTCTATCGATTTATAAGACGTTGTCACGCCAAAAACATGTAGATGCATAAATATTATTCTCGCAAAAATCATTGCTATCAACCTTCAATGTGTAACCAGTCTAATATTTGCAAAAACTTAGCGGACTGATTTTAGCCAACCAATTTTTTAAAATCGTACTTGTCACTTTCAGATAAAGCGAAGCTAGTTCAACATGTGATTTCTGGTGAGTTAATTTCTTTATCCTTTTTTTAGATGTTTATTTTTTTTAGCTATTGCCATTGATTACACCAATGTCGCATCGTCGCCATAGAGTTCTAATTTGAGAATTGTACAAACCGCGTAGATACCCCGAAAACTCAAAAAACAAACTGCAATTGCCACAGTCGAAATTAACTCTTCATAGTAAGAGTCCTTATGTAATGTCGATAAAAATATACAACAACCTCCCTAACTATATCAGGAACGAAAATGATGAAAAAATATTTTTAAAATCGTTAAAGGACTACCTTATAAAAAAAAGTTACTACGCAATTGATGACTATATGAAAGACGACAAAATCGGTCCCCCGACCAATTATTAAAAACAGCAATGCCCTAACAGGGTCTCATGTACCTATAATAATAGAAAGAACCAAATATTGTACATGAAAGCTGAAATAAACGAAATAAAAAAAAATGTTATATTAATATATTTTCGGTATGATAGTGTTTTTCATTTTTCATCTTTAATAGTTTGTAACACAAACGGTGGCAGAAAACCACATGTTAACAAAAAAATTTTAAATAAAAAATTATCAAAATGACCATCCCGCTGCTACCGTTCCCTGCTATGAGCTGCGTCAGAATCCCCATTATAAGTCAAGATAAACTTTTATAATATTATATGTAAAAAAATCAAATATTAAAGCGTACTTACTATTTATTATTTTCAGATAAAAAGAAGCTTCTTCATAATGTCGCTCCTGGTAAGTTCATATAAATAATAAATACTATGTATTTTATTTAATTATACAATGCGTAATATTTTTATAGTGTTACGCTGTTACGTGTGCTGGGTTCGACGATTTTGAATAAATCACCTGCTGATCCTTGATGAGACTTTATTCGGTACTTACAGTATCCAATATCCCTGGTCTTCCTCGTAGTTCGCTTCCTCTTCGTTCTTGATCGCTTGTTTCGCTTGTTCACCTTTCTTGTCCCTCAGTCAGACTCACTCCGTCGACCCGAGTCTCGAATGTTCCACCCTCGTTGTTTATCGGAGGGGTAGATCATTCGAGAAGTCGACGCTACCAGAAATCCATTGTTTGTAGAAAGGTCATTGACTCCTTACAAGTTGTTTACAAATTACGAGCGGTATTTCGGCAGTGTGAAATAAATAAATAACAATAAACCTTATGGCGCTTATCATAGGGTTCATTCGTGACAATATCTAGTAGCTACAACTTGACCCAGCAGACGTTGTCACGACCGCTCTTACTACCACTGCATCCAATACTCACTCAAACATCCACAGTTTAGACTTTGGAGATAAGGATGATGATAATTTTATATCTAAGAAAGAAAAAAATATATATTTCACAATATTAGCTGGTATGCCACACATTACAAAACACTGTACACAGTTATGTGCTAATACGATGCCAGAAACTTCCATGACCTAACAAACAACCTAACATATTGCCCAACTGACGTAAGCACCAGACACCGCTTGTCGTGTGTGGCACAACCCAGAAATAATAATTCAATAACATCCGGACCGTAACTGTTTTAATTTGTCATTTCTCTCATTATAGCGGTCGTAGGTGCTATCAAGTCAACTGAAAAATCAGAAGTCAAAAAGCCAAGCGACAAATCTGAAGGTTTACAACCCAAACCTGAGGTAGTTCCATCGAAGAAACCTTGTGACAAGTCCAGAGAAAATTGTGGCCTTAACAACCCACACACACAACCGCCAAAGTCGCACGATAATCCTATACCAGATACACCAAAAAACCCAAAACCTCATGGTGATAAACAGAACCCTGATGGATCCGAGAAAATTGATAAACCTAAAAAACACGACGAAACAAAGAAACATGACAAATCCAAACAACACAGTGATCCCATAAAGAAACAAGATATCAAGCCGAATGATCCGAAACCATGCTCTAAATCTGATGGTCAGTTAAGAGATCACGATGAAAAGAAATACGATAGTAAACAAAGTAAGGAACAAGACGGACCCAAGGAACATGACAAACCCAAGAAGAATGACATCCCAGAGAAACATGAAGAGCCCAAGCAACACGAAGAGCCCAAAAAGCATGAGATCCCCAAGAAAACTCAAGAACTGAAGAAACATGACGAATCCAAGAAGCATGACATCCCACAGAAACACGATGACTCCAAAATTCAACAAAACGGTGAGCCAAATAGCTCAAAACCTTGGTCTAAATCTGTTGGAAAAAAAAGTCAAAATGATGGTAAGGAAGTCAGTAAACACGACGGTACGAACCACGATGAACATGACGAACCTAAGAAACATGATGAACCCAAAAAGCATGAAAATCCCGAGAAACATAACACCCCCAAAAAACATGATGAACCCAAGAAACATGAAGAACCTAAAAGACATGACGTCCCTAAGAAACATGAAAAACCCAAAATACATAATGAACCAAAGAAGCATGACAACCCCAAGAAACATGAAGAACCTAACAAGCATGACGAACACAAGAAACACAAAAAATCTAATGAACAAAACGAACCCAAAAAGGCTTGTGATACTGAGGGAAATAATCCAAAATCTTGCTCGAAAACAGATGGACAACCAAAACAACATGATGGGAAACATCTTAAGAAAAAAGATGAATCCAAAAAGCATGACAGTAATCTACCAGTGACACAAGATAAGAAACGACACAACACACCCGATGAATACAAGAAACATCACGAATCTATGAAACACGAGGGTAAATCACCCAAGACTCATGATGAAAAACAAACTAAAAAACATGAAGGTAAATTACCTAACATTCACGATGGAAAACTATCCAAAAAACATGAGGGTACATTAACAAATGCGAATGATGGAAAGCAACCCAAAACTCACAAGCGTAGATTACCCAAGATACGCGAGGGTGATGTACCAAACAAGCATAAAGGGAAGTTACCCAAAACGCGTAATGGAAGAAAACCCAAGACACCAGAAGGTAAAGTAACCAATCCTCGTGATGGGAAACTGCCAAAGAAACAACACGGTATACCACCTTCTATTCGGCCGGGTGGAGAACAACCAGGTGAACGAGGAATCGGTAGCCAACAATCAGGTGGTCAACAACAAGTAACCCAACAACCAGATAGCAATCAGCCGCGCAGCAAACAGCCTAACAGCCAACAAAAACCAGTCGGCCAAAAACCAAGTGATCAACAACCAGAAACAGAAAAATCACCGGAAACTTCACAACCAAATGAGGGTCAACAAACAGGAAGGCCTCAACCAAATGGCGCACAACCAAGCAGACCATCCGGAAAATCACCGAAAAGGAAACCTTCATCAAGCTCCCAAGAACCAGGAAGCTCAACCAGTACCTACACTGATGCAGAGACTAGAAGCAGTTCTAGCGCTGAGTCCCGGAGTTCTGCAGAAGCTAGCAGCATAAACTGGAGCAAAACTGTTAGTGGTAAATCTGTACCCAAAACTAGAAATGATGATGATACAGAGCCACAAAACGATTCTCCGTTGGCATACAGCAAACAACCAGATGACAAAAGGCCAGCTGATAAACAACCAGGAAGTCTGCAACCAAATGGCGCACAACCAAGCAGACCATCTGGAAAAACAGCCAAAACAAAACCTTTACCAGGCTCCCAAGAACCAGGAAGATCAACAAGTACTTACACCGATACAGAGATCAAAAGCAGTTCTAGCGCTGAGTCCCAGAGTTCTGCAGAAGCTAGCAGCAAAAACTGGAGCAAAACTGTTAGTGGAAAAACCGTACCCAAAACGAGAGGGAATGATTATACAGAGCCAGAAGACGAGTCCCCATTGACATACGACAAACAACTAGGTGACAAAAGGCCAGCTGATAAACAACCAGGAAGTCAGCAACCAAATGGCGCACAACCAAGCAGACCATCTGGAAAAACAGCCAAAACAAAACCTTTACCAGGCTCCCAAGAACCAGGAAGATCAACAAGTACTTACACCGATACAGAGATCAAAAGCAGTTCTAGCGCTGAGTCCCAGAGTTCTGCAGAAGCTAGCAGCACAAACTGGAGCGAAACTGTTAGTGGAAAAACCGTACCCAAAACTAGAAATGATGATTATACAGAGCCACAAAACGATTCTCCGTTGGCATACGGCAAACAACCAGATGACAAAAGGCCAGCTGATAAACAACCAGGAAGTCAGCAACCAAATGGCGCACAGCCAAGCAAACCATACGGAAAATCACCCAAAAGGAAACCTTCATCAAGCTCTCAAGGACCAGGAAGCTCAACAAGTATCTACGCTGATGCAGAGACTAGAAGCAGTTCTAGCGCTGAGTCCCAAAGTTCTTCAGGAGCCAGCAGCACAAACTGGAGCAAAATTATTACAGGAAAAGTTGTACCAGAAACGAGAAATGATGAGTACACAGAGTTTGAAGAAGATTCTCTGCTAATAGGCGAAATTCAACCAGGCGACAAAGAGCCAGTTGATCACCCAGGCAGTCAAAGACCAGGACTTCAACAACCCAGTAGGCATAAGCCAGGCCGTCAACATCCCGGCAGTCTAAAGCCAGGTCGTCAACCGGGCAGCAGAAATCATGGTGGTCATCAACCAGGCAGATATAAGCCAGGTAGGTGGCTAGTTTATTGGTGGACGGCAGCAAAATAGCTAGGTAATAGTTGCAAACAACTTTTTAAGAATGCTTACCTACCTAATGCTTTGCGCGGTTTCGGGAAGGATGTCCTGAGAGCGTAGGAGGTTTTTAAGTCATAGGTCACTGAGAGAGGTGGTACTGTGAGGTTAGTACAGGTTTTTGTACGAATTTCGAGTCAATCGCACAAACATTTATGCTACGGTCACACGCGCGCCGTGCAGCCCGGCGGGCTGCCTGGCGGGCTGCGCGGCATGCAGCCCGTCCCGGGCCGGCGGACATTCAAGCTGTTCACACGCACGCCGTCGTGTCAGTCAGTGCCAGAATGGCGAGCAGCGAGGATCTCGGTGTTGTTGCTGCCATATCCTTTGCTGAGCCTTTGGCTTAACTTATTTTTATTATCTCGTTTGACCATTCCGCCATGTTGTAATCTCCGATCGTAGCGACTTTCTTAGCAACGTTGAATGAAGATCCACTCGTCGCGAAAGTGCGGGAGAGACTGACTGCCATCTGGCTGCCCGCGCGCGTGTAAACAGTCACCGGGCGCCCGCACATTCATCCTTTAAACTTTGCCAAAAAACCGACACTTGCCCGATTCGCGGCATTCACGTTCACAGGCGCGTGCATGGGCTCGGGCGTACCGTTTACACGCTCGTGAATGTGAATGTGCACGTTGAATGTAGAGTTGAACGCGCGCGTGTGACCGTAGCATTACAGCTAGCGCCATTTATTGACAGCCGCATGTCAGCGATTGTCCATAGATGGCACTGGCTGTAAATGTATGGAGGAATTCGATTCGTTTGTGCGATGCGAGTTGACTCGAAATTCGTACAAAAACTTGTACTAACCTCACAGTACCCCCTCTCCCAGTGAAGTCGGGCAGGTCAAGTGATTTTACTCCTTCACCCTGAAGAGCGTTCATGCAGCGCGGTGTGCCTCGCGTTTCGCTCCATACTAAAAAGAAATTCGTTGGCGCTGACGCAATTTTGCGTCGATTATGGTATTACAAAAAAAAATTATAGTAAAATAAATGAACTTATTAAAATAGTAAATAACCAGTGACATTGAATATTAATTGAATTAAATTACTATAATTCAGAAATAACAAAATATCTTGGATTTTATCCTAAAATAATACGTTTAATTTATCGAAAAATGCTAAAAATGACACTTTTCGGTTTATGGTTTTTGAATGAAAATCTAGGAAAATCGTGTTTTTTTTGAGACACTTTTTAGTAAATATTATTAATTTTCTAAATACCTATGTCATTGTTATAAGTTTGTGTTAAGAAACATGGCAAATATCTTGCAACTGCGTAGAGCGTCGACCGCTATTTTAGCAAACAGCCTATACAAAAACTGTTCTAGTGAGAAAGTTATACCTACACATATTTTAAAATATTCTTGAGCCAAGTTCTAGGTTATGAAATGCCAAATAATATGAATTTAATTATCTAATCTATAATTGAACATATAACTATATTATGTTCCTTCGGAAATCGTAAATTTTGACTCAAGCATATAATACTAACGCGTGAACCGTCTGAAGGAGTAAAACGTACGTAACTATGCACGCAACGAGTCGGCTACATTACGTGAAGTGAAATGTTTAAACAGGTGGCATTCACTTGTGTAAGCAGACGATATTGAAATAAAAACAATTTTTGAGAACACTGAAAAATTAATTTTACGAATATTGACATAGAGTGTAAAGTCAAATGTATTTAGTTCAAAACCTAACATAGTCGACAATAGTGCGCTATTAGGTAGAAAGAAAGATGCATTTCCTATGTTGTAACACATTCAATTTTACACTCTAAAGTAATAGACGTAAAGTTAATTTTTCAATGTTAATGTTTCATTTTATTTCTTAATTTACACCACCCAGTGTTTGAAAACGTTACGCGAGTAGCCCCCCCTGTATCTAAAGAACTACTTCTCAATTCGTGTGTCATAGGAAGGGAGGAAAGGAAAAGGAAAGGAACTTCGTTCCATCCGAGTGTTCCACTTTTTTTGACGTGACAACGTCTTATAAATTGGTTTGCCGGGTGACACTTCAAGAAACTGCGTTACGCTCCGTTTACGTTATGCGCTCACAATGAGAGCGAGTGAGAGGCACGCGTCCCTTCCACTCGGGCACGAATGAATATTCACATTAATTACCACTCAAAGTCGTTGTCACGTAAAACTTTCGCCCGTATACCGACTTTACAGGCAACCAATTTTTTTTTTCTTCCAGATGTAACACAGTTCCTCCACAACGCGCCGAGTCGAACCAGGATTTGCGTCTGCTTTGCCAGCGTCAAGGATATGCCGTGGGAGCTCAGGGAGCAGTTCCTGAAATACTGAACTTCTCAAACATTGAAACTAAATAAAAAATAAACATTATGTAAAAAATACCAAATCGCTCTCGGCCTATAGCTGTTTAGGGGATTGATTGAATTTATTTTTGTCTTTCTCACTCTCACGGAGATTTGGTAGGTGCGACATGCAGCGTCGCGGAAGAATATAGCAGAAAAACGACGTTTTACCTAATTACTCAAAAACTAAGCTGGTTATCAAAAATCCGTTCTAAGCGTTTTAGGATATTATTATTACCGATACATTAAAACAAAAATTACAATTACATCCATTGTAGTTTCCGATAAAATATAGAAAAACTGAGATATTGGAGCAACTTTTGGGAGAACTTTCTATCGAGAAAATTTTATCCAATCGTGTTTCTGCTTCTTAGCGATTTTAGATTAAAGACCCAAAATACATGACGTGTAAATTTGAAAGTAATTTTCTTTATAGTTTTTGCATAAAACTTTATTCAAAATCACCTAAATACGGCTTGTAGGCCGTTAACACTAACAACTTATGTTCTACGGCTTTTCAAAATTCAGTATTAATTTATTCATACAAAAAAATGTTATTTCTGTAAAGTGACATTACACTGTTGCGGTTTCGCGCCGCGCCGTTGCCACTTGCCGATGTTACGATACAGAGTAGGAAAAAGTAGAGTATCTCTGTAAAATATTGAATATTTGATATTTCTCAAAATATCGCATAAAAAACAAATACAGGCCGAGAGCGAATTGATTTTTTTTATATAACCCTGTATAACTATCCATGCCGCGTTAAAGTCACGTATGCACTGAGATAATATACTCAGGACTCAGGACAATTCACTGGTGTCAAAAAAGTATGTTTTGGCACCATCGGTGTCCGTGTCGGTAAGTAAGCCGACCGCAATACGTTTATTGGACTGGTGTCAAAAAATTATTAGGTAGATATATAATTTTCCGTTCAGTTACATATTTTTTTGATTTTAAGTAAAAAAAATATCTAAGAATGTAAAAAATTTTATATTTTTATATTTTTTTTTAATATTTTTTATTAAAGTTAAAACCAAAAAATATATTATTATCATAATTAATTGTTGTTTCATTATTTCAACTCAAAAAATCAACGATCGATGGAAGTTTATTAAAATCAGCTTTATAGAAAACTAAGGTTAGAACCACAGATGAACGTTGGAGCGCGAGCGACGACCTATTATAAATCTATGGTTTGAGCACCGAAGTTTTATGGGCATCCGAACGATTTATAGCGGCTCTTCACACTCGCCGAGGCGAGGCGAGGTGAGGCGAGGCCGAGTGTCAAGAGGGCCCGTTCGTGTCGACTCGGGCACCCGGGCCTCGCCTCGCCGCCGCTCGGGTCGGGAGCGGTATTTCGAGCAAAGATCAAAGTCACGAGTGGCGAACGCGAGCGTACCATCCACACGCTCGTGTCGTCAGTACGACTAAATAGCTGAGTGAGTGCGGACGTACTACTAATCTACAGAGTACAGATATATTGTAAACTAACTTTTACCCACGACTTCGTCCGTATGAAGATTAGTGGAAAATAAAAGGATTATTAATTTATTCTAATTTATTTAGGTACATCTTCTACTATATAAAAATAAGTCGGGTTTTCCTTCCTGACGCTATAACTCCAGAACGCATGAACCGATTTTCACGGTTTTGCATTCGTTGGAAAGGTCTCGGGCTCCGTGAGGTTTATAGCAAAGAAAATTCAGGAAAAATTTTAACAGAAAAGCGGGAAAGCCATCTGGTGGCGAAACGGAGTTCGCCGGGTTTGCTAGTAATATTATAATAATAATATTACTTTTAATCTATACTAATATTATAAAGCTGAAGAGTTTGTTTGTTTGTTTGTTTGAACGCGCTAATCTCAGGAACTACTGGCCAAAATTGTAAAAATATTTTTCTGTTGGATAGTATCTACATTTATCATTAAGCATCAGTGAAAAATGTTGCAAAAATGGGGAAAATTATCCTTATTTGAGGGTGGTTCAAATATAAACAATATGGCAAAACAACGTTTGCTGAGACAGCTAGTTATACATATAATTTCATCAATATCAGTTCAGAGGAAAGCTTAACTGACAGAGTTGCTTTCGTATCCTCCATCCTCGACGATTCGTCGGCAACTGCGGTACACGAGAGTGAAGAGGGTGGCACTCGCGTTGCCGTCCACACGGCGTCACCCGCCCGAGTCGCTCGCCCGAGCGTCTCGTCCGAGAGTCAAGAGCTAGCATTACGTAAACCTTTTTCGTACAAGCAAACAGTAGCGCCATCTGTTCAAATTCTATAGGTGGCCGCTAAGCGAATTACAGCGTGGTCTTTTTCTGTTGGTATTATTGGCACCGATAAACTGGCGACATTTTTTCGTGCGATCCGCCCTGTCCAGGGTAGATGTCAATTGGTTTGACAAAATAAAACTAAAAAAAATCACTGTGTTTTATTTTCTGATTTCTCACATGATAATATTTACATTTTATCTTTTTACTCCATATAAACTAGTGTAAAGTTATCTTATTATCTTAAGGTCGGTTTTTCAATCGCCAGATAAACGTTATCTGAGGAATAAATTTGAAACATGTGGCCATACAGAATCTGTCAAAATGTCATATTTATTTCTCAGTTAACGTTTATCTGGCGATTGAAAAATCGGCCCAAAATTTTATTAAATATAACTTTTCAAAAATTAATTATTAATATTCTGTCCAGGATTTTTCACAAAGTTTATTATAAATATAAAATGGAAAATTCTTTCCAAAAAACCAACTTCAAATGCCACTACAAAGAGTGAAATAATTTTTAATGTAGGTACACCAATTCGAAGTCGGGCAATGTTTCGTTCAATCACCAATTATAGTCCTTCGTATTGTCGATAATTTTGTCGTTTCTTTGCACATCAATTTTTATAATACGCAGGACTAGATAGACATAGGCAACAAATCTGTCACTGGTTGTAACAAGTAACAACAAACAAAATAAAATAAGTTTGTAATAATTTATTCTTATCACTTATGTATGTATAATTATTATTCTATTTTATTAAATTGTATAATTCTAATGTAGTTTTTCTACGAATTCTTAACCTTGTCTGATGAAGAAGAGATTTTTTTCAAAACGCTCGATATATCTTCTGCAACGACTTCTTTCGTACCCGGCAATTCGTCTTTAATTTTTTTTAATCTTCTAATTATTCTTTACATTCTCAAACGTGGGATCCGGCAGATCGTCTTTTATTGGATCTTTCGTAAAAACCACGCCATCATCGATAATACTTTTGAAGTTGAGCGCTAAATTACAGAATTCTTTGTTTATTTCTTCCATTTCAATTTCCATTTAAATTGTTTGCGCTGTGTCCGTGGATCAAATCTAGGCTCCACGGTCGAAGCAAACGCTGAGTGGACTTATACTTTTTTGTGGGTCTGAATAATCGTTTCTTTTTTTCTTCTATTTCATGATCTGCCTCATGTGCTCAACACTTAACTAGATACTCAAAAATCTTTCTGCACGTCTTCTCCATATTATTAAAACTAGACTTCTAGACTTATATTCTAGACTTATAGATTACAGACCTCCCACTGGTTCGCGTCCATAAATACTAACTTTCTAAGTATGCTTTAATTACGAATTCTCAATCGCAGCGATTCTCGAATTATTGATGACTCTGTCAATCTTCTGTCGAGTGGAGAAGAGATTCTTCCTCAAAACGTACGCAATATCTTCTGCAACATCTTCTTTTATACCCGGCAATTCGGTTTTGATGCAATTCTTCACATTCTTAAACGTGGAATCCAACAGACCGTTTTCTATTGGATCTTTCATAAAAACCACGCCATTTAAATTGTGACAGAACTCTTCCATATGCTCTTTTATTACTTCCATTTTATTATTTGGCTCAATTGCTCAACACTTACGTAACTAGGTACTCAAAAATCTTTCTGCACTCCTTCTCCATATAACATATTATTTAAAACTAGACTTATAGATTACAGACCTCCCACTGGTTCGCGTCTATAAATACTAATTTTCTATGCTCCTTTATTACTTCAATTTTATTATTTGGCTCAATTGCTCAACACTAACTAAACTAGGTAGGTACTCAAAAATCTTTCTGCACCTCTTCTCCATATTATTAAAAACTAGAGTTATAGATTAGAAAGAAAGAAAAGAAAGAAAAAAAACTAATTTATTTCACTAGAAAATGCGACATGTAACAAAACCTTACCCTTACGTACTAAAACGATGCATGGAGGTTCCCCCACTCGGGCAACAAAAACCAGTAATTGCCCAAGTGACGGAAGCACCAGACACCGCCTGTCACATGTGGCACAGCCCGGAAAAAGGCCCCAACTCAGCATGGTGCTGTGTGCCCCATATAAGCATGGGAGCACGCAGCGCTGGGAATTACAGACCTCCCACTGGTTCGCGTCCATAAATACTAACTTTCTATGCTTTAATTACGAATTCTCGATCGCAGCGATTCTCGAATTATTGATGACTCTATCAATCTTCTGTCGAGTGGAGAAGAGATTCTTCCTCAAAACGTACGCAATATCTTCTGCGACGTCTTCTTTTATACCCGGCAACTCGGTTTTGAAGCAATTCTTAACATTTTCAAACGTGGAATCCGGTAGACCGTCTTCTATTGGCTCTTTCGTAAAAACTACGCCATTTTCCATTATACTTTTGAGGTCGATCGCGAATTTATGACAGAACTCTTCCAGATGCTCCTTTATTTCTTCCATTTCGTGATCTGTCAAGTTGGTGTACTGACTTATGACGTATTCGGCCATCATGTTTTTGAAATTTTCCACGTATGCAACGTCGTTTAGGACCTGGAAATGAAAAAAATGATTTATTTACATTTTTGGCTTTATTGAATTTATTTTTGTCTTTCACTTGAGAGTCACTCACAGATACGTTGGTAGGTATGAAATGCAGCGTCGCGGAAGAATATAACAGAAAAACGACCTTTTACCTAATTACATACTCAAAAACTAAGCCAGTTAGTAAAAATCTGTTTCGGAGCGTTTTTGGGTATTATTATTATCGACACATTAAAACAAAAATTACAATTACATCCATTGTAGTGTCCGATAAAAGGTAGAAAAACTGAGATTTTGGAGAAACTTTTGGGAGAACTTTCTATCGAGAGAATTGTATCCAATCGTATTCCTGCTTCTAAGCGATTTTAGATTAAAAACCCAAAATACATGACGTAAATTTGAACGTAATTGTCTTTATAGTTTTCAAATAAAACTTCATTCAAAATCGCTTAAACGGCTTCTACGCCGTTAAAAGGATATACTGAATTTATTTTTTATGTTGCTGCGGATGCGACATGCAGCGTTGCGGAAGAATATAACAGAAAAAAAAAAACAAGAAAAAAAACGACGTTTTACCGAATTGCTAAAAAACTAATCTGGTTATTAAAAATCCGTTTCTGAGCATTTTTGGATATTTATTACGATATTATATTAGTAAACAAGAAACAACTAAATGGTCTTTTACTATGGGCCTCATAAGAAGGCTCAGAGTCACTCAGCGAGCGATGGAGAGAGCTATGCTCGGAGTTTCTCTGCGTGATCAAATCAGAAATGAGGAGATCCGTAGACGAACCAGAGTCACCGACATAGCTCAACGTATCGCAAAGCTGAAGTGGCAATGGGCACATAGCTCGTAGAACGAACGTTGGGGACCCAAAGAGCTGGAATAGCGACCCCGCACGGGAAAGCGCAGTGTTGTGTTGGCAGACCTTCAACCAGATGGACTGACGACATTAAAAGAGTCGCGGGAAGGCGTTGGATACAAGTGCAGGACCGTGCGGGCTGGAAAGCATTGCAGGAGGCCTTTGTCCAGCAGTGGACGTCCGTCCGCTAAAACGAACGAACGAAACAACTAAATAAAAATGCAAAAAAAAAATTGGTTGTCTGTAAAGTCGGTTTACGGACGATAGATTTACGTGATAACGTCATAATTGGCCTCTCTATCGTTTGTTTTGTCGTGCCTCTCTATCGCTTGTTGCACGCTCTCGCTTGCACGCACAGGCTCAGGTGGAACGTTACGCGGAACGTTACTATTTTTCATGTGCGTTGCTGGTGTTCATCAATTTATTAAACGTTATCACGTCAAAAACTGTGGGTATTCTCTATTACCTTTTTGATTTCTTCTACGTTTTTCGAATTCAAATCGTTGTCTATGGACGCATTTTGATTGGTATTTTGAGTCTCCTGTTCCTCTTCATTTACTGGGTAGGCGTTCACCGTAAGCAGAAGAAGGCCAAAAATAATTGGCCTCACTGAAAAGGAACATTTAGTATAACATTTTTGTAACAAAGTTTCTTTTCGTAGGGGGCTAGCCTAATTTTTTGCGTGACGAAAATCCTGTTACGAAGAAAATCTAAGATAAGTAATCTAGAATGAAAGTCCATCCTACTATACTCTTTTCATTCGTTTATTTTTTTTTTTAACATGAAATAGAAATAGCAATAGCGAAGGACTGGAAAGAGACCATTTTACCTTTATCTCTCTCTGATCCCTCGCTATTGCTATATCTGTTTCATGTGGTAAAAAGAAAATAAACTAATGGAAAGAGTAGAAAAAATGTCAATAGAATGGGCACGCATCAATAATGGAAAGAGTCGAAAAAATGTCAATAGAAATCACGTATAAGTATAAATATCTGGGTGATCGAGCTTTGCATGCTCGGTAGTATTACAGCTACTCACCAATAGATGGCAGCAGAAGTTTACTGTAATAGTTTTACTTTATCGCCAATAGATCTCAGGTATAGATTTATATATTTTTTTTTTTTGGTAAATACAACATTTTCGAAAAATGAATCCTAGCCGGATCAATTTACCGCCCCCAAAACGCCTTGTATACTAAATTTCATGAAAATCGTTCGAGCCGTTTCCGAGATTCAGATTATTATATAGAAATATAACTATAAATATAACTACAAGAATTGCTCGTTTATAGGTATAGGATTATATTGGACTGAAGGCAGCGCCATCTTAACTTTATTTCTACCAAGTGTCTCACGACAGCTGCTGCAGCAGAGCAGATATTTTTTTTGATTGGACATTAGGATTTCATGTACTTTTCGTGGAAAGTTGTATTTTCAAAAGACTTTAAAAAAGGAGGAGGTTCTCAAATCAACTGTTTTTTTTATGTTTGTTACCTCATAACTGTTGACTGGTTGAATCTATTTTGATGATTCTTTTTTATAAGAAAGCTGACGCTTCCCGTGTGGTCCCATTTCAATTTAGTCCAGTTCTGATAATGGTGTCCATGAGAAAACCATATAAGTCTTAAAATTTTAAACTTTAGAGAGTTGAAGTCGGTTTTTTGTTGATTAACTAACGTAAGTATATTATTTATTTTCCATTATGACGTAACGTAAGTAGTATTCATGCAGTCGCTGCCTACACTAGATGGCTATTCACGTAACGTATTCACACAATCAGTGATGTGAAACAAGAAAAATGAAATAAAAAAATAACACTGAAAAATTAACTTTACGTTTATTGTTTTACAGTGTAAAATTGAATGTTCAACCTTGGAAATACATTGCCTCAACTGGAGCCTCGACGTTATCGTTGCTAAGTAAATTTAATTTCACGATTGTCGACAATGTCTATTTGAACTTATAAATTCAATTTTACGCTCTACTTAAGTCAATACTCGTAAAATTAATTGGTGTTTTTCAATATATTTGTGTATATTAATATGTATGTATATTTATCAGTTAGCTAGTACCCATAACACAAGCAACCGCTTACTTTGGAGCTAGATTTATTTATTTATTCTGTACATATATATAAAGACACATAAAAAACACAAACAGATTGCGATATTGTGTGTAAGAGTCCTGATATATATTTATATTTATTTATTTATTTAATTATTCAGTGTTCGTAAAAATTTCAATATCGTCTGCTTCCTGTGACCGTTTTAAACATTTCACTTCACAAAATTTAGCCGACGGGCTACGCGAATAGCTCCCCTGGGGTCCGTTCTATACTACATCGCTTCTACCGGCGAGCTGTTATAAATTAGTTAATATTAGCTATTATGAATTAGTAAATAAGTGTTACTCACACATGTTAGTCTGTAATCTGGAAGTCATCTCGTCGCTAGCGCTAGCAAGACTGAATTATATGATTATGTCTGACTACAGAAGCGTTGTTATGCAACAGTGCGCTGATTCTAAATAACTTTAAATTCATTGTTTACGCATATAAATGTGACAAAAATAAAAACACTACCTTTTTTAATTTAAGTAATTTTATTTATTTGTGGCAACTATGTGACCATTATTATTGTACTTACAGCTAAAATTATACAAAAATGTCAAAATAATTGACTAATTATTATATATTTTAATTTCATATTACTAATTTTATATTTATAAAATAATTAAATTGTAAAATTTGCTTGCATAAAATAAATTGTAAAATTGTTGCTTCATTATAATATTAAGTAATGTATACTGTATGTTGTTAGCAACGCCCTAACAGGGCCACATGTTAATGTTAAAATACTGTAACATGTAAGCTAATTACTACAAATAAACAAATAAATAAATAAACAAAGTAAATAAATAAAAATTACAATACTAATTATCACAAACTATCACTTAATTCACATGCAATTTCAAGTAAGGTCAACCGGGGCAAATGCGCCACAATACTTTGAACGACATTTTTGTCTGATTATAACACACATATTCTATCTCATCATAAGCTATAACTTATGACACAAGTTAGGAAATGTTATCTTATTTCATATTTAAATACCATAAAATGACATTTTGTATAACTTCTACGTGTAAATGACGTTTTTATGAAAGCTGGAATTTTTTGACGCAGTAGCGCTGGGTGGGGCGAAAGCGTCTTTCACTGGTATTACGTAATTGGAAAAGTTCATAATAATTGAAATCAAGGTATATTAAACCGTACATGTTATATTGTTTATTATTATCTTGTAGCCTAAATTCTGGGCTTAGTTGAGGGTCATTAGTGTAGAAAAAAAATGTTTGGGGCTATGGCGTCTAATTGTACTTTTTTCTAGTGGTCGCATTCACCCCATTCTTGATTTCAGGGGTGCCAAACTTTTTTTTTCAATAGGTTCGGGTATTTAACTATGAAGAATGAAATCAAACCAACTAAGAAATAACGAATAATTTATTAGAAAAAAAAAAGTCTAACGACATTTTAAGTCTGACAAACACTTATTTTAATATCAATGTTTTCAATATCAATATCAATGTTAATAATATCAATGTTTTTAATATTATAAAATTGTGAAAGTTTGTGAATTGGTGAGTTTGGATATTTGTTACTCTTTCCCGCCGCAACTACTGAACCGATTTTGCTGAAATTTTGAATACATAGCTTATAACATGGACTAAGACATAGCAACTTTTTCTCCTGGAAAATAAAAGGTTTCCGTGGGATTTTGAAAAAATCGAAATTTCCTGTAGCAGTCTATAGCTACAACTATAGGTTGATTGCTTTGGCAAACTTCCTTAAAAGTTGATATAAAGGTTGGAAATGGGAGCGGGAACGGGAATGGGAAATCCACGTATCCCTCGGGATTTGTAAAAAATTCAATTTCACGCGGGCGAAGCCGTGGGGAAAAACTATTTTTGTCTTAATTTAACAATTCTTATCTAAATTTTCTATAGGTATTTAAACAATTTAAGTAGATGTTTTTCATTATTCCTGCACTAAATGTAATAGATATAGATTTACTACTTTAATCCTAAAATCAAAATGTTTAGGACCTCTGACAATGGGGCTATTGCGTTACATTAGACGCAATCACCCCAACATGGGTGGACGCCATAGCCCCAAAGCAAAAACATAATCAAAAATTTTTAAATTGTATTTTGACTACAAATCTAAGGTAATACACACGAAATAATTAAAACAACATTTATTGCAATAACACAGCAAAAGTACTTACGGTTTAGAAACATCGATATTTACAAGAACTGAGATTTATGCCGATTTGAATTCACCTGTTGGCGCACAAGAATTATCCAAACAAAGTGACAGATTTAAAATGGCGGATCTTGAGAAGAAAATAGCTCTGTTACGCCATCTGTTGATATAATTTTGTACTTTTAGGGCTAAAGACGTAAAAAAGATGGCGTGAGTAGTTCTAAAATGCGCTTTTCGTAAGATAATTAAAAAAGACGCTTAAGCCCCGTAGCCGACATAGCCCCGGTTGACCTTACATCCTATATACTGGAGAATCATGTATTTGTCCTATCACTTTTTGTTACATTATAGAAATTGGAAAACGCGTTTATGAATTACAACTAAAAACACATTTTGACTTTGATGTCGTCTTCCAGGGAAACCATGCTGAATTTCGGGACAAAAAGTATCCTATGTCCTACCTCGGAGTATGAACTCAAATCGTGCCAAGTTTCATTTAAATCCATCCAGTGAATTAACCGTGGTGGCCTTAAAAAAGACAGACAGACAGATAGACAGACAGACAGACATACAAAAATAAAAATAAAATTACCTACATTATGAATTTCACCGTACAATCTCCTTTGTGCCTCTTCTAATTACGCGAAACTGGCGAAGCAATCTGTGCCCGCTTGGCACAACTGAAAGCCATGAAAAGAGCATTGAATTGAATTACGTTCGCTTCAGCCGACGGACGTCCACTGCTGGACAAAGGCCTCCTGCAATACTTTCCAGCCCGCACAGTCCTGCGCCACTTGTATCCAGCGCCTTCCCGCGACTCTTTTAATGTCGTCAGTCCATCTGGTCGGAGGTCTGCCAACACTGCGCTTTCCCGTGCGGGGTCGCCATTCCAGCACTCTGGGTTCTCAACGTCCGTCGGTTCTACGAGCTATGTGCCCCGCCCATTGCCATTTCAGCTTCGCGATACGTTGAGCTATGTCGGTGACTCTGGTTCGTCTACGGATCTCCTCATTTCCGATTTGATCACGTAGAGAAACTCCGAGCATAGCTCTCTCCATCACCCGCTGAGTGACTCTGAGCCTTCTTATGAGGCCCATAGTAAAATACCAAGTCTAGGATCCATATGAAATTGAATTACATTATGAATATATTATACCTACCTATATTATGTAAATACGCGATGGTCAGTGTTTGCATACCGCCATCAGCTCAATTCTCGTTTGCTTTGATAAGTAAATTACGCGCGGTTTGCCTCAACAAGTACAATAAAACAAGTACCTACTTAGCGAAGTAGGTATTAGGTATTGTGTTACTCCGGTTTTACCGCTGACTTCACGGCTTCCTAATGAGTAACTAACAAAACTTCCTAATAACCAAGTGCGAGTCAAACTCGAGGCAGCTGTTGGTGGCCTCTATAGTGTTGCCCAAATGCAAGAACAAGACGAGACTCAGCCAGTCTTGGTCTTGGTCTTGCGCCAGTACATCTGGTCTTGGTCTTGGTTTTTTTTTTTTTATTGATAGGCTTGCGCTTGAGTACAATCAAGTCTGATGAACAGAAATGATGAGGTCTAGGATGGAGCGCGCTTGCCTAGAAAATGCCTATTCACTCTTCTCTTGAAGGCACCCAGATTGTATTTGGCTGGGAACACGGAAGCTGGAAGGGTGTTCCACACCTTAGCGGTTCGTATCAGAAACGTAGAAGAAAAGCGTGTTGGTCTTGCAAAAATGCAAGAACAAGACCAAGACTGCAAGACCAAGACTGATTTTGGGCAACACTACCTCTCGCTCTCAGACATCGTTCAAGCGATGGTTCAGAGCGAGACAGCGTGGAACAGGTACTGCTAAAACCACCATGTTGACCCTGGAAAGAGCCCAACGCACTATACTCAAAGTAATGACGCACAAAAAGTATACTTATCCTACTCAACTACTTTATTCTGAATTGGAGGTTCTTTCCATACGTAAACTATTTTTACTACAGGCAATTATAAACCAACATAAAAAACAACCCGATGGCGGCACCACGAAGCGTAGGCTGGATCGTGTCTATAATATTCCTAAACTTAAAACAGTTTTTGCGCAGAAGTTTATACATTTTCTTGGTCCTAAGCTATATAATGCACTAAGTAAAAATATTGCTTTAAAAGACCTAACCGTGAGGAAGTTGAAGCATCAGGTGATTAAGTATCTTAATACAGTAAATTATAATGATGTAGAAGATCTTCTGAGGATTATAAAATAATTTGAACACACATGTACACACACTTGCGGACACATACACACACACACACACACACACACACACGCGCACACTCACACATACACATTCACACGCGATGTCAATTAATGTTTATATAGTATACAGTTTAGTATGATCAATCACATGTCTTACATTATCAATAAGTTTAGAGTCATATTTTGTGTGCATATAGTATATACTTACTATAATACCACTGTATTGATACGTTATTATTAGGACTTAGTGTAAGAATCAAGATGTCATTTGCATCTTGGATTTCTGCCTATACTGCCCATTCCGGAGTCAGTTTTATATTGTACTTACTACCCACATTGTACTAAATTATCATTATATTTCATTTCGCTTCATTTTTCAGATAATTTTTATTATTATCGACAAAGTAGTAACTTCTATTGTACAGACACATTTCGCACGTTTAGAATTAAGTCACTCAATTGATTTTTGTTTTCCTGTGGGGTGTGGGGCAACCCCATATATACTACCGCCGCTGCAGCCGTCGTCATTCTTTTATTGTGCGAGGCACCGCGCGCACGCTGGCGCTGCCATTAAAATAAATAAAATAAAAATAAAATAAAAACTTAGTAAAAAGCATATAGTGAAGTGTTCATCGGATAAGAATACGGGTAAGTGTTACTGTGTATTTTTACCACGTAATAG
This sequence comes from Coenonympha arcania, assembly GCA_036785405.1. Lineage (NCBI taxonomy): Eukaryota > Metazoa > Arthropoda > Insecta > Lepidoptera > Nymphalidae > Coenonympha > Coenonympha arcania. The sequence continues at coordinate 3,977,356 of CM072081.1, forward strand.
TGATAATCCTTGTGAGTGTGATATTGTAATTAACCAAATTCCTAGCGGGTAATTGCGGGTTACCACGATGGATTTACATGACTTTTTTTTTAGTAAATTTGACGCCAAAGTACATCCAGTCTACATACAATTTCAATTTTCAATTTATTTATTATTGAACCAATGAAAATGTTGCACAGTACATACTCACAGACCTAGCGTCTTTATGCTTTCCTGGTGGTTAACCGCGGGTTAACACGATGGATTTACTTGATGCATAGTAATTAGTGATCAAAGTAGTGAACAAACACTTGTGAACATTGTCACGGGCCTAGCATCTTTATGACGTCCTGGTGGTTAACTGCGGGTTAACACGATGGATTTGCGTAATGCATAGTAATCAGTGATCAAAGCAGGAACGATCACGTGTGAATATTGTCACGGGCCTAGCATCTTTATGCTTTCCTGGCGGTTAACTGCGGGTTAACACGATGGATTTGCGTGATGCATAGTAATTAGTGATCATAGTAGTGAACAAACACTTGTGAATATTGTCACGGTCCTAGCGTCTTTATGCTGTCCTGGTGGTTAACTGCGGGTTAACACAATGGATTTGCGTGATGCACAGTATTTAGTGATCAAAGTAGTGAACAAACACTTGTGAATATTGTCACGGGCCTAGCGTCTTTATGATGTCCTGGTGGTTAACTGCGGGTTAACACGATGGATTTGCGTGATGCATAGTAATCAGTGATCAAAGCAGGAACGATCACGTGTGAATATTGTCACGGGCCTAGCATCTTTATGCTTTCCTGGCGGTTAACTGCGGGTTAACACGATGGATTTGCGTGATGCATAGTAATTAGTGATCAAAGTAATGAATGAACAAACACTTGTGAATATTGTCACGGGCCTAGCGTCTTTATGCTGTCCTGGTGGTTAACTGCGGGTTAACACGATGGAGTTGCGTGATGCATAGTAATTACTTAACACTTGTCAATATGGTCACGGGCCTAGCTTTTCTATGCTTTCCTGGTGGTTAACTGCGGGTTAACACGATGGTTTAGCATGACGTTACACACTTTACCTCTTGATGGTATCAAAAACCTTTGGGTGATAACCCGATTGCTTTCTTTTATCAGAAAATGAGTCGCAATAATTCAATTACAAACAGCGTTCGATGTCACGCATACCATCGCCGCCACAGGCGCCATTGCCATCGACTCTTGTTCCCGTAGATACGGCACAAGACGCATTTACCGAACTCAAACCCAGAATAAAAAAGCTACTGAAGGAATGCGCTGTCCCGGATTATTGTAACCTATTAAAAGATATTAAAGGCTTAATCCAAAAATATCTGTTGCTATCGGGGATACCCCAAGGACTCGTGATATAAAGCTCCAGGCAAGGCAGCTTGGTTTAGGAATCACAGCTATAAACAGAGCTATGTATGACAAAGTACAAGCAATAAAAATATTGTCGCATGGCTGCAACTTACTCACAAATTCCCACTATATAGAAGAAAGAAAAAACATTATTTAGGAATACATTGCCGGAAAAATCAAAGCTTCTAAAGAGATTGAGAGGCAAGGAAGCCAAATTAAATAGGGACAGAAAAATTCGGTCTCGATAAGACCTCTCGCCCTCGATATCGAGGAAAATGATCTGGCCCTTCTTGTTACCAGTCATCAAACAGGGGGGGGGGCGCGAGGTGGATCGTATCGGATGCAGTATACACATTACCAACGAACAGCGGCGCGAACGCCGCCGACTCACACGTCGTCTTCAAAGACGATGGACACCAGCGGCAGGCTACAACACTATTATTCCTGTCGGCTTAGTAGGCCGAAAATCCCCGTTGTTTTAGATGGGATTCGTAAAGGTTACCGCATACAGTTCATTCGCCAAGTCGAAAGCTATTGCAAAATTTTGAAAGTCGGCTACTATTAGAAAATGTAAACACCGTAAAGCTCATTTTATATCGAATATTTTCGTAGCTCGAAAACGAAATGGCGATTATAGATTTTATTCTAAACTACAAACAGTTAAATAAATTTGTATCTAATTCTCATTTTAGGATTGAAGACCATAGAAATCCAATCCAACCCAAAATGATACCAAGGAACGGCTTTGTGACAACTTTAAACGTAAAAGCCTACTTACTCGTCCCTATATCAACCTCTCATCGTAAATATTTACGATTCACATTTAAAAACAAAAGTAATGAAAAAGTAGCTTTGCTATTTAAGATATTGTGGTTTTTAATCCATTATGATTTTTTATGTATTGGGATCACCTTCGAAGAATGTCTTAGAAATGTAAACAATACGTTTAGGTTCCATAATTAATTATGATAAAAGTTGTTTACATTCCTGGCAGAGGCGTAAGTTTTTGGGTTTCATTTACAACTCTGTGGATATGAGGATTTCACTTCCATGAGAAAAATTTAACAAAATTTTTTAATAGAAAAGTTTTCTCGCCTGCCAGTTTGCACTATTAGAAACTTTGCCTATTTAATAGGTACTCTTACATCGGCCTCTCCTGATGTAAGATATGGTGGATTATGTACCAAAAGACTTGGGAGACAAAAAATTTTGGCTCATACACCAAAGTTGCTACGAAACATTAAAACCTATGAATGATATTCTACCATCTTACAGTGGTGATCGGCGGACATTCTTACCTCATCTATTACAGTTTATTTTGACCTAGAGAACCCAAATAGGACTGAGCAGAACAAGCGTGCCAACGCCGGGTGGACCGCATATGAAAGTAATTTTCATATAAACTATTTAGAGCTGTTGGCGGGTTTTCCTCTGTCTTAAACCATTGCTCGCAAGAGGTCTAAAATTAACATCCTAGAACGCGTTGATAACACAACCGCAATCAGCAATATAGATCGGATGGGAGGAATTCAGTTTCCTCACCTAAGTGAATTAACAGGATCCATTTGCCAATGGTGCGAGGAACGAAAAATATTTGGTATCTTTGTATCGTAATATATTTATAAACAGAAAAGACAATGTAGAAGCCGACCGCGAATCTCATGGAGAAAATTCTGATTTATTATAATGGGAACTATCATAAAAGTTGTTAAGTACCAGCTAGTGACGTCAGCATTCGGAGAAGCAACAATTGACCTTTTCGCTTCTCGCACTACTGCCAAATGTAAAACTTACGTATCTTTGAGACAAGATCCTGATTCTCTTACAGTAGAGGCATCTTCATTATGCTAGATATCAATAGTTTTTTTTATACATTTCCACCTTTTTCACGGGTTTTAAAATGTTTACAAAAATTTTAAATGATGAAGCCGAGGATATCTTAGTTTTTTCCTATTGGCCAACACAGCCTTGGTTGCCCTTGTTAATGAACATGGTTCAATCCAAAATTATATTTGCTACCCGTAATTTCAATACTGGAATAGGAATTCCTGGACTTATCAACGTCCCGAGAAGAAACTTATCCTAAAGTTCACAACAAGTTTTGAAGAAGTTTACAATAAGACCCAGGAATGGCATAAAGGTTAATTATGGCATCCTTGTCCAAAAATACACTGCGATACATAGAAATTATGGTGGCTGTTCTGTCGTATCAATAACCATAGACCTTGCGAATTCTCAGCTTCATCCATTGTAACTTTTTCTCACGGAACAATTTAATAATGGAGCTGCGTATGGATCTTTAAATAGTCACCGCTCCACGTTATCGCTTATTTTCGGTAGTGAATTATCTAGTATCGATCAAATATAACGCTTACTTAAAAGTGCCTATAAGTTAAGACCATCAAAACCAAAATATTTATTTACTGGGGATCCAGAGGTCGTATTAAATTTATTTGCCAATCGAACACCCAATTGGGACCTTAAGTTAAAAAAAAAAAAAAAAAATGACCAAATAATTAGTTATTTTACTTGCACTCTTTAAAGCACATCGAGTGCAAACTTATCGGCCCCTCGGGTGTTATAATAGAGATATCAGACATCGGCCGCAGGGCGCGAACGAACAGTCTATTTTAACCCTATTTTGAAGAAAATAGATCAATTTGCCGTGCTACCGCCATACAAGATTTTCATCGTCACGAAGAAAATTAGGCTGTCTATCATCAATCCGCTAATTTCAATGCATATAATAGCCACACAACCCGGCATCTCCTCAAACCATCAGCAGATGGTTAAAGGTTGAGCGAAAACGGCGTGGATGTGCCGACGGTCGGCGCGCACAGCACGCGCCATATCGTTAGATATTATAAGAAATACAGCTGGCTAGACTAACCGCTCGCAAACATAATATGTGATATATATCATATACTCGTGCACTAATTTAATAGCCAATTAACTAAGTACGATTGATAAAATATTAAGAGTAATGCAATTTATTGAACTGAGGATTGATTAAGATTAAAAAATAAATTCATATGTACCTTAGAGACGTTGTGTAAGGTTTATTCTGTAAATAAACGTTGATTTGGCATGATAAACACAATAATATAATTATTGTGTTTTACTACTTACCTTCACAAAATTTTCGTCTCTAAACATCTACTTTGTCGATAATAATAAAAATTATCTGAAAAATGAAGCGAAATGAAATATAATTAATGATCAAACGAACTTGCAAAGTGAAGTTCGATCATAATTATATGAATTCGCTTCATTTGAAGATATAAACACCCTCCCTCCCAACCCTCATTAGAAAATTTTGTGTTCTCTAAAATAATGACGACGGCTGCAGCGGCGGTAGTATATATGGGGTTGCCCCACACCCCACAGGAAAACAAAAATCAATTGAGTGACTTAATTCTAAACGTGCGAAATGTGTCTGTACAATAGAAGTTACTACTTTGTCGATAATAATAAAAATTATCTTCAAATGAAGCGAATTCATATAATTATGATCGAACTTCACTTTGCAAGTTCGTTTGATCATTAATAATATGTTAATGATAAATATTATTTTGTTTCAAAGTGTGATGAAAGATCGTGATCTAGAATTGAGGAATGCTAACCCACTGTGGTACAGTTTTTACTAGTACAGGGGTTAGAGTGACTTGTCTAGTGAAATAGATTATAAGAGTCTACTAGAATCAAAAACCGCAAAGTCCATATCCGTGTTTTGGCCACAATACATATATTTTGAATTATTGGTTGTTTGTACATTCAGTGGTTTATGTAGTATAATAAAAATACAGTAAATATATCATGTAATGGTCGCATATTAATGGAATTAAGTAGATTCATCACAGTAACAAGAAAATTGAATAAATAGTCTGGACTTTGCTGTTTTTGAAATAAACCACTGGACTTTGCTGTTTTTGTTGCACGCGTCTGATGGACATTGCTTATTTTGAAACATACCTATTTTTATGTACTACGCCTGGTTAGTATTGATACTTTGAATAGCAAAGACTTTAATCCTTACATCATTTTATAAATTGAAGTCCAGTAATTGAAGAAAATTGGCGGTACTTTTATTTAAAAATAAAAAAACACACTATAAAAAAAAAAAAACACACTATACATTGCTCGATATACGTTCGGGTTCATCAGACGGTTGATTGCTCGAAAATCGTTTAATATTTTAATGGACTCTGAAATGTTATAATTGCAGTTATACTTGCGAATGTATAATTAATATTATTACTAACGGTTATACTTTTCTATAAATCTAGTTTTTATTTAAGTGTTTTGTACTGGTACATGCAGGCTCTAAGACGCAATAAAATAACTTTTGTGAGGAGGTGATGCTTGCAAAGGAGGCGGCGGAGCGCGAGAGGGAACATCAGGCGGCTCATCCCTCTCGCAGGAGACGCACCGAGCGCTGGAGGATAGATACCTCCGGCCTCCATGAGTTGCTGGCCTGCGGGTGATGGACGTTAAGGGCCGTCCGTCACTCAAATATAAACAGGCCAGGAGGTGGCGAGCAAAAAAAATACAGGCGCGGCCAGGCTGCCGACAATGACGGGACTTGCTGCTGAGGTGGCTGGTCGAGACCTGGCGGGAGCGCAGTGAATACGATAGTGAATCCCGTACTCCCGCCAGAAGGTTCGAGCAGCGGCCAGGCTGCCGACAATGATGGGACTTGCTGCTGAAATGGCTGGTCGAGACCTGGCGGGAGCGCGGTGATACAATAGTGAATCCCGTACTCCCGCCAGAAGGTTTGTCGTAGAAACAGACAGTTTTTAGTGGGTGCAAGCCCCACATAAGTATAACCCCTTCGTTTCCCCTGTCGAAGGGGTATGCGTTAGGCATTTTCTGTCTATAAAAAAAGTGCGTGTCAAACTCGTGTTTAATGTTTATAAAACAATGTACCTATTCGCATAATAAAACGTTTATTGCCCGTGGTCCCCCCGATAGTCCCCCTGGGGCACCACGGGTAATTTTTTTGCCCGTGGTCCCCCTGGAGCTTTTAGGGGTACCACGGGCAAAAAAAAAATTCCCATGGTACCCCTGCGAATCAAAAAATTAAAACACACTTACAAACCGTTTAAAGACTACCCTTTAATATGCTTGACAAAAGAAAACACGAAACTTAAACTAAAACTACAAATATATTTTAAGTTCCAACTTTTTTTTTTTTTTTTTTTTTTTTTTTTTTTTTTTTTTTTTTTATTGGCCAAAACAAATTACAACATTATAATAATATATCTAGGCCATCCTCTAGAAAACTGTCCGTTTATGTTGAGGATGGCGAGTTCGCAGTACTATATTAAATTAAACTAAGCTTAACTAAATAAAAGTAACTAAGATTAACTAACTTTAAATAAGAGTAAAAATTAAGATTAACTAATACATTACAGCTTATAATATATAGTCAAGATAAGTAGCAATATAATATATTAAATAAATGTATCATATTTTAAATTGTCATACTTTACTCAATAAATATTTCTTAAGCTTTCTTATGTGTATATGCTTTTTGTCTAAACATTGCAAAAACGATGGGAGTTCTTCAAAAATTTTAGGAAGTATGTATTTGTAATTTCTTTTACCATGAATATTATTTGTTTTAGGTAGGATGAACTTTTTATAACTCGCTAATCTTCGTAAATTACTGCCTCGTTCCTTGCGTCTAAGAAATTGTAAATTATTAAATTCATCTTTAAGTATGGCTAGTTTTACTTTACTCTGCACCGGCAGCACTTTACAATAAGTGAATAATTTGTGGTAGTCGTTGCAATGTTTTAATTTTATTTTCCTAGGTACAATTGTTTTTAAAATTTTTAGTTGTAATTTATATATGCGTATAATATATGTTTTGAAGGTTCTACCGTAACTACTCAAGCCATAGTCAATTATTGAGTCTGCCAGTGCAAAGTAAAGCAATCTCAGCGTCCTATAGGGCAGTTTATATTTAAGTATGTATAGCCTACTAAGGATTGCTCTCAGCTTCTCACAAATATAATTTATATGTGGTTGCCAGTTAAAACGGAAGTCAATTTTAAGACCTAAGTACATATGTTCTGTAACCATATCAATAGGTTGGCAGATACAGTGTTTTATCCTGCCATGCAGGCAGTCGTGCGCATGTGCAACTATATTGGCCCTATAATCTGTTTTATTATGAGCAGAATGAATATGCATAGCTTTAGTCTTTTTAATATTTATCACCAGTCCAACATCGTGTGCCCATTTATAAAGGGTATCGAAATTGGCTTGCATTATGCGCTCGGCCACCTGCAAGTCCTTGTCAGCTACAATGATACATGTATCATCAGCGAATTGATACACGGATCCCTCCCGGAATAGGTTGCACATGTCATTTACGTATAACAAGTACTCAATAGGTCCGAGAATCGAACCCTGAGCTGTTCCTTTAGTAGTATGTATCATGTCACTCATGGTGTTATCGATTTTGACGCAGGTTACTCTATTCCTATGATAATCTTTAAACCATTCCAGGAGGGGTCCCTGTATTCCGCAATTTGTCATACTTGTATATAACTTGTCATACACCAACAAGTCGAATGCTTTGCTGAAGTCAATGAAAACAACGAGTACATGCTTTTTATCATTCATGTACTCGTTGATTTCATCTGTAAACTGGCAAAGTAATTGAGAAGTACTTCGATTTTTTTGAAAGCCGAACTGTTTTGCGTTTATGATACTGTGATCTTCTAAAAATTTTTTTATTTTATCACCGAGATACTTCTCAACTATCTTGTCGATGCATGACAGTATGGTGATTGGTCTATAGTTGTTGAAATTTTTATGACATCCGCTTTTATAGATAGGCCTAATTATACCAATCTTCAGAGGGTCAGGATAGGAAGAGGTGGCAATACAGGTGTTTATCAAATGAGTCAGCGCCGGTGTTATATTTTTATTTAAGTTTTTAATGTCTGATGCTCTAATTTTGTCATATCCAGGGCTTTTATTTGAATCTATATTTTTAATTATTTTCCACACCTGGTTATCTGTTGCCCGCTCTAATCTCATTGTCACCCCTGCCCCCTCCTGCGTCCCTCCAGAAGAAAGGGACAAAGGTTGGTAACATGTTACAGAAATCGCATTTACATTTTTTTCGAACTCTTGAGCGAATCTATTGCCTAATTTCGTTTTTTCCAGATTAAATGACTTTAGCAGTAATTCATCTACAGATATCCTAAATTTACCGCATATTTCATTAATTAAATTCCATACTTTCTTAGAATTCTTAAAGTTCTTTCGAATTTCATCCCTAATATATTTATTTTTTAGAAAATTTATGTATTTGTTTGTTTTGTTTCTATATTTATTGTATAAAATTTTGTTATCAATATTTTCTGGATTTTTGAGCCATATTGAATATAATTTTTTCTTTTGAGAACACATTTTTAACATTTTTTTATTAACCCATTTGCACATATTCCTTTTATTACATTTTAATTTAGTGACTTGCGAGCAGTTATTGTAAATAGTATTGAACTGATTGCAAATAAAATTATATACTTCGGAAGGGCAGCTAAGCGACAGCGCTGTGCTCCAGTCTACCTGGCTAAGCTGCTGCGATACCTCCCTGTTATTGAGTACATTGACAAGCCGCGATGCATTCACGCGGTGACCGTGACCTTGGCGCCGCCCGTCCGATGCGCTCGCGCACATAAGCGAGCAGGCTATAATGTTGTGGTCAGCGATGGGATCATTTATAGTTGCAGTATACACTGTGCACGCGGAAGCGAGGCGCGTGAATACGTGGTCTATGCATGTCCTAGTAATATGTTGGCCTTTGGTTTCTATTCTAGTATATTGAGAGATACCACAGCTAAGACCTAGCTCAGCCATTTCATTTAGGTACGCCGCGCTTGCACTGGTTATTTGTTTTAAATCAATATTTATATCGCCCACGAATAGTAAGTCGGATTTATTAGTCATTCTTGTAATATGGGACGAGATCTCAGCGATAAATTTACTTTTGCAAGTGTCCGGCGGCCGGTACACGGCACATAGGTTTATTTTGTAGCTATTCTTAAGTTGGACATATCCAGTTACTGATTCAAAGTACTGTGTGGGTGAAGATAGCAAAGTAAATGTTAGGTTTTTATGTATATAAACTATGACACCGCCGCCTCTTCTGTGTTTTCGCAAGTTCGTGTACATAATATAGTTGGGTAATTCAAATAGGGTTTTAATTGTATCTCCGATATTAACTTCACATAATACTATTATGTCTATACAACGTTGGCTATTAGTGATTATATGTTCTAGAGTGGAAAAGTTAAGTAGCATTGATCTTATGTTAACAGTTAACGTAATAAGTCCATCTTTTTGTATTGGAAGAGAACTAATATACTCATTCCAAGAGTTAAAATTTCCTTCTGATAAGTTTTGATCGTTGCTGTCCATTGTAAGTAAACACACCAGTTAAGTATGAACACAATAAGTAAATAAACGTAGATGGATACACAAACCTCGAAGTCATTTTTTTAGCGCCGTGACCCACTTCTCGACGTCACTTTCCGATCTTATCGAATGGATTTTTTCATTCTCCGACTTCCTAATGAGAATGTTACCGCGTTTACACCATACAAACTGCACTAAGTTAGTATCCTTGAGCTCCGACTTAGTCTTCCACAAAAGGTAAGCCGTGGCTGGTGTTAGCGCTTCTCGTAGGTATATCCTGCCTTCTCCGTCCCTGCCGAGTACTCGTGGGGTGATCGTACATGACTTGGCTGCCTCGAGCCACCGGTCCCGGCACCCTTCCCGGAGTGTCAGCACCACGACCGAGGCGTGACGTTTACGGGATGCTAATCCTTTACTTTCCTTTCTGTATATTTTTTTAATGTCGTTGTTGTCTTGATTTATAACACTTCCAATTTTCTTAACTATTTCTGTTAGATTTTCTTGTTCTTCTTTCGGTATTCCGCTTATTTCTAGAGTATTTTCAATTTTTTCTTGTTCTAGGGTATTTAATTTTATTTGTATGGATTCGAGATTATTTTTCATGTTTGTATATTTATTATTGAGATCTTTACACTGATTCTCAACTAATTTAATCTTTTCTTCGTAGTTATCAATTTTTATTTGGAAGTCGTCCATTTTGTCAGAGTAAAATTGTAGTGTTCTTTTAAGCTCTTCTTGTATTGTTTCGCGAATTTCGTGCCGTATCGTAGATAGCACGGTGGTCAACATCTTCTGGCTGTTAGGGTCGATGCTCGCACCAGCCGTAATTGAGTCCGTGTCCGTGACGTCGTCCTCCTCAGGATCTGGCAAAATTATCGAAATTCGTTTTTGTTTTGAGGAACCACTGCACGCACGACACTTCCAGTCGGCTTCAGTCGCATGTAATGTCGTTAGTTGCTCGTGGCTCAAAGACACGCATTCCCCATGCATCCATTTGTTACAACGCCCACACAGAATTCCAGGGTTTTTTTTCGTGACCACTTTGTTACATTTCGCACATTTAGCCATATTGTATGAGTATAATCAAGCAATCAACATTAAAACCAATAATAAAAAACAAAAAATTTGAACACAAAGAATAATGCTCCTCTCGTTGCGCACACTTATTACTTCGTTGCAAAAAACACCGTGAGTGGTAGGTATGTGCCTACGTCTTTACGCAGCGCGCGCGCCAAGCGAACTGAACTTAAATATTACGATGTGAATATTTGTACGGGTACTGGACGAATAAATTATTTATTCAATTAAGAACTTGGAGGGGATGAGGAAGAGAGCAATAATATAAAATATTTATAGGTAATTAGGTTAAGGTTATTTTCGTTTTATGACCACACAGAAATAGGAGCCCCGCGAAGCGGGGCTCCTTCGACAGGAACTTGGAGGGGGTGAGGGGGAGAATAATATAAAATATCTAAAGGGATTTATAATAGAGATAGATAGATAACCCCAAATTGTACTGAACTATTTTTTTTTTCAGAAAAACTACACATTTTCTCAGAAAAAAAAGTATATCAGGGGACAGGGGACACCCCTTCCCCTTACCTAAACCCGTAACCGTATTAATAATTATTGTTTCTTAATAATTAAGTTTTATTGTTGATTTTATATAAAAAGGAGTACATAATATATAAGTTGGAACTTAGTTCAGTACAATTAGGGGTTATCTATTTATTTTAGATATTTTATATTATTCTCCCCCTCACCCCCTCCAAGTTCCTGTCGACGGACAGTCTATTTCTGTGTGGTCATAAAAGGAAAATAACCTTAACCTAATTACCTATAAATATTTTATATTATTGCTCTCCTCCTCATCCCCTCCAAGTTCTTAATTAAATAAATGTACGAATAAATATAATAATTTATTCGTCCAGTACCCGTACAAATAGTCACATCGTAATATTTAAGTTGGAACTTAAAATATATTTGTAGGTTTAGTTTAAGTTTCGTGTTTTCTTTTGTCAAGCATATTAAAGGGTAGTCTTTAAACGGTTTGTAAGTGTGTTTTAATTTTTTTTAAACTATGACCTCAATTTCTTGACTCTGGGCTCTGAGCCTGGTGCCCCAGGGGGACTATCGGGGGGACCACGGGCAATAAACGATTTAAACCTACATTAAAAATTATTTCACTCCATGCAGTGGCGTTTGAAGTCGGTTTTTTGAAAAGAATCTTTAATTTTTAACATTTCACTTTACTACATGTAGCAGTTCTGTCCGCACCGGGAATCGAACCCGCGTTCCGTGCGTAGGCGTTTATTTATAAATAGAAAATAAAATAAGTAAATAATCTCGCGTCGAGAGCGGGGTGCGTGATCGCCTGTAATTGTTGTTTCTGTTGCCATTTGTATCAATTTGTAGGACTAACACTTTAAGCCTTGGGGAGGTTGGGGCGAGGCGGGCTATGCTGAAGAAATGTCAAAGATTCTTGAAATGATATGCACATGTATGGTTATGCTTCCATCTCCTCATGAAATATCTTAAGAATATGTTATGGTTTTTCATACTATACAAAGTTATATAAAAAAATCCAATTCGCTCTCGGCCTGTATAGTTCTTTACATTAACACTAACAACTTTTGTTCTGCGACTTTTTTGTTTACTCGATATTTTGATAAATATCAAATATTGAATGTTTTACAGAAATACTCTACTAGTTCCTAATATGTAATGTAACACAGGCGCGGCGCACGAAGTCGCGGCGCGAAACCGCAACAGTGTAATGTCACTTTAAAGAAATAACATTATTTTGTATGAAATAAATTAATACTGAATTTTGAAAAGTCGTAGAAGAAAAGTTGTCAGTGTTAATGTAAACAACTATAGGCCGAGAGCGATTTGGTATTTTTTATATAACCCTGTATAAGAAAACTTGTTTGTTATGACATTGTTGAAAAGAGCAAGTACCGAGTTTCTGACCAGTTGTTCTCGGTGCAAACCTGCAGTCCGTACCTGGCGGTAGAGTTTTGACCCAATTACTATTAAACTAAACCAGTTAGATATAAAAAATGAGTGTTTTATAGGACATTTTACTGCCGACAAAAATTAAAAAAAAATTACTGGAGACACACGTTCACTTTTAACCCCTTACGTCTGATATTCAAACAAACAAACTCTACAGCTTTATAATGTTAGTATACACGTAAAATCTTCCTATCCGTGGTCGGTTAAACCGCCTACACAGTATGTTTACTGACCTTACCCCATTCGCCCCAACCTCCCCTTCCTATTACCATAGATTTTCAATCAGGCCACCTATAAAACCTCCCTGCCATTTCTCCCTGGACCAGTAAGGGAAGGTTTTTCAAGTGAAAATAACTAAAAACTCCATCAAAATAGATACGACAGAAAAATGTATAGTTTTGATAATTTAGTTTCGGTTTTTTTATTTGCTGTCTGTATTAATTTTTTTATATGCAACGCGGCGGCCGGCAACACTGTAAAGGTAGGTTATTTTTACTCTATACAAGTTAGTACTTGACTGCGATCTCATCTGATGGTAAGTGATGATGCAGCCTAAGATATTAGCGTAGGTACTAACTTGGAAGGGTAAGTAAATTTACCCCAACGGTTTCTACAAGCATCGCACCGGAACGCTAAATCGTGTGTTTGCTGGTAGGGTGGTAACTAGCCACGGCCGCAGCCTCCCACCAGACCAGGCGTGATGCAATTTAGAAATTATAAAATTCCAAAGTGGCCCGTGGCGGGAATCGAACCCGCGACGTCCCACTCGAAGCCGAGCGCGCCGCCACTGCGCCAGGGAGCTGTCAAGGTATGATTGTATCTTTGCCGTATTTGCGAAAAAAATATGGCTCTTGCTGACATCTATTGGCGGAAAGTAATACTATTTTTAAAGGCTCACAGTAAAGGTATGCCCGCGAAATTCAAATTTTATTGGGTTTTTCGCAGTAATTGTTTGATAAAGGCAAGTATAAAGGGCATTTAAGGGACGATAAATTGATCTAGCTAGGATTCATTTTTTAGAAAATGTCGTATTTACCAAAAAAAACAATACCGAGCAAAGCTCGGTCACCCAGATATTTTTTTTATACTTTATAGGCTAGCGCTTGACTGCGATCACACCTGATGGAGAGTGATGATATAGTCTAAGGTGGAACGCGCTTGCCTAGGAGATGCCTATTCACTGTTGATTTGAAGGCGACCGAGTTTTAGTGGCAGGAAAGACACTGCCTGGGAGGGTATTCCAGCATAATCTTCCAGTATATGACGACCTCCCTGGCGCAGTGGCGGCGCGCTCGGATTCGAGTGGGAGGTCGTGGGTTCGATTCCCGCCACGGGCCACTTTGGGATTTTATAATTTCTAAATTGGCCCATCGAGATCCTGATAATAAACTGGGCCAGACACTTCGCGAACAATTGATGATATAATATGTTATGTCGGTAACTTAATTTTTTGTTTAGGATGACAATCTGGACAGAGTGCACAGCGACCGAGGCGGGCTGTGGTTCGGACCGCGTCTTGGCAAGAGGTCTTTGAACTACTTGGGCGAAGATAATAGGTACGTGGTCATATTGGACTCGCCTGGCGCCAGAGAAAAATAAATAAATAAAATAAAATCCATTTAATTCAGGCAATTACGGTACGTTACGTATTGGAAAAGTCTGAAATATACGTTTATTTATTTTATTTATTTAGGGTTCATTTTTCAATCGCCAGGTAAACGTTAACGATAACTAACTAACTTTTGACGGATTTTGTATGGCATATTATGTTTCGAATTTATTTTGGCGACTGAAAAATCGGCCCTGGCGCTTGACGATTTCCGAAGGAACATAAAATAGTTATGTGTTCAATTATAGATTAGATAATTGAATTCATATTATTTGGCATTTCATAATCTAGAACTTGTCTCAAAAATATTTTAAAATATGTGTATAACTTTCTCACTAGAACAGTTTTTGTATAGGCTGTTTGCTAAAATAGCGGTCGACGCTCTACGCAGATGCAAGATATTTGCCATGTCTCTTAACACAAACTTATAACAATGACATATTTAGAAAATTAATAACATTTACTAAAAAGTGTCTCAAAAAAAAATATGATTTTCCTAGATTTTCATTCAAAAACCATAAACCGAAAAGTGCCATTTTTAGCATTTTTCGATAAATAAAACGTATTATTTTAGGATAAAATCCAAGATATTTTGTTATTTCTGAATAATAGTAATTTAATTCAATTCATATTCAATGTCACTGGTTATTTATTATTTTAATAAATTGTATATTTATTTTACTATATTTTTTTTTGTAATACCATTTTCCGCGCAAAATTGCGTCAGCTGGAACGGAATTCCTTTTTTGTATGGAGCGACACGCGATTCACGCGTAAACGTATAAACGCTCTTAATTACCCATAGAATATTTAATCAAATAAAATACAAATGAATGAAATAACCAGATTATTAACATTATTATCACAAATTATGCCAAGTTCTTATGGTTTACTTTTTAGGGTTCCGTAGCCAAATGGCAAAAAACGGAACCCTCATAGATTCGTCATGTCTGTCTGTCTGTCCGTCCGTCACAGCCACTTTTTCCGGAACTATAAGAACTAAACTGTTGTAACTTGGTAATGTATTCCGTAAACCGCGTTAAGATTTTCAGACAAAAATAGAAAAAAAAACAATAAAGATGTACTTCCATGGAAACTTCCACCAAAAATTGGTTTGAACGAGATCTAGTAAGTAGTTTTTTGGTATTAACAATTACTAATTAGCCGTGAGGGCGCGTCGGAACCCTCGTAAACTTAGTTTCAAGTCGACTTGTAGTTATCACCATACATATGCGACAAATATATTGACGTTTTACAAGAGCCTGTAGGTACGTTAGGCCTATGGGAAATAAAGATATTTTGATTTTGAGTTGAGTTTGACCTCAAAATACAAATTTGACTTTACGGTTGGGTAAGAAAAGTGATTCTTTTGGACTAGCTTTTCCCCGCGGCTCCGCCCGCGTTAAATTCGATTTTTTACTAATCCCGAGAAAAAATTGAATTTCCTTTTCAATGACCTTTACACCTACTTTCAGGAAAGATTGTCAAAGTAATCTACCTATAGCTGTAGTTATAGATTACTGTTGAAAATTAGGGTTTTTTAAATATCCCATGGGAACTATGGATTTTCCCGGGATAAAAAGTAGCCTATGTTTTAATCCGGGTTATATAAGCTATCTATGTTCCAAATTTCAGCCAAATCGGTTCAGTAGTTGCGGCGTGAAGGAGTAACAAACATACACACACACACACAATCTTTCGCTTTTATAATATTAGTGTGAAGTGTGATTACTTTACCTGTAGCAGTACGGAACCCTCTGTGCGCAATTCTAACTCGCACTTGGCCGGTTTTTATTTAAATGTAACTTATTTAAGCCAAATAGGTACCTGGTACTTGACTTGGAAATGAAACATTTCAGCCAGACCTTCCTGAGACTTTTGGAAGCAGCTGATGCCTTGAAGTACTACTACAACCAAATGCCCTACCAGATGCAGGCGGACGCGCCACAGACCAAAAGTAAGTCTTTTTAGTTCCACACCGAAATGGTAAAAATAGAACCCTAATGGTGAGACTTTTTCCGTCCGACTGTCGGTCATACTCGATTATTTCAGTAACAATCAAAACAATGAACGTCGGAATATCTGTAATATCATAAAAAATTGAAAATCCGGACAAGCTGGACTCCGCTTATTTTGGCCGGACACTCAATCAAAAAGCCTAACTATGTCCGGCATTATCCGGACGCCTGGCTACGCTCGGCACTGTTGTTTCTTTTTTTATTGAAAAAACTGGGCCGAACTTATACAATCTGTGAGCTTACCCATCATTATTGTTTTCCAGTATCAAAGAAGGTGATTTTCACCCCGAAACTGGGGAGATCTGCCGACGAGCAGGAGAAGAGCTACGAGAACGTGGAGTTTACCCCGCGCCTCGGCCGGAAGCTGCCAGAAAGGCTCCCGTCCACGCCCGCCGACGAAGACGTGTAAGTCCCTTCACTTCTGGGTTATATGTCTGTGGTCCCTCACCAATGTTCTTTTTCTCTTTGGCGTATTGGCTCCGGGCGGTGAGCAATTGAACCATTGTCAATTTAAAGCAATGTTTTCTTTATACCAACTTTATTAAAGAGTGGCAGACTCTACAATACAGTTGGTAGATAAGTATTAGCCTTAGCCATATGAAATAGGTACCAATGACGAAATACGCTATGCTATGAGGACGAGAAATATGTGACGTATGTTGAATCAAAAAAATCTCAAATATGACGTCGCGCGTCGTTACCGCCCGCAACATTTTGGTAGCGCTGTCAGTCGCTTACATTAGCGCTATTTTACAGTTTTGACAAATTAAAATTAATGATACTTGAAGATGTCTCAGAAGATGTAACACAAAAGTTGCCAGCTTCTAATCAGTCCGAAAAGGAAGTTGAATGTCCAACTCAACTTTAGAGACGTATCTTTTCAGTTTCAGGCCAGACCCAGTCGTGATGAATCCGAGAACCAACTATTTTTCGCCCCGACTTGGTCGGAACTTCAACTTTCAACCGAGACTTGGCCGACAAGTCCTCTATGGTAGGTTTGGTAGGTTTTTTTAATTCTAGTTAAACGTAACATTTTTTAGTACCAGTTTCTATGCATTGTCTAAATTACAAAATTTCACATTTTGACTCTGTATGAACAGTCAGACAGATGTTATTGTTATTAGAATTAAAATTTCACCAATTTAAATTTAATAATTAAAATTATCTCCACGGAAGTAAAATGAAAAATAGAGTGTGTAACTCCGTTATCTTTTTTTAGATTATTATCCAGAACCCCAGATAAGAGTGGCTAGAAGCATCAACAAGACTAAAGAAACGTAATCTGGAATACTATTTACTGAATTAAAATACCTAATGTATTAAAATGAATTTGATGTTTTGGACAAAGTTGTTTATACAAGACTTTAATGTTAAGGTGCTAGATAAGATAGAGAAATAAAGAAGATCTCATTTAATAATGAGTTTTATTATAGAAACGTAGGAAATTAACCTAAGAAATACAAATTTTATTTATTTTTGCAAATAATAGATGATTACTTATCTGAAATATTGTCAGGAATTTTGGGCAAAGTTTTTTTTTGTGTGACCATTGTCATTATTGGCGCGATAATCATTACCATTAATCAAATAAACTTACAATAACATGTAATATTTTTTAACAAATTTGATATCTAAATTTAAGAACCATTCGGACCGCCTTCTTAAAATTAGCAGCCACTCTGCTCTTTTTATTTTAAAATTCTGTTGCTTTGTTCCGAAATTCACATATTTACTCCGCTGCTGTCCTATATGGAAACACAGCCATCTAGTTCAGCCAATTGATCTGCTTCTAAAGTCACAGTTAGAATCCATACTAAATATACAATTAAATGAGCAGGCATGGACGCAAGCCACCTTACCGATAAGGCACGGTGGCTTAGGAATCCGAAAAGTTTCAGGCATTGCGCTGCCAGCATTCTTGGCCTCAATCCATAGCACCTCCGATCTCGCAGGTAAAATCCTTAAAGCCCCTGTGGGTACAAACTGCGAGGTTGCGTGCTCGGATGAGGCCAAGAATGCCTGGCTAGCAGGACCGAATCCAAATTTCCCGACCCGACCGAAGATCCAAAGAGCTTGGGACGACATAATATCGGTCTCAATACGAGATTCCCTCATCGACGCCGCTGTAGGCAGGGACCGGGCAAGGCTACTGGCATCCTCTA
The DNA here is from genome assembly GCA_036785405.1 of Coenonympha arcania. Taxonomy (NCBI): domain Eukaryota; kingdom Metazoa; phylum Arthropoda; class Insecta; order Lepidoptera; family Nymphalidae; genus Coenonympha; species Coenonympha arcania. Next base: position 3,995,963 of record CM072081.1, read on the forward strand.
GACCAGAGTCAGGCCACTGGCTCCATGCCTACCCCTCACCAAATACTGGCACACTGATCGACACGGAATCATTACGCATTGCCGCTGCTCTCCGGCTTGGAGCTGCACTATGCGTAGCGCACGAATGTGCCTCTTGCGGAGCCCACGTGGATCACCTCGGCCATCACGGACTCGCCTGCTCCTCGGGCGCCGGCCGCTTGTCTCGCCACTCCGCGCTTAACGACATCCTGAGAAGGGCGCTCGTCATTGCTAACGTTCCCGCCGCTCTGGAGCCCCAGATCCTGCGTAACGATGGCAAGCGCCCCGACGGGATGTCGTTGATCCCGTGGAGAATGGGCCGTGCGCTGGTATGCGATGCTACGTGTGCCGATACATTGGCGGCATCCTATATACAATCGACCAGCGGACGAGCCGGGGCTGCGGCGGACGCGCGAGAGCGCCAAAAATTAAATAAATACAGTTGTCTCGGCGCCCAGTACGAATTTGTCCCGTTTGGCGTCGAGACACTGGGACCGTGGGGCAAGGGTGCCCGGGGGCTCCACAAGGACCTCAGCAAACGCCTTAGGGAGGCAACAGGCGACCCTCGCGCGGGCAGCTTTCTCGCGCAACGACTTTCAATAGCTATTCAGCGCGGGAATGCTGCCTGCATAATGGGCACCCTACCTAGGGCTCAAAATTTTGATTAGTATTTTACTTCTTAATTTTAGTTATTTTAATTTAATGATATTTCTAGGTATAGTTTTACATTAAGTTAGTAATTTTCATGTTTTTTTTTGTGCATATTCTTAATAAAGAATTATTATTGTTCAGGTAAAAAAAAAAAAAAAAAAATAACATGTAATTAATATATGCTTATAAATTATTAAAATTTGAGTTTGGCGGGCTAAGAATATCCATGCACCGTATAAAAAATAGCATTCTCCATAGAGCTTGGACTTTCCTTAATTATTTTTTGTTGTGGCAATAAATTGATTGTCACTATCATTTTCTGTCTATGGTTTAATCTTTTAATGTCTTTGTGTCTTTGACATTTCAAAGTCAAATGGCAAACTTCAAAATTCAAATGTTTGTTGTTTGTGGGTTTGAATGTTTGAACTTTGAAATAACGGAAAGTGATTTTGCGATGTGATTAAATTAGTTTATCTGAAAATACTCTATTGTTCGATTATAATATTGATACATATGAAAAGGGAATAACTTGGCGTAACATTCAACATGCAGTCTTCCGCCAGGAGTGGTAAGTATCCTATTTTTTTTGTACTAATAGGGACTCGCCGAAGTCAGATATTTTCATCTAGTAAAAACATTAGTATGTCAATGGATTCTGGGTGTTCATAAAAGAAAATAACCAATCCGAAGGATCCTCCATCCATCCTCTTCGTAAATTTTGAAAGCTTCACCCTAGCACGATCTTAAATTAATTTAGTTTAGAGAATTTATACAACAGAATTAGCACCAATACCTTTATAATGGTAATGACTATTTCTATTACCTACAAGCGTTTACTTAGTTTCAACTGTCCCAATGTTTGTCTGTAATCAAATCTTGCATGTAAATTTGATCCACTTCTCCATTGACAATTGAGTTGAAATTTTGCATGCATGTGTAAATCGGATGACAACGCAAAATTATTATGACATGGAGCTGATCTGATGATGGATGACCATAGAAACTGGGTAGTTAAACGACACAACCCCATCAAGTTTGGACGAGTTTGATCCATCTCTACAAATACTTTGGTGCTAGATAGTAACTAGTTCTAAGTATATTTGTTGTCGCTAACTCTAACTTTAACACAAGGATTTGGGATTATTATTTATACAAAACTCTAGCTGACCGGGCAAACGTTGTTTTGCCTTTTGGGACAAAAAGGCAACAACCTACTCTCAGACCCAGTGATCATACATAGAAAATTTCATAACAATCGGTTGAGCCATTTCGAAGGAGTTCAGTAACAAAGATTGGCGAAAGAATTTTATATATTAGAGAAGATTTCATCATTAACACATCATACAATAGTGCTAATTCTGTTATACAAAATCTCTTAAACGAATCTAATTTAAAAAAGAATCTAATTTAAAAAATAGTGCTATCCTTTTGAAACTAATTTAAAATAGTGCAATGGTTGCATTATTTTAAATTAGTTTAGTTTAGACATTTTGCACAACAGAATCGCCCACAATATATACAAGTTGTTGAGAATTTTGATCTTCTTCTTTTTCTTCTTATTCCTGGGACTTTTCCGCAAGTAAGCGATATTTCGCCCGTTGCGCGTGAAGTCGTTGATGCGGGTCCTCGCCGGATCACTCCAGCCGGCCGAGCTCACTCCAGAATCCGAAGAGGCCTCCCAGGTCGCACAGGACATCTTGGAGTGTTGCCGAGGACCCCAAGTAGGTCTCGCGTTGGTCTGACACTCCAGTGCAGCTTAGTAGCATGTGTGCCGGTGTTTCTTCCTCCTCCATGCAGGCTCTGCACAGAGGGCTGTCCGTGATTCCTAGGGTGGAAAAATGTTTGTTTAGTGAGCAATGCCCTGTAATCATGCCTACAACTAGTCTTAGTATGTTTTAGAAGTTTATCTGTTAGGTGTTTGTCTAAGTGTGTTAGAGCTGTTCTTGCTTGCCTACATTCCACAGAGAATTTTGATACGCAAATAAGAATTGATTCCAGGTAATTTGCGGGAACTGCAAACAATGATCGGAAAGTTTCCCCTAGAACTGTGTTGCAATCTTGTGACACCTGAGTTCGGAATCCCCTGGCGTGGCGTGTCGGCCGCGGTGCGCAAGTCCCGGCTGCCCATGACTCCGAGCAGTATTGCCAGCGTGCTGACAAAGTATGCAGTCAAGAATCTTACCAATGAGGAGCTGCAAGATGTTCTTACAAGACTGCGACTTAAATGTGAGTCAATATCACTTTATAATGCTTACCACCAGATTAAAACTGCCTTGCTGTCTAGTGGTGAGAAAGTACCAGCTACCCATGGCTCCCGGTAGTGTTGCCAGCGTGCTGACCAAGTACACAGCCAAGAGTGACCAACGAGGAGCTGCAAGATGTTCTTACAAGACTGCGACTTAAATGTGAGTCTACATCTCATTATAATGCTCACGCCAGGTTATAACTGCCTTGCCGTCTAGTGGTGAGCAAGTACCAGATACCCATGTCTCCAGGCAGTGTTGCCAGCGTGCTGACCAAGTTGCAGCTTCTCATTGGTCAGACTCTTGGTTGCATACCAATAGTCTGACCAATGAGAAGCTGCAAGGGTCTGACCAACGAGGAGCTGCAAGATGTTTTTACGCAGCTGCGACTTCAATGTGAGTCTACATCTCATTATAATGCTCACGCCAGGTTATAACTGCCTTGCCGTCTAGTGGTGAGCAAGTACCAGATACCCATGTCTCCAGGCAGTGTCGCCAGCGTGCTGACCAAGTTGCAGCTTCTCATTGGTCAGACTCTTGGTTGCATACCAAGAGTCTGACCAATGAGAAGCTGCAAGGGTCTGACCAACGAGGAGCTGCAAGATGTTTTTACGCAGCTGTGACTTCAATGTGAGTCGACATCTCATTATAATGCTCACGCCAGGTTATAACTGCCTTGCCGTCTAGTGGTGAGCAAGTACCAGATACCCATGTCTCCAGGCAGTGTTGCCAGCGTGCTGACCAAGTTGCAGCTTCTCATTGGTCAGAGTCTTGGTTGCATACCAAGAGTCTGACCGATAAGAAGCTGCAAGGGTCTGACCAACGAGGAGCTGCAAGATGTTTTCACGCAGCTGCGACTTCAATGTGAGTCTACATCTCATTATAATGCTCACGCCAGGTTATAACTGCCTTGCCGTCTAGTGGTGAGCAAGTACCAGATACCCATGTCTCCAGGCAGTGTTGCCAGCGTGCTGACCAAGTTGCAGCTTCTCATTGGTCAGACTCTTGGTTGCATACCAAGAGTCTGACCGATGAGAAGCTGCAAGGGTCTGACCAACGAGGAGCTGCAAGATGTTTTCACGCAGCTGCGACTTCAATGTGAGTCTACATCTCATTATAATGCTCACGCCAGGTTATAACTGCCTTGCCGTCTAGTGGTGAGCAAGTACCAGATACCCATGTCTCCAGGCAGTGTTGCCAGCGTGCTGACCAAGTTGCAGCTTCTCATTGGTCAGAGTCTTGGTTGCATACCAAGAGTCTGACCAATGAGAAGCTGCAAGGGTCTGACCAACGAGGAGCTGCAAGATGTTTTTACGCAGCTGCGACTTCAATGTGAGTCTACATCTCATTATAATGCTCACGCCAGGTTATAACTGCCTTGCCGTCTAGTGGTGAGCAAGTACCAGATACCCATGTCTCCAGGCAGTGTTGCCAGCGTGCTGACCAAGTTGCAGCTTCTCATTGGTCAGAGTCTTGGTTGCATACCAAGAGTCTGACCAATGAGAAGCTGCAAGGGTCTGACCAACGAGGAGCTGCAAGATGTTTTTACGCAGCTGCGACTTCAATGTGAGTCTACATCTCATTATAATGCTCACGCCAGGTTATAACTGCCTTGCCGTCTAGTGGTGAGCAAGTACCAGATACCCATGTCTCCAGGCAGTGTTGCCAGCGTGCTGACCAAGTTGCAGCTTCTCATTGGTCAGACTCTTGGTTGCATACCAAGAGTCTGACCGATGAGAAGCTGCAAGGGTCTGACCAACGAGGAGCTGCAAGATGTTTTCACGCAGCTGCGACTTCAATGTGAGTCTACATCTCATTATAATGCTCACGCCAGGTTATAACTGCCTTGCCGTCTAGTGGTGAGCAAGTACCAGATACCCATGTCTCCAGGCAGTGTTGCCAGCGTGCTGACCAAGTTGCAGCTTCTCATTGGTCAGAGTCTTGGTTGCATACCAAGAGTCTGACCAATGAGAAGCTGCAAGGGTCTGACCAACGAGGAGCTGCAAGATGTTTTTACGCAGCTGCGACTTCAATGTGAGTCTACATCTCATTATAATGCTCACGCCAGGTTATAACTGCCTTGCCGTCTAGTGGTGAGCAAGTACCAGATACCCATGTCTCCAGGCAGTGTTGCCAGCGTGCTGACCAAGTTGCAGCTTCTCATTGGTCAGAGTCTTGGTTGCATACCAAGAGTCTGACCAATGAGAAGCTGCAAGGGTCTGACCAACGAGGAGCTGCAAGATGTTTTTACGCAGCTGCGACTTCAATGTGAGTCTACATCTTATTATAATGCTCACGCCAGGTTATAACTGCCTTGCCGTCTAGTGGTGAGCAAGTACCAGATACCCATGTCTCCAGGCAGTGTTGCCAGCGTGCTGACCAAGTTGCAGCTTCTCATTGGTCAGAGTCTTGGTTGCATACCAAGAGTCTGACCAATGAGAAGCTGCAAGGGTCTGACCAACGAGGAGCTGCAAGATGTTTTTACGCAGCTGCGACTTCAATGTGAGTCTACATCTCATTATAATGCTCACGCCAGGTTATAACTGCCTTGCCGTCTAGTGGTGAGCAAGTACCAGATACCCATGTCTCCAGGCAGTGTTGCCAGCGTGCTGACCAAGTTGCAGCTTCTCATTGGTCAGACTCTTGGTTGCATACCAAGAGTCTGACCGATGAGAAGCTGCAAGGGTCTGACCAACGAGGAGCTGCAAGATGTTTTCACGCAGCTGCGACTTCAATGTGAGTCTACATCTTATTATAATGCTCACGCCAGGTTATAACTGCCTTGCCGTCTAGTGGTGAGCAAGTACCAGATACCCATGTCTCCAGGCAGTGTTGCCAGCGTGCTGACCAAGTTGCAGCTTCTCATTGGTCAGAGTCTTGGTTGCATACCAAGAGTCTGACCAATGAGAAGCTGCAAGGGTCTGACCAACGAGGAGCTGCAAGATGTTTTTACGCAGCTGCGACTTCAATGTGAGTCTACATCTCATTATAATGCTCACGCCAGGTTATAACTGCCTTGCCGTCTAGTGGTGAGCAAGTACCAGATACCCATGTCTCCAGGCAGTGTTGCCAGCGTGCTGACCAAGTTGCAGCTTCTCATTGGTCAGAGTCTTGGTTGCATACCAAGAGTCTGACCAATGAGAAGCTGCAAGGGTCTGACCAACGAGGAGCTGCAAGATGTTTTTACGCAGCTGCGACTTCAATGTGAGTGTACATCTCATTATAATGCTCACGCCAGGTTATAACTGCCTTGCCGTCTAGTGGTGAGCAAGTACCAGATACCCATGTCTCCAGGCAGTGTTGCCAGCGTGCTGACCAAGTTGCAGCTTCTCATTGGTCAGAGTCTTGGTTGCATACCAAGAGTCTGACCAATGAGAAGCTGCAAGGGTCTGACCAACGAGGAGCTGCAAGATGTTTTTACGCAGCTGCGACTTCAATGTGAGTCTACATCTCATTATAATGCTCACGCCAGGTTATAACTGCCTTGCCGTCTAGTGGTGAGCAAGTACCAGATACCCATGTCTCCAGGCAGTGTTGCCAGCGTGCTGACCAAGTTGCAGCTTCTCATTGGTCAGACTCTTGGTTGCATACCAAGAGTCTGACCGATGAGAAGCTGCAAGGGTCTGACCAACGAGGAGCTGCAAGATGTTTTCACGCAGCTGCGACTTCAATGTGAGTCTACATCTCATTATAATGCTCACGCCAGGTTATAACTGCCTTGCCGTCTAGTGGTGAGCAAGTACCAGATACCCATGTCTCCAGGCAGTGTTGCCAGCGTGCTGACCAAGTTGCAGCTTCTCATTGGTCAGAGTCTTGGTTGCATACCAAGAGTCTGACCAATGAGAAGCTGCAAGGGTCTGACCAACGAGGAGCTGCAAGATGTTTTTACGCAGCTGCGACTTCAATGTGAGTCTACATCTCATTATAATGCTCACGCCAGGTTATAACTGCCTTGCCGTCTAGTGGTGAGCAAGTACCAGATACCCATGTCTCCAGGCAGTGTTGCCAGCGTGCTGACCAAGTTGCAGCTTCTCATTGGTCAGAGTCTTGGTTGCATACCAAGAGTCTGACCAATGAGAAGCTGCAAGGGTCTGACCAACGAGGAGCTGCAAGATGTTTTTACGCAGCTGCGACTTCAATGTGAGTCTACATCTCATTATAATGCTCACGCCAGGTTATAACTGCCTTGCCGTCTAGTGGTGAGCAAGTACCAGATACCCATGTCTCCAGGCAGTGTTGCCAGCGTGCTGACCAAGTTGCAGCTTCTCATTGGTCAGACTCTTGGTTGCATACCAAGAGTCTGACCAATGAGAAGCTGCAAGGGTCTGACCAACGAGGAGCTGCAAGATGTTTTTACGCAGCTGCGACTTCAATGTGAGTCTACATCTCATTATAATGCTCACGCCAGGTTATAACTGCCTTGCCGTCTAGTGGTGAGCAAGTACCAGATACCCATGTCTCCAGGCAGTGTTGCCAGCGTGCTGACCAAGTTGCAGCTTCTCATTGGTCAGAGTCTTGGTTGCATACCAAGAGTCTGACCAATGAGAAGCTGCAAGGGTCTGACCAACGAGGAGCTGCAAGATGTTTTTACGCAGCTGCGACTTCAATGTGAGTCTACATCTCATTATAATGCTCACGCCAGGTTATAACTGCCTTGCCGTCTAGTGGTGAGCAAGTACCAGATACCCATGTCTCCAGGCAGTGTTGCCAGCGTGCTGACCAAGTTGCAGCTTCTTATTGGTCAGACTCTTGGTTGCATACCAAGAGTCTGACCGATGAGAAGCTGCAAGGGTCTGACCAACGAGGAGCTGCAAGATGTTTTCACGCAGCTGCGACTTCAATGTGAGTCTACATCTCATTATAATGCTCAAGCCAGATTATAACTGCCTTGGTATCTATTATGTATGGACTTACTGATGTTCCTGCTGTTGTCTTTGGCATCCGTCACAGCACACTTTGAGTTTATGTTTATTGTCTATGATTACCTATGCTAAGTCTATGCTATAACTATATCTACTATGTACACCACAGTATCCATGACTCCGGGCAGTTTTGCCAGCTTGCTGACCATGTACGCAGCCAAGAGTCTGACCAACGGAGAGCTTCAAGACGTTGTTACACTTCTGCGACTTAAATATGATTCAAATGCAAGCCTATGTATAATTAAAATAATTAAAGATTTTCGAGGATTTTCTTTGTGTTGGGATTTTTGTGATAGAACAAGTCTGTTTTCTTATGTCAAGCCCCCTCCGCTGTACCGTCTGTGAGGAACTGTATTCATAAGAGATGATACATTACATCCTACAGCGCTTACGTAATAGCGACAACAGCATCTTAAGGGTACTTGCTGATGAGATACGACTGCCCCATACTATGTCACTGTACTGGCATAGCTATTGGGAGATTAAGATAAAATTATACCTTAATAAGTTAATACCTTATGAATTAACAATACTAACCTAGGAATTAAGAAAAAATGTTACAACATACCTACTAAAAACATAATATGGATGGAAACGTCTGAATTAAACGTTTATTTATTTATTCATTACATCTTTCAATTTTCTTGCAATGTTAATTCCTCCCCTACAGTATTTAACTCCATTTTTAAATTGCTTTCTTGTAAACTAAATTAGAAATAATGACATACATTGAAAATAAAATTTTTGTCAGTCAAACCAGACGAAAATTTGCATGGAGCTACGTGGGGTTACTATGGCAGGAGTGATGGTAATGTCACTATCTGCGAGGCTAGACAAAGTCACAAGCGTTTGGGGTTAACGCTAGTCGACAAAATGTATGGACAAAACAAATGACTGTAGAAATACCACGATAATAATTAGTAAACACGCTGTGTTTGAATAATTAACTACGCTAACTTGAACGCTCGCTGGCGTTCTCGCGGACCTTGTAGATAACTTTTGCGTACTTCGCTTGACAATTGACAGCCGACAGTATCAAACACAGCGTGTAATTATTATCGTGGTTTTTCTACAGTCATTTGTTTTGTCCATACATTTTTGTCGACTAGCGTTAACGTCAAACGCTTGTGACTTTGTCTAGCCCCGCTGATATATGCAGAGATTTTTGTTATTTGCTCGATTACAATTGTTTTTTCAAAATTTTATTTATCTTCGAATATTGTTGTATCCTTCTAGAAGAAGGCTCAGGGTCACTCAGCGAGCGATGGAGAGAGCTATATGCTCGTAGTATCTTAGCGCGAGCGAATCAGAAATGAGGAAATCCGCAAAACAACCAGAGTAACCGACATAGCTCAACGTGTCGCAAACCTGAAGTGGCAATGGGCGGGGCACATAGCTCGCAGGACCGACGGACGTTGGGGACCCAAGGTGCTGGAATGGCGGCCACGCACCGGGAAGCGCAGTGTCGGTCGACCCCCCACCAGGTGGACGGACGACATTAAGAGGGTCGCGGGGAGTCGCTGGCGCCAGGCGGCGCAAGATCGTGGTGTTTGGCGGTCATTTCAGGAGGTCTATGTCCAGCAGTGGACGTCCATCGGCTGAAACGACGACGACGACGATTGTTGCATTGTTAATAATGTTTTGATTTGAGTAAAATTCTCCATTGCAGCTATCGTGTTCCACCCGAGGACCTGGCATGTTCTGGAGCTGACGGAGAAGGCGAGAGACGAGCCCATCAACTTGCTCATATCCTCGCTACCGTCCAGAATAAAGGCTGCCTTGAACCAAGGTGCAAGCCCTCATAAACAGTATCAGGTATGGCATTTTTAGGGTTCCGTAGCCGAATGGCAAAAAACGGAACCCTTATAAATTCGTCATGTCTGTCCGTCCGTATGTCACAGCCACTTTTTTCCGAAACTATAAGAGCTATACTGTTGAAACTTGGTAAGTAGATGTATTCTGTGAACCGCATTAAGGTTTTCACACAAAATTTTTAAAAAAGTAATAAATTTTGGGGGTGCCCCATACTTAGAACTGAAACTCAAAAATTTTTTTTTTCATCAAACCCATACGTATCTATGGATAGGTCTTCAAAAATGATACTAAGGTTTCTAATATCATTTTTTTCTAAAATGAATAGCTTGCGCGAGAGATACTTCCAAAGTGGTAAAATGTGTCCCCCCCCCCCCTGTGACTTCTAAAATAAGAGTATGATAAAACTAAAAAAAATATATGATGTACATTACCATGCAAACTTCCACCGAAAATTGGTTTGAACGAGATCTAGTGAGTAGTTTTTTTTTAATACGTGTTGAATGGATATTCAACAAGTCTAATATTTTGTTTAACTTTGATGACGATAGATGGCGTTGCACGTCCGACTCGCACTTGTCCGGTTTTTAAATTCTATGGGCAGGGGTGTTTAGTTTACTTTATACGTACTATTGAGAATGAGTCTTGATAGTACGGAACCCTCAGTGCGCGAGCCCGACTCGCACTTGACCAATTTTTTAGAAAGAGGATATACTACATTCCTTCCCACTCGGCAAAAGATAGAATGGCTTTTTGACAATTTACCACCATACTTCAGTTTGAAGATGGCACAACATGATGATGATGATGCAATTCCAGGTGCACACCATGAAGCTGCAAGACCTGGTGTTCATCAGTGTCCAGCTGGTGACCAACGGCCATCAGGGAAGCACCCTGTACGTGGCCAGCCCGCCCGGACAGCCGGTCGCTCTGGTCAGCTCCTTACACTCCAACATGATGAGGGCCTGTGTTTATGGTATGATATCTTATCTACTCCTTACTAATAAATCAAAATTTCTACAGAATGCTTTCAACAGGTCATCATGTATAAAAAATACCAAATCGCTCTCGGTCTGTAGTTGTTTACATTAACACAACTTTTGTTCTAGGACTTTTTTAAATGACAGTGACATTACAGGAGTTCTCGCAGCGCACGCGATGAAAAGAATACCTCAGAAAGTGGGCATCCGAACGATTTACGTAAACCTTTTTCGTACAAGCAAACAGTAGCGCCATCTGTCAAAATAGGTGGCCGCTGAGTGAACTACATCGTGGCCTTATGCTGGTGGCAAAGCAAGCATTTTTAGCATCGGTAAACTGGCGACATTTTTTCGTGCCGTCCGCCCTGTTCAGGGTTAAAATATTTCAATCCACGAAGACGCGCCCCACTCTGTCAAAATCGCCATTGAATGTGTCATTGAAATACCTATATATAAGGTGTTGTCAAATTATCTGCCACCGTTCCAGGAGGTGAATGTGCCATACATATACACTTCAATAGTGAAGAAATCTCAGTCCCCGGGCTCAATTTTTTTTAATTAAACATTATTAACATATCGCATCATGTTGCATAAACACGTCCATCAGTCAAACTTGAGTACATGTTTAGTACAGTTATCGCCTCGTAACGGAAATCAGCTGTTTGGGCGCGGCGTGAGAGCCTTGACCGCGACGTAATTTTTAACTACAAAAAAAATATTGATCCTGGGGACTGAGATTTCTTCACTATTGAGGTGAATACGTATGGCACATTCGCCTCTTGGAACGGTGGCAGATAATTTGACAACACCTTATATATATTTTGTCTATTCCTATAGTTAAAACTCAAGATCATGAAAATCTCCCCAGGTCTCGGCTACAGCCAGTTCGCGGATGCCTACATCAAAGGCAAGGACATACCGTCCCTGTTGCGCATCCACAGCGGGGTGGACGCTCGCACGCTGACAGACATGCCCGACTTCGAGCCGGCGCCGCGCGTCTGCCGCGGCGGCATCGACTACACCAACACACAGGTACCGGCGCCGAGACACCGGGAACACGGAAACAATACAGTCACAGCTCTAAAACGACCACAACAGTGTCACAACTCATAAAACGATAACACAATAGTGTCACAACTCAAGAAACGATAGCACAACAGTGTCACAACTCAAAAAACGACAACTGAATAATGTCAAGACTTAAAAAACGATAACACAACAGTGTCACAACTCATAAAATGATAACACAATAGTGTCACAACTCAAAAAACGATAGCACAACAGTGTCACAACTCAAAAAACGACAACTGAATAATGTCAAGACTTAAAAAACGACAACACAACAGTGTCACAACTCATAAAACGATAACACAATAGTGTCACAACTCAAAAAACGATAGCACAAAAGTGTCACAACTCAAAAAACGATAACACAACAGTGTCACAACTCAAAAAACGATGAGCACAACAGTGTCACAACTCATAAACGACAACAGAATAGTGTCACTCGGCTACAAACAGTTCGCGGATGCCTACATCAAAGGCAAGGACATACCGTCCCTGTTGCGCATCCACAGCGGGGTGGACGCTCGCACGCTGACAGACATGCCCGACTTCGAGCCGGCGCCGCGCGTCTGCCGCGGCGGCATCGACTACACCAACACGCAGGTACCGGCGCCGAGACACCGGGAACACGCGGAATCTATACAGTCACAGCTCGAAAAACGACGTCAACAGTGTCACAACTTATTAAACGATAACACAACAGTGTCACAACTCAAAAAACGATAACACAACAGTGTCACAACTCAAAAAACGATAACACAACAGTATCACAACTCAAAAAAACGATAACACAAGTGTCACAACTCAAAAAAAAACGACAACAGAACAATGCCTCAACTCAAAACGATAACACAAAAGTGTCACAACTCAAAAAACTACTAACGAACAGTGTCACAGTTTAGAAACGACTTTCGAACAGTGACAGCTTAAGATTGTCTTGTAAACAGTCTCACAACTCAAAAAGCGATAACACAACAGTGTCACAATTCAAAAAACGACAACAGAACAATGCCACATCTCAAAAAACGACAACAGAACAATGTCACAACTCAAAAAACTAAAAAAATTACAACAATCGTGTCACAACTCAAAAAACTCCATAAAAACGATGCCATAACTAAAATATCGGTCAAGTGCAAGTGGCGCTCGCGGGGTTCGATACTAACAAAAGCAAAAAAAGCATTATTTCACTTAGCAAGTTGTAAATATTCTATAAAAATTAAGATGGCTTAGAACAAAAAACCATTAAAATATGTCGTTATAAAACAACAAAATCACAACTTTAATTTAAAATCTTTTATTTAATTTTAAATCTTGGGATAGACTTATAGAGCAATGATGAGGTATACGATTTCAATGTGTTTGCGCACAAAACAATAGTGCACTGTTTTGTTACAATTGAAAAAATTCGTTTATAGAAATGAACTTGTCTACTTCATTTCTACAGACGCCCAGAAACTTTCGTGCTGTTTGACTTACCGGACCTCGCAAAGGCGCCGCGCGGGCCGCGGGGGCATCGACTATACCGACACGCAGGTAACACTGTCACAACTCGAAAAACGACATACGAACAGTGCACAACTCAAAAAACGTCACGCAAACAGTGTCACAACTCAAAAAGTGTCAAAACTTGAAAAGCGACATACGAACAGTGCCAAAACTCAAAAACCGTCATACGAACAGTGCACAACTCAAAAAACGTCACGCAAACAGTGTCACAACTCAAAAAGTGTCATAACTTGAAAAGTGACATACGAACAGTGCCACAACTCAAAAAAACGTCACGCAAACAGTATCACAACTCAAAAAATGTCATACAAACGGTGTCATAACTTGAAAAGCGACGTACGAACAGTGCGACAACTCAAAAAACATCACGCAAACAGTGTCAGTTGTCACAACTCAAAAATGTCATACAAACGGTGTCATAACTTGAAAAGCGACGTACGAACAGAGTCACAACTCAAAAAACGTAATACAAACAGTGCCACAACTCAAAAAAGTCAAACAAATAGTGTCACAACTTGAAAAGCGACATAAGAACAGAATAACAACTCAAAAAATGTCATACAAACTGTGTCATAACTTGGAAGGCGACATAAACACTGTCACAACTCGGAAAACGACATACGAACAGTGCCACAACTCAAAAAACGTCACGCAAACAATGTCACAACTCAAAAAATGTTATACAAACGGTGTCATAACTTGAAAAACGACATACGAACAGAGTCACAACTCAAAAAATGTCATACAAACGGTGTCATAACTTGAAAGGCGACATGAACAGAGTCACAACTTAAAAAACCTCATACGAACAGTGCCACAACTCAAAAAACGTCATACAAACAGTATCATAACTTGAAAAGCGACGTACGAACAGAGTAGCAACTCAAAAAAGTCATACCAACAGTATCACAACTTAAAAACGACTCAAATTAACTTATATCGAAAAAAAATTAAAGATTCGGTATTTTTGGTAGGAACTGCGTGAGCCCGACTCGCACTTGACCGTTTACGTTTTTAATTTTTGTATTGAATGAAATCAGGCGTTATTATGCGGAAATCCATAATCAGCAGGACTGCGGGGCTAGACAAAGTAACAGTCGTTTAGCGTTGACGACAGTAGATAAAAATGTATGGGCAAACCACGTGGCCGAATGAAAACAAATGAAAGCAGAATCTATTTTATGCTAAGCGTTGTTCACTGTCGGCTGTCAACTGTCGTAAAGTACGCTAAAGGTTATCTACAACGTCTGCGAGAACGCTAGTTCAACGTTCAAATAGTCGTAGTCGATTTTCAAAAAAAGCGTGTTTTCCTCTATTCTGTCACGTGGTTTTTCTACAGTCATTTTGTTTTGTCCATACATTTTTATGTACGGTCGTAAACGCATAACGACTGTTACTTTGTCTAGCCGCGCTGATTCATTTGTTTTCAAGTAACTGATTATAGCAAAACCAATCTGTCCTGTTTAATTTTTTTTAATACATTTGCTCAAAAAGTTGACATTTCCATGTGTGTTTAGCGTGCGCAAAGTTATTCTTTTCCGCACTAGTGCTTTTGTGTTTTCCTCCTACGCGGCACCGGAGCGGGCGCACCAGGAGCGCATGAACACGAACACAGCATGCAAACACGGAGCAGGCAAACACGTAAAACCAATATTTTTTTTCGCAAATGTATTAAAAAACGTCGTTCAATGCACGTGCGGAATTGTCATTTTTACTCGTCCTTATAGTTGACCTTGCCTTCGGCTTGCGTCAACAAACCGGGACTCGTAAAGAAATGACAAACTTTCCGCACTTATATTGAAATGTACTATTTCCGGGAGGAATAACCCATTATTTCCGTCCATTCCACCTGGATGGCCGGCAGTCCACGATCACCCGGTATGCCAGATCTTTCTTCCCACGCACATGCAAACTATGGAACCAGCTACCAGCAACAGTGTTCCCTCAAAACTACAACATGGGGTTATTCAAGGGGCGGATAAATTTCTTAAGAGGATCGTATACCTGTAAGCTTTCATCATTTCTTTCTTCCTGGCCTTTTCCCACGTGATGTGGGGTCGGCACAACATGTCTTCTCCTTCCATTCGCTCCTATCAGCCGTCAACTCGCAATCCACTCCTTTCACACGCATATCTTCTTTCACGCAATCCATCCATCTCTTCTTCGGTCTTCCTCTACTTTTTCGTCCCTGAACATGCATACTCATCGTTCTTTTAGTGACATGACTTTCATCCCTCCGCATAACATGCAGTCCATACCACGCTAACCTTTTACTCCTCATCTTTTCTGTTACTGGCGCAACTTTCAAACTTCCCCTTATGTACTCGTTCCTTATTTTATTCACCTGTAAGCTTTCATCCAAAAAGCGATGACGTTTTCCTACCCCTAAATGTGGTCCGATTTTCATAATTTTTGGATATGTTGCAGATACTATAAAGTAGTATGCTCGTACGTTTTACTTTTTGAGAAATACCTATTGCTTATAAGTTATTTGAGCCTAAATATCCACATTTTTGACCTTAAAACTTGCTGGAGTGTTTTAATTTTTTTTAATTTAAATAAACTAAAATACTAAAAAATAAAATGTACGAGCCTAGATTAAGGTGTACTGAATCTAATGACACCAAAATTGTCCAATTTGGTAAACGTTAGGGGGGGGGGGGGGGGGGGTTTAAAAACGTTACGGGCATAGATATCATTTACGCATTTGCAGTTCCTCTGGTGCTGCAAATGTCCATGGGCGGCGGTGATCGCTTACCATCACGTATCCCGCCCGCTCGTTTGCTCGCGTTGAGTATGAAAAAACTTCGTTCCAACCAAATGTTTCACGCATTCTTTTTTTTTTTGTTAATCGCAGGCGGCCAAGGACTACGTGTCACAAATGCTAGGGCCGGACCCGCCAATACTGGACTCTTTAAAAGTACAAATGACAATGGACTTCCAATGTCCTGAAATGTAAGTATTATGATTTTGTTTATTTTTTTAACGTAAGAATTAAATGAGACAAGCAAGTCGTTTACCTGCACACGTATCCTGTAAGGCTGTATCCAAAATCCGAGTTCTGCCACTTTTGTACCGTATAGTGAAGAAATCTCAGTCCCCAGGCTCAATTTATTTTTATTTTTAATTAAAAATTACGTCGCAACCCAAGGTCAATGCTCTCACGCCGCGCCCAAACAGCTGATTTCCGTTACGAGGCGATAACTGTACTAAATATGTACTCAAGTTTGACTGATGGACGTGTTTATGCAACATGATGTGATATGTTAATAATGTTTAATAAAAAAAAATTGAGCCCGGGGACTGAGATTTCTTCACTATTGAAGTGTATATGTATGGCACATTCACCTCCTGGAACGGTGGCAGATAATTTGACACCATTTGACACCACCTTATATAGAAGATAGTTAGAATATTGAGAACCGGCATTATTGATTTTTTCGCCATGTACGTAAATAGCTCTTTATTCACACGTGCTATAATTTATTCCAGATTACCAAAACAAATGAAAATCGTCCTCGACATCAAGAGCGAAAACACCCTGAACACGCTGCAGAAGTGGGCGGAACTGCGCGTCATCCAGCCAACTTCAGAGCTGTTCTCAGTTTGCCACACCGTCCGATCCAACCAGATACAAATATCACCTCCAGACGACGAGTAGTGCTTGAGTCGAGCGTGAAAATGCACCCGAGCCGCAGGGAAGTTTTTTGAAAGCTCTGAGAGAAAAAGTGTTCTTGCCTACGGCTCGGGTAGAAAATCGTCAATGATATGAGATTGAGAACGAATACTAAGCGACGTTTACGTGACGCTTTTAACACCCTGCCCTGCGGCTGGGGTGCAAGGAAGTGAACGACTGTGTGTGGAACTGCGTGTCATCCAGCCAACTTCAGTTGTTATTTGCCACACCATCCAATCCAACCAGATACAAATATCACCTCCAGACGACGAGTAGTGCTTGAGTCGAGCGTGCAAATACACTCACCCGAGCCGCAAGAAAGTGTTTTGAAAGCTCTGCGAGAAGAAGTGTTCTTACCTGCGGCTCGGGTAGAAAACCGTCAATGATATCAGATTGAGAATTAATGTTAACTACGCTTACGTGAAACTTAAAAATCTGACCTGCGGCTCGGGTGCAAGGGAGAATACACTGAACAACCTGCCTGCGGCTCGGGTTCCTACCTGTCATTATTATTACATTGAAAATGAATATTTATTATTTCGTGACATTTTTCAAACCCTGCCCTACGGCTCGCGTGCAAGTCCTTTTAAAGTGTACCGAAGTGCCACACCTCCGGAAGATGAGTAGGGTTTAGTTTAGCTTTAAAAATATACCCACCCGAGCCGCAGGCAAGTGTTTTCAATGTGCTGAGTAGATTTTTTTCTTTTTTGCGGGCAGAGGAGCATGGAAAATAATACTAGAAATATTTTAATAAATTATGTAATTTTAAGTTGTTTGATTTATGGATTTTATAATATAAGTTCTAGACTTTATAATGACAATAAACAATGATTATGATTTTAACTATGGTTATTGTTTTCTTTTTTCCATCGACCACAGATTAGAATCACGGTTCAAGAGATAACACCCTGGTCACAGACGGGCAGCGCAGCGGAGTGTTAGTAATAGGGTCCCGTTTTACCTATTTGGGATACTTGGCGCGGCGAACCTTGATCCCTGTGACAGTTCGTGTTAGTGATGGGTCGTGTCTTTGGTCGTGTCGATAATTTTTTTTTAGGCAAAGGCGTGGCTTGCATTTAGCCACGTTGGTAAACATGTTTTAAAAAATATTATAATGTGCATTTTTAATGTCCATTATGTTGTTGTTGTACCTATTAATTTAAGATTTTTGGCACAGATTAAGTAGGTAAGAAAAACGAAAGTTTCCAACCTTGTTATTTTCCATAACCATAATATATGAACTAAAAGCATAATAATATTATATGAAAAAAAATGTACCATATATGTATGAACCATAACCATAATAATATTATATGAAATAAAATGTGAGTATGAAAAAAAATTGTGCACTCGTTTCCATTACCGACATTTTTTTATCGATACTTGCCGCCCTAGTCGATAATCATAAATGGCATTTTTAGACGCCCCCAATATGATCCCAATTTAATGGTGACGCCACTACAATGTTATATGGTGACATTAGCTGTCAGTGTCATAGGGATCAACGTTCGCCGCGCCGAGTATGAAAAGGTGAAGCCTTACTAATTTAATCATAATCGTATTTTTTTATTAACTCTAGCCGGCGGGTTGCCTATGTCCTTCAAATCTTCGCGCTCCCTGTCGCGTTCGGGCAAAGGTTCGTCGAAATCATACTTCTCAACGACTACCGGGAGTTTTGACAGATAATTTGGTGTTGCCATTTTATATGTGTAGCGGCGAGGTAACTTTGTATTTAGATTGGACTTTTTGGACGTTGAATCCACTGTTTTATCGGTTAGTTTTTTATCGTTTTTGTACCACAAGTTTTCGGTTTTGGCTTTCATTTCATCCGACCCAATGAATTTTTCCCTATCGGTTTTCGAATGTTCTTTCTTTAAATACACATTATTGAGTGCTTTCAAATTGTCTTTGAATGGAGTTTTTGATGGTTTTCCGTGTCTATTTTTCATATTTTTATCATTGAATTTATTGTACGATTGACGATTCGATTTAATTCTATATCTTTTTTTATTCGGAATATTATGTTTGTAATCATTATTATGATTTTCTTCAGTGTTCTTTTCTTTACTTTCTGTGCTCATGAATACTTTGTTATCTTTTGCTGGTGTGACATAATCTTCGTAACTATCCTTTTGAGTCATATCCATTTTTTTATACAAGTCATACGATTTAGTAGTAGTCAATTTGTTTCCATTCGGTTTTAGATGTTTAACCACTTTATTTGGATTTTTCTTACCTGCATTAATTTTTTTACCGTTTACATTAGACTCATCCAGAGCATCTTCGTATTCATCGATATTTTTAACAGTTATGAAGTCTGAATTCATTTTAGGTTTGTTAATGTCTTCTTTATAATCTGGCATGTCCCCAAAAGGCGATATTTCTTTTATGTTAAATTGGTCGTTTAGTTTTTTTGATGTTGCACTATTTTTATTGTGTTTATTGTCTGTTGATATTTTATCGTTATTTTCTTTTGGCTTGTTGTATGTATCTTCTGCATAATCTCGTTCATCCGCAAATTTCGCTATTTCCTCTGTACTAAATCTTTCTCTTTGTTTGTTTTTGCCCTGTTTTTTTGGTATGGCTACATCTTTATCTGAATTTTCAACACTTGATATGTTATCATCACGTTTAGTTTTTATATTTAAACTTGCAACGTCTTCCTTCTGTCTTCTGTCTAGATACGTACTTTTTAGTTCTAAAGCCAGTCTCTTTTTGACTCTTTCGATTAGCTCCTCAAAATCAACCTTTTTTCCATGATCGAGTTCAAAAATCTCTTTTGATTTATGGTTGCCTTTTGTACCTTTAAAAAATAAGTGACCTTAATTTTATGATAAATCTGCCCAGCAAAAGTTGGCTATAAAATGCATAATATCAATTTTATTTCTCACTTAGGGTATGAAAAATTGTTTACGTATGTCCTATTTTCAAACCTGCTAACTAAATGTACACAAAAATTTCATTAAAATCGGTCAAGCCGTTTCGGAGGATTTTTGTAACAAACACTTTTTGTAAACACTGTGTAAGTACACGTGAAGTAATGGCATGCTACGTTGCTATGGATGCGTTTGATATCCACCAATCATATTCATCGGTGCACATATAGCACTGGTAGAAACTTCATGGCGCATGTTCCTATACATATTATACTTCCACAACATCGCACAGCCACATTGCTCAGTATTAGTGGAAACGTGGTGGAAACGGTCACATATTTTCGTAGCGTAGAAAGCACATCTTCGATAGCACATCTCTTGTGGAAAGGCAGCCTAAGGCATGATACCAAAACAATGCTAGCTCACCAATGACCCAAGGTAATTATTTTGTTAAAGTAAACAACCAACTCTCAGGCTCAGAGTCACTCAGCGAGCGATGGAGAGAGCTATGCTGGAAGTTTCTCTGCGTGATCAAATCAGAAATGAGATCCGTAGACGAACCAGAGTCACCGACATAGCTCAACGTATCGCGAAGCTGAAGTGGCAATGCGCGGGGCACATAGCTCGTAGAACCGATGGACGTTGGGTTGGGGACCCAGAGTGCTGGAATGGCGACCCCGCACGTGAAAGCGCAGTGTTGGCAGACCTCCGACCAGATGGACTGACGATATTAAAAGAGTCGCGGGAAGGCGCTGGATACAAATGGCGCAGGACCGTGCGGGCTGGAAAGCATTGCAGGAGGCCTTTGTCCAGCAGTGGACGTCCGTCGGGTGTAAAGAAAGAAGAAGAAGAACAACCAACCTTTAATGGGAGCATGTAGCACTTTCGTTCCTTTAATGAGCGGAAGACTTTCATTATCGTCTTCAGATTCTTCGCTATTTGCATCAAAATCTGCACTCTCGTCTTTCTGTCTGACAGAAGGTCTATAAGCCAAGCTTCGGAGGCTTTCGGCCAAGGTATGTGGCGCTAACTTCTTGGCTAGCGCGTGGAAATCGACCAAATTCGCAGCGATCAAGAAGTAACCGTTTATCAGTCTTATCAGTATTGAGAAATAACCTGCGAATTATACAGGATTTTACTTATGTATGTAATAAAATACGAAAACACTCGAGATAATTTTGACGAGGTCTAAATTGGCTGTCTGAGGGCCTACCATCAACTCTAATCGCGACTCAACTACAGACCTAAACTGAATTGCATCGCTAATTCGTGACATAAATTCTTTGAATTTGACAAAAAGATGGCATGAAAAACTGAATCGTAACCGGAACTGCATCGCTAGAAAAGTTCATAGTAGGCCCCCTGGTCTGGTTGGAGGCTTCGGCCGTGGTTAGTTACACCCTTAGCAAAGCACTCAATAAAAAAAACATTAAATGGTTATTAGAATCAAGTTACGCGGAAACAGAAAAAATAATCGATTATGACAGATGGACGGACGGACGGAGAAAATCTCACCATGTATAAGGGTTACATTTTTACCATTTTGGCATGGAACCCTAAAAATAAAATAAAAAATAGCACACCAAGCGATTTAACGTTCCCCCCAAGTTAGTACGATGACATCTTCGACTGCATCATCACTTACCATCAGGTGAAATCGCAGTCACGTATTATTATAATATACATTTCAAATAAAAAATTTCACTCACAAACGTACAGTGTATGCGATAAAAAATACATTTTGATTTATTATTATGAATTATAGTTTTATGGGCTACATACATATTATTTATTTTTATGAACTTTTATTTCTAGCAATGTGTGTTTGTTCAAGTGGAACCGTTTTTGGCTCCATTTTTTTTGGCGGGCATAAGTTCTGACGACCTCCCTGGCGCAGTGGCGGCGCGCTCGGATTCGAGTGGGAGGTCATGAGTTCGATTTCCGCCACAGGCCACTTTGGAATTTTAGGTATAATTTCTAAATTGGCTCAGGTCTGGTCTGGTGGGAGGCTGCGGCCGTGGCTAGTTACCCTACCAGCAAAATCGCACCGCCAAGCGATTTAGCGTTCCGGTGCGATGCTTGTAGAAACCGTTGGGGTAAATTTACTTACCCTTCCAAGTTAGTACCTACGCTAACATCTTAGACTGCATCACCACTAACCATCAGGTGAGATCGCAGTCAAGTACTTACTTGTATAGAGTAAAAAAAAAGAGCTCGATTTTCAGTTGATCATTTTTTTAAATCTAAAACTACAGTAACTACATCCCGCAACACTGCTTACATTAAACGTTGATATTTCAAAGGACAATGACCATAGATGTATGGAATCCCGTACCTTCTGAATCAAATCCAAACTTTATTTTTTAAAGACTACGGTCTCCATATTGACTCGTACAATCATTATTTTCTTACTTAACATCCGGATTCTAAAGTTATAGGCAAACAAACAAGTTGCACTTTTTAGTAAAGTCAGTATGACACGAAATGTGCATCGAAAAGAAAGTAACTTTTGTAAGCAAAATTAAATTCCGGATATGAAAAACAAATTCCTAATGCAAATGGTTCTTAAAAACACTTCTTTATTTTACTAGAATATTTTGGTTTTGGTTCATGAGAAAACTTGATACAGATGAAGAAATAAAAGATCCATATAAAAAGAAAATCCTTTAATCCAATACTACATTACATACATATTATTAAAAAGTATAGTACCACCGATTGGACAGTAAATTTATTCGTTTATTTATACAGGGTTATATAAAAAATAAAAAAATACCAAATCGCTCTCGTAGTTGTTTATATTAGCACTAACAACTTTTGTTCTAAGCGAAAAGTTGTTGAAGAGTTGTGTAATTAAGGGATTTTGAATGAAATACAGTCAAATCGGTATTTCCTTAACATCCTAATTTAACACTTATTATTGAATCACTTACTTTATTAATAATAACCAGTGTAATGTATTCCATACATTTTAGCATTCTGCACTCCTTCTCCATACAAACTTCACAATAATAGTATGTACAAAAGTATTTTCTAACTAATAATTAATTATTATGTAAAATACAAATACAAAATTTAATACTACCAGTCGTATTATACATTTTTACACATTTTTTTTGGCTTACTTATACATTTATACAACAGATATGGAGCCTAAGATTGTAACCAACCTCGATATAGATCAATCAACTATACAGAGAATTTCTTGTATTAGAAAAAATAGCCTACTTTATAACTTAAGTCTTGAAACAAAAAAAAAATGTAATGCTTGAAGAGATGGCAAACTGTCTCTTTTTTACGATGTTTAAGAGCGTTTATGCGTTTACGCGTGAATCGCGTGTCGCTCCATACAAAAAAAGAATTCCGTTCCCACTGACGCAATTTTGCGCGGAAAATGGTATTACAAAAAAAAATTATAGTAAAATAAATATACAACTTATTAAAATAGTAAATAACCAGTGACATTGAATATGAATTGAATTAAATTACTATAATTCAGAAATAACAAAATATCTTGGATTTTATCCTAAAATAATACGTTTAATTTATCGAAAAATGCTAAAAATGGCACTTTTCGGTTTATGGTTTTAGAATGAAAATCTAGGAAAATCGTGTTTTTTTTGAGACATTTTTTAGTAAATGTTATTAATTTTCTAAATATGTCATTGTTATAAGTTTGTGTTATGAAACATGGCAAATATCTTGCATCAAAATAGAGCTTCCACCGCTAAGTGAGTAATTAGCCTTTACCTTAAACTTTCTAATGAGAAAGTTATACACATATTTTCAAATATTTTTGAGACAAAAACTAGATTATGAAATGCCAAATAATATGATGGCAATTATCTAATCAATAATTGAACACATGACACTCTTATATGTTACGTCGAAAATTGACAATTTTGACTCAAGCATAATACTAACGCCTGAACAGTCTTAAGGCATTTTGTTTAAAGAATCATCGAATCCTCAGAGAAAAAATACGTAACGGAAAATAAGGGTTTTATGAACAATCGGTATTGACAAGAAAATGAATTTTCTCAAACCCTCTTTCAGAAAAAAAATCCCAAAAAGCATCTAATTATGTCGTACTTTGAAAATTGTCTGTTAAACGGCGCTTTTTAATTTCTTTTTAATGAATTCTTACACACAAAAAAGTAGGACAACATAAGAATTAGAATAACTTTGCTTGAGAGTTTTATTTTTAGGCCTTCTAACAATCGTGTAAAGTAATAATTTCCCCGAAATTTAAGTAAATGTGTGAACGCGGCTGCTCCGTCCCCCTGTCAACTGTCATTCGGCCTTCTTAAAGCCTTAATGGACAATATTATCATTATACTAGTTATCTGTCAAATTATGCATTTATTATTTACATCTTAATTATATTCTAGCAAAACAATAATCATTTTGTGCAACGAGGGAGCAAAGTTTGTTTTTAAATTTATACCTTTATAATAAATGTAACTAAATACATTGAAATATATTTTATTCGATACATTATTATTGTAACTCGTATCAACTCTTCGACATATTTCCTTTTTTTTTAACTCAATTGAACAATACTTTATTATTATAATAATTTTATTATTAAAACAATCAATCAATAAACAAACAATTATTATAATAATTAAATTATTCCATATTCCTTCATATGCTCCGTATGATAAAAAAAAATTCTAAATCCAACATGGTAGATCAAGATGGCAGACTAGTTATTTTGATGCATCCCTACAAAATGGGTATTAAATGATAATCAAACTGTTTGCTGAGATAAACACGTATGTAAAACTTATATAAAAAAAAAATGGTTGTCTGTAAAGTCGGTTTACGGACGATAGATTTACGTGGCAACGTCATAATTGGCCTGTCTATCGTTTGTTTTATCGTGCCTCTCTATCGCTTGTTGCGCGCTCTCGCTTGCACGCACAGGCTCAGGTGGAAAGTTACGCGGAACGTTACTATTTTTCATGTACGTTGCTGGTTTAAGGTGTTCATCAATTTATTAAACGTTATCACGTCAAAAATTAAAGATAACCTATGCAAATTAAATGTTTAAAAGCAAAATATTTACATCATCCCGTTGCCGTTTCTTCATTCACACAAAAAAAAAATTAAAATACAACATGGCGGAACATCTAAATTCTAAATCCAAGATGGCGGACTTTTTTTTTTTTTTATTCTATACAAGTTAGTACTTGACTGCGATCTCACTTGATGGTAAGTGATGATGCAGCCTAAGATGTTATCGTACTAACCTGGAAGGGTAAGTAAATTTACCCCAACGGTTTCTACAAGCATCGCACCGGAACGCTAAATCGCTTGGCGGTGCGTCTTTGCTGGTAGGGTGGTAACTAGCCACGGCCAAAGCCTCCCACCAGACCAGACCTGAGCCAATTTAGAAATTATAAAATTCCAAAGAGGCCCGTGGCGGGAATCGAACCCGCGACCTCCCACTCGAATCCGAGCGCGCCACCACTGCGCCAGGGAGGTCGTCAAAACTAGTTACTAATAAATAGGAGGACTAGTTATTTTGATGCATCCCTACAAAATGAGTATCAATGGATAATCAAACAGTTTGCTGAAAAGAATACGAAATTAAGCTTGTTTTCAAAAATATTTTTACTTTGATAACTTAAGCAAATTAAATCTTTAAAATCAAAATATTTACGTCGTCCGGCTGTTCCTTCACTTCATACTCAAAATCAACTTTAGGTTTATCTAGACTACTTCTGGAGATTCTATTTGTTTGTGCTTTAATTTTAGCTCTAGTTACAGTCTTCTCTTTGTCACCTACATCTGATTTTACCACTGGTTTAGTTATTTGAACAACTTTTATAGATTTAGTTTTTTCACCAGCATTCTTAACAGGTATCGTTTTAGTTTCGTTAGTTTTATTTGCAGCACTAGATCTTGTCCTGTAATCGGTTTTAGTTTGAGCCGCTTCGGGTTTTTTAGTTTTTTCGTCTACAATAGTGACTTTTTTGGTTTTATCGTCGTTTTTATCTGTGTAAGTTTTGAGTATACTTCTGGTTACCACATCGTTCATATTGACGCTTTTAGTTTGATCATCGTTTTTGTTATTATTGTTGGTAATTGTTTTAGGTTTATCGTCGTCTTTGAGAAGGCTTTTGGGTTTTGCGTTACCTTTAATTATGTTAGGTTTGAATTGTCCTATTTTTGTTTTTAGTTGCGGTTTACTACGAGTTCTGGATGCGACAGATTCCATATTCGGAAAGTTTTTGACGACGAAACTTTTATACGAATCGTTGAATGAAGAGGGTGCATCATCGCCATTAGTTTTAGTATCAGTATTAGTTTTAGTTTCATTTTCAGCATTTACTTTATTAGTTTCGATTTTAGTAACAACTAATTGCTCTGTAACTGTTTTTTGTTTGGTATCTTTCGATTTGTTGTCGGCTAGTGAGAACGCGTTTATAATTTTTGGTGCTACATCTTTATTTTCATCGATATCTGTCTTGACGCGTTTAATTTCTGGGCCACTAGCTCCTTCACTTTTTCGTTTGGCCAAATTTACGTCTAAAAGAGCATCGTTGCTTGTGGTGTTTGTAGTTTTAGTGGTTGTATCAGTAACGGTTTTAGTAGTTTCAGTGTTTTTTTGTTTAGTTGGTTCTTCTAGTGCTTTAATAATTTCTGTGTCTGATAACGCTTGCTTCTGCCTCGGCTTTGAAGGTACTGTTGTTATGTCGTCCAGTTCTTCGTCATAGTTGGTTAATATTGAAGTTATTTCCAATGCTTTACCTGGGAAAATAGAAAGAAAATTAATGACTGACTGACAAACTTAACTAGATGACCCTAAAGACATTGTTCTACCCTCAGGCCTATGCTATAAATCAGTGATCACTGACTGCGTGCCAGCCGTCTAAAAATCTACTCTGGATAGATACTGATGGTGCAGGCGGGACATATTGAAATAGCCCTTTGTCCGGACGCGGTCCGCGGGCCGTATCTTGGACATGCTAGGGATGCAACGATATATCGAAAAACCGATTATCGATATTGTGGCCATAAATTATCGATAATAAAGGAACTTACCTAGTATAATTTTCAAGGTCTGTATATTGAGCTTGGCTGCGTCGACTATGATTCCTTCCATCAGGGTCTTGAACTGCATATACAGGTCGTCTTCATCGGACTGCAGCTGTCCCAGGCTGCTGTAGTCCTCGGCTCTCTTGAGGAAGGTCATGATGGAGTACTTCTTGTACTTCTGCGACTGCTGGTACGGTACTGAGCCGTGCTTGGAGTGCTCGGGGTAGAAGTGGACCTGAACTCCTGGAAAACAGGCATGTATACAGGGTTATATAAAAACTCCCATATCGTTCTCAGACGCTTACGACGACCTCCCTGGCACAGTGGCGGCGCGCTCGGATTCGAGTGGGAGGTCACGGGTTCGATTCCCGCCACGGGCCTCTTTGGAATTTTATGATTTCTAAATTGGCTTAGGTCTGGTCTGGTGAGAGGCTTCGGCCGTAGCTAGTTACCACCCTACCAGCAAAGACGCACCGCCAAGCGATTTAGCGTTCCGGTGCGATGCTTGTAGCAACCGATGGGGTTAATTTACTTACCCTTCCAGGTTAGTACGATAACATCTTAGGCTGCATTATCACTTACCATTAGTTGAGATCGCAGTCAAATAGCCCTTGTAGCATCGCAGTCAATAGAGTAAAAAAAAGCCTGTAGTTCTCGATATTTT
Source organism: Coenonympha arcania (assembly GCA_036785405.1). Taxonomy (NCBI): domain Eukaryota; kingdom Metazoa; phylum Arthropoda; class Insecta; order Lepidoptera; family Nymphalidae; genus Coenonympha; species Coenonympha arcania. Next base: position 4,023,426 of record CM072081.1, read on the forward strand.
GAGAAATATCAAATATTCAATATTTAACAGAAATACTCTAATTGTTGCTACTCTGTAATGTAACAACGGCGTGAAACCGGTTTCGCTGATCCATTGTATTTGGTTTTACAGTGTAATGTCACTTTACAGAATTATCATGGTTTATCAATTATTTTGTATGAAATTTATTAACTGAATTTTGAAAAGTCGTAGAACAAAAGTTTTAATGTAAACAACTACAGGACGAGAGTGATTTGGTATTTTTTATATAACTCTATATATGAGATTAGAGAGAGAAGAGATTATGATTTTAATAGGATTGTTTGATCATGATAGGATGGTTTGATTATTGATATAATACGATTGTTTGATTATGATAGGATGGCTTGATTATTGATATAATAGGATTGTTTGATTATGATAGGATGGTTTGATTATTGATATAATAGGACTGTTTGTGATACCTTTGATTATAATAGGATTGTTTGATTATGATAGGATGGTTTGATTATTGATATAATAGGATTGTTTGTGATACCTTTGATTATAATAGGATTGTTTGATTATGAAAGGATGGTTTGATTATTGATATAATAGGATTGTTAGTGATACCTTTGATTATAATAAGATTGTTTGATTATGATAGGATGGTTTGATTATTGATATAATAGGATTGTTTGATTATGATAGGATGGTTTGATTATTGATATAATAAGATTGTTTGTGATACCTTTGGGCAACTCCTGTATAACTAGCGTGGAAGGGCAGATCTGATCCTTGTGAACCACTTGATTGCAGTGGTAATATCTCTTGTTCCTAACCTCGTACTGGTCTCGCAAGGTGTAACTCGCCTTTGTTTGCTGCTCCATCTCCGTCTTCCATCTTGTAAATTCTGAAATAAGGATATTTGGACTCATTAAACAAACAGCCAAGTGCGAGAAGGAATCGCGCACGACATTCTGTACCATTACCTTAAATCCTTGGGAGTGAATTAACTGCTGTAATTATACTAGCTCATTTAGGTTTTAAGAGCCTTTGTGAAGTGGTGATAACAGAAAAAACAAAACCCGGCTGAGTTGTGTTGTGTTGTGGGCTTCTTCTCAGTGCAGGGCGCGTTTGAACCCTCGTAAACTTGTCGACTTGTAGTAAACACTATATACATAAATATGCGACAAATATCATATTGACGTTTTACAAGAGCCTGTACGTTAGGCCTATGTGAAAGATATTTTGAGTTTTGAGTTTGAGTTTTTACCTATATAACGTAGCGAGAAGTCAGAAGGCTCAATTATACCCTACTCCTATTCATCATTTACTAACATCTATTCATATAATATCTAATATTCTTGATGGAGCACTCAGATGCTCTGATGAGTGTTGCTCACAAAGGTAAGGAGCAAAAGCTAGCACATAAATCTTGCAGTAACAAACCAGGTCACGACATCGTGAGTTGGCACTTATTCAGAGCAAAGTTCGCATTAAAAAGGTCTCTGCCTATAGCAGAGGACAACTGAGTGTGATACATTAAAAAAAAACCTTACTACTATGTTCTCTTCCCGGAACCGCATAATACATAACACATAAGCATTACTTAGAGAAGAGGCCTGTCTGACAGTTCTAAAGAAAGTCTGCAAGCAAGCCAACCTGGCCTGGCCGGGTTGGCTCAGTTGAGAAGAAGCAACTCACCTGTGGTAGTGGGGAAGAACATGCTCTCAATCGGGCCACCATGGAAAGTGACAATGTGGAAGTCAAACAACTTGATAGTGGAGAAAGTCTGCAAGCAAGCGGCGCAGACAACCTGCCCGAGCACGCTGGGCTTAGCTCCCGCACACAGATGGGTATGTATGGAGAGCACTTTACACATGCATTTGGTGCACAGTTCCACTCGCACTGGGTTGATCGTCCTGTGAGAGAATTGAAAAAAAAATATTATATATGTATAATGTATATATTGCATTTTTGTGGGAATCAAACCCACAACCTCCAACGTAGACCTCTATTATACTAGTACAATGGACTTTTTTCTATTTCTATAGAAAATTGAACTGTCAATTACAATTCCTTTTTTTGTTGCGAATTGAAGCGCCTCCCTCATAGGTCCTTGGTACCCAAAATTGACATTTATAACTAATTTACTATTACTAATGACTGTCATTGTGGATGTCATTTTAATTTAGTTCCATGGACGCTCATGCCAGGTTATGCAACAATCAGCACCAAAATGGCAAAATCAAGTGTAAAACACAAATCAAAAAGATAATTAGTTAAAAACGGCAATGTCATCGGTCATCAAACGGTCATCTCTCATTCGAAGCTTGCTTCATATGAAATTATGAACCTTCAAAATTAGTTTTTAACGTTTCACAAATAGATGGCGCTGGTTACGAAATATTACGAATCTGAATTTCATTGCAGCAGGATATGGCTCGTATAGCTCAGAGGAAGAGCACCCAGCTGCGATAGCTGGGGGATGCGAGTGAAATTTTGATTCGTATTTAAATTTATAGGAATCATATAATTAGTTAAAATCAAGTGTATTCATTTATACATTGGCATTCTGAAGTCCAGTGTACTTGTATTCATAGAATTGAAGAAGAGAATAGTATAGAAGTCAGTGCCCTGAACACATAGATGATAATTTTAATAAGCTATGCCTAGAGTTCTCCTCTGTTATTGTTTTTAAACGCCATTGCCTCCATAACGTTTTTTGTAACCGCTGTTGATATAGTCAAAGTTTGTTGGTTTAATTTTTTGATGATATAATAAAGGTGGCAGGAACAAGTTGGATGCATTTGGCCAAGAACAGAGAAAGGTGGAAAAGGATGGAGGAGGCTTTTACCCAAGAAGGGGCTACATAACAAGAAAAAAATAAAAGAAATATTTAATTAACTCTGTTATATATTTTTTTGTTATGTGGAAAATAAAGCTATAATACTAATAATAATAATGCCTAGATTTTATTCTAATTTCCAATAGGTGGAGGTTTTTTGGGGAATGGGATGCCATGGGCCGCTTACGCGCCAAAAGAAAAGTCGATCTCATTTCTCTGTCTAATCTACACAGAAAGACAGAGAAAAAAGATCAGTAGGGCGATCGGCTAAAAATGTATCAAACATTATACTCACTTTCCCTCGTTCTGCGCATCATCATTATGATACTTCTGTATGTGTTTGAGAGCGGGAAAGTAGGTTGGGAACCTCTTAAAACACTTGGGACACTCGAACTCCACTGTTTTAGCCACTTTTTTCGTTGTTGTGGCGGCCTGCATTGTGTCGGAAGTAGATGTGTTTTTCTTCTCCGAATCTTCCTCCAACGGGTCTTTAAGGAGTGACACAACTGGTTTCATGGGTATAGAAGCTTCCTGAGACCTTTTCCGACGCTTTGTAACTACATTATGCGCTGTCCTCCGATGTGCATCTAAAAGCTCCTCGGTCATGAGTTTCACCCCGCATATATCACATTTAAAAGAAACCGCTCTATTCCTTAAATTAACAACCGATTTAGGGCCCATCTCTTTTTCATTTTACATGTGTTCATTTAGTTTCTCAAGTCTCCTCTGCGTAAAATAGAAATAAATTCTCAAAATATCACTCTATAAACTCGAGAAATGACGCGCAAGCTAATTGTCTATGCTCAATTGACCACAGACTAAACTATATAAGAGCTGTCGCCACACAGCAAAACATTCTCAACGAACTAAGACTTAGGCTACAAACCGCAGTCATTGCGGCCAGAATCAAGAGCCGCAAGATTAATAAAAAAAAATGGCGGTAAATTGTATTAGATCATATAATTTGTTCTAATAATCCATAATATATAATGAAAAATAGAGGAAAAATATTCCAAGAAAATAAACAAACGTCACAATCCGCGCGCCGGCTTATCCACCAATTAAAGACCACTATACGTTATGGAGTGCAAGCTGATTGACTGAATCATTGAGTTAAGGGTATAACGTGATTTACGTTTGAATGGTAGTGTTTGAGTTTGAATCGTCTAAATTTGGTAGCAGTTTTGATTCATAATTAATCAATCATCATCATCAATATACATATAATAAATCTGTAGAAGTCGAATTTCTGTACAGTGAAAAGAAATGCTAAAAACCGAGTCAGGGGGATGTAAGAAGTGAAATAGAACCAATTTAGAATTTTTTCAATTTTTTTGTTTCTCTGTTTGTCTGTCTGTTTGTACGGGCTAATCTTTGGAACGGCTGGACCGATTCCAATGAAATTTTGAGTGGTGGTAGCTTATGTCCCTGGTCAACATATAGGATACTTTTCATCCCGGTAAAATAAAGAGTTCCCGTGGGATAGTTAAAAAACTGCAATTTGGAACGGCTGGACCGATTCCAATGAAATTTTGTGTGGTGGTAGCTTATGTCCCTGGTCAACATATAGGATACTTTTCATCCCGGTAAAATAAAGAGTTCCCGTGGGATAGTTAAAAAACTGCAATTAATTTAACAGCTTTGTAAACAACAACTAATGAACTTAATTTAGTAAAATTTGTTATGCTGATACCTTACGTTGCCTCTTTAACAAAATATATATAAAGTAAAACTTATTAATCCAATCGAGTTCCCGCGGGAACAATCATTACAAAAACAGTGTTCAGCAGGCGTCTTTCAGTGGATTTAATTTAAATGTTTAATTAATGATATTATTAAGATACCTTTCATTACGAAAAATTTAAAAGTTAAAAAACCTTTAAAAAAGTTGTTAAAACACTTAGGTACACTAATAAACATAAAATCACATTGTTTTCCGCTTGACGAATTAAATTATTATTCTCATTTTATTGTTTGACCATGATTTATTTCTATAACGGTCCTCATACTTATATACTGTTATGTACAGTCGCGGAATGAAAAGGTTCGTCACCTTAGTGTCGATATTCGTTTGCACTAGTACTCTATAGTACTGCAAGAGTCCATTATGCCAACATTCCAGTGCAAGAAACAGCGCTGCTAACATTTGAATAAATATGACGTTTGCTATCGAATAAGGTTTTGCTTGTTTTTTCTATCCCGTCAATGTGTTAAACCAAAATATATAATACCAAAATGTATTAAAACCTCACTAAAACCTTAGTTATTTAGGAGAAATTATGATATTTTGAAATTATGACATTGGCTGATTGACAATAGTTTGAACAGATATAATCATGTCAGGTTAAATTAACAAGAAGGTTGCAGTTTATCCATAATAATGTTGTTGACAAGATAAATCTTGATCTGAACAATTTTGAACTTTAGTAACGAACAGTTAAACTTTATTTTCTCTAACTCGAGTCTATTCTGTAACACAGTTTCAAAACGTAATATGTGTTCGTGATACGTTGAACGAATCAATTTGAAAATCGACGAACCTTTTCGTTCCGCGACTGTACTTATATACTTGAACATGCTCAGTAGGTACGTCAGTAGTTACATTTTGTATTTGAATATTCAGTTAGTTCTTCTATTTATGGCGATCAAAGCCAAATAACAAATCATGAAAACTCATGGCTTTGTGAAAGAGCAATTTTGACTCCGCGAAATGACCGAGCTACAAGAATCAACTTGGATATGCTTGCCAATGTCGATGGAGAATTAGTCGAGTACACTTCTATTAACAGAGTAATGGAGCAAGATGACACTACCAACTATCCAGTTGAATTCCTTGATTCTCTGAGTGCCCCTGGAATTCCATCACATAAAATAAATTTAAAAAATGGCGTCCCTATTATTCTGTTACGAAATTTAAACCCCCCCAAATTATGCAATGGATATAGATTAAAAGTAACGTCTCTGCAACGTAATATAATAGAAGCGGAGATTTTGACAGGGTGTGGTGTCGGTGAGAGAGTTTTTATACCCCGAATTCCACTGATTCCAAACAATTACCCTTTCCGTTTTAAACGTGTTCAGTTCCCGGTTAGTTTGTGTTACGCTATAACGATAAACGAAGCACAAGGGCAGACGCTGCGTGTTGCGGGTGTGGACCTCAGCGTCAGCTGTTTCTGTTGTAATTGAAGTCTGTAGAATCAGGAATCACGTTCTAAATACTGAGGAAATAGCGAAATGAAAACACAATAAACGTTTTACAATGGTTGCTATTCCCCAGTATTTAGAACGTGATTCCTGATTCTACAGACTTCAATTACAACACGTTATCAGCACGAAGGCTCTGTATATTTTATCTACGATCAAATTTAAAAGAAGATTGGTGGTGAAACTGTAAGATATCGTCTGCAGATTCTGGTATGTCCCTAAATGGTATTCCGATACTTCGTATAGTAGAGAAGGATACACTGTGTGGAAATTTAAAATGCGAATGTTGTTAATCCATGAAGGATTGTGGGAAACCGTAAACGGAGTAGGCTGCTATTTCGATTGTTCGACCAGTTAAGACCGTAAAAGAAGCGTGGGGTGCTCTTATGAAATCCTACGAGGATCGAAGTTTGGGTCGTAAACTGTCGTTGGAACGTAAGTTGTACAGGTACTCCTTATCTGACTTTTCTGATTTAGAAGCTTACTTAACGGCAATAACTACTACTGCACTAGACCTGGCCGATATTGGCAAAACCATAGAAGATAGCTCTTTAGCAGTTATTATATTGGGAGGTCTGACGTCTCGCTACGAGCCCATGATAATGGCGCTTGAGAATGGGAGCGTTGTCACAACAGATTTGGTGAGGACTAAGTTATTAAACGAAATGACGAAGGAGACTAAAGATGGTGTGGCTGCGTTGCATACTAAACGAGTTATTCGCTTTCGATTTAAGAAGCCTGGGCACAAGAGTCCTAATTGTCCTCTCAAAACGAAGAAGAAAAAGGCAAAGGCGCGTTGCTCTACAGAAAGTTGTTCAGAAGATAAGGGACTGATTGCTACTAGTAAAAGGAATATGACGAATCGTGTGACGGAATTGGCTTTGGATAGTGTCACGGAACTGGCTTTGTCTGCACCTAATGTTCAGATGTCTGAGAAGTGGATTATCGACTCTGGTGCGTCTACTCATATGACTCCACATGCTGAATGGTTTAATAGTTACCGACCCTGTGATGGGAAGATAACTGTCGCAAATGGTAAAAGTTTGCCAGCTGTGGGTTTAGGAGATGTTGCGATTGACACAAAAACCGATTTCAAGAAGATTTTTAATGTTGTACATGTTCCTGATCTAGATTGTAATTTACTCTCAGTCAAAAAGGTAGTAGAGAAAGGTTTCTGGATTGTTTTTGATACAAATGGCTGTAATTTTTATAATTCTAATGTTTTTTTTATAAATGGTCCTGTTTTACATGGTTCTATTTGTGGTGGATTGTATACTTTAGATTGTACAATAAAGTCGCAAAATGTTTCAGCTTATAATGTTCACACTAATTTGTCCCAGTTTCAGCTTTGGCATAAGCGTCTAGGACATCTCTGCCGTGTCGGTATGGATCTACTCAGAAAAGGTCTAGCTGTTGGTGTGGAGTATACTGAGGTTGACAAAGAACCATGTGTACCTTGTGTAGAGGGTAAGCAGGCCCGGAAACCTTTCAAAGGGATAAAGTATAAGAAAGCTTTATCACCATTAGAATTGGTCCATACGGACGTTTGTGGTCCCCTGACCACAGAATCTTTTAAAGGTAATAAATACTTTATTATTTTTGTAGATGATTATACACGTTTTATATCTCATTTAAGGGTGTTTGGTTGCCGAGCCGTGCCGTGTGGTTCACGTGCCGTGTTGTAATTGAAGTCTGTAGAATCAGGAATCACGTTCTAAATACTGGGCAAATAGCGAAAAGAAAACACAATAAACGTTTTACAATGGTTGCTATTCGAAACATCTCAATATCTTTTTTATTCGACATTAGAAAAATGACAGTATAAAACCTAACAAAGTATCTTATCCAAGTAGGTTTTACAACAGTTTCTCGCACGGCCAGCTCTATGTTGCTTTGTCCCGCGTAAGTCAGCCAACCAACCTATTTGTTCATGTTCCGAATCAGTTCACGTTGAATGTCGTTTATAAAGAAGCATTATAAGGTATTATCATATTTTTATATATTTTTATTGAAGGAATATATTTGATAACTTGGTACTTTACTAATAAAGGTCCTGAACTAATAACTGTTTCGCTTCTATTATTGTAAAACCCCGAACTGCACGCGGGCGGAGCCGCGGGCAACAGCTAGTATCTAAATATTATAATGAATATTTCATGAGAAAAAAAATGTATTTTTTTTCTTTGCAATTGCGATGTAAGAACGAAATAAAAAATGTGAAAAAATAGTATCATAGAGTATGTCCTGTGTACCTAGAGAATGTTCGACACTAAAATCTTCATCAGATACAGTATTGATAGGATAGCCCGTTCGTAGAAGCGAACGGGTAGTATTGGTAGAATTGCTTAAAATTTCTTGTATATATTGTTTTTTATGTCTTTCTACAGAAGCTGGCCTTGTTTTAGGTTGCCTGTCGCGATCTGGTTCGCAACTAAACTTATGTGGCACAGCCATTTTCTGAATCATGGGTCTCACACCCATTGTCTTTTGGTAGCGATAATTTTCCAAGTCTTCATAAAATAAAAATAGCCTTTATTTCTCCGATCAACACCAGCAGTATACATATAAATTATAAATACATTTAATGATCGGGCTGTCCTTGGACATAGGCCTCCTCTAGATTCTGCCATTTTTTTCTATCTAAAGTCCATGTGCGCCATCCCCTCGGCAAGTCATCTTCCCATCTGTTTCTTGGGCGTCCTCTCTTGATCTCTTTACCGTCCCTAGGGTACCAGAACATAACTTGTTTGGTCCATTTTTCTTTTGAAGATCTGACTATGTGTCCAATCCAACGCCATTTTAGTTTCTTAATCTTCTTTGAAACATCTGTCACACCCGTGATCTTTCTAATTTTTATCAGTCTCCACTTGTCTTTTTGAAAAATAAATAACAGGTTTAAAATAAATAATACTTGCTCCTGCTGCAAAACAAATTCAGGACCTCTTGATCGGATATCAACGCTGGACAAAAAAATCTTTATCTATTTATGTACATCACGTTTGCTAAATGATCTTTAAGGTGGATGTGTATCATCCAGGGGGAAAATTTTGTTTAGTTTTTTGCCAAAATAGTGGACTAATTATTATATAAATAGTGGATATAATTACATCCTCTTACATCATAGGCTTATGGCAAGTTTTGCAAGCATAACGTTTATGCATATTATTTTTCATAAAAACTTTGGTCAAAAATAGTCATTTACTTCATATTGGTCCCCATAGCTCCAAATCTGGGAAAATGCAGAAAATAAGTTTTTCGGACCCAATATGGTGTGAATGTGAATTTATGAGCAGTGTTTGTTGAAAAAATGTAGATGTATAAACATTATGCTCTCAAAACTTGCCTACTGTTTGTGAAAAACCAAATAGGCTTGGGCCGAACTAATACACAATATGTACCCTGGACAGGGCGGACGGCGCGAAGAAATGTCGCGATTTATCGGTGCCAAAAACGCTGTTTTTTTTGTCCCATTATACATTCTTTCCTATCCTTTTCGAAATTCCGCTATATATTTCAAAATTTTAATTTAGATTGTAAATAAGTTTCTTCGCTTTATTAAAAAAAAATTAAACGAACAATTAAATTGACAATGGCTCAATCGCTCTACACGCGGAGCTAATACCTCAAAAGAAGAAGATACCTATCTATACTCTTTGGTGTATACCGAAAGGGAAGGGACGAATGGAGCCGTTTGGCCGTAAAGCCAGATAATAAAAAAAAAAGGGACGAATGGATTAACAGAACAGCTGGCAGAACAGAAGTCAGAACTCAGAACAGAACCAAACAAACCTCTTTGGTGCATTTGGTGTTAGTGAACTAAAACAAGCTTTTAAAATTAAATTTTAAAACTTTTACTACCAACTTGTATCATCGTTACACAATATACAGGATATATAAAAGCTTATCGCGAGATTTTGTTTATTTACAGGTAAATCCTTTGATTAATCTATTACGATCTATGGGTAAATCACACAAAAATATTTCAATCCGATACCTATTAAAGTAAGTATCCTTTCATATTAGCGCAGGGCCCTATTCATCAAACATTACAAGCCTTGTATTACAAGCGATTCTCTTGTAAATTTCTGCATTTTTACAAACGTGCGTTCATCAAAACTAACATGTGTAAATTACAAGCTACAAGTTATATCACTTGTAATACAAGTGTTTTTTCCCACGTGTATCCCGTGTGTAGTTTTGTTCATCAAAAATGCCATCATTGCTTGTAGCTTGTGACAAAAAAATTAGCGAGTCTTCGCGGACTCTTCACTTTTTCCATATGTTATTAACATTTTCGCGGTTTCTTTCATGACTTTATGTAGGTAGGTACCTACCAACCTATTCCACAAACTTAGTCAAATAAATGGCGGGAAAATCCGTCTTGTCATTGCCCAAAGACATTTGATGTAAAAAATAATTACATATTATATTTATCTCATATTTATGCATAGTCTGTGAAAAAAGACATGAAACAAAGAAAGTGGAAATCAAACTAAAATAACAATTAGGAACATAATAACAATTAGATTACGATTTAAATTTTAATTTTATTAATAGATTACTGAATCTATATCCCTTTGCCAGTTAAGGTTTATCTAGTGTGAATGAAACAATATATTTACTCTTTAAACTTTATAATTATTGTCTTTTTATATGAAATCTATATATATAAAAGAAAGTCGTGTTAGTTACACTATTTATAACTCAAGAACAGCTTTACCAAAATGGCTGGAAATTGGTGACGAGGTAGCTTAATGCAAGGAGTACGGACATAAGTAGGATACTATTTATTCCGTTTGAGAGAAAAAAAAAATATGGCAAAACAACATTTGCTGGGTCAGCTAGTATTCAATGAACCACAACATTTCATATCAAATTAGATGAATCTGTATACCCACAGTACCACAGAAATCTTCCATTTCTTCCAAAGACTATTCCTTGCTTCTACTGAATAGTTATTATTATTATTATTTAATAATAGGCTAAGCAGCTTTCACTGATGCGCCTACATCAATTGTGCTCATTGTTGCATGCTCCGATGTTTGTCAAGTCGGTTCTTAAATTGATTGAGCGTTTCAGCTGTTATGATGTCCTCAGGCAATTCGTTCCAATGTCTTATAACTCTGTTAACAATGAAATGCTTGTAGGGTTTTGTAGCCAGTAGTGTAGTAGTGTAGTGTGTAGTTAGCCAGAGTCAAATATTTTGCAGCATAAGTTATTAGTCATGGATTAATTTTAAATTATAAGTCATTGAGAGTTTCCTGGAAGATGTAACAGTGAGGATATATGGATCCTAGCAACTTGTGTTCCTGTCCCCTATTCTTCCATTTTAGGAATACCCCAAAGTTTGACTTCATCTTCGCAAGCTGTTAGCAAGAAATTTTCTGTTGGGTGATGACTTAATGAAACTACAGGCTTATTTCTACTGTGCACTAACTTTTGTGTGCATATACTAGATATCAAGTCCCAATAGAACACTTCTCCTGATGCTGAACCTGATATTATGTGGCTGTCGGTTTGATTTACAGCGTTTTCTAATAAGTAATCTCTGCTTTCGTGACCGGAAAATGTATTCAACAGCTCCCCGGAATCCTTGTCGAATAATTTAATCGTGCTGTCATTACAACTCAAAACATAGCATTGGCCATCGTGAGTCATGCTCGCATATGTCACCACATGACCGATGTAGTCTGAAAACATTTTCCCTACCCTCAAGTCGTATAATCGTACATGACAATCCACGGACGAAGTCAAAACTTCATGGTCGGTCACCTGTATGGAGGTTATAGTATCTTTTGCGTCTTTTAAAACCTGTACCGGTTCTTGTCTTCGACTCACTACATCCCAGAAACAAACGGTGTTGTCTATGGATCCGGAGACGGCCATTGTGGCTTCTTCGTTGTACTTCACGCAGGTCACCGAGCTCGCATGCCCACGATACCTTCTCAACGGCTGTCCGGTTGTGACATCCCATAGTATAACAGATTTGTCTGCGCTTCCCGATACGATATGACTACTGTCGCAAGAGCCCGCGGCGTCCAAGACCTCGTTTGCATGGCCGCCGTAAGTTTTCAACAACAATTTGCTGTATGGATTCCACAGCTTAATCTTCTTGTCGGCACCGCAAGTCAGGCAGTACGCTCCGTCGATGTTGAAACGTACGGCTCTCACCACTTGTTGCTTGCATGACAGCGTTTCAATTGTAGACAGTTCCGGTTTTTCTATGGGTCCTTCGGTCATTATAGTTTGACTTTGGAAAATCTGTTTATTTTGAATTTCACGAAAACCAAAACATTTGACTATGTATTTGTTTTGAAATTAAAGTCGTCACAGATCACAGACAACAAAACTTGGTCACAGATATTCTGTGTCACTGCGAGTGTCAACCACGTGTCAACCGTCAGTTCACTCGCAGTAACACAGAATATTAACACCACCAAACAATCCTCACTATTTTAAAAGTATAGTAGGGGCCTGTCCATATTTGTTTCTTATGTCTTTGCTCAGAATAATTACATTTCGCTGCGGATTTGTACCGTTTTTGTAATCTGAAAACTGTTGGCTGCAGACACTTTGTGTTGTAGTCTGTGCTGCAGAGTATATTAATTGGCTGAGACAGTAGGGCTGAGATAACAAATTACGATAAGAATAATATTTTCTGTGTAAAAATTATTCTAGTATTATGTTTTGTGGGTCTCCTATTTTGAAACAGCTTAAGTCTCCGAGTTCGTATGAATCTTGTATGAATTGCGATTTTGATAGTCTCGCGAATATGTGTTAATCATGTTTTTTAATCCCTGAGACATAAATGACGTTTCGTGTGTCGCAAGTTTTTATACATTTCCTAAATAGTGATGTGAATCCAATCGACACTTACGGATTACCTATAAATCTTTGTAGGTATTCCTTGTCAGGTGTGCATAAGACAACAAAATATGTAGAAAATAATTAAAATTAAAATGAAATAAGTGTGGGCTAGTGCTCATGTTATGACTTTTTCTACAATCGTAGACCCTGGTATCATTACTTTTTAGATTGACATTTGTTGCTGTCATTTTAGTTGCCCTCCGTGCCCTCCTGCAATGGTCTGCGTGCGGGGCGGGAGCCGCTCAACCTATCAGCAAGTCTGTCGCTGTCTACCGGCAGCGTTGACGTATAGTTAAAGCCAATCGCATCACCCGCCCCGCGTCCCGCAGACCATCAGGAGGGTCAAGTTTATAGCGGTTTACATATAAAAAAATTGACTAAGTTACTATTATGTATCTATTCCCATTTCCCATGTCAATTGTCATAAAGGAAGTGTTCTGTGTTCCAGTTTCGAGAGGGAGGACAATGTACACTCAATGGTGATGTGCAATGCAGTACGCCGCACGTATCATTGTGAAACCTAATTGATAAGTGAAGCTCTAAGAAGTACGGCATGGATCAAGAAGAAATACCAGACATTATACATGGACCTGCTGATTGTGAAATGGAATATACCGAAGCGATGATCGAGCAAGAACAACTTGTCAAACAGGAGCCCCTGGATGCTGCCTGGCCGGAGACCTGCGTCAATGTGTACGACGCGCTATTCGACGTGATGAAGCACGAAGTCGGCAGTGACATATTGGAAGGAACTGATTCCAGAATTGACCACAACAGTTTGCCTACAGGATTCAATAATAAAGGCCAAGAAGTAGGTGGAGACAGATCGGAAGCAACTGATTCCAGAATTGACCACAACAGTTTGCCTACAGGGTTCAATAATAGAGGCCAAGAAGTGGGTGGAGACAGATCGGAAATAACTGATTCCAGAATGGACCACAACAGTTTGCCTACAGGATTCAATAATAGAGGCCAAGAAGTAGGTGGAGATAGATCGGAAGCAACTGATTCCAGGATTGACCACAACAGTTTGCCTACAGGGTTCAATAATAGAGGCCAAGAAGTAGGTGGAGACAGATCGGAAGCAACTGATTCCAGGATTGACTACAACAGTTTGCCTACAGGATTCAATAATAGAGGCCAAGAAGTGGGTGAAGACAGATCGGAAGCAACTGATTCCAGAATGGACCACAATTACAGCTTGCCTACAGGATTAGAGGAACAAGTCAATGGTGACAGTTTGGAAACAACAGAGTTCAGAATAGACCACAACAGTGTGCCAACTGGATTTATATTAATTAATATAGGGGAACTAGTCGGAGATGACACATCCAAAACAACTGACTTCAGTATGGTCCTCACCCCTGTGGCTAAATCTAAAGCATCAACAGTGTCTAAAAGTCACAAAGTCAGTTGTGGCAGACCAGAAGCGACTCACTCTAGGGTAAACCACAAATGTATATCTAAAGAAGTAACGAATTTCGAGTGTTGTCTAACCGACTTTCTTTTGAAAGAGAAAACGCCGTTTCCGAAACTGAGTGTTGAAAACAAAATACTCGTTCTAAAAAAGGGCCGCGCTGTTCCAGACATGACTCTTAGCTGTAAAAAGCGAAACGGCGGCACGAGACGTTTCTACAAGTCATTCTACGATAAATACGCTTGGCTCACAGGGAGCTGTAAATTGAATAGAATGTTCTGTTTTCCTTGTTTACTGTTTTCCCAGCCAAAAATTAAAAACCATGAGACCTGGAGCGGTACCGGTTATACAGATTTAAACAACTTTATTAACGCCGCAAACCGACACGCTCGATCCGCAACTCATATTCGCAGCTGCGTGCAACTAAGCGAATATGAAATAAGTCGACTCAAGAGTCCGTTTTCATTTGAAGCGCACAACAGAAGAGTTCACCGCAACCGCAAATTAATGAAACGGTTCATAGACACTGTCGTGCTATTGGCCAAGCGGGAATTGCCCACGCATTGGCCCAACGGAAACGAATCGAATCACGGCAGCTGCATTGACACTTTGTTGTATTTAAGCGAATATGACACCATTCTTGATTCGCATCTCGAACAATGTTCCATGTCTCAAAGCGTACCGTTTTCGGCCCTCGCCAGCGACGTTCGAAACGATTTAATCCATTGCCTCGCTGCGGTTACTCGAGAGGAGATAAAGTCACAAATTAAAGGAGCCAACTTTGTGTCGGTCGTGATCGATGAGATAGACGCGAGTACAGAACAGTTGAGTGTTGCGCTGCGTTATGTATCCGCGAGTGGGGTGGAGGAGCGATTTTTAGGCTTTTTCCAAGTTACCAGCCGAAGTGCTGAAGCGTTGTCTTCGATGCTTTTAAATGTTCTAGATGAATACGAGTGTAAGAATAAATTAATCGGCGTGTCTTTCGACGGCGTTGCAGTCAAGTCAGAAGAGCGGGTAGGCGCAGAAAAGAAAATACACGTTGCGTGTCCCATGGTACATTTCGTTCCATGTTATGCGCATAGTTTAAATTCAGTGCTCTCTCGTTCATTAGAGTTCGTGTCAGACTTGAAAGTATTTTTTGGTCACTTTAACAGTATATGCAGATTTTTTAATGAATCGCAGAAACGTCTCAATCTCATGAAAGAAATTGCAGACCGCCGTACACCTAGAGCCTCAGATATACGATGGGAAAACCATTCACAAATGTTTAACGTAGTTTTCAATCGCAGGACTGAAATAGTTGAAACACTTGATTCCATAATAGATACGCCAGAGTCCTGGGACGATGGAACCCTGGCCATGGCCGACTGCCTTGTCCACAAATTGCGAGACATGAAATTCTGTTTTTTATTGCGGGTAGTCTCAGAAATTTTCGAAAAAGCAGACGCCGTATTTCGTTCAACACAAACTGAGATAGTAGATACCGAAGTCACCAAACATGAAATAGATACTTTCGAAAAGTGGCTTTCAGGACAATTTGAAGACAAATTCGATTCTATTTATGACAGCATGGAAAATACATGTGATCCGCCGCGAACAAGGGTCTTTGACTCTAGTGTTGTGGACCTTAAGACTTATTACAAGGGAATTTTCATGGAGATAATGGACAACATTAAATCGCAAATCAGGTATAGGACTAGATCGTTCGATGAACTGTCTTTCCTTAGTTTGTTTAATAAATCAAAATACAATTCGTATCTGGCGTCATTCCCTGAGTTCGAAGCTATTCGCTTGGTGGAACGACACTTTCGTTCAAGTTTACCAATATGTAAGGACAGCTGTTTGTGTGTTATCGATTTACAGAATGAGTTTAGAGTGTTGTATTCATCTCCATCCTTGAATACTCTGGACGTTCATGGAGTGTACTTGCAGCTGAGAAATTCATCGTTGCGCGGTGTGTTTCCACATGTTTTCACTTTGTGCTGTTTATATTTAACTCTGCCACTATACTATGCATCCGCGGTGGAGTGTTCATTCTCTGTTCGAAAACGCATTGAAACTTTTGAGCCAAACGCGCAAAAAGAGGGAACATTGTCTGATTCAGCAATAGTATCAATAGAAAATAGTTTGTTGATGAAAATGAAAAAGGAACCAGACTTTTACGCTAAAGTATTAGCTCATTTTGTTAAAAGAAATCGACGATTTGATTTAGAGTATAAATAAATGTCCTTATCAAAACTATACTGATGTTGATTAAATCATTTGTTTGTTTGTGCATAGTTGATGCATTAGTATTAGTAAAAAAGGCCGGAAAAAAATATTTTGTAATTTACCTATTTATTATGACCGCTGGGGTCCGATAATGTTCTTGAATTATACAATTTTTCAAAAATTTAATCCTGTGTATTATAACGTAAGGTAAAAACAAAAGTCAGGATACGGATATCCGAACATTTTATGAAAACTATTCTACGAAATCCCATAAGTGTGTAAAACACAAATCAAATAGATAATTAGCCTAGTTTTATTGTACGCTGAATAAATGATTGTTAAACAAGAATATAGGTGTTTTACTAATTTCCTTCTAATATTATTAATTACTATATATAGCAAATCATTTCAAAGATTACACATATTGGCTTTATTTATTGATTTCTCACGTGCCTTCGATACTCTAGACCACCTCAAGCTAATTAATAGACTTGAAAGTACTGGAATTCGCAGTCCTCTGTTAAATTGGTGCAAAAACTATCTGAGTAATAGAAGCTACTGTGTTAGGATAGGTAACAGCTTCAGTGAATCAATTACAGTAACTGAGGGTACAGCCCAAGGTTCAGTGCTTGGACCTTTGCATTTTATTGCCTATGTCAATGATATGAATAAGATCTTCAAACACTGTAGCACCTACCAGTACGCCGATGATACATGTATGATTGTAGCAGCTAAATACGTTAATGATGCAGCAGTACTCCTACAGGAAGATTTTGATAGTCTTAATAAATGGTGCCACGATAGTGGCCTAATACTGAATTCTCAAAAAACTAAATTAGTTCATATACATTCTCCAAATCTTAAATCAAATAGTATATTAAATCAAAATATTACTGCTCATCAGCACAGTTGTTTGCATTTTCCAACATCTAACTGTAACTGCCCCATTATTGAAGTAGTTCAGTCACATAAATATCTAGGGTTGATAATTGATCACCGTTTTAGCTGGCATGATCATATAAATCATGTATGCGACAAACTCAGAGCTTTTTTGGCAAATATTTACATAATCAAGAAAAAACTAAATTTTAAAGTTAGGTTGTTACTGTATAATGCCCTGGCTGATTCAATCATAAGTTATGGTGTGAGCAGCTATGGAAGAACCGATAAAACTTATCTTCATTACATTTATCAGTTACAAGTAAGGATTCTTAAAGCTATTGTACCCTTAAATATTAAATTAAAAGCGAAAGAGGATGAATATATTTTATTTAAACACTGTAAAGTAACAAACATACATGATAAGATTAATTACCAACTATTAAAAGAGCAATTTTTTAATTTAGATATTCAAAAGACACTTAATGAAAGATTTACTCGGAGAGCAGCACAAAATTTACTAGTGACCATACCTGCCAAAAATAAATATGGAATGCGCACCACTGCCTACATGGTTCCTCGTTTAATAAATAATTTAGATTACAAATTTAAGGATGGATTAACTCCAAAAAACATTAGTAAAAAACTTAAAAACTTTTTCATAAAAAAAATGTAAATAACAGATGTCAGATTATGTGCACTTACTGTAAACTTTAGTGGTTTGTTAGTGCATAAGATGTATTTTGTACCTATATGCTTTGTAACATTAAATAATAATTAAAAAAAAAAAAAAAGCTACTCGTGCTGATTGGCCACTGACTCACTCACTCTCCTGAACAATTTTGTATGATTTTTTTTTTTTTTCACGGATGGCGTATAGAAGAAAACAATTCATTCGGAGGAAATAACGGAGAAAGCTGATGATTGAGGATTTCGGAGACGGGTGAAGAGCACGACCAGGGTATCGAAGATAGAATAGGTGGGGGGTGCTCGACCAAATGTCATTTGAAACGTCATCCAATTGCAAGTGAGCTGAAAAAAAATTCAAAATGGCCGCTTTACGAATATTGTCGATATCTCGGAAAGTATAAAAGATGGAGGAACGGTTTCTTGACAAGAAGTGATTGGAGGTCTATTTGATGGACAATGTATGGCGAATTTTGAAGGGCTTTTTTATGGGCGGGAAAACAGCACGCGGGCCACATGTGGCCCGCGCCTCCACGCATCCTACTTAATCTGTTAAATAAGTATTACCTTTAATACATATACTTAGATACTTTCCACCCATTTCTGTATTTCTACCATTGTGCTTAAAATATTGTTTTCTATGACAATGCAAGTTATCTACTATGATATTTCATTAATTTTACCGGTGCTAAAAACGCTGTTGTTCGCTCAACAGCCACAGAATTTTCACAGATAATGTTTTACCGATACTGTTTGTTTTTACTGTTTGCTTGCACATAAATCGTTCGGAAGCCCATGTCCTGAGTTTTCTAGTACGGCTTCTTTAAGTAATGGATTTTAGTCATCTATGGGCTTTTAGTCATTGTTCGCGAAAAAATGTCGCCAGTTCACCGGTGCCTACTGTTTGCTTGTTTATACGAAAAAAGTTTACACATATTATAAAGAGTAGAAATTAATAAAAATGGAAATAAAAAGTTTTATCTATCTGACATCACAACATTTTTCTACAAAGTTCAGGTACCGTAAAACGGGGTAAATAGGTCCGATCTTCAACTTCAACTGGAAATTAAACCTTCTTTCGCAATAAATGTTGTGTTGTGGTACTTTTTTGAATGTCCGTTAAGCTGTTTTAGACGTTATGTAGCTTTGGATTCTCAAAATATTGCCAGATTTTAAAATATTCACCAAAAACTATGCTGGATTCCAATTTACCCCCGATGGGGTTAATAGGTTCAAGAGAGGGGTTAATAGGAATTTTACTCAGGGCTGTCTATCCAAATCTAATATTTATCCAAAGTAAGTACCTACCTACCTAATTTAAAAAAAGTTTCAGTTTATTTAATCTAATCATGCTGCTTAACTTATTTTATGTGTGTAGACTGTAGGTAGGTATAGTAAAAATAAAAACTTTTTCAAATCAAGTTTTTATTGTAGCTAGGGTACATAATACAAGTAACAAAAATATGGCATTGAGCTAGAAAAACAGTATTATAATCAGTCTATTCCTTATTTATTTATGGCCTTCTCTTTAGAATAGCTTATACAAAATTACTATTAAATGTTTAGCTTACAAGTTACTTAAATAAAAAATGAAGTACTTTATGTAACGCTTAGCGCCTGGCTTGGGTGTGTAGTTACGAGGCATTCTGAAAAAAAAAAACATTAAGATATTATAATGTTTTTCAAGAAAATAGTTGTACTATTTGAATACAATGCTTCACTCAATGAAGAATAAAATTAATAATTTAGATTATATCAATCATTATTCATAATAGATTCAATTCATTAATCATAATTAAAAAACAGTAGCGCCATCTGTCAAAATTCTATAGGTGGCTGCTGAGCGAACGGTGGCCTGACTGTTGGTGGCAAATCAAGCATTTTTGGCACCCATAAACTGGCGACATTTACTTAAATATCCATTTTTTTTATTGTGTATAATGTAAATAATGGTTTACGGCCAAAAGAAGTTTTTAATAAATAGTTTTTAACTTTAATAAGTTTAATAGTAATAGTTTTTAACTTTAATAAGTTTAATAGTAATCGTTTTTAACTTTTTTGGGGATTGAAACTTTCTGGCATAGCGACCTGGCCGCCATTTTGATTTTTTTTCGAAATCGCGGCGCACGATTTAAGTGGTATGTATGGGTAGAGGACGCATAGACCAACAAATAATGTCATGTAACATAGTAGCCTAAAGTGTCACGTTACCGAGATATTTGAAGGTAAAGATAGACATATGAGGACAACGACAATCATTAAAAATAGACTTATCCTCATATGTCTGTCTTTACCTTCAAATATCTCGGTAACGTGACACTTTGGGGTACTATGTTACTTGACATTATTTGTTTGTCTATGTGTCCTTTAACCATACATACCACTTAAATCGTGCGCCGCGATTTAGAAAAAAAAAAACAAAATGGCGGCCAGGTCGCTATGCCAGCTTCCATACAAAAAAGTTCAAACCCCTTTAGAAGTAAAATTAACTTTAATTAAGTATTATAGTAATTAAACTTTGGTTTTTGACAACCCTATTTCATGATTCCTATTTACCTCTTGTTCGTACCAAATAGCCCCCGTGCTGTTCCAATTAGGCCTGTTCATGTGCCTATTTTCCCCCTTCGCGTTCCTTTTATCCCCGAAATGACCTTAAAACGAGCATTCATCTAAAATTAAGGTTTACGATGAAATTACGCAATTATTTGCTTACCTCTTAATGTTCCTTCAAATTTCAATCCACTATTATTGTAATAATTCAATCAATTTCAACACTTCCTCATTAGAACACATCAAAAACTTAAAGTTAAAAACAACAAATTTCACGTGTTCACGACGACCTCACTTTCAACGCGATTTTTTAATATAACCTGATTGGCTAGTTTAAAACTGGTTAGTCTTGCCAGTAGCAAAAATAATAAGCTCGTTCAAAAATAAAAAACAATTGATCTCTCATGCTTAGGATGACAAAAAACAGGACAGTTTAGAAAGTCAGAAATTTATTCCTATTTACCCCGCCGTTCCTAGTATCCCCGTTTTACGGTACAGACTTTCAGGTTCTAACCATAGAGTATATTGAATATAGCATAGATATTATTACGATCTATGGAATATAGGGGGTTCTACTACTATAGTGATCTGTGGTCCACTGTACTTGTCATTGACCAATTCAGTTTTCATCTGCTGTATTGGTCTATAGTTTTCAATTTTCTTCGAATCTTCTTTCTTCGGATCATGTGGTTGTCTATGCTTCGGATCATTGTAGATTGATTTTTTTTAATTTTATGTTTATTGTTTACTTTCGAACGAAAAACTTGCTCGTGATGTAATGGTGATTGGTGAATTCGTTTAGATGAATATAATAAAGATAATCTTATTCATGGAATCATATGAAATTTAGTGTTAGAACGGACAATATGGGTTGTGTGTGACTAATAAATCGTAATTAACTATTCAAATTCGAGGCAGGACCAAAACTTTTAAAGAGTTATAATATATGTATTGCAGGTTTCTCTGCTATATTATGTATGTTGAATGAATTGCAACTTTGATATTCTTTAGGTACCTACCTATCTCAAAACTAACAGCATTCTAAACTGAGGTCTATGGCTGATAGATTTTTTAGATGTATTGAAAAAAGGATTTCTAAATAAACGTAAGTATAACCACAGTAATGGATGATAACTGTTTTATATCCAATTTAATATATCAATACCTATTATTGCAAGTGGGTTGCCTAAAAATTATCAGACCAGAATATGATAAATTAACAATTTTAAAGGAAGCCACAGTAACATGAACTTGTTTTTTTTACTCTATACAAGTACTTGACTGCGATCTCACCTGATGGTAAGTGATGATGCAGCCTAAGATGTTATCGTACTAACTTTGAAGGGTAAGTAAATTTAACCCAACGGTTTCTACAAGCATCGCACCAGAATGCTAAATCACTTGGCGGTGCGTCTTTGCTTGTAGGGTGGTAACTAGCCACGACCGAAGCCTCCCACTACACCAGACCTAAGCCAATTTAGAAATTTCAAACTTCCAAAGTGGCTCGTGGCGGGAATCGAGCCCGCGACCTCCCACTTGAATCCGAGCGCGCTGCCACTGCGCCAGGGAGGTCATCACTCTTATTTGTTAGAGTTTTCATCCATTAAACAGCTTAGTGAAGGTAGTTATATACCGTGATCTAAGAATATAAATTGTAAGGTCAGATTCCCGTGTAATAGCACATAGCCTTCCACTTTATATACTTGTAACAACTTATTCACTTCCAGCACATTTGTTACACACTTATGATATCCTTTCAATATACCAGTTAATACTAGATTACCTAGCTCTTGACATATCCTCCCCTTTATTTAATCTTACAACAACCACCACCGGCTCCCGAGCCCCCTCCGGAATGCCCCAGCGACAGGTGAGCTGTGATTGGTCGACGCTTCTGTCACTATCATTGGTTCACGTCGTCAACGGAAGTCAAATTAACAAATTATAATCAAGTAAAGGCTCTAGATACTTAATGTTGACAAATTAATAAAAATATGAATGTCTTGATTAATTTATACATTTGCAAATTTAGCAATCATGTCTAATAAAACCTAACAAAATAAACGATCGTATAAAATAATAACTTGTTGCAGTTAAAGTACAAAACATGGCTACAGTACAACAGATTGAGACAAAACGGGTCCCTCTGACGGACAATCGACCGAGAGACGAGATGAACAACGAGATTTCCTCCACCTCCAGTGAGAACTCAGCGTCCGATCCCGTAACAAAATTCAACAACTTCTACAGAGCCCCTTATGTTCAGTCGCAGTCTGATAATGAAGGAGCGCCCAGGAGGTACATTTTTATTTATTTATTTATTATAGCTTTATTTCCCATACAAATTACAATTTATAAAATATTAGCTATGTACAAGAATTAAGAAATTTTGTTTTCTTGGTTTTTTTTTGTATGGTCCCCTGTGGGTAAAAGCCTCCTCCATTCTTTGCCAGTTTTTCCTGTCGGTAGCCTTACTCAACCAATCTCGTCCTGCAACGACTATGATGTCATCAGCCCATTTTTTTCTCTGTCTTCCTTTTTTCCTTTTGCCTACGGGCCCTTGCCATTTTGATATTACATACGTCCATCTTTTGTCTTTGTATCGAGCTATATGTCCCGCCCATTTCCACTTTTGTTGAAGAGCATACTGAAGAGCATCTGTTATGTTTGTTTTCTTTCGAATATCTATGTTTCTTATTTTCTGAATTCTTCTCAGCTTCAGTATACTCCTTTCCATGGCATGTTGGCAGGACAGGATTTTGTTTTTCACTTTTTCGGTAAATATCCATGTTTGACTTGCGTAAGTTAGGCTAGGGAGAATACAGGAATCCATTATTATCTTTTTCAATTTTAAGTTATAGTTTCCTTTTAGAATTTCTTTTTGTGCCCAGTATTTTTTCCACGCTATGGTAATTCTTCTGTCTACTTCATTTTCGTTCCTATTTGCATCAAAAGATACTAGTTTGCCTAAGTACACATAATTGTCCACGTATTCTATCGAATTGCCTTCTATTGTTATTGACCTCTTGTGGCTGTTTGTCATTATTTTAGTTTTGGAGGTGTTCATGTAAAGACCAACTTTTTGACTTTCTGTGTCTAACTCTTGTAGCATTTTTTCCAAGTCTTTGGCAGATTCGCTGAAGAGAGCTATGTCGTCCGCAAACCTTAAATGTGTTAGCCTTTTGTTTGATATCCATACTCCCTTATTTTTCCAATTAATGTTTTTGAAGATGTCTTCTAGTACAGCTATAAATAGTTTAGGGGAGAGTGGGTCTCCCTGTCTCACGCCTCGTCCAATTTTGAACTCTTCCCCTAGTCTTTCTAGTTTTACTCTACTGACACTCTTAGAATATATGTTCTTTATAATATTTATGTACTTTTCATTTATATTGTTGTTGTTTAGAGCTTTCCATATATGTGAATGTGTTATACTATCAAACGCTTTCGAATAATCGACGAATGCTATATAAAGTGGTGTGTTGAACTCGTTGAATTTTTCAATGATCTGCTCAATAACATGTATATGGTCAATTGTGGAATATTGTGGTCGGAAACCTGCCTGTTCTAGTGATTGGTTCTTGTCGATATCTGGTGCTATTCTATTCAGAATGATTGTGGAAAATAGTTTGTAAATTGAGGATAGTAGGCTGATTGGCCTATAATTGCCAATATCTAGCGGATTTCCTTTCTTGTAGAGTAGTATTATGTTTGATTTGCACCATTGTGTAGGAACTTGTTCTTTTTCTAAGACTAGGTTGAAAAGTTTTGCTAGATGAGTAGAAAGAATAGGTGCTCCTATTTTTAGGGCTTCATTTATGAGTTTGTCTGGTCCTGGGCTCTTTTCTGTTTTTAATTTCCTGATGCATTTCCATATTTCCATTTCGTTTATTCGGTCTATAGGTCTTTTTGCTGATTCTACATGACTATGAGTATTCATTTGTTCATCTTGTGCTATTTCTTGTGGTGGATTTTTGTACAGAGCTGAGTAGACGGCAGTTGCACATTTTATTATATCTTCCCTATCTCTGGTTTCGTTCTTCCCATAATTGAGACAGTGTATCCAGTTTTTATGAGTTGCCAGTTCTTTATATGCTCTTTTTTTGAACTTCGAAATGTTGACATATTTCTTTCTATTACTGTTTTTCTATAGTTGTCATAATCGTTTCTTATAGCTTTGTTACTATTTTTGAATACTTTACATACAGCGTCATATTTTATATTTATATTTACAATTACATATCCAGGGACACATTACAGACAAATCCAATTTGTTTTCCTTGGTTATACAGTCTTTAAAATAAAAAATAAAATACATTGCGAGTTGACGGCTGATAGGAGCGAATGGAAGGAGAAGACATGTTGTGGGAACATAATGTGCGAAAAAGGGCAGGAAGAAGAAGTTGTAGAACAAAAGTTGTTAATGTAAACAACTACAGGCTGAGAGCGATTTGGTACTTTTATATAACCCTGTATACAAACTGAATACATTTTGACCACTTTGGACCATTATACAGTAATCTATTAAAATGGTTCATGCATAACCATGAATTATCTTAATCATAGCTTTTACAATACTATATTTTTTTTTAAATATAGGCTAGTGCTTAACTGTGATCACAACTGACGGAAAGTGATAATACAGTCTAAGGTGGAACGCGCTTGCCTTGGAAATGCCTATTCACTCCTGATTTGAAGGCGCCCAAGTTGTAGGAGTTGGGAAAGACAGTGCCTAGGAGTGTATTCTAGACCTTTGCAGTGCATATCAGAAATGAATATTCAAACCACTTCATACTGTAATTTGAAGTGAAAATGTGTGTTGGGCATTTGATGAGATGGGAAAGGATCATTGAACTCACGACACCTTTACTACACGCCCTGTTACTCGTACTATGTAACGTGTTTGTGTTTGTGGACACTCCAGAGCCCTGATTCTGTGGAGTGCCACTGATATTTTTTTAAGCTATTGCATAGCTTCTATCGCGGGCCTTGAGCGTGGAGACCGAATCCAGAAATTCCGTAACGAAAATAACCTAACACTTTTTAGTTTTGCCATTTATCGATGAATAGCAGAATTTTTAATGACTTTTTGAAATATCACGCTTGTCTCTTTAGTTCAGCAACTCATCTCTAGGTGGCATTGGTTGTATATTTATAATTGCATAAGTTGATAAAAACAGCTATGCAATAGCTTTACCGCGGCAGTCTCCGAGTGCCACACGTCTTTTTCTTCTTTATTCAGATCTGTGATATCCCGCAATCACTACAAGTCGACGGGGAACATTAACGATATATACACAGAGGTGACGCTGCAGAACAGCGTGTCCAGCGTCGACCTCGACCTGCGCGGCGGCGAGGTGAAGAAGTTCGACGCGCTGCGGATACCCATAGTGGGCTACGAGGTCATGGAGGAGAGGGCGAGGTTCACTATATACAAGCTGAAGGTAACACTGTGATTGTGACACGAGATATCGACCACATATATACACAGGTGACGCTGCAGAACAGCGTGTCCAGCGTCGACCTCGACCTGCGCGGCGGCGAGGTGAAGAAGTTCGACGCGCTGCGGATACCCATAGTGGGCTACGAGGTCATGGAGGAGAGGGCGAGGTTCACTATATACAAGCTGAAGGTAACACTGTGATTGTGACACGAGATATCGACCACATATATACACAGGTGACGCTGCAGAACAGCGTGTCCAGCGTCGACCTCGACCTGCGCGGCGGCGAGGTGAAGAAGTTCGACGCGCTGCGGATACCCATAGTGGGCTACGAGGTCATGGAGGAGAGGGCGAGGTTCACTATATACAAGCTGAAGGTAACACTGTGATTGTGACACGAGATATCGACCACATATATACACAGGTGACGCTGCAGAACAGCGTGTCCAGCGTCGACCTCGACCTACGCGGCGGCGAGGTGAAGAAGTTCGACGCGCTGCGGATACCCATAGTGGGCTACGAGGTCATGGAGGAGAGGGCGAGGTTCACTATATACAAGCTGAAGGTAACACTGTGATTGTGACACGAGATATCGACCACATATATACACAGGTGACGCTGCAGAACAGCGTGTCCAGCGTCGACCTCGACCTGCGCGGCGGCGAGGTGAAGAAGTTCGACGCGCTGCGGATACCCATAGTGGGCTACGAGGTCATGGAGGAGAGGGCGAGGTTCACTATATACAAGCTGAAGGTAACACTGTGATTGTGACACGAGATATCGACCACATATATACACAGGTGACGCTGCAGAACAGCGTGTCCAGCGTCGACCTCGACCTGCGCGGCGGCGAGGTGAAGAAGTTCGACGCGCTGCGGATACCCATAGTGGGCTACGAGGTCATGGAGGAGAGGGCGAGGTTCACTATATACAAGCTGAAGGTAACACTGTGATTGTGACACGAGATATCGACCACATATATACACAGGTGACGCTGCAGAACAGCGTGTCCAGCGTCGACCTCGACCTGCGCGGCGGCGAGGTGAAGAAGTTCGACGCGCTGCGGATACCCATAGTGGGCTACGAGGTCATGGAGGAGAGGGCGAGGTTCACTATATACAAGCTGAAGGTAACACTGTGATTGTGACACGAGATATCGACCACATATATACACAGGTGACGCTGCAGAACAGCGTGTCCAGCGTCGACCTCGACCTGCGCGGCGGCGAGGTGAAGAAGTTCGACGCGCTGCGGATACCCATAGTGGGCTACGAGGTCATGGAGGAGAGGGCGAGGTTCACTATATACAAGCTGAAGGTAACACTGTGATTGTGACACGAGATATCGACCACATATATACACAGGTGACGCTGCAGAACAGCGTGTCCAGCGTCGACCTCGACCTGCGCGGCGGCGAGGTGAAGAAGTTCGACGCGCTGCGGATACCCATAGTGGGCTACGAGGTCATGGAGGAGAGGGCGAGGTTCACTATATACAAGCTGAAGGTAACACTGTGATTGTGACACGAGATATCGACCACATATATACACAGGTGACGCTGCAGAACAGCGTGTCCAGCGTCGACCTCGACCTGCGCGGCGGCGAGGTGAAGAAGTTCGACGCGCTGCGGATACCCATAGTGGGCTACGAGGTCATGGAGGAGAGGGCGAGGTTCACTATATACAAGCTGAAGGTAACACTGTGATTGTGACACGAGATATCGACCACATATATACACAGGTGACGCTGCAGAACAGCGTGTCCAGCGTCGACCTCGACCTGCGCGGCGGCGAGGTGAAGAAGTTCGACGCGCTGCGGATACCCATAGTGGGCTACGAGGTCATGGAGGAGAGGGCGAGGTTCACTATATACAAGCTGAAGGTAACACTGTGATTGTGACACGAGATATCGACCACATATATACACAGGTGACGCTGCAGAACAGCGTGTCCAGCGTCGACCTCGACCTGCGCGGCGGCGAGGTGAAGAAGTTCGACGCGCTGCGGATACCCATAGTGGGCTACGAGGTCATGGAGGAGAGGGTGAGGTTCACTATATACAAGCTGAAGGTAACACTGTGATTGTGACACGAGATATCGACCACATATATACACAGGTGACGCTGCAGAACAGCGTGTCCAGCGTCGACCTCGACCTGCGCGGCGGCGAGGTGAAGAAGTTCGACGCGCTGCGGATACCCATAGTGGGCTACGAGGTCATGGAGGAGAGGGCGAGGTTCACTATATACAAGCTGAAGGTAACACTGTGATTGTGACACGAGATATCGACCACATATATACACAGGTGACGCTGCAGAACAGCGTGTCCAGCGTCGACCTCGACCTGCGCGGCGGCGAGGTGAAGAAGTTCGACGCGCTGCGGATACCCATAGTGGGCTACGAGGTCATGGAGGAGAGGGCGAGGTTCACTATATACAAGCTGAAGGTAACACTGTGATTGTGACACGAGATATCGACCACATATATACACAGGTGACGCTGCAGAACAGCGTGTCCAGCGTCGACCTCGACCTGCGCGGCGGCGAGGTGAAGAAGTTCGACGCGCTGCGGATACCCATAGTGGGCTACGAGGTCATGGAGGAGAGGGCGAGGTTCACTATATACAAGCTGAAGGTAACACTGTGATTGTGACACGAGATATCGACCACATATACTGAACCCTTGTCAGCATTTTTGGTATTCTATCAGTGATATCGTGAATAAAATCACTTTTTAAAAAATTTGCTCAAAAAGTTGACATTTTCATGTGTGTTTAGCGTGCGCAAAGTTATTCTTTTCCGCACTAGTGCTTTTGTGTTTTCCTCCTACGCGGCACCGGAGCGGGCGTACCAGGAGCGCATGAACACGAACACGGCATGCAAACACAGAGCAGGCAAACACGTAAATCCATTTTTTTTTTCGCAAATGTATTAAAAAACGTCGTTCAATGCACGTGCGGAATTGTCATTTTAAGAAATGACAAACTTTCCGCACTTACATTAAAATGTACTATTGTCTAGGCCCAGTTAATAACAACGTTTTGTCAAAGTTTTGCCTTGATCTAATTTCTTCTTGCCTGTAGGTCTGACAATAAGACTTTTTATATACGTGGGAAATCATTTGTATTGCAAAATAAGTTTGCCGGGTCTGTTAAATATGAAATAATATAATTTCCAGGTAGAGGACGACAAAAGGGACCAATCATGGCTAGTTTTCCGAAGGTACACAGACTTCGTGCGACTCTACAATAGAGTCAAGAACCAACAGCCCAACTTGATGCTCCCGCTACCTGGTAAGCCTTTATAACCTTTCATTGTCGGGCCCTGTTCACTTATCACGTGATCGAAGAAACTACAAGTGGCCGCCGCGCGCCGGCTAGGTTTCACGCGTTAGTTCTTGTATGTTCTATTTCACGTGCTGCGTGCGCCCGATTACGAGGCAGCCTTAGTACGTCAAAGAGATAGAGTTACGCGATAGAAAGAGACCACAACTTTAGATGCATAGCGGAAGCGGAGAAAGGCGCTATTTCAAACTGTATTGAACTTATTTGTGTCGGCGCTATAGTCGCGCTTCTTAAAATCATCTTGCGGACCGAACCTTCTGTACCGTTAGGTACTATAATGTATTCCGTCGTTATGTCGTCTAGATAACTGATATACATAAATATTAATATAGATATAGCTGCTTGTGCTGATTCACTCACTCATTGACTGATTGATCACCTCTCCTGAACAATTTTGTATGAAAAAAATTTTTTCAATGACCATTTCGTATAGAAGGGTAAAATTCATTCGGAGGAAAAATACGGAGAGAGCTGATGAGTGAGGATTTCGAAGACGAGTGAAGAGCACGGAGAGGGTATTGAAGATAAGTGGGGGGTGCTCGACCAAATGTCATTTGAAACGTCATCCAATTGGCAGTGATCTGAAAAAAATTTCAAAATGGCGGATTCTAAATGGCCGCTGTATGAATTTCGTCGACATCTCGGAAAGTAAAAAAGATGGAAGAACGGTTTCTTGACAAGAAGTGATCAGATCCTAAAGGTCTATTCGGGAAAAAAATTCAAAATGGCGGAATTTATTTTTCCATGGAAAATGTATGGCGAACTATGAAGGGATTTTTTATGAACGGGAAGACAGCACGCGCCCTACTAGTAATATACTATATACAAGGAAAACAGGCAGACACTGGAAAGCATTCATGCTCATCCATGCTCAAATAACCAGTAGTGGGAATCGAATCTGCGACCTCCTACGCAGACGGCAGGTTCGCTACTGCTACTCGTCTATTGTAGTCGAAAAGAAGAAAGTAATAATTTAATTATTTGCAGGCAAAAGATGGTTCAGAGACAACTTCGAGCCGGCGTTCCTTGAGGAGAGAGTGAGAGGGCTGCAGATATTCGTCAACGCCATCCTCAGCAAGCTGCCCAACCATCCCCTAGTGAGGGAGTTCTTCTGTCTCGACGAACCGCCACAGGTACATTACTATAGCTGCTCGTGCTGATTCACTGACTGACTGATTGACTGACTGATTGATCACCTCTCCTGAACAATTTTGTATGATAAATATTATATAGTTGTATAAAAGAAAAAATTCATTCGAACAAAAATACGGAGAGAGCTGATGATTGAGGATTTCGGAGACGGGTGAAGACAGTTAAGGGCTGCTCGAACAAAAATACGCTGAACCTCATCCGATGAGGTTCAGCGGTATTTTACAAAACTAAACCCGGTAGGTCTAAAACGAAACCCGGCTGAGTTTGTTGTGGGCTTCTTCTCAGTGCAGGGCGCGTTGGAACCCTCGTAAACTTAGTTTTAAGTCGACTTGTAGTTACCACCGTACATAATATTATGTAACAAATATTGTTGACGTTTTACAAGTGCCTTGTAAGTTAGGCCTATGTGAAATAAATATATTTTGACTTAACTTTTGACTTTTTTGTTGGAATAGCCCTTAACTATCTTTAAAACCATGACCGTGCTCCTAGGTAATTTTTTCAGCCCACTGCCAATCGGATTCCAATTAGCGATGGAGATGACGGCGATAGTTTTATAGTAGAAAACGAAGACTGCACGCGCTCTACTAGTTCAATGTATATTTTCACTAATCTCTAGTCTATGGACCACAGACTGTCAACGGAAAAATGAAGATACTTTTTTGACGACCTCCCCGGCGCAGTGGCGGCGCGCTCGGATTCGAGTGGGAGGTCGCGGGTTCGATTCCCGCCACGGGCCATTTTGGAATTTTATAATTTCTAAATTAGCTCAGGTCTGGTCTTTGAGGCTTCGGCCGTGGCTAGTTACCACCCTACTTGCAGACGCACCGCCAAGCGATTTAGCGTTCCGGTGCGATGCTTGTAGAATCCGTTGGGGTATATTTACTTACCCTTCCAAGTTAGTACGATAATATCTTAGGCTGCATCATCACTTACGATCAGGTGAGATCGCAGTCAAGTACTAACTTGTATAGAGTAAAAAAAATCGCCTTTATTACTATTTTATACTGTTATTCCACAGGTTTTCAGCTATCAACCAGAAGTACAAGCGGTGTACGGCGCGCTTGAAGACTCTATTAGCACTCTAAAGATGCAGCTAAAACAAAAAGACGCAACGATCATGCATTTACAGAAGCGGGTCGCAGTTTTAGAGGACCAGGTCAAAAACTGCCCGACATGTAGTACAAATAAATCCGCTAATATTTAGTATTCAAATACAAATAGTTTGGTATTCAAATACAACTAGTTTGGTATTCAAATATAAATAGTTTGGTATTCAATTACAACTAGTTTGGTATTCAAATACAACTAGTTTGGTATTCAAATACAAATAGTTTGGTATTCAAATACAAATAGTTTGGTATTCAAATACAACTAGTTTAGTATTCAAAATTCAAATACAGCTAGTTTGGTATACAAATACAAATACCATGGTATTCAAATACAACTACGTTGGTATTCAAATACAAATAGTTTAGTGTTCAAATACAAAATATAGTTAAGTATTCAAATAGAAAGACATTCTGGTTAATGTTCAGATAGGATATAGGATTCACGTAGATACAGAATCGGTGCTTTTTTAGTGTTCGTTCTGGTAAAGGAACACTACTGATTGGTAAATAATTTTTTCTAGCGGCAACACTGCCACAGTTAAACTAAAACAAGTAAACTAGTGGTTTAAGGGTTCAAATTCAATTACTAAATCTAGTTTAGTATTCAAATACATTATACAGGGCTATATAAAAAATACCAGATCGCTCTTGTCCTGTAGTTGTTTACATTAACACCACACTAACAACTTTTGTTCTACGACTGTTCAAAATTCAGTATTAACTTATTTCATACAAAAAAAAATGTTATTTCTGTAAAGTGACATTACACTGTTGAGCGTCGACCGCCGCGCCGCGCGCCACGCCGTTGTCACTTGCCGATGTTACATTACAGAGTAGAAACAATTAGAGTATCCCTGTAAAATATTGAATATTTCATATTTCTCAAAATATCCAATAAAAACAAAGTCGTAGAACAAAAGTTGCTAGTTTGAATGTAAATAAATACAGGCCGAGAGCGTTTTAGTATTTTTATAACCCCGTATTGTGTTTCAATTACCTTTACCTTACCTACCGAACATTGCGCTGATTTTATGCCGAAGTCAAATATGGCATTTGGCACGCCTAAGCTAAAATTTCGGTTACAAGATAAAATAGTACAAACAAAGTGATTTTGATATGTCTAATTTATATAATATCTATGCAATATACCAGTATCTGGTATAAATTATTTTTAACATTAACACAGAAGCTTTTTCTTTCGGAATTCATAACCACGATATATTATATCGATTTTTAAAGTACAAAACGCATTAAATTTAAAAACCTTCCAGAAAGCCTTGAAAAGGTAAAATAGATTGTATTTATATTTTTTATTATATTAAGTGTGTTATTATATTTTCAATCTTATTTATTTTTACTTGTGCTCAAGTTATGTATAATATTTAATTCTTTTTTTTTTTTTGTTTTTTGTACCTACTTCGGTTTTCTTGTTTTAATTGTTCCCACATCCAGGGCATCTGGAAGAGATCCTCATTTGTAGCGATAAGATGTCCTTGTGCATGTCCTGTCCATGTTTGTGTATTTTATGTGTCTTTATATATATATGTACAGAATAAATAAATAATAAATTGCCTGTGTAGTTCAAAATATTAAATGACGCGTATCTGTTAATTTAGGGCCGGTTTCACGCCTGCAAAGAAATTTTATCTGACGAAAAAGTTTGTTTTTTAGTTTTCTACAAGGATTCTATCAAAATGTTACCTCAGAATATGGGCATCCGAACAATTTATCTAAACCTTTTTCGTACAAGCAAACAGTAGCGCCATCTGTCAAAATTCTATAGGTGGCCGCTGAGCGAACTACAGCGTGGCCTTACTGTTGGTATTATTGGCACCGATAAACTGGCGACATTTTTTCACCCCGTCCGCCCTGTCCAGGTTATATGTCTATTCAAAATGTTGATTTCTTCATCGGATAAAATTTATTTGGCAATAGTGAAACTGGTTAAATGTGAATGTACAATAAAAATGGAACACTAGAAGTTACAATGTATGCTATAATATTAATGGTAATTTTGCGATTTGATATGTAAATAAATATACGAGTTTTTTGATAGAAATGCATTAACAAAATTATACGTTTAGAAATTAATAGTATTTTATATAATGAGCTTGAGTTTTAAGTGCCTTAAAATGATGTAAAGTATAATTATATATATATATATATATATATATATATATATATATATATAATATAATATAATATAATCTTTGGCATTTTATACATATGTAATAAGAAATAATATAATTGGATATTTGAACCTCAAATTGTTGATATTTCGTATTCATTTGTGAAAAATACAAGAGATTTAAATCATATTAAGGTAGTCTACTTTGAAATTACGGCAGCTTACAAAAACATGAAGAAAATAGGCTATTTCCACATGTGTGTACATTTAAAAAACAAATTGCATTTCATTGAATAGGTTAAGAAACAATGTATTTGTAAGTAACAGTCATATACAGTATGTCCAGGATTGAAAATCAAACCCCCATTAATTTTACTCTTCAATTTGTGATCCGGAAATTCAAAATGGCCGCCATTTCGAAATTAATATCTAGTGGTATTTTGTCGTTTTTAGCTTTGCATTTGTTTTTAGCTAAAAACATAAAAATACTAAAACATGTAAGTAACTAATCTTCGACTCAAGTATGAATACCATAATGATTTAAATAAATAGCGACTTTAGCACTAACACAATAAAATTCAATTTAGTTTGCAACATTCAATTCTCTATTCCGGACATACTGTATATTTTGGGGGCCCTTTTCATATAAGAAAAATAATAATAATTATTGACATGAAAATCTCAAGTATGTTAGAGTAATAACTGAATATAAATTGTAATATTAGCCTTTAATTTACAGCAATTTCATTTACCATTTTAAGTTTATAAGTAGGTATGTTAGTGAAATATGGTCACAGAATGTATTTTTTAATACGTTTGCTCAAGAAGTAGACATTTCCGTGTGTGTTTTGCATGCGGAAAGTTGTTGTTTTCCCGCACTTGTGATTTTTGTTTTCCTCCAAATATGGAATATTTTCTGAATGAATTCCGTCTCATAAGTTATATATACTACTACAGTTGGCCATTTCATGAAGTTTCTGAGATTTGGCCGTGAATAATTCTGATTTACAATGGTACAAAAAAATTTAGTGATATTAATGAAGAATAATTGTATGATGTACAAAAAAAATCGAATATTATTCATAGGTCCTACATAATATTAATATATATTATATGAGTTTTCTCAGTGTGGAGATATACATGTGTACAGTCACAGGAAGTCCAGAGATTGAATTTCTTATGAACAGTATTCAGTTGGCATGACACATTTAATGCCAACCGAATCCTAAGACAATTTGAAGTAATTTGACAGGTTAGATAAATTTTAATTTCATAGAGATTATTGTAAATAAGTTATCATTCAAAAAAATTAATATACACAAGCGTTTACACGTCAATTTATCCATATACCTTTTATTTGATACCCATATTGTAGGAGCGCCTTAACAATAATTAGTGCGCCATCTTTTTTGATTCGCCATGTTGGATTTAGGATGACACACGTTGCCATTTAAAATAAACGTATACAAAATTTCAGCTACATAAATAAAATATTCCACCCGGTCAAACAAATATAAGACAAAGTTAAATATAAGATTGTAAAAAATATTGGATCCTTCATCTGAGAAAAAATAGTACTTTAATTTGAAGTTTAGACCTGTCAAATTATTTAAGTATTTTCTACAGAACTGCAATAATTCAAGTATCATTGTAATTTATTTAATAAAAGTTGAAATAATTTAGATTTTTTGTAAGGTGCTATACAATGTCATAAAATATCAATACAAATTTAAGCATTTAACGTGATGATAAAATTATATTATAATATTAACTAATTATACATAATATAGTAATAATTTTTAATACATTCATAATGTTAATAAAAAGGGATGTTTCATTTTTTTAAACCTGTCCCCGAAATAAATACACTTTTTCATTAGATCAAGAAGTAATGAAAATGAAAACCTTTAGGTTTCGCATTGGCTTAATTTGCAGGCTTTGAAACGTCAAAACTACACCAAACCAAGTTGGTTATTTTCTCGTCTTAGACCATAGAGTATATTGAATCTAGTCATAGACTTTGACGCTGATATAACCCCAATGACGTAAAAACGTGTAAAGTGCGAAAAGGCTATCTTGGCGCGTGGTCAAAATCGGAACTAATGCAGCTATCTTGTGACACCGTTCGATAGTTCGTTCTGTCAGCATATTTGTCGGTATGTTGCAAGTATTTTGCGTTGTTTTGGTTTAGTCTAAAATAGAGAAAATTTTATTAGCTGGCTGCGATTTGTTCTACAACTACGCCCTCCTGACAATGTCATTGAAGTGCCAAGAGATCCTAGTCGGACTGTATGTCACAGTCAAAACATTTTCAAACAAATATTCATGTCACGCAACTCAGGCGCCTCCATAGTTCTGTTATCTCTATGGATTGACTCGTTTTTTAAACGTTCGGGGAGAAATGAAATACAGTACCTACTGCACGTTACGTGTCGGCTACATTTCTTGAAGTGAAATTCCTAAAAAGGCCATGACATTTACGTATATAAGCGGAAGATATTGAATTTAAAACTTATTTTGCGGACACTGAAAAATTATTTTACGACTATCGACATAGAGCGTAAAATTGAATGTAGCAAAACGCAACATGGTCAACAATCGTGAAATTAAATTTACTTTGCGCGATAAGTTTAAAAGATTCTATTTCCTATTTTGAAATACATTCAATTTTACGCTATAATCGGTGTAAAGTTTATTTTCAGTGTTATTTTTTTTAATTCTATTTCTTGATTCATATCACTTAGTGTGTGAAGACGTTACGTGAATAACCCCCCAGAATAATACTGTTTTGTGGAAAAAACAGTGGTTTAGTGACTAAATTTCAAAATATGATAAAATTCATAGCGGTTCTTGTGCTGAGGGGATTTTTTGAAATAAAAAGCAGTCTACTATAAACCTCATTTATTGCCTATTTATAAACTAATATGCATGTGTATAACAATGTTTCATTATTATTTGTCTATAAAAATTACAATAAGTAATACTTTTTTTACACTCATAATTTCTAATTTTTAAACTGTGTGCAAGGATGAATCCTATCCTTTCTCACCAAAACACCATCTAGACTCATTTGTAACCATCTGTTACTTCACTCAGTTCAACCACAATTAGGCACTTAATCCGGCGACAACTCTTTCCGATGCGTGTACAGTGAGACAATCTGCGTGTACGAGTACGTCTACTAACAGATGTCGTTATACACATCGGCCTTGCTCTCCATGATCTCGACGTATCGCTTGCGGGGAAGGCCTTGTGCACTCGCTTGCGGTGCGTGTACAGTGAGTCCTGCGTGTACCTCACTAACAAATGTTACTACATGTCAGCCTTACTCTCCATGAAATCGACGTGCCGCTTGGCGGGGAACACTATGGCACTCGCTTGCGGTGCGTGTACAGTGAGCCCTGCGTGTACGTCTACTAATAGATGTTACTACATGTCAGCCTTGCTCTCCATGAACTCGACGTGTCGCTTGGCGGGGAACACCTTGTGCACTCGCTTGCGGTGCGTGTACAGCGAGCCCTGCGTGTACGTCGACTAACAGATGTTGTTACATGTCAGCCTTGCTCTCCATGAACTGTACGTGTCGCTTGGCGGGGAACACATGCACTCGCTTGCGGTGCGTGTACAGCGAGCCCTGCGTGTACGTCCACTAACAGATGTTACTACATGTCAGCCTTGCTCTCCATGAACTCGACGTGTCGCTTGGCGGGGAACACCTCGTGCACTCGCTTGCGTTGCGTGTACAGCGATCCCTGCGTGTACGTCTACTAACAGATGTTGTTACTACCGGCCTTGCTCTCCATGAACTCGACGTATCGCTTGCGGGGAAGACCTTGTGGACTCGCTTGCAGTTGCGTATACAGCGAGCCCTGCGTGTAAGTCTACTAACAGATGTTGTTACTGCACGTCAGCCTTGCTCTCCATGAACTCGACGTGTCGCTTGGCGGGGAACACCTTGTGCACTCGCTTGCGGTGCGTGTACAGCGAGTCCTGCGTGTACGTCTACTAACAGATGTCGTTACTACATGTCAGCTCTGCTCTGCATGAACTCGACGTGTCGCTTGGCGGGGAACACCTTGTGCACTCGCTTGCGGTGCGTGTACAGTGAGCCCTGCGTGTACGTCTACTAACAGATGTTACTACATGTCAGCCTTGCTCTCCATGAATTCGACGTGTCGCTTGGCGGGGAACACCTTGTGCACTCGCTTGCGGTGCGTGTACAGTGAGCCCTGCGTGTACGTCTACTAACAGATGTTACTGCACGTCAGCCTTGCTCTCCATGAACTCGACGTGCCGCTTGGCGGGGAACACCTTGTGCACTCGCTTGCGGTGCGTGTACAGCGAGCGCTGCGTGCACGTCTACTAACAGATGTTGTTACTGCACGTCAGCCTTGCTCTCCATGAACTCGACGTGCCGCTTGGCGGGGAACACCTTGTGCACTCGCTTGCGGTGCGTGTACAGCGAGCGCTGCGTGCACGTCTACTAACAGATGTTGTTACTGCACGTCAGCCTTGCTCTCCATGAACTCGACGTGCCGCTTGGCGGGGAACACCTTGTGCACTCGCTTGCGGTGCGTGTACAGCGAGCGCTGCGTGCACGTCTACTAACAGATGTTGTTACTGCACGTCAGCCTTGCTCTCCATGAACTCGACGTGTCGCTTGGCGGGGAACACCTTGTGCACTCGCTTGCGGTGCGTGTACAGCGAGCGCTGCGTGTACGTCTACTAACAGATGTTGTTACTGCACGTCAGCCTTGCTTTCCATGAACTCGACGTGTCGCTTGGCGGGGAACACCTTGTGCACTCGCTTGCGGTGCGTGTACAGCGAGCCCTGCGTGTACGTCTACTAACAGATGTTGTTACTGCACGTCAGCCTTGCTCTCCATGAACTCTACGTGTCGCTTGGCGGGGAACACCTTGTGCACTCGCTTGCGGTGCGTGTACAGCGAGCCCTGCGTGTACGTTGACTAACAGATGTTGTTACTGCACGTCAGCCTTGCTCTCCATGAACTCGACGTGTCGCTTGGCGGGGAACACCTTGTGCACTCGCTTGCGGTGCGTGTACAGCGAGCGCTGCGTGTACGTCTACTAACAGATGTTGTTACTGCACGTCAGCCTTGCTTTCCATGAACTCGACGTGTCGCTTGGCGGGGAACACCTTGTGCACTCGCTTGCGGTGCGTGTACAGCGAGCCCTGCGTGTACGTCTACTAACAGATGTTGTTACTGCACGTCAGCCTTGCTCTCCATGAACTCTACGTGTCGCTTGGCGGGGAACACCTTGTGCACTCGCTTGCGGTGCGTGTACAGCGAGCCCTGCGTGTACGTCTACTAACAGATGTTGTTACTGCACGTCAGCCTTGCTCTCCATGAACTCTACGTGTCGCTTGGCGGGGAACACCTTGTGCACTCGCTTGCGGTGCGTGTACAGCGAGCGCTGCGTGCACGTCTACTAACAGATGTTGTTACTGCACGTCAGCCTTGCTCTCCATGAACTCTACGTGTCGCTTGGCGGGGAACACCTTGTGCACTCGCTTGCGGTGCGTGTACAGCGAGCGCTGCGTGTACGTCTACTAACAGATGTTGTTACTGCACGTCAGCCTTGCTCTCCATGAATTCGACGTGTCGCTTGGCGGGGAACACCTTGTGCACTCGCTTGCGGTGCGTGTACAGCGAGCCCTGCGTGCACGTCTACTAACAGATGTTGTTACTGCACGTCAGCCTTGCTCTCCATGAACTCGACGTGCCGCTTGGCGGGGAACACCTTGTGCACTCGCTTGCGGTGCGTGTACAGCGAGCGCTGCGTGCACGTCTACTAACAGATGTTGTTACTGCACGTCAGCCTTGCTCTCCATGAACTCGACGTGCCGCTTGGCGGGGAACACCTTGTGCACTCGCTTGCGGTGCGTGTACAGCGAGCGCTGCGTGCACGTCTACTAACAGATGTTGTTACTGCACGTCAGCCTTG
The DNA here is from genome assembly GCA_036785405.1 of Coenonympha arcania. NCBI lineage: Eukaryota > Metazoa > Arthropoda > Insecta > Lepidoptera > Nymphalidae > Coenonympha > Coenonympha arcania. Next base: position 4,063,191 of record CM072081.1, read on the forward strand.
CTCTCCATGAACTCGACGTGCCGCTTGGCGGGGAACACCTTGTGCACTCGCTTGCGGTGCGTGTACAGCGAGCGCTGCGTGCACGTCTACTAACAGATGTTGTTACTGCACGTCAGCCTTGCTCTCCATGAACTCGACGTGTCGCTTGGCGGGGAACACCTTGTGCACTCGCTTGCGGTGCGTGTACAGCGAGCCCTGCGTGCACGTCTACTAACAGATGTTGTTACTGCACGTCAGCCTTGCTCTCCATGAACTCGACGTGTCGCTTGGCGGGGAACACCTTGTGCACTCGCTTGCGGTGCGTGTACAGCGAGCCCTGCGTGCACGTCTACTAACAGATGTTGTTACTGCACGTCAGCCTTGCTCTCCATGAACTCGACGTGTCGCTTGGCGGGGAACACCTTGTGCACTCGCTTGCGGTGCGTGTACAGCGAGCCCTGCGTGCACGTCTACTAACAGATGTTGTTACTGCACGTCAGCCTTGCTCTCCATGAACTCGACGTGTCGCTTGGCGGGGAACACCTTGTGCACTCGCTTGCGGTGCGTGTACAGCGAGCCCTGCGTGCACGTCTACTAACAGATGTTGTTACTGCACGTCAGCCTTGCTCTCCATGAACTCGACGTGTCGCTTGGCGGGGAACACCTTGTGCACTCGCTTGCGGTGCGTGTACAGCGAGCCCTGCGTGCACGTCTACTAACAGATGTTGTTACTGCACGTCAGCCTTGCTCTCCATGAACTCGACGTGTCGCTTGGCGGGGAACACCTTGTGCACTCGCTTGCGGTGCGTGTACAGCGAGCCCTGCGTGCACGTCTACTAACAGATGTTGTTACTGCACGTCAGCCTTGCTCTCCATGAACTCGACGTGTCGCTTGGCGGGGAACACCTTGTGCACTCGCTTGCGGTGCGTGTACAGCGAGCCCTGCGTGCACGTCTACTAACAGATGTTGTTACTGCACGTCAGCCTTGCTCTCCATGAACTCGACGTGTCGCTTGGCGGGGAACACCTTGTGCACTCGCTTGCGGTGCGTGTACAGCGAGCCCTGCGTGCACGTCTACTAACAGATGTTGTTACTGCACGTCAGCCTTGCTCTCCATGAACTCGACGTGTCGCTTGGCGGGGAACACCTTGTGCACTCGCTTGCGGTGCGTGTACAGCGAGCCCTGCGTGCACGTCTACTAACAGATGTTGTTACTGCACGTCAGCCTTGCTCTCCATGAACTCGACGTGTCGCTTGGCGGGGAACACCTTGTGCACTCGCTTGCGGTGCGTGTACAGCGAGCCCTGCGTGCACGTCTACTAACAGATGTTGTTACTGCACGTCAGCCTTGCTCTCCATGAACTCGACGTGTCGCTTGGCGGGGAACACCTTGTGCACTCGCTTGCGGTGCGTGTACAGCGAGCCCTGCGTGCACGTCTACTAACAGATGTTGTTACTGCACGTCAGCCTTGCTCTCCATGAACTCGACGTGTCGCTTGGCGGGGAACACCTTGTGCGCTCGCTTGCGGTGCGTGTACAGCGAGCCCTGCGTGCACGTCTACTAACAGATGTTGTTACTGCACGTCAGCCTTGCTCTCCATGAACTCGACGTGTCGCTTGGCGGGGAACACCTTGTGCACTCGCTTGCGGTGCGTGTACAGCGAGCCCTGCGTGCACGTCTACTAACAGATGTTGTTACTGCACGTCAGCCTTGCTCTCCATGAACTCGACGTGTCGCTTGGCGGGGAACACCTTGTGCACTCGCTTGCGGTGCGTGTACAGCGAGCCCTGCGTGCACGTCTACTAACAGATGTTGTTACTGCACGTCAGCCTTGCTCTCCATGAACTCGACGTGTCGCTTGGCGGGGAACACCTTGTGCGCTCGCTTGCGGTGCGTGTACAGCGAGCCCTGCGTGCACGTCTACTAACAGATGTTGTTACTGCACGTCAGCCTTGCTCTCCATGAACTCGACGTGTCGCTTGGCGGGGAACACCTTGTGCACTCGCTTGCGGTGCGTGTACAGCGAGGCCTTCTGCTTGAAGGTCTGCTGGCAGATGTCGCAGGACAGCGGTCGCTCGCCGGAGTGGATGACGCAGTGCTGAGTGAGAGCCTTTTTATCCTGGGAACAAAGTTGAACGTTGAGTAACCTTTCCCTGCTCCAACTAACTTTAAAGCTTGTTTTAAGAGCGTATAGTGATGCTTTTTTGGGAGAATTAGGTCTCACTTATTATCTTTTTGATTAGTGTTTTACACATTTTGAATATAATTCCTATAAATTTAAATAAGAATCAAAATTTCATTCGTAGCGAAATATAAATCCGCATCCCCAAACTATCGCGGCTGAGTGCTCTTACCACAGAGCTATACGAGCCATATCCCTTTTCGATGAAATTCAGATTCGTACTATTGAGTTCTTAGGCAGAACTTGCGCCATTTAGTGTGAATTGGTACAGCGGGAGACGCGAGTTCAAATTCCACTGCGAGGGGAATTTTGATTCGTATTTAAATTTATAAGAATTAGGTCTCGGGGTTGAAGTACAGGGAAGTTCTTAAGCATCCTTCTTCCTTAACAAGGAAACAAACTTGTCGGCAAACCCAGTTTTGATAATAATCTTCTTCTTATGAGCTAGAATACTCACAGTGAAGCCCTTGCCGCACTGCTGGCACACGTGGTTCTTCGGCTTCGCCTTTTTCTCGCCGTGGACGCGCATCATGTGCTTGTCCACGTTGGCGCGGGAGGCTATGGGCTTGCTGCACACGGGGCACTTGTGCGTGGTCTTGCCGAGGTGTTGGTAGTTGAAGTGGTCCTGCATCGCCTCCTTCGTGGGGTAGCCTTTGTTGCACATGGGACACGGGAATCTGTAACAAACCAATAAAACTGAAGCCCTCACAAGTTTCAAAAGTTGCCCTGTTCATGAAGTTTCATTCATACTAGATCTTTATGGAGGAGGCTAACTACACAGGAGCCAATATACTTTAAGACCCCAGTGCATTGTACCCCATCATGCAGTAATTAAGGATGACAGTGTCACCACAAAAATGTGAGTCGTATTCGATGGTTCATCCAAAGGTATAAATAAACACAGTGACAAATCTCTGGATGGTGCGCAGCTGACCTCATTGGCGAATAGCCCACTACGTAAGACTAAGTAGGTGGGAGAGTCAACTCACTTGAAGACATGTTCGGAGGTATCTAGTACGTAGCGTGTTGAGAGAACATCTTGTTGCACTCCTTGCACTCAGTTGGTCTTCTGGTGCCACTGGATATGGTACTTATGCTTTCTACCTCATCATGCAGTATTCAAGGATGACAGTATGAGTTATAAATGGGAGTGAAAATGAAAATGAAAAATCTTTATTTTCACATAGACCCAATTAATAGGCTCTTATGAAAAGTCAAAACTCTACCGCCAGGTTCGGAAAGCAGGTTTGCACCGAGAAGAACTGGCAAGAAACTCGGCACTTGCTCTTTTCAAAAAAAAATGTCATTATATACAATTTCTTAAATAATATCAATAATTATTACATAATTTTTAAGATATCTCGTGAAGAGATGGAAATATATCCCTATCATTCCAACAATTCTTGTCATTGAAAAATTCTTCAATAGTATAGTAACCCCGACTGATTAGATGTTTTTTGACAGTAACTTTAAACCTGTGTAAAGGTAAGTCCAAAACAGACTTCGGGATCATATTGTAGAAGCGTACACTCAACCCCACAAAGGACTTCTGCACTTTACGTAAACGGTGTGGTACTACAACTAACTTGTGTCCGCCATTTCTAATTGGACGGTTACTTACATCTATACGTTGCTTATAATTATTAATGTTTTGACGTATTGATGTTTTGACGTAATGAGTGGTATTCGATGGTTCATGTAAAGACACACAATGCCAAATCTTTGGATGATGCGTAGACAATCTCATCAGCGTAATCAACTACGCAGGAGTCAACTTACTTGAAGACCTGGTCGGAGGCGTGCGGGCGCGAGTACTTGAGGTGCGCCTGGTAGGTGGCGAGGTGCGAGAATATCTTGTTGCACTCCTTGCACTCCAATCAACTGGTCTTCTGGTGCCACTGGATATGGTACTCGTTATAAATGGAGCCTAACCAACTACGCAGGAGTCAAATTACTTAAAGACTTAGTGCTTTCTACCTCATCATGCAGTATTCAAGGATGACAGTGTGACTACATAAATGGGAGTGGTATTCGATGGTTCACGTAAAGACACACAATGCCAAATCTTTGGATGATGCGTAGACAATCTCATCAGCGTAATCAACTACGCAGGAGTCAACTTACTTGAAGACCTGGTCGGAGGCGTGCGGGCGCGAGTACTTGAGGTGCGCCTGGTAGGTGGCGAGGTGCGAGAATATCTTGTTGCACTCCTTGCACTCGTAGCGGCTGGTGTTCTGATGCCGCTGGATGTGGTACTTGATCTGGATGGAGCGGACCATCTTGTGGCATACTGGGCACTCCTCCCGGGGGAGAGGGCCTTCGTGTAACCTGGAAACGGAAACATCATGAGGATATTCAGTTAGGTGTTGAGAGAGTAACATACACAATAAAATATTCTTGAGAAAGCGCGCGGATTTCCCGGAAGACGCGCGACCTTTTTTGGCTCCTAGTAAGTTAGGTGTTGAGAGAGTAACATACAAAATAAATAATTCTTGAGAAAGCGCGCGGATTCCCCGGAAGACGCGCGACGTTTTCTTGGCTCCTATTCAGTTAGGTGTGGGAAAGCACTCACCTGAGATGCGTCGCCAGCGTGGTCCGGTTGACGAACCTCTTCTTGCAGTGGTCGCACTGCAGGCCTTCCCGGTGCACACGCGCCACGTGGTTCTTGCGCGCCCGCGACGTTCTGACGAGAATCACATCACACTAATATTATAAAGGCGAAAGTTGTTGTGTGTAAGTGTGTGTGTGTGTAAGTGTGTATGTTTGTTACTCCTTCACGCCGCAACTACTGAACCGATTTGGCTGAAATTTGGAACATAGATAGCTTATAACCCGGATTAAAACATAGGCTACTTTTTGTCCCGGGAAAATCCATAGTTCCCATGGGATATTTAAAAAACCCTAATTTTCAACAGTAATCTATAGCTACAGCTATAGGTAGATTGCTTTGACAATCTTTCCTGAAAGTAGGTGTAAAGGTCATTGAAAAGGAAATTCAATTTTTTCTCAGGATTAGTAATAAATCGATTTTAACGCGGGCGGAGCCGCGGGCAAAAGCTAGTAATGTTATAATAGATATTAGATATGAAACGGATATCCGGTAACCGGCCTATCCGACCGAATGGCGTAGCGGTAGCGTCTGCGTCGCAGGTCGTGGGTTCGATTCCCACCACCGGTAAATGTTTGTGTGATGAACATGAATGTTTTCCAGTGTCTGGGTGTTTTTCAATGTAATAAATGTCGCGGCAAAACCGTATTGTCATTTTGAATTAAATCTAAATTAGAATAATTTGTTGTATAAAACGGAAAATTCTTTCCAAAAAACCAACTTCAAATGCCACTACAAAGAGTGAAATAATTTTTAATGTACACCAATTCGAAGTCGGGCAATGTTTCGTTCAATCATTAATAGTCCTTTGGTATTTTTATATAACCTAAAATAGATAGTGATAGACAGACAGACGGACGACAAAGTTATCGTATAGGCACAGAACACTAAATAGTACCAGAAGGTCCACTCCGCACGATAATTTAAAGAAATAGCGACTCTAGCGCTGACACAAAAAGTGCAATTCAGTTCGCAATATCGCCTGGCCCCGCCCTCAAAATCGACACGCAACAAACGCAATGTTGTGGTCTCTTTCTGTCGCCTAACTTTATCTCTTACGACGTACTAGGGCTGCCGTAGTCAGACGGCGCGTAAAATAGACCGTACAGAACTAGCGCATGCAACTCGGCCCGCGAGCGGCAACCATCTGAAATATGAAAGTCCGAAACTCTACTTGTAGCCGGGACGGTCACGTGATAAGTGAGACTGGCCTGATATAGGGGTACTTACTTGAAAAACATTTCGCATTCCAGGCACTTGTATCCCACTATGGTTGTTTTTGAGAGCAGCTTCCTCAGGTCGCTAGGTTTCGGCGGCGTTTCCGGTTCCTCTTTGTCTTTGTCCTTTTTCTTGCGCATCTGTGACAGGAGACGGTACAGTGCCACCATTTTATCCCATGAATTTTATTTTTGGGACCCTACTTATTAAATTCTGTCAACTTGGTTAAACTTAATATGGTTAATAATGTTTTTTTTTTGGGTCACAAAACTGGTTACAATCTTATAGTAATAAGTAACAGAACTTATGGCTAATTTAAGTATCGAGACTGCAACCTACTTGATGCAACCACAACGTGCGTTAGAGACAATTGAAGTTGACAGTACAATGAATAAAAATATAAACTTGCAGATTACAGAACAATAAATAAATGTTAACTTGGTTTACTAATGTATCTTGCCACTCTGGTTCTACTCCCAATTGCTTACACATTTCATGGTAATGATTATCTCGTTAAGATTTAAATTAACAAATCTTTCTGAAGCCTCTAGTCAAGGAATCTTTATTTTGGTTTATCTTATTCACACAGTTAACATTGTTAACTCGAATAAACTTGTCCCATTAACATGGGTAAATCAAATTTTATAATATTTAATAAATTAATATTATCAATCAAATTTAATAAATTAATATTATCAATCCCATTAACATGGGTAATCATGTTGATTCGGTTAATCCTGTTAAGTCAATTAATCTTGACATCTCGATTTACCATGTTAGCTGGATTAATAATGTTAACTCGATTAATCCTGCTAACTCGATTAATAACGTTGAACACTTAATTATGTTAACTTTATTATTATGTTATCTTGATCAATTCTATTAACTCGATTAATCAAGTTAACTAAATTAAAACTGCTAACTCGATTAATTTAGTTAATACACATAATTCTGTTCACTTCATTAAACAGTTAACTTGTTCAAACATGTTAAAACGATTAATATTGTTAACTCTATTAATCTCATAAACTCGATTAATTCTGTTAATACTATTAAACTGTTAACTCGATCAATCCTGTTTCATCACGCTAAACCGATTAATTCTGTTAACTTTATTAATCAATTAACTCGATCAACCATGTTAACTTGATTAATCGTGTTAACTTATCTAAAATAATAATGTTAACATGGTTAATAACATTAACTCGATAAATTCTGTAAACTTTATTAATCTGTGAACCCGATTAATCATGTTAAATCGCTTAATCACGTTAATTCGATTAGTCCTGTTAACTCGGTTAATATCGTGAACTCGATTAATTGTGTTAACGGCTTACAAGCCTGATTTAGGTGATTTTGAATGAAGTTTTATGCAAAAACTATAAAGACAATTAATTTCAAATTTACACGTCATGTATTTTGGGCCTTTTCTCTAAAATCGCTTAGAAGCAGAAACACGATTGGATAAAATTTTCTCGATAGAAAGTTCTCCCAAAAGTTGCTCCAAAATCTCAGTTTTTCTATATTTTATCGGAAACTACAATGGATGTAATTGTAATTTTTGTTTTAATGTATCGGTAATACTAATATCCTAACGCTTAGAACAGATTTTTGATAACTGGCTTAGTTTTTGAGTAATTAGGTAAAACGTTGTTTTTCTGCTATATTCTTCCGCGACGCTGCATGTCGCACCTACCAAATCTCCGCGAGAGTGAGAAAGACCAAAATAAATTCAATAAATCCCCTTAACTGTTAACTCACCTTGTCGCTCTTCGGCCGGTCGCCTATCTGTATGAGCGCGCTGGGCTTGGGCTTGCTGAGGTGCGCGCGCACGTGCTGCGCGATCATCTTCTGGCTGTACTGCACCTCGCTGCACACGCTGCACACACAGTGCGTGTAAGTGTGCTCGCTCAGTTCTGTTAACTCACCTTGTCGCTCTTCGGCCGGTCGCCTATCTGTATGAGCGCGCTGGGCTTGGGCTTGCTGAGGTGCGCGCGCACGTGCTGCGCGATCATCTTCTGGCTGTACTGCACCTCGCTGCACACGCTGCACACACAGTGCGTGTAAGTGTGCTCGCTCAGTTCTGTTAACTCACCTTGTCGCTCTTCGGCCGGTCGCCTATCTGTATGAGCGCGCTGGGCTTGGGCTTGCTGAGGTGCGCGCGCACGTGCTGCGCGATCATCTTCTGGCTGTACTGCACCTCGCTGCACATGTTGCACACGTAGCGTACGTAGTGCGTGTACGTGTGCTCGCTCAGTTTGTCCTCGGCGGTGTACACGTAGCATATCCGGCACGGCTGGTGGCCGGGTTTCTGCAACACACCAAATTAATTGACATAAAAATAAGAAAAAAAAGACGTGTGGCACTCGGAGACTGCCGCGGTAAAGCTATGGCATAGCTGTTTTTTTCAACTCATGCAATTATAAAAATACAACCAATGCCACCTACAGACGAGTTGCTGAACTAAAGAGACAAGCGTGATATTTCAATAAGTCATTAGGTTTTGCTATTCATCGATAGATGGCAAAACTAAAAAGTGTTAGGTTATTTTCGTTACGGAATTTCTGGATTCGGTCTCCACGCTCAAGGCCCGCGACAGAAGCTTTGCAATAGCTTAAAATCACACATTGGGCCCATAATGCCACAATAGGTTATGGGCCCAGTGTAAGAAAACCGACACTGGGCCCATAACCTATTGTGGCGCGAAAGAAACCACGACGTACACAATTTTTTGTAACTAGGCGCTCCATTATAGTATGTGAACTGGTCAAACCTCTCTATGCATCTGCAGGAAGTGCTCCTCGACCTGCTGCTGCGTGTAGAAGCCGACGATGCACAGCTCGCACTTGTACACCTGCGACACGTACTGCACCTGCTTCTTATAGTATATCAAGTGATCAAACCTCTCTATGCATCTGCAGGAAGTGCTCCTCGACCTGCTGCTGCGTGTAGAAGCCGACGATGCACAGCTCGCACTTGTACACCTGCGACACGTACTGCACCTGCTTCTTATAGTATATCAAGTGATCAAACCTCTCTATGCATCTGCAGGAAGTGCTCCTCGACCTGCTGCTGCGTGTAGAAGCCGACGATGCACAGCTCGCACTTGTACACCTGCGACACGTACTGCACCTGCTTCTTATAGTATATCAAGTGATCAAACCTCTCTATGCATCTGCAGGAAGTGCTCCTCGACCTGCTGCTGCGTGTAGAAGCCGACGATGCACAGCTCGCACTTGTACACCTGCGACACGTACTGCACCTGCTTCTTATAGTATATCAAGTGATCAAACCTCTCTATGCATCTGCAGGAAGTGCTCCTCGACCTGCTGCTGCGTGTAGAAGCCGACGATGCACAGCTCGCACTTGTACACCTGCGACACGTACTGCACCTGCTTCTTATAGTATATCAAGTGATCAAACCTCTCTATGCATCTGCAGGAAGTGCTCCTCGACCTGCTGCTGCGTGTAGAAGCCGACGATGCACAGCTCGCACTTGTACACCTGCGACACGTACTGCACCTGCTTCTTATAGTATATCAAGTGATCAAACCTCTCTATGCATCTGCAGGAAGTGCTCCTCGACCTGCTGCTGCGTGTAGAAGCCGACGATGCACAGCTCGCACTTGTACACCTGCGACACGTACTGCACCTGCTTCTTATAGTATATCAAGTGATCAAACCTCTCTATGCATCTGCAGGAAGTGCTCCTCGACCTGCTGCTGCGTGTAGAAGCCGACGATGCACAGCTCGCACTTGTACACCTGCGACACGTACTGCACCTGCTTCTTATAGTATATCAAGTGATCAAACCTCTCTATGCATCTGCAGGAAGTGCTCCTCGACCTGCTGCTGCGTGTAGAAGCCGACGATGCACAGCTCGCACTTGTACACCTGCGACACGTACTGCACCTGCTTCTTATAGTATATCAAGTGATCAAACCTCTCTATGCATCTGCAGGAAGTGCTCCTCGACCTGCTGCTGCGTGTAGAAGTCGACGATGCACAGCTCGCACTTGTACACCTGCGACACGTACTGCACCTGCTTCTTATAGTATATCAAGTGATCAAACCTCTCTATGCATCTGCAGGAAGTGCTCCTCGACCTGCTGCTGCGTGTAGAAGCCGACGATGCACAGCTCGCACTTGTACACCTGCGACACGTACTGCACCTGCTTCTTATAGTATATCAAGTGATCAAACCTCTCTATGCATCTGCAGGAAGTGCTCCTCGACCTGCTGCTGCGTGTAGAAGCCGACGATGCACAGCTCGCACTTGTACACCTGCGACACGTACTGCACCTGCTTCTTATAGTATATCAAGTGATCAAACCTCTCTATGCATCTGCAGGAAGTGCTCCTCGACCTGCTGCTGCGTGTAGAAGTCGACGATGCACAGCTCGCACTTGTACACCTGCGACACGTACTGCACCTGCTTCTTATAGTATATCAAGTGATCAAACCTCTCTATGCATCTGCAGGAAGTGCTCCTCGACCTGCTGCTGCGTGTAGAAGCCGACGATGCACAGCTCGCACTTGTACACCTGCGACACGTACTGCACCTGCTTCTTATAGTATATCAAGTGATCAAACCTCTCTATGCATCTGCAGGAAGTGCTCCTCGACCTGCTGCTGCGTGTAGAAGCCGACGATGCACAGCTCGCACTTGTACACCTGCGACACGTACTGCACCTGCTTCTTCGCCACCTCCCTGCCGAAAACGACTTTATAAAAATACCAAATCGCTCTCGGCCTGTACTTGTTTACATGAACACTTACAACTTTTGTTTTACAACTTCTCAAAATTCAGTATTAATTTATTTCATACAAAAAAAGACGTGTGGCACTCAGAGACTGCCGCGGTATTGCGTGATATTTCAAAAAGTCATTAAAAGTTCTACTATTCATCGATAGATGGCAAAACTAAAAAGTGTTAGGTTATTTTCGTTACGGAATTTCTGGATTCGGTCCCCACGCTCAAGGCCCGCGATAGAAGCTATGCAATAGCTTAAAAAGAAATATTTTTGTACCACTAAAGTGTTTGTAAATAATTTTATTTTTCCCAGGACCAAAAGGTTTTTCTTAATTTTTTAAGGTAACGTACAAGATTAAACAATATTAAACATCTCCTTTGTATATATGAAAGTGAAATCAAATCCATATTTAACTTACCTGACAGCTAACATGTCTTCTTCTGTCATATACTCTGTGGTGTAACCTGACTTCATGTCAGATTTGACATCCGTTTTTGACAGCTCCGGCCGAGTCTTCTGGGTTATTATCACTGTATTATTATCTATAGCTGTTGAACTGCAAAAAAAAAAATTGGTTGTCTGTAAAGTCGGTTTACGGACGATAGATTTACGTGATAACGTCATTATCGTGCCTCTCTATCGCTTGCTGCGCGCTCTCGCTTGCACGCACAGGCTCAGGTGGAACGTTACGCGGAACGTTACTATTTTTCATGTGCGTTGCTGGTGTTCATCAATTTATTAAACGTTATCACGTCAAAAGTTCTATTAGAAAAACTAACAACGGATAAACCTTGAATGTTAGCAACGGTTTACCCTTAATTGGGTAGTTGACTAATTTTTTTAATGACTTTTTTATGAACTTGGAACTATTTTTTATTTAAATAAAGAGATAAAAAGTTTTAAGGATTAACTTTGATAACTATTGGTGTTACGGCCCCTTGCCTGTCCAGACGAGGGCTGAGTTCCCGGGCCCATAGAGGAACGAGCCCGGACAGGTCGAGGGGGGACCGACTAGTGAGACTACAAGTGATCAGTACGGATGACGGTATCCAATCCGAGTCGGATAGTAATATCCGAGTCTCACTAGCCGATCAGTGGAAATAACAGGCGGCTTTTACTAGCACTACTACGGCAATCGTCAACTCGGGCAGCGACAGCCTTCGACATAGACAAGGAAAATAGAAGGCCACTAACCTGGTTGATGCATGCGACGATACTCGATGCGACGCCCCCTGTAGTGGATGTGGGACAGTATGAGACGTGAAAGTGTAAATGTGTGTGTAGGTGTGTGTGTGGGGCTTGCAACCGTAGGGCCTCTGCACCCCTCAGCTCCCAGACACGTCAAACACGAACACAGCTCCAATCGTTCGTTCGCCTCCTATGAGTGGAGTGCTCAATGCGTCAGCCCAGTGGGTCACAACACGCAACAATAAACGCGACGGTCAAAATATGTCGAACGTTCAGGCTGGCTTCAAACTCCAACAACACTCAAGCGAATCGATAAAGGTACGTGATTCACGAAACCACAAGGTCAACGGTTAATAACCGCGCGGTCTACAATTATTTAACTACCGCGAACTTTATCGCCGCTCAGAAAGTGTTCCAATCATTCGCAACAATGCACTATCAACACTCAATGTCACAAACACGCGTGCAAAGTCCAAAAACCCAGCGATATCACAGTGCAGGGCGAGGCGGTCCCAAAACAATCAGGTCTGGGCAAACAAACCGCGGCGCGAAAAACAACTCAGGCGCCTCAAAAAACGGACGTCCCGTTGCGCAAATATTCTATGACTACACACCCGCGCAAATATAAACGTGGCTACTCAAACGTAGTAATTTACGTCTCGCGACTACGCGTTTCAAAGACGACACGTGATCAAAATTACGTCAGCCACGCGCGGGAGACCGCTAAGTTTGTCGGTCGACAGCAGACTGGGTCCACAAGATGAGTTCACGAATACGCACAAAAGGTCGCGCCCCCACAAAAACTGTCTATAAGAATTGACGCGGTCCCAAAACGCACGTTTCTTGGGGTACAAACCGCCGGGGCAAAAGGGCGCCGCAAAAAACCCAGCCGCACGCACGGCTGTTGCTAGCTGACTCCGATTCGTACTGTGCGCGCCCCGCAATCGCCGCGTCATTGCAGGCACAAAAAAAAACTCTCGTAACCGAGGCGTGAGCGGGACACGCAGATAAGCGCCTCTGCGGGTTAGCGAGGGAGCGCACTATTCAATGCAAACAAAAGACTCGGCGCGCGCGCCAGCTACCCTGGCGTAAACAATCCCCCGCTCCGAATCTAAGAATGTAGATTCGCTAATCAATAGGCCGTTGGGACAACGTGGCCACGGCACGTTGCAATACTGAGTCCCCTACAAATACCTTGGCCACCCGCGGAACGCCATCCGATCCAAATAACAGTTTAACAATGCGTCCACGACGCAAATAGTGGGAGTAGATTAGATTCTTTAAGCATAACAAGATCTCCCATTCTAGACATGACGGTGCCTACACAGTGCTTGCTCTCAACAAGTAAGTCGACGACCTCCTTCAAATAACGATTGGTTCCCTTATAATTAGTCCAGCAGTCTGTCCGAACCAAATCGGGTAGGCCGCGACGGCTCACGAGGCGGCCCAGAGTGGCCACGAACGCCTCCGTGCTGAGGGCACTGACAAGTCCCAAGTGGACTGCCTTGGTTGCAAGGCAACCAAGGACGCACAAGTAGGCCTCAAAAGACCGAGCATTCTTAAGGTTAGAGCTCTTCACTAAGAAAGGACCGGCAAATTGGTTCCAACACCGGCGAAAGGTCGAGCAGCCTTTTCGCGGTCCGCAGGCAGGTCACCCATCACAAGCTGTGCAATGGATGCCTCCAAACGATAGCAAGCAATACAGTTGAAGATCACGCTTCGAATGGTTCGTCGGCCTGCCAAAATCCAAACTCACGCTGCAAAATGGCTGAGAGGGTATTGCAACCCGCATGAGTATTTAAAAAAGCCAAGATTATGGACCGAAGTCCGAAGCCAACACAGGACAATCTCACTGTCCGACCACGCAAAAACGTCCACCATGTTTACCAGAGACTTCCAAGAAGCGTGGACGTGGTTGAGTAACCGGGTCAATAGTTCGGCTCCACAAGTTCAACTTAGGAATTGTTAGACGAGACCTGATAGATGCAACCTTGCACTTAGCTAGGACAAGGTGCAATGAGACTTGCCCCGAAGCGCTCACCCACCACAACGACGCAATCCAGCGCTGTGATCCGAGATCTAGCAGCGCGCGTACCATAAGCCACTCACCCTTCGGGTTGTACACCCTGACCAAAGCCGTTGGTAAAAGTACAGTCTGGCAGACCGGCTTATGGTCGTTCAAATGGTCAGGTGAGGTGGCGGTGGTGGGAGCCAAGGCAGCAGCAAGTCAACGGAAGTTGCCCCTTTCGGGCAACTCCTCTAGCCTTGGGCGCTCGTAAGGGCCTTCTTGGGGAACTTCGACCACACCAAGAGGTGGGGTTCCCCCAGGGTACACCCAAGCGTCTCTCCCGGTCTGAGGGGGTCTGGCCATGTACGACAGCCGCGGGGCGGCGTAGTGCGGAAGGGGGTGTCCAGGCCATCGAGGAAGGTGTCGCTGCAGCCTGGGGTATTCAGCCAGAGGAGGGGAGTACCTCCTTGGATCAGGCTGAGCGACGGCAAAACCTCCCTCAGGGTTGACAGAGGGCGGAACGCCCCCGCCCCTGGAGGGCTGCACCCCCGCCCGAGGGGGGGGTGAAGCCCTATCAAAACCAGGGGCCGCACTAACAGTGTCACCACGCCTTCTATCGGCTGGGCCTGTGACCGGTGAGGAGACTCCACTCCTGCCGGGTGTCCGCTCAACCACCTCCTGCCTACCGACGCCATTGCGGTCGAGGCAAAGAATAGGAAGGTGGTTGCCCTGACAATGGGGACAAGGCCGTTGGTGCTGGCAATTTCGTTGTAAGTGCCGACCTAAGCAAGAGTAGCACCAACGGCGCTCCCTAGCGATGGCCCTACGGGACTTGGGCGGTCTCTCCAAGAATTTAGGGCAGTCGGTCGTCGAGTGCGTGGAAGCACGGCAATAGTGACAGGGGGTCACCTCGGTCGCAGCAAGACCACTAAAGTTTAGAATTGGGCGGCGTCCAGTCTCCTGCGCTAATTCTGGCTGCTTGGAACCCCTGGTGGAAGTCGTGGGTTTAGAAGGTGGCGTCGGTCGCGCCGGCTCCTTTGCCGGTGTTCCCGAGGCCACGGCATTCTCCACCTGGCGGCTCTGTTCCTCAAGGAACTTTAAGAGGTCACTGAACGGGGGTATATAATTAGCCCCGTCCCCGCCGTACCTCTCTTCAAATCGGATCCGCAGATCGAGAGGCAGGCGGGACAGAACCAGGTGAAGAAGCCAGAAGGACCACTGATCCACCGGTAAGTCAAGTTGTCGAAGGGCGTTGCAAGCAACCACGACTGGGTCAATGATCACCTCCCGGAGACGTGCTAGGTCTTCCAAAACCGGGAGGGATATTAACTCCATCATGTGCGCGTCAGCAAGGCGGCGCACATTGGCGTAGCGCCTCTCGAGGAGTTCTCTGGCCGTGGAGTAGCTGGCGTCAGACAACTTCAAATGGCAGACTACCCCAAGTGCCTCCCCTTGAAGGGAGGTCCGCAAATAGGCCATTTTTTGGCCTGGGGATAGGTCGCGGCGGGTATGGACTAGACTGTCGAAGATGGAGATGAACCCCATCCAGTCTTGAAGCCGCCCACCAAAGTGTGGAAGGTCCAAAGTAGGCAGCCGACCCAATAGGGCGGGCTGCGGCTGCGGGCGAGGCGACTCGCACAGCATGCTCTTTCGAGCCTCACGATTCATTTTGGCCCCAGCCTCGAGCACATCGTCTGTGAACTCGAAGAACTGTTCGTAGTCCTTCTGGGCCGATTCTCGCGCCTCGTCGTCCTCCACTGTAGCAAGGAATTCCGAATAGGCCTCTTCAAAATGGGCTCGTCTGGCTGGGAGCTGCTCAAGGCGGTGGAGCAAGCTAGCCGTCCTGTCTGGACGAGTAATAAGCGCATGCGCGCTAGCCGCCCACCGCAGCTCATCCTGCATACGGCGCACCGGAGGCTTATGCGAAGGCATGGCGAGACTGCGCGAGAATAATTACAAGGAAGCACGAAAACCAAAAAAATAAAACAACAAGGAAGTAGAACAAGCACAGATGCAAACACCAACACGTGCAGAACGCTAATCAAGGTCGCGGTTAACAAACGCGCGGCACGCGGTAAATAAACGCGGCGTTGCTACAAAAACGCGTGGTGTAGCGGTACAATAATCTGTGGCCGTTAACGCGGCGTATCGGTCCGACACGTGGCGTACCGCGCCTACAAACGTGTGACCGACAGAGATACGCGACGAATTAAATACGCGCAACAAATATCGATATCGACGCGCCGAACGTGTAAAAGCCGCTTAACCAAAAGGCGCGAAACCACGCTCTGCTACCAACTGTTACGGCCCCTTGCCTGTCCAGACGAGGGCTGAGTTCCCGGGCCCATAGAGGAACGAGCCCGGACAGGTCGAGGGGGGACCGACTAGTGAGACTACAAGTGATCAGTACGGATGACGGTATCCAATCCGAGTCGGATAGTAATATCCGAGTCTCACTAGCCGATCAGTGGAAATAACAGGCGGCTTTTACTAGCACTACTACGGCAATCGTCAACTCGGGCAGCGACAGCCTTCGACATAGACAAGGAAAATAGAAGGCCACTAACCTGGTTGATGCATGCGACGATACTCGATGCGACGCCCCCTGTAGTGGATGTGGGACAGTATGAGACGTGAAAGTGTAAATGTGTGTGTAGGTGTGTGTGTGGGGCTTGCAACCGTAGGGCCTCTGCACCCCTCAGCTCCCAGACACGTCAAACACGAACACAGCTCCAATCGTTCGTTCGCCTCCTATGAGTGGAGTGCTCAATGCGTCAGCCCAGTGGGTCACAACACGCAACAATAAACGCGACGGTCAAAATATGTCGAACGTTCAGGCTGGCTTCAAACTCCAACAACACTCAAGCGAATCGATAAAGGTACGTGATTCACGAAACCACAAGGTCAACGGTTAATAACCGCGCGGTCTACAATTATTTAACTACCGCGAACTTTATCGCCGCTCAGAAAGTGTTCCAATCATTCGCAACAATGCACTATCAACACTCAATGTCACAAACACGCGTGCAAAGTCCAAAAACCCAGCGATATCACAGTGCAGGGCGAGGCGGTCCCAAAACAATCAGGTCTGGGCAAACAAACCGCGGCGCGAAAAACAACTCAGGCGCCTCAAAAAACGGACGTCCCGTTGCGCAAATATTCTATGACTACACACCCGCGCAAATATAAACGTGGCTACTCAAACGTAGTAATTTACGTCTCGCGACTACGCGTTTCAAAGACGACACGTGATCAAAATTACGTCAGCCACGCGCGGGAGACCGCTAAGTTTGTCGGTCGACAGCAGACTGGGTCCACAAGATGAGTTCACGAATACGCACAAAAGGTCGCGCCCCCACAAAAACTGTCTATAAGAATTGACGCGGTCCCAAAACGCACGTTTCTTGGGGTACAAACCGCCGGGGCAAAAGGGCGCCGCAAAAAACCCAGCCGCACGCACGGCTGTTGCTAGCTGACTCCGATTCGTACTGTGCGCGCCCCGCAATCGCCGCGTCATTGCAGGCACAAAAAAAAACTCTCGTAACCGAGGCGTGAGCGGGACACGCAGATAAGCGCCTCTGCGGGTTAGCGAGGGAGCGCACTATTCAATGCAAACAAAAGACTCGGCGCGCGCGCCAGCTACCCTGGCGTAAACAATTGGTTTAGGGATCTACTGTCCTTTTCTCTCAAAACTCAAATTAATATAGAGCTACTACGACATGACCACACTTTAACGTCACTTAGTTTTGAGTTGACTTGTAGTTATTACCATACATATTGAGACAAATATCATAATATTGACGTTTTACAAGAGCCTGTACGTTAGGCCTATGTGAAATTAAGATATTTTTAATACATTTGCTCAAAAAGTTGACATTTCCATGTGTGTTTAGCGTGCGCAAAGTTATTCTTTTCCGCACTAGTGCTTTTGTGTTTTCCTCCTACGCGGCACCGGAGCGGGCGCACCAGGAGCGCATGAACACGAACACGGCATGCAAACACGGAGCAGGCAAACACGTAAATCCAATATTTTCTTTTTGCAAATGTATTAAAAAACGTCGTTCAATGCACGTGCGGAATTGTCATCTTTACTCGTCCTTATAGTTGACCCTCGCCTTCGGCTTGGGTCAACAAACCGGGATTCGTAAAGAAATGACAAACTTTCCGCACTTATATTGAAATGTACTCTTGAATTTGAATTTGCACAGTGTAATATCTTAAATTCATCTCGCTTACTCGAGAGTGAGCTCCGGCATCTCGCCTTTGACAGGCTGCACGTAGGGCTGCGCGGCCGTCACCAGGGAGCTCCCGTCCACCACTATATGGGACATCACCCCCGACACCGTATTCTCCAGCACTATCTCTGGCACTGGAAACGAAACGAATGAATAAATGAATGAATGAATGAATACTTTATTGCAAATTACAAGAAAGAAAAACATAACAAACAAGAAATCATACAAAAACATAATGCGCAAAAGGTCTTTTTGCTTGTCTTTTTGTCTTGCTTTTCTTTTTGGTGAGAGATACAAAGGAGTAAAGTGGGTTAGTGCAAAATGATAAGATGATAATGAGAGTTAATATTAATATCATGTTTAATATTTAGTTTACTAATATATATATTGAAACGATTGTCTTTGGCACGGAATACATAATAGTACCTAACGGTACAGAAGGTTCACTCCGCAAGATGATTTACAGAAATAGCGACTCTAGCACTCACACAAAAAAGTGCAATTCAGTTTGCAATAACGCCTGGCTCCGCCTCCGCTATGTGTATATTATATCAATAGTCTATCTATCTTTCAATATATATATTTCAATTGCGTAACTTTATCTCTTTCGACGTTTTAAAATTAGTATAAGTTGCCTCGCAATCGGGCGCATGCATCGCATGAAATAGACCGTACTAACTAACGCGTACAACCTAGCCGGCGCGCGGCAGCCGTCTGAAATTAGTATGTCCAGAAGGCTACCTGTAGTTTCATCGATCACGTAATAAGTGAACCTGGCCTGTCTGTGAATCGCTGGAACTTCACCCATGTATAATAATATACGTTAATCAATCACATCGGAATACATCATACAGTTGAATACATCCTTTCAAATTAAAAATTTAAGACATATATGATTTTCTCCTGGATACCACTACCAAACTGGACTAAATTGAAATGGGACCACACGGGAAGCGTCAGCCTTCTAATAAAAAAAGAATCATCAAAATCGATGCGCTCAGTCAAAAGTTATGAGTAAGGTGCTGATGGTGATGTAATGCTGCGGCCACTCTGTAGGCTTGACTTCATTGGAGCAATCCAGTTTAACCTTGTCATACTTGCTTTTGTCTTTACACATTGAATAGAATACATATCTCCCATTACATGGTCTTCGATCCCCAAGCTTATATGATCCCTCAGAGCCTGTGCAACATCGTATCCTTCATCCTTCACGTTCTGAGATGTGCTGATGGTGATGTAATGCTGCGGCCACTCCGTAGGCGGACTTCATTGGAGCAATCCACTTTAAACTTGGCATACTTGTTTTTGTCTTTACACATTGAATAGAATACATACCTCCCATTACATGGTCTTCGATCCCCAAGCTTATATGATCCCTAAGAGCCTGGGCAACATCGTATCCTTCGTCCTTCACGTTCTGAGCTGCGCTGATGGTGATGTAATGCTGCGGCCACTCAGTAGGCTTGACTTCATTGGAGCAATCCACTATGAACTTGTCATATGTGTTCTTGATGACAGACTCGAGGGATGACAGGGACTGTGACATGTATGTGTGGTCCATTGTCTGTGGAATGATAGAATGAATTTAAGTACAGTGGCTGATTGTCAAAAAAACAACCCATCCTATAGATATCTGAGTCGCCAAGCTCATTCTTTTTAGTAAAGATCAATCAATACACAATATTCGATTGCTATTAAAATCGAATGAAGCTTGTGACATTCAGTGATAAGGTAGTTGAAAGAGACCATAAGAAAAAACTAAGGGAACACCTGCTTAAGGATTTATTCACAGACTAAAATTACGGCAATTAATTTCTTACTATTAATAACCACGTGACTTTATAGAGGAAAACACGCTTTTTTGAAAATCGTCTACGACAATCTGAACGCTCCCTGGCGTTCTCGCAAACCTTGTAGATAACTTTAGCGTACTTCGCATGACAATTGACAGCCGACAGAGAACAACGTTAAGCATAAAGTAGATTCTGCTTTCATTTGTTTTCATTCGGTCACGTGGTTTTTCTACATTCACTTGGTTTGTCCATACATTTTTATCTACTGTCGTGAATGCTAAACGACTGTTACTTTGTCTAGCCCCGCTGCCGCTGGTGAGATAAATACAGAGACAGTACTAAGACATATGTTTTTTTCCTGTAGGAGGAAAATCTCATGGATGCCATATGACATGCCCGACTTTGCTGAGAGAGGTGGTATACCTACGGACTAAAAACCTCCTACGCTCTCTGGCCACCCTTCCTGGAACCGCACGAAGCATTACTACAGCAAGACAACCGAATGGCGTAGTGGTAGCGAACCTGCCGTATGCGCCGAAGGTCGTGGGTTCGATTCCCACTACTGGTAAATGTTTGTGTGATGAGCATGAATGTTTTCCAGTGTCTGGGTGTTTTTCAATATATTATATTTATGAATATTAGTATGTATGTATATTTATCAGCCATAACACAAGCTATCGCTTACTTTGGGGCTAGATTGCGATGTGTATTTATAAAAAAAATAAAGAAAAAAAAAGAGAGATGTCTGGCAGTGCAACTCTTGGTTTGCTCTTTGCCTGTCCATTTCATCCTTTACTCTCCTTTCCATGATTGCCCTTTTTGCTGCTAAGCATTAGTGGCACCAAGTTTTCTTTCGTGATAGTTTCTCCACTCCCTTGTGCCTGATTCGGAACACATCACACTATCACACTAATATTATAAAGGCGAAAGTTTGTGTGTGAGTGTGTGTGTGTGTGTCACAGTATAATAATATTATAAAGGTGAAAGTTTGTGTGTAAGTGTGTGTGTGTGTGTGTTTGTGTGTGTAAGTGTGTATGTTTGTTACTCCTTCACGCCGCAACTACTGAACCGATTTGGCTGAAATTTGAAACATAGATAGCTTATAACCCACACTATTATTATAAATAGCTTATAACCCACACTAATATTATAAAGGCGAAAGTATGTGTGTAAGTGTGTGTGTGTGTGTGTGTGTGTGTGTGTGTGTGTGTGTGTGTATGTAAGTGTGTATGTTTGTTACTCCTTCACGCCGCAACTACTGAACCGATTTGGCTGAAATTTGAAACATAGATAGCTTATAACCCGGATTAAAACAGGCTACTTTTTATCCCGGGAAAATCCATAGTTATTTGGGATATTTAAAAAACCCTAAATTTCAACAGTAATCTATAGCTACAGCTATAGGTAGATTACTTTGACAATCTTTCCTGAAATTAGGTGTAAAAGTCATTGAAAAGGAAATTCAATTTTTTCTCGGGATCAGTAAAAAATCGAATTTAACGCGGGGCCGCGGGCAAAAGCTAGTATGTTACTAAGACATATTATGTACAGGATAAAAAAGTAAGAAGTGAGAGCCATTACCTCGGTGGACTGGCTCATTGCCAGAACCCTCAGATGCTCTTGAGCGTTGTGCACTTGCCTCTTGAACTTGCTGAATTTCTTCATGATGGCCAGACACTCCCAGCAGATCAGCTGATCTAGCTCCACTATCGTGTCTCCGTACTGAAAATGAAAAATCTTTATTTTCACATAGGCCCAATTAATAGGCTCTTATGAAAGTCAAAACTCTACCGCCAGGTTCGGAAAGCAGGTTTGCACCGAGAAGAACTGGCAAGAAACTCGGCACTTGCTCTTTTCAAAAAAATGACATTATATACAATTTCTTAAATAATATCAAAAATTATTACATAATTTTTAAGATATCTCGTGAGGAAATGGAAATATATCCCTATCATTCCAAGAATTCTTGTCATTGATAAACTCTTCAATAGTATAGTAACCCCGATTTATTAGATGTTTTTTGACAGTGACTTTAAACCTGTGTAAAGGTAAGTCCAAAACAGACTTCGGGATCATATTGTAGAAGCGTACACTCAACCCCACAAAGGACTTCTGTACTTTACGTAAACAGTGTGGTACTAAAACTAACTTGTGTCCGCCATTTCTAATTGGACGGTTACTTACACCTATATGTTGCTTATAATTAATAAGTACTGCAAGAACCATCAACAGTATGATCTTTTTAGGGTTCTGTAGCCAAATGGCAAAACACAGAACCTTTACAGATTCGTCATGTCTGTCTGTCTGTCCGTATATCACAGCCACTTTTTCCGAAACTAAGACTATACTATTGAAATTTGGTAAGTAGATGAATTCCATGAACCGCTTTAAGAATTTCATACAAAACTGGCAAAAAAAAACAATAAATTTTGGGATTCCCAATACATAGAACTGAAAATCACCTTTGTTGTATGGGAGCCCCCCTTAACTATTATTTTATTTTAATTTTAGGTATTCATTTCTACAGTAAATATATAACTAAATATTCTGTGAAAATTTTAAGCGTCTACCTATCTATCGATATTGAGCAAAACAAGCAAAAACATCACAGACAGACAGACGGACGGACAGCAAAGTCTTCGTAATAGAGTTCCTTTTTTACCCTTCGGGTATGGAACCCTAAAAAAACCAGCAGAGGCACCGCCAAGCAATTTGGCAGAGGGGGAGGGGGGGAGGGAGGGGGTCTACCCCCCAAGCAAAATTTTACGAGGCCTAATACTTTACGAGAAATAATTTTTAGAAATTAAAAAATCTTCGTCACCTCTTTGTCACCTATCTGTTATCAGAGTCGGGGTGCCCTCGAGTACCAAACTCAGATTTTTTTGTTGGTATTATTTTCTAATTTTCTGTACTTTTTATAATACCAATACGTAAAACGAAACTTTTTGGGAACTCTCTATGTGTCAAATCGCTTATTGAGGTCATTTTATGTAGTTGTCGTAATAGACCAGGGTAGATAGCTTTAAAAATAATAAAAAAAGAAATTAAATAATAGTAGGATGAAACCCATTATAAAAGGAGGAAAATATTATAAAAATTAAAGGAAAAATAATTTACGGTCGATCCGAGTTCGGGAACAGGGGGGGAGGGGGGGTTAAAGTGTAAAAAACGGTTTTCCTTGATTTCCGGCAAAACTACAAGTCCTATAAAAAAAAGTAAAATGGCAAAGTTGTAGGTAACAAAAAGATCTACAACTTTTGTTATTACAATTTTTTCACATAATCTCAAAATTTAGGTGAAAAATTCAAAAAACCAAGTTTTTGGTTTTTTATTTATATCTTTTACAAAAAAAAATTTTTTTTCACGAAATTTGGTGAAAACTTACCTTTTTATATCCCAAATACGCTGTAATTTATTTGACTAAAAATATTTATTTTTTCCACCTTATTTTGAATTAATATCGAAAAAGCACCCACATTTTCAATCGAAAATTCACCCGTCAAAATATCAGCTTTTTTCAAAAAGTTGGTATGTTTTCTATTCGTTGAAATCTCTACTTTCCGATGGTGAAAAAACAAATATATATTACTTTAGTAAATCTTCTCAGAAAATGCAAAAAATCTAAAAGAAGATTTGACAACTTTCTCCAAATATTGTAGATGTCTTATTAAATAATAATTTTATTAACTTATTTGTTTGTTAATTATTGAAGTATATTTTGATTTGCAATTTTTTTATCAATGTAACATGTAATCTTACGTTTTTCGAGTAATTAAAGTGTAAATTTTAATAAATAGCTCAAAATTGTTAAATTTTTTTTTTCAAATTCGAGTTTTTTTCGAGAAGTTTTACTATAGTAACATATTTTTCTTTTTTCACCATCGGAAAGTAGAGATTTCAACGAATAGAAAACATACCAACTTTTTGAAAAAAGCTGATATTTTGACGGGTGAATTTTCGATTGAAAATGAGGGTGCTTTTTCGATATTAATTCAAAATAAGGTTAAAAAAATAAATATTTTTAGTCAAATAAATTACAGCGTATTTGAGATATAAATAAAATGGAAAATTCTTTCCAAAAAACCAACTTCAAATGCCACTACAAAGAATGAAATAATTTTTAATGTACACCAATTCGAAGTCGGGCAATGTTTTGTTCAATCATTAATAGTCCTTCTTATTATAAAACTTGATGTGCAAAGAAACGACAAAATTATCGACAATACCAAGGACTATTATTGAATGAACGAAACATTGCCCGACTTCGAATTGGTGTACATTAAAAATTATTTCATTCTTTGTAGTGGCATTTGAAGTTGGTTTTTTGGAAAGAATTTTCCATTTTATTTTATACTTTTTAGTGGAAAACAACTAATGCGCAAGGCATTGGAAAAAATGTCCACATCGCTTGAAGTATGCTTCTAAAGTCTGAAGAGTTCCCTCAATTTCTCCAAGATCCTATCATCAGATCCTGACTTGATGAATACAGTCATTACTTGATGACTGCAAGGAAATGCAATCGTAACTATAAAAAATACCTAAATCGCTTCAAGTATACTAGCAAAATTTGAAGAGTTCCCTCGATTTTACCAACATCCCATCATCAGATCCCGACGTGATGACCATAAGACTACCTGGAAAAAATTACTCTTTCAAACAATACCCAAATCACTTCAAGTGTGCCTGTAAAATTTGAAGAGTTCCCTCGATTTCTCCAGGATCCCATCATCAGATCCTGACTTGATGACAATGGGACCATCTGTGAACTATACCCTATCAAACAAAAAAAAAATTTTCGAAATTGGTCCACGCATCTTCGAGTAATCGGGGAACATACATAAAAAAAAAAAAAAATATAAAAAAAAAAAAAAGATTCCGACGAATTGAGAACCTCCTCCTTTTTTGAAGTCGGTTAAAAAGGTAAGTTTTCACCAAATTTCGTGAAAAAAAAATTTTTTTTGTAAAAGATAAAAATAAAAAACCAAAAACTTGGTTTTTGAATATTTCACATAAATTTAGAGGTTATGTAAAAAAAGTGTAAATACAAAAGTTGTAGATCTTTTTATTACCTACAACTTTGCAATTTAACTTTTTTTCATAGGACTTGTAGTTTTGCCGGAAATCAAGGAAAACCATTTTTTACACTTTAACCCCCCCCCCCCCCCCCTGTTCCCGAACTCGGATCGACCGTAAATTATTTTTCCTTTAGTTCTTATAATATTCTCCTCCTTTTGTAATGGGTTTCATCCTACTATTATTTTTTATGTTTTAAAAATTATCGGCCCTGGTCTATAAGTGATCTTGTTTTTACGTATTTAAAATTATAAAAATTCAGAAATTAATTTTTCTTATTAAGTCTCGAAAATTAAAGTGATTTATCAAAGAAGACGATAATATGAAGTGTATTACATAAAAAACTTTCGTGAAAATATAAGTGGCCGAAAATGAGTTACGGGTAAGGTGCCGAAGTTGAGCCTGTATTAAGTATCTATACAGTTATCTAGTAACTGACCACAATACAAGCTATCGCTTCCTTTAGGGCTAGATTGCGATGTGTGTAATGTCCTGATATATACTTTTTTATTTTATTTTCTCAGTCAGGTGAGACTATTATTTATATTAGAACACTGACGTAATATACCACTCTACACTCAGTTTTAACTGATGTTTACGTAACAATTTCACACATAAAAAATTTAAATAAATAAAAAGTTTATTCAAAACTTACCCGATCTCCCGCGTAATCGTACATAATTAGTCTAAAAACTTGATAAATGTTCGTCAAACCATTAATTGATATCACATTTCTATCCGTACTCAGACAAGTGCAGCAAAGCGTCCGATAGCTCGTGTCCACATCTTGTTCCATTTTAGAAATAAATTATTATTAAATACATACACCCGAATAAACTTGAAAAACCTATCAAATTATCAATCACAACAAAAAGTAATACTCCCATGTAAAATAGACGAAATTGGTCGAGGATTATTTTTATTCCTCCACGACACCACAAAATGGCCGCTTTTTACCCTCGTCCCCCCGGATTTGCAGCTGTCAAAGTTTTTGCTTTGTCTATGGTGCAATTTTGTTTTCTAAACCACCTATTCCGTACCTACCTCAGTGAAGATCACTGTGACCTTCAATGAGCTCAATAATTGACATATATTTTTTATCCATTGAAGGTTCATCACAAAATCTTACTTTCGTTTCACATATTAAAGCAGCAATGCATAACAAACCATAGACAACAGTGAACATCACTGTAACTGTCAAAGATACGAAATAGCCTTTTAGTGCCACAGAGTAAGTATAACATAAAATAGCATGGTATAAAAATCACTTTTGTAAACGCTTGTGCACAGCAACCGATTTACAACCGGTGACACTTTACTCATATTTCGATAAATATTGAATATTAAAATATCATTACATCATTCTTACACACAAGAGCAAGAGTTTGAATGTAAAAATAAAAAACAATGTAGCTAATTTCAATTTTATTATTGACTATTGTAATAATTATTTTAATCATTGACAAAGGTAAAAAAAAAATAGTCAACATAATACCTACTACAGAAACCAAATATCATTGAGCTGTATCAATGTCAAAACGTGATTTTCAAGTGCTGTGATTGGTCAAACCTCAGACCAATAAGAGGGTCAAACCCTCAGGTCAAACCCCTGCTTTGACATTGATACAGATTACAGCTCTTTAACGATTAATACATTTTTAGCCGGTCGCCCTAGAGGCCCTACAGCTCAAAGAAGACAAATTATCAAGCCACCCTTTTGTGGCGTTGTGTTGTCATATCAAAGATTTAGCTTGCTCGTGGCTTGTTAGAACATCTTCGACGTTGAAACTGTTTGTCTTAAAGTAAACCTCGATTTCTTGTAGCGTCTTGCCTTTAGTTTCTGGCAACCGCCACCAAATATAAGCCAGGCTTACAGACATTATGCTTGCATTCAACAGAAACAACCCTTGGTAACCTATAGATTCCACTATAAATGGTAGCAAAATTATCGATAAACTTAACGCGGCAATTAAAATTATACAAGATAAAGTGAAAATGTACAATTTTAACTCTAGTGGGAACATCTCGCTGTATATCGCCTCTAGCAAAGGATACGGCCCAGCGTTTATAATAATAAAATACAACGCCAGTAAAAACACGTTGATCCAATCGAAGTAACTCTCACCGTTTTTACAATAGTAACAGACACTGAATAAAACCAAAATTATATTAGCCGTGAAACCGGTGGAGAAAAGTAACGGCCTCATAGATGTTTTTCGTATAAACACACACGACATACAAGACCCTATAACCACGAATGCATCAATCACTAACGTGTATAACAGCACGTTAGATTTACCAACAATTTCCCCGATAATAACCGTAGCTAGTAAACTAAACACCAGTTTCCCAGCCGCAGCAAGATACGCATGTATGAATATACTCAAAACAAATAGATCCCAAAAGTATTTACGTTTAAAAACGAATACTAAACGTCTCAAATTCTGTCTGCAATTCGTATGTTCGACGATTTCTCGCTTGCTTCGCTCAATTTTTATCAAAAACTCCAATTCTCGCTCGCTAGTCGGCGTTTTGCCGTGTAACTTCCTGAATGCGACGGTACACTCTTCAAACCTTCCTTTAGACGCCAACCAATGCGGGCTTTCCACCCAAAAATATGGCAGAAATATCCCGAAAACGAACGGGAATATACCAATCAATGCCGTTATCCGCCAGTGCACAAGTAACCCAGTACCGTGAGCTAGGGATGTTCCTATCGCAGGCGCAGCAGTGGTGATCATGTTCAGAAAAAACACTCGCGTTTTTGGCGACGTGTACTCAGAAGTGACGAATATGTTCAAGGTGACGAATCCTCCTGCCGATATTCCAGCTATGACCCGCGATATCATGAAATGGTACATTTCCGTCGTATTATACAGTATGATCCAGTTTAAAATCATTGGCACAGAGAAAAAGATGAACGGCCATCTTCTTCCGAGCCTGTCAGTGATGACAGCTGTCAGCGCTGTGCCGAATAGGTTCATCATCGTCATCGTTGAAGCTGAAAAGGATAAATTTTCGTTATATGCAATTAAGAAGTACGCTTTACTTTTTTAAATCAGTGGTTGGGTATACGCACTGGCCAAGGAATAACTTTTGTGGTATTTAAGTAACACCAAGAAACCACAGATCTAGGAAACAACAAGGACAGGCCCCGTCTACAAAATTAGCGTGACCATTTTTAATCTGTAAAGTGGCGCAGAAGATGGCGTCGCCTAGGGCAATACCTACTTGCTGTGGGTTGTCTATGATACCTACCCAGTACGCTAATCTTGGCGCTCACGTCATGGCGCCACATGTCACGAAAGGCTAGGCTAGAATTATTGACTCTTTTCATTCATATTCATTCCCTAGTTAGTTCTGACTTCTGTTACCTCTATGCAAGAAACAGATTTTTGTTACCAAACCTCAACTGTAGCCAGACTTGTCTATTCCATGTTTAAAATAGCATATTCATTCACCTCCCTAGTTCTGTTACCTCTATGCAAGAAACAGATTTTCGTTACCAAACCTCAACTGTAGCCAGACTTGTCTCGTTCGTTTCAGCCGACGGACGTCCACTGCTGGACAAAGGCCTCCTGCAATGCTTTCCAGCCCGCACGGTCCTGCGCCATTTGTATCCAGCGCCTTCCCGCGACTCTTTTAATGTCGTCGCTCCACCTGGTCGGAGGTCTGCCAACACTGCGCTTTCCCGTGCGGGGTCGCCATTCCAGCACTTTGGGTCCCCAACGTCCGTCGGTTCTACGAGCTATGTGCCCCGCCCATTGCCACTTCAGCTTCGCGATACGTTGAGCTATGTCGGTGACTCTGGTTCGTCTACGGATCTCCTCATTTCTGATTTGATCACGCAGAGAAACTCCGAGCATAGCTTTCTCCATCGCTCGCTGAGTGACTCTGAGCCTTCTTATGAGGCCCATAGTGAAAGACCAAGTCTCGGATCCATATGAAAGCACTGGTAACACGCACTGTTCGAAGACCTTAGTCTTCAGGCACTGAGGGATATTGGACGAGAAGACATCACGAAGCTTCCCGAACGCTGCCCAACCGAGCTGGATTCGGCGGTTCACCTCTTTCTCGAAATTGGACCTACCTAGCTGGACCGTATGTCCCAGGTATATGTATTCGTCCACAATTTCGAGTGCAGAGTTCTCAACTACTACTGGGTGGAGCGGAACGTGATAGTTCGACATGATTTTCGTCTTGCTCATGTTCATTTTAAGGCCCACCTGTTGGGAAACTCTGCTGAGGTCATTGAGCATCGTGTTGAGGTCTCCCAGAGTCTGTGCTATGACTACGATATCGTCGGCAAACCGAAGGTGAGTGATGTACTCGCCATTGACGTTGATGCCATATCCGTTCCAATTCAGAAGCTTAAAGACGTCTTCCAATGCAGCGGTAAACAGCTTCGGGGAGATTACATCTCCCTGTCGCACTCCTCGCTGCAATTGAATTGGTCTCGTAGTCTGATCTTGGATACGGACTGACATGGTGGCGCTTTCGTACAAGCACTTCAACACTTCGATGTATCGATAGTCAATTCGGCATCTCTGCAGCGACCTCAACACGGCCCACGTCTCCACCGAATCGAAGGCTTTCTCATAGTCCACAAACGCTAGGCATAGTGGCAAGTTATATTCCTCGGTTTTTTGTATAACTTGCCGAAGCGTGAAGATGTGGTCTATGGTACTATAGCCTTTTCGGAACCCGGCTTGTTCGGGAGGCTGGAAGTCGTCGAACCTACAAGCGAGACGATTCGTAATAACTCTCGAGAACAACTTGTAGATATGGCTCAGCAGCGAGATGGGCCTGTAATTCTTCAACAGGGTATTGTCACCTTTTTTGAAGAAAAGGACCACCACGCTCCTGTGCCATGTGTTTGGCAGACTTGTCTATTCTATGTTTAAAATCGCTTTTTCAAAAAAAATATGTATAAGACTGAAGAATTGTCATTCTCATACTTAACTAAGTACCTACACATTTTTGAATTTTGTCTGCGTTAAAGTGATCTATTTTTCTATTGGATAAGTATTAATTTTACACGAACCCGCTGCCTAAACATCCAGTTCAGACTGGCGATCACGCACGCCCGGACATACCTATCAGCGATATTTGCGCGTCGCTGAGCTGTATCCCCTCGTCCCGCGTCTGCAGCGCGCCGATGACGCCGGCACAGTATTACAATAATATTTATTGTAATACTGTGACGCCGGCCACCTGCCCGTACACGAACCCGCTGCCGAACGACATCCAGTTCAGACTGGCGATCACGCACGCCCGGACATACCTATCAGCGATATTTGCGCGTCGCTGAGCTGTATCCCCTCGTCCCGCGTCTGCAGCGCGCCGATGACGCCGGCCACCTGCCCGTACACGAACCCGCTGCCGAACGACATCCAGTTCAGACTGGCGATCACGCACGCCCGGACATACCTATCAGCGATATTTGCGCGTCGCTGAGCTGTATCCCCTCGTCCCGCGTCTGCAGCGCGCCGATGACGCCGGCCACCTGCCCGTACACGAACCCGCTGCCGAACGACATCCAGTTCAGACTGGCGATCACGCACGCCCGGACATACCTATCAGCGATATTTGCGCGTCGCTGAGCTGTATCCCCTCGTCCCGCGTCTGCAGCGCGCCGATGACGCCGGCCACCTGCCCGTACACGAACCCGCTGCCGAACGACATCCAGTTCAGACTGGCGATCACGCACGCCTGCACAAGCAGAAATAGATAAATGAAATCTTTATTGTTATAGGTAAACCGCTATAAACTTGACCCTCCTGATGGTCAGAGGGACGCAGGGCGGGAGCCGCTCAACCAATCAAAGGTCTGTCGCTGTCCGCCGGCAGCGCTGACGTATCGTTGTAGCCAATCGCATCACCCGCCCCGCGTCCCGCAGACCATCAGGAGGGTCAAGTTTACCTATAACACCTCAGTGTTATAGTAGTAGTAGTCAGTAGTATCTCAGTGACCTTCAAAAAGCTCTAATATATGCCATATGTATGCCATAGGTAATAGGTATGCCACAAAATATTATTTTCGTTTCATATAATAAAGCAGCAATGTATAACGAACCATAGACAACAATGATTATCACTGGAAGTGTCAATTTTACAGAATACGGGCCCAGGGCATTTTAACATTGTGGAGTGGTAACGTCTCTTTCTCGCAAAGCGAAAAATTGTATGGATGGAGGAAGTTTGGTGTTCCTTAAATATGACTTCACATCAAGGGAAAATTAAATGAAAATAAAAATGAAATGAGAAATGAAGGAAATTAAAATACCTAGGTCCCAACAGGTGTAAGCAAAATAATTTTCTAATAAATCTGGGTTTACTTACCTACCTACTTAGTTTTTGAAGTCGGTGCCATTAGCCATACTCAAAATGAATTGCGAATTTTGATTTGGCACCGACTTCATAAACTAAGTAGGTAGGTAAGTAAACCCAGATTTATTAGAAAATTATTTTTTTGCTTTTCAGTGGGTTGGTTTTTTGAAGGCGGTTCCTTTTTTTAAAAAAGAAAGAATTATCATGTGTTTTAAATGGGATCTTTTTTATTATTATTTTTTATTTCATACTTCTTAGTGATAAGTATGTTTTGGGCTAATTAATACTACCTTATCAATTTATTCTAGTGATAGGTTTTTTAGTGATAATTATTCTTACCACTAAAAACATATCCTATCATGTAATACTGACTTTGACGTATCTACTATTATATATTTTAATATGCTGTATGCCTATTAATGACGAGGAATGTTGTTTCGCGATAGATCAAATAGATCGGTCCAGCCAAACGTGAGATAATCACGGACAAACCTAAATACCAATATAGGGGTTAAAGAGAGAACCTCTTTTTTTGAAGTCGGTCAATTAAAAACATATTTTTTAGTCAACTTGAGAATCACTATGTCTTTTGAAGTCTGTTAAAATCTACACTGTAAACTAATTATACCGAT
Source organism: Coenonympha arcania (assembly GCA_036785405.1). Taxonomy (NCBI): domain Eukaryota; kingdom Metazoa; phylum Arthropoda; class Insecta; order Lepidoptera; family Nymphalidae; genus Coenonympha; species Coenonympha arcania. Next base: position 4,095,192 of record CM072081.1, read on the forward strand.
CGCAAGCGATTTTCCGTTGCCATGTCCGCTCTTCATCTCCGAAGATATTCATTAGATCTCAACCAAATTGAAATGAGTCTACCTGTGATGTATGGCCTACCTATTGAAAAAAGAATCATCAAAATCGGTTTCGCCGAACTCGAGATAATCGCGAACAAACTTAAATACAAATATATCTATCAAACTAAGAACCTCTTGTTTTTTAAGTCGGTTAATATACTAAAACCTTCTCCAGAATGTAAAAAACACTTTCCCGAAAACCGCATCAAAATCGGTTCAGCCAAACGCGAAATAATCGCGGACAAACATACATACATACATACATACATACATACATACAAACATACATACAAACATACGGGTCGAATACAGAACCTCCTTTTTTTTTGAAGTCGGTTAATTATGTCCGGTACAAGACCTGGTTTAGGTACCTGGTGGGGCTATTCACGTAACGATTTGACACACTGAGTGATATGAATCAATTAATAAAATAAAAAATTAACACTGAAAAATTAACTTTACGTCGTTTACGTACGTGGTTTAGAGTATAAAATTGAATGTATTTCAACAAAGGAAATACAATCTTTCAACCTTATTGAGCAACATAAATTTAATTTCACGATTGTGTCTGTTGTGATTGTGTGTGTGAAAATTTAATTTCATGATCATGTTGCATTTAGAAATACGATATACAGTGTGAGTCTTCATAATGTGCACATATTGAAATGAGGGAAACTATGCTTAATTTTATCGACGGAAAAGGTATTAAAAAAAATCTAAAAATTTTTTTTATATTTTTTTAGAATTTTTAAAATTTTTGTTCGCTACTATGACCCTTGTGTAAACAAAACGGTGTAACTTTTAAACTAAATGATCTATCACGATGAATCAAACTTATTGATGATTGGAAGTAATGGTCCGTCCTTATGAAATGAAAATTGTGGGAAAAAATTACCCTCAATGGAAAATACACGTGTTTTAAATAAAATTTCTGGGTTTTTTTTCACTAATTTTTACAAAAATCGTAAAATTTCTCAATAAAATGCCCCCATTGTGTGCCTTTTTTATTACTTTAAATTATTCCTCATCGTATTAGCTACCTAATGGTAAAAACTGCATGCTTATAACTTAATCCTAACATTTCTTTTTAACTGTTCAAAAATAGCACTCCAAACGCGCAAGTTTTTGTTTTCCTAAGGAGGGTTCTACGTGATATCTACAATCTCAATAATTAGTGCGTAGCCGTGTCCTAGGCCTTACTTTAACACTTGATAAGAAATGTTAGAATTGAGTTATAAGCATGCAATTTTTATCATTAGGTAGCTAATACGATGAGGAATAATTTAAAGTAATAAAAAAGGCACACAATGGGGGCATTTTATTGAGAAATTTTACGATTATTGTAAAAATTAGTGAAAAAAAAAACAGAAGTTTTATTAAAAACACGTGTATTTTCCATTGAGGTTAATTTTTTTTCACAATTTTCATTTCGTAAGGACGGACCATTACTTCCAATCATTAATAAGTTTGATTCATTGTGAAAGATCATTTAGTTTAAAAGTTACACCGTTTTGTTTACACAAGGGTCATAGTAGCGAACAAACATTTTAAAAATTCCAAAAAAAATATAAAAAATTTTTTTATATTTTTTTTAATACCTTTTCCGTCGATAAAATTAAGCATAGTTTCCCTCATTTCAATATGTGCACATTATGAAGACTCACACTGTATGTCAATTCTTTTAAAATTAATTTTTCAGTGCTCGCCAAAAATGTTTCGATTTCAATATCGCCTGCTTTAAATACGTAAATGCATAAATATTTTTATACATTTCACTTCACAAAATGTAGTCGACGCGTTACGTGAATAGCCCTCCTGGTGAATAGGTAAAAAGGTTTGAAAAAGGTTTGACATAACATTTCAATTAGATTCGTGGAATGAAATGGATGGTTGTATGTATTTAGTTATTATATAATAATATTTAGTTTTTATATAACATACCTTTTGTAACTTCATCATTAGGTAGGTACACTTCCTCGATTTTACCACTGCAGGTACCTACGTACAAGTTTATCTTCATTCATCAAATCATCACATTCGCCCTAATAATTATATGAAACAACATGAAATTATGTACAATATGCTTAATGTTATACACAAACTAGCTGACCCGGCAAACGTTGTTATGTCATAATTTTTTTTCTCATTTAGGTACTTACATAAAAAAAATATTCTCCCAGACCCAGAGAATATACACTGAAAATTTCATAACAATCGGTCCAGCCGTTTCGGAGGAGTTTGGTAGCAAACGTTGTTTTGCCTTATAAAATTTTTTCTAGCTTAGGGACATCAAGTATAGATAACAATCCGCTCCCGGACCCAGAGATCATACCCTGAAAATTTCATACCGATCGGTCCAGCCGATTAGAACTAAAACAGATCACGATAGAGAACCTAATTTCCACTTGTAGGGACAACCGCTATCGACACCTTGCGACTCAGAACTAGAAATTTCATTAATCGAATACTTGTTTATACAAAATACCTAAATAAGTACTTTACCTATAACCCCAATCAAAGATACCTACTACCTATATCAAGTTTAATGACCAATAATGAGGTATAAATAAATAAGCATTCATGAAATAGTCGGGGAGTCGACGATAATAAAGATTTCTTATACTTTAACTATTAAAATATTCACATATTCCACAGTAAAAAATGTTATTTTTTTGTAACCGATAGGTTGTCGTATCAACTAGCGTCAGTGAATTCGTATTTATCATGATTTGTTTCGAATGGAAGCAGGCGTTATTTTGCGGAAATCCATAATTAGCAGGACAGATTAATTTGTTTTGCTGTAATCTGCTACTTGAAAAGATTCTGTATGGTACGATATGCAGGAACACTGACCACATGAAACACCACACACAATTTTCCAACACTTTCTTCGACGCACGTTTCGTCCCGAACCGGGAGATGTTGCCTTCACAATGCGAAATCTCTAAGATTTCGCATTGTGAAGCGTCGAAGAAAGTGTTGGAAAATTGTGTGTGGTGTTTCATGTGGGCAGTGTTCCTGCATATTGTACCATACAGAATCTTTTCAAGTAGCGGATTACAGCAAAACAAATTAATCTGTCCTGCTAATGATTTTTCTCGACAAAATCTGTCATTTCAGCTCAAAAATCTGCCATCTTGGGCTGCGCCTTCAAACTGGATAGTGGATTTTTAATTTAAATACTGACGTCAATCAAGCCATGAATCGTCATCCAAAGTAAAGTGTGTGCATAATTTCATAAAGATTTCATCTCAATCGGTTGAATAAATGCTTCTATACCTTCTACTAGCTTTTGTTTTTCACAACTCCCGATGGAAATGTGAATTTCCCGTTCCCTTTCCCGGTCCCTATTCCGACCTTTATATCTCTTTTCAAGGAACTTTGCTAAAGCAATACCAATACACAAACCTGTCCCTATAGATTACTGTAGAAAATTCGGGTTTTAAATACCCCCCGGGAACTACCTATTATTAAATACATACTTACGGGACATTTGACACATCGCAATCTAGCCCCAAAGTAAGCGATAGCTTGTGTTATGGGTACTAGATGACTGATAATATACATACATACTAATATACATAAATATAATATATTGCAAAACACACAGACACTGGAAAATATTCGTGCTCATCACACAATCATTTACCAGTAGTGGGAATAGAACCGACGACCTCCGGCGCAGACGGCAGGTTCGCTACCACTACGCCATTCGGTCGTCAAACTATGGATTTTTCCGCGATAAAATGTAGCCTATGTCCTTTCCAAACAGTTTATCAAAATTGTTTCAGCGATTTAGACGTGAAAGCGTACAAATGCTCCCGAAACCAGTTTTGGACTTACCTTTGTATATTAGGTAACTTTATAGATTTTGATCTATCAATCTTAGTCAGGGTAAGGTACCTAGAACTATAACAAAAAAAAAACAATGAATTAATTTTTGAAATGACAAAAATAATCCGGAAGAAAGTTTATCAGCCTTCGCCCTTCTGTAAACTCAACGTTTACAAGATGTTTTTCTTTAATCGTACCTACGTATTTTAACTATTAATCGTACCTACTTATCTCCAAATTTAATTCGATGCAGTAAAATGACGTTTTTAACTTGTCATTTGGTAACTTAAATAAACAAAACAAAATATATAAGTACTTAATCAAAGCATTTCGCATAAATATTATTTTGTTTTGTTTGTCACTTCTCTGTTTTTATAATATTTTAAGTTATTTTTGTAAATTTTAGCAGAAATAACGGTAATATTATTATTTTATAATAAATATTATATAATAATAATAATATAGTGAAATATGAAACGTAACTTTACTACATCGATTAAAAGTCTAGTATTAGAGTATAGAATTAAAAGAAAATTGTATAACACAATAATTTTAAAAAGAGCAAATGACGAGATTTCGTCCGCAAACAAGTCCGCTTCTAATTGTGGTCAAGTGCGGTTCGGATTTGCGCTGGAAGGTTCCGTACCTACGGCCAAAACAAATTCCCGTAGTATATTTTTAAAGCTTCCTGATAATGTTCATGATTTTTGCCAGCAAGTTGTACCTTATACATAATATAAAATAATATAAATAATATGTCATATATAAAATACCAAATCGCTCTCGGCCTGTTGTTTACATTAAAACTAACAACTTTGGTTCGAGAGCTGGCGCTTATTTTATTTAGCTCAACGGCTAAGTTTAGCTATACAAAGAGGTATAATAATAGCGCATGCGTATTGGTGCCCATAAATGTTCAGTTGGACAGTGTAACTAAATGTAAATTTTGTAAATATTAAGTTAGATTTTTATATGCCTATTTTTATATGTTAAGTTTTTATTGTATATTCTATTCTTGTGCCTTTAATAAAGTTTAGTCTTGACAGCTCAAACAAAATACTTTGTGAATATTAAGAAAAAAGTATAAATCATTATTTTTATTCAAAAGTAGTGTAATTCCCAATTGAACCCGGAACCGCTCGCTCAAATCTGAACGCACTGATTTGATGGTCGTTCTTGAGAATAAAATCGAGTGTGACACACAGACAGACATATATTATAAGGGTTCCAGTTTCCATTTTGGTATACGGAACGGTCATGATATACGGAGCAGAAACGTAGACACTCACAGTAGGCCTTGTCCGCAAGTTCAAAGTCGCTCAGCGTGCTATGGAGAGGGCTATGCTGGGTGTTTCTCTGAAGGATAGAATCCGCAACGAGGACATCAGTAGCAGTACCAAGGTTACCGTCGACATAGCCCAACGGATTAGCAAGCTGAAGTGGCAGTGGGCGGGCCATATCTGTCGCAGAACCGACGGCCGTTGGGGCAGACGTGTTTTGCCCCAACGGCCGTCTCTCGGAAAGGCCAGTGTGTCATGTCCAGCAGTGGATGATCTATAGGTTGATTAAGTTAATGGAACCCTAAAGGATCTTAAGTGGCGTACAGACGAACAATAAAGTGACCCTGTAAGAATTTCCTCATTGAACCCTAAAAAATATATAATATTTCCATAAACCTCTTATAACGGCACCATTAATTATCTGTGATGATGTTGTCAGATTAAGTAAATTTATTCAAGGAAGTTAAGTTTAGAAATGATAAAAACTTTAATTTCAAACTAGCTGTTGCGCGCAGGTTCGCCTTTTTTACTCTATACAAGTTAGTATGTGACTGCGATCTCACCTGATGGTAAGTGATGATGCAGCCTAAGATGTTATCGTACTAACTTGGAGGTGTAAGTAAATTTACCCCAACGGTTTCTACAAGTATCGCACCGGAACGCTAAGCTATCCAGTTTAGACTCGTAAATACCTATCAATAACATCATGTCCCTCATCGAGGTCTATTCCGTCGTCCCTCTTCTGCAGCGAGCCGATGAGACCTACCGTTTGACCGTACAGCACCGCCGTAGATAGAGCTATACAGTTTAAAAGCATACAGCTATCCAGTTAAGACACATAAATACCAATCAATGATATCTGTCCCTCGCCGAGCTCTATTTCCTCGTCCCTCTTCTGCAGCGAAGCGATGAGAGCTACAGTTTGGCCGTACAGCTACAGCAGCGCCGTAGATACAGCTATCCAGTTTAGACTCATAAATACCTATCAATGATATCTGTCCCTCACCGAGGTCTATTCCCTAGTTCCTCTGCTGCAGCTAGCCGATGAGACCTGTCGTTTGGCCGGACAGCTACAGCACCGCCATAGATAGAGCTATCCAGTTTAGACTCATAAATACCTATCAATGATATCTGTCCCTCATCGAGGTCTATTCCGTCGTCCCTCTTCTGCAGCGAGCCGATGAGACCTACCGTTTGACCGTACAGCACCGCCGTAGATAGAGCTATACAGTTTAAAAGCATACAGCTATCCAGTTAAGACACATAAATACCAATCAATGATATCTGTCCCTCGCCGAGCTCTATTTCCTCGTCCCTCTTCTGCAGCGAAGCGATGAGAGCTACAGTTTGGCCGTACAGCTACAGCAGCGCCGTAGATACAGCTATCCAGTTTAGACTCATAAATACCTATCAATGATATCTGTCCCTCACCGAGGTCTATTCCCTAGTTCCTCTGCTGCAGCTAGCCGATGAGACCTGTCGTTTGGCCGGACAGCTACAGCACCGCCATAGATAGAGCTATCCAGTTTAGACTCATAAATACCTATCAATGATATCTGTCCCTCATCGAGGTCTATTCCGTCGTCCCTCTTCTGCAGCGAGCCGATGAGACCTACCGTTTGACCGTACAGCACCGCCGTAGATAGAGCTATACAGTTTAAAAGCATACAGCTATCCAGTTAAGACACATAAATACCAATCAATGATATCTGTCCCTCGCCGAGCTCTATTTCCTCGTCCCTCTTCTGCAGCGAAGCGATGAGAGCTACAGTTTGGCCGTACAGCTACAGCAGCGCCGTAGATACAGCTATCCAGTTTAGACTCATAAATACCTATCAATGATATCTGTCCCTCACCGAGGTCTATTCCCTAGTTCCTCTTCTGCAGCGAGCCGATGAGACCTGCCATTTGACCGTACAGCACCGCCGCGCCGTATATAACTATCCAGTTTTGACTCGTAAATACCTATCAATGATATCTGTCCCTCACCGAGGTCTATTCCCTCGTCTCTCATCTGCAGCGAGCCGACGAGACCTGCCATTTGACCGTACAGCACCGCCGTAGATAACTGTCTAGTTTAGACTCATAAATACCAATCAGTGATATCTGTCCCTCATCGAGGTCTATTCCGTCGTCCCTCTTCTGCAGCGAGCCGATGAGACTTGCCGTTTGACCGTACAGCACCACCGTAGATAACTGTCCAGTTTAGACTCATAATTAATACCTATCAATGATATCTGTCCCTCATCGATGTCTTTTCCCTCGTCCCTCTTTTGCAGCGAGCCGATGGGACCTGTCGTTAGACCGTACCTAAATCCCCGGGTTAGATACAGCTATCCAGTTTAGACTAGTATATAGCAGCAATGCCGTAGATAATTATAGAGCTATCCAGACTCGTGACTTGTCGTCATGTTTCTATGACGATCACAGATGAATCATTTATGGATAAGTCGTTATGTATTTACTATAATATACTTGGGAAAAGGTTCGCGACTCGATACGGGGAATGCCTCACCACAAATTAAACAAACTTGCGACTCTGTGCGCTCAGAAACTTTTCAATTTGGTTCCCCCGTCACCTTTCTACCACAGAACGGCGAGGCATCGTAAAGGCTTCCACTCATACATAGACAACGTACCAAAGACGCGTACGAAGCGGTTTGATTTCTCGTTCCTGATACGCACTGCAAAGGCCTGGGAATACCCTCTCAGGCAGTGACTTTCCTGCCCCTTACAACCCGGGTGCCTTCAAATCAAGAGTGAATAGGCATCTTCTAGGCAAGCGCGTTCCACCTTAGACTGTATCATCACTTTCCATCAGGTGTGATCACAGTCACATAGTATAAAAAAGGTATGATATGTGTGCCTGAGATTATATTATTATACCTACAGATTTTTTTTTACGGAGTTAATATACACATAAGAATACAAAGTAAGTAAGTATACAAACAGCAGAGTTCGTTGCTTCTCAACATATTCCGCAAAATACTTATTTTATCAGCTGCTTTATTGCTTTATCCAACGCTTTATGCTTTATGAATTAATTAACAAAAACAAAGCATAGAGTTGGCAAATCGGTTGGTATGCTGCTAGATATTTTTTAGAAATTAAATTCTGTATTTTATGAAATTGCCAACTTTACTAGGCATATAAGAACGAATAAATTCCGAAAATTTTCTCCAAGAGTTAAATAAGGTTATGGACTAGTTCGACATAATAAAATTTAGATAGGTATGTCTGTTGCGAATATTTGCGATTTGCATTTTATTAATCGATCGATTAGATTTAGCAAACAGTGATCCTTCTAATATTCCGTTTTTCTCTTAATTTAACGCAATCCTAAAAAGAACAGCTGTCACAAAGTTCTACATTACCTATTTCATGCATGCCCTGTTAATTTTTCTGTTGGAAAATCCGCCCAAAACCACGGAATAAGTAGTAGGTAGGTACCCAAAAGCACTTTGGAAGATGATGTAAATACCAAAAAATCTGGATTTAACGAACCATAACAATCAGGCCATTTATCTATATATATCATAAAATAGGAGCCTTTTTAGTTTTAGTTGTCTGCGCGTTTAAGATTTTTAGAAAACAAAAAAAAAACCGGCCAAGTGCGAATCAGATTCGCGCACCGAAGGTTCCGTACTACAAAATGAAATGAAGTAAAAATATTATTAGGACAGTAACAGTAAAAATATTATTATTATTATTTAATAAAGGTAAACCAACAGACTATACAATTTACATAGGTACACAATTTATAAGTTAAAGTTAAATAAATACATGGTAAATTTATGCCTAATTACCTATAGGTATTATATTAAAAAATAATTAAAAATTACAGGTTAAGTTACACAATAAATTACAAAATAAGAATAAATTATAATCCATGATTATAATGCAATACATATTATGAAGTCACCATAAAGATTACATTATTACCATTTTGGTATAGAATCCCAAAAAGTACATCAATTTTAAAATCTAAGATGGCGGAAGTTCCATTTGTGTCAAAATGGTATTTCCCAGGTTTTGAAATACCTATTTTCATAATCTGGTATTTCAAAACCCGGAAAATAGCAATAGAAAAACGCTTGAAATAGAATATTTGATTATATCTATTCACTTTAAAATTAAAAAATAACATTTAAATAAAACAAATATTTAAGAGGGGCTCCCATAGGTACAACAAACATATTATTTTGCGATTGTTATAGATGACGGTACGTAACCCTTCGTGATTTTTTTATTTTTTTTAAGTACAAAAGTTTCCTAAAACGTTAAAATCCACGTAGTTCCGGGCGTAAGTAACTAACTATGTATATACATATTTCCTAAGTTACCTACAGTTAATTTTTTTTATTACGGTCATGAAACTTAAAATAATTCATACTTCTTTCAATTTATTCAAATTGTTGTATCACGATCATTTCCATGATAATTAAATCAAATATACATAAGTAATAATAGATTGTTATTAAAATGTGAATATTAGTGAAGGTAGGCAGTTGTGTGAATAGTAATTAATCAAGAAAGTAGCTTTGTTTGTTATTATTTAATTTATCAATACAAAAAATGTTTCAAAAGGTATGTAAAAAAATATTTTAAATGGTAAAGTAAAGTAATTAGATCAACTTATACAATATTATGAATACTAGGTATATAGCTAGGTATCTAAAGTTTTTTTAATAAGTACCTACCAGAACATTTTTTTTCCACTGTGTGACACAGTGACTGCGATCTCACCTGATGGTAAGTGAAGATGCAGCCGAAGATGTTATCATACTAACTTCGATGAGGCAAGTAAAATCAACCATAACGGTTTCTAGACAGCATCGCGCCGGAACGCTAAATCAGTAACTAGCCACGGCCAAAACCTCCCACAAACGAGCGAACGTTGATATAAGTAAGACGTTCACCTTAAGTGAAAGCTACGCCGGTCCATATTAAGTGCAATGCGTCCCAGAATTTGGCACTGCAATATCTTACGACGCTCATCATCCTGTGACCTCAGTAATTCTTAAGTATAATTTTGTCTATTAATCTCGTCGGCTTCAGACCAAAACACAACAATATAAGAACAACAATATATTCAGGGTAGAATAACTGACACCGCAGTGGTAACAGTCTATTCGCTTAAAATTTGTCATTACAATTAAGTATATGCGCACGGTCGGCATCGTTTGATGAAATTTAGAATACCGACACACAAACCACAACAAAATGAAAGCGAACGCTCTACACCAACTGTTTTTTGGGAACTGTTTAGGGCGACTTCAAATTGGCCGCAAAGTGCCACGCGGTGGCAGCGCGTCTGCAGCGCTGCAGCGACACTTCTGTCGCTAGGTTTGAGAATCGTAGTGTCCTTCATAGTTTCACGATGGACCATTACGATCTTAGTTTAGGGTGTAGCGCTGCAACCGCGCGTTGTTTATTTAAACATTAGAGAGGCCACAGCGCTGCACTTTGCGGCTAATTTGAAGTTACTGGGAACTCTAATTTATGAGTAAGCAATAAGCATACATATTTTAACTTGCCATTTCAGAGTTATATAATCGCAAGTATCAACTGGATAGCCCTGTCTATGGGAGTGCTGTATGGCCAAACGGCCGGTCTCGTCGGCTCGCTGCAGAAGAAAGATGAGGGAATAGACCTTGGCGAGGGACAGATATCATTGATAGGTAATTATAATGAGTCTAAACTGGATAGTTATCTACCGTGGTTTGTATGGACAAACGGCGGGTCTCGTCGGCTCGCTGCAGAAGAGAGACGAGGGAATAGACCTCGGCGAGGGACAGATATCATTGATAGGTATGTATGAGTCTAAACTGGATAGCTGTATCTAACCCGGTGAAGTACGGCCAAACGGCAGGTCTCATCGGCTCGCTGCAGAAGAGGGAATAGACCTCGGCGAGGGTCAGATATCATTGATCTAGACTAAAGTGGATAGTTGTCTACAGCGGCGCTGTACGGCCAAACGACAGGTCTCGCTGCAGAAGAGAGACGAGGGAATATACCTCGGCGAGCAATAGATATCATTGATACGTATTTATGAGTCTAAAGTGGATAGCTCTATCTACAGCGGTGCTGTATTAACAAACGGCAGATCTCATCGGCTCGCTGCGGCAGAGGGATGAGGGAATAGACCTCGGCGAGGGACAGATAGGTATCATTGATAGGTAATTATAATGAGTCTAAACTGGTTAGTTATCTAAGGCGGTGTTGTACGGTCAAACGGCAGGTCTCATCGGCTCGCTGCAGAAGAGGGACGAGAGACTAGACCTCGGCGAGCGACAGATATCCTTGATAGGTATTGACGTTTAAGCTATAAGCATTTAAATATTTCTGATTAGACAGACATTAAATTATGACGTCACACCTCACGAAACCCATAGTAACTTCGTGCGACCTCATACAAATTTTCGTTTTGCGAGTAAGGGATAGATGATCCTCCCAGTCCAAAATTAAAATACTTGTAACTGTAAATCTTTGCTGGATTTTAACATTTCTCTCAGTGTACGTTATTATTTTTATCCTAGTTTATAAAAAAGTAATATTTTTATCTAAATTCAAAAGTAGTGTTATACCCAATATTTTTTCCTTTTTGTTTTCAGCATCCACATTGACACTAACTTCCTTCGTCGGCTTCGGTCTAGCCGCCTGGACTTCTGACAAGATTGGAAGAAAGTCTCCCTTCATAATATTCAGCTTTTTGACATGTCTAAGCTGCGTAATACTCTACTTTTCAACGGAAATGTACCAATTTATGCTGTCACGGACTTTAGCGGGCGTAGCAGCGGGTGCGCTGTACAGCCTGAATATGTTTGTTATATCTGAGTATTCATCTCCTAAACAGAGAGTATTTTGTATAAACTTAGTCGTCATAATATTCCCTGCGATCGGCACGGCCTTGGGGCATATAATGGGCATATTTCTGCACTGGAGAGTCACATCGTTGATTTCTTTAGCTTTGTTCACTTTGGGTTTGATACTCCCCTATTTTTGGTTAGAAAGCCCTCACTGGCTGGCGAGTAAGGGAAGATTCGATACGTGCAAACAAGTCTTCCATAAACTCCACAGTTCAACCCTAAACTCTGAAAGGGAGTTGACTTTGCTTATTAAATTGGAAACGACGAAATTGGAAGTGGCGAAGCAGACTAATTGTAAGCCGACACTCAAAAAACTCTTCAAAGTTTTCAGACGTAAATATTTGTGGGACCTTTTGATATTAAGCCTCTTCTTGAACGCATATTTGGTGGCATCTGGGAAACTGGTTTACAGCCTGCTAGGTTCCGTTATAGTCGAAGATATAACAGGGGCTAAGAATGTCTTTCTTTTCACGTTTCTGATAGATGGTTCTATGATTTTAGGACCCTGTATTTCTAGTTTGTTTATAAGAAAAACTCCATTGCGCACCATGTTGTTCACTTCTGGATTTGCGGCGAATGTTATTTTGTTAATTTTCAGCTTGTGCTATTATTTTAAAAACGGTCAGAGCTACTTTAACTTTATAAACGTGGTTTTGTTAGCGTTGTATTTTGTTCTTATAAACTCCGGACCTTACCCCGTTGTGGAGACGATTTACAGTGAAATGTTTCCGTTGGAGCTGAAATTGTACATCTACACTTTATCTGGCGGTGTGTTGATGGCTACGTTCAGTCTGTCGGTGTTCGTAATGCCGTATATGGTTCAGTCTGTCGGTTACCACGGATACTTCCTGATCAATGCGGCTATAATGTCGCTCAGTCTCGGCTACATTTGGTTCAAGTTACCGGAGACGAGAGGGAAGACTCTGCAAGAGATAGAGACGTATGTCAAGGTGAAGAGTTTCGATGTTGAGGAAGTCCTTAGCAATGAGCAGGCCAAGGCTTTGATAATATAGCAATATCTACTCATCCTAGTTGTTTTTTTAGGTTCTGTACCTCAAAAGAAAAAAACGGAACCCTCATAAGATCACTTTGTTGTCCGTCTGTCTGTCTGTCTGTCTGTCTGTCTGTCACCTGTGACCGTTTATTTCAGTAGCTTTTACAGCTATCGACATGTGGAGTGGTTGTGGGTAATAGTGGCCCAAAGTTATTTCAATCATAAAAACTTGAAAATCTATTCTATTTTTATTTAAAGATAGAAAAAGAGATAACAAAATTGAGTAGGGTATCATACAAAAGGGCGTTAGTTGTGTATTCTAATACCGATTTTTATATTTTATTTTTATGAGGCATAATTTTTGATTTATTGGGCAAAATGTCGAAGAAATACCACTTTCCATACCTTATCTCCGAGGTTTACTAATCGAAAATTCTGAAATAATTATGTTGACTAATTATTAATATATATATATATATATATATATATATATATATATATATATATATATATATATATATATATATATATATATAGTATATATATATTAGTTATTAATGTATACTTTACGGAAAAAATAAAATCAACTCTGTATTTGTAATACTTTTTTGGTGTTAACAATTAACTTCAAAAAACAAAGTTAAGTTTGCGGTTCGGTAATAAAAGTGATTCTTATGATTTTACTTTTCCTATTGAAGTACGGAACCCTCGGTGCGTGAGTCCGACTCACACTTGACTGATTTTATTTTAATTTACATTCAGCCCGTCGGTGTTCGTAATGCCGTTTAAGGTTCAATCTGTCGGTTAACGTGGATATCTAACGGACGACCAAATGGCGTAGTGGTAGTGAACCTGCCGTCTGCGCCGTAGGTCGTGGGTTCAATTCCCACTACTGGTAAATGTTTGTGTGATGAGCATGAATGTTTTCCAGTGTCTGGGTGTTTTTCAATATATTATATTCATGTATATTAGTATGTATGTATATTTATCAGTCATCTAGCACCCATAACACAAGCTATCGCTTACTTTGGGGCTAGATTGCGATGTGTAAAAAATGTCCCGCGTATATTTATTATCATCATTAAGTATTATCTTGATAAATGCTGGTGTGGCTTAGTCTCGTCTACATATTTGGTTCAAGTTATGGTTCAAACTTAGAGTCCTTCGTCGCTCAGCATCGAAAGACACTCGGCCAAAAAAATGACTTTGGGCAGGTCACGCTCACTTGTCACGTGATGAAGAAAGCTACAAGTAGCCGTAACGACGGACCTATTTTAGACGGCTGCCGCGCGCCGGCTAGTTTGCATACGTTAGTTCTTGTAGGGTCTATTTGACGCACTGTGTGCGTCTGATTACGAGGCAGCCCTAGTATGTCGAAAGAGATAGAGTTACGCGATAGAAAGAGAGCACAACTTTAGGTGCAGAGCGGAAGCGGAGTCAACCGCTGTTGCGCACTGAATTGCACTTTTTTGTGTGAGCGCTAGGGTCGCTATTTCCGCAAGATGATTTAACCTTGCGGAGTGAACCTTCTGTACCGTTAGGTACTATGATTGTATTCCGTGCTTTGGAGCCTTGCATAACAAATAACTATAGTATTGTTATTTTATAATAGTTGTAAAAATGATTGTTGAAATAAAAAATAATTAGTATACGTACTGATAATAATTGGTTTTTCATTTATTCCCTTTGTCATAATGAATTAGGAATTATAATAAAATACATATATCTGTATTAATAAATGTAAGTTAAATCAAAGTTATGGTTGAAAACCTAGACTAGGAGAAATTATTTCGTGCCACCAGTTACTAAAATATTATACGTTAATTAATAACAAAATAAACCGACTTCAACTCTCATCAAACTACTGCTGAATACATCCTTTCAATAAAAAAATTAAGACTTATATGATTATCTCATGGATACCATTATCAGAACTGGACTAAATTGAAATGGGACCACACGGGAAGCGTCAGCTTTCTAATAAAAAAAAAACAGTGTTGCGTTAGAAATGGATTTGTAAACAGTTGTGTTCGGGTTTAAAAACATGCGGTTTAAAGTAATGAAATTCAACCGCTGTAAATTGCTTTAGAAAGAGTTTTACAATGATATTCCGTGCAAATCGAGTGCAAGCCGGTAGTTTAAATTTGTTCATCTAAAATTGGCGTCTATACCTAAGTTATTTTCGAATAAATTCCGAAAATCTTCTACAAAACTAGAGTTAAGTTAGGTTATGGACCATAGTTCGACATAATAAAATTTAGCTATGTCTGTTGCGAATATTTGCGATTTGCAATTTATTAATCGGTCGATTAGATTTTGCAAACAGTGATCCTTCTAATATTCCGTTTTTCTCTTAATTTAACGCAACCCTAAAAAGAACAGCTGTCACAAAGTTCTGCATTACCTATTTCATGCATGCCCTGTTAATTTTTCTGTTGGAAAATCCACCCAAAACCAGACCTTTGATCCACCCAAACAGAGTAGTACCACCACTTTGGAAGATAACGTAATTTGACGACCGAATGGCGTAGTGGTAGCGAACCTGCCGTCTGCGCCGGAGGTCGTGGGTTCAATTCCCACTACTGGTAAATTTTTGTGTGATGAGCATGAATATTTTCCAGTGTCTGGGTGTTTTTCAATATATTATATTTATGTATATTAGTATGTATGTATATAATCAGTCATCTAGTACCCATAACACAAGCTATCGCTTACTTTGGGGCTAGATTGCGATGTGTCAAATGTCCCGTATAATATATTTATTTATTTATTTAAATACAAAAAAATCTGGATTTAACGAACCATATTAATCAGACAATTTATCTTTTTATATCATAAAATAGGAGCCTTATCTGCGCGTTTAAGATGTTTGCGAAAAAACAGAACAAAAAAAAAACCAGCCAAGTGCGAATCAGATTCGCGCACCGAAGGTTCCGTACTACAAAATGACATGAAGTCTAAAGTCATTACGACGTCTTTGTAAAAATTGACGTGCGTTATGCATTTAATTCGGTCGATAGAGGAGCCATGTTATCAGAAATTCAAAAGCAAGTCCCAGAAATTTTCTATTACATGTGGCAATGTTATACTACCCTTCAAAATTAATGTTTGGTGAAAATGTTCTGGATTCTGCTGTGGGTTGCCAGCAGGGTGACCCGCTTGGTCCCGATTTTCAGCCTTATATTAAATCCTATAATTTCGCAACTAAATTCTAAATTTAACTTATGGTACCTTGACGATGGCTCATTGGGTGGAAATGCATCGTCTGTATTTCAAGATTTAGAAACCATCATCCAAAAATTTTCTGCAATAGGCCTCACATTAAATTTTTCCAAACATGAAGTTGAAATATTAGGACAGATAAAATAATGAAATACATATGAAGTCACCATAAAGATCCATTATTACCATTTGGGTATGGAATCCTAAAAAGTACATCAATTTTAAAATCCAAGATGGCGGAAGTTCCATTTGTATCAAAATTGTATTTTCCAGGATTTGAATATATAAAATTCTCTCGATTTTCTTTGTTACCAAACTCTTCCGAAACAGTAGGTTAGGTATACTCTCGGGGTCTGGGAGCAGTTTGTTATTTATTTTTTATATCCGTATTGGCCGGATCAGCTAGTTAATATATAAAATTTTCTTTACATGTTTGTAAAAAACTCCTCCGAAACGGCTAAACCGATTTATATTAATTTTATTGGGTATATTTGTAGGGCGTAAACTATTTTTCCTATCTTAATAATTTATACGGTCAAACAATGTTTGGCAGGTTTCAGCCACTGTTTAATTATTTATTTACAAAGAGCTAATCGGGGATGAAAGTCTCATGAAAGTCTACCTCAGTATGAATGTGCTCGTTTCTAGGGTTCCTTACCCAAAGGCTAAAAAAGGAACCCTATTACTGAGACTTTGCTGACCGTCCGTCTGTCACCAGGCTGTATCTCTTGAATGGCGATAGTTAGACAGCTGAAATTTTTTTGCTCGATGTTGATAATGGCAATAGGCAGACCCTCGACATTGATAATTTGATTAAAATAATATGCACTAAATATATTCATTAAAATGAAACAAATATTAAAGGGGGCTCCCATACAACAAACTTATTTTTTTTTGCCGTTTTATAGATGACTCTTACTTGACCGATTTTTTATTTTATGTTAGGTACAAAAGTTTCCAATTTCCACGTAATAGCGGGTGTAAGTAACTATGTATATATAATACATATTTCCTTAGTTACCTACAGTAAATTTTTTAATTAGGTGCGGGCATGAAACAGTAAATATACTTATTTCAATAATAAATTGTTGTATCATCATTTCCATGATAATTAAATATACGTTAGTTAAAATGTATAAATTATTATTATTAAAATGTGAATATTGGCGCAGGTTGGCGGTTAGTGTGTGGATAGTAATTAGCAAGGAAGTGGCTTTGTTTCTTATTATTTAATATATCAATAGGAAAAATGTTTCAAAAGGTATGTAAAAAATATTTTATTGGGTGAAGTAATTAGATCAAAGTACACAAATTTATGAGTAGGTACTAAATAGTGAGGTATCTAAATGTGTTTTTAATAAGTATGCAAGAACATTTATTTTTATTTAAATGTAATAATAAAACTTATCACTAGCTTATTCTAATTACTATACAAATCTTGCCCGCGTGGAATGGTGCCAAGAATACTGGCTGCATTTCCGCGTTGATCAACTAGGCTGATACGTTGCGCAAAAAATGAGCCTGCCCTTTTGTCACCATTATTGTCAGTTGAGTCTATTAACCGCGGGGAAAGCTCTCGAAGGAATTTTTTGGCACTATGACTCCATGGCCCTAGAGTCTCCACATTTTTTTACACTATACAAGTCAAAACTTGACAGCGATCTCACCTGATGGTAAGTGATGATGCAGCCGAAGATGTTATCATACTAATTTTAAAGGGGCAAGTAAAATCACCCATGTCGCAAAGTGCCGTGCGGTGGCAGCGCGTTTGCAGCGCTGCGGTAGGTACTTCTACACTAATATTATAAAGAGGAAAGATTTGTATTTTTGTACTAGCAGATACCCGCGGCTTCGCCCGCGTAACTTTTAGTTTTCCCTATTCTCACGGGAACCATCGATTTTTCCCAAATAAAAAGTAACCTTTGTTAAATTAGAGCGAAATCTATCTCCATTTCTAACTTTAAGCCAAAAGTTTTCAATAGTTGCAGCGTGAATGAGTATTTCTCCCGCTGGAATAGTGAAAAACAAATATTCAGAAATAACCATTGATTTTCCCGGGATAAAAAATAGCCTTGTCTATTCCAATTTTCAGCCAAATCAGTTCACCAATTACAGCGTGAAGGAATAATTTTCCCGCGTGGTTATCTGTTTTTCACTGTTCCCGAAGGAACCATGGATTTTTCCGGGATAAAAAGTGGCCTTAGTATTAATCCAGGATATAATCTATCTCTATTCCAAATCAGTTCAGTAATTACGGCATGAAGGCATATTATCTATCACTATTATCATGGAAACCATGAAATTTTCCGGGATGAAAAGTATCCTATGTAATAATCCAGGATAAAATCTATCTCCTTTCCGAATTTCAGTCATATCAGTTCAGTAAGTGCAGCGTAAAGTAGTATTTTTCGCGCGTGAATATCAATTTTTCAGTTTTCCCGCGAAAACCACGGATTTTTTCGGGATAAAAAGTAGCCTTGTTATTAAACCAAGATATCATCTGTCACCATTCCAAATTTCAGCCAAATCGGCCTTGTACTTGCGGCGTGAAGATTTTTTTCCGCGTGAATTTCGGTTTTTAACTAATGGGAACCATGGATTTTCCCGGGATGAAAAGTAGCTTATGTGTTAATCCAAGATGCAATTTATCTCCATCCCAAATTTGAGCCAAATCGGATCAGTAGTTGCGGCGTGAAGGAGTATTGAAGCTTGGTAAAATACGAACTTTGGAGCCCCGTTTCACCCCTTAAGGGGGGAATTTTGAAAAATCCTTTATTAGTGCAACCCTAGACCTCATAAGGAACCTGTGTGCCAAATTTGAAGTCTCTTGACCCAGCGGTTTGGGCTGTGCGTTGATATGTCAGTGAGTGAGTGAGTCAGTATCTTCTTTGATATACCATGAAATTTTCCGGGATAAAAAGTAGCCTATGTTTTAATACAGGATAAAATCTTTCTTCTTTCCGAATTTCAGTCATATCAGTTCAGTAAGTGCAGCGTAGAGTAGTATTTTTCGCGCGTGAATATCAATTTTTCAGTTTTTCCGCAAAAACCATGGATTTTTCCGGGATAAAAAGTATCTTTTTTACTAACCCAAGATATCATCTATCACCATTCTAAATTTCAGCCAAATCGGTCTTGTACTTGCGGCGTGAAGATTTTTTTCCGCGTTAATTTCGGTTTTTTACTAATCCCACTGGATCCATGTATTTTCCCGGAATGAAAAGTAGCTTATGAGTTAATTCAAGATGCAATTTATCTCCATCCCAAATTTGAGCCAAATCGGATCAGTAGTTGCGGCGTGAAGGAGTATTGAAGCTTGGTAAAATACGAACTTTGGAGTCCCGTTTCACCCCTTAAGGGGGGAATTTTGAAAAATCCTTTCTTAGTGCACCCCTAGACCTCACAATGAATCTGTGTGCCACATTTGAAGTCTCTAGACCCAGGGGTTTGGGCTGTGCGTTGATATGTCAGTGAGTGCGTGAGTCAGTATCTTCTTTGATATATCATGAAATTTTCCGGGATGAAAAGTAGCCTATGTATCAATCCAGGATAAAATCTATCTCCTTTCTGAATTTCAGTCATATCAGGTCAGTAAGTGCAGCGTAAAGTAGTATTTTTCACGCGTGAATATCAATTTTTCAGTTTTCCCGCAAAAACCATGGATTTTTCCGGGATGAAAAGTAGCCTTTTTATTAACCCAGGATATCATCTATGTCCATTCCAAATTTCAGCTAAATCGGTCTTGTACTTCCGGCGTGAAGATTTTTTTCCGCGTGAATTTCGGTTTTTAACTAATCCCACGGGAACCATGGATTTTCCCGGGATGAAAAGTAGCTTATGTGTTAATCCAAGATGCAAATTATCTCCATTCCAAATTTGAGCCAAATCGGTTAAGTAGTTGCGGCGTGAAGGAGTATTGAAGCTTGGTAAAATACGAATTTTGGAGCCCCGTTTCACCCCTTTAGGGGGGGAATTTTGAAAAATCCTTTCTTAGTGCACCCCTAGACCTCATAAGGAACCTGTGTGCCAAATTTGGAGTCTCTAGACCCAGCGGTTTGGGCTGTGCGTTGATATGTCAGTCAGTCAGTCAGTCAGTCAGTCAGTGTCTTCTTTTATATATTTATGATATACCATGAAATTTTCCGGGATGAAAAGTAGCCTATGTATCAATCCAGGATAAAATCTATCTCCTTTCTGAATTTCAGTCATATCAGGTCAGTAAGTGCAGCTTAAAATAGTATTTTTCACGCGTGAATATCAATTTTTCAGTTTTCCCGCAAAAACCATGGATTTTTCCGGGATGAAAAGTAGCCTTTTTATTAACCCAGGATATCATCTATGTCCATTCCAAATTTCAGCTAAATCGGTCTTGTACTTCCGGCGTGAAGATTTTTTTCCGCGTGAATTTCGGTTTTTAACTAATCCCACGGGAACCATGGATTTTCCCGGGATGAAAAGTAGCTTATGTGTTAATCCAAGATGCAATTTATCTCCATTCCAAATTTGAGCCAAATCGGTTAAGTAGTTGCGGCGTGAAGGAGTATTGAAGCTTGGTAAAATACGAACTTTGGAGCCCCGTTTCACCCCTTTAGGGGGGGAATTTTGAAAAATCCTTTCTTAGTGCACCCCTAGACCTCATAAGGAACCTGTGTGCCAAATTTGGAGTCTCTAGACCCAGCGGTTTGGGCCGCGTAGTGCGTTGATATGTCAGTCAGTCAGTCAGTCAGTGTCTTCTTTTATATATTTAGATGTAACGAATAAACTCAAAAAGTACTGGACCGATTTTAAAAATTCTTTTTTTATTAGAAAGCTACATTATCCCTGAGTAACATAGGCTATATTTAGTACTAGATTACTATAGAAATCTTTAGAAATTCCTATTAAAACCAACCGAAGGTGTAAAAAAATTAGCCATAAAATGTCTTTCATCGCATACGCTGCGAAGAGTATTAATGATAGGACAAAAAAATGTTCTACAATATTATAGAATATATCAATATCTACAAAAAACTTCGCGAGACCATGTGTCTAACTA
This sequence comes from Coenonympha arcania, assembly GCA_036785405.1. NCBI lineage: Eukaryota > Metazoa > Arthropoda > Insecta > Lepidoptera > Nymphalidae > Coenonympha > Coenonympha arcania. The sequence continues at coordinate 4,116,486 of CM072081.1, forward strand.
TTGTAGTTACGTCACTATAACTACTTTTTTACATTTAACAAATTGATAGAAATGCCGATCAAAATTAGACCGTGTTATCCATACCATTTATAAATTTTTATCCAAATAAATAATTTAATATTCAAGACTGTCTCAATACCTGATGATTACTTTTTGAATTATTGAAATCGGACATTCCATTCAAAAGATATCATGAAATTAAAATAAAAATACGGGTCCCGCGGCCGGTCAGCTCGCACATGTTCCGCGGATCCCGATGATACCAACTGATTTGCTCATATCTTTTAAAAGGTTACAGTTCCCTTTAAAAATATCCTTTGCCCTAACAATAAATAAATCCCAGGGACAAACTTTTTCCATAGTTGGTATCGACTTAAGGAAAGAGTGCTTTTCCCACGGGCACTTGTATGTGGCACTTTCTAGAGTAGGATCTCCTGAAAATCAATACGTTTTGTTGCCACCTACAAATACCACAGCCAACATTGTGTACAGGGAGGCTTCAAAATAAGGATACAATTTTTTTCTAATTTAGTGATTCATGGTCGTTTTAATTAGCATGCTTATAACTTAAATATCTGTACCTATTTATGTCTACCCGTGCGAAGCCGGGACGGGCCGCTAGTTGTAAATATATGTAAATAAACAACGCGCGGTTGCAGCGCTACACCCGCTTTGCGGCCACGCGTCTGTTCATCGATCGACTAGTGAATGTGCGCACATACTCTTTAGCTAAAACAAAACCTAGCGACAGCAACCTAGACTAATTTGAAGGTGCCCCACTGGGAAGGAGAATCTAATTTATGAGTAAGCAATAAGCATACATATTTTAATTTGCCATTTCAGAGTTATATAGTCGCAAGTATCAACTGGATAGCCCTGTCTATGGGGGTGCTGTACGGCCAAACGGCAGGTCTCATCGGCTCGCTGCAGAAGAGAGACGAGGGACTAGACCTCGGCGAGGGACAGATATCATTGATAGGTAATTATAATGAGTCTAAACTGGATAGTTATCTAAAGCGGTGTTGTACGGCTAAACGGCATGTCTCATTGGCTCGCTGCAGAAGAGGGAATAGACCTCGTCGAGGGACAGATATCATTGATATGTAATGACGTTTAAGCTATAAGTATTTAAATATTTCTGATTAGACAGACATTTAATAATGACGTCACACCTCGTCGTCGTTTTGCGAGAAAGGGATAGAAGATCCTCTCACTCCAAAATTTAAATGCCTGTAACTTTGTAAATCTTGGTTGGATTTTAATATTTCTTTCAGTGTACGTTATTATTTTTATCCTAGTTTATCTTAAAGAAATATTATTAATTACTAAATTTAAAAGTAGTGTAATACCCAATTGTTGCTTTTTTTTTCAGCATCAACACTGACCCTAACTTCGTTCGTCGGCCTCGTTCTGGCCGCCTGGACTTCTGACAAGATTGGAAGAAAGTCTCCCTTCATAATATTCAGCTTTTTGACATGTCTAAGCTGCGTAATACTCTACTTTTCGACGGAAATGTACCAGTTTATGCTGGCACGCGCTCTAGCGGGCTTAGCAGCGGGTGCGCTGTATAGCTTAAATATGTTTGTTATATCCGAGTACTCATCTCCTAAACAGAGAGTATTTTGTGTAAACTTAGTCGTCATAATATTCCCCGCGATCGGCACGGCCTTGGGGCATATAATGGGCATATTTCTGCACTGGAGAGTCACATCGTTGATTTCTTTAGCTTTGTTCACTTTGGGTTTGATACTCCCTTATTTTTGGCTAGAAAGCCCTCACTGGCTGGCGAGTAAGGGAAGATTCGATACGTGTAAACAAGTCTTCCATAAACTCCACAGTTCAACCCTCAACTCCGAACGGGAGTTGACTTTGCTTATTAAATTGGAAACGACGAAATTGGAAGTGGCGGAGCAGACTAATTGTAAGCCGACACTCAAAAAACTCTTCAAAGTTTTCAGACGTAAATATTTGTGGGACCTTTTGATATTAAGCCTCTTCTTGAACGCATATTTGGTGGCATCTGGGAAACTGGTTTACAGCCTGCTAGGTTCCGTTATAGTCGAAGATATAACAGGGGCTAAAAATGTCTTTCTCTTCACGTTTCTGATAGATGGTTCTATGATTTTAGGACCCTGTATTTCTAGTTTGTTTATAAGAAAAACTCCATTGCGCACCATGTTGTTCACTTCTGGATTTGCGGCGAATCTTATTTTGTTAATTTTCAGCTTGTGCTATTATTTTAAAAACGGTCAGAGTTACTTTAACTTTATAAACGTGGTTTTGTTAGCGTTGTATTTTGTTCTTATTAACTCGGGACCTTACCCCGTTGTGGAGACGATTTACAGTGAAATGTTTCCGTTGGAGCTGAAATTGTATATCTACACTTTATCTGGCGGTGTGTTGATGGCTACGTTTAGTCTGTCGGTGTTCGTAATGCCGTATATGGTTCAGTCTGTCGGTTACCACGGATACTTCCTGATCAATGCGGGTATAATGTCGCTCAGTCTCGGCTACATTTGGTTTAAGTTGCCGGAGACAAGAGGGAAGACTCTGCAAGAGATAGAGACATATGTCAAGGTGAAGAGTTTCGATGTTGAGGAAGTCCTTAGCAATGAGCAGGCCAAGGCTTTGATAATATAGCAATATCTCCAAGGATAAGGTTTAACCTAGTTGTTTTTTTAGGTTCTGTACCTCAAAAGAAAAAAAAGACGTGCGGCACTCGGAGACTGCCGCGGTAAAGCTATTGCATAGCTGTTTTTATCAACTTAAGCAATTATAATTATACAACCAATGCCACCTAGAGACGAGTTGCTGAACTAAAGAGACAAGCGTGATATTTCAAAAAGTCATTAAAAGTTCTGCTATTCATCGATAGATGGCAAAACTAAAAAGTTTCACCGCTGTGCCGGTCGGAGTGGGGGGTGTAAGGTTATTTTCGTTACGGAATTTCTGGATTCGGTCTCCACGCTCAAGGCCCGCGATAGAAGCTATGCAATAGCTTAAAAATCGGAACCCTCATAAGATCACTTTGTTGTCCGTCTGTCTGTCTGTTACCTGTGACCGTTTATTTCAGTAACTATTAAAGCTATCGACATTAAATTCAGAGTGGTTGTAGGTAATAGTGGCCCTTATAGTAGTCATCGTAAAAAATTGAAAATCGATTTTATTTTTATTTAAAAATGGGGAGAAACCGGGGCTTCGTATTTGACATATTGGGCAAAATGTCGTTAGTTCTTGTACGGTCTTTATTCACGCGCAGCGTGCTCCTGATTACGAGGCAACCGTAGTACGTACAGTACATACGTAGTAAAGAGATAGAGTTACGCGATAGAAAGACAGCATAACTTTAGTTAGATGCATAGTGGAGGCGGAGCCAGGCGCTATTGCGAACTGAATTGCACTTTTTTGTGTCAGCGCTAGAGTCGCTATTTGTTTAAATCATCTTGCGCAGTGAACCTTCTGTACCGTTAGGTACTATTATTGTATTCCGTGATTTGGGGCCTTGCATAACAAATAACTATAGTTATTATGTTATTTTAATAGTTGTAAAAATTATTGTTGAAATTAAAATGTATTAGTATACGTATAAGATAATTAATAATTGATTTTTATTGAATCCCTTTTTTCTTTTTAATGAATAAGGAATTATAATAAACTACATTTATCTGTATCATGTATGTATTAAATCAAACTCATGGTTGAAAACCACGACTGGTAGAAATAATTTCGTGCCACTAATATATGTCGCGGCAAAACCGTATTGTCATTTTGAATTAAATCCAAATTAGAGTTTTTTTCTAAACGGCAAGACGCTTGCCGTTTAGAAAAAGTCCAAGTATTTTTGGAAGGTTTTGTGACCGATTTCTTAAGCTGTATTTAGTGCTAACTATATTTTTGTTATTGACTTATGCATAATGACATTTATGCGGGGTGTAATGATGAGATCTTAGTCGGAACCCGATTGCCTATAGTTCTTAAAACTTAGCTTGATTGCTGCGACAGCTGTCATCGAAATCACGTCTATCAAGTTCAAAATTGTGGCAACCTGTGCCTAGTTGCATTCAAGTCTGTAAAGACCACAGAATACCTTAATGGTATATTTTCAACATAGTCCCATCCCTTATCGTGTCACTTTGACACAGCGATCAAGCTATTTAAGTTTTAAGGACTATAGACTAGAAAATAGGTCGTATTATTATACTTACATCATACTTCTGCATCGAGGATAAACGAACGAACGAAATTTAAGCGAAAAAAGAAAGATTAAATAAAACAAATACTTGTACTTATTGTTTTAATATAATATATTAGAAATCAACTTAACTCTATTAGAAGTAAGTAATTGACATTTTAGGAACTATTTAGTTATTTTCTAACATTCTGGTTTGAATGGCATTACACTTGTTTTTATACATATCAAAATTAACTTATTATTCAATAATTAATATCTATTAAAAATATAGTCATTAATATTATACAAACGCGAAAGTTGGATTGGTGGATTTTTTTACTTTTCACGTCGCAACTAGGTACTAAACCGATTTGGCTGAAATTTGGGAAATGGGAAAACATTCATACTCATCACACAAACTTTCACCAGTAGTGGGAATCGAACCCACGACTTCCGACGCAGACGGCAGGTTTGCTACCGCTACGCCATTCGGCGAAATTGGGTATTTGACTCCAATTTTTTTAATCACTTTTTTAGAAACTAGGATCAAAATAATGACGAACACTGAAAAAACTAACCTAAATCAATCAAATAACAAAAAATTACAAACATTTAAATACCTCTGATTAGACAGAGATAGCGATATTAAATTGTGATGTCACACCTCACGTGGCTTCGTACAAATTTTCGTTTTGCAGAGAGGGATAGAAGACTCCAAAATTAAAATGCCTGTAACTTTGTTAATCTTTGATGGATTTTGATTTTTTCGGCATACCTACGTCATTTCTTCATCCCAATTTATAATAAAGTAATAATATTTAGCAAATTCAAAAGTATGAAAATACCCAATTAATAATTGTAATTATTGTTCTATATCAAAGCTTTAGCCTGCTCATCGTTTAGAACGCGCTCGATATCAAACGTTTTCGCTTTGAAGTAAACCTCGATCTCTTGCAAGGTCTTGCCTTTTGTTTCCGGTAACCTCAGCCAAACGCAACCGAGGCTGACCGTCATTATAGCAGCGTTCACCAGAAACAATCCCTCATAACCAATAGCATTCACAATAAACGGAAACAGAAAAATAGATGAGCTAAACGCAATCATAAGAACTGTGCCGGATATAGAGAATATATACATCTTTAATCCTAAAGGAAATATTTCGCCATACAACGCCTCTATAAGCGGGTACGGACCCGCGTTTATGATTATAAAATACAACGCCAGCAAAGTCACTTTTATCCAATCCAAGTACTTTTCACCATTGTTGAAGTAAAACAATAAACTGATGAGAACTAACAAAATATTGGCACTGAAGCCACTTGCGAATAATAGATTACGTAAGGACATCTTCGTGATGAAGTAACATGATAAACAAGCGCCGATTAGCAGGACAGATTAATTTGTTTTGCTGTAATCCGCTACTTGAAAAGATTCTGTATGGTACAATATGCAGGAACACTGCCCACATGAAACACCACACACAATTTTCCAACAGTTTCTTCGACGCACGTTTCGTCCCGAACCGGGACATCCTCAGGAGATGTTGACTTCACAATGCGAAATCGTAGAGTGACTCTCGTGTCAGCAACGCGTTCTTATATACCCTTTCTGATTACTCATCCTATTGTTCGCCCCACTCACTTCGGCTGGTCTCGTACCCCCGAAAACAAACGAAGCAGTGGCGAAGATGATACGTTAATTTGTTCGTTAAGTAATTGAAACTGATTATTATTGCTAAATTTTATTATTTCTAATTGAATTTATCAAGAAACCATCCACTAGTAACGTATAAAGCATTACATCAGAAGAGCCTATAATTGGTTCCATCATCACAGACGCTAGAACAGTAAAAACCAATTTACCCGAAGCGGTAAGGTAACAATGCATGAACACACTCAAAATAAGCGGTTCCCAAAAGTATTTCTTTTTCAAAATCTTTAAAATCCTCCGCGTTGTCGGTCTAGGCTGTTCTGAGGCGATCTGTCGCTTTTTCTTTTCCACTTTTATCAATAGTTGCAGTTCCTTTTCCAATTGTGGGCTGCTGCCATGTATTTTTCGGAATGATTCCGCGCATTCTTCGAACCGGCCTTTAGATGCTAGCCAATGCGGGCTCTCTACCCAACAGAAGGGTATGATGATTCCTACAACAGCAGGCGCAATTCCGAACAGACTTACATGTCTCCAGTTCATGGTTACACCGACAACATGTGGAACAGTAGTGCCGATCGCAGGCGCCACTGTTGTTATCATGTTGAGATAAAACGCTCTGTTATTAGGGTTTGTATACTCTGGCGTTACGAATATGGTTAAAGCTACCAAAGCTCCGACTGATGCGCCTCCGATTAGCCGTGATATTATGAACTGGTACATATGCCTCGCGTAGTAAAGTGTGAGCCAGTTAATGATCATCGTTGTGGAGAACAGAGCGTAGGGCCAACGTCGACCGATCTTATCCGTCATGAAGGCGACAACCACGAAGCCGATTACGCATGATATGGACAGTAAGGAAGCTGAAAAAGAAAGAGAAAAGGCATTAACGCGTTCCAGTGGGTGTAGTGATAATTTATTGGAGCCAGTAGGTGGCGCTGTGATGTGAGAGGGCTAATGTATAATAAGAGACCGACGGACGGATTAAGTGCCAATTCCATACATTATTCACGAACAACAAACGAAAATGTAATGCTAATAAATTACGAGATATTACTAAGAATCAATATTATAATAATAAATTGCTATGAATGATAAAGGAAAGTTTTGCATGGAATTTGAAAAATCAATAATAATAACAAGGAATCATAGACAATAAAAAGAACTCAAAGCACAGATTAAATATAACAACCCCAGCCACACATTTCCAAAAAAAATTTGAAAACACAGCAAACCAAACAGGCATTTATTAAAAAAGACTATTTACCTATCAGTGATATCTGCCCCTCACTGAAGTCAACTCCATCCTCCTTCCGCTGCAGCGCACTCACCATGCACCCGATCTGTCCATGAACGAACCCGTTGGAGAGGGCTATCCAGTTCTGACCGGCGATAGCCAAGAACTGAAACCATAGAGTTTCTTTTTTTTTTTTTTCAGGAGTAAAAGGTTATCGTGGTATGGACATGTTATGCGGAGGGATGAAAGTCATGTCACTAAAAGAACGATGAGTATGCATGTGCAGGGACGAAAAAGTCGAGGAAGACCGAAGAAGAGATGGATGGATTGCGTGAAAGAAGATATGCGTGTGAAAGGAGTGGATTGCGAGTTGACGGCTGATAGGAGCCAATGGAAGGAGAAGACATGTTGTGCCGACCCCACATAAAGTGGGAAAAGGCCAGGAAGAAAAGAGATTACACACATAGCAATCTACCTTGAACCGTATAGCTACAGACTTGAAATTTTCACAGATGATGTATTTATTTTGCCGCTACAACAACAAATTCTAAAAAATATAATAAAATAAATATTTGAGGAGGCTCCCATATAACAAACGTGATTTTTCTGCTTGTTTTTGCTCGATATTAATAACAGTGACAGTTAGATTAGATGCTTCTCACAGAATGTTTAAGTAATTATTCACTTTAAAAATAAATACTTAAATGAAAATAAAAATAATATTTAAAGGGGGCTCGCATTCAACAAACGTGTTTTTTTTTGCTTGTTTTGCTCGATATTGATAACGGTAACAGGTAGACGCTTCATATTATGGTCACAGAATATAATATAACTAAGTATACTGTTGTCTTAACTCTTAACTTGCAGTGCGTAAAAAACTTGGTAGAAGCTGCAAGTAGGGCCTATGTGAAAGGTAAAGTGTTTTATTTCATATAAAGCAGTTAAAAGTAGATAAATGTTTATACGTACCTTTGGCAACGTCATTCTTTCGAAGCACTTTCTAGGAAAATACACAAGATGCTTAATTATATTATTTTAAATAGGTACTAGGTGTTTTTATAAAAAGTATCCAAATTCCTATCTATTGGAAGTTCAAATACACTCAGTAAATGTTAAGTCAAGTTAACTCAGTAACATTATAGGTACCTATACTCGGCGCAGCGAACCGTGATCCCTATGACACTGACAGCTAATGTCACCATATAACATTGTAGTGGCGTCACCAATAAATCTTGATCATATTGGGGGCGTCTAAAAATGCCATTTATAAATTTTACGTAGCTTTATACCATTAATAATGATATTCCGTTCATATTTTTAACAATTCTTAACATTTACAAGAAGTTATGTCAATCTGAATTTATGTTTACGTCCTGCAAAACTTACGTCGTGTGACGTTTATCGACTAGGGCGGCAAGTATCGATAAAAAAATGTCGGTAATGGAAACGAGTGCACAATTTTTCAGACAAAATAAATAAATGGGGAGCATTCATTTTCATGATAAAATATATACTTATATAGCAAAAACGTGTTTACCGGGTTAAGCATTATTAGAAAATAACAAGGTTGGAAACTTTCGTTTTACTTACCTACTTAATCTATGCCAAAAATCTTAAATTAATACAACAACAACAAAATGGACATTAAAAATGCACATCGTAATATTTTTTAAAACATGTTTATACCAACGTGGCTTAAGTGCAAGCCACGCCTTTGTCTAAAAAAAAAAATTATCGCCACGACCAAAGATACGGCCCATCACTAAACGAACTGTCATAGGGATCATGGTTCGCCGCGCGGAGAATAAGTACTTGGCTAAGAGCCGACTACAAAATTCAGTGAAACAATTTTGCGTAGAAATACAAAACTATAAAACTACAGTTACATACAAAAAAAAGGTTTTCATGACACATGACTTAAATCATCAAAAGTCTCAAGATTGGTTCGTCCTTTATGTCATGTCAGTCGTGATTGGCCGACTGACGCGGTCTGTCAGTCGTGCGTCAACCAACCAACCAACCAATCGGACCACAGTAACATTACCCCAAGGTGGAATTTAAATGGGGTCATATTTAAGTGGGAGATACATATATTTAACTAAACGCTTTATTTCGATGCGTTATTTTTAGGGTTCCATACCAAAATGGTAAAATGGAACCCTTATGGAAAAAATGATAAAAGATAAATAAATAAATAAATAAATATATACGGGACATTTTTACACATCGCAATCTAGCCCCAAAGTAAGCGATAGCTTGTGTTATGGGTGCTAGATGACTGATAAATATACATACATACTAATTATACATGAATATAATATATTGAAAAACACCCAGACACTGGAAAACATTCATGCTCATCACACAAACATTTACCAGTAGTGGGAATCGAACCCACGACCTCCGGCGCAGACGGCAGGTTCGCTACCACTACGCCATTCGGTCGTCAAACGATAAAATGATAAAGGACTTTCTCCATCCGTCTGTCTGTCACACTCGATTATGTATTTTAGTAGCTATTAAAGCTATCGAGTCGAAATTTGGAAGTTTTAAGTAATAGTGACCCAACGTCATTGCAATCATAAAAGTTTGAAAATCGTTTTTATTTTTATTTTGAAAGGGACCGAGGTGGAAATTTCAAAATGAAATAACAATATTGAATGAGGTATCTTAAGAAAGGGCGTAACTTGTAGGGAATGCAATCTCGACCGTATTTTCGATATTCGATCTCGACAATACGGATCTCGAAATTCCCTATCTCGAAACCAGATGTGGCACTCGAGATCTCGAATTGCAAATCTCGCATCGAGATTGCATTCCCTAGTTACTTGTAGGTCTATTTTTAAACAGATTTTCATTTATTTTTAGACGTCTTGATAGTTTTTCATTTATTGGGCAAACTGTCAAAAAACTATAGCTCCCTCCCCTTATCTCCGAAGTTTATCTTTCAAAAAATCTGAAATATTTACGGTCAATAGGAATAAGCGTACATTTTGCAGGAAAAATAAAATCAACTCTCTTACTTTCTTCGACGCACCTTTCGTCTCGACACCGGGACATCCTCAGGAGATGTTGACTTCACAATGCGAAATCGTCGAGTCGATTTCCGTAGAGTCGGTGAAAGTGTTGGAAAATTGTGTGTGGTGTTTCATTTGGGCAGTGTTCCTGCATATTGTACCATACAGAATCTTTTCAAGTAGCGGATTATAGCAAAACAAATTAATCTGTCCTGCTAATTATGGATTTCCGCAAAATAACGCCTGCTTACATTTAATATCTAACCTAACCTCTTAAATGTGTTTGTCATTTAATCCGTTGTTACTGACTTCCATCTTTTATGCAAATAAAAAAATTTGATTCTAATTTTGTTTATCATTTTAACTATCCTGAAACTTCTGTTGTGGTATTCACTGAATATGCGACATATACTTATTTTGATAATACGTAACAATAAAGCGCCAAAAACAAAGTTAGGTTTGCGGTTCGCCAGCAAAAGTACCTACTTACGTCTAAAATTATATTCGTAAATTCATGAATAAAAGTACATTTCAATATAAGTGCGGAAAGTATGTCATTTCTTTACGAGTCTCGGTTTGTTGACACAAGCCGTAGGCGCGTGTCAACAGTAGAGACGAGTGGAAATGACAATTCCGCTCGTGCATTGAACGACATTTTTTAACACATTTGCAAAAATACATAAAGTTGGGGCCAAGGCCAATTTACCATGAACACTCATGCACAAAAAAAAACAAAAAGTGGACAAGAATTGTCTATGGTCAACTGATGCACTCTGTGACCTGAAGTCAGAATCCGGAAGCTAAGGAAGTCCTAATAATTCACAAAAAAGTAACTCTGAAACAAATAACAATGAAACTTTGTTGAAAAATTATATTTTTATTTCAGATTTAACATTTTAAAAAGTTATGTCCTTTAATTCAAGTGTTTACGCTATAAAATAGTCATATAATACAAACATTTTGTAGGTACTACAAACTTTTTGATTAAAACCTCCGTGCAGAAGGAAAACAAAATGTACTAGTGCTAGTATTATAGTAAAGTATTTCTTTTAACGTTTTGCTTCTTTAATAGTACGGATCCCTCGGTGCGCGAGTCCGGCTCGCACTTGGCCGGGTTTTTTTATCGCGTAAAGAATCGTCTGATAAAAAAGTTCACCTTTAAAATCCTAAGTATAGTAAAGTGTGAAATGTGAGGTTGTTTGTTTGTTTTGATGTTTGCTATCACGTTGCAACTACAGAAGCGATTCGGCTGAAAGAAGCTGATTCGAACCCAAACTTTATTTTTTATAGACTATGGTCTCCACATTAACTTTTTTTACACACGTCGCAATCTCCCAAAGTAAGCGATAGTTTGTGTTATGGGTACTAGATAACTGATAAATATACATACATAAACAATATAAACATAAATATAATATATTCAAAAACACCCAGACACTGGCAAACATTCATGCTCGTCACACAAATATTTACCAGAAGTGGGAATCGAACCCACGACCTCCGAGGCAGGTTCACCACCGCTACGCCATTCGGTCCTCCAAACTCCTACATTTTTGACGTGACAACGTCTTATAATTCGATAGAGCCGGTTGCAAGCACGAAAAAACATAACTCATCCGGCGTTACCTCGCTCATGCGGCGTTACCGGCGTTACCTCGCGAGCGCGGAACGAGCGACAAAGAAGACGTTGTCACGTTCAACTATCGTCAGTAAACCGACTTTACAGACAACCAATTTTTTTTATTAACATCCGGATTCCAAAGTTATAGGCAAATAAACAAGTTGTACCTATTCCATAGCATAATATATTTCGGAGTGTGCTAAGGAAATATATAATTTGCTGCCCCCATCACCTTTTTACCATAGAACTGCAAAGCATCGAAAAGACTTTCTTCCCTACATAGTAGACGTACCAAAGACTAGTATGAAGCGGTTTGATTCCTCGTTCCTGATACGCACTGCAATTTGCAAAGGTCTAGAATACCTTACCAGGCACTACTTATATCTCCCACCAGCTAAAACACGGGCGCCTTCAAATCAAAAGTGAATATACCAAAGACTAGTATGAAGCGGTTTGATCCCTCGTTCCTGATACGCACTGCAATTTGCAAAGGTCTAGAATACCTTACCAGACACTACTTATATATCCCACCAGCTAAAACCCGGGCGCCTTTAAATCAAAAGTGAATATACCAAAGACTAGTATGAAGCGGTTTGATTCCTCGTTCCTGATACGCACTGCAATTTGCAAAGGTCTGGAATACCTTACCAGGCACTACTTAAATCTCCCACCAGCTAAAACCCGGGCGCCTTCAAATCAAAAGTGTATATAGGCATCTCCTAGGCAAGCGCGTTCCACCTTAGACTGTATCATCACTTTCCATCAGGTGTGATCACAGTCAAGTGCTAGTCTAAGTATATACTTAGTCACAAAAAAGCTAAAGGTTTAATTAACATACAAATGTTATCTTAATGTTTAATCGTTTCTCGTTGTTCTCGATATTTTTATACTTACAGTTTTTTATCGAACGGACGTTACTTAGCCGAAAGGAAATGGAATTTTACCGGCACAAAAAAAATCACTTTATTTTCTGCATTTTATTCTTTTCTGGTAACCAGCAAAGAATAAAATGCAAAAATTATAATATTGCAAATTTGCAATGCGGTAGCTTACTCCATTTTGTTATTGATTTACTAGCTGACCCGGCAAACGTTGTTTTGCCGTGTAGGGATATAAAAAAAAAAGATAACAAACTGCTCTCAGACCTAGAGAATAACCTACACAAAAAAAAATTCGTAACAATAGGTTGAGCCGTTTCGGAGGAGTTTGGTAATAAACCTATCGATAAGAAGCTAGTCCTGGGAGCGAATATTGAAAACATAGACATTCTGCCATATAGTAATTTGGTCATCGTGTTTTTGGTGAATTTCTCAAAAACGGTTGGATGCACAAATTTCAAACTTTCGGGACAATTACACAACAAAAAGTGGACAAAAAGTACTAAATATCTACAGAACTCAAACCAATAAATTCGATATCGTTTGGCTGTGACAACGCTAGCAAGAAAAAGTTCCGCTGGGGTAACGTTCCCCCAGCGGAAAATGTTTTGACGTGACAACGTCTTATAAATCGAAAGAGCCGGTTGCACGCACGAAAAAACATGACTCATCCGGCGTTACCTCGCTCATGCGGCGTTACCGGCGTTACCTCGCGAGCGCGGAACGAGCGACAAAGAAGACGTTGTCACGTTCAACTATCGTCAGTAAATCGACTTTACAGGCAATCAATTTTTTGGAGGATATCTAAAAAACTACTGGGTTGACAAATTCCTAATTTCGGGGACATTTATAGGGCTTAATTGACTAAATATCTGCATACTTAAAACTAAGAAATTCGACAAAATTCAGCTGGGGGAACGCACACAGCGAGAGAATTTTATGTATTAGATTGTAAACCATCACTGATCTCTACTTATTCTATGGATTAATATAATTCTACAAGAATTCTATAGGTAAAGTCCTTTTCATGAAAGAAGTCCCGCGGTGATTTTTTTGACAGGTCGGTCATATTGTCGTTCGTCGATGTTATCAAGTTCGTTTGTTGTTGTGGTAGATTTTTGTGAGTTTTTTACTAGCTTAGTGCATATTAAGATTGTTTACAATGCCAAAAGTTGCCAAAAACTGCCAATGTCACGCGAGTACAGCGCTGCGGCTGGGGGACTTCTTTCATGAAAAGGACTTTACATCTGACAGTTCCTTTTTTGTGCCGATTTGAAGCGCCACCCTCGAACGTCCACGGTACTAAATTGACATAAATTGTTGCTTGTGACCGTAGTTTTGAATGTCATTTTATTTTAGTTCCACCGTTCCATTTTTTAGTTCCACCGTTCCATATTTTAGTTAACCGTTGGGGTAAATTTACTTACCCTTCCAAGTTAGTACGATAACATCTTAGGCTGCATCATCACTTACCATCAGGTGAGATCGCAGTCAAGTACTAAGTTGTATAGAGTAAAAAAAAACCTGTCAAGTGCGAGTCAGACTCGCGCACTGAGGGTTCCGTACTACAACCGGAGGAGTAAAACAATAAAAACCACTTTTCTTATCGAACCGCAAAACTAACTTTGTTTTTAGAGGTTTTATTGTAAATATCAAAAAAACTACTTATTAGATCTTGTTCAAACCAATTTTCGGTGGAAGTTTGCATGGTTAATGTCACAGATCAGGGAAAGTAATGTACATCATATATTTTTTTTAGTTTAACCATACTCTTATTTTAGAAGTTACAGAGGGACACACACACATTTTACCACTTTGGAAGTGTCTCTCGCGCAAGCTATTCATTTTAGAAAAAAATGATATTAGAAACCTTAGTATCATTTTTGAAGACCTATCCATAGATACCCCACACATATGGGTTTGATGAAAAAAAAATTTTGAGTTTCAGTTCTAAGTATGTTATTACTTTTTGTTATGTTATTACCAAAATTTATTACTTTTTTTAAAATTTTGTGTGAAAACCTTAATGCGGTTCACAGAATACATCTACTTACCAACAGTATAGCTCTTATAGTTTCGGAAAAAAGTGGCTGTGACATACGGACGGACAGACGGACAGACAGACATGACGAATTTATAAGGGTTCCGTTTTTTGCCATTCGGCTACGGAACCCTAAAAAACATGGTCCAAAACCGCTACGCCAATCTTTTATTCCAATATACACCATGGACAGGACGGACGGCGTGAAAAAATGTAGCCAGTTTATCGGTGCCAATAATACCAACAGTAGCCACGCTGTAGTTCGCTCAGCAGCCACCTATAGAATTTCGACAGATGGCGCTACTGTTTGCTTGTACGTAAAAGGTTTACGTAAATTGTCAGATGCCCATATCCTGAGTTTTCATATCAGAGTATAACGATTTAAATTACAAGAAGAGGAAGATAAAAACACAATTTAGTTACCTTAATATTTTTATTATCTTAAGTAGGTAAGTCTAAGTACATATTTTTTGTCAGTTTACATACTTACTTATAATAATATAATTAATATAAATGCGTGCTTGTTTAAACTAATAAGTAATATTTAAAGCT
This sequence comes from Coenonympha arcania, assembly GCA_036785405.1. NCBI lineage: Eukaryota > Metazoa > Arthropoda > Insecta > Lepidoptera > Nymphalidae > Coenonympha > Coenonympha arcania. The sequence goes on from CM072081.1 coordinate 4,131,650, forward strand.
GAAAACCTATATCCTCATAACAGATGGTTCCCGTGGCGTTTTCTCAGAACGCTTGGTGATGTTCCAGTGTCGGGGCGAAACGCGCGTCTTTTGAGAAGTTTGAGTGGTGCTATTTTATGAAAAAAAGACGTGTGGCACTCGGAGACTGCCGCGGTAAAGCTATTGCAGAGCTGTTTTTACCACAATGCCACCTAGAGACGAGTCGCTGAACTGAAGAGACAAGTGTGATATTTCAAAAAGTCATTAAAAGTTCTGATATTCATCGATAGATGGCAAAACTAAAAAGTATCACCGCTGTGCCGGTCGGAGTGAGGGGTGTTAGGTTATTTTCGTTACGGAATTTCTGAAATATATTTATTTTCACATAATATGACATAGGCCTAAATAATAGGCTCTTCTGAAAATTCAAAACCCTACCGTCAGGTTCGGAAAGCAGATTTGCACCGAGAAGAACTGGCAAGAAACTCGGCACTTGCTCTTTTCAAAAATGTCATTGTTATAATACAAGATTTCTTATAAAGTATGAAAAAATCAAAATTTCACTCTCGCAGAGGGATTTGAACGCGTCTTTTTTTTATTTGTTTCTTTCTTTCTTCTAACTCAGAAACTGAATCCGTTTTCAGGCACAAATGGCATGATGGCTATCGGGAAGGCGGGCGGCGGGTCGCAGGTTCGATTCCCGTCGGTTTTACTCTTCTTGCACGCAGCGTAGCGTTTGGACTTCACGTTGAGGTGGACCTGCGGAGGAAACATAACATCTATTTATTTTTTTACTCTATACAAGTTAGTACTTGACTGCGATCTCACCTGATGGTAAGTGATGATGCAGCCTAAGATGTTATCGTACTAACTTGGAAGGGTAAGTAAATTTACCCCAACGGTTTCTACACAGCATCGCACCGGAACGCCAAATCGCTTGGCGGTGCGTCTTTGCTGGTAGGGTGGTAACTGGCCACGGCCGAAGCCTCCCACCAGACCAGACCTGAGCCAATTAAGAAAATATAAAATTCCAAAGTGGCCCGTGGCGGGAATCGAACCCGCGACCTCCCACTCGAATCCAAGCGCGCTGCCACTGCGCCAGGGAGGTCGTCCAGACTGCCCAAAAAAAGGAGTGTAATGTTTTTAGGGTTCATGCATGTATGTATGTATGTATGTATGTATGTATGTGAGTTTCTTTATTCCACCATAACTTCTGAACGGCTGATGAGATTTGGACATATGGGGTATCGTTAAAATTCTCACATCACTCCCGAGTAACGTAGGCTATATTTTTTTTGGAAAAAGTCGAATAAGAAAAAAAAGACGTGTGGCACTCGGAGACTGCCGCGGTAAAGCTATTGCATAGCTGTTTTTATCAACTTAAACAATTATTATTGCCATCTATCGATGAATAGCACAACTTTTAATGACTTTTTGAAATATCACGCTTGTCTCTTTAGTTCAGCAACTCGTCTCTAGGTGGCATTGGGTGGATAATTATAATTATACAACCGTCGTTAAAAGTTCTGCTTTTCATCGATAGATGGCGAAACTAAAAAGTGTTAGGTTTTTTCGTTACGGAATTTCTGGATTCGGTCTCCGCGCTCAAGGCCCGCGATAGAAGCTATTAGTAGGGGAGCCCAAGCGGGGATTTTTAAAGTGACTCGAGCGTGTCAGAAAATTATATAGGGAGAATCTTTGCACCCTTTATAGTACCTCTACCAAGTATGAACCCTCCATATGGTGGGGTGTGTTGAGGGGAACCTGAAAGGGGGGGGGGGGGGGGGGGGGATTATTAGTTCTTTGTAATTCTAATAGTGTTTCCTTCAAAATAAAAAAAAATTGAAACGCACTCGAGTATTTCAAGGTGACGTTTTTTTTTACAACTTCGAAACTCGCTTGTTTCTCAATGTCAAGCTCAAATTGTCAGATTATTGAGATAGGATCTTCTGAATGTAATTAATCAACTTTCTCTTAATCTGACGCGCTCGAGTTTTTCTAAGAATGAATTTTTTTTTACTAATCAGACTGGTTCCCCTCAACACACCCCACCATATGGAGAGTTCATACTCGGTAGAGGTACATTAAAGGGCGCAAGGATTCTCCCTATATAATTTTCTGACACGCTCGAGTCACTTCAAAAATCCCCGCTTGGGCTCCCCTAATATATGCAATAGCTTAAAAAAAGTAGTTTGTGGTAAAAGCTACTGACTTGTCTGTGGTGCTTGTACAGGTTAGACTGCTGCGAGAAGGTCGCGGGGCAGTACTCGCACATGAACGGCCGCTCGCCTGTGTGCGTACGGATGTGCGACTCCAGTTGCACCTTCGTCTGAAACATGAGTATTCGTCTGAAACATGAGTATTCGTTAGAAACAAGTATTCGACACGAATATTCATATGAAACATGAGTATTCATCTGAAACACGAGTATTCGTCTGAAACACAAGTATTCATCTGAAACATGAGTATTCGTCTGAAACATGAGTATTCGTCTGAAATATGAGTGTTCGTCTGAAACATGAGTGTTCGTCTGAAACATGAGTGTTCGTCTGAAACATGAGTGTTCGTCTGAAAGATGAGTGTTCGTCTGAAATATGAGTATTCTTCTGAAACATGAGTATTCGTCTGAAACATAATTATTCGTCTGAAACATAAGTTTTTGTCTGAAACATAAGTATTCGTCTGAAACATGAGTGTTCGTCTGAAACGTGAGTGTTCGTCTGAAACATGAGTGTTCGTCTGAAACACGAGTGTTCGTCTGAAACATGAGTGTTCATCTGAAACATGAGTATTCGTCTGAAACACGAGTATTCGTCTGAAACATGAGTATTCGTTAGAAACAAGTATTCGACACGAATATTCATATGAAACATGAGTATTCATCTGAAACACGAGTATTCGTCTGAAACACAAGTATTCATCTGAAACATGAGTATTCGTCTGAAACATGAGTATTCGTCTGAAACATGAGTGTTCATCTGAAACATGAGTATTCGTCTGAAACATGAGTATTCGTCTGAAACATGAGTATTCGTTAGAAACAAGTATTCGACACGAATATTCATATGAAACATGAGTATTCATCTGAAACACGAGTATTCGTCTGAAACACAAGTATTCATCTGAAACATGAGTATTCGTCTGAAACATGAGTATTCGTCTGAAATATGAGTGTTCGTCTGAAACATGAGTGTTCGTCTGAAACATGAGTGTTCGTCTGAAAGATGAGTGTTCGTCTGAAATATGAGTGTTCGTCTGAAACATGAGTGTTCGTCTGAAACACGAGTGTTCGTCTGAAACATGAGTGTTCATCTGAAACATGAGTTTGGGTAAAAAACACGAAATATCACAAGGGGGGGATAGTAAGATATCACGTAAACTTATTTTTTCGTCAAACGCGTGATTTCTAAACCGAATAGCGGCGTATATCAATGATATTACTACACGCGAATAGGATTAGATTATATTTTATACTGGCACTTAAAAATAATATTATAAAATATTTTAAGATTCTTTGTAGGTACTAAAAAAATACACGTGATTATTGCGATGTGTGTTATGTCCTGATATTTATAATATCATTTATTATTGCGATGTGTGTTATGTCCTGATATTTATAATATCATTTATTATTTATAGACCAGGGCCGATAATTTTTAAAACATAAAAAAATAATAGTAGGATGAAACCCATTACAAAAGGAGGAGAATATTATAAAAATTAAAGGAAAAATAATTTACGGTCGATCCAAGTTCGGGAACAGGGGGGGAGGGGGGGTTAAAATGTAAAAAATGGTTTTCCTTGATTTCCGGCAAAACTACAAGTCCTATGAAAAAAAGTTAAATGGCAAAGTTGTAGGTAATAAAAAGATCTACAACTTTTGTATTTACACTTTTTTCACATAGCCTCAAAATTTATGTGAAAAATTCAAAAAACCAAGTTTTTGGTTTTTTATTTTTATCTTTTACAAAAAAATTTTTTTTTTCACGAAATTTGGTGAAAACTTACCTTTTTATATCCCAAATACGCTGTAATTTATTTGACTAAAAATATTTATTTTTTCACCTTATTTTGAATTAATATCGAAAAAGCAGCCTCATTTTCAATCGAAAATTCACCCGTCAAAAAATCAGCTTTTTTCAAAAAGTTGGGATGTTTTCTATTCGTTGAAATCTCTACTTTCCGATGGTGAAAAAAAATATATGTTACTATAGTAAAACTTCTCGAAAAAAACTCGAATTCGAAAAATTTTTTTTAACAATTTTGAGCTATTTATTAAAATTTACACTTTAATTACTCGAAAAACGTAAGATTACATGTTACATTGATAAAAAAAATCGCAAATCAAAATATACTTCAATAATTAACAAACAAATAAGTTAATAAAATTATTATTTAATAAGACATCTACAATATTTGGAGAAAGTTGTCAAATCTTCTTTAGATTTTTTGCATTTTCTGAGAAGATTTACAAAAGTATCATATTTTTTTTTTCATCATCGGAAAGTAAAGATTTCAAAGAATAGAAAACATACCAACTTTTTGAAAAAAGCTGATATTTTGACGGGTGAATTTTCGTTTGCAAATGAGGGTGCTTTTTCGATATTAATTCAAAATAAGGTGAAAAAAATAAATATTTTTAGTCAAATAAATTACAGCGTATTTGGGATATAAAAAGGTAAGTTTTGACCAAATTTCGTGAAAAAAATATTTTTTTTTTGTAAAAGATGAAAATAAAAAACCAAAAACTTGGTTTTTTGAATTTTTCACATAAATTTTGAGGTTATGTGAAAAAAGTGTAAATACAAAAGTTGTAGATCTTTTTATTACCTACAACTTTGCCATTTAACTTTTTTTATAGGACTTGTAGTTTTGCCGGAAATCAAGGAAAACCATTTTTTACACTTTAACCCCCCCTCCCCCCTTGTTCCCGAACTCGGATCGACCGTAAATTATTTTTCCTTTAATTTTTATAATATTCTCCTCCTTTTATAATGGGTTTCATCCTACTATTATTTAATTTCTTTTTTTATTATTTTTAAAGCTATCTACCCTGGTCTAATTTTAGATTAAAGACCCAAAATACATGACGTGTAAATTTGAAAGTAATTTTCTTTATAGTTTTTGCATAAAACTTCATTCAAAATCACCGAAATACGGCTTGTAGGCCGTTAAGTATCAGTGACAGGCGCTCACCGGAAATCCCTTGCCGCAATGGTGGCAGATCCGGTTGTTGGGACGCCCCTTGTGCACGCTACGGATGTGTTGCTCCAAGCCCACGCGGTTCTTAGAAGGCTGCCAAATAAACAACTAATTAAAATTAAAAAAAAACGGCCAAGTGCGAGTCGGCCTTACAGGGTTCCACTTAGAGTTGTCAACTCTCCCGGTAATAATGAATACTATAGTCTGTTAAGTAAGTCAGTTTACTTGGGTAAATTAAAAAGTAGTTGAAAACTAGTATAGAGCAACACTGGTAAATAATTATCGATGGATCGAATAATTTTGATACTTTGCATAAAAAAGATACTTGTTAATTTTTCTTAAAAAATACGCTCAAAAATTAAAATTTCTAACTTTTCCCTCTTTATATTTTTTTCCTGCAAATTTTCCTTTTTTTTAACTCCAAATGCGATTTATGGCGCCCGTGACTCGCAGTTTCTCTTGTTTCGTTATTTCATAAAACCACACAATGTTAGTTATATTTTTATTGTTCACTTATTTATATACATTCAATTAAATAATATTGACTTTTAACATACTATTCATAATATTATTAATATGTAGTGACAAAAACAGAAATTAAGTAATAATCTGCATCAAATAATATACATTGTACTATAGTATTTCGGTAAAAATTAGGGGTTTTTTAAATAACCCATGGGAACTATGGATTTTCCCGGGATAAAAAGTAGCCTATGTTTTAATCCGGGTTATAAGCTATGTATGTTTCGAATTTCAGCCAAATCGGTTTAGTAGTTGCGGCGTGAAGGAGTAACAAACACACACACACACACACACACAGACACACAGACACACACACACACAGACACACACATACACACAGAGAGACACACACACAGACACACACACACACACACCACACACACTTTCACCTTTATAATATTAGTGTGAAGTGTGACAGTGTGATAACACGACAGGAAGGCCATGAAGTGAGTGAGCTCACCTTGTTGCAGATCGCGCAGGTGAAGGTGCGGTGCAAGTGTTTCTCCTCGATGTGGTCTCGCAGCTTGGTCTTGTCCACGAAGCGCTGCCCGCAGTGGTCGCAGATGTATCTGAGAACAACACCTTTTTAATACATTTGCTCAAATAGTGGGCTTTTCCATGTATTCCTATATATTTAAATACGAATCAAAATTTTTCACTCGCAGCGGGATTCAAACCCGCGTCTCCCATCTCACCTGGGTCAGAGCACCCAGCCGCGAGAGATGGGAGACGCGGGTTCGAATCCCGCTGCGAGTGAAAATTTTGATTCGTATTTAAATTTATAGGAATTATTTCCTAAGTGTGTAAAACACTAATCAAAAAGATAATTTTCCATGTATGTTTAGCGTGCATAATTTTATGCTATAATATATAATGCAGTTATCTCTTACGACGTACTAGGGCTGCCTCGTAATCGGGCGCACGCAGCGCGTGAAATAGGCCGAACCTTACCACCGTCACCTTATGTGGTTGACGTCCAACAAACTCGCACGAAACGTTTTTCCTCCACGTTTCTGATACGAACCGCTAAGGTGTGGAACGCCCTTCCAGCCTCCGTGTTTCCAGCCAAGTACAATCTAGGTACCTTCAAGAAAAGAGTGAATAGGCATTTTCTAGGCAAGCGCGCTCCAACTTAGACCTCATCATTGCTTTCCATCAGGCATGATTGTCGTCAAGTGCAAGCCTATCTTCAATAAAAAAAGGAACTAACACGTATGACCCAGCCGGCGCGCGGCAGCCGTCTGAAATCGGTGTGTCGTGACGACCTCCTGCTCGCTGGACCGGTGACCTGAGAAAGGTCGCTGGTAGCGGGTGGATGAGGAAGGCGGAGGACCGTGTGTGGTGGCGCGCTCTCGGGAAGGTCTATACCCAGCAGTGGACGTACATAGGCTGATTAAGGCTATTGTATACTGACTTAGCGGAACATGAATAGGTGTTTTCAAAAATGATATCTATGCCCGTATAGAGAGAGTTGCAAATCCAGAGCTAGGCGTACATTTTATTCTACGACCGAATGGCGTAGTGGTAGCGAACCTGCCGTCTGCGCCGGAGGTCGTGGGTTCGATTACCACTACTGGTAAATGTTTGTGTGATGAGCATTAATATTTTCTAGTGTCTGGGTGTTTTTCAATATATTATATTTATGTATATTAGTATGTATGTATATTGTCAGTTATCTAGTACTCATAACACAAGCTATCGCTTACTTTGGGGCTAGATTGCGATGTGTCAAATGTCCCGTATATATTTATATTTATAAAACTTTTTGTATGAAAGCTTACAGGTATACGTTCCTTTAAAAAAAAAAAACAAAAAATGCGACTCACTTGAGCTGGTCGTAGGTGACGTGTTTGAGGCTGTTGCGGAGATGCCGCTGCAGCGAGCACACAGACGCGAACCCGATATCACACTCTTCACAATACGCCTTGTTTGCAGAGCCCGCGTTACTTTGCTGCAAACAAATGTTTACATAAACATTTTATTTATTTTTTTATTTATTTATTTATTATTCAAGATATCAAAATTTTTTTACATACTACATGAGTAGTCCTCACATAAACCGCTTGGGGTTTCTGCGCAGACAGAATTTCTTATATTTAATTGTTACATAACATACATGACATTTTGTGTGGTTTTACATAACATACCTAATATATGATAATTTTTTACATTTTTCTCTATTTTTTAAATGTTATTTATGTTATTACATTACGCAATAATAATTATTTTATATAATTTGTTTTCAAAATCAACCTACACCGTACCGTACCGTAGTGGTCTCTTTCTATCGCGTTCGACGTACTAAGGTTGTCTCGCAATCGAGCGCACGCAGCGCGTGAAATAGACCGTACAAGAACTAACGCAAGCAAAGTAACCGACGTGCGGCGGTCATCTGGAATTAGTACGTCGAGACGGCTACCTATAGTTTCTTCGATCACGTGATAAGCGGACCTGGCCTGATTATACTAAAATATTTAATATCATACACGTGACCAGCAAGCCAGCCGGGCTGGCTTGTCAGCCCAGCCAGCCACACAGTGAGCCAGCCAGCCAGCGAGTCTACGAGCTAGACATTCAGTCAGTCCGCCAGGCAGTCAATCAGCGTATCAGCCAGCCAGCCAACCACCAATCAAACCAGCAAGCCAGCTAGCCTGTTAGTCGCTGGTCATAAGTGACATGTTTGGTTTGCCGAGCTCGCGTCACTTGCTGCAAACACTTTTTTTAGAGTGAAAACTTCTTAAGGCGTTTTGGACATATTTGAAGATGGGGAAAAAACATTGAACTCGCGACACTGTTACCGACACCTCTGTAGTTTTCACTTCTTTTGGCTCCAACTCCCGGAGTTCCTGTTTATTGCATTTTACTTGACATTTGGAAGAGTAATACACGTATTAAATGTTTTTACACAAATGGACGCCCGCGGCCTGCCTGTCGCACGCTAGTCAGCCCGGCTGACTTGTCAGTTCAGACAGCCAATCCAAGCAGCCAATCAGCGAGTCAGCCAGCCAATAAGCCATCAAGCCAGTCTGACAGCCAACCAGTAAGTAGCTGGTCTCGTCGCACTGCGGGCACCGCACGCGACAGCGGCCGCTCCCCTCACCTCGGCGTTATGTTTCTCCGCGTGCCTCTTGAGGCTGGTCTTCCACCTGAAGACCTTGTCGCACAGCGCGCACGGGAACTGGTCGCGCGCCTCGTGCACCGCCAGCCGGTGGTTCATGAGCCCCGCGCGGTCTCGTCGCACTGCGGGCACCGCACGCGACAGCGGCCGCTCCCCTCACCTCGGCGTTATGTTTCTCCGCGTGCCTCTTGAGGCTGGTCTTCCACCTGAAGACCTTGTCGCACAGCGCGCACGGGAACTGGTCGCGCGCCTCGTGCACCGCCAGCCGGTGGTTCATGAGCCCCGCGCGGTGGCTGAAGGTCTTGTCGCACTGCGGACACTGCACGCGCGACTTGTGCAGGTCGCAGTGGAAGCGGTGCCTCTCCTGAGACCTGGAAGGGAAAATACCTTGAAAAAAAATCTTTATAGAGACCGTTGGGGCAAGTTTTCTCACCCTTCCAAGTTAGTATGATAACATTTTAGGCTGCATCATCACTTACCATCAGGTGAGATCGCAGTCAAATACTAACATATATAGAGTAAAAAAAATTATATGAAGAGTTGTAGGCCGAATTTTAGTTTATAATTCGCTCAATTACAGTTTATAATCAGCCCAACTAGTTGAGTGGCTAGTGGCTTACAGACTCAGTGAATCGAGTCAGTCAAGCAAACAGTCAGCCACTCAGCCAACCAATCAGCCAGTCAATCAGGCAATCAGTTGGCCAGACAGCCATCTAGCCAATTAGCCAGTCAGTCAGTCAGCAAGCTAAGCTAGCCAGCCACCCCATCAGTGAATTTTTGTAAAATGTGATTCTTCATTATTCTTGATACGTGTAATCAATTAAATTTTTTAAATTATAAAAATTATCAAAATATAAATTAGTAAAATGAATATATTTTACTAATTTATATTTTTGTGATAGCGTTTCACACACTAGGTATTTTTTTTTATAAATTAAGCATTTAGAGTGTATTAAAATGATCGCTGCCAACAGGACTTGAACCCGTATCCCCCAGCCATCGCAGCTGGGTGCTCTGCTAACTGAGCTGTGGGAGCAACTACCGCTGACAGGATAATTTCGATACACATTGTGTTCAGTTATAGGCTCATAGAATATACTAATTTTATTAATATTAATTGCATGCCATAAGGCTGAATTTGGAATCACACTATTGAATAAAACCCTATTGTAATTAACCCAAATTCGCAAATAAAGACATTGATTGATTGATTGATTGAATGAATGATTGATTGATTGATTGATCGCCAACACTTACTTAGACACTTTCCCGCAATGTTTGCACTTATACTCCTCAAGTGCGATCTGGTGACGCGTGTACAAATGGTGCTCAATGGACTTTGTAATTAAATATTCAATGAAGCAGGCCTTATTTTGCGGAAATCCATAATAAGCAGTACAGATTAACGAGATCGATGCGTCTCTACGATTTCGCATTGTGAAGTCACCATCTCCTGAGGATGTCCCGGTGTCGGGACGAAAAGTGCGTCGAAGAAAGTGTTGGAAAATTGTGTGTGGTGTTTCATGTGGGCAGTGTTCCTGCATATTTCGCATAGTGAAGTCACCGTCTCCTGAGGATGTCCCGGTGTCGGGACGAAACGTGCGTCGAATAAAATGTTGGAAAATTGTGTGTGGTGTTTCATGTGGGCAGTGTTCCTGCATATTGTACCATACAGAATCTTTTCAAGTAGCGGATTATAGCAAAACAAGTTAATCTGTCCCGCTAATTATTGTTATTAACCCAAATTCGCAAATAAAGACATTGAATGATATATTTTTTTTTATTATTGAAGATAGGCTTGCGCTTGACTACAATCATGCCTGATGGAAAGCAATGATAAGGTCTAGGTTGGAGCGCGCTTGCCTAGACAATGCCTATTCACTCTTCTCTTGAAGGCACCTAGATTGATTGATTGAATGATTGACCGTCGACACTTACTTGGACACTTTCCCGCAGTGTTTGCACTTGTACTCCTTAAGTGCGATCTGGTGACGTGTGTACAAATGGTGCTCAATGGACTTTGTAATTAAATATTCAATGGCAGCAGGCCTTATTTCGCGGAAATACATGATAAGCAGGACAGATTAACGAGATCGATGCGTCTCTACGATTTCGCATTGTGAAGTCACCATCTCCTGAGGAGTGAGGATGTCCCGGTGTCGGGCCGAAACGTGCGTCGAAGAAAGTGTTGGAAAGTTGTGTGTGGTGTTTCAAGTGGGCAGTGTTCCTGCATATTGTACCATACAGAATCTTTTCAAGTAGCGGATTATAGCAAAACTAGTTAATTTGTCCTGCTAATTATTGAGAATTAACCCAAATTCGCAAATAAAGACATTGATTGATCGATTGAATGATTGATTGATTGATTGATCGTCAACATTTACTTGGACACTTTCCCGCAGTGTTTGCACTTGTACTCCTTAAGTGCGATCTGGTGACGTGTGTACAAATGGTGCTCAATGGACTTGACGTATGTCGCCCTCTTGTGACAGATGATACACTCGTACCTGTGGGTGACAGAGAGAAACGTACAGAAATTAGAAAAAGAAAGAAAGAGAAAGAAAGCTTGTAACCTAATTTTTAACCATGTTTACAATATGTTCACACAATTTATAAAATAGTTTACTCTAAGTTTTCTTTGTTAATTTCTCATTAAGTTGGAATACAATAATTCATTCATTCAAGAAACATCTTTAAACCTAAGACGATCTAAGGAAAAAGTCGTATTTTGGGTCTTTAATCTAAAATAGCTTAGAAGCAGAAACACGATCGGATAAAATTTACTCGATAGAAAGTTCTCCCAAAAGTTGCTACAAATCTCAGTTTTTCTCATTTTTATCGGAAACTACAATGGATGCAAGTGTAATTTTTGTTTTAATGTGTCGGTAATAATAATATCCAAAAACGCTTAGAACCAGATTTTTGATAACCAGCTTAGTTTTTGAGTAATTAGGTAAAAGGTCCGTTTTTCTGTTAAATTCAATAAACCCTCTTATTAAGCTCACTCACCGTCTCATGTGCCGTTTGTAATGTTGGGTGAAGGCTTCCACGGACGGCAATACAGTCTGGCATATAGAGCATGTATAGTCTCCGGAAACCTGGAAGAAATCATCCAAATTTTTTTAGGGTTCCATATCCAAAAAAAAATCGGAACCTTGGGCCGTGGCTAGTTACCACCCTACCAGCAAAGACGCACCGCCAAGCGATTTAGCGTTCCGGTGCGATGCTTGTAGAAACCGTTGGGGTTAATTTACTTACCCTCCCAAGTACGATAACATCTTAGGCTGCATCATCACTTACCATCAGGTAAGATCGCAGCAAAGTACTAACTTGTATGGAGTAAAACCCTTATGGTGAAACTTTCTCCATCCGTTCGTCCGTCTGTCACACTCGATTATTTATTAAGTATTCGAATAATTCCTTTTTTAGAAATGTTACTTTTTTAGTAATGTTACTTTTTTAGTAATGTTACTTTTATAGTAATATTACTTTTTTAGTAATGTTACTTTTTAGTAATGTTACTTTTTTAGTAATGTTACTTTTTTTAGTAATGTTACTTTTTAGTAATGTTATTTTTTAGTAATGTTACTTTTTAGTAATGTTACTTTTTTAGTAATGTGATTCTTTTTAGTAATGTTATTTTTTAGTTATGTTACTTTCGTTTCCGCACCTTATGTTTTTTATCTTGGTGGGTCCGCAGAGACGTGGCGCAGTTAAACACGATCAAGCAGTTTGCGCATTTGTACTGGGCACGCGCATATCTCTCTCTCCGCGCCAGGAGAGATCTCTCCGTCTGCATCTCGTCGTAGGAGAGATCCACTGTTAGTATGTGCTGAGGTTTTGATACCTGTAAAACAGTGCATTTGGATATAAGTGCGGAATGTCATTTCTTCACTTGACGACCGAATGGCCTAGCGGTAGCGAACCTGCCGTCTGCGTCGGAGGTCGTGGGTTCGATTCCCACTACCGGTAAATGTTTGTGTGATGAGCACGAATGTTTTCCAGTGTCTGGGTGTTTTTCAATATATTACATTTATGTATATTAATATGTATGTATGTACACTATTTGTCAGTTATCTAGTACCCATAACACAAGCTATCGCTTACTTTGGGGCTAAAATAGAATATTTGTGTATGTTTATGTATTATTGTGTATTTAATATGTCCTGAAATTTAGAAAATATATAAATTGTACCCTAGAAATAGACATACCTAGGTGCCTTCAAGAGAAGAGTGAATAGGCATTTTCTAGGCAAGCGCGCTCCAACCTAGACCTCATCATTGCTTTCCATCAGGCATGATTGTCGTCAAGCGCAAGCCTATCTTCAATAAAAAATAAAATAAAAAAAAACACCCTGGACTGGGCACACGGCGTGAAAATCTCGCCAGTTTATTGATGCCAATGACACCAACAGTAAGGGCAGGTTGTAGTTCGCTCAGCGGCCACCTAGTAGCGCCATCTGTCAAAACTCTATATTTTGACAGATGGCGCTACTATTTGCTTGTACGAAAAAGGTTTACGTAAATCGTTCGGATGCCCATATCCTGAGGTTACTAATCGTCATCGATGACCCTGGACTCTCAGCGGATAGTTTTGTCATATATAAAATAATTTAATACACTCACTTTTTTCCCAATTTTCTTTTTCTTTTTTATCTTCACGGATTTATCTTTGTTCTTTTTGATGTCGTCGAGAAACGATTGTATTTTTGTGTCGATCTCAGAGTCAAAATCCAAAGATTTCAGACTACCCCCATTCGATAAACTGTCTTCGACTGTGAAAAAAAACATCAAAGTGTTTTAAAAATGAAAAGAACGTACAGGACATTTTATATACAGGCAAAGCTGCGCACCACACTTTAAAACATCAAAAATCCTGACTCTGCCAAGCATATACATACTAGAATCATGCAAATTTGTTAGGAAATATCCAGAACTTTTTAAAAAACTACAAGACATGCCACGATCAGATAAATTACGACGTGAGCGAAAATATAATTTAGTTCAGCCTAAATCAAATTTAACTATTCACAGTACCGGTCCAAACCCCATGTGTACTAAAGTCTATAATGGGCTCCCAGAAAAATTAAAAGCAGAGCAAAATACAAATAAATTTATAAACAATTTAAAAGAATTCCTGCAAAAAAATGCGTTTTATCATATTAACGAATTTTTGAACCAAAAATGGAACTAGCTAACTAATATATTCGCCACAATAGGTCCGCCTCTCTGGTTACAGCGCCCTTACAGGGTTCCGTTGTTTGTATTTATAAATTATTGACATGTAATTTATAACTATGTTGACATCTTACAAATAATGGACATTGTAACCGAATAAATGAATATGAATATGAATATGAATATTATATCATTAGGGGGGAAAAATATCCCTACTATACAAGGTTATTTAAAAAATACCATTTATTATTATCAATCTCTGCTTGTACTTGTTTACATTTATACAACTTTTCAGGCAAAATAAAACCAACGCAACTAAACAACCAATAGGTATTTTAATAACCTTTTTAATATATTTGCTCAAAAAGTAGACATTTCCATGTGTGTTTTGCATGCGGAAAGTTATTCTTTTCCGCACTAGTGCTTTTGTGTTTTCCTCCTACGCGGCACCGGAGCGGGCGCACCAGGAGCGCATGAACACGAACACGGCATGCAAACACGGAGCAGGCAAACACGTAAAACCAATATTTTATTCCGCAAATGTATTAAAAAAATTGGTTGTCTGTATAGTCGGTTTACTGACGATAGTTGAACGTGACAACGTCTTCTTTGTCGCTCGTTCCGCGCTCGCGAGGTAACGCCGGTAACGCCGCATGAGCGAGGTAACGCCGGCAGAGTCATGTTTTTTCGTGCGTGCAACCGGCTCTATCGAATTATAAGACGTTGTCACGTCAAAAATTGGTTGTCTGTAAAGTCGGTTTACTAACGATAGTTGAACGTGACAACGTCTTCTTTGTCGCTCGTTCCGCGCTGGCGAGGTAACGCCGGTAACGCCGCATGAGCGAGGTAACGCCGGCAGAGTCATGTTTTTTCGTGCGTGCAACCGGCTCTATCGAATTATAAGACGTTGTCACGTCAAAAACATCGTTCAATGCACGTGCGTGTCATTTCTACTCGTCCCTTTAGTTGACCCGCTCCTTCGGCTTGGGTCACCATACCGGGATTCGTAAAGAAATGACAGACTTTCCGCACTTACATTGAAATGTATACTTACCATCGTTGTCAAACTCCATTTTCACGTCATCGCGCTCGTCCGTCTCGACGCGCTTGACGTCAACCTCGATCTCGACCTTTATGACGTCATTGTGACAGCTCTCCGTCACCGCCACGGGGTCCACGTCATTTTTTATCGAACGCTTTGGACGAGTAAGTTTGGAACGAGTTTTGAGGGTATTCTGGAAAAAAATTGGTTGTCTGTAAAGTCGGTTCACGGACGAATTACGTGATAACGTCATAATTGGTCTCTCTATCGTTTGTTTTATCGTGCCTCTCTATCGCTTGTTGCGCGCTCTCGCTTGCACGCACAGGCTCAGGTTGAACGTAACGGGGAACGTTACTATTTTTCACGTGTGTTGCTGGTGTTCATCAATTTATTAAACGTTATCACGTCAAAAACGATACATTATCATATAAATCATTTATTTTTGCATGAATATGGTACATAATAATAAATCTTGAGGCTTTAAGAACGCCGAATGTCAGTTTACAGGGGGACGGAGCAGCCGCGTTCACACTGATTTACTTAAATTTCGGGGAAATTGTTACTTTACGCAATTGTTAGAAGGCCTAAAAAATAAACCTAAAAAGTTATTGTAATTTTTATGTACTTTTTTGTGTGCAAGAATTCATAAAAAGCTTTTGCAGACAATTTTGAAAGTATGACAAAATTAGATGCTTTTTGGGAATTTAAAAAATAAATAGTTAAATTGTTCATACAAAATTTAACTATTTATTTTGTATGAAAAATAAACCGCTGCCTTGGCTTCAATCAGTCTTTAGAGTAAGTTGTTGTTTTAGATTTCTTTATTTTTTTTTTTTGTAAATAGGTCTTAGTTTTTAAAAATAATTATTTGTAATTTAATTTAAGTATCGTTAGAATATTCACTATAATTTAAAAAAAAAATTCAAAAAACTGTTTTTCCGAAAAAAAAAAAATGTCTTTCTTTCTTTAATCCCTACCTTTCCTCACCTTCTTTTTCCGTCTATCCCTTTTCACGTCACACAAAACTGTTTGTATGTCCTCCACTGGGCCTTTATCTATGCAATCGATTTTTGATCTTATTGTAGTTTTCTCGGGTTTTTCTGAATCTGAAAATTTGATACTTTTAAGTAGAATTTTAGCACACTAGCTTCCAGTGAGGGTGTTTACGAAAATTTACGCCACCAGTTGGCACCACATCACCGAGAGGTTTTTCAAGGGAAAGTCCTAATTTACTTATACAGGGTTATATAAAAAAATACCAAAGTCACTCTCAACCTGTAGTTGTTTACATTAAAATTAACAACTTTTGTTTTAACTCGATGTTTTGAGAAATATCAAATATGCAATACTAGCTTTTGTTTTTTAAAACTATGTTTAAAAAACAAAATGTGTAGCCTATGTTTTAATCCGGGTTATAAGCTATCTATGTTCCAAATTTCAGCCAAATCGGTTCAGTAATTGCGGCGTGAAGGAGTAACAAACAAACTTTCGCCTTTATAATATTAGTGTGATTTTACAGAGATACTCTACTTGTTCCTACTCTGTAATGTAACATCGGCGCGGCGCGAAACCGCAACAGTGTAATGTCACTTGACAGAAATAACAATTTTTTGTATGAAATAAATTATACAATTAATTCCATTCGTTTATTTTCTCTTTGACACATGAAACAGATATAGTAATAGCGAGGGACCAGAAAGAGACCGCTTTATCTTTATCTCTCTCTGGTCTCTCACTATTGCTATATCTGTTTCATGTGATTTCATGTGTTAAAGAGAAAATACACGTGAGTATAATACTGAATTTTAAGAAGTCGTAGAACAAAAGTTGTTAGTGTTAATGTAAACAACTACAGGCCGGGAGCGATTTGGTATTTTATTCAATTTCAGTACTTATTTATGAGTTATCTGGTACCTTACACAAGCTATCGCTTACTTTGGGGCTAGATTGAGATGTGTGTAATGTCCTGATATAATATCATTATTTAAACTTTCCTGCCAGGGGTAGTTTACTTGTTTTGCGTAGTCACTAGTGGTATATTACCTTTAGCTTCAAGTTTGACACCAAGCTGTTGGTGCTCCGGCTCGATGGACACTGTACATGTAGTGTGGGGCTTCAACCGCGGCGGTCGAGATATGTCCACAAAGGCGCCTTGGGGGTTCTGAAACAGGCAACCAGACTTTTTTAAGCTATTGCATAGCTTCTATCGCCGGCCTTGAGCATGGAGACCGAATCCAGAAATTCCGACCGGCACAGCGGTGATACTTTTTAGTTTTGCCAACTATCGATGAATAGCAGAACTTTTAAACCTAGAAAGATAACCTACGTCGAATTGACGTAGTCAATTTTGAAAAATCGATGTAACTCGTTACTATTTCAAGCAATTTCACTGGCTCTTTCCGCCAACTCTGTTGACCCTCGACACTTACAGAAGACACCAGCGGCTCTTACGTAAGTGCAACAGTTTCTTCAATATCTACCTCCGTACGTCGAAGTGACGTATGGTTATCTTTAGTGTGAGTTCTTTTTACTTTTGTGAAAATTTATTTTGCTGTTTCTTTTGTTTTTTGTTGGCCCATTACAAAACAACATAATACCGTCACGCACGCGAATATATGATAAAGAACTGTATAGATTATGGTTACAAGAACAAAGTGATCAAGAGCATCAGGGGTCTGATACCAAATTTAAAGGTAATCTTTTGGAAGATGAAGTTCAAATTGCTTTCGAGGACTGTGAAGTGAGTGCACCACCACCAGAAAACCCAATGGATAATGAAACCCCAGAAATTAGAGTCTACACATTCGATCAAATGTGCTTGTAGTCGCAAAACAAACCGATAGCCCATGGCTATGGTTTACGCCTTACGGTATGCTGAATTATTATAAACGGGTACATTATTTACTGTGATAATATATTATCCAAGAAAGAAAAACCTCATAGACGTAGAGATTTTACGAGCAATAGCTCGATGACCCGGTGGATGGAAAAAAGGTAGCAATTTCCCACTTTTCCGACGAATATAAAAGAAAAATTGTGGCCCGTGGCGGGAATCGAACCCGCAACCTCCCGCTCGATTTTGAGCGCGCCGCCACTGCGCCAGGGAGGTCGTCAACTCTAGAGAGGGCGTTATTTACTTGTTTGTTAGCGTGTGTTTGTATGTCTCACCTCCAGATAGCTCTGCAGGATCCTGTAGCAGTCTTTGACCTGTTCTCGGAAGGACAAGACCCTACGCAACATTGCATCACATTCCCAGCACACCTGCGGCACCATATCAACTCTGTTTATCTGAAATATGCAGAAATACTTATTCTAAATGAGTTTTTTTTATTATTTATTTATTTAATTTAAAAAAAATACATGCGCTAATTACATTTACATAATCTCGCCAAACTGGGCCACCAGATGATGTTGTCGTGCAAGGAACAGAAACTAAGCATCTGATGATGATCAATACCAAAAAGGGTAGGGGTTTTGAAATCAGTTGCCTTGAATATTTATTCTTACATACTCTTTGATTTGGTTTTTTTTTTTTTTTTTATTCTGTGGTGTGCAATAAAGTATTTATCTATCTATCTATATCTTTAATCCTCTTAAAAGCTCGGTCGACGGGTGGTTATAAAAGAAAATAACCACTCAAAAGGATGGATCCTCTTCATCACCTATCCGTTATCCGATTCAGGGTACCGAACTCTCTTCGCTTGCTCTTGCATTCTAAGTTATTTGACAATAAACTTCTGCGAACGGGTATAAGGCCTTCAGGCTTGTGATAGCTTGAGGTGACTCTTTAGCGTTCACTCTTTCGTTTTAACCCTCATAAAAGCTCGGCTTCGAATGAAGGCGATTCGATTTAAAGCTTCCCAAAAAGTCCTATTTCGAATTTGATACAATAAACTTATTATTCGATTTTATACATGAAAACAGTACCACTACTTACAGGTAGTTCGTTCAAGGCATCCATATAGAATTTCTGATGCAGTTCGTCGTTTACTTCACATAATATCCTTCCAATACACAAACATCCCATGCAAAGAACATTGTTTTTGATTCCGTCTTTAGTTTCCATTTTTCTGTATGGATGACGAAAATGGTTTGCAATAATAGAATAGGTAGGTACTCAATGCATCGCAAGACGCAAACTTCTTTATCGTTAAAGTTCTTATAATACGAAAAACCAAAGAATCTACGTAGGTACCTACTTTAAAATTTTAAAAATAAAATTGCAATAAAAACAGGGTCATAAACACAGAACACATATACCACAGACCCATAGACAACCCACAGCAGCCACAGAACACTCAATACTCAGGTACTTTCTTTGCACACTGCTTGCTTTGTTCCTTCTACGTATTTACAGACCACAAAACTAGCGATATATGTGTTCTGTGGTATTCGTCATTGTTTTCATTCATTCTAGTTTTGTGGTCTGTGGTTTTCATCCCCAGAGTTGTGATGTTCATCTAACACAGACCACAAAACAACCGAGAAACAACCACAAAACTTCCCCACGTAGTGATTATATACTCTTTGAACTTCCCTTTCGAATTTCGACTCTCGTTAGAGATTAGTATATTCTACTGATGGGCGATTGTTACTAGTTCCAACAATCGAATGGTTTGATACTACTAATAATAACAATCGAATAAAGAAACAATCGACCGCTAGTTCGCAAATTCGAATAAAACCGCTAGTTTCATTCATTTACTTTGTCATACTAAATTGAGCTGTTTTCTCTTATTATAAAGTCGAATTTTAATTATTGATAGTCGTTCATTCATTTAATTTGTCATACAAAATTGGACTGTTTTCTCGTAGAATAAAGTCGATAGTCGTAGTATTAAGTAAATATTATTGTTACTCAATTGCAAACCCGTTTATTTATTCAGTTTGCCACACAAAATTGGGTATTTTTTCTAAGATCGTAGAGTTTAATTTTAGATGAGGTTATGAATATTCGAATTTGTAAACTAGTAGTAATGAAATTTGAATCGGAGGGAAAGAGACGGCGCAATACATTCTTGTACATTTTCTTTTTTCTTCAAATTCGAATGGTTTGATAGGTTATTCGAATAATTTGAATGACTTCTACAATCGAATTATTCGAATAATGTCATTCACAATCGCCCATCATTAGTATTATTCCTTGAATTTCGATATTGAGAAAATTTTGATTAAAGAAAGTTGTGCAAGATCGCATCGTATTATGGCTAATTCTTACGAACTTGAAAACGCGAAGTTAAAGGACATTTGTTGTGCTTGTTTAAGTTTAGAAAGGAAGTTATCGCCGTTGCATTCTATGAGTGATGATGACAACAAACTGTTTTCCTTACTTGCACACTATTCCGACCTCCATCAAGTATGCACCTATATTGGAATTATAATGTACTAGCTCCAATATGTCCTAGGAGTCCATTCCCCCTGACTCCAACTTTTCGAAATGTTTCTATACCGATTACCGACAGTATTGAGCTTCTAGGCGTCACTCTGTCTTCTAAACTTAACTTCGGCCGATGCATCGAATCCAAAGCAAAGACAGCTGGTAAAAAACGGCATTCTAAATAAAGTTAAACAGTACTTCACCTCGGAACAGCTCCTAACCTTATACCAGGCACAGGTTCGCTCATGCATGGAGTACTGTAGCCACTTGTGGGATGGCTCTGCCAAGTACCAGCTTGATGCTTTGGATTCGGTGGATCGCCGTGCTAGAAGACTCATCGGCAACCCGACATTGGTCCACAAAAAACTCCAAAGCCTTGAACATCGTCGTCAGGTTGCCTGTCTGTCGGTATTCTATAGAATATATTTCGGGGAGTATGCTCAGGAACTTTTTAATTTGGTTCCCCCGTCACCTTTCTACCATAGAATGGCAAGGCATCGTAAAGGCTTCCACCCTTACATAGTCGACATACCAATGACGCGTAAGAAGCGGTTTGATTCCTTGTTCCTGATACGCACTGCAAAGGCCTGGAATACCCTCCCAGGCAGTGTCTTTCCTGCCATTTACAACCCGGGTGCCTTCAAATCAAGAGTGAATAGGCATCTTCTGGGCAAGCGCGTTCCACCTTAGACTGTATCATCACTTTCCATCAGGTGTGATCACAGTCAAGCGCTAGCCTAGCAACAGATAGTAATAAACTAATGTTAATGTTGCAGGAAGTATCAGCTGCACATTACCGCGTGTGCTGGGAGTGCAGGGCTCTGCTGAGGAGGCTTAGCAGCTTCAGGGACCAGGTCTGCACCGCACAGAAACAGTTGGCCGTTATACTTGATGACAACAATGAGGTGAGTACAAATTCTTCTCTACATTTTTAGACAGGTGTCTTTTATCAGCAGGTCAAACCATAAATATGCGTTGTCTAAGGCGATTTGATCAGTCAACTTTAGCACATTGCGTTCGTATAGCATCGTTTTATGTAAAACTAGCAGTGCCCGCGGACTCTATTCCATTTTTTTTTTACCTAATACAAGGTAGTACTTGACTGCGATCTCACCTGATGGTAAGTGATAATGTAGCCTAAGATGTTATCGTACTAACCTGGAAGAGGTAAGTAAATTTACCCCAACAGTTTCTACAAGCATCACACCGGAACGCTAAATCGCTTGGCGGTGCGTCTTTGCTGGTAGGGTGGTAACTAGCCACGGCCAAAACCTCCCACCAGACCAGACCTGAGCCAATTTAGAAATTATAAAATTCCAAAGTGGCCCGTGGCGGGAATCGAACCCGCGACCTCCCACTCGAATCCGAGCGCGCCGCCACTGCGCCAGGGAGGTCGTCAAACCCGTGTTAGAAATATTTTTGTCCTGGCCTGTTTGTCCCGCGTAATACTTCAGCCCCTTCTTGCAAGATTTTCCAAGGTCTAAACATTTCCTTACCTGCTTTATGGATATTTCAATCCACGATGACGCTCCCCACTTTGTCAAACTCCATACGGATCAAATGATATAAGCGATTTTGACAGAGTGGGGCGCGTCTTCATGGATTGAAATATCTATAATTTGCTGACTTTATTTTGTTCTGTATTTTTAGGGTATTAAAAAAATTGGTCTGTCCGTCCACAACTGCCTCAAGATTTTTAAAAATTCATCCATGCAGGCAGGGCCAAGCGAGAATCTAGTGAATAATATTTGTTTTCTATTACAGATCGACGCAAACAAAGAATGCCTCTCGAAACTGTCGTACAACTACAAAAGGTCGTTCGACAAAGAATTTTTATACAGTAATGCACCCACAAATGAAGACCCTGGTTTCAATATAAAAACCGACGGAATACCCGGTCCCAGTGCTATCAAAACCGAATTGATTCAGAACTCTGATGAAGAAGATTCTAATCCATTCCCAGAAATAGAATTAAGGAATGCAGATGATGGAATCACTAAAGAAGAAAATGATAATACAAAAGCGTATGTGACTGTAAAAGGTGAAAACGAAATCCAAAATGGCGACAATGATGAAGGAAACGGCTTCATTACTGTTGAAATTGAAACCATTGAGACACATGAGAGTGTACCGAAAAAGAGATTTTCAAAAAGGAACATAAACGTGGCAAAGAAAATGAAAACGGTTGTAGAAAAGAAAAGTAATTTGAGGAGGATAGATAAAAGTGTCAGTGAAGAAAATGATAAAGTTCCAAAAGAGGTAAGTAAACACTAAGAAAACTCAGGATACCCATTCTGCTTTATTCACCTTAAGCTGCAAAGACGCACCGTCAAGCGATTTAGCGTTCCGGTGCGATGCTTGTAGAAACCGTTGGGGTAAATTTACTTAGCCTCCCAAATTAATATGATAGTGTCTTAGACTGCATCATCACTTACCATCAGGTGAGATCGCAGTTAAGTACTAAGTTTTATAGAGTATTGAAAAACGTCTATTTAAGTAAATTATAATTTTATTTTTATTTAATTTATTTATTTGTAATCAAACAGGGTTTTTCACAAAAACCTTTTATCTCTTTGTTTTACCCTCGTTTAACCTTCGTTTTACCCACTTGGGCTCCCCTACTATAAGGCATAAGTGAGTGTAATAGGAACTTTTCGTAGGTTCAAAAATTACCAACGGCGCCTAAGAAAAGGTCTAGAAGAGTGCAGAAAAAAAAAGAAGAGACGAAATACCCTTGTTCCGACTGCGAGGAGGTATTTACGTAAGTACTTTTTTTTTTACTCTATACAAGTTAGTACTTGACTGCGATCTCAACTGATGGTAAGTGATGATGCAGCCTAAGATGTTATCGTACTAACCTGGGGGTAAGTAAATTTACCCCAACGGTTTCTACAAGCATCGCACCGGAACGCTAAATCGCTTGGCGGTGCGTCTTTGCTGGTAGGGTGGTAACTAGCCACGGCCAAAGCCTCCCACCAGACCAGACATGAGCCAATTTAGAAATTATAATATTCCAAAGTGATTTATACTTTTACTACTTTTTTTTTTACTTTTGAATTTGATAAATATTATTACGTACGCTGAAAAAAATATTAAAATCCAACAAAGATTTACAAAGTTACAGGCATTTTAATTTTGGAGTGGGAGTGTCTTCTATCCCTTTCTCGCAAAACGAAAATTAGTATGAAGCCGCACGTTAAGCTACTATGGAATTCGTGTGGTGACGTCACAATTTAATATCGCTATCTCTGTCTAGCCAGAAATATTTAAATGCTGACAACTTTTTTGTTATTTGATCGATTTAATTAGTTTTTGCAGTGTTCGTCATTATTTTTATCCTAGTTTATAATAAAGTGATAAAAAAATTGGAATCAAATACCCCATTTTGCTACCAAACTCCTCCAAAACGGCTCGACCGATTGTTATGAAATTTTCTGTGTTTGTTCGGTGAGACTCGTAGGTTTTGGGCATTTTTTTGTCCATAATGACAAAACAACGTTTGCCGGGTCAGCCAGTATACATATAAAATTCTCGTGCCAATTTTTATTACCAAATTCCACTGAAACTCTCCGCAGCACGTATATACAACGGTACGAGCACATCTTGAAGCAGCACAAGGAGGGGCACCAGTGCTGCGTGTGCGGGAAGAAGTTCCACATCAAGAAGTCCTTCCTGCGCCACGAACGGTGAGTCGCGAGTTGTTTGCGCTCCGCAGCACGTATATACAGCGGTACGAGCACACAAGGAGGGGCACCAGTGCTGCGTGTGCGGGAAGAAGTTCCACATCAAGAAGTCCTTCCTGCGCCACGAACGGTGAGTCGCGAGTTGTTTGCGCTCCGCAGCACGTATATACAGCGGTACGAGCACACAAGGAGGGGCACCAGTGCTGCGTGTGCGGGAAGAAGTTCCACATCAAGAAGTCCTTCCTGCGCCACGAACGGTGAGTCGCGAGTTGTTTGCGCTCCGCAGCACGTATATACAGCGGTACGAGCACACAAGGAGGGGCACCAGTGCTGCGTGTGCGGGAAGAAGTTCCACATCAAGAAGTCCTTCCTGCGCCACGAACGGTGAGTCGCGAGTTGTTTGCGCTCCGCAGCACGTATATACAGCGGTACGAGCACACAAGGAGGGGCACCAGTGCTGCGTGTGCGGGAAGAAGTTCCACATCAAGAAGTCCTTCCTGCGCCACGAACGGTGAGTCGCGAGTTGTTTGCGCTCCGCAGCACGTATATACAGCGGTACGAGCACACAAGGAGGGGCACCAGTGCTGCGTGTGCGGGAAGAAGTTCCACATCAAGAAGTCCTTCCTGCGCCACGAACGGTGAGTCGCGAGTTGTTTGCGCTCCGCAGCACGTATATACAGCGGTACGAGCACACAAGGAGGGGCACCAGTGCTGCGTGTGCGGGAAGAAGTTCCACATCAAGAAGTCCTTCCTGCGCCACGAACGGTGAGTCGCGAGTTGTTTGCGCTCCGCAGCACGTATATACAGCGGTACGAGCACACAAGGAGGGGCACCAGTGCTGCGTGTGCGGGAAGAAGTTCCACATCAAGAAGTCCTTCCTGCGCCACGAACGGTGAGTCGCGAGTTGTTTGCGCTCCGCAGCACGTATATACAGCGGTACGAGCACACCTGAAGCAGCACAAGGAGGGGCACCAGTGCTGCGTGTGCGGGAAGAAGTTCCACATCAAGAAGTCCTTCCTGCGCCACGAACGGTGAGTCGGGCGTTGTTTGCCCTCCGCAGCACGTATATACAGCGGTACGAGCACACCTGAAGCAGCACAAGGAGGGGCACCAGTGCTGCGTGTGCGGGAAGAAGTTCCACATCAAGAAGTCCTTCCTGCGCCACGAACGGTGAGTCGCGAGTTGTTTGCGCTCCGCAGCACGTATATACAGCGGTACGAGCACACCTGAAGCAGCACAAGGAGGGGCACCAGTGCTGCGTGTGCGGGAAGAAGTTCCACATCAAGAAGTCCTTCCTGCGCCACGAACGGTGAGTCGCGAGTTGTTTGCGCTCCGCAGCACGTATATACAGCGGTACGAGCACACAAGGAGGGGCACCAGTGCTGCGTGTGCGGGAAGAAGTTCCACATCAAGAAGTCCTTCCTGCGCCACGAACGGTGAGTCGCGAGTTGTTTGCGCTCCGCAGCACGTATATACAGCGGTACGAGCACACCTGAAGCAGCACAAGGAGGGGCACCAGTGCTGCGTGTGCGGGAAGAAGTTCCACATCAAGAAGTCCTTCCTGCGCCACGAACGGTGAGTCGCGAGTTGTTTGCGCTCCGCAGCACGTATATACAGCGGTACGAGCACACCTGAAGCAGCACAAGGAGGGGCACCAGTGCTGCGTGTGCGGGAAGAAGTTCCACATCAAGAAGTCCTTCCTGCGCCACGAACGGTGAGTCGCGAGTTGTTTGCCCTCCGCAGCACGTATATACAGCGGTACGAGCACGTCCTGAAGCAGTACAAGGAAGGGTACCAGTGCTGCGTGTGCGGGAAGAAGTTCCACATCAAGAAGTCCTTCCTGCGCCACGAACGGTGAGTCGCGAGTAGTTTGCCCTCCGCAGCACGTATATACAGCGGTACGAGCACACCTGAAGCAGCACAAGCAGGGGCACCAGTGCTGCGTGTGCAGGAAGAAATTCCACATCAAGTCACGAGTTGTTTGGGGGCAGGTATCAGGTAGGCAGGCAGGCCTAAAAGGTGAAAGAGGTACAAGGTTAAGCCTTACTTCTAGCCAGAACAGCTTTTGACCCTGTATGAAGCTCAAGTTCGGTCCGGGAAGGAGTACTGCTGTCACCTCTGGGATGGATCTGCCAAATATCAGCTCGATGGTTGGACTCGGTTGATCACCGCGCTCGCAGAATCATCGGCAAGGAATCGCTAACACAGACAAAACTGCTCAGTTTAGAACATCGACTCAGTGTTGCCTGTTTAGCGGTTTTTTACAGGATATATTTTGGAGAGTGTGCTCCTTCCCCTTTCTACCATCGAACCGCGAGACGTCGAGAGAAGTAGCAACCTTAGATGTCCAGCGTACTCGAACGAAACGTTTTTCTTCTACGTTTCTGATACGAACCGCTATAGGCTACGAAAGCCTATCAATTATATAAAAAAGGTCATGTAGTTCCTGAATTAAAAACTGCTGTCTCCTTTCAGGCAGGCCAGTCTCACTTATCACGTGACCGTCCCGGCTACAAGTAGGGGTCCGGACCTCAGATGGGTTTCAAATGGTTGTCGCTCGCGGGCCGAGTTGTACGCGCTAGTTCTGTACGGTCTATTTTGCGCGCCGTCTGACTACGGCAGCCCTAGTACGTCGTAAGAGATAGGCGATAGAAAGAGACCACAACATTGCGTTTGTTGCGTGTCGATTTGAGGGCGGGGCCAGGTGCTATTGCGAACTGAATTGCACTTTTTGTGTCAGCGCTAGAGTCGCTATTTCTTTAAATCATCGTGCGGAGTGAGCCTTCTGTACTTGTACTAATTTAATTTGGTTCCCCCGTCACCTTTCTACCATAGAACGGCAAGGCATCGTAAAGGCTTCCACCCATACATAGTTGACGTACCAAAGACGCGTACGAAGCGGTTTGATTCCTCGTTCCTGATACGCACTGCAAAGGTCTGGAATACCCTCCCAGGCAGTGTCTTTCCTGCCACTTACAACCCGGGTGCCTTCAAATCAAGAGTGAATAGGCATCTTCTAGGCAAGCGCGTTCCACCTTAGACTGTATCATCACTTTCCATCAGGTGTGATCACAGTCAAGCGCTAGCCTATATAGTATAAAAAAAAAAAAACTATTTAGTGTTCTGTGTTTCAGGGTCCACAAAGCGAAGACGCTGCCTCTAGAGAAGTGCCAGACCTGCGAGAAGCTGGTCCGCAGCGACCTGCTGCAAGCGCACGTAGACCGGCACGCGAGGACGGACAGCGCCACCTACGAGTGCGTGCCTTGCAAGAAGCGATTCGCCAACAAGAACTCCTACAAGAAGCACTTGACTGAAGCCAAAGTGCACTTGCCGACGGACACGGAGTTAGTATTTCGCTTGTACTACAAAAACTAATAAACCGAAACTGATGAAACTTCGATAGGGATACTCTCGGGAAGTACCTCTGTCGATGGAAAAAACAATCACTGAAATCCGTTCAATAACTTCGGAGATATAGGTATTTGAAGAAAACTTGACTGAAGCCAAAGTGCACTTGCCGACAGACACGGAGTTAGTATTTCGCTTGTAATTCAAAAACTAATAAACCGAAACTGATGAAACTTCGATACGATAATCTCGGGAAGTCGCTCTATCGATGGGAAAAACAATCACTGAAATCCGTTCAATAACTTCGGAGATATAGGTATTTGAAAAAAACTTGACTGAAGCCAAAGTGCACTTGCTGAAAGACACGGAGTTAGTATTTCGCTTGTAGTTCGTAAAATGATAAGCCAAAATTGATGAAACTTTGGTAGGATAATCTCAGGGAGTCGCTCTATCGATGGGAAAAACAATCACTGAAATCCGTTCAATAACTTCGGAGATATAGGTATTAAAAAATAACTTGACTGAAGCCAAAGTGCACTTGCCGACGGACACGGAGTTAGTATTTCGCTTGTACTTCAAAAACTAATGAACCGAAACTGATTTAACTTTGATAGGATAATCTCGGGAAGTACCTCTGTCGATGGAAAAAACAATCACTGAAATCCGTTCAATAACTTCGGAGATATAGGTATTTGAAAAAAATAAACTTGACTGAAGCCAAAGTGCACTTGCCGACAGACACGGAGTTAGTATTTCTCTTGTTATTCAAAAACTAATAAACCGAAACTGATCGAACTTTGATATGATAATCTCAGGGAGTCGCTCTATCGATGGGAAAAACAATCACTGAAATCCGTTCAATAACTTCGGAGATATAGGTATTTGAAAAAAAACTTGACTGAAGCCAAAGTGCACTTGTTGACAGACACGGAGTTAGTATTTCGCTTGTAGCTCGTAAAATGATAAGCCGAAATTGATGAAACTTTGATAGGATAATCTCAGGAAGTCGCTCTATCGATGGGAAAATTAATCACTGAAATCCGTTCAATAACTTCGGAGATATAGGTATTTGAAAAAAACTTGACTGAAGCCAAAGTGCACTTGCCGACAGACACGGAGTTAGTATTTCGCTTGTAACTCACAAAATAATAGGCCGAAATTGATGAATCTTTGATAGGATAATCTCAGGGAGTCGCTCTATCGATGGAAAAAGCAATCACTGAAATCCTTTCAATAACTTCAGAGATATAGATATTTGAAAAAAAAAAATACTTCACTGAAGCCAAAGTGCACTTGCCGACGGACACGGAGTTAGTATTTCGCTTGTACTTCAAAAACTAATAAACCGAAACTGATCGAACTTTGATAGGATAATCTCGGGAAGTACCTCTGTCGATGGGAAAAACAATCACTGAAATCCGTTCAATAACTTCGGAGATATAGGTATTTGAAAAAAAACTTGATTGAAGCTAAAGTGCACTTGCCGAAAGACACGGAGTTAGTATTTCGCTTGTAGCTCGTAAAATGATAAGCCGAAATTGATGAAACTTTAAAAGGATAATCTTGGCAAAGTACCTCTGTCGATGGAAAAAACAATCACTGAAATCCGTTCAATAATTTTAAAGATATATGTATTTGAAAAAAAAACTTGACTGAAGCCAAAGTGCACTTGCCGACAGATACGGAGTTAGTATTTCGCTTGTAGCTCGTAAAACGATGAGCCGAAATTGATGAAACTTTGATAGGATAATCTCAGGGAGTCGCTCTATCGATGGAAAAAACAATCACTGAAATCCGTTCAATAACTTCGGAGATATAGGTATTTAAAAAAAAACTTGACTGAAGCCAAATTGCACTTGGCGAAAGACACGGAGTTAGTATTTCGCTTGTAGCTCGTTAAATGATAAGCCGAAATTGATGAAACTTTGATAGGATAATCTCAAGGAGTCGCTCTATCGATGGAAAAAACAATCACTGAAATCCGTTCAATAACTTCGGAGATATAGGTATTTGAAAAAAAACTTGACTGAAGCCAAAATGTGACACGGAGTTAGTATTTCACTTGTAACTCACAAAAAAATAAGCCGAAATTGATGTAACTTTGATAGAATAATCTCAGAGGGTCGCTCTATCGATGGAAAAAGCAATCGCCGAAATCCGTTCAATAACTTCGGAGATATAGGTAAGTATTTAAAAAAAAAACTTGACTGAAGCCAAAGTGCACTTGCTGATAGACACGGAGGTAGTATTTCGCTTGTAACTCACAAACGAATTAACCTCAATTGATGAAACTTTAACAAAATAATCTCGGGAAATACCTCTATTGATTGTAAAAAGAATCACCGAAATCGGTTCAGTTACTTCGTAGATATAAATATTTGAAAATAAACGTGCGTTTTCCGACAGACACGGAGTTACTATTTCGCTTGTAACTCATAAACGAAACAACTTAAATTGATGAAACTTTAACAGAATAAGCTTGGGAAGTCCCTCTATCGATTGTAAAAAGAATCACCGAAATCGGTTCAGTTACTTCACAGATATTTGAAAAAAAAAATTGGTTGTCTGTGAAGTCGGTTTAAGGACGATAGATTTACGTGATAACATCATAATCATTATTTTATGTTTCTATGATTATGATTTAAAAAAATATATATAATCATAGTCATAATCATAATAATTATTTTATTTAATTTTTATCGTGCCTCTCTATCGCTTGTTGCGCGCTCTCGCTTGCACGCACAGGCTCAGGTGGAACGTTACGCAGAACGGTACTATTTTCCATGAGTGCTGCTGGTGTTCATCAATTTATTAAACGTTATCACGTCAAAAAACTTGGATGTTAATGTTCTTTTACAGGAAAAAGTACCAGTGTGAGTCCTGTCACAAGTCGTTTCCAACGCTGCTCCTGTACAACTGTCACATGCGGTACACGAAACGCCACGCCGCGCACGCAGCAGTGTGAGTCATCCACTGGTCTCTATTCTAAATCAGGCTAATCTCACTTATCACGTGACCGTCCCGGCTACAAGTAGGGGTCTGGACCTCAATATTTCAGATGGTTGCCGCTCGCGGGCCGAGTTGCACGCGCTAGTTTTGTACGGTCTATAGGATAAAATTAGGCGGTGTCGGGACGAAACGTGCTTCGAAGAAAGTGTTGGAAAATTGTGTGTGGTGTTTCATGGGGGCAGTCTTCCTGCATATTGTACCATACAAAAACAAATTAATATTTCCTACTATATAAAGGATCAGCACTTGGTGACATCACGCATGTATTTTTAGGCTTCACCCTAAAGCATCATTGTTTATTTGTCAAAACTGTAAAATGGCGCTAATGTAAGCGACAACACGATGTGCTGTCAGCGGTACCGAAATGTTGCGGGCGATAACGACGCCATATTTGAGAAATTTTTGGCTTCAACATACATCACATACTCCCCGTCCTCTTAGCGTAGCATGTTACGTAATTGGGGATATAGGCACAACCCTCCACCACCCATGGCCCAATCAACCTCGCGGTTAAGGGGGCCGAAACGCGGGAGGGCGCCCGTTAGGTACTTGCTCTTGGCGTGTTCCCGGGGCGCCTTCTTGACTCCCTACAAGTTTTTTCCTCTCGCTCCTTGTCCCTATGTGCTCACTCACCCCATTCTGGGGCAGGACGATACGAGACGGACTCGCCTCGCGCCGTCGCTGTCCGCAGCATAAATTCTCTGTGTCACTCCAAGCCGCTTCGCCTCTTATGCCACGCGTGCGCGAACTCCCGTAGCTTTCCGAAGTTAGCCGCCGAACCCACGAGATCCTGATAATAAACTGGGCCAGAAACTTCGCGAACGATCCCGTCCAGCAGCAAGCACCGGAGGTCCTCGTACAAGGAGCACTCCCACAAGACATGGTGGAGGTTCTCCTCCGCCAGTCCGCAGAAGCACTCGCCACTCTCGACCAGACACATATCATGCAGGCGCTTCCGAAAGCGACCGTGCCCCGTCAGCATCTCCGAGGTCTGATAATCCGGGACGACCCAAGTCGCCTCGCGTCGTCCGGCCACGTCTGGAAAGAATCGACGAAGCTCACCGCCCTTCGTTTCGCTGGCCCATCTCGCTTGCCATTCCGCGACGATGTCTGCCCCGATTTCACGCTTGCGTCTGCTCAACTCACCTTTGACCGCGGTCTTACGCGCCGCATCAATCCTGGCAGCACGGATTACCTCCAGGTCGGCCGGCAACACCTCCAGCGGGCCTAGACAAAGTCACAAGCGTTTGGCGTTAACGCTAGTCGACAAAAATGTATGGACAAAACAAATGACTGTAGAAAAACCACGATAATAATTACTAAACACGCTGTGTTTGATACTGTAGGATGTCAATTGTCAAGCGAAGTACGCTAAAGTTATCTACAAGGTCCGCGAGAACGCCAGCGAGCGTTTAAGTTAGCGTAGGTAATTATTCAAACACAGCGTGTTTAGTAATTATTATCGTGGTTTTTCTAGTCATTTGTTTTGTCCATACATTTTTGTCGACTAGAGTTAACGCCAAACGCTTGTGACTTTGTCTAGCCCCGCAGGTCGGCCGGCAACACGTAATTGGGGATGTTAGACTTTATGTGTGTCTGTGTGTTTGTGCAGCTACAAATACAAGTGCTCGATGTGCGCGCGCAGCTTCCGCAGCCCCGCCGCGCTGCGCGACCACGTCAACTACGTGCACATGGGCAAGACGCAGCACAAGTGCTCCGTCTGTGACAAGGTATGCGCCGCTCTCGATGTGCTCGTGTGTGTTTGTGCAGCTACAGATACAAGTGTTCGATGTGCGCGCGCAGCTTCCGCAGCCCCGCCGCGCTGCGCGACCACGTCAACTACGTGCACATGGGCAAGACGCAGCACAAGTGCTCCGTCTGTGACAAGGTATGCGCCGCTCTCGATGTGCTCGTGTGTGTTTGTGCAGCTACAGATACAAGTGTTCGATGTGCGCGCGCAGCTTCCGCAGCCCCGCCGCGCTGCGCGACCACGTCAACTACGTGCACATGGGCAAGACGCAGCACAAGTGCTCCGTCTGTGACAAGGTATGCGCCGCTCTCGATGTGCTCGTGTGTGTTTGTGCAGCTACAGATACAAGTGTTCGATGTGCGCGCGCAGCTTCCGCAGCCCCGCCGCGCTGCGCGACCACGTCAACTACGTGCACATGGGCAAGACGCAGCACAAGTGCTCCGTCTGTGACAAGGTATGCGCCGCTCTCGATGTGCTCGTGTGTGTTTGTGCAGCTACAGATACAAGTGTTCGATGTGCGCGCGCAGCTTCCGCAGCCCCGCCGCGCTGCGCGACCACGTCAACTACGTGCACATGGGCAAGACGCAGCACAAGTGCTCCGTCTGTGACAAGGTATGCGCCGCTCTCGATGTGCTCGTGTGTGTTTGTGCAGCTACAGATACAAGTGCTCCGTCTGTGACAAGGTATGCGCCGCTCTCGATGTGCTCGTGTGTGTTTGTGCAGCTACAGATACAAGTGTTCGATGTGCGCGCGCAGCTTCCGCAGCCCCGCCGCGCTGCGCGACCACGTCAACTACGTGCACATGGGCAAGACGCAGCACAAGTGCTCCGTCTGTGACAAGGTATGCGCCGCTCTCGATGTGCTCGTGTGTGTTTGTGCAGCTACAGATACAAGTGTTCGATGTGCGCGCGCAGCTTCCGCAGCCCCGCCGCGCTGCGCGACCACGTCAACTACGTGCACATGGGCAAGACGCAGCACAAGTGCTCCGTCTGTGACAAGGTATGCGCCGCTCTCGATGTGCTCGTGTGTGTTTGTGCAGCTACAGATACAAGTGTTCGATGTGCGCGCGCAGCTTCCGCAGCCCCGCCGCGCTGCGCGACCAC
The DNA here is from genome assembly GCA_036785405.1 of Coenonympha arcania. Classification (NCBI taxonomy): domain Eukaryota; kingdom Metazoa; phylum Arthropoda; class Insecta; order Lepidoptera; family Nymphalidae; genus Coenonympha; species Coenonympha arcania. Next base: position 4,164,961 of record CM072081.1, read on the forward strand.
GTCAACTACGTGCACATGGGCAAGACGCAGCACAAGTGCTCCGTCTGTGACAAGGTATGCGCCGCTCTCGATGTGCTCGTGTGTGTTTGTGCAGCTACAGATACAAGTGTTCGATGTGCGCGCGCAGCTTCCGCAGCCCCGCCGCGCTGCGCGACCACGTCAACTACGTGCACATGGGCAAGACGCAGCACAAGTGCTCCGTCTGTGACAAGGTATGCGCCGCTCTCGATGTGCTCGTGTGTGTTTGTGCAGCTACAGATACAAGTGTTCGATGTGCGCGCGCAGCTTCCGCAGCCCCGCCGCGCTGCGCGACCACGTCAACTACGTGCACATGGGCAAGACGCAGCACAAGTGCTCCGTCTGTGACAAGGTATGCGCCGCTCTCGATGTGCTCGTGTGTGTTTGTGCAGCTACAGATACAAGTGCTCCGTCTGTGACAAGGTATGCGCCGCTCTCGATGTGCTCGTGTGTGTTTGTGCAGCTACAGATACAAGTGCTCCGTCTGTGACAAGGTATGCGCCGCTCTCGATGTGCTCGTGTGTGTTTGTGCAGCTACAGATACAAGTGTTCGATGTGCGCGCGCAGTTTCCGCAGCCCCGCCGCGCTGCGCGACCACGTCAACTACGTGCACATGGGCAAGACGCAGCACAAGTGCTCCGTCTGTGACAAGGTATCACTGATTAATCATTACACATAGGACCTGGGTGACCAAGCTTTGCTCGGTAGTATTACAGCTACTCACCAATAGATGGCAGCAGGAGGTTACTGTAATAGTTTTACTTTATCGCCAATAGATGTCAGGTATTGATTTATATATATTTTTTTTGGTAAATACGACATTTTCTAAAAATGAATCCTAGCTAGATCAATTTATCGCCCCCAAAACCCCTTGTATACTAAATTTCATGAAAATCGTTCGAGCCGAAATAATATATAGAAATATATATAAACAAGAATTGCTCGTTTAAAGGTATAGGATAAAGGATCGGCACTTAGTGACCTCACACATGTATTTTTAGGCTCCGCCCAGAAGCGTCTTTTTTCATTTGTCAAAACTGTAAAATGGCGCTAATGTAAGCGACAGCGCTATGTGCGGGCGGTAACGACGCCATATTTGAGAAATTTTAGGCTTCAACACACGTCGCATGTTTCCCGTCCTCTTAGCGTAGCTGATTTCGTCATTACAAGGTATTCGGTGAATAAAGTAGGTCAATATGTGACACATATTGATTAAATTTTTTTTTTTCAATTGAAGATAGGTTTGCGTTTGACGACAATCATGCCTGATGGAAAGCGATGATGAGTTCTAGGATGGAGCGCACTTGCCTAGAAAATGCCTATTCACTCTTCTCTTGAAGGCACCTAGATTGTAGGTACTTGGCTGGAAACACGGAGGCTGGAAGGGCGTTCCACACCTTAGCGGTTCGTATCAGAAACGTGGAAGAAAAACGTTTCGTGCGAGTTTGTTGGACGTCAACCACATAAGGATGCCACCGCTCTCGGCGAGTCTCATAATTCGAACTTTAAGCAATGATCGTAGATAAACTATTATTATTCTCGCAGGCGCTAGCGAGCCCGCAGTGCGTGTCGCGGCACATGAAGCGGTACCACGGCGGGTACAAGGACCCCAAGAACAAGCTCTGCGTCACTTGCGGGAAGGCCTTCTCGGTGAGTTGTCAATTGAATGTATCAATCCTTAACGGACTGTATCAATGTCAGCGGTGAGTTGTCAACTTGTCAATTGAATGTAACAATCCTTAACGAACTATATCAATGTCAGCGGTGAGTTGTCAACTTGTCAATTGAATGTAACAATCCTTAACGAACTGTATCAATGTCAGAACGTGATTTTCAAGTGTTTTGATTGGTCAAAACCTTTGATTAAACATAAATAAAAGATCAGCACTTAGTGACGCCACACATATATTTTTCCGTAACAGACGTCTCGGTTTGATATGGTAAAAAACCATTGAATTCGCGACACCGATCTTTACGGCTACGTTCAGTTCGTCATGGGCAAAAGTTGTCTCGCAGAGTGACAGTACTCATAAGTCAGAATCGCGCTACTACTAGTCTACCGTCAGCGGTATCCCAGATAAATAAATAAATATATCAGGACATTACACACATCGCAATCTAGCCCCAAAGTAAGCGATAGCTTGTGTTATGGGCACTAGACAACTGATACACATACTGAAATATACATACATACTAATATACATAAATATAATATATAGGAAAACACCCAGACACCGGAAAACATTCATGCTCATCACGCAAACATTTACCAGCAGTGGGAATCGAACCCACGACCTCTAATCTAACGCAGGCGGCAGGTTCGCTATGGATATGGATTTTCATAAACAACTTTCTTTTTTTCAGACAAAAAGAGAACTCCGCGAGCACGAATCAGTGCACACCGGCGAGCGGCCGCTGAAGTGCGACGTGTGCGGAGACACCTTCCGGCAGAGTGGCGCGCTGTACACGCACCGGCGCCGCCTGCACCGCGTGCCGCTCAAGCGCAGCGTGCAGCTCGTGACGGAGAGCGACGAGCTCGTGGAGCGACTGGTGCTCGCGGGCGAGCAGAGCGAGAGCGAGCTGCTCATTAACAGAGTCGTCAGCGATAAAAAATAAACGTTCAACGTTATTGCGGTCGTTTTATTAACTTGTCTGTGACAGCGGTCTATTTTACCGTCAGCGGTAACTTAGTCTCGCAGTGACAGCTGTCTAGTCTACCGTCAGCGGTAACCCAGATGCATGGACAATATTCAATCAACGAGTCGCCTGCACCGCGTGCCGCTCAAGCGCAGCGTGCAGCTCGTGACGGAGAGCGACGAGCTCGTGGAGCGGCTGGTGGTCGAGGGCGAGCAGAGCGAGAGCGAGCTGCTCATTAACAGAGTCGTCAGCGATAAGAAATAAACGTTCAACGCTAATGCGGTCGTTTTATTAACTTGTCTGTGACAGCGGTCTATTTTACCGTCAGCGGTAACCTAGTCTCGCAGTGACAGCTGTCTAGTCTACCGTCAGCGGTAAACCGAGATGCATGGACAATATTCAATCGAGTCGGTAGTAGTACACATCTGCACCGCGTGCCGCTGAAGCGCAGCGTGCAGCTCGTGACGGAGAGCGACGAGCTCGTGGAGCGGCTGGTGCTCGAGGGCGAGCAGAGCGAGAGCGAACTGCTCATAAACAGAGTCGTCAGCGATAAGAAATAAACGTTCAACGTTAATGCGGTCGTTTCATTGCTTACAGTCCCAAAGGTCAACGTCAGAGCTTTTCTGTGACAGTGGTCTATTTTACCGTCAGCGGTAGCCCAGTCTCGCAGTGACAGCTGTCTAGTCTACCGTCAGCGGTAACCCAGATGCATGGACAATATTCAATCAAACACATCTGCACCGCGTGCCGCTCAAGCGCAGCGTGCAGCTCGTGACGGAGAGCGACGAGCTCGTGGAGCTGCTGGTGGTCGAGGGCGAGCAGAGCGAGAGCGAGCTGCTCATTAACAGAGTCGTCAGCGATAAGAAATAAACGTTCAACGCTAATGCGGTCGTTTTATTAACTTGTCTGTGACAGCGGTCTATTTTACCGTCAGCGGTAACCTAGTCTCGCAGTGACAGCTGTCTAGTCTACCGTCAGCGGTAACCCAGATGCATGGACAATATTCAATCAACGAGTCGGTGGTAGTACACATCTGCACCGGGTGCCGCTGAAGCGCAGCGTGCAGCTCGTGACGGAGAGCGACGAGCTCGTGGAGCGGCTGGTGCTCGAGGGCGAGCAGAGCGAGAGCGAGCTGCTCATAAACAGAGTCGTCAGCGATAAGAAATAAACGTTCAACGTTAATGCGGTCGTTTCATTAACTTGTCTGTGACAGCGGTCTATTTTACCGTCTGCGGTAACCTAGTCTCGCAGTGACAGCTGTCTAGTCTACCGTCAGCGGTAACCCAGATGCATGGACAATATTCAATCAACGAGTCGCCTGCACCGCGTGCCGCTCAAGCGCAGCGTGCAGCTCGTGACGGAGAGCGACGAGCTCGTGGAGCGGCTGGTGCTCGAGGGCGAGCAGAGCGAGAGCGAGCTGCTCTTAAACAGAGTCGTCAGCGATAAGAAATAAACGTTCAACTTTAATGCGGTCGTTTCATTGCTTACAGTCCCAAAAAACTTGTTTGTGACAGCGGTGTATTTTACCATCATCTACTGCGACACAGTGTCGCAGTGATAGCTGTCTAGTCTACCGTCAGCGGTAACCCAGATGCATGGACAATAATCAGTCGACGAGGCCGTAGACACCACACACCTGCGCCACTGAAGCGCAGCGTGCAGCTGGTGACGCAGCGCCCCGACGAACTCTTGGAGCGGCTGGTGCTCGAGGGCGAGCAGAGCTAGAGCGAACTGCTCATAAACAGAGTCAGAGAGTAGCGATAAGAAATAAACGTTAATGCGGTCGTTTCATTGCTTACAGTCCCAAAGGTCAACGTCAACGTCAAAGCTTTTCTGTGACAGTGGTCTATTTTACCGTCAGCGGTAACCCAGTCTCGCAGTGACAGCTGTCCAGTCTACCGTTAGCGGTAACTCAGACTTATCCAAACGTCTTAGTTTTTACGATACCAAAATAATTATTGAAAATGGTAAAAATGGAAGTGGGAATGGGTACCATCTGGGCGCGAAAATTCAAATTTTATTTAGCTTTTCGCTAATAGTGGGATATTATGCATCGTAGCCTTATGGCAAAGAGTTTAGCGGACACAACATTTATGCATCCTATATTATATTTACATGCTTTTATAAAACTTTGCTCAACAATACTCATTTACTTCATATTAATTCCCGATAGATCGAAATCTGGGAAACTGCAACTGCGCCGAAACTCTTTAAATCAGGTGTATATACATAAATTATTATTATAAAAATTATCTTGATATTGTTGGCAATAAAATAAGTACAAAATTACTTACCAACTACTTAAAAGCTATTTAGCTGTAATACCTGTAATAGCAGTTTCAGGTCACTATACTGATTAATTGTTATTATTTATACAACTAGCTTTGGCCCGCGATTCCTTCAGCGATGGATTTAAGTTTTTGGTAAATCATCCGCTATAAAAATGAATAAAAATTAACGAAATGCGTTTACTTATCAGGACATTACATATGTGATAAATATTATAATGACGTTTTACAAGAGCCTGTACGTTAGGCCTATGTGAAATATTTTCAATTTTGAATTTACACATATCGCAATCTAGCCCCAAAATAAGCGATAGCTTGTGTTATGGGTAAGTACTAGATAACTGATAAATGTTCATACATATTAATATACATGAATATAATATATTGAAAAACACCCAGACACTGGAGAACATTCATGCTCATCACACAAACATTTTCTAGTAGTGGGACTCGAACCCACGACCTCCGACGCAGACGGCAGGGTCGCTACCGCTACGCCATGCGGTCGTCAAATTTAATTTGTAAATCTAATTTAGAAAATTCTCACAATATTACCTACTGTGTTTGTAACACATCTTCAACAGAAATACCTAATTGGTTAAGTGCGAGTCGGGCTCGCACTCTGAGGGTTCCGTACTATCAAGACCAATTCTCAATAGTATTAAAGTAAACTACAAAAAAGCAAAAAATCACGTTTTTTGTATGCTAGCCTCCTTTAATATTTATTTTATTCTAATTTTTTATTTTGTTATAGCGCCAACATAAATACGTTATCTGTGAAAACTTCAAGTCTGTAGCTATGGCGGTCCAAGAGATACGGCCTGGTGGCAGACGGACTCTGTATAGCTATGGCGGTCCAAGAGATACGGCCTGGTGGCAGACGGACTCAGTATAGCTATGGCGGTCCAAGAGATACGGCCTGGTGGCAGACGGACTCTGTATAGCTATGGCGGTCCAAGAGATACGGCCTGGTGGCAGACGGACTCTGTATAGCTATGGCGGTCCAAGAGATACGGCCTGGTGGCAGACGGACTCTGTATAGCTATGGCGGTCCAAGAGATACGGCCTGGTGGCAGACGGACTCTGTATAGCTATGGCGGTCCAAGAGATACGGCCTGGTGGCAGACGGACTCTGTATAGCTATGGCGGTCCAAGAGATACGGCCTGGTGGCAGACGGACTCAGTATAGCTATGGCGGTCCAAGAGATACAGCCTGGTGGCAGACGGACTCTGTATAGCTATGGCGGTCCAAGAGATACGGCCTGGTGGCAGACGGACTCTGTATAGCTATGGCGGTCCAAGAGATACGGCCTGGTGGCAGACGGACTCTGTATAGCTATGGCGGTCCAAGAGATACGGCCTGGTGGCAGACGGACTCAGTATATCTATGGCGGTCCAAGAGATACGGCCTGGTGGCAGACGGACTCTGTATAGCTATGGCGGTCCAAGAGATACGGCCTGGTGGCAGACGGACTCAGTATAGCTATGGCGGTCCAAGAGATACAGCCTGGTGGCAGACGGACTCTGTATAGCTATGGCGGTCCAAGAGATACGGCCTGGTGGTAGACGGACTCTGTATAGCTATGGCGGTCCAAGAGATACGGCCTGGTGGCAGACGGACTCTGTATAGCTATGGCGGTCCAAGAGATACAGCCTGGTGGCAGACGGACTCTGTATAGCTATGGCGGTCCAAGAGATACGGCCTGGTGGCAGACGGACTCTGTATAGCTATGGCGGTCCAAGAGATACGGCCTGGTGGCAGACGGACTCTGTATAGCTATGGCGGTCCTAGAGATACGGCCTGGTGGCAGACGGACTCTGTATAGCTATGGCGGTCCTAGAGATACGGCCTGGTGGCAGACGGACTCTGTATAGCTATGGCGGTCCAAGAGATACGGCCTGGTGGCAGACGGACTCTGTACAGCTATGGCGGTCCAAGAGATACGGCCTGGTGGCAGACGGACTCTGTATAGCTATGGCGGTCCTAGAGATACGGCCTGGTGGCAGACGGACTCTGTATAGCTATGGCGGTCCTAGAGATACGGCCTGGTGGCAGACGGACTCTGTATAGCTATGGCGGTCCAAGAGATACGGCCTGGTGGCAGACGGACTCTGTATAGCTATGGCGGTCCTAGAGATACGGCCTGGTGGCAGACGGACTCTGTATAGCTATGGCGGTCCAAGAGATACCTACCTACAGCCAGGTGACATGAAGAGATCCTTTCATTGTTGTACCTTGATTGTTGACCTATAATTCTCAGATCTCGGTAGATCTGAGATTTATAGGTCACTTTTTTATTGTTCTTTACAACTTGACTGCGATCTCACCTGATGGTGAGTGATGATGCAGACTAAGATGTTATCGTACTAACTTTTGAGGGTAAGTAAATTTACCCAATCGTTTTCTACACAGCATCGCACTGGAACGCTAAATCGCTTGGCGGCGCGTCTTTGCTGGTAGGGTGGTAACTAGCCACGGCCAAAGCCTCCCACCAGACCAGACCTGAGCTAATTTAGAAATTATAAAATTCCAAAGTGGCCCGTTGCGAAGAACCCGCGACCTCCCACTCGGATTTGAGTGCGCCGCCACTGCGCCAGGTGGCCAGGGAGGTCGTCAACTCGTCACTAAAAATGTCATAAAAATCGGTTAAATCGTTTCGGTGGAGTTTTGTTACATAGAACAAACGCTAAGACAAGACAAGATAATTTTACATAATATTAATATTAGAGATAAAGATCACATCACAGATTAAACTTATTTAATTCACGTGTGTAATTTTCTAAACTAAGTAGTGTAAAATTACATGTAATTTCATAAAAAAAAATATAATTTGTCGGTGGTAAATATTTTACATATTTCGAGGAAACGTTTTGGGTGAGTTACGTTTTAAATATTAATTAATAACATTTTAATAGCGAAAGTAGTTTGGAAATAATAAAATCCCAAAATATCCGTGCCGAGAATTGAACCCGGGACAGTTGCGTTAGATTTAGAGACTTCATAATAATTTATTGTAATATAACTTTATACCTACAACGTGTAAATGAAAGTAGTATTATTAATTACTATACAAGACTTGTATAGTAATTAGTAGGGTTGTAACGGAACTCCGCCTCCGCCTCCGTTACTGCGGAACTTCCGCAAAGAATTTAACCTCTGCCTCCGCATCCGCCTCCGCAAAATTTATGCGGAATCATATCGGAAGTTCATTTACTATCACAAACAACGCGCAAGGAGCGACGCTAGGCGACGCGGCCGCTCGACTGCGTGTTTTCAAGTGAAATGGTCGGCCGCGGGAACACGGCCAAGCGGGTGGTGGGGTGGGAGTGTGAATGAATAACAGGAATCAACTTGTCAAAGCGTTCGGTACCGCGTAGTTGCAATTGAGCCGTGATTGTTTTAAGTAATTTTGTGCGTAATTATTAGTTATTGTTATTTAAATAACGTGATGAAGCCGAAAACTAGTGAAATTTGGCCAAAAAAAAAAAAAAAACCAAGTTCAGTGCCAAGCGAACAGTTATTTAGTGCTGCTGGTTTAATTTACGAACCCTTGAGAAACCGCTTAGAAGGCGAAAAAGCCGCAAAGCTTTTGTTCGTAAAATATAATTTGCCTCTTGTCAATTTTGATTACTAAGATGAATCATGAACATGTATGTACAATTGTACACATTATATTATATATAATATAAATAAATGTTGCTGACTCTATTAAAGTATTAAATATTAATCATAAATTTATTTATATTTTCCCAACAAATTTCACCTCCGCCTCCGCCTCCGTTAACCTTCGCATCCGCGGAGGCGAACCTCTTCACCTCCGCATCCGCCTCCGCCTCCGCTAAGTAGGCCTCCGTTACAACCCTAGTAATTAGAATAAGCTAGTGATAAGTTTTATTGTACTTAAATAAAAAAAAAATGAAAGTTGAAATAACATTGAATGGTACATAAGTGTACCAATCATCCTGTAAAAATATTAAATAGAAATACTTATGCATATGTATTTTTCCATAATGCCCCCAGGGAAAAATGGATACGCTTATTTTAATAATAATCCATACATTATAAAAAAAAATATGTTTATTTATTTTTAATATTTTTATAGGGTCATTCGTTATCAAGTACACTTATGTAGGTACCCCCTTCAATACTATTTCAACTTTTCATTAAGTAGGTACCTACACGTTATATATATAAGTCACCTTTTTTCACGAAATCGTCTTGTTTTAGTACAAAATTACCAGAGACTTGTTTTTAGCACAAAAATGGGTAGACATAGTCCAATCTAAAATAGAACGCCCCTCCACTACATTATTCTTACATGGTGGAAGTGTAAATACGTGGTCTCATATTTAGATTAGACTATCTATACTTATTATACCTACAGAGTCGAATAGAAATACCAATCTATTCTAATATTATAAAGAGGTAACGGTTGTGAGTTTGTGACGTTGTAAGGGGTAATCTCTGGATCTACTGAACCGATTTTCAAAATTAATTCACCAATAGAAAGCTACGTTATTGTGGAGTGTCATAGGCTATATTTCCAAAATTAATTACGCATCTTTACGTTTTGATTTCGCAGGTAGAGCCAGCAGAAAAACTTCCCAAATGCCTGTAAAACTGAAGATAGTCCACGTTGCCGTGTTGTTGTGCTGTCTGTACGCAATGATCAACCAATGCAGTAGTAAACGGGTAAGGTGATTGGACAAAACTAACGCACACAATTTTACAATTAATAAAAAAAACAGCCAAGCCAAGGGGCTGAAAGCTAGCAAAACTTGTCATGCGCAAAACATCGTTCTGGTACAAAAGAGCATGGCGTACTTATTACGCGAAATAAGAATGTAATGAACGCCATAATTATAGTTTACTGTAAAAACTTTTAAAATAGGTACATAACCTAGAAAGAAAACGATAATGTACGTACTTACTTCGTAATATTTATTGGAATTATAATCCTAAACGGCTCTCTAGTAACTACGTATAACATTGATAATAAATTGAAAATTGTAAAAAAATGGACGCAAATTCGGGATTTTTTTTTATCGACAAAAAATTATCCTTTTATTAAGTTTTCACTAATACAGTTTCTCGAAAATATGATGTAGGTAATATTCGTGTTTTATTTCAGGTACCTAGTTAAGACTTGATTTACTACTGTAAAAATCGAATCTTGAACTGACATCTTCAGTTAATACCCCTCCTAAAATAATCACTTTTGTTCATGAATTTACGAGTATTATTAATTTACTCGTAGGTACTTTGTTGGCGAACCGCAAACCTAACTTTGTTTTTGGCGCTTTATTGTTATTATAAAAAAAGTATACTTACTAGTAGAGAGTTGATTTTATTATTCCTGTAAAATATACGTTTATTCCGAATTATTTCAGATTTCTTGAACGATAAACTTCGGAGATAAGGGAACTGTATATTTGCAACATAATTTAACTTTTGCAGTGCGTCTTTGCTTTCATTCAAAGAAGCCACTGACGTAGCATCTTAAATCATTTGGATGACATTGCCTTCTTGACTAATCTTCGTCTTCATCAATATCAGAGGCCTCTCTTATGTACGTTGAGTTGATCGTTATTCATTGAGCCTGATGTTGACAGTGACAGTTGTCAGTGACAGATTCTGTCAACTGTCACTGTCAACATCACCACGCTAGTGATCACCCGCAGTTCGCCACTCGTTGCAGAAGCTGTTCATCAGCTGGGAGCGCCCGGTGGTGGATTACTTCAACCCCAAGTACGTGGGGTCGCTGGTGGTGCAGTCGCGTCGTCTGAGCCGCTCGGATCCTGTCAACTGTCACTGTCAACATCACCACGCTAGTGATCACCCGCAGTTCGCCACTCGTTGCAGAAGCTGTTCATCAGCTGGGAGCGCCCGGTGGTGGATTACTTCAACCCCAAGTACGTGGGGTCGCTGGTGGTGCAGTCGCGTCGTCTGAGCCGCTCGGATCCTGTCAACTACGTCACTGTCAACATCACCACGCTAGTGGACTTCGACAAGACCATCAAGGTAATCACCACTGCTGAGGGAGGGTGCTTTATTTTGTTAAAAGATATTCAAGTTTTTTTTTTGTGATTTTCATATAAAATAAGCCGCCGGTGAATATTCCACTTTTCATCTATCGTTTGACGACCTCTCGGGTGCTGTTGCGGCGCGCTCGGATTCGTGTGGTATGTTGCGGGTTCGATTCCCGCCACGGGCCACTTTCGAATTTTATAATTTTTAAATTGGCTCAGGTCCGGTCTGGTGGGAGGCTTCGGCCGCAGCTAGTCACCACCCTACCAGCAAATACTCACCGCCAAGCGATTTAGCGTTCTGGTGCGATGCTTCTAGAAACCGTTGGGGTAAATTTACTTGCCATTCCGTTCAGTATGATAACATCTTAGGCTGCATCATCACTTACCATCAGTATGCTGATTCCGAGTTTTTTGAAATATGTTTACTTACTCGATCGTGAAAGAGTTAACGCCGATTTGTATGGGATAGGAGTAGTTTACAAATTGTGTCAATAGATGTCGCTACAACAATCCTATACAAATTCGCGTTTACGCTCTCACTGTCGAATAAGTGAAGAACTCGGTATAGGCACACAGGTGAAAGTACTAACTAAAAAAAAATGTATAGAGTAAGAAAAACTCGTTATGGAGGTCAGTGCAATGGTTGCAGGTGAACATCAGCTGCTTCGAGCGCCTGTCCAACGCGTACAAGCGCAGTTTCGTGGAGTGGAGCATCGGCGGCTGCGATCTGCTGCAGTACGACGTGCTGATCGGCGCCGCGCTGCGGGACGTGTACTCCAGCGAGCGCGGCGTGCCGCTCGCGTGCCCCCTGCCGCCGGTTACACGCACTACTTTCATCTCACCCATTCATCTACATCATCATCATCATCTCAGCCTGCGGACGTCCACTGTTGAACATAGGCCTTCCCAAGCGCGCGCCACCACACCCTGTCCTCAGCCTTCCTCATCCAGCCGCTTTATATCGTCGGTCCAGCGGGCTGGAGGTCGCCCCACACTACGCTTACTCGTACGCGGTCTCCACTCCAGGACTTTCCGGCTCCAACGGCCATCGCCCCTGCGACAAGCGTGACCTGCCCATTGCCACTTCAGCTTGCTAATGGTTTTGGCTATATCTATCGGTGACTTTGGTTCTCCTGCGGATCTCCTCATTCATCTTCTTCTAATATATAAAATATTTCGCTTTTCTTTGTTACTGAACTCCTCCGAAACATCTGGACCGATTGTTATGAAATTTTCAGTGTATATTCTCTGAGTCTGGGAGCGGGTTGTTATCTATTTTTTATGTCCCTAAGTGAAAAAAAATTTATATGGCAAAACAACGTTTGCCGGGTCAGCTAGTCTAATATATAAAATTCTCTCGCTTTTCTTTGTAACCAAACTCCTCCGAAACGGCTGGACCGATCGTTATGAAACTTTCAGGGTATATTCTCTGAGTCTGGGAGCGGGTTGTTATCTATATTTGATGTCCCTAAGTGAGAAAAATTTTTTATGGCAAAACAACGTTTGCCGGGTCAGGTAGTCTAATATATAAAATTCTCTCGCTTTTCTTTGTAACCAAACTCCTCCGAAACGGCTGGACCGATCGTTATGAAATTTTCAGGGTATATTCTCTGAGTCTGGGAACGGGTTGTTATCTATTTTTTATGTCCCTAAGTGAGAAAAAATTTATATGGCAAAACAACGTTTGCCGGGTCAGCTAGTAGATATATAATATACTAAGGATGAGTTTGTTTATAAAAATACACATAACACATACCCTCGTTTATATATGTTTTCACGGGACACTTTTTTCGTGAATTTTGTATCACACCCGGGGTCCTTAGATAGTCAATGCACCCATTAGAGCAGAATTATGGTTTGTCCCTAAGCCTACATTGGGCACATCGATAAAATCCACAAACACGCTGAGTGAGTGATCTCAGCATGCTGTAGTTGCACTTGTGTGAGTTGTGACACAGAGAGTGACGGACGTTTTCTACAAATTATTTGCTAGTTTGTTCACCGTAAACTTACATCGAAATGCCTTCTTGTGCATTTAGAAAGTGGAGTGGCAAATTGGCAATCATGGATTTTTTCGGAATAAAAAGTAGCCTAGGATCATGAAGAATCGAACTTCAAACCCGAACTTTTTTTTTATAGACTAAGGTCAACAATTTAAAGAAATACGGTCTGCATATTAACTTCTGCACTACCGGTGGCAAAAATGCTTGTTTCGTCACCAACAGTAAGGCCACAGTAGTTCGCTCAGCAGCCACCTATAGAATTTTGACAGATGGCGCTACTGTTTGCTTGTACGAAAAAGGTTTACGTAAATCGTTCGGATGCCCATATCCTGAAGTTTCTTATCGTAGCTGTAAACTGAAGGTCACTTTCATCTTTCAAAAAACACTTTTGCCAGGGCATCTGGAAGAGATCCTCATTTGTAGCGATAAGATGTCCTTGTGCATGTCCTCTCTATGTTTGTGTTTTTTATGTGTCTTTAAATATGTACAGAATAAATAAATAGAGACATTTTTTGTTCCAGGGCAACTATACCTTCAAAAACATGGTCGTCACTTTCTCACCATTGCTGGAAAACTTTCCGTTCCAAGAGGGTCGGCTCTTCATGAGCGTCACGAGGAAACAAGAACTGGGTGGCGCCGGACATATAGACTTCCAGATAAAATCCTACAACGCTGAAAAACAGGCATCGGATAGTACCAAGAATCGATGAAAAAACTTTTTTGTCATCTATATAGATTAGGAAGAGCGCGGGCCCCAAATGATTACCTTGCGCGGACCTTTTTGATTTACAATTAATAAATACATTTACATGACGATACACTCGTTTCATTTTAAGAAAACTAAAAAACAAATATCAGACAACACTAAGAATCGATATCAAAAGCGCTTTTTCATCGGCATAGATTAGATACAGTATGGGCCCCAAACATTTACCAAGCAGACATTTTGATGTACAACATACTTAAAAAATGCTTTTTTTTATTTTAAGAAAGCTTCCTGTTACTGAAGACAGCCTATACGTGTATGTGAGAACATTCACTTAGGTACTGCATGAAATGAAGTCTTACTTTGGAAAACCTTTAAAGATTGTGTAAGAAAATGGTATTCATCGTTATCGTAATCGTTTACAAACTGCCCACTGATTGGTTTCCTGATTTTCGTCAGCCAATCCCGGGCAGAATTTGCTAACGATTACGATAACGATCAATACGTTTTTCGTACACAATCTAGGGGCTGTTCACTATTGTCATTGATGTAGATTGAGAACAGTAAGGCACATAACTACTTTGAGCGACACCATTTTCTAATCGATAATTCTACCAGTTTATCTGGGACTAAACAGGGTAGTACTTTGGCACCTGTACTGTTCCTAATCTATATATATGGAAACTTCAATAAAAATGATGTTTTCATAGGTGTAAAATGTAAATGTACTAAAACTCAAGGTTCAATCGTCATTTTTGTTTATTTCCGAGTTAACAGCGGCAACGTCTGGCACGTGGACGGGCTTCCTCTTGAGCGCGACCTTGTGGACGAGTCGTTTGTGAGTGTAGAGGCACGCCTTCTGTCGGAAGCTGCGCCCGCACATGTCACAGGATAACGGCTTCTCACCAGTGTGCGTGAGCTCATGCTCACGTAGCATCGGGGAGCTCTGGAATTAAACAACAATGGAGCATAACCAAAGGTGGTATCAAGTTTTCTCATGAAGTAAAACAAAATAGTCTAGGAAAATAAAATTGTTTTTTTTAGAACCATAGGCACTAGAAATTTGTTTTTCATATCTGGAATTGAATTTTGCATACATAATGTTACTTTCGTTTCGATGCACATTTCGTGTCATACTGATTTTACTAAGTACAACTTGTTTGTTTGCCTATCACTTTGGAATCCGGATGTTAATTAAACAAGTAATAATTGGAGGAGTTAATGTGGAGACCGTAGTCTATTAAAAATTAAGTTTGGGTTTAATTCAGCTTGATACGGGATGCCATGGTCCTTTGTACGAAAAAAAAATTCTAATCGTTTGTAAAGAGCGGAAAAATTCATGAGGAGGAAAAATACGGAGAGAGACAATGATTGAGGAGTTCGAAGACGGGTGAAGAGCGCTACCAGGGTATTAAAGATGGGGGGATGCTCAACCAAATGTCATTCGAAACGTCATCCACTTGGCAGTGAGCTGAAAACAAATTCAAAATGGCGAAATAAAGATGGCCGCTATACAATCTTCATCGGTTCCCATCTCGAAAAGTATAAAAGTTAGAAGAGTGCTTACTTAGCAAAAGATGATCAAGATCTGAAGGTCTGCTGGATGAATGGAAAAAATATTCAAAGTGGCAGTTTTTTTTCCATAGAAAATTATATGGCGAATATTGGTAGGAAACCTTGCAAGATTTTATTGTTTTGTTTGTACAGAAGTACTGCCATTTTAACAAATGCTTCTGGTTTGAAGATGGTCGAGTTTTTAGGTAAAAAATGTGGATAATTTAGACTCAAATAACTTTTAACATGAGCAATATTTCTTAAAAAGTAAAACGTACGAGCATAGTACTTCATAGTATCTGCAACATATCCAAAAATAATGGAAATCGTACTACATTTACGGGTAGGAAAACGTTATCGCTTTTTGTATGAAAGCTTACAGGTATACAATCCTCTTCTTAAGCTTAAAGACTCACCTTGAACGCCTTGCCGCAGGTCTGACAAATCTTGTCTCTTTTATCGTTTTTAATGCCATGGTGAAATCTCTTGACATGCCGTGTTACGCTTCTCTTGCTCGCCACTGCCTAGACATACAAATATAATCACAATTAAAGTTAACAACAGAGATTGACTCTCGTTCTTTATAAAAACCTAAATGCATGCAAGCTATCCATTGCTTTTGATCTCTCGAACGCGTTTGACTAACTCCATTAAAATCGGCAGTGCTGAGGGATCTGTGAAAAGCATTTGACCTCTCACCTTATGGCATATAGGGCAGCAGTGCTGAGGGATCTGTGGAAAGCATTTGACCTCTCACCTTATGGCATATAGGGCAGCAGTGCTGAGGGATCTGTGGAAAGCATTTGACCTCTCACCTTATGGCATATAGGGCAGCAGTGCTGAGGGATCTGTGGAAAGCATTTGACCTCTCACCTTATGGCATATAGGGCAGCAGTGCTGAGGGATCTGTGGAAAGCATTTGACCTCTCACCTTATGGCATATAGGGCAGCAGTGCTGAGGGATCTGTGGAAAGCATTTGACCTCTCACCTTTTGGCATATAGGGCAACAGTGCTGAGGGATCTGTGGAAAGCATTTGACCTCTCACCTTATGGCATATAGGGCAGCAGTGCTGAGGGATCTGTGGAAAGCATTTGACCTCTCACCTTTTGGCATTTAGGGCAGCAGTGCTGAGGGATCTGTGGAAAGCATTTGACCTCTCACCTTTTGGCATATAGGGCAGCAGTGCTGAGGGATTTGTGGAAAGCATTTGACCTCTCACCTTATGGCATATAGGGCAGCAGTGCTGAGGGATCTGTGGAAAGCATTTGACCTCTCACCTTATTGCATATAGGACAGCAGTGCTGCGTCTGTCCCAGGTGATGGAAGTTGTAATGGTCGCTCAGGTCGCTCTGGGTCCGGAACTCCTTGTCACACGCCGAGCATTTGTACCTGATACGTTCGCACAGTTTAAATTTCACATTATTTTTAACAGACTTCAAAAACGGAGGACCTTCTCAATTCGTTCTCAAATAAAATATTTGATATATATATATATATATATATATATATATATATATATCAAACTTTATATATCATATAAATATCATAAAATAGAATGTGCCGACCCCACATAGAGTGGGAAAAGGCCAGGAAGAAAGAAAGATATATCATAAATATATCGGATATTTATGATATATAAGTTTGATATTTCAATATAGGCACAAGAAAAAGGTCGCCCTAAAGAACGATGGGTCGACGAAATAGTGAAAGAGGCAGGCAAAGACTGGTGTCTAAACGCACAAAACAGGAAAGAGTGGCACGCTATGGAGGAGCCCTTTACCCGCAAGGGGTCTTTGATTAATGATTGATATTTTGCACAAAATCTAATACGCTGCTTACAGTTACCTAAAGGTTAAAATATAAAATAGTTTTAGTTTAATTGACTGTATACTTTATTGTTATTTTTTTTAATTAGTTTTAAAAATTTAATCAAAGAATGATAAAGTTTTATTTATTTAAGTATGATATTTATAATAACTATCGGATATTTTCGAACCCTGTTTTTGTTAGTTACCTGGTAGCTTTCGCCTGCGTGCTCCGATGCAGCGCTTTCGCCACGTGCACCTTGCTGTGCTTCATGTGCACCGCGTAGTTGGAGTGCAGCGTGAACCGCTTGTCGCAGGGCACGCAGTAGTAGCCGCCGCGCTCGCCTGCGGCGTGGGTCCTCGCGTGCGCCACCGCCATGTCCGCGCGCACTACCTTCCCGCACACCGCGCACGGCGAGCGCGGCAGCGGGTTGCAAAGGCTCCTGCGGACATTCATCATCGATATCATCAAACAAATCGTTGATGAACATTATGAATTGTACAGGTTCCAGAGTATGACCTTGGGAGACTCTTAATGGCTTTGGATCAAACAAATCATTGATGAACATTAGGAATTGTACAGGTTCCAGAGTATCACCTTGGTAGACTCTCAATCGCTTTGGATCAAACAAATCATTGATGAACATTAGGAATTGTACAGGTTCCAGAGTATCACCTTGGGAGACTCTTAATCGCTTTGGATCAAACAAATCATTGATGAACATTAGAAATTGTACAGGTTCCAAAGTATCACCTTGGGAGACTCTTAATCGCTTTGGATCAAACAAATCATTGATGAACATTAGGAATTGTACATGTTCCAGAGTTATCACCTTGGGAGACTCTTAATCGCTTTGGATGAAACAAATCATTGATGAACATTAGGAATTGTACAGGTTCCAGAGTATCACCTTGGGAGACTCTTAATCGCTTTGGATCAAACAAATCATTGACGAACATTAGAAATTGTACAGGTTCCAGAGTATCACCTTGGGAGACTCTTAATCGCTTTGGAAATCTTATACTGTTACTAGCTGTCCCGTTAAACGTTTCTTTGGCATATTACTTTATTCTCGGTTTGTTAATCCGCGCCTTCGGCTTAGGTCAACAAATATCTATCAGGTGTGATCACAGTCAAGCGCTAGCCTATATAGTTTGCCGGTGGTGTAGGCAATAGGGAAATTTTCCTCCAGGCAGGTGTTATGCCTGGGGACCGCTTGTGATCCGAGCGTGTGACGTCAGAACTTCTATATACAGTGTGAGTCTTCATAATGTGCACATATTGAAATGAGGGAAACTATGCTTAATTTTATCGACGGAAAACGTATTAAAAAAAATCTAAATTTTTTTTTATATTTTTTTCGATTTTTTTAAATTTTAGTTTGCTACTATGACCCTTGTGTAAACAAAACGGTGTAACTTTTAAACTAAACGATCTATCACGATGAATCAAACTTATTAATGATTGGAAGTAATGGTCCGTCCTCATGAAATGAAAATTGTGGAAAAAAATTACCCTCAATGGAAAATACACGTGTTTTAAAAAAAAAACTGTTTTTTTTTTACTAATTTTTACAATAATCGTAAAATTTCTCAATAAAATGCGCCCATTGTGTGCCTTTTTTATTACATTAAATTATTCCCCATCGTATTAGCTACCTAATGGTAAAATTTGCATGTTTGTAACTTAGTCCTAACATCTCTTTTTAACTGTTCAAAAATAGCACTCCGAACGCGCAGGTTATTGTTTTCCTAAGGAGGGTCCTACGTGATATCTACAATCTCAATAATTAGTGCGTAGCAGTGTCCTAGGCCTTTCTTTAACACTTGATAAGAAATGTTAGAATTGAGTTATAAGCATGCAATTTTTAACATTAGGTAGCTAATACGATGAGGAATAATTTAAAGTAATAAATAAGGCACACAATGGGGGCATTTTATTGAGAAATTTTACGATTATTTTTTTTTTTTTTTTTTTTTTTTTATTTTTTTGTCAGGCAATAAACCCATATGAATTACAAAAAAAAGACTACAACTACAAGAACTACAATACATATAAAATAAATTACAACAAATTTGTAAGGAATAGTAAAAAAAAATAATAAATATTATGATGTAATGTCTATACCTCTACAAACGAGGGACTTCTTTGTTACCGCACCGATGCAGGGAAGACCAATATCTGGGAAAAGGATTGCTTGGGTCGTCACCTACCGCGGCGAGAATGGTGTTGGTACTCTGTCTCAATCTTCCCCAGAAGGAGGCTGTTCTTGCTCGAAGGATGGCATAGAAGTCAGGGACCCTAGCATCGGCAAACATGGATTTGGCGCTGCAAAAACGTGGCAGCTTCATTAAAATGCGAAAAGCATTGTTATATTGAATCCTCAATGCATTATAACTCCGCTTGGTGAATCTTGTCCAAAGCTGACAGGTATAAAAACACTGACAAAATGCTTTAAACAAGGTCACCTTGACCTCGTCAGAGCAGCGCGCAAACCTACGTGCTATCATGTTAGCTCGCACCGAGAGAGCCCTGCGCTCCCTCTCCATGTCCATGTCATCCTTTAGGTCCTCCGATAGATGATGACCCAAGTATTTAAAACTCTTAACAACCCGTATCGACGCGCCGTCCAAAAATACCGGTGGAACCATCTCCGGTCCCTTACCAGCTCTGAAGACGAGCATTTCAGTCTTTGCTACGTTATATTTAAGACCATGTTGTTTAGCAAACTGGTCACAAATATTGAGCAGTTTTCTGAGACCGTTGATCGAGGGGCTGAGAAGAACCATATCGTCCGCGTAGCTAAAATTGTTAACACATACGTTACCAATATGGCAACCGACTTTAGCTCCTCTCAGCCTCTCAATCAAGTCATTAACATAAAAGTTGAACAGGTCCGGAGATGTTAACCCACCTTGACGTACGCCACACTCTAGTCTATACTCACTAGAGTGTGCGTCGCCCCATTTTACATGATTAGTTTGGTTAGCGTACCAGAATCTCCACAGATTCACCAATTCCTTGGGAGCGTGCCTGGCGAGTTTGTGCCACAAGATTTTATAATTGACAAGGTCAAACGCCCGGCTTAGGTCTAGAAAACATGCATAAACGGATGTTTCCCTGTTAATATAGTGACTTAAAGTGTATTTAAGGCTTAATATGGCCGAATCTGTGGAGAGTCCGGCACGAAAACCAAACTGAGCATCATCTATATTAAAATTCCTGGTCAATTCGGGTTGCAAGAGCCTTTCTAAAATTTTGCCAAAAACGGTTCCTAATGATATTGGTCTATTATTGTAAAAATTAGTGAAAAAAAAACAGAAATTTTATTAAAAACACGTGTTTTTTCCATTGAGGGTAATTTTTTCCACAATTTTCATTTCATGAGGACGGACCATTACTTCCAATCATTAATAAGTTTGATTCATCGTGATAGATCATTTAGTTTAAAAGTTATACCGTTTTGTTTACACAAGGGTCATAGTAGCGAACAAAAATTTAAAAAAATTCCAAAAAAATATAAAAAAAAATTTTAGATTTTTTTTAATACGTTTTCCGTCGATAAAATTAAGCATAGTTTCCCTCATTTCAATATGTGCACATTATGAAGACTCACACTGTATAGCACGCTCGTCGAAAGCTCCGTCAGCGTGTGCTAGGGTACTGGTTACGCCATCTATCGTCAGCTATCGAAGACCGCTGCAATAGTATAAAAAAAATTGAATTTATTACTTGTGTGCAAACATCAGACGGAAAGACTTACTTCTCGTGTTTGTTAAGAGCAGCGCTGGAGAGGAACTTCTTCCCGCAGCTGCTGCACTGGAAGCCCTCTTCGTGGCAACCCTGCCGGTGCGCGCTGCGAGCATTTTTACTCCTGCAACAGCCGCATCATCACCTCACTATCCTCGGCCAAGACGTCGCACTTCGGAATTTATAAATTGGTTTTGACGTGACAACGTCTTATAAATCGATAGAGCCGGTTGCACGCACGAAAAAACATGACTCATCCGGCGTTACCGGCGTTACCTCGCTCATGCGGCGTTACCTCGCGAGCGCGGAACGAGCGACAAAGAAAACGTTGTCACGTTCAACTATCGTCAGAAAACCGACGAAAAAACATGACTCATCCGGCGTTACCGGCGTTACCTCGCTCATGCGGCGTTACCGGCGTTACCTCGCGAGCGCGGAACGAGCGACAAAGAAAACGTTGTCACGTTCAACTATCGTCAGTAAACCGACTTTACAGGCAACCAATTTTTTTACTCTATACAAGTTAGTACTTGACTGCGATCTCACCTGTATAAGTAATGATGCAGCCTAAGATGTTATTGTACTAACTTGGAAGGGTAAGTAAATTTACCCCAACGGATTCTACAAGCACCGGAACGCTAAATCGCTTGGCGGTGCGTCTTTGCTGGTAGGTTGGTAAGCCACGGCCGAAGCCTCCCACCAGACCAGACCTGAGCCAATTTAGAATTATAAAATTCCAAAGTGGCCCGTGGCGGGAATCGAACCCGCGACCACCCACTCGATTCCGAGCGCGCCGCCACTGCGCCAGGGAGGTCGTCAAATTGAAGTCGTGGAGGTTGTCAAGTTGATGTCAAGTCTGCTATAGCACGGTCGCGGAGCACGAAGAATTTCGTACATTAACCTGTAACTACCTGTCTCTGTCACTCCCGCGTCAAAATAATGCGGTCACGCTCGCACAGGACGGGGTCATTGCATCTGTGCGAGCGTGACCGCATTATTTTGACACGGGAGTGACTGAGACAGGTAGTAACAGGTTAATGTACGAAATTCTTCGTGCTCCGCGACCGTGCTATAATTTAACATTTTTTTACTGTAAGCCAAGATCCAATTAAATGCAACTAGCATTTGCTCGCGGCACGAAAAAATTGAATATCCTTTTCAATTACCTACTTTCAGGAAAGATTGTCAAAGTAATCTACCTATAGCTGTAGCTATAGATTACTGTTGAAAATTAGGGTATTTTAGATATCCCATGGGAACTATGGATTTTCCCGGGATAAAAAGTAGCCTATGTTTTAATCCGGGTTATAAGCTATCTATGTTCCAAATTTCAGCCAAATCGGTTCAGTAGTTGCAGCGTGAAGAAGTAACAAACATACACACTTACACATACACACTTACATACAAACTTTCGCCTTTATAATATTATTATAGTGTGAAGTGTGATGGTGTGATTACCATAGTTCCGAAATTAACCAAGTTTACGAAACTTCACTTGTCATTAACGGCGTAGAAGCCGTATTTCAGCGATTTTGAATGAAGTTTTATATAAAAACAATTACTTTCAAATTTAAACATCTCGTATTTTGGGTCTTTAATCTAAAATGGCTAGAAGCAGAAACACAAATTTTCTCGATAGAAAGTTCTCCCAAAAGTTACTCCAAAATCACAGTTTTTCTCATTTTTATCAGAAAATACAATGGATGTAACTGTAATTTTTGTTTTAATGTGTCGGTAATAATAATATCCAAAAACGCTTAGAAACGGATTTTTGATAAGTTTTTGAGTAATTAGGTAAAAGGTCATTTCTTCTGTTACATTCTTCCGCGACGCTGCATGTCGCACCTACCAACGTGTCCGTGAGAGTGAGAAAGACAAAAATAAATTCAATAAATCCTTTTAATACTTACTTGAAATATTTGTTGCATTCAATGCAGGCGTACCCCCGACCTTTCGGATCGTCTAATAATATTTTCAGTTCTTTGACTTGTACTGGAGAACACTTTAGTTTCATCGTATCTGGAGAAGATTTTAGCTTCGCCATATCTGGAGAAGACTTTTGCTTCATCATATCTGGAGAAGATTTATGCTTCGTTGTATCTGGAGAAGATTTTTGCCTCGTCGTATCTGGAGAAAATTTTTGCTTCGTAATATCTGGAGACGATTTTTTCGACTCCAGAGCTATTTCCACAGCCTCGCCCAGTGAAGAATATGTTCCCTTATATGACTCTTCCTCTGCATTTGGACTGTGATATATTTGTATCATTGCCTAAAAAATCATTCATAAAGGTAAATTAGGCATTCCAGTTTTTTTTTTGTTAAAATAGAAACATTATATCCATATACTCTGACAAAATGACAATATTTTATGATTTAGGGCTCATTTTTCAAGCGCCAGATAATAGCGTGACGTGGAAGAGACTACAAAATCTTTATTTTGTAGTCTCTTCCATAATGTAGGTTTACATTTACTATTTACGAAAAAACGGGAATAAACGGGAATTAATTTATTTCGGGAATAAACTTAAGTTTAACGGAGATTAAAGCCACTTTTCTAATATTTTTTAAATACAATAATAGTACCTAACGGTACAGAAGGTTCACTCCACGAGATGATTTAAAGAAATAGCGACTGTAGCGCTCACACAAAAAAGTGCAATTCAGTAAATTGAAACGAGTGAAAGGTTAGTAACATCCAATAGAATATAAGAAGAGTACAGTGAAAATTACGAGTATTAGCAAGAAAGAGATGCCAAAGTTCGATGCAGTGCGCGTGCGCAAGTGCTGGACGAGAGGCGTGGCCCACGGCGACGCGGCAGCTGCGCTGAATAAAACTCGCTGGATCGGCCGCGCTCGGTTTCAGTCGACGCACGCGCGGTGGCGAACGGACGTGCAGTGAGAAACATGTTGTTGTGTAGAAAATCTTCAACTTGGTGTGGCTGCAGTGCTCTTTCTCTTCAGTGCTGAAGTGCGTCCTCGTATTGCGGTATCAGTATCCGGCAACCATGAAATTATAGTGCTCGTAATGCTATCGTAACGATATCAATGATCAAAACAACCAACCAGTAAGGTAGGAAAATATTCTGTTCTCGGTGCGTAGTTTCATTTCTCTCTGTTGTTGTTCAATAAAATATTCTGGTGTTTTATTTTCCTTGTCCCTTCCTATTCCTGGTGTCCCGTGATCAGGTAATCAGGTCTGGTACGGTGGTTATTCTAATACGGTAAGGTAATGTTACTCGACGACGGCTTGTCGGAGCAATGGTGACGTAACTAGTGAGTATTTCGTAAGTATTTTCTAATCTGTTAATATAGTGGTGTCACTGCGCCATAGTACCCCCCTTCAAGCGAAGCGTACCACTTTTTTTACGACACGGCCGCTTCTCGTGACGTGGGAGACGGGCGCAGGCGCTGGTTTAGATGCCGGCGTAGGTATCGGCGGGCTCTTTGCCGTTGTAGTTTTCGGCCTGGAACTCGTCGATGTCGGCGTCGATTTCTGATTAATGTCGTTGGTACTCGAGTCCTCTTCATTGAGTATGTAAGCGGGCTTGAGTCTATCCAATGATACGACAGTAGTACGAAGTGGTAGTTGGGTCTTGTAGTACTTGATGTCCGTGCAAAACTGACTGATGAAATGTAGTTGGCGTTCTCGACGTGGAGTGTCGCTGCTGC
Source organism: Coenonympha arcania (assembly GCA_036785405.1). Lineage (NCBI taxonomy): Eukaryota > Metazoa > Arthropoda > Insecta > Lepidoptera > Nymphalidae > Coenonympha > Coenonympha arcania. The sequence continues at coordinate 4,189,424 of CM072081.1, forward strand.
TAGCCGGTTTGCTTAGCGCGAATGACAAAGGCTTGTGGTCGGTGTATATTGTGACTTCACAACCTTCGATGAGCCTCCTGAAGTGTTTCACAGCTGCGTACATAGCAAGTAACTCGCGATCGTACACGCTGTAGCGACGTTGTGTAGGGCTCATGGACTTCGAGAAGAAAGCTAGTGGCTTCCATGCGTTTTGCACCCATTGCTGAACTGAAGCACCCAAACTATGGTCTGAGGCGTCGGTCATAATTGCTAGTTGTGACCCTAGGACTGGATGGCTCAATGTTGTAGCTTCTGTGATGCTTTGTCGGCATTTCTCAAAAGCTTCGTTAGCCTCGGGAGTCCATTCGATCGGCGTCTTGTCGTTTCTCTTTTTGTTGTGCAGGAACTTATTGAGCTCGTATTGATGATCCGCTTGATGAGGTAGGCAGTCTCGGTAAAAGTTTAACATGCCTAGTATGAAAGTGGGCATAAATAAAATGCAAGACGTCGATATCACACGGATAATTTAATGCGAATTCACCTTACAAGTATAAACTCACGCGTATTTAAACACCGAATTACACGTTAATACTGAATCAATTACACTTAGCAGCTATTAAACAGTGAACACACTACTGCATCTATTATAACACTAACTTTCGTGATAACGCTAGCACTAACTTTACTGCACTTACGCGATCTCACAAAGACTTGACTAAGACCCGTAAAATGAACTCACACTCATATTTATAGCTAACTTCCCACTAACTGAATAGTGGAGGGGCGGCTAGTCATGGCTTTGGTTTGGCTACGGTTTGGCTCGGTCACATTTGGCGGCTGAGGTGGCATGGGTGACCGTGGTTGGCTAGCAGGCTATGGCACAATGTAGGCTTGCTGTGATTGGCTGGCCGGTGGCGATGCGCAGTGCTATTGGCCCAGGCTGTGTGACGTAACATTCGGCCGTCCTGAAACAACAATTGCTCCCGCAATGGGGAGTAGCATGGTCAATTCTCTTAGCAGGTCAATAATGTCGTCATTTACAAATGGGTCATCGGAACTGCGGACAATTTCAAACTCGGGTACAATACCTACTGCGATGAGTCATGAGGTCTTGTTATCAGACCAGCAAAGAACTTGCAATCTAAAAGTCCCTTGATCCTTCATATTAACCAGAACTACATTACCTACTACCCTGGTTTCCAATACCGGTGATACCGGATATCATCAGTTTTAGTATTTAGGGGTTTGCAATATCTTGAGCTCTTAATTTAAAGTCGACTTAAACAATTAATTAAAAAAATAAAAGATTACTGAAGAAGCCTAACAAAAATAGTGTCCTCACTCCTCTTCCAAGATAAATAACCATGAAACTTCAAAATGGCAAACTGCAAAGTGCACGCTTATCTAATATAATCGCACTTCTTATGAATATACGCCAAAGAACTAAATCAATATTTTTAACGTATCCCTACTTGTCGCTAGTTTTCGACTCGAGAGTTCTTATCGGTTAGAATCGTACGTTTCCGTCGGTTATTTTGAGTATCAAAACTTTTTAAAAACATCTAACTTGATCAAAGATGATATAAACTGCTCTTGTTTAAACATCGAATGAAGGTATCAATAACAGACATAATTCGGTAAAAACCTTATGAAAACTAAAATATGACGGCTTAGGCATTTACATTGTACCTACAGTTATCTGGATTCCCCATTATTCTGTATAATACTGATTATTTTATCACACTTCTTAATCATTGCTGGCGTTTGATACACTACTACAAATCAGAAAAGTAAATACTTGCTAGTAAATATTATGGTGACAAGGAATCTATGATCTCGTATATATAAAGGACCATCCCCATGAAAACAGTTAACAGACTAGTTGGTGCCTTAGATAATCAAATGGAATGGAACACGCGTATACATATTGCCCTTGTGGAGAATGTCTTGAATGACATTATGAATCTTATGGTAACTTTGTGCATAATAGAGATTTATGAAGAACTTTATCTACCAGTTAATTGTTTGTGTTTTACTAAAGATTTCGTAAATCGTTCGATAAATTCGAAACAAAGTTTGATAAATATGGCGTAGTTATTCCAATAATCATACAAATACTAAAACAACGTTATCAACATACTAACAGAATATCATGTCATTAAGAAATTTAGTCGTCTTGTTAGGAAATACAGCAAGCTTGTCTTAGGATATTAAGTGGACTGAGATCGATTGGAAACTGTAAGCCTCCAATTAAGAAAAATATAATATGCTACACCTGCACATGTACTTACTTCAAAGACTACGCTACTTACTAACTAACTTGCAACGGACTTAACGCGTTTCCGGGACAGAACGGTCCAATTCATGATGCCTCCTGATGTACCACAGTTAACGAACTTAATGAGTCTCAACAGAATGGACCTATTTATGATGTCTCCAGCTAGCCGCTAAGCGATTCCTTTTTACCGACGGCAATACAAGAGTTTATTTTAAGTTACCAGATATAAACACAGTAATTTACATATTTTTATGATTTGCTAAGTAGATACTGAGACTAACATTTGCAATGATGCGTTTAGACGCCAGTTTTTGATTTTAATCGATGTACGAATCGAATTAAAATAACTTAGGCGTATGCAATAAAGACGTGATAATATTCTTTGGCTTTGGTATCAATGGAATATATTTGGAGTCAATGAAAAACGTAACTTCGTACGTTAAACTGAATTACCAGTGGCTGGTTGAGCTAGCTTAGGGTTTCACAAAGACGTAGAATACAGAATCCAGTGGCTATGTGGCTAGGTTAGGTGCTAGGAAGACGCGGTAAAATGGCTATAGTCCAATGGCTAATAACTAGGCTAGGTGCTTCAAAGACGCGATAGAATGGCTACAATCCAGTGGCTAATATTTAGCTAGGCTTGTGTGCAACAACGACGTGATATAATAGCTGTAATAAAGTAGCTAATACTAGGCTAGAGTGCAACAAAGATATTATGATACAGTGGCTAAAATCCAGTGGCTAATATTTATAGCTAGGCTAGAGTGCAACAAAGACGTGACAGAATGGCTAAAATCCAGTGGCTAATGTATTTATAGCTATAGGCTAGTGTGCAACAAAGACGTGATAGAATGGCTAAAATCCAGTGGCTAATATTGTAACGGGTTAAGGAGAAAGAATGAAACCCGTATACATGAATAGTAGTTATGTAATTATTAAGTTCAATTTACAGTTGAGTATGATTGAGCTAGGGACGTGGGTACAGATAAGTGTTAATGAGAAAGGGTCGTGGGTAGGCGGCCTTCACTTGATTCACTGGCCCGGAGTGGTACTGCCCTGGGACACGCTGCGCTCCGGAGAAGACGCTCGAAGCTCAGGCCGGCGGTGGTGAAGAACCCGGCCCGCGTAGCACAGGGAACGGGCCGTGCGCCGTGGTGGCGCGCTCAGGTGCAGTTGATGTCAAGGACCGGCCGGCGCGTGGCGAGGCGGCGCTCAGTGACGCAGCCGGGACACGCAGCGTGCGCAGCAGAGACGGGCGCGTGCGACAGGCACGCGGCCCGCGTAGCAGGCGGCTAGCGGACACGCGGCCTCAGCGGCGGCGGCGAAGGCGCCGGCCGCGGTGGTCGCTCAGCGGTATTCCGCGAGGAAGACCACGGAAAGCACGCGGCGAGGCGACGCTCACGACCAGCCGCTGAGAGCCGAGTCTGGAGGTGTCACGCGCTGGTCAGCACGTGGGAAGGCGGCGTGCCTGACCAGCAGCCGTGATGGAAGCAGACACGTGGCAGCTAGCGCATGGCCCCAAAGCAGGGTTCGTCACGCAAAAGAGGCGAGACGAGCCATGCCGCGAAGCATCAGCCGTATTCTGGAGTGAGCCCAGCCAGGGAACGATGCGCACGTCACGCAGGAGTGGCGTGACACGCGATGAGATGTCTAGTCCGTAGCTTGAAGTGCGCACGTCACGCAGAAGTGGCGTGACATGCTATGAATTGTCTAGTCCGTAGGTTGAAGACGCGCAGCCCATGCGCCGGAGCACGTGCCAAGCAGAAGAGGCGTGACCCGTGGTAGTTAGCGCATGGCCGGCGAAGCGCACGTCACGCAGAAGTGGCGTGACATGCTGCAGGCGACCAGGCCCGCAGGTTGAGTCCAGAAGTTGAAGATATCGCAGCCATGTGCCGGTACACGCGCCACGCGGAAGAGGCGTGCCACGTGGTTGTTAGCACACGGCTGGAGTAGTGCACGTCACGCAGAAGTGGCGTGACATGCTGCAGGCAGACAGGCCCGCAGTGTAAACCCGGGGGTTGAACCCTGGAACCAAATTCCAGTTCCTAAAGAGGTGACCTTCAGCCCGTCGCTTGCTCGCGCCGCGCGTCACCGACGGCAAGTACCCACAAGAAAAACTGGCGTGGCGCTTAACGCAAGCAAACGACGTTTTACAGCGGTCAGAAAAAATCGTGACACTCACCCGGTATTGGGGTCCTATATTTTCATGATAACGAACTATTCATGAAGTTATTTTTTTTTTTTTTTTTCTTATTGACTAAATTTTGGGCACGCGTTTAGCGTTCAACTTCCCGGCCAAGACTGCCGGGCGACCGCGGTGCAACCGTGCGGCCCGGTGTCGGCACGCACACATGCGCGCGCGCAGAACAAAGACTGTGTAAGCGTGCATTTCAGAGTTCCGCAATGATTTTATAGAACCACGCGCTCGTATAAATTTGTACTAAATTAAATTCGCCATCCTAGCTATATATTACGTTACATATCCCCCTCTCCTAGCGAAGGATTTTTAACTGTAAAAAAAAATCCGGCTAATGCCTAACCTGACACTCAACTAAACATCCACTTACATACATCTTCGCATTCATTCATCATCTAATGGACGACAGTAGTACTATGATTATTTAAGGACTCTGCCACCTTTCAGATAGAGTTTTTATTTTTAGCAATAAAGACTCAAGTTCAGTTAAGTTAGATGTTCTATAGATTTAGTTAGGGAGATAGTTAAATGTGATTTAATAGTAATCCCATATTTCATCTCAATAAAGTATACCGTCTAGGTTGGTATACACAGTTTAATAGTAGGCACTTCAGTAGCATTTTAGTTATGCTAGTAGATTTACCTATACCATAAGTATCCTGACTTTAGGTCATCAAGATAATTATATAGATATTTACCGCATTTTAGGTCTGCAGCAAATATAATTAGACTTATACACGTGCCACGCAGAAGAGGCGAGCCACGCGGTTTATAACGTCTTAACTTTTAGGTCATTAAGACATTAATTAGTTTAGAGAATATGTAGCTGTTGAGATGAAATATTAGATTTTAGATTTAGATATTAGCTTTGTCTGCGATCATAGGCAATTTAGATTATTAGTTATTAGATTTATCTGTAGTAATAGGCAATTTTGGTTTAGGTTTAGATTTAGATTTATCTGTAGTTTTAGACGATAGTTTACTAGTTTACGAATATCGTAAGACATGGTGATATTAAAAAAATCGAAAGAAGAAAAGAAAAAAAATTACTGCGGGTGAGTGTCAACGCAATAAAAAAAAACAACTAACGCCGTTTGTTACAATTAAATTAGAAAATAACGTTTGGTTGTTTTTCCTTTAAAAAATTGAGTGAATTATAATTGAATAGTGAATGATTAAGATAAGTCAGTAAAGAAATTAAAAAAAATCGCAAAAAATAATTAATAAAAGTAAATAATAAAACGATATGCAACTAAAGTGTACTTACTAGTATAATAATAATATTATAAACAATTAATTACAAATTAAGGCAAAATTAATGTAAATCAATTAAATGGTAGGTATCAAGATACAAGAATATCAATAATAACAGTAAGGCTATCTTAAGTTCAATTCAACTAAACAAAAATTTTAATTTAATTAGTACGGAACCAAGTAGCACTTAATACACTTTAGTTGCTGGCAACCAAAATAAACGTTTTACAAAACAAGCACACACACCAATTTTTACCGGACCTATGAAACAAGTGAATGACCACGTGAGAGGCGCCAATGTAACGATGACATTGTGCGTATTAAAGAATAAGTATAGAAGTTACAATTAATATATTACTTGAAGTTAAGAATTTAAATTGAATAGCGGGTAGGTGATCTTCAAATGTAACATAAGTCGGTTGAGGCACTTAGCTGGGCACATGTGGCGAAGCGGAGGAGATGAGCGATGCGCCGGAGACGGCGGTGGTGAAGCGGCGCTCATAGACGCAGCCGGGACACGCAGCGTGCGCAGCAGAGACGGGCGCGTGCGACAGGCACGCGGCCGCGTAGCAGGCGGCTAGCGGACACGCGGCCTCAGCGGCGGCGGCGAAGGCGCCGGCCGCGGTGGTCGCTCAGCGGTATTCCGCGAGGAAGACCACGGAAAGCACGCGGCGAGGCGACGCTCACGACCAGCCGCTGAGAGCCGAGTCTGGAGGTGTCACGCGCTGGTCAGCACGTGGGAAGGCGGCGTGCCTGACCAGCAGCCGTGATGGAAGCAGACACGTGGCAGCTAGCGCATGGCCCCAAAGCAGGGTTCGTCACGCAAAAGAGGCGAGACGAGCCATGCCGCGAAGCATCAGCCGTATTCTGGAGTGAGCCCAGCCAGGGAACGATGCGCACGTCACGCAGGAGTGGCGTGACACGCGATGAGATGTCTAGTCCGTAGCTTGAAGTGCGCACGTCACGCAGAAGTGGCGTGACATGCTATGAATTGTCTAGTCCGTAGGTTGAAGACGCGCAGCCCATGCGCCGGAGCACGTGCCAAGCAGAAGAGGCGTGACCCGTGGTAGTTAGCGCATGGCCGGCGAAGCGCACGTCACGCAGAAGTGGCGTGACATGCTGCAGGCGACCAGGCCCGCAGGTTGAGTCCAGAAGTTGAAGATATCGCAGCCATGTGCCGGTACACGCGCCACGCGGAAGAGGCGTGCCACGTGGTTGTTAGCACACGGCTGGAGTAGTGCACGTCACGCAGAAGTGGCGTGACATGCTGCAGGCAGACAGGCCCGCAGTGTAAACCCGGGGGTTGAACCCTGGAACCAAATTCCAGTTCCTAAAGAGGTGACCTTCAGCCCGTCGCTTGCTCGCGCCGCGCGTCACCGACGGCAAGTACCCACAAGAAAAACTGGCGTGGCGCTTAACGCAAGCAAACGACGTTTTACAGCGGTCAGAAAAAATCGTGACACTCACCCGGTATTGGGGTCCTATATTTTCATGATAACGAACTATTCATGAAGTTATTTTTTTTTTTTTTTTTCTTATTGACTAAATTTTGGGCACGCGTTTAGCGTTCAACTTCCCGGCCAAGACTGCCGGGCGACCGCGGTGCAACCGTGCGGCCCGGTGTCGGCACGCACACATGCGCGCGCGCAGAACAAAGACTGTGTAAGCGTGCATTTCAGAGTTCCGCAATGATTTTATAGAACCACGCGCTCGTATAAATTTGTACTAAATTAAATTCGCCATCCTAGCTATATATTACGTTACAATATTTATAGCTAGGCTAGAATGAACCATAGACGTGATAGAATAACTAAAATCCAGTGGCTAATATTTATAGCTAGGCTAGAGTGCAACAAAGACGTGATAGAATGGCTAAAATCTAGTGGCTAATGTTTAAAGCTATAGGCTAGTGTGCAACAAAGATGTGATAGCATGGCTATAATTAATTGGTCGTATGGCTTTGAATACGGAACGCTTTTGAGAACAGCAGAAATCAAAATATAGAAGAATTCGTTAAATTGGCTCATGGAATCCCTAGCGTCTAATTCGTAGCTTAATTTATTTTCCTTCTATTAGATTTTGCACACAATTGAACTTGGCGAAAAATGCCTCAATCGTCGCTAACCGCTGAGTTAGTATATTGACCACGATTAAAGTAATTTTGCAGCTTTTCAGGTCGTCTAATTGATTACTAAATTGAGTTACCTGTGCGACATTTAGTTTTTAAGCGTTATTAGACGCGTTTTATGGTTAAAAATTCGTTTGTAGCCTACATAGATCGAGATCAACACATAAAGGCAGGTATAAAATAGGCAGCAAACTAGTATAGAAGAGTAAATACGATACGTTCCTCGCTTCAAGTCCAATGTTCCGCAAGACGCGCGCAGTTGCAGCAATGCGCGGGGCAGGGGTTGCAGGTGGCTGGAGTTACTGCCTGATCTGCCGAGGCTGCCGCTGACTGCCGCTGCTGCAGGCACGGCCTGACACTTGAGTATGCACCTTTTGTCTCAATGTCTCCGTGGGGTAAATTTCCTTTGTTCTCACGCGGCGATGACGCGGCGGTTCCGAACTTCAACGCGTCAAATAGGCACCTAATCTTCACTGGCGCCGAATCTACAGTGGCGGTGGCTGATTGTGCTGCAGGTACTCCGTGCTTTTTCTTCAGGCATTTTTTGCGCGCTGATGTGGCAAGTCATTAGCACACGTCACACGGCAACCAGAACTTGTTAAGGTAGCAGAAATTTAGTAGGGTACAGCACGCAGCTTGTAGTGTCGTATTCTTGCGATGCCGTCTTTATCTTGCTCACTTTAATGAAAGAAATCCCAAGTAGTAACTATTTGATGATCAATTCTGCGGGTAGTTTCTTAATTTTCATGATCTTGAAAAGTACGTATTAGCATCTACTTCCAATCTTCGCAAAAATAATTATTATATCACCAATTCACAATCTTCTTGTTTGACCTCGTAGTAAGTTTGCGGGTAGGATGATTCGATAGTTCCGTGGGTCGGGGTGAAACTCAGATTTTTCGCGAATGGACTACGCATTCTATACACGAATTAGTGCGGCTATTCCTCTTGAAAAGAAAGCTATGAGCTTTCTTTATTTATCCCACTTCTGAGATATGAAAGTGGGCATAAATAAAATGCAAGACGTCGATATCACACGGATAATTTAATGCGAATTCACCTTACAAGTATAAACTCACGCGTATTTAAACACCGAATTACACGTTAATACTGAATCAATTACACTTAGCAGCTATTAAACAGTGAACACACTACTGCATCTATTATAACACTAACTTTCGTGATAACGCTAGCACTAACTTTACTGCACTTACGCGATCTCACAAAGACTTGACTAAGACCCGTAAAATGAACTCACACTCATATTTATAGCTAACTTCCCACTAACTGAATAGTGGAGGGGCGGCTAGTCATGGCTTTGGTTTGGCTACGGTTTGGCTCGGTCACATTTGGCGGCTGAGGTGGCATGGGTGACCGTGGTTGGCTAGCAGGCTATGGCACAATGTAGGCTTGCTGTGATTGGCTGGCCGGTGGCGATGCGCAGTGCTATTGGCCCAGGCTGTGTGACGTAACACTAGGAAAATACCAGCTTGTTAGCACGACAATGGATTGAATGCACTTTTAAACACAGACCACAAAACTTTTCACAACACAGATTGTCCCACAGATTGATCGCTCGCTGTCAGCTGTCACTCGCTTTTTACATAATACAAAAATGACGTTTGACAGCAGATATGACGCGATTTATACCTGTGGCAAACTTGTGGCAAGATCGGTAATAACCCCGCCGGTGACAGTACCTCAATGCAGTGGTGGTCAAAAAAGCTGAAAGCAAAATTAATCATCGTGCGTAATACATTAATCACTAAGCAAAAGCTTTTGAGGTACTCTTTTGATGCTTAATGCTTTCAGCTTAAAATCTTGCTCTACTCTCTATCATATCGCGCGCGCGATTCGTATATCGAAAAACATGCGTTTTAAGTACTAAAGCTGAAAGCCGACGCCAGTCGTTGCTTGCGAGCGTTTGCTTTCGGTCGCTCCGCGCGTCTGAACTGATTTCGGATCCGCATCGCGTAGTTTAAACTACCTATACTTGGAACTTTAAAAATAAGCATGCTTAAAAAAAAAATTTGGTTGTCTGTAAAGTCGGTTTACTGACGATAGTTGAACGTGACAACGTCTTCTTTGTCGCTCGTTCCGCGCTCGCGAGGTAACGCCGGTAACGCCGCATGAGCGAGGTAACGCCGGTAACGCCGGATGAGTCATGTTTTTTCGTGCGTGCAACCGGCTCTGTCGATTTATAAGATGTTGTCACGTCAAAAATTGGTTGCCTGTAAAGTCGGTTTACTGACGATAGTTGAACGTGACAACGTCTTCTTTGTCGCTCGTTCCGCGCTCGCGAGGTAACGCCGGTAACGCCGCATGAGCGAGGTAACGCCGGATGAGTCATGTTTTTGACGTGACAACGTCTTATAAATCGATAGACCCGGTTGCACGCACGAAAAAACATGACTCATCCGGCGTTACCGGCGTTACCTCGCTCATGCGGCGTTACCTCGCGAGCGCGGAACGAGCGACAAAGAAAACGTTGTCACGTTCAACTATCGTCAGTAAACCGACTTTACAGGCAACCAATTTTTTTTCGTGCGTGCAACCGGCTCTATCGATTTATAAGACGTTGTCACGTCAAAATCACCGCGGGACTTCTTTCATGAAAAGGACTTTAATAACCCCGCCGGTGACAGTACCTCAATGTTGTTCATCTGCTCGTCGACGAACGAGGCCTGCATGTAGTGCTGCGCGCGCAGGTGCCGCGCCGCGTCGCTCGTGCGCGTGGTCCCGCCGCGCAGCACTCGTGCGCAGACGCGGCAGCGCAGCGCCAGCAGGTGCCGCGAGCGGTGCGCGCGCACGCCGCCGAGCGGCACGAACACGCGGCAGATCCCGCACTCCAAGTGGTCGGTAACAACCCCGCCGGCGACAGTACCTCAATGTTGTTCATCTGCTCGTCGACGAACGAGGCCTGCATGTAGTGCTGCGCGCGCAGGTGCCGCGCCGCGTCGCTCGTGCGCGTGGTCCCGCCGCGCAGCACTCGTGCGCAGACGCGGCAGCGCAGCGCCAGCAGGTGCCGCGAGCGGTGCGCGCGCACGCCGCCGAGCGGCACGAACACGCGGCAGATCCCGCACTCCAAGTGGTCGGTAACAACCCCGCCGGCGACAGTACCTCAATGTTGTTCATCTGCTCGTCGACGAACGAGGCCTGCATGTAGTGCTGCGCGCGCAGGTGCCGCGCCGCGTCGCTCGTGCGCGTGGTCCCGCCGCGCAGCACTCGTGCGCAGACGCGGCAGCGCAGCGCCAGCAGGTGCCGCGAGCGGTGCGCGCGCACGCCGCCGAGCGGCACGAACACGCGGCAGATCCCGCACTCCAAGTGGTCGGTAACAACCCCGCCGGCGACAGTACCTCAATGTTGTTCATCTGCTCGTCGACGAACGAGGCCTGCATGTAGTGCTGCGCGCGCAGGTGCCGCGCCGCGTCGCTCGTGCGCGTGGTCCCGCCGCGCAGCACTCGTGCGCAGACGCGGCAGCGCAGCGCCAGCAGGTGCCGCGAGCGGTGCGCGCGCACGCCGCCGAGCGGCACGAACACGCGGCAGATCCCGCACTCCAAGTGGTCGGTAACAACCCCGCCGGCGACAGTACCTCAATGTTGTTCATCTGCTCGTCGACGAACGAGGCCTGCATGTAGTGCTGCGCGCGCAGGTGCCGCGCCGCGTCGCTCGTGCGCGTGGTCCCGCCGCGCAGCACTCGTGCGCAGACGCGGCAGCGCAGCGCCAGCAGGTGCCGCGAGCGGTGCGCGCGCACGCCGCCGAGCGGCACGAACACGCGGCAGATCCCGCACTCCAAGTGGTCGGTAACAACCCCGCCGGCGACAGTACCTCAATGTTGTTCATCTGCTCGTCGACGAACGAGGCCTGCATGTAGTGCTGCGCGCGCAGGTGCCGCGCCGCGTCGCTCGTGCGCGTGGTCCCGCCGCGCAGCACTCGTGCGCAGACGCGGCAGCGCAGCGCCAGCAGGTGCCGCGAGCGGTGCGCGCGCACGCCGCCGAGCGGCACGAACACGCGGCAGATCCCGCACTCCAAGTGGTCGGTAACAACCCCGCCGGCGACAGTACCTCAATGTTGTTCATCTGCTCGTCGACGAACGAGGCCTGCATGTAGTGCTGCGCGCGCAGGTGCCGCGCCGCGTCGCTCGTGCGCGTGGTCCCGCCGCGCAGCACTCGTGCGCAGACGCGGCAGCGCAGCGCCAGCAGGTGCCGCGAGCGGTGCGCGCGCACGCCGCCGAGCGGCACGAACACGCGGCAGATCCCGCACTCCAAGTGGTCGGTAACAACCCCGCCGGCGACAGTACCTCAATGTTGTTCATCTGCTCGTCGACGAACGAGGCCTGCATGTAGTGCTGCGCGCGCAGGTGCCGCGCCGCGTCGCTCGTGCGCGTGGTCCCGCCGCGCAGCACTCGTGCGCAGACGCGGCAGCGCAGCGCCAGCAGGTGCCGCGAGCGGTGCGCGCGCACGCCGCCGAGCGGCACGAACACGCGGCAGATCCCGCACTCCAAGTGGTCGGTAACAACCCCGCCGGCGACAGTACCTCAATGTTGTTCATCTGCTCGTCGACGAACGAGGCCTGCATGTAGTGCTGCGCGCGCAGGTGCCGCGCCGCGTCGCTCGTGCGCGTGGTCCCGCCGCGCAGCACTCGTGCGCAGACGCGGCAGCGCAGCGCCAGCAGGTGCCGCGAGCGGTGCGCGCGCACGCCGCCGAGCGGCACGAACACGCGGCAGATCCCGCACTCCAAGTGGTCGGTAACAACCCCGCCGGCGACAGTACCTCAATGTTGTTCATCTGCTCGTCGACGAACGAGGCCTGCATGTAGTGCTGCGCGCGCAGGTGCCGCGCCGCGTCGCTCGTGCGCGTGGTCCCGCCGCGCAGCACTCGTGCGCAGACGCGGCAGCGCAGCGCCAGCAGGTGCCGCGAGCGGTGCGCGCGCACGCCGCCGAGCGGCACGAACACGCGGCAGATCCCGCACTCCAAGTGGTCGGTAACAACCCCGCCGGCGACAGTACCTCAATGTTGTTCATCTGCTCGTCGACGAACGAGGCCTGCATGTAGTGCTGCGCGCGCAGGTGCCGCGCCGCGTCGCTCGTGCGCGTGGTCCCGCCGCGCAGCACTCGTGCGCAGACGCGGCAGCGCAGCGCCAGCAGGTGCCGCGAGCGGTGCGCGCGCACGCCGCCGAGCGGCACGAACACGCGGCAGATCCCGCACTCCAAGTGGTCGGTAACAACCCCGCCGGCGACAGTACCTCAATGTTGTTCATCTGCTCGTCGACGAACGAGGCCTGCATGTAGTGCTGCGCGCGCAGGTGCCGCGCCGCGTCGCTCGTGCGCGTGGTCCCGCCGCGCAGCACTCGTGCGCAGACGCGGCAGCGCAGCGCCAGCAGGTGCCGCGAGCGGTGCGCGCGCACGCCGCCGAGCGGCACGAACACGCGGCAGATCCCGCACTCCAAGTGGTCGGTAACAACCCCGCCGGCGACAGTACCTCAATGTTGTTCATCTGCTCGTCGACGAACGAGGCCTGCATGTAGTGCTGCGCGCGCAGGTGCCGCGCCGCGTCGCTCGTGCGCGTGGTCCCGCCGCGCAGCACTCGTGCGCAGACGCGGCAGCGCAGCGCCAGCAGGTGCCGCGAGCGGTGCGCGCGCACGCCGCCGAGCGGCACGAACACGCGGCAGATCCCGCACTCCAAGTGGTCGGTAACAACCCCGCCGGCGACAGTACCTCAATGTTGTTCATCTGCTCGTCGACGAACGAGGCCTGCATGTAGTGCTGCGCGCGCAGGTGCCGCGCCGCGTCGCTCGTGCGCGTGGTCCCGCCGCGCAGCACTCGTGCGCAGACGCGGCAGCGCAGCGCCAGCAGGTGCCGCGAGCGGTGCGCGCGCACGCCGCCGAGCGGCACGAACACGCGGCAGATCCCGCACTCCAAGTGGTCGGTAACAACCCCGCCGGCGACAGTACCTCAATGTTGTTCATCTGCTCGTCGACGAACGAGGCCTGCATGTAGTGCTGCGCGCGCAGGTGCCGCGCCGCGTCGCTCGTGCGCGTGGTCCCGCCGCGCAGCACTCGTGCGCAGACGCGGCAGCGCAGCGCCAGCAGGTGCCGCGAGCGGTGCGCGCGCACGCCGCCGAGCGGCACGAACACGCGGCAGATCCCGCACTCCAAGTGGTCGGGCTTCTGCAGACAACAACGCCAGCTGCTATGACATTCTTGTAACGTTTCATTTATTTCATTTATTTATTATAAATTACATGTATTTTGTATTAAATACGGAATAGGATTGTTGGTATCGGATCTAATACGTCACTGCGAGAATGAGAACTTGGATCTCATCATCTCAGTGGACAGCAACGCACACCATACACTATGGGGAAGCCGAACAAATAACAAAAGAGGTGAGCAATTAGTTTCCTACTTACTCACTACTAACCTTAACATTCTAAATAGAGGATCAGAACCAACGTTCGTCTCGAGCCGCTTTCAGACGATTATTGACATAACCCTGGCATCACACAACATATCAGGACAAGCAAGAAACTGGCATGTATGTGACGAACCGTCACTATCAGATCACAGACGCATTAGTTTTGAATTAAACCTGGAACGAATTCCAGAAATACCCAGGAGAAATCCCAGAAAAACAAATAGGAAGCTATACAAAGCACTTTTAGATACAAAAATAACAGACACAAAAACAAACACAGCGGACGTTCTGAAAATCGAAGAAAATGTCAAGAGAATTACCGAGCATATACAAACATGCTATGAACAAGCATGCCCCATCTACACACAGAGAACCAAACAAGCACCAAAACATAGTTGGTGGAATCCGGACCTAGAAAAGAAACGGCAGAGGCTAAGACACCTCTTTAGTAGAGCCATGAACACCAGACAAGATAAGGACTGGGACAACTATAAAGATATGCAAAACCAATATAAAAAATTGGTTAGACAAACGGAATACAAATCATGGACAAGATTCTGTACAAACATAGAATCAAACGACAATGCAAACAGGATCAGGAAAATCCTATCGAATGATAATAATAATACCCTAGGATCTCTTAAGAAATCGGATGGGAGCTACACTATAAACCAAAAGGAAGTATGTGAAACCCTGATAGAGACACATTTCCCAGGATGTACAATCGTAAATGAGCCAGATTGGACCAATGAACAGAACACTACCCCGTCAGAAGAAGACTGGGAAGTAGCAAACAAAATAGTCACACAAGACAGGGTGCGTTGGGCTATTGACAGCTTCCACCCCTTCAAAGCTGCAGGAACAGATAACATTTTCCCGGCACTGTTACAATGGGCGAGCGGAAAACTAACACCACGGCTCGAGGACATCTACAAAGCCTGCATAGCCAATAAGTACATACCGAAAACATGGAGGGAGGTGAAAGTGATCTTTCTCCCAAAACCTGGAAAAACGGACTACACTCAACCTAAATCTTTTAGACCAATTAGTCTCACCTCATTTCTGCTGAAAACGCTGGAAAGACTAGGTGACAGATATCTACGTGACGGAGTAATACATCACATACCGATACATCGAAACCAACATGCCTATAGCACAGGCAAATCGACTGAAACTGCATTGCACTCAGTTGTGGGTAAAATAGAACACGATCTTGGAAACAAACTATCAACACTGGGAGTGTTTGTCGACATCGAAGGTGCCTTCGATAAAACGACTTTCAAGAGTATAGACGCAGCACTGGCGAGATACAAGGTGCCAAATACCCTACGAACATGGATAGGATCGCTACTTGAAAAGAGAGTGATCAACCTGGAAATTAACGGTCTAACCAAAGGCATAGTGGCGAGGGGATGTCCGCAGGGCGGTGTCCTATCACCGTTACTGTGGAACCTCGTCGTAGATGACCTTATTACAAAACTGAACGACAACGGTTTCTTCACAGTAGGGTATGCGGACGATCTGACAGTCCTCATAAGTGGGAAACAAGAAAACACATTGACTTCAATAATGCAAAATGCCCTAAAACTCATAGAGAAATGGTGCAAAGAAAATGAACTAACTGTGAACCCCAAAAAGACGGATCTAATCCTCTTCACCAACAAAAGGAAACCTACATTATCAAAAACACCAACACTCTTTGGCACAAGTCTAACATTATCAACGGAGGTAAAATATCTCGGTGTAATATTAGACGGAAAGCTGAATTGGAAACAACACCTGGAAAACAAGATACAGAAGATGACAATTGTTCTGAATCAATGTAAACGCATGATAGGAAAGACATGGGGCCTAAAACCAAAAATAATACACTGGCTCTACTTTGCAGTCGTTAGAAGTGCACTGACATACGCATCACTAGTCTGGTGGCCCAGAACACTCCTAACGACGGCACAACAAGAGCTCCAAAAATTCCAAAGGCAAGCATGCCTAGCGATCACTGGAAGCATGTGCACCACACCAACCGCAGCACTAGAAGCGATACTAAGCATACCTCCGCTTCACCTCTATATAAGGGAAGAAGCAGCACTCGCAGCGCTCAGACTGAAAACATATGGTTTGTGGAAAGAGAACCAAACAGGCCATACCAAAATACTACACGCAATGCGAAACTGCCCTTACACGGACTGGATCTGTGACAAAACACGGAAGGAACATGTAATGGACAAACAATATAAAATCGTCATAGAAGAAGAATATAACTACAAACCAACCACCAATACGATAGACGTATACACAGACGGATCCAAAACAAGCAACGGTACAGGAGCTGGTGTGTACTGTCCAGAGCTGAACATAAACATAGCCCACCCACTCGGTAAGAACAACTCGGTCTTCCAAGCGGAATGTGTTGGCATCGAAACCGCAGCAACTGCTATAGCAAACAGAAAGGTAACAAATTTCAACATAAACATTCACAGCGACAGCCAAGCAATCCTCAAGGCTCTGGCCAAAAACACTGCAACCTCGAAGCTCTTACTGGGGTGCCATAAAAGACTCAAACATATATCAAAGACAAACAAAGTAACATTACGCTGGATTCGTGGTCACAGTGGTAATGTAGGTAACGAGACGGCTGACGATCTAGCACGAAAGGCCACAACGATGACGGTAGCGGGACCAGAACCCATTGTCCCAATACCGTTCAGCGAGTACAAATCATGGCTACACAAAAACACCGCACAGATACACGCACAAATATGGGAACGCACTACAGACTGTAGACAAGCAAGAACAGCTTTAACACACTTAGATAAACACCTAACAGATAAACTTCTACGGCTTAGTAAAGACAAACTAAGACTAGTCGTAGGCATGATTACAGGGCACTGCTCACTAAACAAACATTTTTCCACCCTAGGAATCACGGACAGCCCTCTGTGCAGAGCCTGCATGGAGGAGGACGAAACACCGGCACACGTGCTACTAAGATGCACTGGAGTGTCGGACCAACGCGAGATCTACTTGGGATCCTCAGCAACACTCCAAGATATCCTGTGCGACCTGGGAGGCCTCTTCGGATTCTGGAGTGAGCTCGGCTGGCTGGAGTGATCCGGCGGGGACCCGAATCAGCGACGTCACGCGCAGCGGGCGAAGTATCGCCTAATCGCGGAAAAATCCCAGAGACAACAAGAACAAGAACAAGAAGGCTTGTTTTTCGGGGATAAAAAGTAGCCTATGTCACTCTCCGGGTCTTGAACCATATCTCTGCAAAAAAATCAGATCGATCCGTTGCATGGCTGCGACGTGATTGAGGGACAAACAAACCAAAAAACCAACAAACTCACATTCAGATTTATATATTAGTAGGGATTAGTTACATGTCCATTAAAATAACGGAACCCTGTAATGGCACTGTAACCAGGGAGGCGGACTTATTGTGTCAAATAACAATTTAACAAATGCTTTCATTTTTGATCTAAAAATTCATTAACGTGATAATACGCTTTTTTTGGCAGGAAGTCTTTTAAATTTTTTAAAAATAATGTGTTTCCAGTGGGAGATCACTTGAGTGAGGAAGCTATTATTCAATTTGGTGTTCCCCAAGGAAGCATCCTTGGTCCTTCTTTGTTTTTGATTTATGTGAATGATTTATGTAACCTGGAACTTGCAGGAGGTCGAATCGTATCTTTTGCTGACGATAGAGCTCTGCTATTTTATGGATCGACATGGGAAGAAGTTTCGTGTTTAGCTGAAACGGGTCTTGCGAAGTTCATACGTTTCTTACAGTCCATAGTACTTTGCAAACTGAGTTATTTCGAATAAATGCTATTATTTATTTATTTATTTCCACACACTTAGTGATGTGAAACGAGAAAAAAAAAATTACACTGAAAAATGAACTTTACGTCTATTATAAGAGTGTAAAATTGAATGTATTTCATCATAAAAAATACAATTCAACGTTTGTTGAACATTTCACTTCACGAAATGCAGCCAAAGTGTTACATGAATCACAAGGTATTTTCAAAACTCACCCGTTCGTGAAGCTGTCTATGCCTACCCAGATGTTCGCAACTGTCAAATATCTCCACACACTAATTTTGGGTTCATGTGTAGTCTGCGCAGACGCGAATGCCGCCACGTTTTTTAACATTTCACTTCACAAAATGCAGCCGAAGCGTTAGGTGAATTGCAAGGCATTTTCAAACTCACCCGTTCGTGTAGCTGTCTATGCCTGCCCAGTTGTTCGCAACTGTCAAATATCTCCACTCACTGGTTGTAAGTTCACGTGTAGTTTGCGTAGACGCGAATGCCGCGACGTTTTTTGAACATTTCACTTCACGAAATGTAACCGAAGCGTTACGTGAATCGCTATTAAAACTCACCCGTTCGTGAAGCTGTCTATGCCTGCCCAGTTGTTCGCAACTGTCAAATATCTCCACACACTGGTTGTGGGTTCACGTGTGGTCTCCGTACACGCGAATGCCGCGACATTTTTGAACATTTCACTTCACGAAATGTAACCGAAGCGTTACGTGAATCGCAAGGTATATTTCAAACTCACCCGTTCGTGTAGCTGTCTATGCCTGCTCAGTTGTTCACAACTGTCAAATATCTGCACACACTGGTTGTGGGTTCACGTGTAGTCTCCGTAGACGCGAATGCCGCGACGTTTTTTTAACATTTCGCTTCACGAAATGTAACCGAAGCGTTAAGTGAATCGCTATTAAAACTCACCCGTTCGTGCAGCTGTCTATGTCTGCCCAGTTGTTCGCAACCGTCAAATATCTTCACACACTGGTTGTGACTTGTGGGTTCACGTGTAATCTGTCACGGCGTGTTTTGAACATTTTTTTTTTCACTTCACGAAATGTAACCGAAGCGTTAAGTGAATAGCTAGGTTTAAAACGCACCCGTTCGTGTAGCTGTCTATGCCTGCCCAGTTGTTCGCAACTGTCAAATATCTCCACACATTGCTCGCACTTGTGCGCTGCCCTCGCGAACGCGTCCGTCTCCCGGCTCTCCTCGATGCTTTGTAGCAGCTGTACCGTGGTTATTTTAATTATATCGTAGCACTGGTTGAGTTTTTTATCACCGCACAGGATTTTGGATTTATCTATGAATGAGAGAAATATCAATGAGAAATATTATTATGAATTACTCTCTACGATTTCGCATTGTGAAGTCAACTTCTCCTGAGGATTTCTTGGTATCGGGACGAAACGTATGTCGAAGAAAGTGTTGGAAAATTGTGTGTGTTTTTTCATTTCATGTGGGCAGTGTTCCTGCATATTGTACCATACAGAATCTTTTCAAGTAGCGTATTATAGCAAAACAAATTAGTCTTCCTACTAATTATGGATTTCCGCAAAATAACGCCTGCTTCCATTTAATATTATATTTATGTACATATTTATATTAGTATGTATGTATATTTATCAGTTATCTAGTACCTATATCACAAGCTATCGCTTACTTTGGGCCTAGATTGCGATGTGTGTGATATCCTGATATTATTATTTCTATATGAAAAAAAAGTATTTTTCTTCGTAAAAATTAATACTTACTTTTTACGTTTTGTATCCTATTACTATTGATAAATTTATCTTTGTGTGTACTTTTCTCATTATTGTATTCTATAGGTATAATGAATTTACGCAATTTATCATCTGTTTTAGTATTAAAATCATCGGCCATACCTTCAATTGCTGATAAGGCATTATATTTAACAAATGGTGTCACGTAATTCTTTTCTACAATTCTCTTTTTACTTTCAACTTTTCCTTGAAAAGCCTTTGGTATATCATTCATACTATAAAAATTATTATGCTTATCACTTTTTTCATCTTTAACTACTGATAAAGTTACAAATGAAGATATTTCATTTTTGATTTTAGCTTCTCCGTTGCTTTTACCATTTCTTTCATCAATTACATGATATGTGTTGTCATTATCTAATATTTCGGTTGAACTATAAAATTCATTGTCTTCGTTATTAGCTATCGGCATATTAACAGACCACACTAATTTTTTGTTTTTATCTTTTTTATTATCTTCTATATCTGTACCATCACAATCATCGTCCGTGTCTGAACTACAGGAACTGAAACTGTCGTTAATTTCATCACTAGGTATATCAACAGCCATGGAGCCGTCGTTTTCATTTAGATCCTTTTCTAGAAGCTTTTTTACATTACCACCTTCAGTTATTGGACTATGTTTATCAATAATAATTGTATTGTCTTTAAATCTTTCTCTATCTTTTTCTTTTCTTTTGCCATTTTCATCATCATATTTGTTTGCTTCCTCTGAAAAAGTAATGAATCAATTAAACCAGAAAAATATTCTGCTGTTGATTGTCAATTTGACCAAATGCTTGAATATGAAAAGGTTAAATTTTCCACCAATTTCGTTTGCAATGAAGACTAGGGATGAGAAAAGATTTTGCAATATTCCCAAGGAAGCACAAATCGGATTCGACTGGGAGGTCGCGGGTTCGATTCCCGCCACGAGCCACTTTGGAATTTTATAATTTCCAAATTGGCTCAGTTCTGGTCTGATCGCAGGCTTCGGCCGTGGCTAGTTACCACCCTACGAGCAAAGACGCAACCCCCAAGCGATTTAGCGCTCCGGTGTGATGCTGTGTAGAAACGATTGGGGTAAATTTACTTACCCTTCAAAGTTAGTATGATAACATCTTAGACTACATCATCACTTGCCATCAGGTGAGATCGCAGTCAAGTACAAACTTGTATAGAGTAAAAAAAATCAAAGCAGTTGCAAGTCTGTTTACTGATAATACGTACCATCCATAGATCTATTCATATTATCCAATTGTCTTAAAGGAATATCAGGTTCAATTTCCATTTTAATATTCCTTATAACTACTCCACAGTCTACCAGAAGTTTTGGTATTTTCTTCTGTTCCGGAGTCTCTGTCTTGACTCTGAGTCCTTGGTTGCTCCAATTTTCACAAAAGTTCGATAGTTTTGAAAGGCATCTTAAATCGGAATCGCTAATCTGTAAAGTAAGTAAAGTATTTACTACAAAAGCAAAAATTTTATTTCTTAATGCTAACTTAAATACTATTTTCCTTTCAATCAATAGTCTCCAATAATATCTGAATTAAAAAAATTTTTTTTTTACTCTATACAAGTTAGTACTTGACTGCGATCTCACCTGATGGTAAGTAATGATGCAGCCTAAGATGTTATCATACTAACTTGGAAGGGCAAGTAAATTTACCCCAACGGTTCCTACAGGTATTGCACTAGAACACTAAATTGGTTGGCGGTGTGTATTGCTGGTAGGGTGGTAACTAGCCATGGCCGAAGCCTCCCAACAGACCAGACCTGAGCCCATTTAGAAATTATAAAATGAAATCTTAAATAGTGTAGATATCATTTCAACCAAGAATTTTTTATTTTTTATATAACTCTCGACGCACGTTTCTCTCCGAAACCGGAGCATCATCAGGAGATTTCGACTTCACAATTCAAGATTGTCTAGTTAACTAGACAATCTTCAATTGTGAAGTGGTGTTGCATGTGAGTGGTGGTGGTGGCATTGATTGCTGGGTAACTTGGCTTTCATGTTTTGGTGGGAAGGTAAGCGGTGCTAGCTTGTCTTGTTTATCTGTTGGCGGATTATAGCAAATAATTTTGTCCTTTCTTGTATTCATAGTTATCGTAATCGTTCACAGGATCTGCTCCCCTATTGGCTGACGTAAATCAGCGAGCCAATTTGTGAGCAACATTTGTTTCCAATTACAATGAATACACAGGTTAGATGTCAAATATCCTGCTAAAAATATGTTGAACATACTTTCCCATCAGCGACATCCGCCAGCTGTCTCTGTGCGATGCTCGCCTGCTCTCTGAACCTGGAGAATCTCCTCAGCAGGGCGCAGCACTCCCAGCACACAAGCAGCTGGGTGGTGTCCTCGAGGCGGGCCTGAGAACAGTATCATCATCATAGTCGGGCTGTTTCACAATCACCCAAAAAACTTTATCCAGCGAATAAACTTGACATTAATAATTTATTTCATAGAAAAAAAGTTTATTTGCGATTTTAAATCTAGTTATTAACTACCGGTAAAGCGTTGTGGTAGGTAATAAAATAAACGTATTAAAAAATTACCTCATTAGTTTTAGTTTTGTATGACATGAAAAATAAATCCACAATTACATTTTCAACTCTGTTCAACTGAGATAGTTTCCTATCTGCACTTAGGCACGTACAGCAGATATTTTGTAACGGCATTTTACACAAATCTTTCATTTTCACTCAGTAAACATCTAGTATTTTTTATTAAAAATTTGTGTATGTATTTTTTTTTTTTTTAATTTATTTTACGGCCCTGGATACCAGTCCTGGCCATGTATTTTTATACCAATGATACCTATGCCATTGATCACAGACAGCAACCGCTCCATTCTCTAGATCATAGACAACCCACAGCTCTAGATTACAGACCAAACAGCTAGAGATCTAGATTTACTCTATGTCTAGTTGTGTGGTCTGTGGTTTCAAAATTTTAGTTTTTTGACAAAATTTTAGTTTTTAGTTTCCTCGCTCTGTTATAAAAAAATTGAATCAAATAATAAAATTGACAATGGCTCAATCGCTCTACGCGCGGAGCCAATACCTTAGGAGAAGAAGTATTGTGTCTCTTTGACGTTAGTTGTCTATAGTTTGTACAGCTGTTGTGGTCTGTGGACTGTGACAGCTTCAGCCTGCAAGCACAGACCACACAGCAGAGAGTAGAGACCACAGAACACATACCTATAGGTACTCTCTAGGTAACGAGAGGTAGAGACCAGCAAGTGCAAGCAGTTTTGTGGTCTGTGCTGCAATATTGTATAGTGTTATTTTGTTTTTTTTGTTTTGTTTGTTTGTAAGATCGGATGGTGTTTTTTTTTTCTTTTGTATAAGATTGTGAATAATTCGACGGGGCTGACGTGTCCACAATAAGATAAAAGTCCCTTTTAAATTTATAGAATAATAAAAAAAAAACCATACTTCAACTTTCAAGCTCAGAAGGGCTGGAACCCGGAGCCGTAAAGCCAGTTATTAAAAAAAAAATATCAACTTTCAAGACATAACCTCTCTGCTGTGGTTGTCTATGGACATAACCTCAAAGTTGAACTCATTGAACTGAATCGCTCAGCAAAACAAGCCGCTATTCCACGTTTATTCAAGGGGTTAGATTGTTAAACTGTGATTACACAGCAACGTATTTAATATTACCGTCGAGCACGTGTGCAAAGTTAAAAATGTCGGAGGATAACGAAGTGGTGTCGGAGAAAACAAACAGTACAGAAGAAGTAAGTTCAGCTAACGGAAAAGACGTGACTACAGAATTGACGGATCTAGAGAGCAGTATCATACGGCAGATGGAATTTTATTTTGACGACCTCAATCTGATCAGAGACAAGTTCCTGCAAGAACAAATAAAGTTGGATGAAGGGTGGGTACCACTGGATGTACTCACCAGGTTCAACCGTTTGGCCAAACTGACCACAGACACTGACGTTATAGCGGACGCTGTGAGCAAATCTGAATCAGGACTATTGGTGGTTTCTGAGGATAAGAAAAAAGTGAGGAGGAACCCAGAAATGCCGCTACCAGAAATGAATGAAGAAGTGCGCAAGGAAATTGTCGCACGTACATTGTATGTTAAAGGTTTCCCACTCGACGCAGCCATCGATGACATTATTAAGTTTATGAATCCATATGAAGTTAAGAAAGTCACCATGAGATGGTATCTCGACAAGAAGACCCACAAGAAGAAATTCAAGGGTTCCGTATTCGCTACGTTCCAAACTAAGGAACAGGCGGAGAAGTTCCTCGACTTAAAAGATTTGAAATACAAAGATACACCTCTATTGATAAAGTGGCAAGAAGATTATCTTGAGGAAAAGAGAGAGGAGTACGCCACCAGAAAAGATAAGAAAGACAAGAAACATAAAGACAAAGACACAAAACAAAAGAAGGGTGACAGCTTCAAGTTACCGACGGGCACTGTGCTACATTTCAGTCAAGGCCATGACAAAATGACCCGAGAGGACGTCAAATCGGCTCTCACACCTTTGGGTGCTGACGTCGCATATATTGACTTCAAAGTTGGTGCATCAGAGGGTTGGGTTCGACTCAACAAAGAAAATACTGCAAAGGAGATAGCTGACAAAATCCCTGATGGCAAAATAAAAATAGGAGACACTGAAGTTATATTCAGAGTACTCGACACTGAAGAGGAGACGGAGTTCCTCAAAAAGACTGTTGAGGAAATGACTGAGAGACGTCACAAAATGAAGCAGAACAAACAGAGTAATAAAGGCAGAAACTTTAGGGGCAAACCAAATAGAAAGAGGAAGCAGGACGAACCAGAAGATGCGCCGCCAGCTAAAATTGGAGCTAAGGAATAACAAAGTACTTTGTTATTGCCAAAATATGACATTGCTTAGCAATAATGCCTTGATTTTAATGAAATTTTTGTTTTACTGATTAAATATTATTATTCTTAATATAACAGTTTTTTCTTTGCTCATTATTTTTAGATTGAGATTCGTAAATATTATTATTTCCTCATAAATAGTTCAAATTACTTCAATTTCAGCTTCGCCCACGTCAATCAACGAAATGGAAAATTAGATTTGTATTTTGTATTGTACCTGGGTTCCATTGTTACCATTTTGGTGGAAGGAACTTTAAAAATTATGCTACGTAGCATTGAACTAGACTCTAGAGCATTGGTCAAATTTAAGTCTGCTTTTGTAAATTGACCTCAAGTATGGACCATAACTACTAAATTAAAAAAAACATCCCTCCGATTTTTTTTCTAAAGGGTTACTATTTCAATTATTAAAGTGTATTAAATACATAATGGTGCTAATTCTGTAGTACAAAATCTCTAAATTAATTTAAAATAGTCCTATCCTTTCAAACTGTTCCTTAAGGATAAGGATATCACTATTTTAAATTAAGATTTTGGACAACAGAATCGACCTTAAGAGTCTGGGTCTAGTCAACTAGTATAAACCTATGATTTTAGTGACTGAAATAATCGACGTTATTTAAATTAAATAAGACTAACTTTAATTAATTTTAAATTTAATAAGACGGAAGAAAAAATATAAGGATTTCATTTTTACATTATTTAATGTGAATACAATATGTCCAATATAATATAAGTAGCTCTAACTACAAAGTTACCGATTTGCGGTACCGTAGATACTACGATAGAGCGGATACTACAAAGTTACCTATTTGCGGTAGGTACCTTAGATAGGCATTTGATCTTGATTTGATCATAGACATTTGACATTGACTAATTGCTGTAATCTGTCACGAACTCTCGCTCTCGTTAGAGAGTAGTATATTCCTTGGTCACGAATTTTCAATATTGTTTTTTGTTGTTCTTCTTTCATTTATTTTTAGTTGTTTTCTATTTAGTTTTGCATGAATTTTTAAATTATTTGTGATTATTATTTTACTTTATTATCAATCGGGACTGGACTAAACTAAACAATTCACCTGCGAAATGTCTAAAACGTCTGAAATGCAGTACAAGAAAAAGAAATTGGAACGCTGGTGCAAGTTTTGTAACAAGGCATTTGTTGGCTGCTTGTACAACTTCAAAACACATCTGTTTCGCCACGGCGCGATCCCGGCGAGGTACACCTGCGACGTGTGCCCGAAGAAATTCTTTCGGAAATGCGATTTTAAAATCCATGCCGCTAAACATAAAGGAGAATATTCCCCGAGGAAGTATACGTGTGACCGCTGCAACCGCACCTTCGCTTTGAAGAATAACTTAATCATCCACTTAATAAGGGTGTGTAGACGCACATTATCATCCTTCCTACTATAGGTAAACCGTGGTAACCGTTGGGGTGAATTTACTTACCCTTCCAAGTTAGTACGATATCATCTTAGGCTGCATCATCACTTACCATCAGGTGAGATTGCAGTCAAGTACTAACTTGTATAGACCACATAAACTTGAGCCTCCTGTTGTTATGAGGGATGCAGGGCGGGAACCACTCAATCAATCAGCAAGTCAGTCGCTGTCCGCCGGCAGGGCTAACCAATCGCATCACCTGCCCCGCGTCCCACGGACCATCAGGAGGGTCAATTTATTGCGGTTTACCTATAATAGCTGTGTCTCTCTATTAGTCTGTCTGTTACGCTTTCACACGTAAACCACTGAACGTATCTCGATAAAATTTCATACATAGATAGACAACAGCTTGGGACAGGACATAGGCTACTTTTTATCCTGAGAAATATGCGCGTGTGATTTCTAAAAATCCAAAACTCTCTATAGATAGGTATAGGCAGATTAT
Organism: Coenonympha arcania; assembly: GCA_036785405.1. Classification (NCBI taxonomy): domain Eukaryota; kingdom Metazoa; phylum Arthropoda; class Insecta; order Lepidoptera; family Nymphalidae; genus Coenonympha; species Coenonympha arcania. The sequence continues at coordinate 4,216,025 of CM072081.1, forward strand.
ATTTAAAAACGAGACCATATTACTGAGACTTTTTGTCCATCTGTTTGTCCATATGTAACTTGTCTGTATCTCTTGAAACGCGATAGTTACACAGTAGGATATAGGTATACATGGTAGGGTGGAATGCGCTTGCCTAAGAGAAGCCTATTTACTCTTGATTTGAAGGCACCCAGGTTCTAAGTGGCTGGAAAGACACTGCCTGGTACGGATTTCTGGGCCTTTGCAGTGCGTACCAGGAATGAGGAATCAAACCATTTTGTTCGCATCTTTGGTACATTGACTATGTATGGGTGGAAGCCTTTTCAATGCCTTGCTGTTCTACTGTAAATAGGTGATGGGGGAACCAAACTAAAAATTACCTGATGTTAAGTGATGATGCAGCCCAAGATGTTATCGTACTAACTTGGAAGGGTAAGTAAATTCACCCCAACGGTTTCCACAAGCATCACACCGGAACGCTAAATCACTTGGCGGTGCGTCTTTGCTGGTAAGGTGGTAATTAGCCGTGACCAAAGACTCCCACCAGACCAGACCTGAGCCAATTTACAAAATATAAAATTCCAAAGTGGCCCGTGGCGGGAATCGAACCCGCGACCTCCCACTCGAATCCTAACGCGCCGCCACTGCGCCAGGAAGGTCGTCAAATATTGTAGTGTGTGAGTAAATGATTGCAAACTGCTTACAGGTGCACGGTGAAAAATTGGAGTCCAAGCTTGGTAGGTTCATGTGTGACGTGTGCAAGACGGGCTACTGTGACAGACGGCTATTATATAAACACATACGTAGAGTGCACCTGAATGTACAGTTCACGAGAGAACCATTGCACACTCAGAAGCTGATCAACGAGACATGGATTGAGAGAGTCGTTAGCAAATCTGCAACCGTCAGCATGACAAAGGTTGACAACAACATGATTGTGATAAAGAGATTGAAGATTGACGTCAAACCTGGGGTCTGTGAAGAAAAACTTGTGGAGTATACGCAGGATGCTGTTGATCAGTATGCAAAGGTAAAGAGGTTCATTTATTTCCCACTAGCTTTTGCCCGCGGCTCCGCCCGCGTTAAATTTTTTGATTTTATACTAATCCCAGAAAAAATTTAATTTCCTTTTCAATTACCTACTTTCAGGAAAGATTGTCAAAGTAATCTACCTTTAACTGTAGCTATAGATAACTATTGAAAATTAGGGTTTTTTTAAATATCCCATGGGAACTATGGATTTTCCCGGGATAAAAAATAGCCTATGTTTTAATCCGGGTTATAAGCTATGTATGTCTCAAATTTCAGCCAAATCGGTTCAGTATTTGCGGTGTGAAAGAGTAACAAACATACACACTTACACACACACATACAAACTTTCGCCTTTATAATATTATAGTTAATATTAGCGTGAAGTGTGATTTGTTCACCTGCTGCTGCTGAGCACATGGTCCAAATAGGACTAGAGATATGGGATGTGACATGGGGGGCATAACCACATGGGACATGACCACAGGAGACATGGGACATGACCACAGGGGACAGGGACATGAGCTGTACATGATCACAGGCGACAGGGGACAGGACATAGGTTGGACATGACATGGGACATGGCTGGGACATGACTACAAGGGACAGAGGACGTCAGACGTGACCACAAGGGACAGGACATGAGTTGTACACAACCACAAGAGACAGGTGACAGGACATGGGTTGGACATATCCATAGGGGGACATGGGACATGACCACAGGGGACATGGGACGTGACCACGGGAGACAGGGGACATGAGTTGTAAAAGACCACAGGAGACAGGGGACATAGGACATGGGTACTGAAATAATCGAGTGTGACAGACGGACGGACGGAAAAAGTCTCACCCCCTTATATTCAGTATACTCTATGGTCTCACCATAAGGGTCCCGTTTTTGCTAAAATGGTATGGAACCCTAAAAATGACCTATTCCAATTTAGTACAATACCATCCTTGGCTGTATCGCCACTTACCATCAGGTGAGATGACAGAACTATGTCTGGTGGGAGGCCTTGCCTAGTTCCCACCCTACCAGCAAAGACGCACCGCCAAGCGATTTAGCGTTCCGGTGCGATGCTTGTAGAAACAGTTGGGGTAAATTTACTTACCCTTCCATGTTAGTACGATAAAATCTTAGGCTGCATCATCACTTACCATCAGGTGACATCTCAGTCAAGTACTAACTTATATAAAATAAAAAAAAAAACTTGTGGTGTAGTAAAAAACTAATAATAGACTTTATTTTTATAGGGAATATGCGATCACTGCGGCAAAGAAATGTACAAGAAAAGCCTCAGAACACATATGCGGGAAGTGCATATGAACATAAGGAGGTTTAAATGCAGTACATGCCAAGCAACCTTTTCACGGCGGTATCAGATGACAGAACACAAATGCGGCAATTTTGTAAGCAGAAAGAAGTACAGAAAGAAGATTGTGAACAATAATGTGGAGAAGAAGAAAGTGATACAGAAGAATAAGATTATAGAGCAAAAAATTACGAAAAATGAAGTAAATCTTGAGCCCGTTGTAAAAAAAGAAAAAGTGTCTATTGTAAAAAAAGAGTTTTAATGATTTTGTTCTAGTATTTTATATTTTTAAACATTACACGTTGTTATCAGAAGACAGAACAAAAATGCGGCCATTTGGTAAGCTAATAAAAGTTCAGAAAGAAGATTGTGAAGATTGTGGAGAGAAGAAGGTGATGTAGAAGAATAAGATTACAGCGCAAAATATTATGAAGAATGTAGTAAATACTGCGCCTGTTGTAAAAAGGAAAAATTGTGTATCATAAGAAAAGAATTATATATTTTTTCATTTTTTATATATTTTTAAACATTTGCACGATTTTATCCGAAGACAGAACACAAATGCGGCCATTTTGTAAGCAAAAAGAAGTACAGAAAGAAGATTGTGATCAATAATGTGGAGAAGAAGAAGTTGATACAGAAGAATAAGATTACAGAGCAAAAAATTACAAAGAATGGAGGCATACTTGAGCCTGTTGTAAAAAAAGAAAAATTGTCTATTGTAAAAAAGGAGTTTTGATATTTTTGTTTAAGTATTTTATATTTTTAAACATTGCACGTTTTTATCAGAAGACAGAACACAAAAGCGGCCATTTTGTAAGCAAAAAGAAGTTCAGAAAGAAGATTGTGAACATAAATGTGGAGAAGAAGAAGTTGATACAGAAGAATAAGGTTATAGAGCAAAAAATTACGAAGAATAAAATAAAGCTTGAGCCAGGGGGGGCTATTTACGTTACGTGTCGGCTACATTTCGTGATGTGAAATGTTTAAAAAGGCGATGGCATGTACGTAAGCAGACGATATCGAAATCAAAATATTTCTTGCGAACACTGGAAAAATAATTTTAAGGCTATTGACATAAAGCGTAAAATTGAATGTAGTTCGAAACGCCATGTTAGTCGACAATTCTGAGATTGGAATTATTTAAGCGCGTCAAAGTTGAGCATTATACTGCCCATGATGAAATACATTCAATTTTACACTCTAATCTAATATGCGTTAAGTCCATTTTTAAGTATAATTTTGTTTTCTTTTTTTTTTATTTGACATAACACGCAGAATGTCATAGCTGTTGTAATAGTACATTGTTACCCTAGGGATGAAAGTAACTTATTTAGTCCTGAGACGGGGTTTGGCGCCCGAGCGTAGCGAGGGCGCCTATAGTTCGAGGGACTAAATAAGTCTTTATCCCGAGGTAAACACTGTGCTTTTCATTACGAATATAAGGAAAGTCAAAATAAAAATAGAAATTAGCTAAAGAAAATTGAATAATTGTGTCAATAAAAATCACTGATAAACAGAAGCCTAAACAAAACTCTACAACTCGAAAAACAAATGAAGATCGGATTGCCGCTTGCCACTTTCCCGCCTTTTTTTTTCTTTGGCCTAGCCGGCGGGCTATGCATTTAGCTTTTTAATATGTAGTCAAGTATTGTCTATGAATGTCTATGAATCAGTTGTCTTTACTTTATGGATAAAGTCTATCTTTCTTCTTGTCTATGGATGCACTCGGTTATGTCGTGTTTCATTTGAACTCCAATAAAAATGTGACAACTAGTTTTCTTTAATTATTTGACAGCTGTCAGTTGAAAACGATTCTCCCTAGGGCTGCAAAGTATTACTTTCAACCCGCTTCTCAGGCAACTTCAGACCTACTTTCCGTGTATGAGTGATGAAAAAAAGAATAACATCCTATAATGGCTACCGCAAACTTGAGATAGCATGGCAAGAGATTTCAAGTTTTTACCAATAGACGTTCAAACGCATTTCTTTAGCGTTATATAAAAAATACCAAATCGTTCTCGGCGTGTAGTTGTTTACATTAACACTAACAACTTTTGTTCTGCGACTTTTCAAAATTCAGTATTAATTTATTTCATACAAAAAAAGTTATTTCTGCAAAGTAACATTACACTGTTGCAGTTTCGCGCCCCGAGATCTCGCGATGTTACATTACAGAGTAGGAACAAGTAGAGTATCTCTTTAAAACATTGAATATTTGATATTCCTCAAAATATCGAGTAATAGAACAAGTCGTAGAACAAAAGTTCTTAGTTTTAATGTAAACAAATACAGCCCGAGAGCTATTTGTTTTTTTTTTTTTTATATTTAAACCCTGTATATTATGTTATAAAATAGGTGTAGGTTTTTATGTGCCTTTTACTGAATGTTTTGTGCCTTAGTTGTTTAAGATTTTATAAATAATATTAAAGCTAACTAAACACTCTTATCCACCAAATTGTGTATTTTCATACTTTTGAATTTGATAAATATTATTACTTTATTATAAACTACACTGAAAAAAAATTAAAATCCAACAAAGATTTACAAAGTTACAGGCATTTTAATTTTGGAGTGGGAGGGTCTTCTATCCCTTTCTCGCAATACGAAAATTTGTATGAAGCCGCACGAAGCTACTATGGCATTCGTGAGGTGTGACGTCACAATTTAATATCGTCTCTGTCTAATCAGAAATATTTAAATGCTTAGGTACATCTTTTTTGTTATTTGATCATTATTATTTTAGTTTATATAATAAAGTGTTAGACCTAATTAAAAGGTGGTCTTCATATTTGTGCAATCAACATTAGTACATTTCAATATAAGTGCGGAAAGTTTGTCATTTCTTTACGAGTCCCGGTTTGTTGACCCAAGCCGAAGGCGAGGGTCAACTATAAGGACGAGTAAAAATGACAATTACGCACGTGCATTGAACGACGTTTTTTAATACATTTGCGAAAAAAAAATACGTGTTTGCCTGCTCCGTGTTTGCATGCCGTGTTCGTGTTCATGCGCTCCTGGTGCGTCCGCTCCGGTGCCGCGTAGGAGGAAAATACAAAAGCACTAGTGCGGAAAAGAATAACTTTGCGAACGCTAAACACACATGGAAATGTCAATTTTTTGAGGAAATGTATTAAAAAGTATATATAATGGAGTGGTACGAGTATATTTTAAAGACTAATTAACTTTTTTTCTCAAAAGTCTCAAAATTAGTAGTCCTAAATCTCAAGTCAAGAGATGCAGCCTGGTGACAGACGGACGGACAGTGAAGTCTTAGTAATAGGGTCCCGTTTTTACCCTTTAGGTACGGGACCCTTAAAAGGATACCTTTTACAAAATATATTAAAATAAAGTTTTCTGCATGGTTTTTTAAACTTTTTTTTTATGTTTACATTATACAACTTCGTATTAAAATAAAATATAATTACGAAATATGTTTTATTTCATTATAACTGCAAGAATGGTGGTGGAATAGTTACTTTAAGGGCCGATTTTCCAATCGCCATATAAACGTTAAGGGGATTTATTGAATTTATTTTTGTCTTTCTCACTCTCACGGATACGTTGATAGGTGCGACATGCAGCGTCGCGGAAGAATATAACATAAAAACGACCTTTTACCTAATTACTCAAAAACTAAGCCAGTTATCAAAAATCTGTTTCTTAGCGTTTTTTGATGTTGTTATTACCGACACATTAAAACAAAAATTACAATTACATCCATTGTAGTTTCCGATAAAAAGTAGAAAAACTGAGATTTTGGAACAACTTTTGGGAGAACTTTCTATCGAGAAAATTTTATCCAATCGTGTTTCTGCTTCTTAGCGATTTTAGATTAAAGACCCAAAATACATGACGTTTAAATTTGAAAGTAATCGTCTTTATAGTTTTTACGTAAAACTTCATTCAAATTCACTTAAATTCGGCCTGTACGCCGTTAACAAAAGAATAAATATGTCGTTTTGACAGATTTTGTATGGCATACTTAATATGTTTCAAATTTATTCCCCGGATAGTTTATCTGGCGATTGAAAAGTCGGCCTTTTTATATTATACTAGCTGATGCCCGCGACTTCGTCCACGTGGGATAATCTATCTTTTAAGTTGGACCAAATGACAGATATTCACGAAGTTTGAACTAAATCGGTTAAGTGGTTTAGGAGTCCATTGAGGACAAACATTGTGACACGAGATTTATATATATTATAAGATAAGATAAGATAGGCTAGCGCTTGACTGTGATCACACTTGATGGAAAGTGATGATACAGTCTAAGGTGGAACGCGCTTGCCTAGAAGATGCCTATTCACTCTTGATTTGAAGGCACCCGGGTTGCAAGTGGCAGGAAAAACGCTGCCTGGGAGTGTATTCCAGGCCTTTGCAGTGCGTACCTATTACGAGGAACGAGGAATAGGTACAACCGCTTCGTACGCGTCTTTGGTACGTCAGCTATGTATGGGTGGAAGCCTTTACCTATCCCAAATTTAGTATAATACCTACGTAGGTACCTACTTGACTGCAATCTCACCTGATGGTAAGTGAAGATGCAGCCAAAGATATTTTCATCTCACCCGCTCGGAAAGGAGATTTTTAATGCCCAAATTGCGGGCGGGAAATGCTATTTTATTCCCTAGGGCGAGAAAGTAGTATGAAAATCCTTTCCCGCCCTAGGGCGAGAAAGTAGTATGAAAATCCTTTCCCGCCCTAGGGCCGCAAAGCATTTCAAAATTCGAACATGACGTAATCTCGTTTTGCGTCTATAACAATGTCTAATGGTGGCACCACACATGGCTATTTGTATTTGTGATTGGATGATCGCGTATTTGCCAAAATTTTCGACCTTATGGAGCCAAATATGTTATTGGCTGTATTTGGAGCCTAATATGTTATTGGCTGTATTTGCCAAACAGGCAAATATGGCAATAATTTTGGCAAATATACTCTCCACACATGGAAGTTATTTGACAAATATAAAAAATAGGCAAATACAAATAGCCATGTGTGGTGCCACCATTAAACTGAAGACTTCTTTTTTTTTAAATAATGCATACGGTCAGTAACGAAGTTCGACCTTTGAGTTTGTATAGGTGTACATTACTTTTGGTTTTTATATTTTCTTAGAATATCAATAAAAATAATAACTCCTATTTAGTTTTATTAATAATAAAGGAAATCTAATTAAATCCATGATATTTACTTATTGTTTATCTAATTGTTGTCATTTTTTTCTTAATCTTCTATTATCGTTGGTTCTTAGAAATTGATATTTCTGAACGCATCCAAAATAAAAGTAGAAAAAAAAGTACCTATCTCATTTTTTTTCTGATCGTGATAAATAATAATATTTTGTTTTTATTCATTACCTTTTTTGTTATAAGATGAGTGGTGATTTAGGGTGATTTAATTAAGTGAGTGAAGTTATTGCAGAGTATTACTAAAGACAACATCTTACATACTCTCAATGCCGATCCAAGTGTTCTTCAAGTAATTTTCCTCGCTGTGGTGTGATGAAAAATTTTGTGTTATGTACGGCCTCGTGTCCTTTGAATGCCTCGCTATGCTCAGGATTCTATTCTTTGAACCCCTCGCTGCGCTCAGGGTTCAAACCTAGAATCCTTCGCCGCTCAGCATTCAAATTTGACACTCGGCCCAAAAATCCATTTTACGGCCTTGCATAACAAATAACTATTTCATCTCACCCGCTCGGAAAAGGCATTTTTAATGCCCGAAATGCGGGCGGAAAATGCTATTATATTCCCTAGGGCCTAAAAGAATTTTCATTTCTCCCTAGGGCGAGAAAGTAGTATGAAAATCCTTTCTCGCCATAGGGCCGCAAAGCATTCCAAATTTTAACGCGACGTACCTACTCTCTTATTGCGTCTATCATAGACGAAGTATCTATAAAGAGACAAAATATAATATACCTAGGTAGTAACATAGTGATCAGCTATTACTGACTCCAGGAAGTTGTGATTAAAAGTGATCCTTTAAACGTTTCTTGAAAATATTAGCTGAATTGGCCTCCCTGATATCAAGAGGAAGGACGACGAAGACAAAGTAACAGTCGTTTAGCGTTGACGACAGTAGATAAAAATGTATGGACAAACCAAGTGACTGTAGAAAAAACACGTGACCGAATAGAGGAAAACACGCTTTTTTTGAAAATCGACTACGACAATTTGAATGCTCCCTGGCGCGGGCGTTCTCGCGGACCATGTAGATAACTTTTAGCGTACTTCGCATGACAACTGATAGCCGACGGTGAACAACGCTTAGCATAAAGTAGATTCTGCTTTCATTTGTTTTCATTCGGTCACATGGTTTTTCTACAGTCATGCGGTTTGTCCATACATTTTTATCTACTGTCGTCAATGCTAAACGACTGTTACTTTGTCTAGCCCCGCTGGACTGTAAAAGACTTGCCAAAGAAAGTCGACCTATGTGTAGGCACCCTCAGTAGGTATTACCTAGTTTTCTTCGCAGGATGAAGTATCTCGTCAGGTGGCCCCACGTAGTTAAACTAGGGGATTTATTTAATTTATTTTTGTCTTTCTCACTCTCACGGAGATTTGGTAGGTGCGACATGCATCGTCGCGGAAGAATATAACACAAAAACGACCTTTTACCTAATTACTCAAAAACTAAGCTGGTTATCAAAAATCAGTTTCTCAGCGTTTTTGGATATTATTATTACCGACACTTTAAAACAAAAATTACAATTACATCCAATGTAGTGTCCGATAATAACTAGAAAAACTGAGATTTTGGAGCAACTTTTGGGAGAACTCTCTATCGAGAAAATTTTACCCAATCGTGTTTCTGCTTCTTAGCGATTTTTGATTTAAGACCCAAAATACATGATGTGTAAATTTGAAAGTAATTGTTTTTATAATTTTTGCATAAAACTTCATTCAAAATCGCTTAAATACGGCTTCTACACCGTTAAGTCAGTTAAGTGTAGGGCTGCAGAGGGATGAAAGAGAACACAGTACAGGGGCTATTCACGTTACGTGTCGGCTACATTTGGCGATGTTTAAAAAGGTGATGGCATTTACGTATTTATGCAGACGATATTGAAATCAAAACATTTTTGCGAACACTGAAAAATTAATTTTAAGACCATTAGACATAGAGCGTAAAATTGAATGTAGTTCAAAACGCCATGATGGTCGACTACTCTGAGATTGAAATTACACAAGCGCATTAAAGTCGAGCACTGTATTTCCTATGATGAAATACATTCAATTTTACACTATATGCCAATAGACGTAAAGTTCATTTTTAGTGTTAATTTTTTTTCTTGTTTCACATCACTCAGTGTGTGAAAACGTTACGAGAATGTCATAGCAGAATAGAAAGGATGTGCATGTTCCGGCGAAGTCGAATGGACGAATGTAAGATGTGGTCATATTTCTTTCTTCCTGGCCTTTTCCCACTTTATGTGGGGTCGGCACAACATCAGTGCCGGATTAAGGGGATTTATTGAATTTATTTTTGTCTTTCTCACTCTCACGGAGATTTGGTAGGTGCGACATGCAGCGTCGCGGAAGAATATAACAGAAAAACGACCTTTTATCTAATTACTCAAAAACTAAGCTGGTTATCAAAAATCTGTTTCTCAGCGTTTTTGGATATTATTATTACCGACACTTTAAAACAAAAATTACAATTACATCCAATGTAGTGTCCGACAAAAACTCGAAAAACTGAGACTTTGGAGCAACTTTTGGGAGAACTTTCTATCGAGAAAATTTTATCCAATCGTGTTTCTGCTTCTTAGCGATTTTAGATTAAAGACCCAAAATACATGAAGTGTAAATTTGAAAGTAATTGTCTTTATAGTTTTTGCATAAAACTTCATTCAAAATCACCTAAATATACGGCTTGTAGGCCGTTATGCCAGCGCGGGGCCTGTAGCAAATTCTGTCAAGGGGCCCTTGGTTTGCTTTAGGTTCTCAAGTTTGGGTATAGTTTAAGATACTTATAATCGTCGATATTGTATTAAGATCGATTAAAAAATTACAATCTCAGCTACGTAAACTCGCAAAATAAATTATACCTATAAAAAAATTTAAATCTGGCTGCATAAAGGGTAGAAACGTATCTAGTTGATGCTAGTCTAAATATATAGATTATAATTAAACATTAGAACATTAACGTTAAAAAGTTCGTGAAATACCTACTTATTTTTACGATTTAACGTGACAAAATCGAGTCTTCGATTTTCAAGTGGAAGTGAAGCATAGCTTAAGGCGCTTCGCATTTTATGTCGTGCAAGATATTTTACGCTTCTACTTAAATTAATATTTTTGACGTGATAACGTTTAATAAATGTATGAACACCAGCAGCACTCATGAAAAACAGTAACGTTCCGCATAACGTTCCACCTGAGTCTGTGCGTGCAAGCGAGAGCGCGCAACAAGCGATAGAGAGGCACGATAAAACAAACGATATAGAGATGAAATGAGATAGAGATGATGACGTTATCACGTAAATCTATCGTCCGTAAACCGACTTTACAGACAACCAATATTTTTTTTTATTACAACGTTGGAGCGCAGGGCCCTCAAATTCGCGGAGCCCGTAGCATTTGCTACTCTTGCTGCGTGGCTAATCCGGCACTGCACAACATGTCTTCTCCTTCCATTCGCTCCTATCAGGCGTCAACTCGCAATCCACTCCTTTCACACGCATATCTTCTTTCACGCAATCCATCCATCTCTTCTTCGGTATTCCTCGACTTTTTCGTCCCTGCACTCATCGTTCTTTTAGTGACTGATTTGGGTTACGTAAATATGACAAGATGTGGTCATATTTACGTAACCCAAATAAGTATGAACCGAATAATACGAGAAGCATTAAGATTAGAATTAGTAGTAGTGCTACGTTAGTAATATTATTTATTCGGTGGTAGTGCTTTGAATGGAAACAATAGCCCTGTAGAGCTGTGGCCTTGGGAGAAAAACCGGTGAAGTGCGAGTAAAGTTTGCGCACTAACGGTTTCGTAGCTCCAAAATTTGACAGTGGAATATCATGTTAGCAATGTTGCGTTGTTACATTTTAATTTTTTTAAAGTGGGTAGGTACTTCTTTAGGTGTATTGGGCTTTTTTGAGATGGGAAAAAACCATTGAGCTCGCGACACTGTCACCTCTGTTTAACACGGCGCAAAAAAGAGTGCCCTGACTTAATTTTAAATATAACCGTTGATAAGAAAACTCAGTATATGGGCATCCGAACGATTTACGTAAACCTTTTTCGTACAAGCAAAAAGTACCGCCATCTGTCAAAATTCTATAGGTGACTTCTGAGCGAACTGCAGCGTAGTTTACTGCTGGAGGCGAAACAAGCATTTTTGGCACCGATAAACTGGCGACATTTTTCGCACCGTCCGCCCTGTCCAGGGGTAAATGTCTGGACAACTTTATTTTTTAACACAAAATTAACGTGTTTTTTTTTAATCGACAGGAAATGCCTAACGCATACCCCTCCGTCAGGGGAAACGGAGGGGTTATGTGGGGCTTGCACCCACTAAAACCTGGTCCTTGCCACGACGGACCTCGTTGGCGGGATTACGGGATTCACTTGCGTATTCACCGCGCTCCCGCCAGGCCCCGACCCGCCACCTGAGCGGCAGGTCCCGTCGCTGCTGCCGGCAGCCTGACCGCCGCCGGCTCCTCCTGGGAGGCGCGTCCTGAACAGGGCGCGCCATCTCCTCGGCCTGTTGATGGAGTTCGGGCAACGGACGCCATAGCCCCTTACGTCCGTCACCCGCAGGCCGGCGCACCCGAAGAAAAATGTTCGTCCTCCAGCAACCGGTGCGTCTCCTGCGAGAGGGATGTGCCACCGTAATTGTCACTCTCGACGAGCTTTCCCGCCCACTTCGGTGATTTTTTACGAGGTTGTCTTCCTCGTAGTGCCCTGAAGGGACTTGTGGGCGTTTCCGCCCCCGCCTGTAATTTTTTAATGAGGTTTTCTTCCTCCTCCGGGGTAGGTGTCTCTGCTGGGGCTGAGAGGAACACGCGAAGAAACGTCACCTATCCACCGGGCCAAGCTTTTAGCCGTCGGTTATTAACCGACGTTACCAGGGAGCACCGGCCCGTGCGCTACAGAGAGGCACCGTAGCACTCGGGCACTCGTGGAGGTTGCTTGGCCAGCCCCCCAAAATTAACGTGATACTTATACCCCGGGGGTTCCTAGGAAAATGGCTGTAATTGGCAAATAAACGGACAGCAAATGATTTATTTCTAAAGCCGTGCTGGAAGAAAATCCATTTGGATTAAGGCGCTGTGATCAGTCAACTTTGGCAAATTTCGTTCGTATAGCATCGTTTTATGTAAAATCTACAGATCTTATTACTGTTAAAAAAATATGTGGATACAATTGAAAGTATTTCTGACATGGTGGCTGATGCCGAAACACGATTTCGCAAACTTCACTCGATAGAAAAAAATGCCAAAGTTGCCTCGGCAAATACATAAATCTACATTTTTCTCAGAAATGGTTACATGAATTTTTGTGAAATTAAATTAGGTTGTGTGTTTTATTGTGACAGATATAATGGCCATTTTAGATTTTTTATATTACGTCTGCATTGTCATTAATTTCACATTTTCTTGTTTTTTCGAACAAAAACTGCGGTGCGACATCCTTGTCTCTCGTATTAAATTAGACAGTGACCGCGAATCCACTGTTCCCCGCGCCTTAAGCGCTGCTTTTGTACCGTGTATATTGTGTGCAATAAAAATTAAATAATAAATATTTATTTACTTATTTAATAATATCACATATTACAAAAGCACATATACAACTTTTACAAGGTGCTGAACTATCGCATCGAGACAAAGATTACACCTATGCGGTTTGACCACTGAACTAGTGAAAACTGTTCTTCATTTTTATGTTGAAGTACGGAACCCTAACAGTAGAACATTTGGGCCCGTGATTGTCTCCACGTGTCAGGAAATTTATTACGATGAAAATATTATAAACACCTAATCAAACAACGAAAAACAATACCTGGCATTGAATTTATTTACTTTATTAACATTATTATTTAATACTTTCGTGCCTACTTGTATGCAATAATAACTGTCAAAAACAATTTTGAGTATGATTATAAAATAATAAATTTTCCAGCAAGGTCAACTATAGGGACCCACCTTCGTTACCTAGGTTTTTCAAAAATCTCTGGATTTTTTGTTCCAGACAAAAACTAGGTAGGTATGTGGTATAATCCAGAATGAAGAACCAAATTCAAAAAATAAAAATTATAGAAAAAAATAAACTTATTTAAAAAAAAATTAAAATGAAAAAAATATATTTAGAAAAAAAAAGAATAACTTTTGTTTCACAAAAATATTATTCCTCATGAAACAAAACAATAAACCTTACGTACTAAAACGATGCCTGAAGGTTCCCCCACTCGGGCAACAAAAACCAAATAATTGCCCAAGTGACGGAAGCACCAGACACCGCCTGTCACATGTGGCACAACCCGGAAAAAGGCCCCAACTCTGCATGGTGCTGTGTGCCCCATATAAGCATGGGAGCACACAGCGCTGATTTTCAGTCGGAGCCTTGGACTGGGTGTCGCCACGAACTAAAAAAGAACAAATAAACGAAAAATGTAAAATTAAAAAAGTGACGCTGAAAATGAAGATAATATTAATATAATTATAGATATCAAGATATTAAGTATTAATATATTAATAGATTTTAATTATATACTTGTAATGTATAAAATTCTCTCGCTTTTCTTTGTTACCAAACTCCTCTGAAACGAAACGGCTGGACCGGTTGTTATGAAATTTTCAGTGTATATTCTCTAAGTCAGGGAGCAGGTTGTTATCCATTTTTTATGTCCCTAAGTGAGAAATAAAATGTATATGGCAAAACAACGTTTGCCAGGTCAGCTAGTAATTATATAATATACATGGCAATACGTATATAAAAATAAAAATATTAAATCTACTATATAAAAATAAGTCGAGTTTTCCTCCCTGACGCTATAACTCCAGAACGAACAAACCGATTTCCACGGTTTTGCATTCGTTGGAAAGGTCTCGGGCTCCGTGAGGTTTATAGCAAAGAAAATTCAGGAAAAATTTCAACAGAAAAGCGGGAAAATCTTTTTAGCAGGAAAGCCATCTGGTGGCGAAACGGAATTCGCCGGGTCAGCTAGTATAATATAATTTATACAGTGTGAGTCTTCATAATGTGCACAAATTGAAATGAGGGAAACTATGCTTAATTTTATCGACGGAAAACGTATTAAACGAAACTAACTTTAACGAAATTATCTATCACGATGAATCAAACTTATTAATGATTGAAAGTAATGGTCCGTCCTTATGAAATGAAAATTGTGGAAAAAAATTACCCTCAATGGAAAATACACGTGTTTTTAATAAAATTTCTGGTTTATTTTTCACTAATTTTTACAAAAATCGTAAAATTTCTCAATTAAATGCCCCCATTGTGTGCCTTTTTTATTACTTTAAATTATTCCTCATCGTATTAGCTACCTAATGGTAAAAATTGCATGCTTATAACTCAATTCTAACATTTCTTATCAAGTGTTAAAGAAAGGCCTAGGACACGGCTACGCACAAATTATTGAGATAGTAGATATATCACTGTCTTAGAACCCTCCTTAGGAAAACAATAACTTGCGCGTTTGGAGTGCTATTTTTGAACAGTTAAAAAGAGATGTTAGGATTAAGTTACAAACATGCGATTTTTACCATTAGGTAGTTAATACGATGAGGAATAATTTAAAGTAATAAAAAAGGCACACAATGGGAGCATTTTATTGAGAAATTTTACGATTATTGTAAAAATTAGTGAAAAAAAACCCAGAAACTTTATTAAAAACTCGTGTATTTTCCATTGAGGGTAACTTTTTTCCACAATTTTCATTTCATGAGGACGGACCATTACTTCCAATCATTAATAAGTTTGATTCATTGTGATAGATCATTTACATTAAAAGTTACACCGTTTTGTTTACACAAGGGTCATAGTAGCGAACAAAAATTTTAAAAATTCCAAAAAAATATAAAAAAAAATTTTTGATCGTTTTCCGTCGATAAAATTAAGCATAGTTTCCCTCATTTCAATATGTGCACATTATGAAGACTCACACTGTATAATATAAATTCCAAATGTTCACATGATTTTGGAATTCTATCTGCTTAGAAAGGAGGAATTCCTTGAGGCGTTTTTTGAAAACTATCTTACTCTTTGTATTCTTGATTGGCGGAGGAATATTGTTCCAGCATTTAGTGGCGGAGTACGCGAAGGAGCCTCTGAAGGCGGCAGTGCGGTGCAGGGGAACTCAGAGCTGCTTGCGACAGCTCCGGCTACTCCTGTCGCTGTCACTCACCCAGTTCAATTCGTTGATTAGGTACAAAGGCTTACCAAGCTTGAATAAACTGAACAGCAGACCAGCGAGGTGAAGTTTTCTCCGAGACCTCATTTTTAACCGTCGATGATAATTTAGGAAAGGAGAAATATGGGCTCTGGGAGGACTGTCGAAAAAAAACCTCACACAAGCATTTTGAACACGCTATAAGAGGCACTTGGTTCGACACAGCAACCGAGGTCCAATAAAATGGAAAATTCTTTCCAAAAAACCAACTTCAAATGCCACTACAAATAGTGAGTGAAATAATAATTGTTAATGTACACCAATTCGAAGTCGGGCAATGTTTCGTTCAATCAATAATAGTCCTTCGTATTATTAAACTTGATGTGCAAAGAAACGAAAAAATTAGCGACAATACGAAGGACTATAAAGTGATTGAACGAAACATTGCCCGACTTCGAATTGGTGTAGGTTAAAAATAACTTCATATGTTTTTGAAGGAGCCCTCAACAAACTCCGTTTATTTTTTTTTCGTTATCACTATTTCACAAAATATTTGAAGGAGCTACTAAAATTTTGAGCAATTCATTATTACTCCCGTGGGTACCCAAGGTGCAATCTAAGGTGCAAGGTGCAATATATGGTTGCCTGGAAGAGATCGCTGTGTAGCGATAAGGCCGCCATATGTACATTAGTATAACTTTTGTGTTTTTTAATGTTTAATGTTTTCTCATGTTTTATTGGTGTACAATAAAGAATTTTCTATCTATCTATCTATCTATCTCCATTTTTTGAAATCGTTTCAGTAGTTGCGAAATCTTTTATGAAAAATAATATTTTTTTTATCAGAAATCAACTTTTATAAAAAAAAAAAAACTAAAAAAAAAACTAGCGCTTGGCTATGATCACACCTCACGGAAAGTGATGATTCTCACCGCTCTCGGCATCTTGCGGTCCCATGGTAGAAAGGTGAAGGAGGTCCTCGTTCCTGATACGCACTACAAAGGTCTGGAATGCCCTCTCAGGCACTTCTACCGGCGCCTACAACTCGGGCGCCTTCAAATCAAGAGTGCACAAAGCACATAATTTATTTTTTCTGTGCAAGAGTGATTAGGCTTTTCCTAGGCAAGCGCGCTCCAACCTAGACCTCATCACTGCTTTCCATCAGGCATGATTGTCGTCAAGCGCAAGCCTATCTTCTAAATATATAAAAGAAGATACTGACTTATTCATTCATTCATTCATTCACTGACATATCAACGCACAGCCCAAACCGCTGGGTCTAGAGACTTCAAATTTGGCACACACGTTCCTTATGAGGTCTAGGGGTGCACTAAGAAAGGATTTTTCAAAATTCCCCCCTAAAGGGGTGAAACGGGGCTCCAAAGTTCGTATTTTACCAAGATTCAATACTCCTTCACGCCACAACTACTGAACCGATTTGGCTCAAATTTGGAATGGAGATAAATTGTATCTTGGTTTAACACGTAAGCTACTTTTCATCCTGGGATAATGCATGGTTCCCGTGGGATTAGTTAAAAACCGAAATTCACGCGGAAAAAAATCTTCACGCCACAAGTACAAGACCGATTTGGCTGAAATTTGGAATGGAGATAGATGATATCCTGGGTTAATAAAAAGGCTACTTTTTATTCCGGAAAAATCCATGGTTTTCGCGGGAAAACTGAAAAATTGATATTCACGCGCGAAAAATACTATACTTTACGCTGCACTTACTGACCTGATATGACTGAAATTCGGAAAGGAGATCGATTTTATCCTGGATTAATACATAGGCTACTTTTCATCCCAGAAAATTTCATGGTATATCAAAGAAGATACTGACTCACTCACTCACTGACATATCAACGCACAGCCTAAACCGCTGAGTCTAGAGACTTCAAATTTGGTACACAGATTCCTTAAGAGGTCTAGGGGTGCACTAAGAAAGGATTTTTCAAAACTCTCCCCTAAAGGGGTGAAACGGGGCTCCAAAGTTCGTATTTTTCAATACTCCTTCACGCCTCAACTACTGAACCGATTTGACTTAAATTTGGAATGGAGATAAATTGCATCTTGGATAAATTGCGTCATGGTTTTCGCGGGAAAACTGAAAAATTTATATTTACGCGCGAAAAATACTACTTTACGCTGCACTTACTTAACTGATATGACTGAAATTCGGAAAGGAGATAGATTTTATCCTGGATTAATACATAGGCACATAATTTTCATCCCGGAAATTTTCAGGGTTTCCATGATAATAGTGATAGATAGCCTTCATGCCGTAATTACTGAACTGATTTGGAATAGAGATAGATTATAATATCCTGGATTAATACTAAGGCTACTTTTTATAGCCAAAAAAATCCATTGTTCCTTCGGGAACAGTGAAAAACAGATATCCACGCGAGAAAAATATTCCTTCACGCCATAATTGCTGAACTGATTTGGCCGAAAATTAGAATAGAGAAGGCTATTTTTTATCCCGGGAATATCAATGGTTATTTCTCCCGCGTGAATATTTGTTTTTCACTATTCCAGCGGGAGAAATACTCATTCACGCTGCAACTACCTATTGAAATTTTTTGGCTGAAACTTAAAATGGAGATAGATTTCGCTCTAAATTAACACAACGGTTTCTTTTTATTCCGGAAAAATTGATGGTTCCCGTGAGAATAGGGAAAACTAAAATTTACGCGGGCGAAGCCGCGGTTATCTGCTAGTCTTCAATAAAAAAAGAGGAATCAAACCCCTTACAGCGTTTGTAACCAAACTCCTCCGAAACGGCTCGACTGATTTTTATATGAATTTTTTTGTCTAGTAAGCGTCTCTTTTGGTGAGTCTGAAGCCAATTTTCATACCGTTCATACGTTTACAGCGTTAGCTAGAAATTAATAAAAATTAGTAAATAAAAAAAAATCCTGCCAACCCTGAAGACAAAATTTTCGGTAACTAAGTAAACGCAGATGGCATCATATTTTTCTAACGCGTAAATTACGAATTTGTTTAACATATTGACACTGATATTCCGCCATTGTTTCGTTCAGTATAAAAAGGCGGGATGGTTTGGAGTATTCATCATTGGAAGTCACTAGCCACTAGCCAAGAAAAGACTTTCAAGATGAAATCTACCACCCTTTGCCTAGTTCTCGCGGTAAGTGATTTTTCTTAAACATACTTGTCATCTAGTCCTTAGATATCGGAGTATATGCACTATCAAAATGCCAAAATATGCATTTTTTTATAATCAGAAAATGCCTAACGCATACCCCTCCGTCAGAAGAAACGGAAGAGTTTTGTGGGGCTTGCACTAAAAACTTTCCACGACGGACCCGCTGGCGGAAGTACGGGATTCATTGTCATTCACCGCGCTTCCGATGCCAAAATAAGCATGCAAAAATGCACTAAGAAAAGGAAAAAATATGCACATAATATGCACTTTCAAAATATCATTTATTAAAAGAATTTACATTTATTTTCACATAGCTAATATTAATTATTAGTTAGGTAGACATTAAATTTCATTATAAATTGAATAGGGTAAGTACTTATTGTTTATTGTCACAAGAATTTTTTCTATTTTGACGTGATAACGTTTTATAAATTGATGAACACCAGCAACACACATGAAAAATAGTAACGTTCCGCGTAACGTTCCACCCGAGCCTGTGCATGCAAGCGAGAGCCCGCAACAAGCGATAGAGAGGCACAATAATGACGTTATATTCTATCGTCCGTAAACCGATTTTACAGACAACCAATTTTTTTAATCCTTCAAGGATTCTCAAATTTCAGTGGGCTTGAATTTATTGCAATGGCGCCTAAAACGTATTAAGTACTATTGAAATAAGCTTTGTCTATGAAAAAGTAACAAAATATGCAATAGCGCTTTAAAGATACAGGTACATTTGTATATGCAAACGCATATGATCCGATGTCTAAAAATGACCAAGGATGTATGGAATCCCGTATCAAGCTGAATTAAGGGGATTTATTGAATTTATTTTTGTCTTTCTCACTCTCACGGATACGTAGGTAGGTGCGACATGCAGCGTCGCGGAAGAATATAACAGAAAAACGACCTTTTACCTAATTACTCAAAAACTAAGCTGGTTATCAAAAATCTGTTTCTTAGCGTTTTTAGGGTTCTGTAGCCGAATGGCAAAAAAACGGAACCCTTATAAATTCGTCATGTCTGTCTGTCCGTCTGTCCGTCTGTCCGTCTGTCCGTCTGTCCGTCTGTCCGTCTGTCCGTCTGTCCGTCTGTCCGTCTGTCCGTCTGTCCGTCTGTCCGTCCGTATGTCACAGCCACTTTTTTCCGAAACTATAAGAGCTATACTGTTGAAACTTGGTAAGTAGATGTATTATATGAACCGCATTAAGGTTTTCACACAAAATTTTAAAAAAGTAATAAATTTGGGGGTGCCCCATACTTACAACTGAAACTCAAAAAAATTTTTTTCATCAAACCCATATGTGTGGGGTATCTATGGATAGGTCTTTAAAAATGATACTAAGGTTTCTAATATCATTTTTTTCTAAAATGAATAGTTTGCGCGAGAGACACTTCCAAAGTGGTAAAATGTGTGTCCCCCCCCCTGTAACTTCTAAAATAAGAGTATGATAAAACTAAAAAAAATATATGATGTACATTACCATGCAAACTTCCACCGAAAATTGGTTTGAACGAGATCTAATAAGTAGTTTTTTTGATATTTACAATAAACCTCTAAAAACAAAGTTAGTATTGCGGTTCGATAAGAAAAGTGGTTTTTATGGTTTTATTCCTCCGGTTGTAGTACGGAACCCTCAGTGCGCGAGTCCGACTCGCACTTGACAGGTTTTTGGATATTATTATTACCGACGCTTTAAAAAAAATTACAATTACATCCAATGTAGAGTCCGATAAAAACTAGAAAAACTGAGATTTTAGAGCAACTTTTGGGAGAACTTTCTATCGAGAAAATTTTATCCAATCGTGTTTCTGCTTCTTAGCAATTTTAGATTAAAGACCCAAAATACATGACGTGTAAATTTGAAAGTAATTGTCTTTATAGTTTTTGCATAAAACTTCATTCAAAATCGCTTAAATTTTTTATACACGACGGTCTCCACATTAACTCCTAACATTTTTTTAAATTAACGTTCGCATTCCGAAGTTGTACCCAAAGTTAAGATTGCATACATTTTTGAATTTCGTCCATTTCCATATTTTTAGCGTAGGTACCTATCGCAAAATGCTATATTATAGCTAGAATTTCTCCCATAAATCAAAATGTATATTCTTTCACAAAGGCTTAAATTACAAGCTCATATGAAATTTCAAACTACCACCACGTTAGGAAAGCAGTATTGCACCGAGAAAAACGGGCGAGAAACTCTGCACTTGCTATAAAAAAAAAACTCGCCACTTGCTTTTTTCTAATTAAACAAAACTGCCTGTTGTCACAGATAAGAAACCTCAGGATATGGGCATCCGTACGATTTATGTAAACCTTTTTTCGTACAAGCAAACAGTACTCAAAATCAAATCTCTCAAAATTCAATCTGAATTCACATAATGTTATCTTTTAATATATAAAAATTCTCTCGCTTTTCTTTGTTACCAAACTCCTACGAAACGGCTGGACCGATTGTTATGAAATTTTCGGTATATATCCTCTGGGTCTGGGAGCAGGTTGTTATCTATTTTTTATGTACCTAAGTGTGAAAAAAAATTATATGGCAAAACCATGTTTGCCGTTTCAGCTAGTTTTAATATACAGTGAGTGAGTGATGCGCACTAATGAACGCAACGGCTACCGCCAGCCAGATGGCCCAGACTCTAATCGAAAGTGCAAGAAAGACGACATCACAAAATCAGCTCACCTAAAATTCTTTCTCGAAAACGTGGCTAGCTCCTATACTAAAGCATAAAGTAGATTCGGCTTTCATTTGTTTTCATTCGTCACGTGGTTTGTCCATACATTTTTGTCTACTGTCATTAACCCTAAACGACTGTTACTCTTTGTCTAGCCCCGCTGTTCAGGGTACGTAGGTACCTACATGTCTATTCCTGTTGCTGATGAAGTACTATTTATGTTACAGGCTGTGCTCGCTTCGTCGGTCGGCTCGCCAATCACCATCGGTGGCATTATTTCCGGTGTCGGCGGTATTGTGACAGGTAAACGTGATAACAAAGTGATTGACGACCGAATGGCGTAGTGGTAGCGAACCTGATGTCTGCGCCGGAGGTCGTGGGTTCGATTCCCACTACTGGTAAATGTTTGTGTGATGAGCATGAATGTTTTCCAGTGACTTGGTGTTTTTCGATATATTATATTTACGTATATTAGTAGGTATGTATGTATATTTATCAGCCATCTAGCACCCATAACACAAGCTTTGGCTAGATTGCGATGTGTAAAATGTCCCGTATATATTATTTATCTAAATATATAAAAGAAGACACTGACTGACTGACTGACTGACTGACTGACTCATTCACTGACATATCAACGCACAGCCCAAACCGCTGGGTCTAGAGACTTCAAATTTGGCACACAGGTTCCTTATGAGGTCTAGGGGTGCACTAAGAAAGGATTTTTCAAAATTCCCCCCTTAAGGGGTGAAACGGGGCTCCAAAGTTCGTATTTTACCAAGCTTCGATACTCCTTCACGCCGCAACTTCTGAACCGATTTGGCTCAAATTTGGAATGGAGATTAATTGCATCTTAAGTTAATACATAAGCTACTTTTCATCCGGAAAAAAATCTTCACGCCGGAAGTACAAGACCGATTTAGCTGAAATTTGGAATGGACATAGATGATATCCTGGGTAAATAACAAGGCTACTTTTCATCCCGGAAAAATCCATGGTTTTCGCGGGAAAACTGAAAAATTGATATTCACGCGCGAAAAATACTACTTTACAAGGCACTTACTGACCTGATATGACTCAAATTCGGAAAGGAGATAGATTTTATCCTGGATTACTACATTGGCTACTTTTCATCCCGGAAAATTTCATGGTATATCAAAGAAGATACTGACTCACGCACTCACTGACAACTCAACGCACAGCCCAAACCCCTGGGTCTAGAGACTTCAAATTTGGCACACAGATTCATTATGAGGTCTAGGGGTGCACTAAGAAAGGATTTTTCAAAATTCCCCCCTTAAGGGGTGAAACGGGGCTCCAAAGTTCGTATTTTACCAAGCTTCGATACTCCTTCACGCCGCAACTACTGAACCGATTTGGCTCAAATTTGGAATGGAGATTAATTGCATCTTAAGTTAATACATAAGCTACTTTTCATCCCGGGAAAATCCATGGTTCCCGTGGGATTAGTTATAAACCGTAATTCACGCGGAAAAAAATCTTCACGCCGCAAGTACAATACCGATTTGGCTGAAATTTGGAATGGACATAGATGATATCCTGGGTTAATAAAAAGGCTACTTTTCATCCCGGAAAAATCCATGGTTTTCGCGGGAAAACTGAAAAATTGATATTAACGCGCGAAAAATACTACTTTACGCTGTACTTACTGAACTGATATGACTGAAATTCAGAAAGGACATAGATTTTATCCTGGATTAATACATAGGCTACTTTTCATCCCGGAAAATTTCATGGTATATCAAAGAAGATACTGACTCACTCACTCACTGACATATCAACGCACAGCCCAAACCGCTGGGTCTAGAGACTTCAAATTTGGCACACAGGTTCCTTATGAGGTCTAGGGGTGCACTAAGAAAGGATTTTTCAAAATTCCCCCCCTAAAGGGGTGAAACGGGGCTCCAAAGTTCGTATTTTACCAAGCTTCAATACTCCTTCACGCCGCAACTACTGAAACGATTTGGCTCAAATTTGGAATGGAGATAAATTGCATCTTGGGTTAACACATAAGCTACTTTTCATCCCGGGAAAATCCATGGTTCCAGTGGGATTAGTTAAAAACCGAAATTCACGCGGAAAAAAATCTTCACGCCGGAAGTACAAGACCGATTTAGCTGAAATTTGGAATGGACATAGATGATATCCTGGGTTAATAAAAAGGCTACTTTTCTGATTTGGCTGAAAATTAGAATAGAGAAGGCTATTTTTTATCCCGGGAAAATCAATGGTTATTTCTCCCGCGTGAATATTTTTTTTTTCACTATTCCAGCGGGAGAAATACTCATTCACGCTGCAACTATTGAAAATTTTTGGCTGAAAGTTAAAATGGAGATAGATTTCGCTCTAAATTAACACAAAGGTTACTTTTTATTCCGGAAAAATCGTTGGTTCCCGTGAGAATAGGTATAACTAAAATTTACGCGGGCGAAGCCGCGGGTATCTGCTAGTTTATTTATAAAGTATGTTGATACTTGCAAGAGGTTCACCTGATGTTAAGTGATACGCAGATGCAGGGCATTGGAATATCATACGACGCACTGCACTGCGCTCATCTCCTGAGACATCAGTTGTTAGGTCTCATTGTGGCCAGTAATCATGACTGCTTCACGGTAGAACAACTGACATAGATATTTCAATATATACTGGTATAGATATTTCAATCCACGAAGACGCGCCCCACTCTGTCAAACTCCAAACGAATCGAATAAAACATAAACGATTTTGACAGAGTGGGGCGCGTTGTCGTGGATTGAAATATCTATAACATAAGCTACGTATTAACCCGGATGTACGGGTGGGATTCGTGATTTTTTGTGTTTTAAACTATTCTATTATTCCAGGTGTGCTAGATGCTGTAAAAGGCATCGTCTCCAACCTACTGATAACTTTGAATCCAATCCTTACTGGCATCGAAACGCTCGTCACCAACCTCCTAACCAACGTTGCGGGAGTTTCCGAGGAAACCGTCACCGATCTAAAAAATCTGTTGGCCGCGCTCAAAACTGCTGTCCAGAAAGTGATCGCAGACGCCGGCAAGCTCGTCGATGCTATCGCAAAGAAAGCTAGCAGCGACGTTCTTCTCACCTTGCGAAACATTCTTAAGGAGTCCGTCAACGCAGTGAAAGCCATCGTCGCAAAAGTCCTGACTGACTTGTCTGTAGTCGTGTCAGGAGCTACCAATGACGTGTCAGGTCTAGTTACTAAAATCGAAGCCGCTCTCAATAAACTCGTCGCAACCTTGGATGCTCTCGTCAAGAGCGTCTTCGATAAACTCTCTGGTGCACTCAGCAATGTGGACGCTGCCCTCGCTAAAGTAGGGGCAATTTTAGAGCAGTTGCTCCAGACAGAGGGCCAGGCCCTTGACACTCTCATCAACAAGGTCATCGAAGGGGTGAAGGCTGATCTGACAAGCGTAGAAGGTATCACCGAAGAACTCCTGAAGCCTATTTTTGAACTGCTCGATAAAATCGTCCCTGCTGTACAAAAGGTGCTGGAAACGCTCAAGCTTGCTGTCAGCAATTTGACGCCGGACAGCATTGCTGCTGTGACCCAGGCGATTGGTGGAGTTAAAACTGCTGTCGAAGCGCTTCTTTCCGCCCTCAAAGCAGATCCCGCCTTCGCATCGCTTATATCTTCCGTTGAAGCTGAGCTCTCCAACGTTGTTACGGTGCTCATTGGTATAATAACAAATGTGGTCAATGAACTGAAAGGCCTTAATCTAGGTGCTACTATCAATGTTGCCCTAGGTGATCTAAGCGCGTCGGTTAACATCAATATTAATTAGACCCGACATATCCATTAAGAGTAAACTACGTGTTTGCCTATATTACTCCCAAAATAACTGCCTGTTCTCCATATGAAATTCAACGAAGTTTTTTTTGTGTCTACTGAATATGTCTTGTTGTATTTACGCAACATACTATAATGTTTCAAGGACCACGTTAATAAATATTTTGCAATACCTACAATGTTTGTTTTTGATTACCGTCAAGTCCCATTTACTTCGCCCGGTTTTTGACAGTTTTTGGCTTCCCGCCTCGAAAGAAGGTACTTATTATTTTAAGTCCGGTGTTTAATTTTTATACTGGATTTTATGCATGACTGCAAATTAAGATTATTAAGAAAACTAATGCAGTCTTTAGAATGCCTTAAAAACTATTTTGATTTACCTAAGCGAAGTACGGGAAATATTCCTAACTTCGCCTGCGAGGGTTTTTATGATTACTATAGTATTAAATTAAAAGTAAACGACCTATAAATTATGTCGCAAAATCATTGTGTACCATATTTCTAGGGCAATAAGGTTTGTTTTAAAAAAATATTGGTAGGCGAAGTAAGGAACCACACTGAAGCTGTTTCCATACACTTGTTCTGTTTTTCTAAGGGTTGTCAAAAGAAGAAAGCATTAAAAATTGTATAAAAAATATGGTTGTCTGTAAAGTTGGATTTTAAAAAATAGTAAAAAAAAACCTGTATTAACTGTGTGAAATTTTTAATACAATGTACCAAAATTAAAAAGAACATAATATATTATACATATTATGTACTAAAACAGCACCTAGCAAGTCAGCAGCAAGTACCTACTATAGCCAATCTGATTTTTGTAGTACAGAAACAGACAAAACAACAATGTTGAGGTATCAAACAAAAATAATAATTGTTAATTATATTTTCTTATTTCTCATTAATTCCAAAGCTATTTCAACTATCGACGTATGATGTTGACTAGTACCATACTGGCTCGCCAAGCAACCTCCACGAGTGCCCGAGTGCTACGGTGCCTCTCTGTAGCGCACGGGCCGGTGCTCCCTGGTAACGTCGGTTAATAACCGACGGCTAATAGCTTGGCCCGGCGGATAGGTGACGTTTCTTCGCGTGTCCCTCTGGGCCCCAGCAGAGGGCACAGTGTCGAAACGTCTACACCTACCCCGGAGGAGGAAGAAAACCTCATTTAAAAATTACAGGCGGGGGCGGAAACGCCCACAAGTCCCTTCGGGGCACTACGAGGAAGACAACCTCGTAAAAAAATCACCGATGTGGGCGGGAACGCTCGTCGAGAGGGACAATTACTGTGGCACATCCCTCTCGCAGGAGACGCACCGGTTGCTGGAGGACATAGAGGAGGGGTAACACAATATGGGTGTTTAATTGAGAAATTTTACCGCGCAACCACGCGCCCTACTAGTTTCGTATATGGATCCTCATTTGGAAGAATTTGCCCATAAAGAGCACGTTTGGGAGATCATCGCACAACTAGACCTGTTGTTTTTTTTTACTCTATACAAGTAAGTACTTGACTGCGATCTCACCTGATGGTAAGTGATGATGCAGCCTAAGATGTTATCGTACTAACTTGGAAGGGTAAGTAAATTTTCCCCAACGGTTTCCACAAGCATCGCACCGGAACGCTTAATCGCTTGGCGGTGCGTCTTTGCTGGTAGGGTGGTAACAAGCCACGGCCAAAGCCTCCCACTGGACCAGACCTGAGCCAAGTTATAAATTATAAAATTCCGAAGTGGCCCGTGGCGGGAATCAAACCCGCGACCTCCCACTCGAATCCGAGCGCGACGCCACTGCGCCGGAGAGGTCGTCATAATAATATGGCAAAACAACGTATTATACATTATAATATATAGGTATAAATTTTTCTCATTTGAAAAATATAATTTGCCATATACCCTGGACAAAATGTCTCCAGTTCATATGTGCCAAAAATGCTTGTTTTGGTTTTGCCAGCAACAGAAGGCCACGCTGTAGTTCGCTTAGCAGCCACCTACAGGATTTTGAAAGATGGCGCTACCGTTTGTGGAATTTTGAAAATCGGTTTTCGAAATAAGAATCGGTGGTTTCTGATTTTTTCGATTTTCAGTTCAAAGATAAAAGGTAATATTTTCATTCATATATTCTGGCAACATTTATTTGCATGGGAATCACCCAGCGTGGGAAACTCCCACCCAAGCGTTCTCTTTTTGAAAAATCTGGGCATCGTCTACAAATACAATAAAAAGTATGGTAATGAAGTATGCTGACACAGTTAAAGATGGTTTTAAAGTGAAATTAAGAAACTGAAAGACGAAGGATCGCGATTTTGTGTATCGTGTGTGGACTTCATAAAAAAATAGAAGATACCAAAAGTCAACATTCATATGTGTCAAGGATTCAAGAACGGCAAGCCTAAATGTCGTTTGAAAGAGAAGTTAACGGCCTAGAAGCAGTATTTTAGCGATTTTTAATGAAGTTTTATGCAAAAACTATAAAGACAATTAAGTACTTTCAAATTTACACGTCATGTATTTTGGGTCTTTAATCTAAAATCGCTTAGAAGCAGAAACACGATTGGATAAAATTTTCTCGATAGAAAGTTCTCCCAAAAGTTGCTCCAAAATCTCAGTTTTTCTATATTTTATCGGAAACTATAATGGATGTAATTGTAATTTTTGTTTTAATGTATCGGTAATAATAATATCCTAAAACGCTTAGAACAGATTTTTGATAACTGGCTTAGTTTTTGAGTAATTAGGTAAAACGTCGTTTTTCTGCTATATTCTTCCGCGACGCTACATGTCGCACCTACCAAATCTCCGTGAGAGTGAGAAAGACAAAAATAAATTCAATAAATCCCCGAAGTTTTAGGAAAATACAATTTAAGTCTTAGTGACGATATTATTTGCATAGTAACAGATGGAGCCAGTATCATGTGTAAACTTGGCCGAAAGATCGAACCCATACACCAGCTCTGTATAGCACATGGCATCCAACTCGCTGTGCTTGATGTAATTCAATCCTTTTCAGCGTCCAGCCCGACGTAGAGCGTCCAACCGCCTGGCGGCGATGGGACGCTTTGGGGGCTTTTAAATGCATATCATCTTCAGCTAGCAACAGATGCGACTGCTTTTGAAGAGAATGTAGAGGAGGAGGACGAAACCGGAGTAAAACCGGTTTTCATTTTATTTCCGATTTTGCATGCCCTAGTTTGTAATAGATACAATAATTTTATAGATAGACTAGCTGACCCGGCGAACGTTGTTTTGCCATTAGGAAAAAAAAGAAAAAAACCGACTTCAGATGCCACTACAAAGAGTGAAATAATTACTACGAGTATATAATTATAGCTACTCGTGCTGATTGGCCACTGACTGACTCATTGATCACCTCTCCTGAACAATTTTGTATGAAAAATTTTTTTTTCATGGATGAGTTCGTATAAAAGAAAAAAATTCATTTGGAACGAAAATACGGAGAGAGCTGATGATTGAGGATTTCGGAGACGGGTGAAGAGCACAACCAGGGCATCGGAGATAGGTGTGGGGTGCTCGACCAAATGTAATTTGAAACGTCATACAATTGGCAGTGAGCTGAAAAAAAATTCAAAATGGCGGATGCAAGTGGCCGCCATACGAATTTCGTCGATATCTCGGAAAGTATTAAAGATGGAAAAACGGTTTCTTGACAAGAAGTGATCAGGACCCGAAGGTCTATTTTATGGACAGAAAAAAAAATTCAGGCGGAAATTATTTTTCCATAGAAAATGTATATCAGCATAGCCCTGCGGGCGACCAACCCGTCTGCCCAGCGTGGTCGCCTAAATGATTAGACAGCCGAAACCACGGCCCCCAGTCCCTGGCAGCCCCGCTAGCCCCGGCTCTGGCAGCGGTACGGGTAACGGCGGGGCAGGGGGTGCTAAGAATCTCCAGCAGAGATTCCGCTGCCGACCTCAACGACTCGACCTGGTAACTTATAACGCACGCACTTTGAGGACCGACGAGAAGATCATCGAGCTGGAAGAAGCAGTGAGCAAGTTGCATTGGGACATTATAGGATTATCGGAGGTCCGTAGAGAGGGGGAGGACTCGATAGTACTTCAATCCGGCAACTTGCTCTACTACCGGGAGGGCGACCAGCAGTCCCAAGGTGGTGTCGGGTTTATCGTCCATAAACAGCGCTCGTTAACAGCGTTGTTCAAGTCGAAAGTGTGTCGAATAGGGTAGCGTACCTTATACTCAGAATTACCGAAAGGTATTCGCTGAAGGTCATACAGGTCTACGCACCGACATCGGCGCACCCAGACGAGGAGATCGAGGCTATGTATGAGGATATTTCCAGAGCCATACATGCCTCTAACACCTACTACAATGTTGTGATGGGCGATTTCAACGCAAGGCTAGGCGAGCGACTTGGTGACGAGGAGAGAGTGGGACGATTTGGCTATGGGCAACGGAACCGAAGGGGCCAAATGTTGGCTGACTTTTTGGAGAAGGAGAGCCTCTACATGATGAACTCCTTCTTCAAAAAGCAACCACAAAGAAAGTGGACGTGGATGAGTCCCGACGGTTCCACGAGAAACGAGATTGACTTCATCATGTCGACCAAACGGCACATATTCAATGATGTCTCTGTGATCAATGGGGTGAAAACCGGTAGCGATCACCGTATGGTAAGAGTCACATTGAATATCACCATAAAGCCGGAAAGGGCCCGCCTGGTGAAGTCTACGCTCCGACCTACTCCTGCGCATATCCAAAGCCCCGAGAACTTTCAACTCGAACTCCAAAACCGTTTTGCTTGCCTGGAGGACTGCGCCTCTGTGGACGATCTGAACGACAGGCTCGTGGAAACTGTCCATGAGGTTGGGTCTAAGTTTTATAAGGCCCACCGTAAGACTAGAACCAAAAAGTTCTCGGACCAGACCCTCAAGCTCATGAAGGAGAGACATGAAATGAGACTCCAGTCTTCAGCCGACGCTTCCGATTACCGGCGGATTAATAGGCAGATCTCGAAATCTCAAAAGTGCGATTTGCGTAACTTTAATACCGAGAGTATTAAAACTACTATTGAGCAGAACAGGGGCTCAAAGGTATTCGCCAGAGATCTGTCTATTGGACAGAGCCAGTTGTCGCGCTTGAAGACCGACAGCGGTAGTCTCATTTCGTCGAAGCCTGAAATCTTGAGGGAGGTCGAGAAGTTCTACGGACAGCTGTACACCTCATCTCAGGAGCCTGTAGAAGATTTGGCTACAGACCCTAGAGCCAAACTAACTCGACACTATACCGAAGATATTCCGGACGTCAGCCTCGACGAGATTAGTATAGCTCTCGGTCAACTGAAGAACAGAAAGGCGCCAGGTGATGACGGAATCACAGCAGAACTCCTGAAAGCAGGTGGCAAACCAGTGCTGGAAGTTTTTCAGCGAATGTTCAATTCCGTCATCCACGGGGGTACAACGCCAAAGGCATGGCACAGGAGCGTGGTGGTCCTTTTCTTCAAAAAAGGTGACAATACCCTGTTGAAGAATTACAGGCCCATCTCGCTGCTGAGCCATATCTACAAGTTGTTCTCGAGAGTTATTACGAATCGTCTCGCTTGTAGGTTCGACGACTTCCAGCCTCCCGAACAAGCCGGGTTCTGAAAAGGCTATAGTACCATAGACCACATCTTCACGCTTCGGCAAGTTATACAAAAAACCGAGGAATATAACTTGCCACTATGCCTAGCGTTTGTGGACTATGAGAAAGCCTTCGATTCGGTGGAGACGTGGGCCGTGTTGAGGTCGCTGCAGAGATGCCGAATTGACTATCGATACATCGAAGTGTTGAAGTGCTTGTACGAAAGCGCCACCATGTCAGTCCGTATCCAAGATCAGACTACGAGACCAATTCAATTGCAGCGAGGAGTGCGACAGGGAGATGTAATCTCCCCGAAGCTGTTTACCGCTGCATTGGAAGACGTCTTTAAGCTTCTGAATTGGAACGGATATGGCATCAACGTCAATGGCGAGTACATCACTCACCTTCGGTTTGCCGACAATATCGTAGTCATAGCACAGACTCTGGGAGACCTCAACACGATGCTCAATGACCTCAGCAGAGTTTCCCAACAGGTGGGCCTTAAAATGAACATGAGCAAGACGAAAATCATGTCCAACTATCACGTTCCGCTCCACTCAGTAGTAGTTGAGAACTCTGCACTCGAAATTGTGGACGAATACATATACCTGGGACATACGGTCCAGCTAGGTAGGTCCAATTTCGAGAAAGAGGTGAACCCCCGAATCCAGCTCGGTTGGGCAGCGTTCGGGAAGCTTCGTGATGTCTTCTCGTCCAATATCCCTCAGTGCCTGAAGACTAAGGTCTTCGAACAGTGCGTGTTACCAGTGCTTTCATATGGATCCGAGACTTGGTCTTTAACTATGGGCCTCATAAGAAGGCTCAGAGTCACTCAGCGAGCGATGGAGAGAGCTATGCTCGGAGTTTCTCTGCGTGATCAAATCAGAAATGAGGAGATCCGTAGACGAACCAGAGTCACCGACATAGCTCAACGTATCGCGAAGCTGAAGTGGCAATGGGCGGGGCACATAGCTCATAGAACCGACGGACGTTGGGGACCCAAAGTGCTGGAATGGCGACCCCGCACGGGAAAGCGCAGTGTTGGCAGACCTCCGACCAGGTGGAGCGACGACATTAAAAGAGTCGCGGGAAGGCGCTGGATACCAATGGCGCAGGACCGTGCGGGCTGGAAAGCATTGCAGGAGGCCTTTGTCCAGCAGTGGACGTCCGTCGGCTGAAACGAACGAACGAGAAAATGTAAAGGGAATTTGAAAGGGATTTTTTATGGGCGGGAAGCAGCTATAAATATATATTAACTAGTAGGGCCCTCACGCGCCCTACTAGTTAATATATATTTATAGCTGCTTGTGCTGATTCACTGACTGACTGACTGATTGATCACTTCTCCTGAACAATTTTGTATAAAAAAATTTTTTTCACTGATCATTTCGTATAAAAGGGAAAAATACGGAGAGAGCTGATGAGTGAGGATTTCGGAGACGGGTAAAGAGCACGGGGAGGCTATTAAAGATAGGTGAGGGGTGCTCGACCAAATGAAACTCGAAACGTCATCCAATTGGCAGTGAGCTGAAAAAATTTTCAAAATGGCGGATTCAAAATGGCCGCCATATGAATTTCGGCGATATCTAGGAAAGTATAAAAGATGGAAAAACGGTTTCTCGACAAGCGGTGATCAGGACCCGAAGGTCTATTCGATGGATAGAAAAAAATTCAAAATGGCGGAATTAATTTTTCCATACAAAATGTATGGAGATTGTTAAAGAGACTAAAAGTTGGAAGGCAAATGCGGGGAAGACAGCACGCGGGCCACATGTGGCCCGCGCCTCCACGCATCCTACTAGTTTTAAATGTATTTACTTACCACCTATTCGAAGTTGGGCGGAATATGATTGTTCGAAACATTGCCCGACTTCGAATTGGTAATGGTAAGTAAGTACATTAAAAATTATTATATATTGAATTTGTATACTTCGAAGAGACTAGAGCTTATAAATTAAACTTCGATGAATTTAGAACCACCTCCTTTATGAAATCGGCTAAAATTGTGCTTTCTGGAAGCAAATGCTAAATAAGTCACTGTAAAAATACCCAAATCGCTGGAAGTGTGCTTATTGCAACTGAAGAGTTCCCTCGATTTCCTCGAGATCCCATCATCAGATTCTGACGCGACTATGTCCATCAAGTTAGCATCTGCAGGCAAATGCACTAGTCACTGTAAAAAATACCCAAATCCTTTCAAAAGTACTTGTAAAATTTGAAGAGTTCCCTCGATTTCTAAGAGTATAGCAACTCGCACTGGGTTATGGGCTATCAACAAAAACGGAGGCAATGGAGCGCGAGCGACGACCTATTATGAATCTATTCAAAAATCCTATTTTTGTATTATCTTTGCACAAGTTACCAACCTAGGTCGGTATGTCAACATACTATGCTAACTGCTGCATTCTATTGCAGTAACACACGTCCAAACAAGATAATATGATGAATTTTTCCACGATAAAGATAGGTAAATAGATAAAGATAGGTAATTGACCTTAACGTAAATCCTAGTAAGTCACAGGCAATCGTTATTGGAAGCCAAAAGCAGATATCCAAAATTGACTGGCGGTCACTTCCTCCTATTGCGTTTAATAATGTTGTTATCCCGTATTGTAAGAACGTAAAGTATTTGGGAGTGTATCTTGATAGGACCTTAAGCTGGGATCAACATTTAAAACAATAAATTATTTGCATCCTTGAGTTCTTTGCGTCGCCTTCGATCTATTCTTCCAATTTCTTCTAAAATTATGCTCGCACAGACTCTTCTCCTTCCTATACTTGATTACGCTGACGCAAGCATTGTCGACTTAAATGAAAACCAATTAAGTAAGCTTGAGAGACTCCAGAATTCTGTTATTAGATTCATATTTGGGTTACGCAAATATGACCTATATCTGCACATCCCTTCCATTCTGTACACTATTTTCTTTCATCCTACTGCACCACCTTACTTGAAAGAGAAATTCAATTTCGTAGGACAATCTGGAGAACTGCTCCGTTCTTCGAGGAAACTTATTTTGATGATGCTTGCCTTCTTTGATAAGTCCTTTACGCTTCAGGCTATCAAACTATGGAATGTCCTACCTCTCGATATCAGAGAGGCCCAGACTATAGGACAGTTTAAAAGACTAGTTAAAGACCACTTTATATCTCAGTTGCCTGGGTGCTGATGAATAATAATTACTGTCACCTATAAATATTATGTTATTTAAACATAAATATGTTATTTAAATATAAATAAATTTAAATATTTATTATATCTTCTCTTTCTTTTGATTTTGAGGATTATTTTTATTGTTTATGTTTTTTTTTATTTATATATTATTATTTATATATATTATGTATATTATAGATATGTACAAGTATATTTAATATTTTTTTGTAGTTTTATCGTTGTTATATTTAGTATTATTTAATTTATTGTACGTAGTTTATTAAATTTATTTATTCTGGCACCACCTACCTCGTATCCAATGTAAAATATTCCTTCATGCCATTGGTGGCC
Source organism: Coenonympha arcania (assembly GCA_036785405.1). NCBI lineage: Eukaryota > Metazoa > Arthropoda > Insecta > Lepidoptera > Nymphalidae > Coenonympha > Coenonympha arcania. The sequence continues at coordinate 4,250,489 of CM072081.1, forward strand.
TGGAAGAAATCGCTATGTAGCGATAAGGCCGCCAAGTTGTACTCCTAAGTTTGTGTTTTCATTGTTTTTTCTTTTATTATATTTTTATTCTGTGGTGTGCAATAAAGTGTTTATCTATCTATCTAAATACTGAAATATTAGCAGAGATTTGCATCGAGATAAAAAGAAATTTTACTATGTAAGTAATGCATCAGTTAATGCAATATTTGAATAACCATGCAGGAGCTTAACTTTGAGTATATAAGCGCCTCTGCCGATGTTCCCAGCATCAGTGCTCCATCGCTCCAAGTCGCTCCGGGTATCCACAGAACACAAACAACATTTCAACATGAAATCCATAGCTTTCTTGCTGATCCTGGTGAGTAAAATCTTTTTTAATGAAGTCGTTTGGAATTGTCGGGTTACGTGCGGAATTGTCATTTCCACGCGTCTCCATTGTTGATTCGCGCCTTCGGCTTGAGTCAACAAAACGGGACTCGTGAAGAAATGACAAACTTTCCGCACTTATATCGAAATGTACTATTAATTTCAAGGTTTCATGCTTCAAAAAGTCTGTCTTTACGCACTACCTAACAGGATTTCAAATCTTTACATGCCTTGCCTACGACACTATACTGGATCGTAAGCTGTATGAGGTACAAATCTAGTTATCAGCAGACCGGGCAAGCCTTGTTTTGGCATTTAAGAGTCCTAGCTACCACCAGCGCCTGCTGTTAAGTGACATGCCTGCTCATATTATCAGATGCAGTGCGTTTCACTGCTTTGCATTGCAGTATCATACGGCGCATTGCACTATACTACCCTGAGACATCAGTTGTTAGGTCTCATTACACCAAGTACATACCTATCTGTAAGCTTTCATACAAAAAGCGATAACGTTTTCCTACCCGTAAATGTAGTCTGATTTTCGTAATTTTCGGATATGTTACAGATACTATGAAGTACTATGCTTGTACGTTTTACTTTTTAAGAAATATTTCTTATATTAGAAGTTATTTCAGTCTAAATATCCAAATTCTTTGACAACTTGCTCGAGTATTTTAATTTTTAAATAAAACGTACAAAGCTAAGGTGCATTGAATCTAATGACATTAAAATTGTCCAATTTGGTAAACGTTTGGGGGCGTCAAAACGTAACGTTATCACCCAAAGGCTATATTTCAAGAACTAGTAGGGTGCGTGGGTGTGCGGGCCACATGTGGCCCGTGTGCTGTCTTCCCGCCCATAAAAAACCCTTCAAAGTTCGCCATACATTTTCTATGGAAAATAATAAATTCCGCCATTTTAATTTTTTTTCTACCCATCGAATAGACCTTCGGGTCCTGATCACCTCTTGTCAAGAAACCGTTTTTCCATCTTTTATACTTTTCGAGATAACGACGAAATTCAAATGGCGGCCATTTTGAATCCGCCATTTTGTAAATTTTTTCAGCTCACTGCCAATTGGATGACGTTTCAAATGACATTTGGTTGAGCACCCCCCACCTATCTGCAATACCCTTGGCTGTGCTCTTCACCTGTCTTCGAAATCCTCAATTATCAGCTCTCTCCGTATTTTTCCTCCGAATGAATTTTTCCTTTATATACGATATTGTCATTGAAAAAAAATTTTTCATACAAAATTGTTCAGGAGAGGTGATCAATCAGTGAGTGAGGCAGTGAATCAGCACGAGTAGCTATATATATTTCAAGAATAAAACATAGGCCCAGCTCTGGACTTGCAACTCTCTCTATACGTCCATAGATATCATTTTTGAAAACACCTATTCGCGTTCCGTTAAGTCAGTATGCAGCGTACAGTGCGCTTCAAACACATGACTGCTTCACGGTAGAACAAATGACACTAGTGGTACCTACCCGGACGCGCTCCGCAAGACCACTCCTACCACCAGTAGATCAGCATCAAACCTGTACACAGCAACACATGACTGCTTCACGGTAGAACAAGTGACACTAGTGGTACCTACCCGGACGCGCTCCGCAAGAACACGCCTACCACCAGTAGATCAGCATCAAACCTGTACACAGCAACACATGACTGCTTCACGGTAGAACAACTGACACTAGTGGTACCTACCCGGACGCGCTCCGCAAGAACACGCCTACCACCTGTAGATCAGCATCAAACCTGTACACAGCAACACATGACTGCTTCACGGTAGAACAAGTGACACTAGTGGTACCTACCCGGACGCGCTCCGCAAGACCACTCCTACCACCAGTAGATCAGCATCAAACCTGTACACAGCAACACATGACTGCTTCACGGTAGAACAAGTGACACTAGTGGTACCTACCCGGACGCGCTCCGCAAGAACACGCCTACCACCTGTAGATCAGCATCAAACCTGTACACAGCAACACATGACTGCTTCACGGTAGAACAACTGACACTAGTGGTACCTACCCGGACGCGCTCCGCAAGAACACGCCTACCACCAGTAGATCAGCATCAAACCTGTACACAGCAACACATGACTGCTTCACGGTAGAACAACTGACACTAGTGGTACCTACCCGGACGCGCTCCGCAAGAACACGCCTACCACCTGTAGATCAGCATCAAACCTGTACACAGCAACACATGACTGCTTCACGGTAGAACAAGTGACACTAGTGGTACCTACCCGGACGCGCTCCGCAAGACCACTCCTACCACCAGTAGATCAGCATCAAACCTGTACACAGCAACACATGACTGCTTCACGGTAGAACAAGTGACACTAGTGGTACCTACCCGGACGCGCTCCGCAAGAACACGCCTACCACCAGTAGATCAGCATCAAGCCTGTACACAGCAACACATGACTGCTTCACGGTAGAACAACTGACACTAGTGGTACCTACCCGGACGCGCTCCGCAAGAACACGCCTACCACCAGTAGATCAGCATCAAACCTGTACACAGCAACACATGACTGCTTCACGGTAGAACAACTGACAATAGTGGTACCTACCAGGACGAACTGCGCAAGGGAGCTATCACCGGGCGTTGATCTGCTAAGTTGAACTTGTACTTTATCCATTGCAGTCGGTCGTCATGCTGTCCAGTCGGCCGTGCATGGCCAGTTTGGGAAATATCGTTGGAGGTGTTGGTGGTGAGTACCTACCGCGCCTGCAGCATACTGTATTATAATATGCCGCCGACAACAATTAGCATGGCATACTTACAGGGTTATATAGAAATACCAAATAATAATTTATTGGTCTTAAGACATGACAAATTACAGTTCCAACGCCCTTCCCTTTGTGGAAGGAAAACCTGTGTAAACATGTACCCGGGACAGGGCGGACAGCGTGAAAAAATGTTGCCAGTTTTTAAAGCGATAGAAATGCTTGTTTTGTCCCCAACATTTAACGGCATAGAAGCCGTCTTTAAGCGATTTTAATGAAGTTTTATTTAAAATCTATAAAGACAATTTCTATCAAATTTAAACGTCATATATTTTGGGTCTTTAATCTAAAATCGCTTACAAACAGAAACGCGATTGGATAACATTTTCTCGATAGAAAGTTCTCCCAAAAGTTGCCCCAAAATCTCAGATTTTCTCATTTTTATCGGAAACTACATTGGATATAATTGTAATTTTTGTTTTATTGAGTCGGTAATAATAATATTCAAACATGCTTACAAATAGATTTTTGATAAGTGGCTTAGTTTTTGAGTAATTAATAGGTAGGTTTTCTGTTATATTCTTCCGCGACGCTGCATGTCGCACCTACCAACGTATCCTTGAGAGTGAGAAAGACTTAAGAGTGTTCATGCAAAATGGCGCGCCTCACGTTTCGTCCCATACTAAATTTGTTTTCGTTTGCGCTCACGCAATTTTGCGCCGATTACGGTGTTACAAAAAAATGTATAGTAAAATAAATATACAACTTATTAAAATAGTAAATAACCAGTGACATTGAATATTAATTGAGTTAAATTACTATAATTCAGAAATAACAAAATATCTTGGATTATATCCTAAAATAATACGTTTAATTTTTCGAAAAATGCTAAAAATGACAGTTTTCGGTTTATGGTTTTTGAATGAAAATCTAGGAAAATCGTGTTTTTTTTTGAGATACTTTTTAGTAAATGTTATTAATTTTCTTAATATGTCATTGTTATAAGTTTGTGTTATGAAACTTGGCAAATATCTTGCATCTGCATAGAGCTTCCACCGCTAAGTGAGTAATAAGCCTTTACAAGAACCTTTCTAATGAGAAAGTTATACACATATTTTCAAATATTTTTGAGACAAAAACTAGATTATGAAATGCCAAATAATATGATGGCAATTATCTAATCAATGATCGAACACATGACACTTTTATGTTACGTCAGAAATAGACAATTTTAGCTCAAGCATAATTCCAACGCATGAACGCTCTTAAATAAATTCAATAAATCCCCTTAAGGGCGCCCACAAAGGATATGGTATTTTTACATTTATGTATGGTATCCCGTATCAAGATGAATCAAACCCAAACTTTATTTTTTATAGACTACAGTCTCCACATTATCTCCTACAATTACTACTTTTTTAATTAACATCCGGACTCTAAAGTCATAGGCAAATAAACAAGTTGTACCTCTTAGTAAAATCAGTATGACACGAAATGTGCATCGAAAAGTAAGTAACTTTTTTTATGCAAAATTAAATTCCGGATATGAAAAACCAATTATAACGCCTATGGTTTTTAAAAAACTTTATTTTATTATTCTACCTATAGACTATTTTGGTTTTGGTTCATGAGAACACTTCATACTACCCTTGGTCATTTCCTTGGCCAAAAATTTTGGTACAAGTCTAAATTATTAAATTCTAAACATCTACAGGCCAGTCTCACTTATCACGTGATCGTCCCGGCTACAAGTACGGGTCCGAACCACGATATTCGGATATTATATTTCAGATGGTTGCCGCTCGCGGGCCGAGTAGCACGCGCTAGTTCTGTACGGTCTATTTTACGCGCCGTCTGTTCAGCCACCACTATGGCAGCCCTTATACAACGTAAGCCCTTGTACGTCGTAAGAGATAAAGTTAGGCGATAGAAAGAGACCACAACATTGCGTTTGATGCGTGTCGATTTTGAGGGCGGGGCCAGGCGCTATTGCGAACCGAATTGCACTTTTTATGTCAGCGCTAGAGTCGCTATTTCTTTAAATTATCGTGCGGCGTGAACCTTCTGGTACTATTAAGTCTTCTGTGACATCTAGTCAATCGTGAAACAGTAGGTACTCTACGAATTCTCAAACCTAGCGACAGCAGTACATCTGAAGCGCTGCAGACGTGCTGTCACCGCGCGGCACTTTGCGGCAAATTTGAAGGCGTCCTAAGGCCACTGCGTGGTCTTCTCCATGGGGAGCAAGCCCCCACGGGGGTACGGGCCTCGAGGTTTGGTCCTTACCCGGGCGATGTGTCGCGGGGGAGCCGCGCTCCCTCGGTGTTGTTCTTTTAGCCCCGGTAAGGGGCTAAGGCCTCGCCTTCATGGCTTGAAGCCTGCTGGTTTGGAGGGTCTGGTCGCCCCGCGCGGTCAGCGATCATGTCGCTGCCCTGCGCGGGGATGCTGGGGTCCGGTAGCATGAACCCCGCGTCGTCGTCTGCGTCTCCGTCACTGTCCACGCGCGCGCGCACTGGGGAGGGAGACCGCAAGAGCTCGCGAGGTAGCGGACGCCCCGTTGGTGGTCGATCTTGTTGTGGTGCGATCCCGTGGAGGTGTTCGTATGGCCCGTTGTCCGCGCGAGCGAACAGGTTCTGCGCAAGACCACGGACGAACTCCTCCACGGTGGGCGTAAAGGCCACGCTGTAGTTCGCTTGTAAGCCTATGTAATTTTGACAGATTGGTTTACATAAATCGTACTATATCGTTATTATCGTTTACATAAGACGCGCCCCACTCTATCAAACTCTAAACGAATCGAATAAAACATAAGGACCAAAATATACTTAAGTTGCTTTTCCTTGTTTGATTTCTTTTATTTTTATGTGGCGCTAAATTTACAGCCAATAATATACATACTTACCTATTTTGTTTTAAACAAATAGCAACACACATTGCATACTCAAACATCAATTATTTATTATTTTAAAGTAATCGTCAATGTAAAACATGTTCATTTATTAAAGTAGGATTACAATGTAATAAATTAAAGCAATCATATTTTAAATAACCATTTAAAGGAAATTAAAAATATTTACAGAATGTACATACCGTCCAAATGCTCGCTTAATGACATGGTGCCCAAAAAAAACATAAGCGATTTTGATAGAGTGGGGCGCGTTGAAATATCTATAACATAAGCTACTGTTTAACCCGGATGTACGGGTGGGCTTTACGTGGTTTTTAGTGTTTTAAACTATTCTATTATTCCAGGTGTGCTAGATGCTATTAAAGGCCCCGTCTCCAACCTACAAATAACTTTAAATCCAATCCTTACTAGCCTCGATACGCTCACCACCGACTTCATAACCAACGCTTCGGGACTTTCCAAGGAAACCGTCACCGATCTAAAAGGTCTGTTGGCCGCGCTCAATCCTGCTGCCCAGGAAGCGAAAGCAGACGCCGACAAACTCGTCGGGGCTATCGCAAAGAACGCTAGCAGCGACGTTATACTCAACCTGCGAAACATTCTAAAGGAGTCCGTCAACGCAGTGAAGGTCATCGTCGCAGAATTCCTGACTAAAGTGTCTGTAGCCGCGTCAGGAGCTACCAATGACGTATCAGGTCTAGTTACTGAAATCAAAGCCGATCTCAATAAACTCGTCGCAGCCTTGGATGCTGTCGTCAAGACCGTCAACGATAACCTCTCTGGTGCAGTAGGGGCAATTGTGGGGCAGTTGATCGATACACAGGGCCAGGCCCTTCTCACCCTCAACAACAAGACCGTCGCAGGGGTGAAGGCTAATCTGACAAGCGTAGCAGGTATCACCGAAGAACTGCAGTCTTTTTTTGAACTGCTCGATAAAATCGCCCCTACTGCACAAAATGTGCTAGACACGCTCAATGTTGCTGTCAGAAATTTGACCCCGGACACCATTGCTGCTGTGAACCAGGCGCTTGGTTTATTTAAAACTGCTATCGAAGAGATTAATTCCGCCCTCAAAGCAAATCCCGCCTTCGCAGCTGTTATACCTACCGTTGAAGGTCTGCTCTCCAACGCTGTTAAGGTGGTCAGTACTATACTGACGACTTTCGTAAATGGAGTGAAAGACCTTGATCTAAGTGCTGCTATCAATGCTGCCCTAGATAATCTTCTAAGCTTGGCGATTAGCATCAGAATTAATTAGACATCAAGATTAAACCACGTTTTTGCCTATATTACTCCCAAAATAACTGCCTGTTCTCCATATGATATTCAACGAAGTTTTTTTGTGTCACTACTGAATATATCTTGTTGTATTTACGTAACATACTATAATGTTTCAAGGACCACGTTAATAAATATTTTGCAATACTATGTTTGTTTTTGATTACCGTCAAGTCCCATTATAGTCCAGTCATTATAGTAAGTTCACCTCGGAATTCGAGATACCCAGCTGTATTTCTGTAAATACTTGTATATTGACTCCCTAAAGGTTGTCTCAAAACCTACATATGGTAGGGCAACTATTAAATTTCAAGGTCAAAAGGTCACAAAAGTCGGTTTATTGCGCTTTTTTTGGAAATATCTCATTTCCTATGGGTTTTTTGCTATCTATATTTATTATCAATATTGTAGAATACAAAATTCTCTACAAATTTTGTTTTAAAAATTACTTCTCCCGGTTTTTGTCAGTTTTTGGCTTCCCGCCTCGAAAGTAATTATTATTTCAAAATTCAAGTCCGGTGTTTAATATATGCTGGATTTTATACATGACTACAAATTACAAAAGTAATGCAGTCTTTAGAATGCCTTAAAAACTGTTTTGATTTACTTACCTACGCAAAGTATCTACGGGAAATATTCCATACTTAGCCTGCGAGGGTTTTTATGATTACTATAGTATTATAAAAAAAAAGAAAAAAAAAGATCCCGACGAATTGAGAAACTCCTCCTTTTTTGAAGTCGGTTAAAAAGTTAACGACCTATAAATTATGTCGCAAAATCATTGTGTACCATATTTCTAGGGCAATAAGGTTTGTTTTAAAAAAATATTGGTAGGCGAAGTAAGGGGCCACACTGAAACAAAAATGAGAAATACAATAATACTAGCTCACCCGGCCACGCGTTGCTGTGGCTAAAGTTTTTGTTATATTACATTATTTACCATAGCAGCGCCATCTATTGATTACTTACTCAACCCAGTCGAAAGGTATCGACATCTGTTAGAATCATTTGGAGTTAACAGATAATTGTGACTGTCAAATAATAACAGACAAATAATTAGCAATAAATTAAAATTGCGACTATAATTTGAGATTTAAACTATCCTATCTCTCAAGGTGGATCGAACTGCACATGGTGTGCGAATTTTATTATAATCGGTTAAGTGGTTTAGGAGTCCATTGAGGACAAACATTGTGACACGAGATTTATATATATTAAAGATGTGTAAAAGGCGCAAACATAAACTCTTATGAGTTTTTCCGTGCACCCATCCGTTGACATAATTAGATCGTAATTACAATACACAATACACACAACAAGATATTTCATAACATACACAACATATTATTTTAGAAGTAAAAACATCGAATGCTGAGGGTAATGAGCAAAAACCATAAATATATACTTTATCTACGCTCATTGCTTAAAGTTCGAATTATGAAATCAAAATGTGTCACATTATTTAAAATAATATAACAGTAGATCTTTTATTTTTAAAGTATTAGTTAATTAATCTTACTTATTTTAATGCTAAGTTATATACCTACGTATTTACCTACAGCAATATATAAAATCAAAGATAAAAAGTATAAAAAGAAAATTGTGCTAATTGTAACCTGAACCTTCCTGGGGTAGCGATGACGTGGCTAGCTCAGTACCTAATGTAGAAAAGATTGCAGTACCCAGGAAGAGCTCAGGTACAATTGTTGGTCTGAAATTCTAGATCATAAGGGGGAGACTGATGCAATAAAACACAGATCAACGGTAACAGATAGTCTTATTTATTTTCCTATCCAATAGGTTATTATTTTACAAAATAAGTCAAAACATCTATGCAACGAATTCACAAAACTACTTATACGTTTAAATGAATCCATCATTCATTCCATAGGTCATTTGCCATCTATCGATGAATAATAGAACTTTTAATGACTTTTTGAAATATCACGCTTGTCTCTTTAGTTCTGCAACTCGTCTCTAGGTGGCATTGGTTGTATAATTATAATTGCATGTTGATAAAAACAGCTATGCAATAGCTTTACCGCGGCAGTCTCCGAATGCCACACGTCTTCTTTTTGTTCGTTCGTTTGTTTATTTCAGCAGATAGACGTCCACTGCTGGACATATGCCTCCTGAATTGACCGCCAAACACCACGATCTGGCGCCGCCTACAGCCAGCGACTCCTGTCGTCCACCTGGTGGGAGGTCGACCGACACTGCGCTTCCCGGTGCGTGGCCGCCGTTCCAGCACCTTAGGTCCCCAACGTTCATCGGTTCTATGAGCTATGCCCCGCCCATTGCCTCTTCAGCTTTGCGACACGTTGAGCTATGTCGGTCGCTTTGGGTCTTTAGCGGATCTCCTCATTTCTGATTCGATCGCGCAAAGATACTCCGAGCATAGCTCTCTGCATCGCTCGCTGAATGACCCTGAGCCTTCTTATGAGGCCCATAGCCATTCATATTTGTATATTTACCCTCGGGATTTCGGAACTTTCAGAGTCAAAAAAGCGGGATTCTGTCGTCGAAAGCGGGACATAGTAAAAAAAGGTTTACGATAGATACTAAAAATAGCCATAGAAAAAGTATTTTAATGAAAATATAATATCTACTTATGTGTTTTAAGGGCCTATTTTTCAATCGCCAGATAAACTATCTGAGGAATCAAAACGTCATATTTATTCCTTAGGTAACGATTATCTGGCGATTGAAAAATCAGCCCAAGAAATAAAAAAAAAAACACAAAAAAAGTTAAAAATAAAATTTCAAACACCATTGTTTGAAATTGTGGAGTGAGTGTTACTAATTGCTACGAATAATTATTTATCAGAGTTACTTATTCATAATATTTTTGTGAGGATTTAACTTCTATAAAAGTTTCCATTACATATTCTTTTTAATAAAAGTAAAGAACTCTTCAGAGGCTAGCTGTAGGTATATTAAACGCAGCCTGAGTGTTCGAGTTATCCCCAAAAAGCGGGACTGAGCCTGTCCCGCGCGGGACATTTAATTTTGCGTAAAAAATCGGGACGTCCCGCCAAAATCGGGACGTCTGGCAACGCTGATCGTATAAGTACCTATCTACTCTAATATATAAAATTCTCTCATTTTTCTTTGTTACCAAACTCCTCCGAAACGGCTGGACCGATTGTTATGAAATTTTCAGTATATATTCTCTGGGTCTCGGAGCAGGTTGTTATCTATTTTTTATGTCCCTAAGTGAGAAAAAAATTTACATGGCAAAACAACGTTTGCCATGTAATGAGTTACTACTCATAATATATATGGTTAAGTCTGCCGATACCTACAACATTTGGCAGCCTCTACATTTTACGAAAAACAATTGCGATACTCGTAATATTAAAAACAGCTTTCCAAACATACTATAATCAACAGAAGGTTCTAGCAACGAATTCATACTATCGTTTCGCTCGCGGTTTCGCCCGCGTTAAATCCTAAACGAGCAATTCTTGTATATACCTATATTTCTATATAATCTGAATCTCGGAAACGGCTCGAACGATATTCATGAAATTTAGTATATAGGGGTTTTTGGGGGCGATTTTAGCTAGGATTTATTTTTAGAAAATGTCGTATTTACCAAAAAAAATATAAATCTATACCTGACATCTATTGGTGATAAAATAAAACTATTACAGTAAACTCCTGCTGCCATCTATTGATAAGTAGCTGTAATACCACCGAGCAAAGCTCGGTCACCCAACTACTGTATGCTGAGTGCGAGTTGCACATAATTATTCCAATAACTTTACTAGCGCGTTAAACGAGTAAACGCCATACGGAGTGATAATCGAAAACAAGCGAGTGAGAGATCACTAGATTTTGCGTTAGCTCACGGTGAATAGTGATATATTTTTTTCTTACGTTGGTATCACACTTGGGTCGTGAGATAACCCAGTCAAATTAAGAATCACGTTTCTTTCTCAGATGAATGATCCAATAGATGGACAGTTAAAATAGCAACGACATGCACTATTTTTGTACTCTTTTTACTTATGTGCTTGGTAGGTTGCTAAAAAGAGACAATTCCATAATGCCTCTTTCGAAAATTAGTAGGTTGTCACAAGGTTCGATTATGCTAGTGATGAGCTGGAGTCGATTAGATTCGACGATTAACATTTACTAGTTGGGTGACTGAACTTTGCTCGTTATTTTTTTTTGGTTTACATTTTCTAAAAATGAATCCTAGCTAGATCAATTGATCGCCCTCAAAACCTCCCGTATACTAAATTTCATGAAAATCGTTCGAGCCGTTTTCGAGATTCAGATTATATAGAAATATATATAGTTATATACCTATACAAAAATTGCTCGTTTAAAGGTATAAATAAATAATAATAATAATATATAATAAATATAAAAGATGAAATATTGTTTACCCAACCATTATTATAGTTTCTTCAGCAAGAGGAAGTGACACTATTCTTGGCTAGCAAAAGCCACTATCTGGGGACACGGTAGTGTCCCCGCCAGACGAGTCAAGCGAAGCGCGAGGGCACTACCTATCTTTTCTCGAAGTGTTTCGCCGTATTTTTAAACCCTTATAACTTAGGCCAGAATTATTCCAGATAATCAAAATTCTCGGGAAATGATGTCGCCGGTGAACTTATTAAATGTATAAAGTTTCAATATCACAGGTCTTATACTTTAGATTTTATTGACATCTGAAAAACCCAGTTTTCGTCACTGACTGACTGACTGACTGACTGACTCACTGATGATCATCAAAATTCCTAGGTACTTCCTGAAGTCCTAGAAAACTGAAATTTGGTGTGTAAGCTAGAATTAGTACACAACCAACAAAAAAATTCCAAAAATAGGGAATTTAACCCCCCAACCCCTTAAAATAGGGGATGGAAGTTTGTATGAAACTACGGCAAATATTGATGCTAGAGGTCTCAAAATTGATGTAGGGACTCTTCGTAATAAACAATTAAATACGTGTTTCAGGATTTTTAGTAAATCACCCCACATCTATCAAATTAGGGGGTTGGAAGTTCGTATGGGGGGATGGAAGTTTGTATGAAACTACGGCAAATATTGATGCTAGAGGTCTCAAAATTGATATAGGGACTCTTTGTAATAAACAATTAAATACGTGTTTCAGGATTTTTAGTAAATCACCCCACATCCATCAAATTAGGGGGTTGGAAGTTCGTATGGGGGGATGGAAGTTTGTATGAAACTACAGCTAATATTGATGCTAGAGGTCTCAAAATTGATATAGGGACTCTTCGTAATAAAAAAAAAATACGTGTTTCAGGATTTTTAGTAAATCACCCCACATCCATCAAAATAGGGGGTTGAAAGTTCGTATGGGGGATGGAAGTTTGTATGAAACTACGGCAAATATTGATGCTAGAGGTCTCATAATTGATATAGGGACTCTTTGTAATAAACAATTAAATACGTGTTTCAGGATTTTTAGTAAATCACCCCACATTCATCAAATTAGGGGGTTGGAATTTCGTATGGGGTTTCCCATACGTATATAGATAGGTACAAACTTAATTTCATGTTAGATATCTGCTAGTATACATCTGGAAAAACACGTAATTTTTTTTGGTAATTATAAGCGCGATTCCAGTGCCCAAGTGGCCAAGCGCCTAAGTGCCCAGTGCCCCGTGCCCAGTAATATCGCACGTTTCAAGCCCAAGTTCCATGCATGTCATGTTTAACAAGCCGAGTTTCACTGCATATCGAGTGACCAGGATCCAGCGCTCAATGACAAGAATCCACATTGAACCGAGTGCCTAGTGCCCAGCTGAGCTGTCGAACGTGCCAAGCGTCAAATCTCTCTGATTTTGAAGAGCGTTTAGCGCATTAATACCGGCTCAGTGCCCAAACGGACGCGTCAAGCCCAAGTTACATACAGGCCCCGTCCAACGAGCCCAGCTCTCAGTTCCCAGTGCCCAGGGTGAGATGAGTGCCCAAGGCCCAGTGCCCAGTACCCACAGTTAGCCGTCGGGCATGCCAAGCGTAAATTATGTGGATTTTAACAGCGCCCCAACGTCAGTGTGCCCAGTACCATAGTACACGCGGCAAGCCCGAATTCCCGTACCGAGCTCCGCGTGTTCATTGCCCAGAGTCCAGTGCTCTGTGACCAAAATGAGTTGTCAAGCGTGTCAAGCGTCAAATTTGAATTTCAAGAGCGCCTCAGCGCCCAACGAAAATAAAGACTAAGTATAAATAAAACAATAGTTAAAAACTAATAAACACACAAATCTCACCGATACCTTCCGTAGATTTGTAATAGATAACAAGTAGTCTGTGTTAGTCCAGGATATAATCAGTCTATATTTTAAATTTCAACCAAATCAGTTCAGTGGTTGTGTTGTGATTGAGTAACAAACATCCAAACTTTCATTTGTGACTTTGTGTTTTAATAGGTAAAATTTGAAGTTAGAAATTGAAATTTGGATCTATACATTACGTTTAATTATCATTTTATCTTGATAAATGTAAAATTAGTTTCACTTTCGGTAGGCCAAAACTACTAACTTTAAATCCACTATAAGTTTTGTAAATTTTCAGAATATACTTCTAAGCAAAGTTCGTATCTACTCGTAATACAAACATATTAGAGAGTGGGCTGTGAAAAGATGCGCACTTGAAGTGCAAGAAATACACAAAAAAAAAGAAAAATTAAGTTAATAAAAAACATTGTTTTTAAAAGACTTACAAAAAGAAATTTATTCACTTTTCAGTACTCTGTAAGTTCTGTTAAATCAAAATTTGAAATCAGGAAAATGATTTTGGTGGGATACATTTTTCACTTTACGCCCATGTGACGGTAGCCAAACGGTCAAGACATTATTGTAACTAAAGTGTAGAGTTTGTGAAGTTAGAGCTTGTATTTAAGGGTGTATAAAGTCAGAAGTCTTGCCCTACATGAGATCTGATAACTTTTTGACAGTGTGAGCCATATGCTCGTCTGGCTACATTATACATGATAATGTTTTTGTTGGGATTAATTATCCGGAAAAAACATCGCGTGATTCGCGGATAAATTAAAAATTGTAGCATAACCACAGCGTAACCCAAAATTTTGGGTTATGAGAATTTTACACTACTTTACACAAACCACCATAACTTCTGAAGAGACTTGGACATATTTAGACTTTTTATTACTGGATATGAAAGAAAACTTCATTTTATTTTTAAAATAGTTTATTATAATACCTAATAAATCTGACTGACCTAACATTGTTTTGCCATTTAAAATATAAAAAATAGCTTACAACCTATACTTATATCTAAAGAATGTACCCAAAAAACTTCAGAGACATCGCTCAAGCAGTTTTGAAGGGGTTTGGTTACAAACATACAAACACTGACACGACAATGTTATATATTACGACGACTAGTTAACGCCTCAAACGTTGTTTTGCCATATATTTTTCATTCAGTCGCGTTACTCTTTTTGTGAGGGTATTGATTTTCTTAAGGCGGCGTTTCGAAACATTTTTAAAATATTCTACTTTTTAGGGTTCCGTACCAAAATGGTAAAATGGAACCCTTATGGTGCGACTTTCTCCGTCTGTCTGTCCGTCTGTCTGTCTGTCCGTCACACTCGATTATTTCAGTAACTACAGGAGCTATCGATATGAAATTTGGAATAGTTGTGTATATTAGTGGCCTAATGACACTGGAATAAAAAAAAATGGAAATTATTTTTGTTCTTATTTAAAAAGGGGGGAAAATCGGAGGGTTGAAATTTAAAAGTGAGATAACTGTACTGTGTGGGGTATCATATGAAAGGGTTTACTTTGTACATTCCAAAACCGATTTTTAATTATTTTTAGTCATGATAGTTTTTGATTTATCGGGGAAAATGTCTAAAAAAATACCGTTCCCCCCCCCTTATCTCCGGAGTTTACCAATCGAAAAATCTCAAATAATTATGGTCAATAGGAATTTACGTATATTTTACAGGAAAACTATAGTCAATGCTCTAACTTGCATAGTTTTTTTGATATTAACAATAAACCTCTACAAACAAAGTTAGTTTTGCGGTTCATAAACAAAGGTAATTATTACTGTTTTACATCTTTGGTCGTTACAGTTTTGGTCGTGTTACATCTACATTAGTATGCCTGATTGTTTTGCTTCAGTACTTCTTGAGTACGGAACCCTCGGTGCGCGAGTCCGACTCGCACTTGGCCGGTTTTTTTTCTAATATTTGTATTCTTTTATAAGACTAATCTTCAGTATTAGTGCCACATGTACACGAAAGTTTTCTTTTCAAAATATTTGGCTCAGCCATATTGTTCAACATCTCTATGGGGTTTGGTGATGGTGGTTTCCTATAACAAACAACAACTATTAAAAAATGTTCGTACACGAAAGTTTAAAAAATTTCGTCCTCAAATCTTCATCCTTAGGAAATCTAAAGAGTATTTATTTATTCACTATCGATATAGTTAAATTTCACAACACTAATAACCTAAAATTGCGTTTTCCGAAATATTTAAAAAAAATTTAATTACCGTAAACCATCTTGTAATTGGGTGTTTACCCGGACGTTTACTAAATTGCGCCTCTTCTTTACATTTTTCTGAGCAAAATACTTACTTCTATAATATGAAAAAAATAGCTTTAAACTTACCGATGCAATCCAACTGATTTATTTTCGTTTTCTTTCTGTGAGATACGTGTTTTGCAACCCTCTACCGAACAAGACATTTTTAATCATCTCACATTATACTTAAATTTATATACAAATCTCAATTTTTTCACATTTTTTCACAAGAAAATCTAAATAATCTTTTCAGCACTTCTCACGAAACATCAACAAATATTATGAGACAAAATTAAATATATACGACGGCTGAGGTAATTCGACCAGAAACGCAAATACTTTTAAAATTGGCAGTATTAAAAGGTTGCAAATGGTTGCAAAATAATTGGACCTTGTGACATGTCAAAAAAAATAAAAACTGACACCTGATTTTTGTCTCACTCACACTAATACTGATACTATTTAGAAACTTGAATAAGATATACGTTTACTTTGTTTTATTTTAGCCTTGTGTCTATGGGATTATTGGTCTGAGGTTTCTTTTAGTGAATTTCGTGAAAACATGGGTCTATCAAAGTTAAATGAATAAACTTGTTCATTGACGTAGTGATTATATCCTCTTTGGTTGATTGTTTATTTTTGCTGTAGCAGGCAGCAGTGATTTAAAAGGTTTATTTTCAAAAAAGTAAGTAGGAAAAGTATCAAAATGAGGACAAGTGGAACTCAATTTGAATTAATGGTGACATTTATGGAGCAGTAAGTGTATTTAAAGTTATTTGGTGATTTGTGAAATTGAGATTTTGTGAACTTACAAACTGCAACCAAGTTTATTTTTTTTCCTAGACATGGAGATCTCAGCAAACCATCTTCAAACGCAAGAGGGAGGTTAAATAATTTAAAAGACTGGGAAGAACTTGTCCAATTATTAAACAGTGACGGGAGCGGGGATACAAAAAGTGTAGAGAAATGGAAAAAGGTAACGTTTTGGTAAGGTACTTAAGAAAACGTTTAGCTCTACATAGCTAAACGTTTGATAAAAACTAATGGATAACTTTTTCTATTATTACTCGGTTATGGGTTATGTTTATTGTTTGATACCTTTGAATTTGCATGGTTTAAGGTATGGAGTGATTATAAAAACAATATTAAAAAAAAAGCAGCTCGTATACATAGAGCTACTCATAGCACTGGTGGTGGACCCGCTAACACTGCAAAGTTAACAGATTTGGAACAAAGAGTTCTTAATATAATTGGCGTGCAAGTGGCAACGGGCTTAGCGGTGGAAGAGGCTGGATTGTCAGAGGTTTAAACTTTTTTGCATTCATAATTAAAACTTTTATGCATATCTTACACTTACTAACATTATAGTTCTTATCGTCATTTACTGGTTTATCATAGATTGTATATAATTCCAGGTTATTCACATCCAGCCACAGCAATCAACTGCTACATTAAGCGATACTGTACACCTAGAATGTGAGTTGCTGTTGTTGCCTTTATATTCTTATTTCCATAACAATTAGTTTTTCAATTTACCTATGCTCATGATTTTGCTTGTTTTCAGTTTCAACTCAAATCTCTTCATCACAGCCTCCATCACAAAGGAGGGCTGTATCTTCACCGCCCCTTGCTTTTGTGGAGGAAGAAGTTCATAGTAAGATCTACTACTAAAATCATTTTCATAAATAGAGAGAGTATGCCTACAATATTGTTAATATATTAAATAATATTCCAGGATCTCAGCCTTGGAATGAGCCTGGGCCATCCACTGCTTATGTTGCGACAACATCAACACCACCACCACAGGCAAGGATAGCATCTCCGCATATAATTGTTGAACAACAAATGGAAGGTAACTTAGATCTTCTTCAAGGATTCGTTTGGAAGGAAAGATTTATTATTAATATAAATTTAAAACACAATATTGTTACAGAAGTCTCTCCAACAAGACCTTCACCAGTCCGTGTAGTGCGGCCAGAGCCTGCTCTGTCTGGACAAACTACTCCTCGCCGCCGAGGGAGACCACCGGGAAGACTAGGGCCACCACCAGCCCGCACAGAGCAGGCAACACAGCATTTCCTCCAAGCTGACGAGTATTGGAGGAAATTTAAACAACAGCAACACCGTGACAATATGGAAATAAGAACGGAACAAAATAGAATTAGGGAACTAGAAGTCCAGGCAAACATGTCCTGGCAAACAGTGGCAATGAGAGTTATAGATTTACTTGATAAATTAGTTGATAAGTATTGCAAAGATTAGATAAATTATAAAGTATTTTTGCTATTCTTAGTATCACCTAATTAATATATTGTTACTTGATTAAGCTCTCTCTACTAGGTAATGGGTATCCTCTTGAACTCTCTCTTAGCAGTGAAGGAAAACATCATAAGGTAAACAGGCATGCCTGTCTCCATGTTCTCATAGGTGTTAGATGCCTACCAACCCACAGTTTGCCAGTGTGGTGAGTTATGCCAAACCATTCTCATTCTGAGAAAACTAAATCTGTGGTACTCAATAGTATGTCCTTAAAATTTAATTTTTTAGATATATTTTACTAATTTATAATTAGGATAGGTTTGGATTGGGATTTATTGGAATAGGATTAATAGTATTAATAACATTTTTTATTAGTCTTCTAGCAAACACTAGTTATACACATTAAATAAAGACTAAATATTAATATGTATTGTTTTATTTGTTAATACTATGTTACAATATAAAGAGGACATAGCATGCACAACCAGTGCACAAGCAATTCTTTCACATGGGCCTAACTTACAGATACTTATGAAATGTTAGACTCTACCGCAACATTCGGAAAGCAGTTTTGTACCTAGAAGAACGTGCAAGATACTCTGCACTTGCTCTTTTTAAAAAAGTCATTGTTAACAATTTTGGTTCAAAATAATACAGATTAATATTGTAGCATCCTATGAGCAGACTGAAGCTGATGATACACATATTTCAAACATTCATCGTCATTTAAAAATTCAATTAAGTATTTCAAATTAATAAAAAATAATAAAATAAAAATAACATTTATATACTACTAGTTATTCATTCTTAGAACTAATTGATCCCTCAATATTCTACCCCGAATTAAATCACTGATAGCTTCCCCCCTTTCTGCGTAGACGTCACTGGCTGCATGGCTGGTTCTGTCAAATTCCAGACCTAGAAATATTAAAATTATAATTAAAAGTAATTCCTCACAATATGAGCACTACAATTCCAACACTTACCCATATCTTCCATTTCATCATTAAGAAACATATTATGCAGCACAGAGCACGCTAATATAATTCTTGCACATTTTTGAGGTTTGTAGTGCAGAACTCTGTCTTTGTGAAGGCAACGCCAACGATTTTTCAGCCTTGAAAATGTATTTTCAATGACAACTCTGGCTCTCATATGTATGTCATTATACTTTGCTTCTGGAGTTCCAGTAGTCGCATTCAAAATAGGTGTCATTAACCAGGGGCGTTGTGGATATCCTGAATCACCTAGAAATGATAAAAAATATGTATTAACTGTGTCCTGAATAATGTCTATACAATATACATACAATTCCATTAATTTACTAAATGCACATTAATTAACTTTTAAATAATAAAGATTACACAGATTGTTAAACAGCTTTTTAATAATTAGGAATTAATTAAACATTTTTTTTATGAATACTTTACCCAAAAGCCAGACCATTTCTCCACTTTGATGCAATGACTGCATGTAGGGGTTCAAAGAACTATTCTCCCAAACAAAAGAATCATGGTTTGACCCTCCAAACTTGGGATTTACACTCAAAATTCTATATTCATCATCACACACCTGAGAAAAAAAGCTTGGTTTTAATCAATTAATAGTTAGGATCCACATTTATCAAATCACCACATAGGTACCAATTACCATTTGCACATTCAACGAATGGTAATGTTTCCTACTGTAATATATGTGCTCTTCTTCCTTATGAGGAACAACTATTTTAAAATGGCTTCCATCAATGCAGCCAACGACTCCAGGAATTCCATATTTTCTGTGAAAGCTACAAACACATAAATAACATTATTTACAAATTCAAATAAGTAGGAACATATATTTTTATGGGTAGTTAAAAACCACAAAATTATTACCTACCGTTGACTGATTGCCTGCCTGGCAGGGAGATTTTCAGGAAATCTGATGTATTTCCTAACTATATTATTATGAGTCAGTGCACTGGTCACTTCCTCTATGTACACACTGCACATTTTTTGAGAGAGGTGCTTTGCAACCCCCACTGGCTTTTGGTAACACCCTGTTGCATAGAAAAAGAGGGCAGTGAGAACCTGCAAATAAAAATATAATATTATGATTCAATAAATACCAAAAAATTAGGTAGGTACACCGTTACACCAAAACCATCACAGCTACATACTTTATGTTCCAAGGAAACCCGTTGTGACGACCTTAAATTCGTCAGTTGCCTCAATTCCCTACAAAGTTCCTTAAATTTTTGCTTTGTTAACCTATATCTACTTTTGAACTGGGTCTCTCAATGGTTTGGAACATGCTCGAGCTTTCGCTTCCTTCTTCGTGTTGTATTCGCGGTCATCTTGCGCCTTAGCGGCCGCAAACATACGCCAAGCGAAGAAAATCCGCGCTGCCATAATTAAATACAAATTCACGACACTGTTTTCACACCACTTTCACTGTAAAAATCAAGGTGACAAGCCAGTGATAACTTTTCGATCGCGTTAGCGGTTATTTACGTCATAAATGTCATAATTTGAAACTCACACTCGCTATTTCCTTGAAACAACCAATCACAAGCGTTAACGCTCTCACTATCGAATACTTGCGAATGATCGACAGTCGCAAACGAGGAAGTAAAACAACTCGCATTTTTTGTTTCCAATTGTTGTCGCCAGGTGGCGCTGATCCAATCCCATACAAATCCACGTTTTACTCTCTCACGATCGAGTTGGTAAAAAACTCGCACTCAGCATACTGGTTATTTAAACGGGATGGATACCATCCGGGCGCAAAATTCAAATTTTATTTAGTATTTTGCTAATAGTTGGCTAGTTATACATCGTCGGCTTTAATAATTATCGGATCGAATAATTTTGATACTTTGCATAAAAAATTTGCTAGCTAATTTTTCTTACAAAATACCCTCAAAAATTCAAATTTCGTAATTTTTCCCTCTTTATATTTTTTTTCTGCAAATTTTTCTTTTCTTTTAACTCCAAATTAGAATGAAGTATCAAACAAGGTTCGACGTTCTACAGAAACAGGAAGTATAATGTTGCCCGATTGCGATTTTTGAATTTCCTCAAATTATCAAAGTAAACTGACTTGTTTATCAGACTTAAGCTACAGGCATTTTTTTATAATGAAAATTCCAAATCGTGGCTTGTCCGAGTTTCTCGAGTTTTGGACAGACAAACGAACAGCACTTTCTTTCAGATATGTAACAGATCGAAGACAGATATTAAGTATAAATTAATTTACTTGCTCTTAACATAACAATAGCAACTGTAAATGTTATTCAGGTGTGTAAATTTCTCTACAAGGTCGATAAGAGATCATCTTTCGACCGAATGGCGTAGTGGTAGCGAACCAGCTGTCTGCGCCGGAGGTCGTGGGTTCGATTCCCACTACTGGTAAATGTTTGTGTGATGAGCATGAATGTTTCCAGTGTCTGGGTGTATCAATATATTGTAGTTATGTTTATTAATATGTATGTATATTTATCAGTTATCTAGTACCCATAACACAAGCTATCGCTTACTTTGGGGCTAGATTGCGATGTGTAAAATGTCCCGTATATATTTATTATTTATTACTATTATTATTATCTTTAGAGTTTAAACTAGCCTTTTCCCGCGTCTCTCCACATATTAGTGCACAAGTAGGTATATACGCAAACCACTTTTAAGAAAACTCAGGATATGGGCATCCGAACGATTTACGTAAACCGTTTTCGTACAAGCAAACAGTAGCGCCATCTGTCAAAATTCTACAGGTGGCTGAGCGAACTAAAGCGTGACCCCATGCTATAGTTTTGAGGGAACACTGTTGCGGGTAGCTGGTTCCATAGTTAGCATGTGCTTGGAAAGGATCTGGCATACCGGGTGGTCGTGGATTGCCAGCCATCCAGGTGGAATGGATGGAACATGTTTCTACGCTGGAGTGTATGCATAAAGAAAGTGGAAGGAGGAATCGATAGAACACACATAGAGAGCTGACGTCTCTACGGTATTTTGGGACCGTACCACCAAGTCTTACAGCAGTATTATTGTAATATTGTTACATTTTCATACAATGTCAGTATGAAAATTTTAAAACAATATTACTTCAAGCGTTGGTGGTAAGCCCCCTGAAGGTTCCAGCTTGATAGTGAGACTGGGGTCGACAACAAGATGTACTGCCTTTGGATCCGGTCAAATGGAAGAAGTTGGAAAATCTTAATCTATTTTTTTTTATACTATAGCTAGCGCTTGACTGTGATCACACCTGATGGAGAGTGATGATACAGTCTAAGGTGGAACGCGCTTGCCTAGAAGATGCCTATTCACTCTTGATTTGAAGGCAGCCGGGTTGTAAGTGGCAGGAAAGACACTGCCTGGGAGTGTATTCCAGGCCTTTGCAGTGCGTATCAGGAACGAGGAACCAAACCGCTTCGTACGCGTCGTTGGTACGTCAACTATGTATGGGTGGAAGCCTTTACGATGCCTTGCCGTTCTATGAAAGGTGACGGGGGAACCAAATTAAAAATTCCTGTGCACACTCTCCGAAATATATTAAAAATATAAATAAAAAAAATAGCTTTATTGCCTCTTCTTATGCTTACAATTTGTGCATTGACTTAAAAAACTGCTAATACAATAAAAATAAAATTAAAGTTTTTATAATATTAAACTAAAATAATCCAGCAAAGGGCAATAGGTCGCAAACTCAGATGTGCTAAGCATTGGCACCAATGCTCAGCGCTGATTTTCAGTTTGCTCCGTTTCATAAATTGCACCGCGCCCGTTGCGTCTCATAATATAATATTTAAATATAATATCTATTAATTACTTGTCTGTGCCCCTCCAACTTATTCCATAACTACTGACAATACATTATTAATAATGAATGAATGAAAAAAAAAAAACAAAAATAGATAAAAATGATGAAGAAAATAAAACAGTTACTAAAACAGCAACAAAAAAAAAACAAAAAAATCAATTTAAAAAAAAAAGGAAGTTACTAATATTTTACAGTTGTCATGTACTACCCACTGTTATACCTAAGCAGAAGGCATAAAAATAGAGAAGACTATTTTTTTTGTTAGTAGATATATCTAGCTTCCTCAATTTGCAGATTTAAATACAGGGTTTTCAATTTATTTTTCAGTAAAATCTCACTTTTCGGCTTATTCCACTCCCGAAGAGGGGGTGGCAGATCATTCCAAATTTTCGCCGCAGCGAAACGGAAGCATCCCCTGAACCCAGCTTTTTTATGGGGTGGTATTGCGATCTTTCTTTTCTGCTGCAGACGCGTCGTGGTTTTGTCCTTTCGCCAGATGAGTTTCTCATATAGGTATGGTGGTCGTCTATTGAATATAATTCTATACGTCATCATTGTAAGATGTAAGTTTCTACGCGATTTCATGTTTAAGATTTTGTGAGTATTAATTATCGGTGTTATATGGCTTCGCCTCGGAACGTCAAAACAGAATCTGATGCAAGCATTCTGAATGCGCTGTACAGCTTTTTCTGTTTTTTTCAATAATCTAGGACCATATACAGTGTCACAGTAATTAAAAGCTGACAATATAAGTGAGTCAACGAGTATATGCCGAACGCCCTCCGTCAAAAACCTTCTTATACCATATAACACTTTTAGCTTGTAAAACGCGTTTTTTATCTTTATGTTGAGGTGTTCTATAAATCTTAGGTCTTCATCCATGTACAGTCCCAGGTTTTTTGCCATAGCTACTCTTTCTATGGGCTCGCCATTAAGTTTAATAACTGGGTTAATGCCCTTAATGGCAGCTCTCTGATGCTTGCTGCCTAGGACCATAAATTTGGTCTTTTTGGCATTAAGTGCTAGCCTATTTCCTTCAGACCACTTAGTGATGGAGGCCAAGTCCTGGTTTAGCAGTTCTAATGCTTCTTTTGCGCATTTTGGATTGAGGTGGTGGTAGATCTGGGTATCATCTGCGTATAGATGAGCTTTGCAGTGCTTTATGTTTCGGATTATATCTGCAGTGTAGATGATAAAAAGTAACGGACTAAGACTCGACCCTTGTGGAGTTCCTCGTGGGACACTACTAACCTGTGATAAAAGTGGTACCTTTCCGTCTGCGTCAATAGCCACAAATTGTTTCCTACTACTTAGAAATGAGCTGAACCACCTACACGCATTCGTATCAACTCCGTAATATCGCAATTTTGCCAGCATCAGTTCGACATCAATGCAGTCAAATGCTCTAGAAAAGTCTAGCAGTATTAAAATAGTACCATCACCCCTATCTGATGCTGCTATTATGTCGTCTGTGACCATCGTTAACGCAGTTGCTGTACCATGGCCTTTCCTAAATCCCGACTGGACTGAAGGAAGTAAGCTGTTTTTCTCTAAATACGCCGAAAGTTGACCGCAAACTAGTTTTTCCAAGATCTTCGACATAGCTGGAAGTATGCTTATTGGTCTTAGGTCCTTGTAATCTGATATATTAGCGGCTTTTGGCAAGGGTACTACTTTGGCCAGCTTCCACAAATCTGGAAAAACAGTGCTGGAAATGGATGTATTTATAATGTACGTAATGATTGGCAGAGTTCGGGAAAGTGTAAGTTTTAGCATTCTTATCGAAATATTGTCATGGCCTGCCGCGTTGGTTGCTATGCCTTTAATTATTTTTAGTACGTCATTCTGCGAGCAAAGCTGTAAGGAAAATACGGAGTCTGTGCATCTATTTTCTTTAAATGAATTTATAGTCTCTGACGACACTAAAGTGCTACCCGGCAATGTTGAAAAATGGTCATTTATCTGATCGGGATACTTTAGGTATTCTGGTATGCTCGATTGGCTGCTACAGCCGAACGGAGAAATCTTTTTAAAATGGTACCACATTTTTACAGGAAATTTTAAATTATTGTTTACATAGAACGTGAAATAAGCAGTTTGTTCTCTTTTAATGCTTGCGTTTGTAAAATTTTTTAGAGACTTATAATATGACCAATTAGACTCCTCGTTATATTTATGGGCTTTTTTCAGAGCCTTATCTCTTAAATTCATCATCAATTTAATATTATCCGTTATCCACGGGTGTGGCTTCTCATTAATTTTAAAATATTTCATAGGAGCATGCTTTTCAAATAAACCCAATATGTGCTTGTTAAATTGTTCCACCATCACATTAACATTATCGAGCAACATGATATCGTCCCATTGAATCGCGTTTAAATCTTTTGCAAAGTTTTCCTCGTTTATCTTTTCGAAACACCTCTTCCTAACGTATTGAATTTGTGGTTTTGGTTTTTTTATGTTAAATTCTGCCATAACAAGGGCATGATCACTTAGGCAGGTATTATGTATAACTTCTATGTTTCTGCAGCGCGAAGGGGCATCCGTTATAATTAAATCTAACAAAGTTGACGTAGTTTCAGTAATCCTTGTCGGTTCTTGTACTAACTGAGTATAATTTTGCTGCTCCAAAAAACTTAAAACCTCCTGTGCATTTTTGCTGTCTTTGTTCATCATATTTACATTAAAATCTGACAGCAAACATTGAAAGTTATACATCGAGAGAGCGCTCAATGTCTCACTTAGCTCATCAATGGCACTATTTACAAACTGACTTTCAGGTCGATAAGCGGTACCAATAGCAATATGCATACCTTTTATTCTGACCTCTATCCACATTTGTTCTAAGTTAGTCTGTGGTTGCTGCACCGTTCTGACATGAATGCCTTTCCTTATGTAAAAACCAACACCGCCACCTCTTTTACCTGTCGCTCTCGGAGCGTGCTTGAAAGTATATCCCGGTATGTTGAATGTAGCAGTATTGTCATCACTCCGCAACCACGTTTCATTCAGCGCTAAGATATCCGGCTCATATTTTTGCATGGACTCGGCTAGTTCCACCCTCCCCGTATTCAGTGATCTGACATTCAACAAACCAAGTTTCAATAGTTTCTCAGGACCTGTGCAAATATAAGGAATATAACTAAATGCCTACAAACATTGACGTACCTACTCGTACATACAGTAAGTGTGGTTAGTGTATAACAGTGTCGTTTCAATATCGTTTTTAATATAAATGGTTTGAAAGTATCATTTGAATTTCTTTTTCTGCTAGGTAAATAACTTATTATCTCTGCGGGGACTAAATATTTAATATCCCTATAAAATAAAATTCTGCTACTCACAAAATTGTAAGTTGGAAGGGGACCATAATATAAAGTGGTTATAAATAAATAATTACTATCATGCAAAATACTTATATATTCTATAGAACACCGACAGACAGGCAACCTTACGACGAATCTTTTTCATATAGACCTAAATAATAGGCTCTTATGAAAATTCAAAACTCTACCGCCAGGTTCGGAAGGCAGGTTTGCACCTAGAAGAACTGGCAAAAACTGGGCACTTGTTCTTTTTAACCGACTTCAAAAAAAAAGGAGGTTTACAATTCGTCGGAATCTTTTTTTTATGAATGTTCCCCGATTACGCGAAGACGCCTGAACCGGCTTGGAAAATTAGATGAAAAAAATGTTTGAAAGGGTATACTTCCCAAATGGTCCCATTGTCTTCAAGTCAGGATCTGATGTTGGGATCTAGGAGAAATCGAGGGGACTCTTGAAAATTTTATGAGCACACTTGAAGCGATTTGGGTATTATTTCAAAGAGTATGCTTTTCAGGTTGTTATATGGTCATCAGGTCAGGATCTGATCATGGGAACTCTTCAAATTTTACAAGTACTTTGGAAGTGATTTAGGTATTTTTTATATTGACTAGTGCATTTGCTTGCAGATGCTGACTTGATGGCAATGGTCGTGAATTCAGTATCTGATGATGGGATCCTGGGTAAATTGAGGGAACTCTTCAGTTGCAATAAGCACACTTCCAGGGATTTGGGTATTTTTTACAGTAACTTCTGCATTTGCTTCCAGAAAGCACAATTTTAACTGATTTCATAAAGGATGTGGTTCTAAATTCAAAGAAATTTAATTTATATGTTTAATGCCCAGTTGCACGAAACAAATTCAAAATTTTAAGTGGGACTTAAACTAATTTAATCACAATCAAAGTCAAACAATGTATAAAATTTTAACATTCCTCGCGATTAAATTAGTGTAAGTAGCACTTAATTTTTCAAATTTATTTCGTGCAACTCGGTGTAAGTCTCTTGGAAGTATAAAAATTCCAGTTTTTACTTAATTCAAGCTAGAGAGGTGCTTTTCAACTAAAAAGTAAAAAATAAAATAGAAAATTATTGTCAAAAAACTACAAAGAGTGAAATAATTTTAAATGTACACCAATTCGAAGTCGGGCAATGTTTCGTACAATCATAAAGTTCTTAGTGTATTACTAATGTGCGAAAAAACTACGATAATATTATAGACAATCGCCCGACTTCGCAATTGTGTATCTATACTCTTTGTAGTGGAATTTGGAGACGGTTTTTTGAAAAGAATTTTCTATTTATCAAAAATGTCATTACCTATACAAGTTTTCTAATAAAGTAAGAAAAAATATTACACATTTTTAAGATATCTCGTGAGGAGATGTAAGCATATCTCTATCACTCCAAGAACAAGTCAGTTAAAATTTCTTCGATGGTGTAGTAGCCCTGATTTGTTGATGTTTTGGACATTGACTTTAAACCTGTGCATAAGACCAAGACAGACTTTGGGATCATGTTGCAGAAACGTACACTCAATTTTTTTTAAGCTTTATACTATAAGGCTAGCGCTTGGCTGTGATCACACCTGATGGAAAGTGATGATACAGTCTAAGGTGGAACGCGCTTGCCTAGAAGATGCCTATTCACTCTTGATTTGAAGGCACCCGGGTTGTAAGTGGCAGGAAAGATACTGCCTGCCTGCTTATCAGGAACGAGAAATCAAACCGCTTCGTACGCGTCTTTGGTACGTCGACTATGTATGGGTGGAAGCCTTTTCGACGCCTTGCCGTTCTATGGTAGAAAGGTGACGGGGGAACCGAATTAAATAGTTCCTGAGCACACTCTCCGAAATACGAAACTAAATAAAATTTAAATTTTTGCCCCCGAATGGTACCTACCTGTTACGGCCCCTTGCCTGTCCAGATGAGGGCTCAGTTCCCGGGCCCATAGAGGAACGAGCCCGGACAGGTCGAGGGGGGACCGACTAGTGAGACTACTCGGGATCACTAGTGTACGATCAGTCTCGGGTCAGATGACGGCATCCAATCCGAGTCGGATAGCAATCGAGTCTCACTAGTCGATCAGTGGAAATAGTAATCAGCGACTTTTACTAGACAACAGGTCGGCCACTACGGCTGATACAGTACGCCACCGGACGCGGCCAACAATAAAAATAGTTTAAAATTAGTAGGTGCTTATTGACTGACCTTGATCCCGAAGCGTCGGCCTTGATACGGAGTCCTCTGTAGTAGATGTGTGACAGTGTGTGACGTGAAAGTGTTAAGGGTATGTACAAGGGTGCGTGTGTGTATGGGACTGGCAGAGCCGTCTGACCTCCGCTTCAAATCAGCCTCCAAACACGAAGACCACACGCGCAGGAACCCACTTTCCGTCGGCTACCGGTTCGAAGTGCGAAAGGGACCGCACCAGCGCCCCAGCGCGCGAGAGAGGGGGCGCGGCAACAGACAAAAAACGCAGTGCGAAAAACAAGTCAGGCGCATCAAAAAACGGACGTCCCGTTGCGATGTTATTCGATGACTAAACACCCGCGCAAATAGAAACGTGGCTACTCAAACGTAGTAATTTGCGTCTCGCGACTACGCGTTTCAAGGACGACACGTGATCAAAATTACGTCAGCCACGCGCGGGGGACCGCTAAGTTCGTCGGTCGACAGCAGACTGAATGGTGCTTAATACTGGCGCGCACCGAAGTCGCCGCGTCATTGCAGGCATAAAAAAAATCTCGGCGACCGATGCGCGAGCGGGATAGGAAGATTGGCGTTTCCGCGATTTGGAGCGGGAGCGCACGATTCGATACAAAACGCATGCAGCAAAAAACTCGCCGTAACCAAAGCGTGAGCGAGACGCGCCGATGAGGGCTTCCGCGGGTTAGAGAGAGAGAACACGATTCAACACAATACAATAGGCTCGGCGCTCGCGCCAGCTACTCTCGCGTAAACAATCCCCCGCTCCGAATCTAAGAATGTAGATTCGCTAATCAATAGGCAGTCGGGACAACGTGGCCACGGCACGTTGCAATACTGAGTCCCCCACAAATACCTCGGCCACCCGGGGAACGCCATCCGATCCAAATAGCAGTTTAACAATGCGTCCACGACGCCAAAATAGTGGGAGTAGATTAGGTTCTTTAAGCAGAACAAGATCTCCCACCTGGGGAGGGTTAGTTTTGTCAGCCCACTTGACGCGCTGCTGCAGCAAGTGCAAATACTCAAGGGACCAACGGTGCCAAAAATTTTGAGTCATTTGCTGCAACATTTCAAACCGAGACAACCGTGAGGTCTTGACCTCCCGATAGGGATACTCGGGCAGCGCGTTAAGAGGCTGACCAATCAAGAAGTGACCCGGCGTTAAAGCCTCCAAATCATTTGGATCGGAGGAGACGGGACCGAGAGGCCGAGAGTTAAGAACCGCCTCAATCTTGCAAAATACCGTGGACAGTTCCTCGAAGGTTAAGATGGTTTCCCCAATAACGCGACGCAAATGCGTTTTAGCGACCTTAACAACAGCTTCGAAGATTCCGCCCCAGTGAGGACACGCCGGAGGGTCAAATTTCCAAGTAACTCCCATTCTAGACATGGCGGTGCCTACACAGTGCCTGTTCTTAACAAGGAAGTCAACGACCTCCTTCAAATAACGATCGGTTCCCTTATAATTGGTCCCGCAGTCTGTCCGAACCAAGTCGGGTAGGCCGCGACGGCTCACGAAGCGGCCCAGAGTGGCCACGAACGCCTCCGTGCTGAGGGCACTGACAAGCTCCAAGTGAACTGCCTTGGTTGCGAGGCAAACAAAGACGCACAAGTAGGCCTTAAAAGACCGAGCATTCTTAAGGTTAGAGCTCTTAACTAGAAAAGGACCGGCAAAATCGGTTCCAACACCGGCGAAAGGTCGAGCAGCCCTTACGCGGTCCGCAGGCAGGTCACCCATCACAGGCTGTGCAATGGATGCCTTCAAACGATAGCAAGGAATACATTTGAAGATCACGCTTCGAATGGTTCGTCGGCCTGCCAAAATCCAAAACTCACGCTGCAAAATGGCTGAGAGGGTATTGCAACCCGCATGAGCATTTTTAATATGATAATGAGTTATCAACAGATTGACAAAGGTGCCATCCTTTGGGAGCAGCAAAGGATGTCGCGCTCCATAAGGGAGGTTGGAGTTTTTAAGGCGTCCCCCAACACGTAGTAATCCGGAACTGTCCAAGAATAGACTCAGGCGAGCAAGGTGGCCCTTCAGTGGCGAGCCTCGTTTCAAAGACTCAATCGCTGACTCAAAGTGTTCCACTTGGATCACACGTATCCAGTACATCAACGCCTCTCGCCGTTCCAAGGGCGAGAGCGCCGAGTCTAAGTTTTTATTGAGGGGATCCCTGACATTATGCATGAATCGACGCAGCCAAGCGGTTACGCCGATCAGCTTGTCAAACGAGCTATACCGCTCCAAGAGGGCGCGGTCATAAATGGGCCTATCGTTGACCACGCCAACCCTCAATCGCAAGCCGGGTAATTCGGCTGGAGCCTCAAATTTGTCCGGGGGCCAGGAGGATTCTGGGCCAGATAGCCAGCCCGGTCCCCACCAGAGTGGGTGGTAGACTAGCAAAGAAGCCTCGCAACCGCGAGAAGCGCAGTCAGCTGGGTTTAGTTCCCCGGGTACATGTCTCCATTTCAAGGGTGTGACAGAACTTTGTATTTGTGACACTCTATTCGCCACGAAAACTTCAAGATTATGGACCGAAGCCCGAAGCCAACACAGGACAATCTCGCTGTCCGACCATGCAAAAACGTCCAAAATGTTTACGAAGGGCTTCAAAGAAGCGTGGACGTGGTTTAATAACCGGTTCAAGAGTGCGGCTCCCGAAAGTTCTAACTTAGGAATTGTTAGACGAGACCTAATAGGTGCAACCTTGCTCTTAGCTAGGACAAGGTGCAACGAGACTTGCCCAGAAGCTCTCACGGTTCGCAGATATACCACAGCTGCATATCCCTTCTCAGAGGCATCGCAGAACCCGTGTAAGCTTGCACGACATTTGCCCGGAGGCAAGAAGCATCTGGGTAAAGAGATTTGGTTGATGTCGGGAAGGGAGGACACCAAAGAGAGCCACTCTCTTAAGAGAGCACCAAGAAGAGGCTCATCCCAGCCTAACCCAGACACCCAAAGCTTTTGAAGAAAGCACTTGGCCAGAAAAACAACCGGAGTTATCCAACCGTTTGGATCAAAGGTGCGCGCCACAGTGGACAGGACCAGTCGTTTGGTCCAAGACTTCGGAGGATCATCTAACTTGACCCGGTACGTAAAAGAATCCTGAACGGGCTGATACTGGATACCAAGCACCGTCAGCAAATTGGGATTCTCCGGGTGTTCAAACAGGTGAGGATCCTGTTGATCCTCTCCAGGTAAGTCCTGCAAAACCTGAGGTGAGTTGGATAGCCATTTACGTAACTCGTACCCTCCGGATTTCAAGATGGCGATCAACTCGTCCCTCAGGATGCGAGCTTCCTCAACACTGGATGCTCCGGCGCAGATGTCGTCCATATAGACAGAAGTTTCTAGGACATCCGCTGCTCGCGAATAATTCAGTCGTTCCCGGTTGGCCAGCTCCAAGAGCGTCCTCATTGCAATATAAGGACTAGACCTAAGGCCATAAGTTGTAGTGTTCAGCTCGAACACGCGCACAGGATCACTGGGATTCTCGCGCCACAAAATCAGCTGGTAACGACGATCATCGCGATGCACTACCGATTGCCTGAACATCATTCGTATGTCGGCCACAAAAACCACCTGGTGCCTACGGAAGTTGGTGAGGATGTCAGATAGATCCTTAAGAAGTTTGGGGCCAGTGTGGAGACACTGGTTCAAGGAAACCCCATTAGACGTGGCCGCTGACCCGTCGAAGACCACACGAATTTTACCGCCTGGAGACTTCAAGACCGCGTGGTGAGGGAGAAAATAGTGCTCGTGAGAGCGCCAGTCAAATGAGGAAGGGGACATGTGCCCCAACGCCTCGTACTCCCTCATGAACTCAATATATTTCTCTCGAAATGCAGGGTCTCGCTTCATGCGGCGTTCCATGGACAGAAGTCTTTTTTCAGCTAACGCCCTTGAATGACCAAGGGGGGGGCGTGAGGCAAGGAAGGGTAGCCGAGTTACAAACCTGCCATCGACGCGACGACCTGTGTTATTCTGGTAGAATAACTCGCATTCCTGATGGAGGGGGTCTACCCGAGCCGCTTGAGGGGGCTCTTCAATTTCCCAAAATTTTTGGACTACATCGGAAAGTGCCACTCCAATAGTTTGGAGATGGTCCACGTCAGGAGGCAGGTTGGTCCATAAAACCGGACCGAAAAAACTAAACCCAAAGATAGTGGGCATGGCCGACAAACCATTTTTCTGCAATGTCCTAATCTCTCCTGACATGATCAAGCCCAGCACATCGGCGCCCAAAAGCAAATCAGTGGGGCCAGGTTCAGACCATGAAGGGTCCGCCGGGGTTAAACCCGACGCGCAATGAACCGCCGAGTTATGGATAGGAACGTTCGGGAGGTGTCCCACAATATCGTCAAGAACGTTCACATCGACTAGGATACGAAGGGGACCTTCGGCTGGACCAAACATAAGTTCTGCCCGACCCCTGGGAGTCGGAGGAACCGATCCTCCTATTCCTAACATTGGACGATTGTCCGGACTCCAGGGGAGCCCCAGCGTCCTCACCAACCACGACGATGCAATGCAGCGCTGTGAACCGAGATCTAGCAGCGCGCGTACCATTAGCCACTCACCGTTCGGGTTAAACACCCTGACCAAAGCCGTGGGCAAAAGTACGGTCTGGCAGACCGTCTTATGCTCGCTCAAATTGTCAGGTGAGGTGGCGGTGGTGGGAGCCAGGGCAGCAACTAGTCAACGGGAGTTGCCCCTTTCGGGCGACTCCTCCAGCCTCGGGCGCTCGTAGGGGCCAGCTTGCGGAACTTCTACCACACCAATAGGTGGGGTTCCCCCAGGGTACACCCAAGCGTCCCTCATGGGCTGAGGGGGTCTGGTCACGTACGACAGCCGCGGGACGACGTAGTGCGGAGGGGGGTGTCCAGACCATCGAGGGGGGTATCGCTCCAGCCTGGGGTATTCAGCCAGAGGAGGGGAGTACCTCCTTGGTTCAGACTGAGCGACGGCAAAACCTCCCTCAGGGTTGACAGAGGGCGGAACGCCCCCGCCCCTGGAGGGCTGCACCCCCGCCCGAGGGGGGGGTGAAGCCCTATCAAAACCAGGGGCCGGACGAACAGTGTTCGCCCCACGCCGTCCATCGGCTGGGCACGTGACCGAGGAGGAGCCTCCACTCCTGCCGGGTGTCTGTTCAACCACCTCCTGCCTGCCGGCACCATTGCGGTCGAGACAAAGAATAGGAAGGTGGTTGCCCTGACAGTGTGTGCAAGGCCGTTGGTGCTGGCAATTGCGTTGCAAGTGCCGACCTAAGCAAGAGTAGCACCAACGGCGCTCCCTCGCGATGGCCCTACGGTACTTGGGCGGTCTCTCCAAAAATTTAGGGCAATCGGCCGTTGTGTGCGTGGAAGCACGGCAATAGTTGCAGGGGGTTGCCTCGGTCGCAGCAAGGCCACTAAAGTTGGGGATTGTGCGGCGACCAGTCTGCTGCGCCACTACTGGCTGCTTGAAACCCCTGGT
The DNA here is from genome assembly GCA_036785405.1 of Coenonympha arcania. Taxonomy (NCBI): domain Eukaryota; kingdom Metazoa; phylum Arthropoda; class Insecta; order Lepidoptera; family Nymphalidae; genus Coenonympha; species Coenonympha arcania. Next base: position 4,284,399 of record CM072081.1, read on the forward strand.
GGAAGTCGTGGGTTTAGAAGCGGGCGTCGGTCGCGCCGGCTCCTTTGCCGGTGTTCCCGAGGCCACGGCATTCTCCACCTGGCGGCTCTGTTCCTCAAGGAACTTTAAGAGGTCACTGAACGGGGGTATATAATTAGCCCCGTCCCCGCCGTACCTCTCTTCAAATCGGATCCGCAGATCGAGAGGCAGGCGGGACAGAACCAGGTGAAGAAGCCAGAAGGACCACTGATCCACTGGTAAGTCAAGTTGTCGAAGGGCGTTGCAAGCAACCACGACTGGGTCAATGATCACCTCCCGGAGACGCGCTAGGTCTTTCAAAACCGGGAGGGATATTAACTCCATCATGTGCGCGTCAGCAAGGCGGCGCACATTGGCGTAGCGCCTCTCGAGGAGTTCTCTGGCCGTGGAGTAGCTGGCGTCAGACAACTTCAAATGGCAGACTACCCCAAGTGCCTCCCCTTGAAGGGAGGTCCGCAAATAGGCCATTTTTTGGCCTGGGGATAGGTCGCGGCGGGTATGGACTAGACTGTCGAAGATGGAGATGAACCCCATCCAGTCTTGAAGCCGCCCACCAAAGTGTGGAAGGTCCAAAGTAGGCAGCCGACCCAATAGGGCGGGCTGCTGCTGCGGGCGAGGCGACTCGCACAGAATGCTCTTTCGAGCCTCACGATTCATTTTGGCCCCAGCCTCGAGCACATCGTCTGTGAACTCGAAGAACTGCTCGTAGTCCTTCTGGGCCGATTCTCGCGCCTCGTCGTCCTCCACTGTAGCAAGGAATTCCGAATAGGCCTCTTCAAAATGGGCTCGTCTGGCTGGGAGCTGCTCAAGGCGGGGGAGCAAGCTAGCCGTCCTGTCTGGACGAGTAATAAGCGCATGCGCGCTAGCTGCCCACCGCAGCTCATCCTGCATACGGCGCACCGGAGGCTTATGCGAAGGCATGGCGAGACTGCGCGAAGATAATTACAAGGAAGCACGAAACCGAAAAATAAAACAACAAGGACGTAGAACAAGCACAGATGCAAACACCAACACGTGCAGAACGCTAATCAAGGTCGCGGTTAACAAACGCGCGGCACGCGGTAAATAACGCGGCGTTGCTACAAAAACGCGTGGTGTAGCGGTACAATAATCTGTGGCCGTTAACGCGGCGTATCGGTCCGACACGTGGCGTACCGCGCCTACAAACGTGTGACCGACAGAGATACGCGACGAATTAAATACGCGCAACAAATATCGATATCGACGCGCCGAACGTGTAAAAGCCGCTTAACCAAAAGGCGCGAAACCACGCTCTGCTACCAAGTGTTACGGCCCCTTGCCTGTCCAGATGAGGGCTCAGTTCCCGGGCCCATAGAGGAACGAGCCCGGACAGGTCGAGGGGGGACCGACTAGTGAGACTACGCGGGATCACTAGTGTACGATCAGTCTCGGGTCAGATGACGGCATCCAATCCGAGTCGGATAGCAATCGAGTCTCACTAATCGATCAGTGGAAATAGTAATCAGCGACTTTTACTAGACAACAGGTCGGCCACTACGGCTGATACAGTACGCCACCGGACGCGGCCAACAATAAAAATAGTTTAAAATTAGGAGGTGCTTATTGACTGACCTTGATCCCGAAGCGTCGGCCTTGATACGGAGTCCTCTGTAGTAGATGTGTGACAGTGTGTGACGTGAAAGTGTTAAGGGTATGTACAAGGGTGCGTGTGTGTATGGGACTGGCAGAGCCGTCTGACCTCCGCTTCAAATCAGCCTCCAAACACGAAGACCACACGCGCAGGAACCCACTTTCCGTCGGCTACCGGTTCGAAGTGCGAAAGGGACCGCACCAGCGCCCCAGCGCGCGAGAGAGGGGGCGCGGCAACAGACAAAAAACGCAGTGCGAAAAACAAGTCAGGCGCATCAAAAAACGGACGTCCCGTTGCGATGTTATTCGATGACTAAACACCCGCGCAAATAGAAACGTGGCTACTCAAACGTAGTAATTTGCGTCTCGCGACTACGCGTTTCAAGGACGACACGTGATCAAAATTACGTCAGCCACGCGCGGGGGACCGCTAAGTTCGTCGGTCGACAGCAGACTGAATGGTGCTTAATACTGGCGCGCACCGAAGTCGCCGCGTCATTGCAGGCATAAAAAAAATCTCGGCGACCGATGCGCGAGCGGGATAGGAAGATTGGCGTTTCCGCGAGTTGGAGCGGGAGCGCACGATTCGATACAAAACGCATGCAGCAAAAAACTCGCCGTAACCAAAGCGTGAGCGAGACGCGCCGATGAGGGCTTCCGCGGGTTAGAGAGAGAGAACACGATTCAACACAATACAATAGGCTCGGCGCTCGCGCCAGCTACTCTCGCGTAAACACTACCCCCTTAAGCCAATACAATTTAGTATAATACCTACGTAGATACCTACTTGACTGCAATCTCACCTGATGGTAAGTGAACATGCAGCCAAAGATGTTATTGTACTAACTCGGAAGGGGTTAATTTAACCCCTAACGAATACGAATTAGTAGTAAGTAGTAGGTAGTAGTAGTGAGTAGTAGATTTAGAAGTAGTATAATAATAAGTAGTGGAACGTTATTAAGGGGATTTATTGAATTTATTTTTGTATATTTCTCACTCTCACGGAGTAGAGTTTGGTAGGTGCGACATGCAGCGTCGCGGAAGAATATAACAGAAAAACGACCTTTTAGGTACCTAATTACTCAAAACGCTAAGAAACAGATTTTTTGATAACCAAAAAATCTGTTTCTTAGCGTTTTGGATATTATTATTACCGACACTTTAACCAAAATTATTGCTAATAAATTTAAAGAACAGTTTATAGTTAGGTCACCATTAGGACCTTCACTGTCACAGAACCTAGGGGGGGAGAGTGGTGAATGTGTTGCTACCAGAATAACAGCTAGGGACGTTTCGGGGGCAGTTAAGTCTATTACAAAGGGCAAGTCCCCGGGCCATGATGGGCTGAGTGTGGAGCATATCCAGCATGCTGGACCACATATATACAGGTTGCTGGCTTTGCTCTATAACCTATGCTTATCACACACATACATGCCTCTCGACATGATGAGGACTGTGGTGGTACCGATAGTTAAAAATAAAAGTGGGGATCTCTCAGATATTAATAACTATAGGCCTATATCGTTGGCCACTATAATAGCGAAAGTATTTGACGGCATTCTTCACACACAATTAAATAGATACCTGCGGTTGCATGATAACCAGTTTGGTTTTCGGCCAGGTCTTTCCACCGAAACTGCGATATTGTGTTTGAAGAGTGCTGTAAAGTATTATACTGATAGAAATACATCGGTTTACGCTTGCTTCCTTGACCTCTCTAAGGCCTTTGATCTCGTCTCATATGACATATTGTGGAAGAAGATGAGGTCTTCCCGTATACCGGAAGAAGTTATAAACATCTTTAAGTATTGGTACGGGAATCAGTTAAATAACGTGAAGTGGGCGGGTACCATGTCGGATTCGTACGGATTGGAATGCGGGGTACGGCAGGGGGGGTTGAGCTCACCCTCCATTTTTAATCTGTATGTCAATGGATTGATCGAGGCGCTCAGCGAGCAGCATGTCGGTTGTCACATAGATGGCGTTTGTTTCAACAACATAAGCTACGCGGACGACATGGTGCTGCTGAGCGCTTCGGTCTGTGGACTCAGAAAGCTACTGAGTATCTGTGAGAGCTATGCAGCTGACCACGGTCTAATTTATAATGCCAAGAAGAGTCAGTGTATGGTCTTTCAGGGCGGGACAAGAAAAGTTACGGAAATGCCGCATATCTTGTTAAATGGTACACAATTGGAAAGGGTAGAAGTATTTAAATATCTTGGTCATTTAGTAACACCAGCCCTGAAAGACGACGCTGATATTGAGCGGGAACGGAGGGCGATGTCGGTCAGAGCGAATATGGTGATCCGTAGGTTTGCAAAGTGCTCTAGAGAAGTGAAAATTACGCTATTCAGAGCCTACTGTACCTCTTTTTACACCTGCAGCCTGTGGACCGATTTTACGCAAAGATCGTACAGCGCTCTCCGAGTCCAGTTCAACAACGCGTTCAGGATGCTGTTGGGGCTCCCTCGGTACTGCAGCGCATCAGCGATGTTTGCCGAAGCCCGTGTGGATTGCTTCTACGCGATCATGCGGGCGCGAGGCGCGTCGCTGGTGCGGCGGGTGCGGGGGAGCGCCAACAGCATGTTGTCCGCGCTGGCAGAGCGTCTCGACTGTATCTACATCAATCATTGTTGTGGGCTGCATGTTGCGCACAGAAGCATGCGTAGGTAATTATGTTAGGTAATTAAATTAAATAAAATAAGTGTCAGGTAATTATTAATTGATAAATGTAATCTAAATGTAATTTGTAAATGTATTTTATTTTTTAATCGATTTTTAGTTTATAATGTGTTTAAATTTTTTATGTAATCAGCGGCTCAAATTTATGTTTTTCTTTTATGTAATATGGGTTTTTTTTCAAACAAAAATTACAATTAATACATCCAATGTAGTGTCCGATAAAAACTCTAAAAACTGAGATTCTGGAGCAACTTTTGGGCTAACTTTCTGTCGAGAAAATTTTATCCAATCGTGTTTCTGCTTCTTAGCGATTTTAGATTAAATACAAAATACAAGTCGTGTAAATTTGAAAGTAATTGTCTTTATAGTTTTTGCATAAAACTTCATTCACATACACCGTTAATATTACCTATCTATTCGGTAGTACTGCTTTGAACGGAAACAAAAGAGCCCTAGAGAGCTGTGGCCTCGAGGAGGAAAACCGGTCAAGTGCGACTTGCGAGTAAGGTTCTTCACTAACTAGCGTAGCGTAGCTATCCGTAGCTCCAAAACTTGACAGTTACTGGAATATTATGTTAGCAATGTTTCGTTGTTAAATTTTAAATTTTTTAAAGTGGAGACTTCTATTGTATTGGGCTTTTTCGAGATGGGGAAAAAAAACATTGAGCTCGCGACACTTTCACCTCTGTTTAACATCTGTCAGCACGGCACAAATAAGAGTGTCCTGACTTAATTTTAAATACAACCACTGATAAGAAAACTCAGGATATGGGCATCCGAACGATACGTAAACCTTTTTCGTACAAGCAAACAGTAGCGCCATCTGTCAACATTCTATAGGTGGCTGCTAAGCGAACTACAGCTTGGCTTTAAATTGGTGGCAAAATAAGCATTTTTGTCACCGATAAACTGGCGACATTTTTTCGGCCGTCCACCCTGTCCAGGGCATATGTCTATTAAGACAACTTTATATTTCTCAACCGACTACAAAAAAGGAGGAGTTTCTTAATTCGACTGTATGTTTTTTCATGTCTCTTACCTCATAACTTCTGACTGAGTGAAACGATTTTGATGATTTTTTTTAATTAGAAAGCTGACGCTTCCCTGCATGTGGATTGTGGTCCATTTCAATTTAGTCCAGTTCTGATAATGGTATCCATGAGAAAACCATATAAGTCTTAAATTTTAAATTGGAAACTTGGAAAGAATGTATTCAATAGATCTTCAGACTTCATAATATTATGTAGGTACATGTAAGAGTTGATGCAATAAATATATTATTATTATTTTCTACATATTTAACTGAACTCTCACACCCGGCACACGATAAATATATATAAAAGCCAAAGACATACAATAAACTTACATAAATACGCAAAATTTAAATAAACATACATAAACGTTACATACATACTTATTTATATGTGCCGGGCGGAGGACTACACCCCGGCAGGGGAGACCAAACGGCTGGGGGTAAGGCGACAGGCTAAGAAACCGACGGACTATCCTAGCCGAGTCAAGCACCGCCGCCTTCTGCATCTTGGCCGCAAGTGAACTGCCACGGAAACCCAGCCGCCGCAGATGGTGAGCGAGGCTGACTGGAATTAAACCATTGGCAGATATAACGATTGGGATGATTTCAGTGAACTCCACGTGCCACATGGCGGAAACCTCGTGAGCGAGATCCAGATACTTTCGTTTTTTCTCCGTCTCAGCTCTCACGAGGTTCTCGTCATACGGGATTGTGATGTCCACTAAAAACACCCGCGACTGTGCCCGGTCCATCACCACGATATCAGGCTTGTTAGCCAAGATGGTCCTGTCCGTGATGATTGACCGGTCCCAATAGAGCCGGACGCCGCCGCGCTCGAGGACAGGAACCGGTGTTACCGGGGTACCCTCTCATCCAAGAGTCCGTACTTCAGAGCAAGCTCTTTTTGTAGGATTTTGGCTGCTTATTATTATTATTAACAGTAGTTTGATGAGAATTGAAGACGGCTCTTATGTTAATTAATTGACGCATATTATTATTAAACACAAAATTAACGTGATGCTTATGCGCCCGGGCGTTCCTAAGAAAAAGAACTGTGATTCTTGAAAATATAAAATTGTACAGCGGCCAACCATCGAAGGTAACCATAGCAACGCAGCCATCAGCAGCCAATTGTCGCCTTGGCTGCTAATCTGAGCGCATAGCTGTCAGCTCGTCGCTGTTTTAGGTATTTTTGCAGAATAGCACGGCTGTAATTGGCAAATAAACGAACAGCAAATTGTTCGTATGAGGGTTCCATTTTTATGTTGAAGTACGGAACCCTCACCGTGGGACCCGTAATCGTCTCCACGTTTCAATCTATTCAAAATTTTCTCGTCAAAATATTGTAAACACCGTCTGTCTGGCATTGAATTTATTTACTTTATTAACCATATTTAATACTTTCGTACCTTGTTTGCAATAATAACTTTCGAAAACAATTTCGAGTATGAATATAAAATAATAAATTTTCCAGCAAGGTCGACTATAGGGAACCACCTTCGTTACTAGGTTTTTCAAAAGTCTCTGGATTTTTTGTTCGAGACAAAAACTAGGTAATGTGGTAGAATCCAGAATGAAGAACCAAATTCAACACAGACACAGCAACCGAGGTCCAAAAACGACATCCGCGTCATTAAGTTGACAGCACTAGAGCCTCGACTAAAGCAAAAAGAAATTTAATTTTACAGAAATTCGAAAAATAAATTTATTTCACATTGTAAAATATACTTAGTGATAACTATTTCACGACTTAAGAACTAAGATTCTAACGCGCCCTGAACTGAGAAGAAGCCCTCAACAAACTCAGTCGTCTATTGTTTTTTCGTTATCACTATTTCACAAAATATTTGAAGGAGCTACTAAAATTTTGAGCGATTACCCAAGGTGCAATCTATCTCTATTCTTTGAAACCGTTTCAGTAGTTGCGAAATATTTTATGAAAAATAATATTTTGTTTTTCAGAAATCATTTTTTTTAACAGTAAAGTATAAAAAAACTAAAAAAGAACTAGCGCTTGGCTATGATCACACCTGACGGAAAGTGATGAAAGAATCTAAGCTAGAGCGCGCTTGCCTAGGAAATGTCTTTTCACTCTTGATTTGAAGGCGCCCGAGTTGTAAGTGGTGGGAAAGACAGTGCCTGGGAGGGCATTCCAGACCTTTGCAGTGCGTATCAGGAACGAGGACCTCCTTCACCTTTCTACCATAGGACCGCAAGATGCCGAGAGCGGTGGCATCCTTAAGTGGTTGACGTCCAACAAACTCGCACGAAACGTTATTCTTCCACATTTCTGATACGAACCGCTCCGGTACCGAACCCTTCCAGCCTCCGTGTTTCCAGCCAAGTACAATCTGGGTGCCTTCAAGAAAAAAATGAATAGGCATTTTCTAGGCAAGCGCGCTCCAACCTAGACCTCATCACTGCTTTCCATCAGGCATGATTGTCGTCAAGCGCAAGCTTATCTTCAATAAAAAAAGAGGAATCAAACCGCTTACAGCGTTTGTAACCAAACTCTTCCTAAACGGCTCGACTGATTTTTATGAATTTTTTTGTCTAAGTGTCTCTTTTGGTGAGTCTGAAGCCAATTTTCATACCCCTATATAGCAATACGTTTACCGCGTTAGCTAGAAATTAATAAGAATTACTAAATAAAAAAAAAACTACCAACCCTGAAGACAAAATTTTCGGTACCTAAGTAAATGCAGTTGTTGTCATATTTTTCTAACGTGTAAATTACGAATTTATTGAACATAATATTGACACAGATATTCCACCATTGTTTCGTTCAGTATAAATAGGCTGGATGGTTTGGAGTATCCATCATTGGAAGTCACAAGCCAAGAAAAGACTTTCAAAATGAAATCTACCACCCTTTGCCTAGTTCTCGCGGTAAGTGATTTTTCTTAAACAAACTTGTCATCTAGTCCTAAGATATCGGATTATATGCACTATCAACATGCCAAAATATGCATTTTTGTTTTATAGACGAAAATGTGTAACGCATACCCCTCCGTCAGGGGAAACGGAAGGGTTATGTGGGGCTTGCACCCACTAAAAACGCTGGCGGAAGTACGGGATTCATTGTCTTATTCACCGCGCTTCCGATGCCAAAATATGCATGCAAATATGCACTAAGAAAAGGAAAAATGTGCACAAAATATGCACTTTCAAAATACCATTTATTAAAAGAATTTACATTTGTTTTCACAATATTAATCATTAGTTTGGTAGACATTAAATTTCAATATAAATTGAATATGGTATTTTAATTGTCACAAGAATTATTTCTATTTTTACTTGCGACGTTTGTTATTGACGTCAAATATTTTGGTATATTATATTTGACGTCAATAACAAACGTCACAAGATATTTGAATTCGAATGTTATAAATGGAATCGAATGAAACATAAACGATTTAGACAGAGTGGGGCGCGCCTTCGTGGATTGAAATAAATATATATATATACCGGACGGAACTTGAAATCTGATGCCATTTCTGGCCATTGCTGAAATATGTTGTAATAAGAGCATTGTTTTTAATCCTTCAAGGATTCTCAAATTCCAGTGGGCTTGAATTCATTGCAAATAAAACGTATTAAGTACTATTGAAATAAGCATTGTCTATGAAAAAGTACCAAAATATGCAATAGCGCTTTAAAGATACAATTACTTACTTTACGATGCACATTTCGTGTCATTTTACCAAGAAGTGCAACTTGTTTGTTTGCCTATAACTTTTGAATCCGGATTTAATTAAAAAAATAATAATTGTAGGAGTTTATGTGGAGACCGTAGTCTATAAAAAATAAAGTTTGGGTTTGATTCATCTTGAGGGCGCCCTTAAGGGGATTATTGAATTTATTTTTTCTTTCTCACTCTCACGGATACGTTGGTAGGTGCGACATGCAGCGTCGCGGAAGAATATAACAGAAAAACGACCTTTCACCTAATTACAATTAACAAAAATTTTACCTAATTATCCAAATTTAACGTTTTAAATACTCAATAAAACAAAAATTACAATTATATCCAATGTGGTTTCTGATAAAAATGAGAAAAACTGAGATTTTGGAGCAACTTTTGGGAGAACTTTCTACCGAGATAATTTTATCCAATCGTGTTTCTGCTTGTAAGCGATTTTAGATTACAGACCCAATATACATGACGTTTAAATTTGAAAATAATTGTCTTTACAGATTTAAAATAAAACTGCATTCAATCGCTTAAAGACGGCTTCTACGCCGTTAACTGTTGGGGACAAAACAAGCATTTTTGTCACTTATAAACTGGTGACATTTTTTCACGCTCTCCGCCCTGTCCAGGGTACGTACAGTCGTACATGTCTATTCCTGTTGCTAATGAACTACAATTTATGTTCCAGGCTGTGCTCGCTTCGTCGGTCGGCTCGCCAATCACCATCGGCATCGGTGGCATTTTGACAGGTAACGCTTAATACTTGATAACAAAGTATGTTGATACGAGCAACAGGTTCACCTGACAGATGCAGTGCATTGCAATATCATACGGCACACTGCACTGCAATGTGCCCATTATGTGGGCGTACAGTTCCCTTCAAACCTGTATACAGCACATGACTGCTTCACGGTCGAACAACTGACACCGGGGTGGTATAGATAAGACGCGCCCCCCCTCTGTCAAACTGCATAAGAATCGAATAAAACATAAACGATTTTGGCAGAGTGGGGCGCGTTGTCGTGGATTGAAATATCTATAACATAAGATACTTTTTAACCCGGATGTACGGGTGGGATTTACGTGATTTTTAGTATTTTAACCTATTCTTTTATTCCAGGTGTGCTAGATGCTATTAAAGGCATCGTCTCCGACCTACTGATAACTTTGAATCTAATCCTTACTGGCCTCGATACGCTCGTCACCAACCTCTTTACCATTTCGGGACTTCCCGAGGAAACTGTCATCGTTCTCAAAGGTCTGTCGGCCGCGCTCAAAACTGCTATCCAGAAAGTGATCGCAGACGCCGGCAATCTCGTCGATGCTATCGCAAGGAACGCTAGCAGCGACGTTCTTCTCACCCTGCGAAACATTTTAAAGGAGTCCGTCAGCGCAGTGAAGGCCATCGTCGCACAATTCCTGCTTGTACTCCGACAAGTCGGGTCAGGAGCTACCAATGTTATTGAAATCGAAGCCGCTCTCAATAGACTCGTCGCAGGCTTGGATGCTTTCGTCAAGACCATCTTCGATAAACTCGCTGGTGCACTCAGCGTTTTGGACGCTGCCATCGCTAGAGTAGTGGCAATTCTGGGGCAGTTGCTCAATACAACGGGCCAGGCCCTTCTCACCCTCATCAACAATGCCATCGCAGGGGTGAAGGCTGATCTGGCAAGCGTAGCAGGTATCACCGAAGAACTTCTGCAGCCTATTTTTGAACTGTTCGATCGAATCGCCCCTGCTGTGCAAACGTTGCTAGACACGCTCAGGGTTGCTCTCAGCAATTTGACGCCGGACAGCATTGCTGCGGTGACCCAGGCGGTTGGTGCAGTTAAAACTGCTATCGAAGCGACTCTTTCCGCCCTCAGAGCGAATCCCGCCTTCGCAGCGCTTATACCTTCCATTGAAGTTCAGCTCTCCAACATTGTTACGGGGCTCATTGGTATAGTGACGCCCTTCGTGAATCAAGTGAAAGGCCTAAATCTAGGTATTGCTATCAATGCAGCCCTAGATAATCTTCAAAGCGTGGTGCTTAGCATCAGAATTAATTAGACCCGACGTATCCATTAAGAGTAAACCACGTTTTTGCCTATATTACTCCCAAAATTAGCTGCCTGTTCTCCGTATGAAATTCAACGAAGTTTTTTTGTGTTACTATACCATTGAAGAATTTCTTAACGACAAAGATTCTTGGAATGATAGAAATATGCTTCCATCTCTTCACGAGATATTTTAAAATCATGTTATAATTTTTCATACTCTATATAAGAAATCTTGTATTATAACACTGACATTTTTGAAAAGAGCAAGTGCCGAGTTTCTTGCCAGTTCTTCTCGGTGCAAACCTGCTTTCCGAACCTGGCGGTAGAGTTTTGACTTTTCATAAGAGCCTGTTATTTAGGCCTATGTGAAAATAAATATTTTAATTTTCATTTTTCATTTTTATGTCTTGTTGTATTTACGTAACATACTATAATGTTTCAAGGACCACGATAATAAATATTTTGCAATACTATGTTTGTTTTTGATTACCGTCAAGTCCCACTACTTCGCCCGGGGTTTTGACTTTTGACAGTTTTTGGCTTCCCGCCTAGAAAGTAGGTACCTACTTATTATTTTAAGTCCGGTGTTTAATATATGCTGGATTTTATACATGACTACAAATTAAGATTATTATGAAAAGTAATGCAGTCTTTAGAATGCCTTAAAAACTGTTTTGATTTACATAGGCGAAGTACGGGAAATATTCCTAACTGCGCCTGCGAGGGTTTTTATGATTACTATAGTATTAAAAGTAAACGACCTATAAATTATGTCGCAAAATCATTGTGTACCATATTTCCAGGGAAATAAGGTTTGTTTTAAAAAAAATATTGGTAGGCGAAGTAAGGAACCAGACTGAAGCTGTTTCCATACACTTGTTCTATTTTGCTAAGGGTTGTCTAAAGAAGAAATCATGAAAAATTGTATAACAAATTGGTTGTCTGTAAACTTTACAAATAGATGGCGCTAGTTCTGCCTAAGGACTTAATATTACGAATCGAAATTTCATCGCAGAGGGATATGGCTCGTATAGCTCAGTGGCTAGAGCACCCAGCCGCGATAGCTGGGGGGACGCGGGTTCAAATTCCGCTGCGAGTGAAATTTTGATTCGTATTTAAATTTAAAGGAATTATTCCTAAGTGTGTAAAACACTAATCAAAAAGATAATTAGTTAAAAAAAAAGCAGTATGGCACCAACATGGCAAACGCGGTTACCTTTTTCTCCGTCTCCAGGACCACTGCCTTCTGTATACCGCCCTTGATCCAACAGTCGAGCGAAAGCCTCTATATAGGTAGATGTTGGAAGAAGCTTTTTAATACATTTGCTCAAAAAGTTGACATTTACATGTGTGTTTAGCGTGCGCAAAGTTATTCTTTTCCGCACTAGTGCTTTTGTGTTTTCCTCCTACGCGGCACCGGAGCGGGCGTACCAGGAGCGCATGAACACGAACACGGCATGCAAACACGGAGCAGGCAAACACGTAAAACCAATTTTTTTTTTCGCAAATGTATTAAAAAAAACGTCGTTCAATGCACGTGTGGAATTGTCATTTTTACTCGTCCTTATAGTTGACCCTCGCCTTCGGCTTGGGTCAACAAACCGGGACTCGTAAAGAAATGACAAACTTTCCGCACTTATATTGAAATGTACTATTTCGCTATAAGACCGTTAACTGAAACGACTATCGGAACAATAAGTGTTTAAACACACCATGCCGAAAATACGCGACCGAAGTTCCGTGGCAGATTTTACGTTTCGACGGATTCAGCTAATATGACACACGAGAGCCGAAATTACGCGGCAGAAATTCAGTTGCGTAACTTTGTATGGGAATTCAGTTTGACTTCGGTCGCGTATAATGTGTTGCTCAAAACATTGCCGCCGAATCGCTGCCGAACTTACGCCCGACCGAAGTTCGGCTGTACGCTATAACGCGACGTAATTTCGGTTTGGTGTGTCATCAGTAATTTAATTTGTATTGCAGGCGTAGTCACGCCGAACTTCGGTCGCGTATTTTCGGCATGGTGTGTTTAAACACTAATCGTCGTGTCCACATTCCACGTGGCGGTAATCTCATGAGCAAGGTCTAAGTACTTTGATAAGTTTTCCTTTTCCGCTTCCACGAGATTCTCGTCATGTGGAATGGTGATATCCACAACTTGAAGTGCCCGCGGACGCCGTTCCGCGTTAGAAATCTGGGGACACGGTAGTGTCCCCGCCAGACGAGCCAAACGAAGCGCGAGGGCACTACCTATCTTTTCTCGAAGTGTTTTGCCGTATTTTTAAACCCTTATAACTTAGGCCAGAATTATTCCAGATAATCAAAATTCTCGGGAAATGATGTCGCCGGTGAACTTAATAAACGTATAAAGTTTCAATATCACAGGTCTTATACTTTAGATTTAATTGACATCTGAAAACCCCAGATTTCGTCACTGACTGACTCACTGATGATCATCAAAATTCCTAGGTACTACTTGAAGTCCTAGAAAGCTGAAATTTGGTATGTAAGCTAGTGTTAGTACACAACCAAAAAAAAATTCCAAAAATTGGAAATTTAACCCCCCAACCCCTTAAAATAGGGGATAGAAGTTTGTATGAAACTACTATCAATGCTAGAGGTCTCAAAATTGATATAGGGACTCTTTGTGTTTCAGGATTTTTGGTAAATCACCCCACATCCATTAAATTAGGGGGTTGGAAGTTCATATGGGGGGATGGAAGTATGTATGAAACTACGGCAAATATGACGCCCATGTGACGGTAGCGAAACGGCCAAGACATTATTGTAACTAACTAAAGTGTAGAGTTTGTGAAGTTAGAGCTTGTATTTTAGGGTGTATAAAGTCAGAAGTCTTGCCCTACATGAGATCTGATAACTTTTTGACAGTGTGAGCCATATGCTCGTCTGGCAACATTTTACATGAAAATGTTTTTGTTGGGATATTTTTGTCCCGGCCCGGGATTTTAGTACGTTGTTTTACATTGTAGTACATTGTTTTGTTCTATCCTCAATAGTTTCCGCAGCGCACGCGATGAAAGCAATTTTCTTTACATTTTTCAACTTTAAGTAAAGATGTGTAATTAATTTTGGAAATTATGACACTCCACAACAACGTAGCTTTCTATTGGTGAAAGAATTTTGAAAATCGGTTCAGTAGATCCAGAGATTACCCCAACGTCACAGTTTATAAACTCACAAACGTTACCTCATTATAATATTATTATTATTAGTAATTGGTAATTACTAATTAGTATTAACGGTGTAGAAGCCGTATTTAAGCGATTTTGAATGAAGTTTTATTTAAAAGCTTTAAAGACACTTTCTCATGTATTTTGGGTCTTTACCGCTTAGAAGCAAAAACACCATTGGAAAAAAAATTCTGGATAGAAAGTTCTGCCAAAAGTTGCTCCAAATTCTCAGTTTTTCTAGTTTTTATCGGAAATTAGAATGGATGTAATTGTAATTTTTGTTTTAATGTGTCGGTAATAATAATATCCAAAAACGCTTAGAAACAGATTTTTGATGACTGGCTTAGTTTTTTTCTGATATATTCTTCCGCGACGCTGCATGTCGCACCTACCAACGTATCCGTGAGAGTGAGGAAGACAAAAATAAATTCAATAAATCCTATATTAGTATTAGTATAGAAGATTATTGCACGTCGACTAGCACTATGTCAGGTCTATTGGAAGCAATATACCTGTCAGTTATAATCGACCGATCCCGGTAGAGCAATGCACTACAGCCATTCTCCAGAACTGACGCAGGGTCGTACCTATAGTACGGTATCTCAATTATAATTCATAAGATAAGGTACATTTGCATCCCTTTCGAATGAAATTCAAATAAAAATTCTTTTCAAAAAAATTGGTTGTCTGTAAAGTCGATTTACGGACGATTTACGTGATAACTTCATAATTGGCCTCTCTATCGTTTGTTTTATCGTGCCTCTCTATCGCTTGTTGCGCGCTCTCGCTTGCACGCACAGGCTCAGGTGGAACGTTACGCGGAACGTTACTATTTTTCATGTGCGTTGCTGGTGTTCATCAACGTTATCACGTCAAAAACCGACTTCAAATGCCACTACAAAGAGTAAATTAATTTTGATGTAGGTACACACCAATTCGAAGTCTGTCAATGTCGCGTCCCGCAGACCATCAGGAGGGTCAACTTTATAGCGGTTTACCTATTGTTTCCATGAGGATCATTATAACTCATAAATAAAATTCTCTCGCTTTTCTTTGTTACCAAACTCCTCCGAAACGGCTGGACCGATCGTTATGAAACTTTCAGTGTATGATCACTGGGTCTGGGAGCGGGTTGTTATATATTTTTCATCACTCATACAAGGAAAGTAGGTCTGAAGTTGCCTGAGAAGCGGGTTGAAAGTAATACTTTGCAGCCCTAGGGAGAATCGTTTTCAACTGACAGCTGTCAAATAATTAAAAAAAACTAGTTGTCACATTTTTATTGGAGTTCAAATGAAACACGACATACCCGAGTGCATCCATAGACAAGAAGAAAGATAGACTTTATTCATAAAGTAAATACAACTGATTCATAGACATTCATAGACAATCATACTTGACTATTAAAATATGATTAAAAAGCTAAATGCATAGCCCGCCGGCTAGGCCAAAGAAAAAAAAAAGGCGGGAAAGTGGCAAGCGGCAATCCGATCTTCATTTGTTTTTCGAGTTGTAGAGTTTTGTTTAGGCTTCTGTTTAACAGTGATTTTTATTGACACAATTATTCAATTTTCTTTAGCTAATTTCTATTTTTATTTTGACTTTCCTTATATTCGTAATGAAAAGCACAGTGTTTACCTCGGGATAAAGACTTATTTAGTCCCTCGAACTATAGGCGCCCTCGCTACGCTCGGGCGCCAAACCCCGTCTCGGGACTAAATAAGTTACTTTCATCCCTAGGGTAACAATGTACTATTCTATGTCCATCGGTGAGAAAAAAATTTATATGATAAAACAACGTTTGCCGGGTCAGCTAGTATTTCATAATAATTATTATGACCAAGTCTGCCGATACCTACAACATTTGGCAGCCTCTACATTTAACGAAAAACAATTGTGATAATATTAATAACAGCTTTCCAAACATACTTTAATCAACAGAAGGTTCTAGAAACGAATTCAAAAATTTATTAATTACTAGCGTTTCGTTCGCGGTTCCGCCCGCGTTATCGGCGTAGAAGCCGTATTTATGCGATTTTGAATGAAGCTTTACTTAAGGGGATTTATTGAATTTATTTTTGTCTTTCTCACTCTCACGGAGATTTGGTAGGTGCGACATGCAGCGTCGCGGAAGAATATAGCAGAAAAACGACGTTTTACCTAATTACTCGAAAACTAAGCCAGTTATCAAAAATCTGTTCTAAGCGTTTTAGGATATTATTATTACCGATACATTAAAACAAAAATTACAATTACATCCATTGTAGTTTCCGATAAAATATAGAAAAACTGAGATTTTGGAGCAACTTTTGGGAGAACTTTCTATCGAGAAAATTTTATCCAATCGTGTTTCTGCTTCTTAGCGATTTTAGATTAAAGACCCAAAATACATGACGTGCAAATTTGAAAGTAATTGTCTTCATAGTTTTTGCATAAAACTTCATTCAAAATCACCTAAATACGGCTTGTAGGCCGTTAAAAACTATAAAGACAATTTACTTTCAAATTTAAACGTCATGAATTTTGGGTCCTTAATCTTAAATCGCTTAGAAGCAGAAACACGATTGGATAAAATTTTGCTCGACAGAAAGTTCTCCCAAAAGTTGCACAAACATCTCACTTTTTCTAGTTTTTATCGGAAACTACAATGGAGTTAATTGTAATTTTTTTGTTTTAATGTGTCGGTAATAATGATATCCAAACACGCTTCGATTTTTCATAACTGGCTTAGTTTTTGAGTAAATAGGTAAAACGTCATTTTTCTGTTATATTATGTCGCGACGCTGCATGTCGCACCTACCAACGCATCCGTGAGAGTGAGAAAGACATAAATAGATTTAAGCAGGATGGCTACCATCTGGGAGCGAAAATTCAAATTTTATTTAGTATTTTGCTAATAGTGGGCTAGTTATATTTACATCGTAGGCTTACGGCAATGAGTTTTGCGGGCACAACATTTATGCATCTACATCTTTCTAATACATAAAATTCTCTCGCAAGTCTTTGTTACCAAACTCTTCCGAAACGGCTAGGGACCGATCGTTATGATTTTCAGTAAATGATCGTTGGGTCTAGGAGCACGTTGTTATCTGTATGTTATGTCCCTAAGTGAGAAAAAATTTTTTGCCGGGTCAGCTAGTGTTTTAGTAAAAACTCTGCTCAACAATACTCATTTACTTCATATTGATTTCCGATAACTCAAAATCTGGGAAACTGCAAAAAAATTGTCTTTCGGGAGCCAATATGAGGTACTTAAGTGGGAATTTTCAAGCAAAGTTGCTATTAAAAACATTTAGGCATAAATATTATACCCGCAAAATTCATTGCCATAGCCATAGATATAATATAATACTAAGGATGACGGGTCAGCGCTAAAAAGTGGCCGAACCGAAAGAGAGATAAAACGCGAAAAGGGATAGAATCGCACTATAGCTAGTTGCAAGTAAAATTAGGCTGTTTAATAATGGTTTAAGACATAAATCACAATGTTTTAGTTTGTTTATAAAAATACACATACCCTCGTTTATACATATACATATAGGTTTTCTCGGGGCACTTTTTTTCGTGAATTTTGCATTACACCCTTATCCTTAGATAGTAAGTCAAAGGCCATAGGCCTACAATGTGTAGTTAGTGTAATATTTGCGAAAAACTGATTAAAATCTGCTGAAAAGTTGGTAGGACACAAACACCTTAAGTTTGTATTCAACAGAATATGAGACACATTTTATGCACACACACTTTACACATTTAAAAATGAAATGAATGGATCTGAAGTTAAAAGTCGAATAAAATGTTAAAATTCACGGTCTTCCTTTGACTTCTGCGGGGCTAGACAAAGTAACAGTCGTTTAGCGTTGACGTCAGAAGATAAAAATGTATGGACAAACCACGTGACTGTAGAAAAACCACGCGACTGAATAGAGGAAAACACGCTGTTTTTGAAAATCGACTACGACAATTTGAGCGCTCCCTGGCGTTCTCGCAGACGTTGTAGATAACTTTAGGGTACTTCGCATGACAATTGACAGCCGACAATGACCAACGCTAAGCATAAAGTAGATTCTGTTTTCATTTGTTTTCATTCGGTCACGTGGTTTTACTGTCGGCAACGCTAAACGACTGTTACTTTGTCTAGCCGCGCTGATGAGATTATGCTATTAGCAAAACATTATCCTTACTGCTTTCGGTTGCTATATTAAAACTACAGGCATTTTTTTTATAATGAAAATTCCAAATCGGACAAGCCATTCTCGAGTTTTAGACAGACAAACGAACAGCACTTTTTTTAGATATGTATATACAGATCGAAGATAGATATAAAATAGGATATATTTGCTTGCTCTTAACATAACAATAGCAACTGAAAATGTTATTCAGGTGTGTTAAATTTCTCTACAAGGTCGATAAGAGATCATCTTTCGACCGAATGGCGTAGTGGTAGCGAACCTGTTGTCTGCGCCGGAGGTCGTGGGTTCGATTCCCACTACTGGTAAATGTTTGTGTGATGAGCATGAATGTTTTCCAGTGTCTGGGTGTTTTTCAATATATATTGTATTTATGTATATTAATATGTTTGTATATTTATCAGTTATCTAGTACCCATAACACAAGCTATCGCTTACTTTGGGGCTAGATTGCGATGTGTAAAATGTCCCGTATATATTTATTACTATTATTATTATTATCTTTCCTTTTCCCGCGTCTCTATGGTCTGTATGTATGTAAATATGTTCCTCGCTTTCCCATCTAACGTAATAGACAACATTGTCACTTAGAAAAAACGACCTAACAGGTGGAATGCTAGATTTTGTTTCTCGCTTAGGTCTGGTAACTTTGCGTATAATTAAGAGATTGGACGGGGAATAACTAGAAAAGTTCCTGGTCAATAGAAGAATAACATCGTCGTTTTCCACGTAATGTATGAAATCTCCTGGAATATTTTCTCGTCTGGATTCCTGTAGCGTTGCTATATCGTAGTAACCAATTGATAAAGGATACCGACTTCCCCCCGACTTAACAACTGGAAGCCGTAAATGCTACGATTTCCGGGAAAAGATGGAGGGTGTGTGAAATCGTCCAGCAGTTTGTAGGTAGGATAATATCGTACTTTCGACCACTTCGATAGCGATCTGAAACAATACGAGACAAAAGAAAAATAAAAAGGTCTGAAAGGTAGAGGTCCGCGTGTTCGGGAGGCACGGGTGAAACTAATTTCAGATGGCGGCTCAGGATATGGGCATCCGAACGATTTACGTACACCTTTTGACGTGGCAACGTCTTATAATTCGATAGAGCCGGCTGCACGCACAAAAAAACATGACTCATCCGGCGTTACCTCGCTCATGCGGCGTTACCTTGCTCGCGTTACCTCACTCTGAGGTGTTCCATGTAAGGCTTGAAGTGCAAGCGAGAGTTGTCACGTTCAACTATCGTCAGCATGTGAACCGACTTTACAGACAACCAATTTTTCGTACAAGCAAACAGTAGCGCTGTCCGTCAAAATTCTACAGGTGGCTGAACGAACTAAAGCGTGACCCCATGTTATAGATTTGAGGGAACACTGATGCTGGTAGCTGGTTCCATGTGCTTGGAAAGGATCTGGCATACCGGGTGGTCGTGGATTGCCACCCATTCAGGTGGAATGGATGGAACATGTTTCTACGCCGGAGTGTATGCATAAAGACAGTGGCAGGAGGAATCACTTCAAACAGCTCTTAAGAGCACTCCCCATTGAACAACCGATAGAACACACATAAAGAGCTGACGTCTCTACGGTGTTCTGGGGCCGCACCACCAAGTCTTATAGCAGTATTATTGTAATATTGTTACGGGGGAACCAACGGTGTTCACCTCGTCGTCGCCTGGTCACTTGGCTATGAGGCCATGGTCCAACGATGGTCGGAGGATTTGGTAACCCCGGTCGCGGGGCTCTTAACGGTTCAGGCGATCCAGCCGCACCTTGAGCATTGGCTACAAAGACGACACGGTTCAATGACGTACCGTCTGACGCAGGTGCTTACCGGGCACGGTTGCTTCGGTAAGTACCTGCATAAGATCAGACGAGAGGAAACGACAGAGTGTCACGAGTGTGGTGCTCTGGAGGACACGGTGCACCACACCTTAGCAGAGTGTGCGTCGTGGGAACCACAGCGGCATATTCTTTCGCCGTTTGTGAGAGGAGACTTCACGCTACGAACCATAGTGAGAAAAATGCTCGAAAGCGAAGATTGCTGGAAAGCTATGGCCTCGTTCTGCGAGGGGGTCATGGCAATTAAAGAAGATGCGGAAAGGGAAAGGGAACATGCAGCAAATGCCCCACCTTGCCGCAGCCACCGAAGAGGAACAAGAAGTAGGCGCTACGCGCATCTACAAATGCATTAAGTAGACATTCCCAGTATGAGATGGATATAAATGCCGGAGCACCGCAGTAGCATGCGCGAGCGATCCTGCGGTGACCCATAAAGGCACAGAGGGCTCCGCTGGGTTTTAGTGGGTATTCTGGCGTCAGTGAGTCCCACATACCCGCCCCATTCCACTGCCCGGGGCGGGATGCGTAAATGCATTTCCCAGCGTCAAAAAAAAAAAAAAAAAAAAAGGTTAGGTTAGGTACCTGTGCAAGATTGCGAGCAGAGAGCCAACCGTGCCATGAGTGTGGGGCTGCCGTGGACACGGCGCAACACACTCTGGCTGAATGCGTAGCCTGGACCTCACCTCGGCTACCCATGACCGCCGCCTGCCCCCTTAAGAAGCGCCCCCGGGCGATAGAGGGGAGTTTGTCGCCCGATGGACTTAGGAAACTGGCCAGTGCAGATGCATCTGTCAAAAAGATCGCGAATCTGACTGCCCAGATATTCCAACGCTATGCACACCACTCTGCCTGGAATGCCATCCGGTCCGGGTGCTGTCTTCCTGGAGCGCAGGCGGTCGAGGGCTACGTCCATCTCTTCCTCGGTAATGAGAGGAAGGCTTTCTATGACCTCTTCCTCGAAATGGGAGGACATCACAGGAGGTACGTGACCATGACATTCTGGGAACAGATGGTTAATAACTCGCTGCAGAATGGCCGGCTGAAGAGTTTCCGTTAGGGGTGCACCTTGCGATTTTAGCTTCCCTCGCGCTGCACGGTAGGGACGCCCCCAGGGATCCCGATTTAGTCCATCTAATAGCTCTTTTCGGGCCGATTCCTTCGCTTGGCTTATTGCCAGCTGCAATGTTTTTCTTGCCGTGTGAAATTCCTCCCGCAGCAGTTCCTCTTGCGCTGAATCAAAGCCGTTCCGTCTGCGACAGCGGACATATAGCCTCCGTGCCCTACAGCACGCCATGCGAAGATCGGCGATTTCAGGAGACCACCAGTAAACTCGCCGACGCCTCATTCCTCCACGAGCCCTGGGCATGGAGGAGTCACACACTTCAGTTAGAGCGCTACAAAGACGGTCCGCAAGCTCCTCTACATCGGTACTATCACTGGCACCAGAAGAAGACCAACGCAAGACTAAAGCGGCCTCTGCAGCTAGTTCTCGATCCAGTTGTCCCAGGCACCATCGCGGAAACCGGTCATTCGGGCATCTAGAAGGGACTGCTGGGACAGATATGAAGGAGATCTCAAATCGTATATATCTATGATCGGAAAGAGTCTCCACCTCCTCCTCCACCCTCCAGTTTACAACACGGCTTGCAACAGCCCGAGTGGCTAACGAAATATCTACAACCGAACCTCCGTTATGACGCACACATGTTTGGGTAGTCCCTCTGTTTAGGAGAGAGAGATCATGGAGCAAAGCCCAATCTTGCACAGTCTCACCCCTCCGATCCGTGGAGGGGTTACCCCAGGCCTGCGACTTGGCATTCAGGTCACCTAGGACGATGACTCGGCCCCCCGTTTGTCGCCTCAATGCTGCTCCAACCGAGTCCAGGTAAACTTCGAAATCTGCTAGACTGCGATTGGGCGAGAAATATGTGCCAACTATAACGAAGTTGTCCCACCTCACTATCACATACCCTGAACCCCTTTCTAATGCCACCAGGGGGGCGCCATTTCCATTTCCTGCCAGTATTACCACCTTGTTGTCTATGTCGCCTGCCCATTGAAACTGAGGGGGGACAAAATAAGGCTCACATGCCACGGCCAAATCAATTTGCCACTCCGCAATGGACTGTAGGAATAAATCCTGTGCTCTTGCGGAGTGGTTTAAATTCGTCTGGAGAAAACTAATTTGTTGTGATACGTTCATGATGACATGTTATCTTCCTCTGCCGCCTGGCCAGGCCCCTCGTTTGAATTTATCCGCGTATTCGCTTTACCCTTCGTAGGCGGAGGACGGCAATCGCTTCCTCCCATCACATGTCCAGAGGGTAACCCCGCATCCGCACAGACAGCGCAGCGCATGGTACCCGTACAAACCGACGCTCTGTGACCCTCAGAACCACAGCGGAAACATAAATTATCCCGGTTTACCGTGGAGGGACACACCGGCCTCGTGTGGCCAATACCCTGGCACTTGAAGCATCGCAAGGGGCGCTGTTCAAGCACCTCCACTCTTGCAGAGCTCCAACCTACTAAAAGCTTTTGCGCATCAGAGATCGTTTTCGCCACCTCCACTGAACAGTGTACCGTCACCATGCCCATTCCTCTACGACCTATCTGCACTTCTCCCACTCTCACAGACTGCACTGGACACTTGCCAGCTTTGGCCACAGCTGCAGCTACTTTTTCTGCTGTCACAGAATCGTCTAGATCGAAAATCCTGAGAGTTGCAGTCTTGGTGGGCCTCACCACACTGGCTATACCATTTAATGCCGTCCGCAGTTTCTCTGCCAGCAATTCCGCCTGTTCCTGTGACTGCTCCTTGGGCAACTCCAAAAGTCGAGCCCCGGTCATTGCGCGACGAATTCTCAGTCCCTCCCCAATGCCAAGTTCTTGGAGATTGACCCTTTGCTCCGCGCGCTCGATGACTTGAGCGTAGGTCACGCCTTTCTTTTCTGCTTCTGGCTGCAGGGTGATAATGACAGCAGCGGTCTTTGGTGAAGCAAGACTAAGGCCCTTGCGCACTTTGGGTTTAGTCGTGATAGGAGCCTTCGGTGGTGCCGTTGAGCCGGCCGCCACATTACCATCCGTACCCACTGGAGCAGAGGCCTTCTTACCTCCTTTTTTCCCTTTTTTCACCACGGAAGACCAATCATCAGACTCCAAAGGACGGCTTGATCCCGGCGCTGCTACGGGAACTTCATGAGCCGACGAAGAAGTTAAAGCCGTCGAATGCGCGGCTGAGGGTATGTCTTTCACCATTGCATGCCTCCGTTTGTCAGCTGCCAGCGCTGGGCGAAGCAGCTTTTCCGGCAAAAGTCGTTCTTCGATCCCGGCAAAACGAGCATCGAGCATGACCCCTACCGAAGACACGATAGAGGCCTTGAGATCCTCAATAATTTCCCCGTTCAAGGGTGGCACTGGGTCACCAGCGGCCGCTGCCCCATTTGTGGCTGCCATTGAAGTCTTCATCTCGGAAAATTCACGTCTATGAGCCTTTAATTCTGCCTTGAGATTTTCGACTTCGGTACGAAGACGCATGTTGTCAATCCTCAATCGGCGAGATTCTTCCGACTCCGTTCTGGATGCCAAAGTATCCACTATTTCTTGCATTGCCGTCGCCGATTCCTTCAGACATTTAACAAAAGTTCCCTTTAGATTCTTAGACTTGGTTGCGACTTGAATAATGGTGGCTACATTACGTCCGGCAGCAGCCCTCAGCTCCTCGGAGTTGAGTCGACTAGTATCTTCGTTAGAGGGTCCCTCTGAAGAAAGAACCGCCTCGGAATCAAAATTAAAATCCGCCTCTGTTGAAGCCTTAAAGAAAATCCTTTTCTTTAACTGTTCATTGAAAGCCACTTCCTTAGCTTCCGCCATTGATTTTCTCAGGTCAGTCCTGGCCTGGGAAATTCCACTACTTCGAGCCTGAACCTTGTTGCGACGAAGAAGCACTTCCTTTGAAACAACAGACGTTCCAGAATACTCAGAACCGGAATCCGATAAGCAAACATCTGATGCGCTCGTCATCGAATTAAAAATCGGGCTCCGACTACGGCGCTTATTATTGCCTACATCGCCAACATCGCCTGCGTCGTAAGGTTTTTTAAACATTTCCAGACCAATAACACACAAACACACAACCGCAAATAAGTGTCTGCTTGGACTCGAACTGTCTAACCTGCAAAAGAGGTTAGACACTCATGTCATCGCCCAAGCGGGGCAGCTCGAAAAGTGAACGGAGCACAGCGATTAGCCTGTAGCGATAACTTGACCTCAGCCCCGCGCAATAGCGACGCACTACACCTCAGCACAACACCGTGACCACTACCCCTACTGTAGGTACGGCCTGTTATTCCCTCGGCGCGTGCAACCCAGCCAGGTGAGATCCCGAAGGAAGGCCCAGCTAGGCGCCCGCGAGCGAGAACACAAACCGCACCCACTGGTGAAATAGGGGTTTGGCGGTAACCTCGATGGGAATCCGAGTTCCGTACGACGTGTTTCCGGCAGGTAGATAATAATATTATGCTCGCGATCCGCTTCGATCGATTCTATACCTCGAGCCACGGCAATGAGCCGCGACGAGCACACGTCGGCGCCCGGCGGGGCGCGGGGAGGCGGGGCGCGTACACCGATAACAGCTCTGCGTATTCTCCGGACACGACCGCTCGAGACGGCGGCCGACCCAAGATTCCTACCTAACCTAACCTAACCTAACCTAATCTTCCGAAGCAACCGTGTGCTGAAAGGACCTGTGCAAGATGGAGCGAAAGAATCCCTAACCTAACCTAACATAACCTAACAGCTCTTGCGAGGTTACCATCCGCCGACTGTAAAACAGAAAAAACTTCTCATCAACCGTGAAACAATTAAATTTCACGCAACATCTGGTAATTGTAATTTATGTTGTTGACTTAATTGTTTTAATATTTGTGTATTTACTTTAACATATTGACACAGATATTTCGTCTGGGCCATTGTTGTGCTGGGTATAAAAGAGCAGCGCTGCAAAGAAGCTGTATCATTGGAAGCCAAAGCGACCACTTTCAAGATGAGATCCGCCACCTTGTGCCTGGTACTTGCGGTAAGTAACTTCCTCTTCCATATATTTTTTTACGTTGTTTTGCCATATTATGACGACCTCCCTGGCGCAGTGGCGGCGCGCTCGGATTCGAGTGGGAGGTCGCGGGTTCGATTCCCGCCACGGGCCACTTTGGAATTTTATAATTTCTAAATTGGCTCAAGTCTGGTCTGGTCTGAGGCTTTGGCCGAGGCTAGTTACCACCCTACCAGCAAAGACGCACCGCCGATTTAGCATTCCGGTGCGATGCCTGCAGAAACCGTTGGAGTACATTTACTTACTCCCCCAAGTTAGTACGATAACATCTTAGCCTGCATCATCACTTAAAATCAAGTGAGATCGCATTCAAGTACTTACTTGTATAGAGTAAATATATATATATATATATATATATATATATGTATATATAAATTGTTTCTCATCTGAAAAATATAATTTGCCATATGCCCTGGACAAAAGTCACGAAAAAATGTCGGCAGTTTATAGGTGCCAAAAATGCTTGTGTTGGTTTTGCCAACAACAGAAGGCCACGCTGTAGTTCGCTTAGCAGCCACCTACAGGATTTTGAAAGATGGCGTTCCTGTTTGCTTGTACGAAAAAGGCTTACGTAAATCGTTCGGATGCCCATAATCCATACCCTAAGGTTTCTTATTGGTGTTTACATCCTATTCTGAGAGCCATATCGAATATAACCAAAAAAAAAATTTGTCACAAACACTGTGACAGTCGGAGCCTTGGACTGTTCACCCAGTCCAAGGCTCCGACTGAAAATCAGCGCTGTGTGCTCCCATGCTTATATGGGGCACACAGCACCATGCTGAGTTGGGGCCTTTTTCCGGGTTGTTCCACATGTGACAGGCGGTGTCTGGTGCTTCCCTCACTTGGGCAATTATTGGTTTTTGTTGCCCGAGTGCGGGAATCTTCAGGCATCGTTTTAGTACGTAAGGTGTATTGTTTTGTTACATGTGGCATAATTTTCTTGCGAAATAAAGTTTACTTTCTTTCTTTCTGAAACGAGAATTTTATATAAGTATCACTAAGTGGCCCGGCAAACACTGTTTCGCCATGAGGAATATAAAAAAATAGATTACGACCTACTCTCCAACCTACCGAACATACACAGAAAATTTCATAACAATCGGTCGAGCCGTTTCCAAGGAGTTTGGTAACAAAAATTGGCACGAGAATTTTATATATTAGAAAGAAAGACACAGTAGATAACTAAATTAAAAAAAATTGATATGTTCAACTCAACGGGTTTTATGGCAAGTTAAACTCCTTAATAGCTTTATTTATTGTAACTTTATATCCAGTCATTCGCCATGAAAGCTTTAAACCTTAACGCTAGTTTTTCTTATATTATTTAGCATGCTTTTAAAACTAGTTTCTCTTTTTTAACGTGTAATATGAAAAAGGGTTTCAATTCTATTAAAAACAACTTGTTTTTATCATGCCAGCCCTGACTGGTGATGGCTGGTGATGACTGGTAAAGGCAGGTGATGCCAACCCTGACTGGTGATGAGTGGTGGATGATTTTAAACACTGTTATAGAACAACTTGTTTTAATCATGCCAGCTCTGACTGGTGAAAGTTGGTGATGACTGGTGAAGGCTGATGATGACTTTAAATTCTGTTAAAAGAACTTGTTTTAATCATGCCAGTTCTGACTGGTGATGGCTGGTGATGACTGGTAAAGGCAGGTGATGCCAACCTTGACTGGTGATGAGTGGTGGATGATTTTAAACACTGTTATATAACAACTTGTTTTAATCATGCCAACCCTGACTAGTGATGGCTGGTGATGACTGGTGAAGGCTGATGATGACTTTAAATTCTGTTTAAAGAACTTGTTTTAAACATGCCAGCTCTGACTGGTGAAAGTTGGTGATGACTGGTGAAGGCTGGTGATGACTGGTGAAGGCTGGTGATGACTGGTGATCGTTTTGTTGCAGACCCTGCTCGCCAGCTCGCTGGCATCGCCCGCGCCTCTTTCTCTCGGGAAGTTGGGAACTAAATTGGACATCGCACTCGCGGACACAGGAAAAGCCGTAGGGGGTATGTGAGCAACAATAAGTCGCAGAACGATAACAGAGTGCCTACGGGTTTTTGCACGAATTTTGAGTCGACTCGTATCGCACAAACGAATCGAATTCCGCCATACATTAAGGGGATTTCTTGAATTTATTTTTGCCTTTCTCACTCTCACGGATACGTTGGTAGGTGCGACATGCAGCGTCGCGGAAGAATATGACAGAAAAACGACCTTTTACCTAATTACTCAAAAACTGAGCCAGTTATCAAAAATCGGTTTTTGAGCGTTTTTGGATATTGTTATTACCGACACATTAAAATAAAAATTACCATTACATCCATTGTAGTTACCGATAAAAAACAGGAACACTGAGATTTTGGAGAGACTTTTGGGACAACTTTCTATCGAGAAAATTTTATCCAATCGTGTTTCTGCTTCTCAGCGATTTAGATTAAAGACCCAAAATACATGACGTTTAAATTTGAAAGCTATTATCTTTATAGTTTTCACGTAAAACTTCATTCAAAATCATTTACATACGGCTCTGGCTTGGACAGTCAGACAGACAGCGGAATTTTTCGCAGATGATGTGTTTCTGTTGCCGCCATAACAACAAATGTCCTAAAAAATAGAATAAAATAAATATTAAAGACATAACAAAACTCATACAACAAAATCGGTTTTCTTGCTTGTTTTTGCTCGATATTGATAACGGCAACAACGCTTAAAATATTCACAGAATATTTAGTTAGAATTGAATTTGACGACTGAATGGCGTAGCGAACCTGCCGTCTGCGTCGGAGGTCGTGGGTTCGATTCCCACTGCTGGTAAATGTTTGTGTGATTAGCATGAATGTTTTCCAGTGTCTGGGTGGTTTTCATATTCGTTTTTCATTTCATATTCATTTAACATTTATCTAGTATCCATAACACAAGCTATCGCTTACTTTGGGGCTAGATTGCGATGTGTGTAATGGCCTGATGTATATTTATATTTAAAAAAAAATTGGCCCTCTTGTCTGTTTTCTCCATGAATTCATGATCCAATGTCAACCTGGGTATGAAAAAGGCTTATATTAAGGCTTTAAGGAGGCCGAATGACAGTTTACAGGGGGACGGAGCAGTCGCGTTCACATTGATTTACTTAAATTTCGGGGAAATTATTACTTTACAAGATTGTTAGAAGGCCTAAAACTAAAACTGTCAATCAAAGTTGTTGTAATGTTTATGTACTTTTCTTGTGTGCAAGAATTAATTGAATCTTGTGCCGTTTTACAGACAATTTTCAAAGTATGACAAAATTAGATGCTTTTTGGGATTTTTTTTTCTGAAACAGGGTTTGAGAAAATTCATTTTCTTGTCAATAACGATTATTCATAAAACCCTTATTTTCCTTTACATATTTTTTCTGTCAGGATTCGATGATCAGTTCTTTAAACAAAATGCCTTAACCATCGTAAAAAACAGCCAGTTTTTTTATTGATAACTGTTGCAATTTGCAGCATAAAAATAATAATTATATGGACCTATTATTATTTAACGGCAGACAGTCACGGGGACAGTGATGAGAAACTTTATTAATCAGGATTACGACTTTTTCAGGACTCGTCGGAAATTTGGGAAAAACCGTCAATAACGCTGTCGAAGATTTGACAGAAACCGTCGATGGCGCTGTCGGTAACCTTCTCCAAACAGTTAAAGGCACTTTATCAGATGTGTTAAACTTACTCGATAACATATTATCAGACAATCTGAACGAGTCATCAAAATGCGTTGAAGAGTTAGAGGCACAGAAGGGATGCCGTCCGGAACTCCTCAAAACTCTCAAAGAACTACTCGCAGAACTTCGTGCTATTGTAAAGAATATTAAAGCCAAAGGTGTCGAGGTGGTCAAAGCTGCCAAGGCTGGAGACAAACAACGCATCCGTGAACTTAAAGAGGAGATTCTGAATCTCATCGAAAAACTCAAACTCGTCATCGGAAAGGCCAAGGTAGTTGTTAAAGAAGTCAAAGAGAAAGCAGCCGAAAAAATCTTGAAAATCGTCGAAAAACTTGAAGGTATCCTTGAGAAAGTACTCGGAAAAGTCAAAATTATCGTCGAGAAATTCGTGGAGATAGTCCGTAAAGTTCTCGCCAATGAGAAAGTCCAAGAAACGATCCAAGTCCTCAGGGAGAAAGTGCAGAAACTTAAGGCTTTCATCAAAAAAGCTATCGCGGAGGTGATAAGGATTTTGAGGGAGAAAGGAGTTTCCGAGAAATTGATAAAGACTATCTTAAAACTTATAGAGAAAGTTAAAATACTTTTGGATAGGTTCGCGCAGCGTATATTGGACCTTCTTGATCGTTTGTCGAAAGGAGAACCTTGCGACGAAATCCTCAAGGAAATCGTCGAAATCCTCAAAGAACAACTTCCTAAGAACACCCAAGTTCTTTTAGATTGGATCAGGAGCAATGAAATCATGGCACCTATCATGACGAAATGTAACTATATGCCAGATATTTTTGAGCAAATTTCCGAAATTATTAAGGAATTCACTGAGGGGCTTCCGTCTGACTCCAACATTGATGGCAAAGTTATGGTTGACGCGGTCAAGGTCGTCCTTGATTTAGACGTGTCCATCAAAGTTAAAATTGACGGACAGGAAAAAAACTGAACAACTGACTTTTCAACTGATTCTAAGGTAAATTCACCGCGGACCTTCATAACATTCAAGATTTTGTATACCCCCGTAAATAACCCCCAAAAGTTGTTATTGTTTTCGCTGATAAATGTTTGTTTGTTGTATTTACTAATATTGAAAAAATTATGTTATTAAATATTTTGCAATGTTATTATGTTTGTTTTATTACAGTCTCTTATTTAGCTATAATATAACAGTTATAATAGATACAATAATTTTATAGATAGACTATCTGACCCGGCAAACGTTGTTTTGCCATTAAGAAAAATAAAGAAAAATTCTTTTCAAAAAACCGCCTTCAAACGCCACTACAAAGAGTGAAATAATTTTTAATGTACTTACATACCTACACCTATTCGAAGTTGGGCGGAATATGATTGTACGAAACATTGCCCGACTTCGAATTGGTGTAGGGAAGAAGGACATTAAAAATTATTGAAATGAAATGAAATGAAAAATCTTTATTTTCACATAGGCCCAATTAATAGGCTCTTATGAAACGTCAAAACTCTACCGCCGTTCGGAAAGAAGGTTTGCACCGAGAAGAAGGCAAGAAACTTAGCTCTCCTTGGCGGTTTTGCTCTTTTAAAAAAAATGTCATTATATACAATATCTTAAATAATATCAAAAATATTACGTAATTTTTAAGATATCTCGTGAGGAGATGGAAATATCCCTATCATTCCAAGAATTCTTGTCATTGAAAAATTCTTCAATAGTATAGTAACCCCGATTTTTAACATATTTTTTGACTTTAAAAAGTTAAGTCCAAAACAGACTTCGGGATCATATTGTAGAAGCGTACACTCAACCCCATAAAGGACTGTACGCAAACGGTGTGGTACGCAAACGGCAAAGACTCTAATCGAAAATACAAGAAAGACGACGTATCACAAAATCAGCTCTCCTAAAATTCTTTCTCGTAAACGTTGCTAGCTCCTATACCAAATATACCATGCTAGTTGCTACTGCTGCATTCTATTGCAGTAACACACGTCCAAACAAGATAATATTATGATGAATTTTTCCACGATAAAGATAGGTAAATACTGAACTATTAGCAGCGATTTGCATCGAGATAAAAATAAATTTTATTATGTAAGTAACGCATCAGTTAATGCAATATTTGAATAACAATTCAGGAGCTTAACTTTGAGTAGGTATATAAGCGCCCCTGCCGATGTTCCCAGCATCAGTGCTCCATCGCTCCAAGTTGCTCCGAGTATCCACAGAACACAAACAACATTTCAACATGAAATACGCTGTAGCTTTCTTGCTGATCCTGGTAAGTAAAATCTTTTTTAATACAATCTTTTTTTTTAATTCGATATATTGAGACTTTTTTTTTATTATAAGTTACAAAAAACTTATCACTAGCTTATTCTAATTACTATACAAGTCTTGCCCGCGTGGAATGGTGGCAAGAATACTGGCTGCATTTCCGCGTTGAACAGCTAGGCTGATACGTTGCGCAAAAAATGAGCCAGCCCTTCTGTCACCAGTTGAGGTTATTAAACGCGGGGAAAGCTCTCGAACGAATTTTTTGGCACCCTGACTCCATGGCCCCAGGGTCTCCACGGCAAACGGGACAAATATGTAACTCTCTAATAGAGAGGCACATTTGCGACGCTTACCTGATTCAGCAGTTTCAGCTGCGGCTCCCGGCTTTGATTCTGTCTCCCTGATATGAATCGAAGCCAATGTGTCAACGCCATCTTTTTTTTTAAATAATTGTCTCCATTTTTTATTTCTGGAGATGTCAGTGCTATTCTCCGACATGTATCGGAGGTTTGTATGTGTTTACAATTCAATTGTTTACCCTAGTGAATACAGGTACTCATTCAATATAATAAATGTAGCACAGGATGTCTATTGACCCTACACAGAATGGGCGCAATATATAGTTTTGTTCTTATATAAAACTTTTCTCGCTATTCTTGAACAGTATAAAAGGAATGCACCCCGCGTTTCTTTGTTAGATATTATGAGCGACAGATTAGCTCTGTCTATCATGCTGTCGATTTGCAGTTCCGCCTCGAAGCGTTCTTTGTCGAATTTTGTACACTCGGTCAGTAGATGCAACACCGACTCTTCGTTTACAGGGTCACAGTCGCAGGCCGGGAATCTTTACATTTAAATCTGTTCAGATACTGTCCGAACCCGCCATGCCCAATCTTTTTTTAATAAAGTCGTTCAATGTACGTAACGTGCGGAATTGTCATTTCTACTCGTCTTCATTGTTGATCCGCACTTTTGGCTTGGGTCAACAAAACGGGACTGGTAAAGAAATGACAAACTTTCCGCACTTATATCGAAATGTACTATTAATTTTCAAGGTTTCATGCTTTAAAAAGTCTGTCTTTCCACACTACCTAACAAGTACGACACTATACTAGATAGTAAGCTGTATGAGTTATAGTTATCAGCTGACCGGGCAAGCGTTGTTTTGGCATTTAGAGTCCTAGCTACCACCAGCGCCTGCTGTTAAGTGACATGCCTGCTCATGAAGTATGAAGTACTATGCTCGTACGTTTTAATTTTTAAGATATATTGCTTATATTAAAAGTTATTTGAGTCTAAATATCCACATTATTGACCGAGTAAAAAACTTCACGGTAGAACAATTGACAATAGTGGTACCTACCCGGATGAACAGCGCAAGGGAGCTATCACCGGGCGTTGATCTGCTAAGTTGAACTTGTATAGTCTGTTCCAAAACCAGGCGGAAAAAAAGACATTGAACTTTGACGGTATAACAGGGGTAGTCAACCTATGTTTTTCAGGTTTTGTTTTTTCATCTTTTTATCATTGTTCTGTATTCTGAGGTATCATTGTACATCATCAGTGAAAGATTAAATGCAGAGTACGAAGTCCTTCGCAGGCCCTGTGTCAATAATTGTTATATTATGAAGGAAGGAGATTGTCCTGTGCTTATATGAATTAAAAAGCAAATTAACATTTATTCAAATATTTTTATTTATCAATAATAGAGTAGTTAAAATTGTCGCTGTCCCGTTAACATTATGTAAGTAGGTAACGTAACAATAACCGAAAATTTAAATGTCAAACTCTCCACACGCAAACGCAACTCATGTCAAACAGGTTTGTTATCTCTGAATGACCGCGTCGCTCACACCAACCCCGTACCACGAGACACGTTTAGAGCGTAACGATACGTAATCGACAGCGAATTGTATGGATCTAATACCTACCGTTTTATTTCGAATGCTAACATAATACTTTGTGTCAATGTCCTTTTTTCCGTGTGGTTTTGGAATAGACTATAGGTACTTTATCCATTGCAGTCGGTCGTCATGCTGTCCAGTCAGCCGAGCATGGCCAGTTTGGAAAATATCGTTGGAGGTGGTGGTGGTATTGGTGAGTACCGCGCCTGCAGCATACTGTATAATAATATGCCGCCGACAACAGTTAGTATGACATACAGGGTTATATTGAAAATACCAAATAATAATTTATTGGTCTTAAGACATGACAAATTACAGTTCCTACGCCCTACCCTCTGCAGAAGGAAAACCTGTGTTGTAGAGGGTTGATCCTTTCTGGATGTTTATTTTAAAACATATGTTTTTTTCACTCTCGGCCTGTAGTTGTTTACATTAACACTAACAACTTTTGTTCTACGACTTTTCAAAATTCAGTATTAATTTATTTCATACGAGAAAAATCTTATTTCTGTAAAGTGATTATTACACTGTTGCGGTTTCGCGTCGCAAGTACCTACCCAGTGCGCCATTTTACATTACAGTAGGTAAAAGTTGTTTATTTTAATGTTAACAAATACAGGCCGAGAGCGATTTGGTATTTTTTATAAAACCCTGTAATGTATACCTACTAATTTATGTTTTTGTTACAGTGTTTCGCACACTAGGTGTTTTTTTTTAATACATTAAGCATTTATAGTGTATCTAAATTATCGCTGATAACGGTACTTGAAAACGTATCAAGCTAAGCGTCAATTTACACAGCAACGAAATGGAATGGAAGCGTCAATTTCACCTCATGACGCGAGAATTCGCTGGAATGCTCGAGTATTCCAGCGAGGCAGCGAATTGCTTCGTAAACGCTTAGCACCGCACCGCGTTGACTGACCAAACCGACTCCCGTTCACGCCACTCGCGGATTCCATAGATGGCGCCGACAGTAGCCTCGAGAATGCGCGAGGATTCCCCGGAAGAAGCGTGACCTTTTTTTGCTCTTAATTAATCGACCTTTAGCCATGCATTTTTCGCACCACCTAACGCAATCACAATATTAAATGAATTCATGATGATGGTACAGTCCATAGATTACCTACTAATTATTTTTTAATATTTTCAGGAAGCAGTGCTGTCGACGCTTTGGCGAAAGGTGGTAAGTAAATCTTCTTACGATAGTTTAGATTAGTTAGTTTTAGTTTAAAGGTGTGTTTAGTTTGTAAGTATTAGTTAAATGCATAGTAAAAGCTACTTCTAGCGAATTAGGAAAATTACTGTAATGTTAGATGTAAGGTGATAAATAAATAAATAAATAACTTTATATTGCGTACGCAAGAGATAATAAAGCACTACGAATTTACAGTTCATACTGCTTTTTTATCCCTTGTCTGCGCTATAAAACTAACCTGCGACTGACCGACAAAACTGTATGGGTGAGGACTTCTGTTTTAACACATACCTACCTAAGAAAAAAGTGTTTTTAATACACTTGCTAAGACAGTAGACTTTGTGTTTTCCGAGCGGAAAGTTATTCTTTTCGGCACTTGTGCTTTTGTTTTCTCCTCTACCAAATACAAGAAAGAGGTTTTAGTTATACAGTTTTCTGTGTTATTTACCTGTATGAAATGTCTATTACAGTGTATATACACATGTATAAAACTTAAAATAAAATCTTAACTAAAATATATAATCTAATTCTAAAAACAAAAAGACAAAAAAGAGGTGACAAACTAATTTTCATCTCACCCGCTCGGAAAAGGGATTTTTAATGCCTTGAATGCGGGCGGAAAATGCTATTATATTCCCTAGGGCCCAAAAGAATTTTCATTTCTCCCTAGGGCGGGAAAGTAGTATGAAAATTCCTTCTCGCCCTAGGGCCGCAAAGCATTTTCAAGTTCGAACATAACGTACTCTCGCATTGCGTCTTTAATGTCAAAAGCTGAAGACTTTTTTTTTGATAACGCATACGGTCAGTAACGAAGTTCGACCTTAGAGTTTGTATAGGTACATTACTTTTTTGGGTACATTAATTAAGTGAGTGAAGTTATTGCAGACAACATCTAACATACTTGCAATGCCGATCCAAGTGTTCTTCTAGTAATTTTCCTCGCTGTGGTGAGATGAAAAATTTTGTGTTATGTACGGCCGCAAATTTTTTTTGGGTCTCGTGTCCTTTAAATGCCTCGCTATGCTCAGGATTCTATTCTTTGAACCCCTCGCTGCGCTCAGGGTTCAACCCTAGAATCCTGCGCCGCTCAGCATTCAAATTTGACACTCGGTCCAAAAATCCATTTTGCGGCCTTGCATAACAAATAACTATTATTTACAATTAATTTATTTGTCATGATTCTTTCGTTTTTTGTTTTTTTTTTTTATAAAATGTACATAAATCATCTTTTGATGCACGTACGGAAGTGTCTTCATTGTTGACACGTGCCTTGGCTCACCAAGCC
Organism: Coenonympha arcania; assembly: GCA_036785405.1. NCBI lineage: Eukaryota > Metazoa > Arthropoda > Insecta > Lepidoptera > Nymphalidae > Coenonympha > Coenonympha arcania. The sequence continues at coordinate 4,320,156 of CM072081.1, forward strand.
AGGGCTATTCTCTATATCAGTGCCTATGAATTATATTTGAAGAATGAGTTGTGGACCCGTAACGAAATGACATACTTTCCGCGCTTGGCTCTATTACGTTCACCGTTCACATGTTATCCTTCTTTTCCAGTGGAGAGTACTACCAGTAACCTGGCAGACAGCGTCGGGAAAACCGGAAAGTTGGTCGGCAAAGTGATAATAGGTGTAAGTATACATAGTATACACTTACACACTGCCTGATGTGAATCAAGAAATAAGAGTTAAAAAAAACATAGGAAATACAATACTTCGACCTTATCATGCAACGTAATTTCACGATTGTCGACCATGTTGCGTTATGGACCATATAAAATTTTAAGCTCTATGTCAATTCTTGTCTTTTAAGTAAGTTCTCAAAAAACGTAACAAGAAAGATAAAACCAACTTTAGCATAGCTTCTTTTGTCATTTACAATAAATCTCTATCAACAAAATAAATTTTGAAAAAGGACTAATAAGTATATTAAAAATAATGAAAATTATTAATTACTTTATTATTATTAAACATGATTTATTATTATTACTTTTTACAGGACGAAACTAAACAAAACCAATGATTGACCAACGGCCGACCAACAGCAGACCAACGGCGGACCAACGGCAACCACAGATTACGGCAATGTTTCACTTTTCCCCACTTGTGTACTAAACATTTTATGACAACTGATAGGGATATGCAACGTAACGGTACGCGCAAACAATTTAGCGTTCCGGTACGAACTACATCAGTTACCATCAGGTGTGACCGCAGAAAGAACTAATTTGTAACATCATAAAACCCATGCGTGTCAATGTCTAACATTATTACTGCAGTGCTATTCTGCAAAAATACCTAAAAAAGCGACGAGCTGACATCTATGCAGCTATGAATTCGTCTGGTATAACATCGCTGTAATACTTCATGTTGCATCCGATTCTGCAAAGCATCGATATGTCTTGTTGGCGAATCGATGGCAACCGCGGTATTAGCGCTGTTACTAGTGTGTGACACAAATTAGATTGAATGCCGGTAAAATATTACGATTCCAAAATTAAGACCTTTTAATAGTTCTTCGATGAAATAAATATTTATTTTATCATTATAACATATGTTTAAATGTTAAACTGAAAGATATTTTAAAAATACATGTGTAAAGTTACCTAAACAATGAAGGCAGAATGCTAGAAATCCATTACCTTCTTGTATTAAAAAATAAATCTGTCAATGGTGTGTCACTGTTAGGTATCTCTTTGGCATCGACTGTCAATCATAATAATCGTAATATTTACATATTTACGCCCTATACCTACTATTTTACTTTACATTAATTCATGCTACCTATGAATAAAACCAAGGAACTCCTAATTCGTACGTATAATTGTACTTGTTTGTACCAGTGTAATTGCTGGAGTAAAATGTTGCGTACCCTATGGACATCGCTCGAAAGCTCGTCGGTCTTGAATGAGTATAAGATTCGACCAGTCTGCGCTCTAAGATCTTATCATCGCGTTCTTCACACATCTGACAAGGCTCAAGATTTTACCACCAGGCGTGCCACGGACGGCGTGAAATGAACAAAGCTACGAATGACATAAGAATATGGACCCAGAATCACTCTAAGGAGACCTAAGTGACCTCTTCGATAGTTGTTTGCTTATTACAAGTAATAAATATATGTAATAACAAGTTTTTCAAATTCTTATTATAGGACACCAATTTTATAAGCGCATAGGTATTAGATATTCTTGTTTCGAGATATTTTTTCATTTAATTTTTTTACAGAATGAAATAAATGATATGTAGTAAAATTAATTTGATCATGATCTTTTAATTTTCCCCTACCTTTAAACTTCTTACAAAGTTCAGTTGAGCGTAACTTTATCTTAGTAGTACGTAGTAAGTACATGGTAAAGGAAGTCATGTATGAAGGCTCTTTATGTATCTACGATGCACCTAGATACTCAAAGGTTTGTGAAGCTGCACACTTGGCGAATGATATCAGTTAAGACTTTTAGTATTTCCAATTATGAGGGGGTCCCGTGCTTAGTGGTAAGGCCGGCTTAAGATGAGCTGAAATGAAATCACCAGGGAGCGTGTCTACCAGGACGACATCGTTCCTATGGCAGCAAGATATAAGTCTAAATCATTTTGCGAGACGTTCAGGGAGCGTTTAAATATTTTTATTTTGAGCGTTTGGATAAAAACTATGAATTTGTAAAAACTTTTATCTTCACTCGCAAATGTCTTCACACTTTAGGTATCTAAAGTGACATTGCCCACACAGAAAAATGCTTGTATTTGTTACTCAAACAGTAATTTCGGCACTTCCTAAGACCAAACATCCACAAAACCTCGCTAAAAAGCAATTTAAATTGTCTGAAAAACCTACATGTTACTAGCTTTTAGTTTGACAGATGGTTTCTAGGCTGCAACGCATTCTATAATAAAATTAGTCAAGTGCGAATCGGGCTCGCGCACTGAGGGTCCCGTACTATCAGGACTAATCCTCAATAGTATTAAACTGAACCAAACACTTCTGCCCACCAAATTCAAAAACTAGCAAAAAATCACGTGTATTGTATGGCCTCACTTAATTATTTTTTTTATTTTAATTAAACAATTTCAAAGTGAATATAATATAATTAAATATTTTGTGAACCCCTGTTAGCATTATTAATATCGAGCAAAAAGAAGCAAAAAAAACACGTTTGTTGTATGGGAGCCCCCTTGAATATTTTGTTTTATTCCAGTTTTTAGGATTTGATGTTATAGCGGCAACAGAAATATATTATAATCTGTGAAAATTTCAAGTCTGATATACAGCCTGGTGACAGACGGACGGACAGACAGCGAAGTCTTAGTAATAGGGTCCCGTTTTAATGATAGAACGTCCAGAGTCCTGCCAGCAGGACTTTGCGTCCTACCGGTAATACCCTTACGATGGTAATAAGTAATGATTACTGATTGAGTTTTTATAGTTTGATTGATTTAGTATTTTGGTATTATTTACAGCACCGTCTGAATCAGATTCATCCACTTCAAGCGAAGATGAGGAGGAGACGAATCCGACTACCAGTGCGAGCAACGTAATAAATTCTCCCGAAAATATAGTGGTTGTAAAGGGTGTTACCTGGACTTTTATGGAGGCAATACGACTCGACCAAAGACAACAGGGTAATTACAAAGCTACCCTACAAGAACCATTGAGGGGCACGCAAAGCGTAAAGGACGCTTTTTTATGGTTTTTCCCCGGGAGAAAGTTCATTACATAATACAATGCACTAACTCTATGTTTCCAGCAAAACAAAAAATTTTGACTGAGAAAGAGTTACTTCTGTTTATATGTATAATGTACGCTATGACGCTTCAGGAACTGCCGGACCGTCGATCTTATTGGAATATAAATTCTGAAGGTATATATCCCCAAGCCAATTTTGGACAAAGGTTTGGAATGAGTCGTCAGAAATTCGAGACTATTCTTATGGCTCTACACACTTCCCTCAGATCTCGATGAATCCGACAAATGGCGTAACGTCAGAACTTTAGTAACGATGGTAAACGATAAACTGGAACATACCGTCCGTCCTGGTTCAAAAATTACTGTGGATGAGTCCATGTTCGCCTGGTACGGAAGAGGTGCTTAATTCAAAGATGGTATGCCAGCAGTTATGAAAATTAAAAGAAAACCGAAAGGAGTAGGTTGTGAAGTAAAAACTGCATGTGATAGTGGTACAAATATTATGATCAGGATGGAAATTAACGAGGGCAAGGAATCAATGAGTGCTAAGAAGTGGCAAAGGGAATTAGGCGCAGGAACTGCAACTACTTTGCGATTAACAGAGCCATGGCATGGCTCTGGAAGAGTAGTTGTTGGAGACTCATGGTTTGCTTCAGTCAAAACAGCTACAGTTCGATTATATTTCATTGGACTAGTAAAGACAGCACATAGTTTTTATCCTTCTTCTGAGATGACTACAAGATGTCCATCGCATAAAGGAGCATCTGTTGTAAGTACAGCGGAAAAAGACTCTGTGCAGATCATTGCCTTTGATTTTTCCTCCTCCAATAACAAAAAAAAAAAAAAAAGCTCATTGCCTGTGCATGGAGAGACAAAAAAAATTCATACATTTGTTGCCACACGTGGAACGACACTGCCTGGCCAGCCATCACGTAAAAGGAGATGGGACGATGATGGAAATCAATTTTTTAGAGATGTCGATAGGCCAAAATTAGTAGAGCAATACTTTGACGGTGCTGGGGCTATCGATATTCACAACCACATCATACCTTTCTTTTTATTTATCTTCCTTACGCGTTATCGTACCTACGCGAGCGACGCGATACGCAACGAATAAAATCAAACGTCAGTAAAAAATCAAATGTCAATTTCAACTTCATTTGTTGTAGCGCTTCGCTTTGCGTCGCGTCGCCTACGTAAGTCAGACGCAAACTTCCATGTGTTTTTTATTTCATACTCATAAAATAGTTGTCTACCCCTGCACTTTTGTATCAGGCATGGAATTCTAGTACTGCTGGAAGGACCGCCTCGAATATTCATACAAATTCTACATGAAAAATAAGTACTGCCAGCAGGACGCACTTTCGCTGGAGCGTCCTTCCAGAAGCTCCTTCCGGAAGGACATGGGTTTGGACGTTCTATCATTAACCCTTTGGGTACGGAATCCTAAAAAACACTTATGCAGCTATAAATTCGTCAGGCATAACACCGCTGAAATACTTCATTCTTGCATCCGATTCTAGAAGTCATAAACATCATAGCTGTCTTTTTGGCGAATCGATTGCAACCGCGGTAGGGGCGGCTGTTGCTAGGGATTGACTCAAATGTAGATTGAATGCCGGTAAAATATTTCGATTCCAAAATTTAGGCTTATTAATAGTTCTTCAATCAAATTAATATATATTTTACCATTAAAACATATGTTTTAATGTAAAACTGAAATATATTTAAAAATACGTGTTCAAAGTTGTGTATCCTATGAAGGCAGAATGGTAGGAATCCATTACCATCTTATCCTTAAAAAATTAATCTGTCAATGGTCTGTCACAGAGACCAAATTATGTAAGTCTGGCAATAGTTGTCGTATTTACATACTTATTTTTATTAGTATTATTTTTTAAAATAAATTGCACAGACACAGTAGATAAATTGGGTGTCCTATGAATTGGGTATAGCGCAAACCTCCTCGATCTGTAAGATTCGAGCTATCTGTGCTCAAGATTGTACTACCTGGGGTGCCACGGAAGTAGATTGTGAAATGCTTTAGTTAGAAACTACAAACTACAAAGTCGCTGACAAGAAAAAACAACTAGGCCGCCAAGTCATGTTTGGTTTTTAATAAAATAATTAGGTAAGCTTCATATAGGTATCAAATTTACTTAATTAAAATAATGCATCTCTAACTTATGTACCTAGTTGAATTTTCAATAAATCATTATGTACCTAATAAAAATTCATATATTGCAGTTGGTCCGGTGGCAAAGCAAAATCAAGGTACTCAGCAATATGGGCCCAGAATTGCTCTATAAGGAGACCTAACCTACCTCTGCTATAGTTGTTTGCTTAAAAAACAATTAATATTTGAAGTTGTATAACTTTTTCAAATAATTATTATAGGAGACCAATTTAATGATGACAGTTATTAATGTTTAATAATTTTTCTGTACCTATTTAAAGTAAGTAAAGGGTAAGAAAAAATATTACTTAAGTTTGAATAAATTTTATTTATTTCTAACATTACAGAATTCAATAAATGATATGTAAAATTCACTTCCTTTCCAACGTTCATCCCCACTACGTATATATCCATTGTGCGTCGGTCCGGATTACGGCCTGCCGGACGCGCGGGGCGCAAAGCTGGCGCATGCCGCAGTATATCTTAAATTACTCGTTTTCTATTGATTATTTAATTTTAACAAAAATTTAACAAAAACTTGATGAGGTAATCTATTTTCTGTAAATTTAAGAGTCATTGGTAATGAATTTTAGCCAAGCTGATACCCAAAATAGACGGGAGGGGTCCTCAGGGTACTATTTCATTGATGTATTCAAAGACAACCATTTCTATAACCATTTCTAAACTAAAGTACTATATTGTTTAATTTACACCTTATACATTTAGCAATAAGAAACAAAAAAAATATCGTAGGTCTTCATACATTTTTTCGTCACATTGGTCGTTTTTGTAATGGGGTACAAAGGAGAACAAAAAAACGCCCTCTCAAACGACCGGATTTGCCAAAGACCGATAATATTAAGGCGACTTTCAACGGTCGTATTTGCTGTCTCATTTTATTGACATTAGTTTAGAAGGTGATAGAAAAAGTCAACTATAGATCAGTGAACACTGTATAGGGAAATATGAAGAGGCGAAATTCGCGCGCCACCCGACCGGAATCCGGTCGCGTGACGCCCAAGGCCGAATGTGACATCGTCCGGAATCCGGACTGGTGACGCGCGAAAGGGATCTTTTCATTTTCCCCTACCTTTTAACTTCCTTCAATGGTCAAGCACATTATTCCTACATGGTGAAGGAAGTCATGGTATAAAAGATCTTTAATCTACGATGTACAGTAGGTACCCAAAGGTTTGTGAAGCTGACAGCCCACACTTGGCTAGGGATGGTATCGGATATGACTTAAAGTCCTCCCAATTGTGAGGGAATCTCGTCCTTAGTTGTAGTCCGGCTTAAGATGAGCCGAGATGAAAGCACCAGGGATGTCTATAAGAATCTTTGTAGTGAGTATATAGACGACGTCGTTCCTATGGTAGAAAGATATTATATTGTCCAAACTATTTTGCGAGACGTTGAGAGAGCGTTTAAACATTTTTGTTTCCGTAAGAAGGTAAGTACTCTTCGTATTTCGAGCGTATAGATAAAAGGACGTAGCTCGTGGACCTCTATGTGATTTTTTTTATCTTCACTCGCAATTGTATTTACACTTTAGGTATCTAAAACAACATTGTCCTCAAGAAAAACACTAAAATTTGTTATTCAAACACAAATTTCGCTATTTTCCAGGACGAAACAACACCATACATCCACGAAACCTCCACAAAAACCTAGCTTTTAGTTTGACATATAAAGTCTAAGGCTGCGACGCAGATGTATTGTTGATTTTATGTCATCAGAAGTTCCAGAATACCATTTTTCGTACAAATAAGAAATGCTTAAGTTTTCTACATCTCCCGTTACCGCTAATATAGCGCTTATGTCGCTTGGATGGTAGTCGAGCTAACTGATAGTTGAAAAATACATTTTGACATATTGTCATCTTCGGTTTGGCAGCTGTGTGACAGCTGCTTCAGGGATGGACATTAGCACTGCAGAATACCATTTTTCATACAAACAAGGAATTTTCAAGTTTTCTACACCTCCCGTTACCGCCAATGCAGCGCTAGTGTCGCATGGATGGTAGTCGAGCGAACTGAAATTAATTGCAGAATACAATTTTGCATCCCATCTTCGATTTGGCAGCTGTCTGACAGATGTTTCAGGGATGGACATTTTGAAGAATAGCACTGCAGGGGTCCTTACACCTACCTGTCATTTGTCTAAAAATGTTAAATAGGTACATAATAATAATTGTTAACTATTTGTATAAAAAACACTTTCTGAATTTGTTAGTTTGTCTGAATTGATTTTGATTATTGTCGAGTTAAAAAAAATAAAAATTTATTTTCATTTTCACATATTAAATATTTTTTTACCTACTGGCCTGGATTAATGATGCAAAAGTCGTCAAAAAACAAGTAGGTGATATAGGTTGCACTCGCCGATATCGAATAAAAACAATTTTACAAATTGTTGCGATTACAAACGTAAAAATATAATAAAAAGTAGACTTTCGCATGTGTGTTTTGCGTGCGGTAGGTTACCTATTTATTTATTTATTTAAAGAAGGCTCAGAGTCACTCAGCGAGCGATGGAGAGAGCTATGCTCGGAGTTTCTCTGCATGATCAAATCAGAAATGAGGAGATCCGTAGACGAACCAGAGTCACCGACATAGCTCAACGTATCGCGAAGCTGAAGTGGCAATGGGCGGGGCTCATAGCTCGTAGAACCGACGGACGTTGGGGACCCAAAGTGCTGAAATGGCGAACCCGCACGGGAAAGCGCAGTGTTGGCAGACCTCCGACCAGGTGGAGTGACGACATTAAAAGAGTCGCGGGAAGGCGCTGGATACAAATGGCGCAGGACCGTGCGTGCTGGAAAGCATTGCAGGAGGCCTTTGTCCAGCTGTGGACGTCCGTCGGCTGAAACGAACGAACTAGTACTTTTTGTTTGCCTTCTGCATATCACATCCAAATGCATGAACGATGAAGGCGTTTTAATCCAACGGCAGCGTCAGGATTTCAGTCAGGGGGGTACATTGTTGTAATTGTTGCTGGATGATGGCAACTTGCAGTGAAGCTAAGTAAGCTTCAAAGATTATCTGAGCTGGCACGGGTCTGGTTAATATGAAGAAAAAACGGGTTGGATTTACTTTCCTTTGGCAGGTGTTCGGGGGAGAAAGGTGTTGTATTTGGTAGAGGTTTGGCGCCCAGCCCTTCTGCGGCGGATGGGATGAGAGGCCACGTCATCCTCTCTCATCCGCTCCGCAGCCTCCTTCTGCGTCATTACCTCCTCACAGAAGCATTCCATCGCCTTCCAAGACCTGTCACTCTCTACCATGGCCTTAACCACGGCTGACAGGGAGAGGTCTTGACCTACAATTGCTACCAGTGCCTCCCGAGGTGAGGTCCAGGCTTCGCATTCAGCCAGAGTGTGTTGCGCCGTGTCCACGGTAGCCCCACACTCATGGCACTCCTCGGTTGGCTCCCTGCTCGCAATATTGCAAAGGTGCCTAACCTAACCTAACCTTTTTTTACGTGGGGAAATCCGTTGTGGATACCGGTGTGCCACGGGGAGGCACTGTGGTTATGTCACCTCGTCGCCTGGTGGTTGAGCAACGGGACCGGAAGCACTCTCGCTACCCAGCCAACGATGTCTGCTGAGGCAGACCCTCCGTCCTTCTTGATCCACGTCTATATTCCCTGACAGAGGTGCATCGTGAACACAAGGATGCACCTCCCGGCTCGAGGGCCATTCTCCATCGGGCGACAAACTCCCCGTGTCTATCGCCGTGTCCATAACCTAACCTAACCTAACCTAGCCTTCCGAAGCAACCGTGTGGTGAAAGGTCCTGTGCAAGATGGAGCGAAAGAATCCCTAACCTAACCTAACCTAACCCAACCTAATCTTCCGAAGCAACCGTGTGCTGAAAGGACCTGTGCAAGATGGAGCGAAAGAATCCCTAACCTAACCTAACAGCTCTTGCCAGGTTACCATCCGCCGACTGTAAAACAGAAAAAAACAATTAAATTTCACGCAACATCTGGTAATTGTAATTTATGTTCTTGACTTAATTGTTTTAATATTTGTACTTTAACATAATATTGACACAGGTATTTCGTCTGGGCCATTGTTATACTGGGTATAAAAGAGCAGCGCTGTAAAGAAGCTGCATCATTGGAAGCCCAAGCGACCACTTTCAAGATGAGATCCGCCACCCTGTGCCTGGTACTTGCGGTAAGTAACTTCCTCTTCCATTTATTTTTATTATGTTGTTTTGCCATATTATGACGACCTCCCTAGCGCAGTGCAGGCGCGCTAGGATACGAGTGGGAGGTCGCGGGCTCGATTCCCGCCACGGGCCACTTTGGAATTTTATAATTTCTAAATTGGCTCAGGTATGGTCTGGTGGGAGGCTTTGGCCGTGGCTAGTTACCACCCTACCAGCAAAGACGCACCGCCGATTTAGCGTTCCGGTGCGATGCTTGCAGAAACCGTTGTGGTACATTTACTTACTCTCCCAAGTTAGTACGTCAACATCTTAGGCTGCATCATCACTTACTATCAGGTGAGATCGCATTTAAGTACTTACTAACTTGTATAGAGTAAATATACAGTGTGAGTCTTCATAATGTGCACATATTGAAATGAGGGAAACTATGCTTAATTTTATTCGCCCCATTTTTTTTAAATATTTTTTAAATATTTTTTTGGAATTTTTAAAATTTTTGTTCGCTACTATAACCCTTGTGTAAACAAAACGGTGTAACTTTTAAACTAAATGATCTATCATGATGAATCAAACTTATTAATGATTGGAAGTAATTTTTAGTATAATCGTAAAATTTCTCAATTAAACACCCATATTGTGAACCTTTTTTATTACTTTAAATTATTCCTCATCGTATTAGCTACCTGATGGTAAAAATTACATGTTTGTAACTTAATCCTAACATTTCTTTATAGCTGTTCAAAAATAGCACTACAAACGCGCAAGTTATTGTTTTCCTAAGGAGGGTTCTACGTGATATCTACAATCTCAAAAATTAGTGCGTAGCCGTGTGCTAGGCCTTTCTATAACACTTGATAAGAAATGTTAGAATTGAGTTATAAGCATGCCATTTTTACCATTAGGTAGCTAATACGATGAGGAATAATTTAAAGTAATAAAAAAGGCACAAAATGGGGACATTTTATTGAGAAATTTTACGATTATTGTAAAAATTAGTGAAAAAAAACCAGAAATTTTATTAAATACACGTTTATTTTCCATTGAGGTTATTTTTTTCCACAATTTTCATTTCATGAGGACGGACCATTACTTCCAATCATTAATAAGTTTGATTCATCGTGATAGATCAGTTAGTTTAAAAGTTACACCGTTTTGTTTACACAAGGGTCATAGTAGCGAACAAAAATTTTAAAAATTCAAAAAAAAACATTTAAAAAATTATTTGATTTTTTTAATACGTTTTCCGTCGGTAAAATTAAGCATAGTTTCCCTCATTTCAATATGTGCACATTATGAAGACTCACACTGTATATATATATATATACTAGCTGACCCGGCCACGCGTTGCTGTGGCTAAAGTTTTTGTTATATTAATAAATTTAAATTGCGACTATAATTTGAGATTTAAACTATCCTATCTCTCAAGTTGGATCGAACTGCACATGGTGTGCGAATTTTATTATATATATACATATATATATATATAATAAATACGCTGAACCTCATCGATGAGGTTCAGCGTATTTATTGTTCGAACAGTAGTTAACTATCTTTAAAACCATGACCGTGCTACTAGGTAATTTTTTCAGCCCACTGCCAATCGGATTCCAATTGGCGATGGAGATGACGGCGATATTTTTATGGGCGGGAAGACTGCACGCGGGCCACATGTGGCCCGCGCACTCACGCGCCCTACTAGTTACTATATATATAGCTACTCGTGCTGATTGGCCACTGATTGATCACCTCTCCTGAACAATTTTGTATAAAAAAAATTTTTTTGACGTACACTGTCATATGCAAAGGAAAAATTCATTAAGAACAAAAATATGGAGAGAGCTGATGATTGAGGATTTCGGAGACTAGTGAAGAGCACAGCCAGGGTATTGCAGATAGGTGGGGGGTGCTCGACCAAATGTCAATCGGAACGTCATGCAATTGGCAGTGAGCTGAAAAAAAAATCAAAATGGCGGATTCAAAATGGCCGCCATACGAATTTCGTCGATATCTCGGAAAGTATAAAAGATGGAGGAACGGTTTCTTGACAAGAAGTGATCAGGACCCAAAGGTCTATTCGATGGACAGAAAAAAAATCAAAATGGCGGAATTTATTTTTTCATAGAAAAATGTATGGCGAATGTTGATGGTTGAAGAGACTAAAAGTTGTAAGGTAAATACGGGGGAAAACAGCACGCGGGCCACATGTGGCCCGCGCCCCCATGCGCCCTACTAGTTAATATATATATAGCTACTCGTGCTGATTGGCCACTCACTGATTGATCACCTCTCCTGAACAATTTTATATGAAAAAATTTTTTTTCAAGTATGGTTTCGTATAAAAGAAAAAAATTCATTCGGAGGAAAAATACGGAGAGAGCTGATGATTGAGGATTTCGGAGACGGGTGAAGAGCACGGCCAGGGTATTGAAGATAAGTGAGGGGCGCTCGACCAAATGTCATTCGAAACGTCATCCAATTGGCAGTGAGCTGAAAAAAAATTCAAAATGGCGGATTCAAAATGGCCTCCATTTGAATTTCGCCCATATCTCGGAAAGTATAAAATATGGAAGAACGGTTTTTTGACACGAAGTGATCAGGTCTCGAAGGTCTATTCGATAGACAGAAAAAAAATTCAAAATGGCGGAATTTATTTTTTAATAGAAAATGTATGGGGAATGTTGAGACTAAAGGGGGGAAGACAGCACGTGGGCCACATGTGGCCCGCGCCCTCTTGCGGCCTACTAGTATTACTATATATATAGCTGCTTGTGCTGATTCACTCACTGATTGATCACCTCTCCTGAACAATTTTGTATGAAAAAATTTTTTTTGAATGACCATTTCGTATATAAGGGAAAAATTCGTTCGGAGGAAAAATAAGGAGAGAGCTGATGAGTGAGGATTTCGAAGACGGGTAAAGAGAACAGCCAATTGCCAGTGAGCTGAAAAAAAATTCAAAATGGCGGATTCAAAATGGCCGCCATTCGAATTTCGTCGATATCTCGGAAAGTATAAAAGATGGAAGAACGGTTTCTTGACAAGAGTTCATCAGGATCCGAAGGTCTATACAAATATATAAAGTCCGCCATTTTGAATTTTTTTTCTATCCACCGTATAGACCTTCGGATCCTCAACTCAAGGTCAACTCAAGGTCAATACTGAACAAATGAAAATCCGTTAGCTTTGTTGAAAGCCGTTACGTCGCACCGAGTTGACATATAGGTACATCTCAAGGTAATGCATCTACTGTTTACTTATTTCATAGATTTTGCGACATCACTCAGGATTGCGAAACTAGACTTGCAGGGAGGTGGGTAACTTGAGCCTACTATAAATACTCAATTTACCAGGATGTCATACGCATCAGTCAATTACTGTATCTTGTATTGATGTACATCAACTACAGCAAACAGTATACGGGTCTTTCTCAGAGGCCCCGTTATTTGCTTGATTTCGGTGTCACAATTTTTTTTTTATATTTGAGACATACTAACAAAGATATTAAAATCTACATTTTTTTGGGGTAATATTTGTATAATAGGGAACTATATATGTCAAAGGGTTAAATAGTTATTCAAATTTAAAAAAAGCGTGACCACCGATATCAATATTTTTGTCACGGAAATCAAAATAAACTAATATTACACTTAATTAGTATTATAACTTTAAAAAATTGGTCAAGTGCGAGCAAATGGGTCAAGAAAAATTGACCCCAAACCCCCCTCCCTCCCCTTCCTCGTTAAATGTATTATTTTCACACTTTAAAATGTAAATTTCGGAAATCCCGTTCTTAGTGCACCTTCATGACCTAATATCAACCTAGGTACCAAATTTCAGATCTCTACGACGTTTAGTTTTTCCGGAGTAGCTGGAACAACGACGAAAATTTAACTTTCGTATGGAAAAATCCCTTAAATGCATGATTTTTACCCTTTAAAATGTGAATTTCAGAAATCCCGTTCTTAGTGCACCTTCATGACCTAATATCAACCTAGGTACCAAATTTCAGATCTCTACGACTTTTAGTATTTCCGGAGTAGCTGGAAAAACGACGAAAATTTAACTTTTGTATGGAAAAATCCCTTAAATGCATGATTTTTACCCTTTAAAATGTAAATTTCAGAAATCCCGTTCTTAGTGCACCTTCATGACCTAACATCAATCTAGGTACCAAATTTCAGATCTCTACGACTTTTAGTTTTTCCGGAGTAGCTGGAACAACGACGAAAATTTAACTTTTGTTTGGAAAGATCCCTTAAATGCATGATTTTTACCCTTTAAAATGTGAATTTCAGAAATCCCGTTCTTAGTGCACTTTCATGACCTAATATCAACCTAGGTACCAAATTTCAGATCTCTCCGACCTTTAGTTTTTCCGGAGTAGCTGGAACAACGACGAAAATTTAACTTTTGTATGGAAAAATCCCTTAAATGCATGATTTTTACTCTTTAAAATGTGAATTTCAGAAATCCCGTTCTTAGTGCACCTTCATGACCTAATATCAACCTAGGTACCAAATTTCAGATCTCTACGACGTTTTGTTTTTCCGGAGTAGCTGGAACAACGACGAAAATTTTACTTTTGTATGGAAAAATCCCTTAAATGCATGATTTTTACCCTTTAAAATGTGAATGTCAGAAATCCCGTTCTTAGTGCACCTTCATGACCTAATATGAACCTAGGTACCAAATTTCAGATCTCTCCGACCTTTAGTTTTTCCGGAGTAGCTGGAACAACGACGAAAATTTAACTTTTGTTTGGAAAAATCCCTTAATGCATGATTTTTACCCTTTAAAGTGTGAATTTCAGAAATCCCGTTCTTAGTGCACCCTCATGACCTAATATCAACCTAGGTACCAAATTTCAGATCTCTACGACTTTTAGTTTTTCCGGAGTAGCTGGAACAACAACGAAAATTTAACTTTTGTATGGAAAAATCCCTTAAATGCATGATTTTTACCATAATTACTTGATTTCGGTGGAGCTAAAATTGATTTCGGTGTATATATTTCCACCGAAAACACTGAAATCAATTCCACCGAAATCAAAATAATAAGCTAAATCATCCACAAAACTTATGAAAATTCCGTACGTTAGCCTCCATTATTTAAATCAGGAACTCATTCGTTATATCTTTACAAAACCAAAATAGTAGTAGTTCTAATACACTTGGATAAATCAGTTGCACCGAAATCAATTTTAAGGGTATACCAAGCCACCGAAATCGACTTCTTACCTCAATAACAAAGCTGCTAAAAAAGGCACAGACGTCTCGTCTTTATCAAATAACGTAGCGCGACGCAGAGATTGTCCTACTCTAACAACTATTCTCGCAGTCATTAAAGGTGAAGCAGTACGGAGAGAATTGGTGAGCGCCACTGATATCAATTCTAAACGTTGGACATAAAAACTATTCGTTATAAGTTATCGAATAACGTCTATTATTAATTATAAATATTACAAGTTAAGCTAAGAACTAATTAGCTATATCTAAACTATCTTTGTGTGATGGTGCGTTTAATATAATAAAAGATAAAAAATAAAATTCGATACAATATGGGTTGCGGACGCGGCACCGATGTCAATATTTTCAAAGTTTTTATTTTTTTTACCCTATTTATATTTATTTTATCTTAAAAAAATCCATAGGCCTAATCTTATTTTAGATCATATCTACCATACATAATATTTTCAAGTAGCTAATAATTAATTGAATAGAGGTTTCTACCTCGGACACGCATTTTTGACCCCTTTGAGAATGACCCATACTCGTAAAAATGAAATATTTTGTAAATGCTTTGCGGTGGTTTCGAATTCAGTTAATTTAGTGTCAGTGAAGTGATAAACGATGTGTGCCCACTTGCAACATCAATATTAAATTATTATAACGTGCTGTTCATATATTCAGTGTTTTGTATTACACTAAAAATAAACTCGTTGCCTCGGTGCTGGATAGTGAATAATTAAGTTGTTTTTTCAGGTTTTCGTTGCACTTTTCGCCGCGGCGGCGTTTGCTGCTCCGCAAGCACCTCCCGAGCCTGTTCCCATCGTCCGTCAGGATAGTCAGATCGGCGATGGTTCATACCAAAATTCCATCGAAATTGGAAACGGGATCAGTGAACAGCAGGGAGACTTGAAGAATGTTAGAGAAGCGTTGGAAGTCGAAGCGTTGGAAGTCAAAGGTCAATACCAAGATCCCAGTGAGGACGGAATCAATATTCAGCTGTCGTATATCGCGAACGAGAATAATTTCCAGCCCCAAGGCCTGCCTACAGCTCCCTCTGTACCGCAGCCAATTTCATCTGTAGACATCAATTATCTTCTGTAGATAATGACACAAAAATAGTTATTTATGTTTTTATACTTTTGTACACCAAATATATAACACTGAATATATTAGACCAAATCAGAAATCGCTTCATTTAATTTTACATTTTAAATGAGATAAATCGTAACATGTTGCAATAATAATTAATTTCTATATCAATCAACATTTTATGATTTTTTGATCCGTTTGAAGGACTTTTACACGGATTTTCACATAAACATACTTATTAAACATACAGCTTGTACTATGCTGGGCAAAAAATAGGCATTGACCTAAAGGTCAAGACAATATAATAATATAATTAATTCATATAATACGCAGTTTAGAATTTTTGGTGGTATTTAAAATGTGTAGACGGGTTTGGTACGAGTAGCCAACCTTTTAATATATATATTTATATCTAAGTTCAACAAACCCAACCTAAGAAAAACAGTTAACGCTTGGCTAAAGAGTCTTAGCTACCATGAAACTGAGGATTTGATCGCTAAAGCAAAATCATTATAAGTTGTTATGTTCATGTTTTCTATCTACGCATACACACACCCACAACCACACATACAACCACACACACTAACACACACACACACACACACACTCACACTCTCACACACACACGCACACACACACACATACACATACACACACACTAGCGCGCGCGCGCGCTCGCGCGTGCGCACCACTTAATCATGTTTTTTTAATAGTCAAAATTTAAGTTTGTACATGTACAGTTTAAGTATTCGATGGATCCAAGGGAAGGCTATGGTGCCCGTAACACAGGTTTTCCTACTACGGACGCCAAAGCACTCCATCAGGTTAAACATCTTTTTTGTATCTACCTATTCTGTGCACTAGATATAAGGAGATTTTTGTACTGTGCAACATTTTTATTGGTTCAATAATAAATAAATTGAAATTGAAATTATTGGTGTTTACATCCTATTCTGAGAGCCATATATCGAATATAACCAAAAAAAGATCACATAATTTTGTCACAAACACTGTGACAGTCGGAGCCTTGGACTGTTCACCCGACTGAAATCAGCGCTGTGCTCCCATGCTTATACGGGGCACACAGCACCATGCTAAGTTGGGGCCTTTTTTCCGGATTGTGCCACAATATGTGACAGGCGGTGTCTGTTACTTCCCTCACTTGGGCAATTATTGTTTTTTGTTGCCAGAGTGCGGGAATCTTCAGGCATCGTTTTAGTAAGTACGTGTAGCGGTCTTCGATAGCTGACGATAGATGGCGTAACCAGTACCCTAGCACACGCTGACGGAGCTTTCGACGAGCGTGCTATATATAGAAGTTCTGACGTCACACGCTCGGATCACAAGCGGTCCCCAGGCATAACATCTGCCTGGAGGGAAATTTCCCTATTGCCTACACCACCGGCAAATACGTAAGGTGTATTGTTTTGTTACATGTGGCATAATTTTCTTGCGAAATAAAGTTTTCTTTCTTTCTTTCTGACACGAGAATTTTATATAATATTACTAGTTGGCCCGGCAAACACTGTTTCGCCATTAGGAATTAAAAAAAATTACGACCTTCTCTCCAACCTACCGAACATACACAGAAAATTTCATAACAATCGGTCGAGCCGTTTCCAAGGAGTTTGGTATCAAAAATTGGGACGAGAATTTTATATATTAGAAAGAAAGACACACTAACTAAATTAAAAAAACATTTGATATCTTCAACTCAACGGGTTTTATGGCTAGTTAAACTCCTTAATAGCTTTATTTATTGTAACTTTATATCCACTATCCAGTCATTCCAGTTATTTCTTATATTATTTAGCATGCTTTTAATACTCGTTTCTCTTTTTAAACGTGTGATATGAAAAAGGGTTTAAATTCTATTATAAACAACTTGTTTTAATTATGCCAGCCCTGACTGGTGATGGCTGGTGATGACTGGTAAAGGCAGGTGATGCCAACCCTGACTGGTGATGAGTGGTGGATGATTTTAAACACTGTTATAGAACAACTTGTTTCAATCATGCCAGCCCTGACTAGTGATGGCTGCTGATGACTGGTAAAGGCAGGTGATGCCAACCCTGACTGGTGATGAGTGGTGGATGACTTTAAACACTGCTATAGAACAACTTGTTTTAATCATGCCAACCCTTACTAGTGATGGCTGGTGATGACTGGTGAAGGCTGATGATGACGTTATACTGTTTAAAGAACTTGTTTTAATCATGCCAGCTCTGACTGGTGAAAGCTGGTGATGACTGGTGAAGGCTGGTGATGACTGGTGATCGTTTTGTTGCAGACCCTGCTCGCCAGCTCGCTGGCATCGCCCGCGCCTCTTTCTCTCGGGAAGTTGGGAACTAATTTGGACATCGCACTCGCGGACACAGGAAAAGCCGTAGGGGGTATGTAAGCAACAACAAGTCGCAGACCGATAACAGAGTGCCTACGGGTTTTTGCACGAATTTTGAGTCGACTCGTATCGCACAAACGAATCGAATTCCGCCACACATTAAGGGGATTTATTGAATTTATTTTTGCCTTTCTCACTCTCACGGATACGTTGGTAGGTGCGACATGCAGCGTCGCGGAAGAATATGACAGAAAAACGACCTTTTGCCTAATTATTCAAAAACTAAGCCAGTTTTCAAAAATCGGTTTCCAAGCGTTTTTGGATATTGTTATTACCGACACATTAAAATAAAAATTACAATTACATCCATTGTAGTTTCCGATAAAAAACAGGAAAACTGAGATTTTGGAGAAACTTTTGGGAGAACTTTCTGTCGAGAAAATTTTATCCAATCGTGTTTCTGCTTCTCAGCGATTTTAGATTAAAGACCCAAAATACATGACGTTTAAATTTGAAAGCAATTATCTTTATAGTTTTCACGTAAAACTTCATTCAAAATCACTTACATACGGCTCTGGCTTGGACAGTCAGACAGACAGCGGAATTGTTCGCAGATGATGTGTTTCTGTTGCCGCTATAACAACAAATGTCCTAAAAAATAGAATAAAATAAATATTAAAGACATAACAAAACTCATACAACAAAATCGATTTTTTTGCTTGTTTTTGCTCGATATTGATAACGGCAACAACGTTAAATATTCACAGATATAGTTAGAATTGAATTTGACGACTGAATGGCGTAGCGAACCTGCCGTCTGCGTCGGAGGTCGTGGGTTCGATTCCCACTGCTGGTAAATGTTTGTGTGATTAGCATGAATGTTTTCCAGTGTCTGGGTGTTTTTCATATTCGTTTTCATTTCATATTCATTTAACATTTATCTATATCCATAAAACAAGCTATCGCTTACTTTGGGGCTAGATTGCGATGTGTGTAAATAAATAATGTCCTGATGTATATTTATGTTTAAATTTAAAAAGAAAAAAATTGGCACTCTTGTCTTAATTCTCCATAAATTCATGATCCAATGTCAACCTGGGTATGAATAATATACGTTAATTAATTAACAAATAAACCGACTTCAACTCTCATCAAACTACTGTAGAATACATCCTTTCCAATTAAAATGTTAAGTCTGATATTGTCTTCTCATGGATACCATTATCAGAACTGGACTAAATTGAAATGGCACTACACGGGAAACGATAGCTTTCTAATAAATTATACTGATCGCAAGCGATTTACTCTTATGAGGAGTTCCGTTCCGTATCTCCGAAGATATTCATGAAATCTTTACCAAACTGAAATGGGACCACCTCTGAAGTATGCCCTACCAAACAAAAAAAGAATCATCAAAATCGGATTAGAATTGACGGAGAAATCGCGTAACAAACATACAAAAAAAAAAATAAAAAAAAAACATACAGTCGAATTGAGAACCTCCTCCTTTTTTTGAAGTAGGTTAAGAAGGCTTATATTAAGGGGATTATTTTGGGGAAATTATTACTTTACACGATTGTTAGAAGGCCTAAAAATAAAACTGTCAATCAAAGTTGTTGTAATGTTTATGTACTTTTCTTGTGTGCAAGAATTAATTGAATCTTGTGCCGTTTTACAGACAATTTTCAAAGTATGACAAAATTAGATGCTTTTTGGGATTTTTTTTCTGAAACAGGGTTTGAGAAAATTCATTTTCTTGTCAATACCGATTATTCATAAAACCCTTATTTTCCTTTACATATTTTTTCTGTCAGGATTCGATGATCAGTTCTTTAAACAAAATTCCTTAACCATCGTAAAAAAGAGCCAGTTTTTTTATTGATAACTGTTGCAATTTGCAGCATAAAAATAATAATTATATGGACCTATTATTATTTAACGGCAGACAGTCACGGGGACAGTGATGAGAAACTTTATTAATCAGAATTACGACTTTTTCAGAACTCGTCGGAAATTTGGGAAAAACCGTCAATAACGCTGTCGAAGAATTGACAGAAACCGTCGATGGCGCTGTCGGTAACCTTCTCCAAACAGTTAAAGGCACTTTATCAGATGTGTTAAACTTACTCGATAACATATTATCAGACAATCTGAACGAGTCATCAAAATGCGTGGAAGAGTTAGAGGCACAGAAGGGATGCCGTCCGGAACTCCTCAAAACTCTCAAAGAACTACTCGCAGAACTTCGTGCTATTGTAAAGAATATTAAAGCCAAAGGTGTCGAGGTGGTCAAAGCTGCCAAGGCTGGAGACAAACAACGCATCCGTGAACTTAAAGAGGAGATTCTGAATCTCATCGAAAAACTCAAACTCGTCATCGGAAAGGTCAAGGTAGTTGGTAAAGAAGTCAAAGAGAAAGCAGCCGAAGAAATCTTGAAAATCGTCGAAAAACTTGAAGGTATCCTTGAGAAAGTACTCGGAAAAGTCAAAATTATCGTCGAGAAATTCGTGGAGATAGTCCGTAAAGTTCTCGCCAATGAGAAAGTCCAAGAAACGATCCAAGTCCTCAGGGAGAAAGTGCAGAAACTTAAGGCTTTCATCAAAAAAGCTGTCGCGGAGGTGTTAAGGATTTTGAGGGAGAAAGGAGTTTCCGAGAAATTGATAAAGACTATCTCAAAACTTATGGAGACAGTTAAAATACTTTTGGAGAGGGCAGTGCAGCGTATATTGGACTTTCTTGATCGTTTGTCGAAGGGAGAACCTTGCGACGAAATCCTCAAGGAAATCGTCGAAATCCTCAAAGAACAACTTCCTGAGAAAATCAAAATTCTTTTTGAATGGATCAACAGCAATAAAATCATGGCACCTATCATGAAGGAATGTAACCATATGCCTGAAATTTTTGACCAAATTTCAGAAATTATTAGGGTATTCATTGAGGGGCTTCCGTCTGACACCACCATTGATGGCAAAGCTCTAATTAAGGCGGTCAATGTCTTCATTAATGTAGACGTGTCCATCAATGTTAAAACTGATGAACAGGAAAAAAACTGAACAACTGACTTTTCAACTGATTCTAAGGTAAATTCACCGCGGACCTTCATAACATTCAAGATTTTGTATCCCCCCGTAAATAACCCCCAAAAGTTGTTATTGTTTTCGCTGATAAATGTTTTTTTGTTGTATTTACTTATATTGAAAAAATTATGTTATTAAATATTTTGCAATGTTATTATGTTTGTTTTATTACAGCCTTTTACTTAGCTATAATATTATATAACAGTTATAATAGATACAATAATTTTATAGATAGACTATCTGACCCGGCAAACGTTGTTTTGCCATTAAGACAAATAAAGAACAATTCTTTTCAAAAAACCGCCTTCAAACGCCACTACAAAGAGTGACATAATTTTTAATGTACTTACATACCTACACCTATTCGAAGTTGGGCGGAATATGATTGTACGAAACATTGCCCGGCTTCGAATTGGTGTAGGTAAGTAATTACATTAAAAATTATTGAAATGAAATGAAAAATCTTTATTTTCACATAGGCCCAATTAATAGGCTCTTATGAAAAGTCAAAACTCTACCGTCAGGTTCGGAAAGAAGGTTTGCATCGAGAAGTAGGCAAGAAACTCGGAACTTGCTCTTTAAAAAAATTTCATTAACCTAACCTAACCTTACCTTTTTTTACGTGGGGAAATCCGTTGTGGATACCGGTGTGCCACGAGGAGGCACTGTGGTTATGTCGGAGTCGCACCGACTAAAACCCCACGGTGTTCACCTCGTCGCCTGGTGGTTGAGCAACGGGCCGGGAAGCACTCTCGCTACCCAGCCAACCATTCTCCATCGGACGACAAACTCCCCGTGTCTATCGCCCGGGGGCCCTTCTTAACCTTTCACCAGTCCCTGCTGTCAAATGCTGTGCGGGGCGGGTACTGTCCGGACCAATAAACGGCTTCGGACTGTTTTGTTTTTGGCGCGTTTTTGGCGCAGTTTATCTTAAATTACTCGTTTTCTAATGATTATTTAATTTCAACAAAAATTTAACACAAACTTGATTAGGTAATCTATTTTCTGTAAATTTAAGAGTCATTGGTAATGATTTTTAACCAAGCAGATACCTAAAATACACGGGACGGGTACTCGGGGTACTATTTTATTGATGTATTCAAAGACAACCATTTCTAAACTAAAGTATATTGTTTAATTTACACCTTATACTTTTAGCAATAAGAAACAAAAAAAATATCGTAGGTCTTCATACATTTTTTCGTCACATTGGTCGTTTTTGTAATGGGGTAAAAGGGTACAAAAAACGCCCTCTCAAACGACCGGATTTGCCATAGACCTATAATATTAAAGGCGACTTTCAGCGGTTTTTTTGCTGTCTTTGTCCATTGACTTTAGTTTAAAAAATGTTAGAAAAGGATAACCATAGAACGATAAACACTGTAGAAGGAAATACCCCAAAACAGTCCCAGATCCAAAAAACGTGCTCGGACTGTCAAGCGTCAAAAAAAAAAAAGTACAAAAAATGGGTTCGGACTGTTGAAAGGTTAAGGGGGCAGGCGGCGGTCTTGGGCAGCTCACCTTCTGCGGCGGATGGGATGAGAGCCCACGTCATCCTCTCTCATCCGCTCCGCAGCCTCCTTCTGCGTCATTACCTCCTCACAGAAGCATTCTATCGCCTTGCAAGACCTGTCTCTCGCTACCATAGCCTTAACCACGGCCAGTGCCGTCTTAAGCCTATTCTGCGCCGGGGTGCGGAGGCTCAGCCTGCGCCCTCGTTTTCTTTTTCTAGTCAACCAAAAAAACACAATACACGTAATTTTGATAATTTATTTATTTCTCTAAAATACAAAACTAAAATTAAACTTAAATTATATAAGTTAAACCCAATTAGGTAAACAAATAAAAAACAAATCTATTCTTGATTCTTCATTCGAGACATAATGATTTATGTCCATGGTCTGGCAAAAAACACCAGCAATCCACGTTCCAAATCTCGTTTATTATATATCATTATTTAAATGCTTATCTATTTATTGCATGTACCACGTATGTACATACTGCATACACCTTCATCAAACAAACTCAATTTTTCTTGCTTTTGGTCCAGGTCGAAAGAAAGAGACAATCGGAGAAGTTAGGTTTTTAATTTTTTCTTCTTTCTCCAGTTTCCTTTTTCTGTTTTGAGCACCCGATGGTCTCTTTTTACCATCCTCTAATTCGGCCATCTACAATAAAATCAAATTTTATTTTAATTTTTCTTTATTCTAACTGAAGTAGGTTTGTATCAATTAATAACATAAAGAATTTGAATTTTTGCGATTCTTTCATAGACCAGGGTCGATAATTTTTGAAACCAAAAAAAAATACAGTAGAATGAAACCCATTAAAAAAGGAGGGGAGTATGATCAAAATGAAAGGAAAAATAAATTACGGTCGATCCGAGTTCGGGAACAGGGGGGGAGGGGGGGTTTAAATGTAAAAAATGGTTTTCCTTGATTTCCGGCAAAACTACAAGTCATATGGAAAAAGTTAATTATGGCAAAGTTGTAGGTAAACATCTACAACTTTCGTATTTGCAATTTTTTCACATAACCACAAAATTTAGGTGAAAAATTCAAAAAACCAAGTTTTTGGTTTTTTATTCATATCTTTTCCAAAAAAAATTTTTTTTCTACGAAATTTGGTGAAAACTTACCTTATTAAGTCCCAAATACACTGTAATTTATTTGATTTAAAATATTAATTTTTTTCACCTTATTTTCAATTTATATCGAAAAAGCACCCTAATTTTCAATCGAAAATTCTGACGTCAAAATATTAGCTTTTTTCAAAAAGTTGGTATGTTTTCTGTTCGTTGAAATCTCTACTTTCCGATGGTGAAAAAAATATATGTTGCTATAGTAAAACTTCTCAGAAAATGCAAAGTAGTAAGACCCAGACCCGCCTAGCACCTTCCCCACTTCTCTATGAAATACCTTTTGATGGGCCACAATTTTTCGTAGGTCACTCAGGTATTTTTTTATCATCACTGACCGACAGCACATAGGCACCGCGCGCCGCGCTGTAAATTCAAATGAACTGACACCTAATTGTAGTAATTTAGAGATCATTTTTCTTTAAGTGCGAGCGCCCGGACGGCTATGTCAAAGGCCCAAATTACTCATGCATGACCGATGCACAGGTGCCGCGCTGTAGCCGCGCGTCTATTTCAAATGAACTTACAATAATTTATTGAATTAGAGATCATTTTGCTTCAAGTGCGGGCGACCGGGCGCCAATGTGTCAAACGTTATCAAAATCACTTTGAATCAGAGATTTTGCCGCGTGCGTGTTTTATTAAATAGGGCCCCTAGGGCCTCCGCGCACCCGGCGGGCGCCCCGGGGCCTCCGCGCGCCTGGCGGGCGCCCCGGCCGCTCCGCGCCCGGGTTCACGGCACCCCTTGCACCCCCGGGTAAAGACGGCCCTGACCACGGCTGACAGGGAGAGGTCTTGAGTCTTGACCTACAATTGCTACCAGTGCCTCCCGAGGTGAGGTCCAGGCTACGCATTCAGCCACAGTGCCGAGTTTCTTGCCAGTTCTTCTCGGCGCAAACCTGCTTTCCGAACCTGGCGGTAGAGTTTTGACTTTTCATAAGAGCCTATTAATTGGGCCTATGTGAAAATAAGATTTTTCATTTTCATTTTTCACACAGCCCCCCAACCTAACCTAACCTAACCTTCATTTTTTTTTTTGACGCTGGGAAATGCATAATACGCATCCCGCCCCGAGCAGTGCAATGGGGCGGGTATGTGGGACTCACTGTAAAACCTAACCTAACCTAATCTTCCGAAGCAATCGTGTGCTGAAAGGACCTGTGCAAGATGGAGCGAAAGAATCCCTCACCTAACCTAACCTAACAGCTCTCGCCAGGTTACCATCCGCCGACTGTAAAACAGAATAAAACTTCCCATCAACCGTGAAACAATTAAATTTCACGCAACATTTGGTAATTGTAATTTATGTTGTTGACTTAATTGTTTTAATATTTGTGTATTTACTTTAACATATTGACACAGATATTTCGTCTGGGCCATTGTTGTGCTGGGTATAAAAGAGCAGCGCTGCAAAGAAGCTGCATCATTGGAAGCCCAAGCGACCACTTTCAAGATGAGATCCTCCACCTTGTGCCTGGTACTTGCGGTAAGTAACTTCCTCTTCCATTTATTTTTATTACGTTGTTTTGCCATATTATGACGACCTCCCTAGCGCAGTGCAGGCGCGCTAGGATACGAGTGGGAGGTCGCGGGCTCGATTCCCGCCACGGGCCACTTTGGAATTTTATAATTTCTAAATTGGCTCAGGTATGGTCTGGTGGGAGGCTTTGGCCGTGGCTAGTTACTACTACCAGAGCCTGCATCATCACTTACCATCAGATGAGATCGCATTCAAGTACTAACTTGTATAGAGTAAGAAAACTATAAGTGTACAGGTATTAATTGTTTCTCATTTGTAAATATAATTTGCCATATATATTTGCCCTGGACAAAATGTCGTCAGTTAATAGGTGTCAAAAATGCTTGTTTTAATTTTGCCAGCAACAGAAGGCCACGCTGTACTTCAACTACTGTTTTTGTAGCTTTTTTTAATCATGCCAGCCCTGACCGGTGATGGCTGGTGATGACTGGTAAAGGCAGGTGATGCCAACCCTGACTGGTGATGAGTGGTGGATGATTTTAAACACTGTAGAACAACTTGTTTTAATCATGCCAACCCTGACTAGTGATGGCTGGTGATGACTGGTGAAGGCTGTTGATGCCTTTAAATTCTGTTTTATAACAACTTGTTTTAATCATGCCAGCCCTGACTGGTGATGGCTGGTGATGACTGGTAGAGGCAGGTGATGCCAACCCTGACTGGTGATGAGTGGTGGATGATTTTAAACACTGTTATAGAACAACTTGTTGTAATCATGCCAGCCCTGACTGGTGATGGCTGGTGAGGACTGGTGAAGGCTGATGATGACGTTATACTGTTTAAAGAACTTGTTTTAATCATGCCAGCTCTGACTGGTGAAAGCTGGTGATGACTGGTGAAGGCTGGTGATGACTGGTGAAGGCTGGTGATGACTGATGATCGTTTTGTTGCAGACCCTGCTCGCCAGCTCGCTGGCATCGCCCGCACCTCTTTCTCTCGGGAAGTTGGGAACTAAATTGGACATCGCACTCGCGGACACAGGAAAAGCCGTAGGGGGTATGTGAGCAACAATAAATCGCAGAATGATAACAGAGTGCCTACGGGTTTTTGTACGAATTTTGAATCGACTCGCATCGCACAAACGAATCGAATTCCGCCATACATTAAGAGGATTTATTTAATTTATTTTTGTCTTTCTCACTCTCACGGATACGTTGGTAGGTGCGACATGCAGCGTCGCGGAAGAATATGACAGAAAAACGACCTTTTGCCTAATTACTCAAAAACTAAGCCAGTTTTCAAAAATCGGTTTCCAAGCGTTTTTGGATATTGTTATTACCGACACATTAAAATAAAAATTACCATTACATCCATTGTAGTTACCGATAAAAAACAGGAACACTGAGATTTTGGAGAGACTTTTGGGAGAACTTTCTATCGAGAAAATTTTATCCAATCGTGTTTCTGCTTCTCAGCGATTTAGATTAAAGACCCAAAATACATGACGTTTAAATTTGAAAGCAATTATCTTTATAGTTTTCACGTAAAACTTCATTCAAAATCATTTACATACGGCTCTGGCTTGGACAGTCAGACAGACAGCGGAATTTTTCGCAGATGATGTGTTTCTGTTGCCGCTATAACAACAAATGTCCTAAAAAATAGAATAAAATAAATATTAAAGACATAACAAAACTCATACAACAAAATCGGTTTTTTTGCTTGTTGTTGCTCGATATTGATAACGGCAACAACGTTTAAAATATTCACAGATATAGTTAGAATTGAATTTGACGACTGAATGGCGTAGCGAACCTGCCGTCTGCGTCGGAGGTCGTGGGTTCGATTCCCACTGCTGGTAAATGTTTGTGTGATTAGCATGAATGTTTTCCAGTGTCTGGGTGTTTTTCATATTCGTTTTCATTTCATATTCATTTAACATTTATCTATATCCATAAAACAAGCTATCGCTTACTTTGGGGCTAGATTGCGATGTGTGTAAATAAATAATGTCCTGATGTATATTTATGTTTAAATTTAAAAAGAAAAAAATTGGCACTCTTGTCTTAATTCTCCATAAATTCATGATCCAATGTCAACCTGGGTATGAATAATATACGTTAATTAATTAACAAAAAAACCGACTTCAACTCTCATCAAACTACTGTAGAATACATCCTTTCCAATTAAAATGTTAAGTCTGATATTGTCTTCTCATGGATACCATTATCAGAACTGGACTAAATTGAAATGGCACTACACGGGAAACGATAGCTTTCTATTAAATTATACTGATCGCAAGCGATTTACTCTTATGAGGAGTTCCGTTCCGTATCTCCGAAGATATTCATGAAATTTTTACCAAATTGAAATGGGACCACCTCTGAAGTATGCCCTACCAAACAAAAAAAGAATCATCAAAATCGGATTAGAATTGACGGAGAAATCGCGTAACAAACATACAAAAAAAAAAATAAAAAAAAAAAAACATACAGTCGAATTGAGAACCTCCTCCTTTTTTTGAAGTAGGTTAAAAAGGCTTATATTAAGGGGATTATTTCGGGGAAATTATTACTTTACACGATTGTTAGAAGGCCTAAAAATAAAACTGTCAATCAAAGTTGTTGTAATGTTTATGTACTTTTCTTGTGTGCAAGAATTAATTGAATCTTGTGCCGTTTTACAGACAATTTTCAAAGTATGACAAAATTAGATGCTTTTTGGGATTTTTTTTCTGAAACAGGGTTTGAGAAAATTCATTTTCTTGACAATACCGATTATTCATAAAACCCTTATTTTCCTTTACATATTTTTTCTGTCAGGATTCGATGATCAGTTCTTTAAACAAAATTCCTTAACCATCGTAAAAAAGAGCCAGTTTTTTTATTGATAACTGTTGCAATTTGCAGCATAAAAATAATAATTATATGGACCTATTATTATTTAACGGCAGACAGTCACGGGGACAGTGATGAGAAACTTTATTAATCAGGATTACGACTTTTTCAGAACTCGTCGGAAATTTGGGAAAAACCGTCAATAACGCTGTCGAAGAATTGACAGAAACCGTCGATGGCGCTGTCGGTAACCTTCTCCAAACAGTTAAAGGCACTTTATCAGATGTGTTAAACTTACTCGATAACATATTATCAGACAATCTGAACGAGTCATCAAAATGCGTGGAAGAGTTAGAGGCACAGAAGGGATGCCGTCCGGAACTCCTCAAAACTCTCAAAGAACTACTCGCAGAACTTCGTGCTATTGTAAAGAATATTAAAGCCAAAGGTGTCGAGGTGGTCAAAGCTGCCAAGGCTGGAGACAAACAACGCATCCGTGAACTTAAAGAGGAGATTCTGAATCTCATCGAAAAACTCAAACTCGTCATCGGAAAGGTCAAGGTAGTTGGTAAAGAAGTCAAAGAGAAAGCAGCCGAAGAAATCTTGAAAATCGTCGAAAAACTTGAAGGTATCCTTGAGAAAGTACTCGGAAAAGTCAAAATTATCGTCGAGAAATTCGTGGAGATAGTCCGTAAAGTTCTCGCCAATGAGAAAGTCCAAGAAACGATCCAAGTCCTCAGGGAGAAAGTGCAGAAACTTAAGGCTTTCATCAAAAAAGCTGTCGCGGAGGTGTTAAGGATTTTGAGGGAGAAAGGAGTTTCCGAGAAATTGATAAAGACTATCTCAAAACTTATGGAGACAGTTAAAATACTTTTGGAGAGGGCAGTGCAGCGTATATTGGACTTTCTTGATCGTTTGTCGAAGGGAGAACCTTGCGACGAAATCCTCAAGGAAATCGTCGAAATCCTCAAAGAACAACTTCCTGAGAAAATCAAAATTCTTTTTGAATGGATCAACAGCAATAAAATCATGGCACCTATCATGAAGGAATGTAACCATATGCCTGAAATTTTTGACCAAATTTCAGAAATTATTAGGGTATTCATTGAGGGGCTTCCGTCTGACACCACCATTGATGGCAAAGCTCTAATTGAGGCGGTCAATGTCTTCATTAATGTAGACGTGTCCATCAATGTTAAAACTGATGAACAGGAAAAAAACTGAACAACTGACTTTTCAACTGATTCTAAGGTAAATTCACCGCGGACCTTCATAACATTCAAGATTTTGTATCCCCCCGTAAATAAACCCCAAAAGTTGTTATTGTTTTCGCTGATAAATGTTTTTTTGTTGTATTTACTTGTATTGAAAAAATTATGTTATTAAATATTTTGCAATGTTATTATGTTTGTTTTATTACAGCCTCTTACTTAGCTATAATATTATATAACAGTTATAATAGATACAATAATTTTATAGATAGACTACCTGACAATGTTGTTTTGCCATTAAGACAAATAAAGAACAATTCTTTTCAAAAAACCGCCTTCAAACGCCACTACAAAGAGTGAAATAATTTTTAATGTACTTACATACCTACACCTATTCGAAGTTGCGCGGAATATGATAGTACGAAACATTGCCCGACTTCGAATTGGTGTAGGTAAGAAGGACATTAAAAATTATTGAAATGAAATGAAATGAAAATGAAATGAAAAATCTTTATTTTCACATAGGCCCAATTAATAGACTCTTATGAAAAGTCAAAACTCTTTTTGAAGGTTTCCACCGAGAAGAAGGTAAGAAACTAGGCTCTCCTTGGCGGCTTGCTCTTTTAAAAAAAATTACATT
This sequence comes from Coenonympha arcania, assembly GCA_036785405.1. Taxonomy (NCBI): domain Eukaryota; kingdom Metazoa; phylum Arthropoda; class Insecta; order Lepidoptera; family Nymphalidae; genus Coenonympha; species Coenonympha arcania. Next base: position 4,350,301 of record CM072081.1, read on the forward strand.
ATATACAATTTCTTAAATAATATCAAAAATTAATTAATAATTAATATATCTCGTAATTTTTAATATATCTCGTGAAGTGTCATTGAAAATTTTTTCAATAGTAAAGTAACCCCGATTTATTAGAACTGATGTTCTTTGACAGTGACTTTAAACCTGTGTAAAGGTAAGTCCAAAACAGACTTCGGGATCATATTGTAGAAGCGTACACTCAACCCCACAAAGGACTTTTGTACTTTACGCAAACGGTGTGGTACTACAAAAAACTATTATATAATGAATTTTTATCTACGCTCATTGCTTAAAGTTCGAATTATGAAATCGAAATGTGTCAAATAATTACCTACTTTATTCACAGACTTCTATAATTATTAAAAAGTTATTCATTATAACATCGCTCTATTAAGGAAATATTTAAAGAAAGTTGTTTAATTTCCATTACGATACACGGCTCTGGATTCCTGTATTTGTATCTGGGGTAATATTTTTTATGTAATATTTTTTTAAGTTTAAGATTCACTTAAAAAAATATTATATATAAACTATATAATAGTTTATATTTAATTATAAAACTATATATAATATTATATATAAACTATATATAAACTATATATAGTTGGTAGTCATTGCCGAGAGTATGGATGGGCCATGATTGACCATAGACAACAACACAATGTCTAACGTTCCGCGTAACGTTCCACCTGGGCCTGTGATTATGATTACGATTACGACTACGATCACGATTACGATAACGATAACGATTACGATTATGACGTTATCTCGTAAATCTATCGTCCATAAACCGACTTTACAGACAACCAATTTTTTTTGTTACTTGAACTTGACTGGAAAATGTCTAGCAGTGAAACCTAATAAAGAAAATTTCACTCCACCTGACATCTTAGTAGTTGCAATGATTTACGACAAACGTTAGCAAGATTTTATGATTTGGATTAATGATAATAATATGAGCGTAGATAAAGTAGTGTATGAAACTCTACATAATTAGGTATTAAAACACTCGTGTGATACTATTAAAAAACTCGCCTGCGGCTCGTTTTTCAAACTCACACTCGTGTTTTAATACCCCCCCATTATATAACCGTTACATAAACTACTATTATACTTCAAAGAGACTATAGAACTTATAAATTAAACTTCGATGAATTTAGAACCACCTCCTTTATGAAATCGGTTAAAATTGTGCTTTCTGGAAGCCAATGCTAAACAAGTAAGTCACTGTAAAAATACCCAAATCGCTGGGAGTGTGCTTATTGCAACTGAAGAATACCCTCAATTTCCTCAAGTTCCCATCATCAGATTCTGACCTCGCGACTATGTCCAACAAGTCAGCATATGCAAGCAAATGCACTAGTCACTGTAAAAAATACCCAAATCCTTTCAAAAGTTTTTTTTTATTCCATACAAGTTAGTACTTGACTGCGATCTCACCTGATGGTAAGTGATGATGCAGTCTAAGATGTTATCGTACTAACTTGGAAGGGTAAGTAAATTTACCCCAACGGTTTCTACACAGCATCGCACCGGAACGCTAAATCGCTTGGCGGTGTGTCTTTGCTGGTAGGGTGGTAACTAGCCACGACCGAAGCCTCCCACCAGACCAGACCTGAGCCAATTTAGAAATTATAAAATCCCAAAGTGGCCCGTGGCGGGAATCGAACCCGCGACCTCCCACTCCGAATCCGAGCGCGCCGCCACTGCGCCAGGGAGGTCGTAAAAGTACTTGTAAAATTTGAAGAGTTCCATCGATTTCTAAAAGTCTAGCAACTCGCAGTGGGCTATCAACAAAAACGGAGGCAATGGAGCGCGAGCGACGACCTATTATGAATCTATTCAAAAATCCTATTTTTGTATTATCTTTGCACAAGTTACCAATCAAGGTCGGTATGGTATCATGTCAATTGGTACGGGAGCTAGCAACGTTTGAAAAGTAAGAATTTTAGGAGAGCTGATTTTGTGATATGTCGTCCTTTTTGCACTTTCGGTTAGAGTCTGGGCCATCTGGCTGCCGGTAGCCGTTGCGTTCATTAATGCGCATCCTACGTCTGTCCAGGTGTTGCAGCTTACGCCTCCATAGTGTTTATACCAATGTTGTCGGGGCCACTAATTGCCCTTAAAGTTATTACAGGCGCACTACCATTTATGATGACGTTTCATTTTTGTATTATTAAAAAAATATTGGGCATGGCGGGTTCGGACAGTAGTCCGAACCCGCCATGCCCAATATTTTTTTAAAAAGTCGTTCAATGTACGTTACGTGCGGAATTGTCATTTCCACTCGTCTTCATTGTTGATCCGCACCTTTGGCTTGGGTCAACAAAACGGGACTGGTAAAGAAATGACAAACTTTCCGCACTTATATCGAAATGTACTATTAATTTTTAAGGTGTCATGCTTCAAAAAGTCTGTCTTTCCACAATACCTAACAAGTACGACACTATACTAGATAGTAAGCTGTATGAGTTATAGTTATCAGCTGACCGGGCAAGCGTTGTTTTGGCATTTAGAGTCCTAGCTACCACCAGCGCCTGCTGTTAAGTGACATGCCTGCTCATGAAGTATGAAGTACTAAGCTCGTACGTTTTAATTTTTAAGAAATATTGCTTATTTTAAAAGTTTGAGTCTAAATATCCACATTTTTGACCGAGTAAAAACTTCACGGTAGAACAACTGACGATAGTGGTACCTACCCGGATGAACTGCGCAAGGGAGTATAGGTACGGCTAGGCGTATGCTGAGACGCAGGCGACATAGCACAGCACAGTACAGTACAGTGCAGGACAGGGCAGTTGAGACAGACATGTGCCCCCTCCGCATGCTGCGACGCAACGCAACTGACATTCACATCCTAGACTAGCTAGTAGGTACAAGGAATAGACGTTTGACGAACAAAATGAGTTCAGAATCAGTATCTGATTATGAAATTAATGAGTTATTGCTACTTTACAGTTTGTCAAAGCGTAGAAAAAGTATTCTAAAAAATCGCTCTGCTCATGGGCTTTCAATGTCTTTTTTGAATAGTCTGGATGATATGTATTATACAAACAAGGTTCACAACGAACTAATTCAATGAAATGTTTTATGTTCTGTCATTGCAAACAAAATTATCCCGACGTGCACGCGTCGCGCAGAATTCTGTGCCGGCACTACAACGAGACGCAGAGCAGGAAAGACACTATGTCTGCGTCGCATGTGCCTGAGCCGCAGCGTACGTAGTTCAATGACGTTCCATGCTTTACAAAATCTGCTCTGCTCTGCCCTGCGTGGACCTGCGTCGCCTGCGTCTCAGCATACGCCTAGCCCTATCACCGGGCGTTGATCTGCTAAGTTGAACTTGTACTTTATCCATTGCAGTCGGTCGTCATGCTGTCCAGTCAGCCGTGCATGGCCAGTTTGGGAAACATCGTTGGAGGTGGTGGTGGTATTGGTGAGTACCACGCCTGCAGCATACTGTATTATAATATGCCGCCGACAACAGTTAGTATGACATACAGGGTTATATTGAAAATACCAAATAATAATTTATTGGTTTTAAGACATGACAAATTACCTACCCTATACCCCAACCCTCTGCGGAAGGAAAACCTGTGTTGCAAAGGGTTGATCCTTTCTGGATGTTTATTTTAAAACACATTTTTTTTTCACTCTCGGCCTGTAGTTGTTTACAACTTTTGTTCTACGACTTTTCAAAATTCAGTATTAATTTATTTCATACAAGAAAAATCTTATTTCTGTAAAGTGACATTACACTGTTGCGGTTTCGCGTCGCAAGTACCCGGTGCGTCATTACCACGCAAATTTTACATTACAATAGGTACAGTAGTAGCCAGTAGGAACAAGTAGAGTATTTTTGTAAAATATTGAGTATTTGATATGGAAATATCGAGTAAAAAGAGTCTTAGAACAAAAGTTGTTTATTTTAATGTTAACAAATACAGGCCGAGAGCGATTTGGTATTTCTTATAAAACCCTGTAATGTATACCTACTTACTAATCTATGTTTTTGTTACAGTGTTTCGCACACTAGGTGTTTTTTATATACATTAAGCATTTATAGTGTATCTAAATTATCGCTGATAACGGTACTTGGGAACGTATCAAGCTAAGGGTCAATTTACACAGCAACGAAATAAATAAATAATAAATAAATACTCTTTATTTGCACCACACAAGAAATTGCACAAAACAGAAATACATATTAAATAGTTTTAGGCACAAAAGGCGGCCTTATCGCTTAGCAGCGATCTCTGCCAGGCAACCTTGAGAAAACGAAAACAAAGGAACTAGAGTTTGCAGGTGGTGTAGATTTATAAACTATATACATACAAATATTTACAAACTAATACATAAACTAGGTTAAACAAATAAACAAAGATATTCAATACATAATCATCAAACTATAAACTAATATATAGATACAATATATTGAATGGAAGCAGGCGTTATTTTGCGGAAATCCATAATTAGCAGGACAGATTAATTTGTTTTGCTGTAATCCGCTACTTGAAAAGATTCTGTATGGTACAATATGCAGGAACACTGCCCACATTTTCCAACACTTTCTTCGACGCACGTTTCGTCCCGAACCGGGACATCCTCAGGAGATGTTGACTTCACAATGCGAAATCGTAGAGTATACAATATAATAATATAATAATATAATGCCCACTAATAAGGACAAGATAATAGTTAAATAAATAATAGTCATCAATTGCATCAACTAGGTACTCAAATAGTGATTTTTGACCGCATTCTTGAAAATGTACAAAGATTTGGACTTTCGTATCTCGAGGGGGAGCACATTCCATAAAAGAGTGGAAATGGAATGGAAGCGTCAATTTCACCTCATGACGCGAGAATTCGCTGGAATGCTCGAGTGTTCCAGCGAATTGCTTCGTAAACGCTTAGCACCGTGGTGACTGACCGAACTGACTCCCCGTTCACGCCACTCGCGGATTCCACAGTTGGCGCCGACAGTAGCTTGGAGAATTCTCGAGAATGCGCGAGGATTCCCGGGAAGACGCGCGACCTTTTTTGCTCTTAATCAATTTGTGTGTTATAGAATTGACATAAAGTTCATTATGCTATGTACAATTTCGTTGCAAGAAGTCGCTTCCATTTCATTCCGCGGCGGTGTAAATCGACCTTTAGCCATGCATTTTTCGCACCACCTAACGCAATCACAATATTTAAATGAATTCATGATGATGATACAGTCCATAGATTACTTTTTAATATTTTCAGGAGGCAGTGCTGTCGACGCGGTGGGGCAAGGCTGTAAGTAAATAAACATATTAATAAAAACTTTGTATTGCGTACGCAAGAGATAAGAAAGCACTATGAATTTACAGTTCATATTGCTTTTTTATCCCTTGTCTGCGCTATAAAACCAACCTGTGACTGACCGACCAAACTGTATGGGTGAGGACTTCTGTTTTAACACATACCTACCTAAGAAAAAAGTGTTTTTAATACACTTGCTAAGACAGTAGACTTTGTGTTTTCCGAGCGGAAAGTTATTCTTTTCGGCACTTGTGCTTTTGTTTTCTCCTCTACCAAATACAAGAAAGAGGTTTTAGTTATACAGTTTTCTGTGTTATTTACCTGTATGAAATGTCTATTACAGTGTATATACATATATATAATTTAAAATTCTTGTTCACACAGTTTAAACTATTGAATTATTACTAATTTCATACGTAACATTATATGTATAAAACTTAAAATAAAATCTTAACTAAAATATATAATCTAATTCTAAAAACAAAAAGACAAAAAAGAGGTGACAAACTAATTTATTTACAATTAATTTATTTGTCATGATTCTTTCGTTTTTTGTGTTTTTTTTATAAAATGTACAAAAATCATCTTTTGATGCACGTACGGAAGTGTCTTCATTGTTGACACGTGCCTTGGGTTACCCAGCCAGGGCTATAAAAACGTTTTATTATTATTGTTATTTAAGAAGTATCACAATCGACAAAAATATTATGGCGGTTTGATTTCATAGAAATCAATTCACAGACGCCCATGGTGTGTTCCTTAACTCTGAAGAAAGTATAGAGGAGCTAAACCTAATAATAAATTGTAAAACTAAAACTAACGTATTCACTGAAAATTACTATCTAAGGACAGCGGGTGTAATACAAAATTCACGAAAAAAGTGTCCCGAGAAAACATATATAAAATAAAATAAAAGTTTGTTTGCCAAATTTCTTAAATTTCATATTTAAGAAAATTCTATTCTCTATATCAGTGCCTATGAATTTTATTTGGACACTATGATCAGTTTCCAACAATGAGCTGTGGACCCGTAACGAAATGACATACTTTCCACGCTTGGCTCTATTACGTTCACCGTTCACATGTTATCCTTCTTTTCCAGTGGAGAATACTGCCAGTAACCTGGCAGGCAGCGTCGGGAAAACCGGAAAGTTGGTCGGCAAAGTGATAATAGGTGTAAGTATATATAGTATGTATGGTATAGGAGCTAGCAACGTTTTCGAGAAAGAATTTTAGGAGAGCTGATTTTGTGATATGTCGTCTTTCTTGCATTTTCGGTTAGAGTCTAGGCCATCTGGCTGCCGGTAGCCGTTGCGTTTATTAGTGCGCATCCTATGTGCAGCTTACGCCTCCAAAATGTTTATACCAATGTTGTCGGGGCTACTAATTGCCCTTAAAATTACTACAGGTGCACTACCATTTATGATGACGTTTCATTTTTGTATTAGTCAATTGTCAACCACATACGAGTCAACATATGAAACGTCATCATAAATGGTAATGCGCCTGTAATAATTTTAAGGGCAATTAGTAGCCCCGACAACATTGGTAAAAATTTAAACATTATGGAAGCGTAAGCTGCAACACCTGGACAGACGTAGCATGCGCATTAATGAACGCAACGGCTACCGGCAGCCAGATGCCCCAGACTCTAACCGAAAGTGCAAAAAAGGACGACATTTCACAAAATCAGCTCTTCTAAAATTCTTACTTTTCAAACATTGCTAGCTCCCGTACCAGTAACACACACAGACTGATGTGAATCAAGAAATAAGAGTAATAAATAGATAAATAAATACGGGACATTTTTTACACATCGCAATCTAGCCCCAAAGTAAGCGATAGCTTGTGTTATGGGTACTAGATGACTGATAAATATACATACATACTAATATACATAAATATAATATATTGAAAAACAAGTGTCTGGGACACTGGAAAACATTCATGCTCATCACACAAACATTTACCAGTAGTGGGAATCGAACCCATGACCTCGGGCGCAGACGGCAGGTTCGCTACCATTACGCCATTCGGTCGTCAATAAAAAAAAATCATAGGAAATACAATACCTCGACCTTATCGTGCAACGTAAATTTAATTTCACGATTGTCAACCACGTTGCGTTTTGGATTAAATAAAATTTTACGCTCTATGTGAACTCTTGTCTCCTATATCAGTTCGCAAAAAACGTAACAAGAAAAATAAAACCAACTTTAGCATAGCTTCTTTTGTCATTTACAGTAAATCTCTATCAACAAATTAATTTTGAAAAAGTACTAATAAGTATATTAAAAATAATAAAGATTATTTATTTCTTTATTATTAAAGATAATTTATTATTTTTACTTTTTACAGGACGAAACCAAACAAAACCAATGATTGACCAACGGCAGACCAACAGCAGACCAATGGCGGACCAACGGCAATGTTTCACTTTTCCCCACTTGTGTACTAAACATTTTATGACAACTGATAGGGATATGTAACGTAACGGTACGCGCAAACAACTTAGCGTTCCGGTACGAACTACATAACGACTACATCAGTTACCATCAGATGTGACCGCAGTAAGAACTAATTTGTAACGTCATTAAACCCATGTGTGTAAATGTCTATTTAACATTATTACAGGGGTCTTTACACCTACCTGTCATTTGTCTAAAAATGTTAAATAGGTACATAATAATAATTGTTAACTATTTGTATAAAAAACACTTTCTGAATTTGTTATTTTGTCTGAATTGATTTTGATTATTGTCTAGTTAAAAAAAATAAAAATTTATTTTCATTTTCACATATTATTTATTACCTACTGGCCTGGATTAATGATGCAAAAGTCGTCAAAAAACAAGTAGGTGATATAGGTTGCACTTGGCGAATCGAATAATAGTACATTTCAATATAAGTGCGGAAAGTTTGTCATTTCTTTACGAGTACCGGTTTGTTGACCCAAGCCGAAGGCGAGGGTCAACTATAAGGACGAGTAAAAATGACAATTCCGCACGTGCATTGAACTACGTTTTTTACTACATTTGCAAAAAAAATTTTGGTTTTACGTTTTTGCCTGCTCCGTGTTTGCATGCCGTGTTCGTGTTCATGCGCTCCTGGTGCGCCAGCTCCGGTGCCGCGTAGGAGGAAAACACAAAAGTACTAGTGCGGAAAATAAACTTTGCGCACACTAAACACACATGGAAATGTCAACTTTTTGAGCAAATGTATTAAAAATGCATGAACGATGAAGGCGTTTTAATCCAACGGCAGCGTCAGGATTTCAGTCAGGGGGGTAGATTGTTGTAATTGTTGCTGGATGATGGCAACTTGCAGTGAAGCTAAGTAAGCTCCAAAGATTATCTGAGCTGGCACGGGTCTGGTTAATATGAAGAAAAAACGTACTGTATTCACTTTCACATATTTAACTATATATAGTAATAACTAGTAGGGTGCGTGGGGGCGCGTGCCACATGTGGCCCGCGTGCTGTCTTCCCGCCTATAAAATAATCGCCACCAACTCGAATCCATATTCGCCATACGTTTTCTATGGTAAAAAAAATCCGCCATATTGGATTTTTTTTCTATTCATCGCGTAGACCTTTAGGTCCTGATTACCTCTTGCTAAGAAACAACTCTTCCATCTTTTATACTTTCCGAGATATCGACGAAATTCGTATGGCGGCCATTTTGAATCCGCCATTTTAATTTTTTTTCCGCTCACTGCAAATTTCATAAGGTTCTGAGTATTTTTTGTTTGGGCACCCCCCACCTATCTTCAATGCCCTGGCTGTGCGCTTCACCGTCTCCGAAATCCTCAATCATCATCTCATTAAAATGTTTTCTTGGTAGTCCTCCAAAAAACAGCATCAAAACTTGTCCTGTGCTTGTCCTAGAATTTGTTACTATCATTAATAGTTGTGATATTTTGAGTTGATAAAATAATATCGGATTATGTAAACAAATATTTGAATCAGTAACTATGGAAAATATTTTATATAATGGATTTTATGAAAATCGTTCGAGCCTTCCTTAGTACTTATTATTATTTTCATTATTTCCTACAATATATAATATGACATGAATGTATAAGAATATGAATGTATAATATAATACTGACATTACTTTAACAATTTTTATTATGATCGACATACTATTGTAATCTTTGAGACAATCTATAGTGTACGTCCTACCTATTTTCAAATTGTGTTAATACCTACCTAAATTTAGAATTATTACTTTAACATTCATACACCAGTTAATGGTAAAATGTAGTCGGCATATCCAAATATTGTTACATCAAATTGTACGTAGGTACATTTTAATGAATAAATTGAAATTGAAATTGAATTGAATGGATACTTCGACAAAGCAGAACTGCCAAGACAGAATATTAGGGATGAACATTAGAAATCGTTTTGTCTGAATCAATTAGCGAATAATTGTGTTGATATATAAACAATAAAATAATTCAATATAAATCACATCATGTGCACCTCCACTAACGTTTCCTACAAGTGCGTATTCTTTATGTAAGTCTATTGTAACGTTATCATAATACTTCGTTATTAAATTTTCATTTTAGTACCCAAATAAACTGACCTATATGATTGTGTTTCTCTATCATTTTAGTCGTTTAAAACTTTTTATAACTACGAGTATAAATCAATTGCCGATTACTAGTTTTGAGTAAACAATAACAAGTATTTGCTAAAAACTGCCAAATAACATTCAAAACGTTCAAACCAAACGTTATATAAACAAAACTCGTTACGTTCTCGGACTCGTACTCGGACGTTAAGGCTTCAAAATGTTATTTACTAGTTTTGAGTAAACAATAGTATTTGCTAAAAACTGCCAAGTAACATTCAAAACGTTCAAACCAAACGTTATATAAACACAACTCGTTACGTTCTCGGACTCGTACTCGGACGTTAAGGCTTCAAAATGTTATTTACTAGTTTTGAGTAAACAATAGTATTTGCTAAAAACTGCCAAGTAACATTCAAAACGTTCAAACCAAACGTTTATAAACACAACTCGTTACGTTCTCGGACTCGTACTCGGACGTTAAGGCTTCAAAATGTTATTTACTAGTTTTGAGTAAACAATAGTATTTGCTAAAAACTGCCAAGTAACATTCAAAACGTTCAAACCAAACGTTATATAAACACAACTCGTTACGTTCTCGGACTCGTACTCGGACGTTAAGGCTTCAAAATGTTATTTACTAGTTTTGAGTAAACAATAGTATTTGCTAAAAACTGCCAAATAACATTCAAAACGTTCAAACCAAACGTTATATAAACACAACTCGTTACGTTCTCGGACTCGTACTCGGACGTTAAGGCTTCAAAATGTTATTTACTAGTTTTGAGTAAACAATAGTATTTGCTAAAAACTGCCAAGTAACATTCAAAACGTTCAAACCAAACGTTATATAAACAAAACTCGTTACGTTCTCGGACTCGTACTCGGACGTTAAGGCTTCAAAATGTTATTTACTAGTTTTGAGTAAACAATAGTATTTGCTAAAAACTGCCAAATAACATTCAAAACGTTCAAACCAAACGTTATATAAACAAAACTCGTTACGTTCTCGGACTCGTACTCGGACGTTAAGGCTTCAAAATGTTATTTACTAGTTTTGAGTAAACAATAGTATTTGCTAAAAACTGCCAAGTAACATTCAAAACGTTCAAACCAAACGTTATATAAACACAACTCGTTACGTTCTCGGACTCGTACTCGGACGTTAAGGCTTCAAAATGTTATTTACTAGTTTTGAGTAAACAATAGTATTTGCTAAAAACTGCCAAATAACATTCAAAACGTTCAAACCAAACGTTATATAAACAAAACTCGTTACGTTCTCGGACTCATACTCGGACGTTAAGGCTTCAAAATGTTATTTAAGTTACCCACAATGTTTGATTACCAATAAATTTATCTTTATCTTTAAAAAAATAAAAAAAAACTGACTTGAAGGACCCTGACTTTTAAATCCTCAATAAATATGGGTTAGTCTTCATCTAAAACAATTCAGTCATCTAGTCACAATATCTTGAGTAGTTTGTTTGATTTTTAGTTTGATTAGTTATAAATCATTATAATTATTCGATATTTAGATTTCGAATCAGACTGTGTGGTTAGTTGAAGGAGTTATTAGATAATTTAAAATTTAAAATTTAAAATTATTTAAAATTCGTAATCAAAAAAATTTCAATTTCAATTTTTTTGATTACGAACTTGAATTGTATTGATTTTTTACCATTATTAATGTATTTATACTGATCTTACTGGTCACATTATTTTATGAAACATTTCTTTTCTCTACTTATTCATAGTTGTGATTGTATAACTTAATGAAAATGAAAATGAAAAATCTTTATTTTCACATAGGCCCAATTAATAGGCTCTTATGAAAAGTCAAAACTCTACTGCCAGGTTCGGAAAGCAGATTTGCACCGAGAAGAACTGGCAACAAACTCGGCACTTGCTCTTTTAAAAAAATGACATTATATAATATAATAATTCGGAACCCTTATACCGTCTGTCTGTCCTGGGGCACATAGCTCAGTGGGGCACATAGCTCGTAGAACCGACGGACGTTGGGGACCCAAAGTGCTGGAATGGCGACCCCGCACGGGAAAGCGCAGTGTTGGCAGACCTCCCACCAGGTGGAGTGACGACATTAAAAGAGTCGCGGGAAGGCGCTGGCTTTGATGATATACTCTTATAGATGGAGCATTCGGGGCACAAAAGCGTCGAAAAAAATAGGCGAGAACTGTTCACGCCTAAAGTGCTCGCCGCTCCTCAGTGTCGATTCTCACTTCAAGAGACACGCACGGCACGGCTTTACTTTTGATTTGACTTATTTTGGTATTAAAATGGCAAGTTGTGCAATAAAAATCTGTCGAAACTACAGAGGATGCTTACGAACAATTAATAAAATCGCTTACCATCGGTTAGTAACTCAAAACAAATAGTAATTAACAAAAACAAAAATAATTATAACGATATATTTTTTCCACTAAGCCGACGCGTCGTGTTAAGGTGTTGCCATTTACCCGAATTTAGGATTGCGAATTTTCCCGTATTATTGTATTTTAAATCTGATCAAGATACTATGTATGGAGTATGTTTCCAAAACGAAACTGATGTCAAAATTAAAACAAAGAGACGCCATTTTGTTTTATTTGTTTGTTAATTGATCGAATTCTTTCACATTCAGTATCGGAGCTCACTTTGATAATTCGATATCAAAATCATTCGATTCGATTGCAAAATCGATGGGGTTCCCTATGAGGCTATGATCATAAAAAAGGAAACTGATGTCAAAATAAAAATAAATGGACGCCATTTTGAATTTTTTTGTTAATGGACCGAATTCTTTCAAATTCGATATATGGGGTTCCCTTTGATCATAAAAGAGGAAACTGATGTCAAAATAAAAATAAATGGACGCCATTTTGAATTTTTTTGTTAATGGACCGAATTCTTTCAAATTCGATATATGGGCTTCCATGAGATCATAAAAAATGAAACTGATGTCAAAATAAAAATAAATGGACGCCATTTTGAATTTTTTTGTTAATGGACCGAATTCTTTCAAATTCGATATATGGGGTTCCCTTTGATCATAAAAAAGGAAACTGATGTCAAAATAAAAATAAATGGACGCCATTTTGATTTTTTTTGTTAGTGGACCGAATTGTGTCAAAATCGATATATGGGGTTCACTATTTTCATAAAATAGGAAACTAATCTCAAAATAAAAATAAATGTTTCCAACAGTTATTTTTATTTTGAGTTTAACAGTTTCCGAACGCCATATATCGAATTTGAAAGAATTCGGTCCACTAACAAAAAACTTCAAAATGGCGTCCATTTATTTTTATTTTGACATCAGTTTCCTTTTTTATGATCAAAGGGAACCCCATATATCGATTTTGAAAGAATTCGGTCAATTAACAAAAAACTCCAAAATGGCGTCCATTTATTTTTATTTTGACATCAGTTTCCTTTTTAATGATCAAAGGGAACCCCATATATCGAATTTGAAAGAATTCGGTCCATTAACAAAAAAATTCAAAATGGCGTCCATTTATTTTTATTTTGAAATCAGTTTCCTCTTTTATGATCAAAGGGAACCCCATATATCGATTTTGAAAGAATTCGGTCCAATAACAAAAAAGTTCAAAATGGCGGCCAATTGTTTAATTTTGAACACGTTCTTTCTCTATGCTTTCTGCAAATGTTCGAAAATTTTCTATCCTAATCTAATTCAAAGACCGTCACTCAGCGCCGAAAGAAGTTACCGTCTTCAAAGCAGTTTCAGCGTTTCAATACGATGCTGTGTAGCAGACAATACAAGTTCAAATGAAATTATAATTTATGATGATTTTATTAAAATTATGAAATCATTTTACAGATTTTCCCCATTTTGTAGGGATGGATAAATTAGCTGGTAACTCCCAAATGCAAATGGCGCTGACGTAAGACATAGGCTATGCTATGCGTGTGTGCGTGACTCACGCACACACGCTCATAAATACTGGCCACTTTTTGATGCATCGCTTATTACGTGACGCGGTATCTATAGAGTATATCATCAAAGGGCGCTGGATACAGATGGCGCAGGACCGTGCGGGCTGGAAAGCATTGCAGGAGGCCTTTGTCCAGCAGTGGACGTCCGTCGGCTGGAACGAACGAACGAAACTATTATCAGTTATCATCAAACTACTGAGTTTGCAGCGATGCATGTGTTTATAATAGCACAAGTACAAGTGAGAATACGCGATTGATATCTTTGCCTATTACTATGAAGATCTCTATATCTATTTCTCGCTTATCTGTTCGGTGATGCACGCGTTGTGCGTCGCTGTAACGCAGGCCCTCATGCCTGCCACCCAGGTAGGTGCCTGCACTGCTCGGAGCGACATTCACTGACGTAGTACGTTGCTGCCAGCGAAGTCTTCGCCTGCACCGTGAGACCAACTGCTCCATCACAAAGCCGCACCGTGAGATACCAACTGCTGCTTCCACCAGGCTGCATCGTGAGACACCAACTGCTGCTACCACCAGGCTGCATCGCGGGACACCTCCATCTACCTACTCCGCGAACAATCACAGAGCATCTTGATTCACTTACCTGAAACCATTTTAACAACGAGTATCTCTCTCCTAATACCCACAATTATGTTCTATTCTACATTAAATCATCATGGCGTCTCACAACTTCGTGTTTAATTTAAAAGTCTTTTATAGGAACCCATAAGAACATTACATGGGTCATTAGTCTATAGATTTGTAGTACTGTATGCACTTGTAATTTAAATTTCTTATTAAGTATAATTTTCAAAAGGGAGATGTTACATTAGTCATAGTCTATGGTCATATCAATGTTCCTAGTTTATACTTATTGTCAATAGTCTTGGTCTGTGTTCTCTCTCTTCTTGCTATGGCGTCCGACACATCATTGTATTGTCTTAAAATATTAAAGTCGTAATATAAATTTATCATCCATATTTTATTGATATCACAGCACCTATACCTAATACCTACCTCTAGTAAATTCAACTATGTAATACACGAAATTCTGATGCCTTTTATTAAATATATGACACATGGAAAACTTTTAAATTCCAAAATGGTAACAGTAGTACGTTATAGTCCCTGATGTCGTCCCTCTTCGGATCTGTGAGCAATTCTCCTCCATCTTAGCCGAACGTTATAAATTCCTATTCGTCTGCAGGCCCAAAATTGTGAATAAAAGATTCTTGCAACTTTTAACATCTCTTATATTTTTATATATTTAATTTTCCAAATTAGTAACATTCTGTATTCTGAGTTAAACTAGCGGCACGCTATGATGGCCGGTTTGACGTTTGTCCGCTCATGAAGTTCCGTATTAATTGATAACGACTTTGAAGGAAATAATTGTATTACTTTATTGACGATAGTGATGTGCAGAGATTCATAAATTTTATCGAATGTAGTTTTAGGTTTAGGACTCAAAATTTATTTATTAAATTGATTTCTAAAATGTATACAAGTGTAGAAAAATCAGTTTGCACCATTTAAGGGGTGAATGTACTTGTGAATATAAACAATTTTCACTATGTGGACAAACCTCTGAAATCGCAAAAAAATATCAGCTGTTTCATACAAAAGGTAAAATTTTTATTTTTATATGATATATACCACAACTCGGCATTTGGTTTTCTAAATTGAAAATTTTTAAAAATGGAATCTAATACGATCGTCACATAGGATCGCTGGCTAGCACAACTACTACCTCCGGCAAACTCGCGTCAATGCTCAATGCAAAACAAAGCAGTTTCGAATTGACGTTGCTTCGAAAAGTATAAACTGTCAGTGCAATGCGATTGTGATATAGTTTTGACCTGGCTTTGGATTTTCATATGTTTCTTGTGTGCATATAAAGTATGTATATTCATTTTCATTCAAATATTCAGTTCGTTCAAATAAATTAAATAAACATTTACATTTTTGTTTTATTAAACCTATTTAATCAGGTACAAAAACAAAACTTAATTGTTTTTTGTTCGAGAATAAATTGACATTCCACATCACTATTGTAATGTGTCAAACCGGCCATCATAGCGTGCCGCTAGTGTAGTAACATTTTCCGACATATCTTTTTCAATCCCTGACAGAATTAAAATTCCCTTCCTTTTTCAAATTCTTTTTTAAAAAGTCACAATAGGTATTCGTAAAGAGTTTTATCTACTTCCTAAAAATAATCTTAAAACTCTATAAATACTTCTCGGTGACGCAAAATATAAATAGATACTTTTCAGCAAGCTAACACTTGTGTAAGTAAAAATATCATTAATGCAATATTTGAATAATATTTAGAAGGCTAAACTTTGGGTATATAAGCGCCCCTGCCGATGTTCCCAGCATCAGTGCTCCGTCGCTCCAAGTTGCTCCGAACACAAACGACATTTCAACATGAAATCCGCCGTAGCTTTCTTGCTTATCCTGGTGAGTACTAACTCTACTTCATATATTATTATTTTTTTTAATTTTTGTGTTAAAATCTTAATACGGTTCATGGAACCTTCTTAAGTTTTTCTAAATCTACTTACCAAGTTCCAACGGTATAGTTCTTATAGTTTCGGAAAAAAGTGGCTGTGACATACGGAAGAACAGACAGACAGACAGACAGATAGACAGACAGACAGACATGCGATTTAAATCCTTGCAGACATGACGAATCTATTGTTTTCGAATCTATTGAGTCGGACTCGCGCACTGAGGGTTCCGTACTTCAACCGGAGGAATAAAACCATAAAAACCACTTTTCTTATCGAACCGCAAAACTAACTTTGTTTTTAGAGGTTTTATTGTAAATATCAAAAAACTACTTATTAGATCTCGTTCAAACCAATTTTCGGTGGAAGTTTGCATGGTTATGTACATCATATATTTTTTTTAGTTTTATCATACTCTTATTTTAGAAGTTACAGGGGGGGGACACACATTTTACCACTTTGGAAGTGTCTCTCGCGCAAGCTATTCATTTTAGAAAAAAATGATATTAGAAACCTTAGTATCATTTTTGAAGACCTATCCATAGATATCCCACACATATGGGTTTGATGAAAAAAAAAATTTTGAGTTTCAGTTCTAAGTATGGGGCACCCCCAAAATTTATTACTTTTTTTAAAATTTTGTGTGAAAACCTTAATGCGGTACACAGAATACATCTACTTACCAAGTTTCAACAGTATAGCTCTTATAGTTTCGGAAAAAAGTGGCTGTGACATACGGACGGACAGACGGACAGACGGACAGACGGACAGACGGACAGACGGACAGACAGACATGACGAATTTATAAGGGTTCCGTTTTTTGCCATTCGGCTACGGAACCCTAAAAAGGATAAATATTTTTTTTTTGAAATCTCCGACTAAAGGAAAGTAAGAACTAAGAACCTATCAGTATAATTACAAATCCAAGAATACAGTCTCTCTCTCTTAGTTATCTCTCCAGTAGAGATAAGCTGTCCTTTGTGCACGTCTTTTCTTTGTATAATTTTAAGTTTAAGTTTCTGGTACATATAAAATAAATAAATAAAATCCGCCGGAGCTGCTGTGTCCTGCCTGTGACGGTGTTGATGGTGCTGTTTACCAGTTGATGACAAATTCAATTTCTTGATACTTCTCATATACCGGCATTTTATCAATCCTTACTAATTTCATTAATTGATATTGGAAACGAAAATAGCAATGGCAGCTCCGACGGATTTTCTTGGATTTGTAATTATACTGATAGGTTCTTAGTTCTTACTTTCCTTAGTCGGAGATTTCAAAAAAAATTATTTAATCCTTTTTTAATTACAAGTCTGCAAAAGTCGTGGGTGTTTTAAATTTTTTTATTTTTCACTTGTTTTATAGTTTTTCGATTACTATATTAATGTAATTTAAATGATATTATTATTAAAAAATGAAAATTAATCTTCAAACCAGCCATTAGCTCTAAGCAGCGTCTGAAGGCATCATCTGACCCATGTCACCAAATTTATTATTGGAGCCTAGTTAAACATACGAATCCCTAACACCTTGTGTACTAGAAAGATAACACATTAAACAGAGAATTTCTCTTAATAAAGTAAAAAAAAATGAGCGAGGTGCGTCTAGCGCCGCTCTTATGAGGCTGACGCCCTGGGCAGTGGCTCTCTTGCCCCTAGGGTAAATACGCCATATTCATTCATTAATCCTCGCCACCAAGCCTAATGTGTTAAAAATTAGAATAGTTTAACCAAATCAAATGAGACTAAACTCGATTTATTTGCCAGTTACCGACTATTATTTATTTGACAGTTACGAGAAACCCGGACCGATTATTATTTAATAAGGTGCCAAGGACGGCCATGTACTTAAAAAATTGTAGTGCAATGTGCGTTAAATAATGCAATTCCCCGAACGATTACAACATTTCCACGTAATAAATTCAAAAATAAACTTAAAGAATGGCTTACAGATAAAGTATTCTACTCAGTGGAGGAATTTATGCAAAATAAGAAGTGTAAATAATATCAATGTAGGTACTTGTATTAAATTTAAAGGAACATAATATAATTATTCAGAATTTGGTTTCTTTTCCTTTTATGTAGTGTTTTTTTTTTCTACTTATGTTTTATGACTGTTAAAGACATATGATTATAAATACCATAATTTAATTAATTTAGACAATAAGTACTAGAATGAAATCAATACCTAATTATTAAAATTGCAATATTAGATATTTTTTACTGTGTAACTTTGAATTTTTGGTGGATGTATCTGATAACTATGATTAATTACTACTAATTATAGTGACTAATATTGTTAAAACTGATTTTAATATTTGCATGCCTGTAAATTGGCGACGCACTGAGACATCATGTACCGAATATTGTAATAACCCTATACGTGTTTTGTGCAAATAAATGATTTTATTATTATTATTACCATTATTAAGCATCGCTGATCAGGCCCATGTTCCATCATCAGACCCTCATCACCAAATTTAATGTTTGAGACTAGTTAAAACAAATCCAATCCCTAACACAACTAGAAATAACATTAAAACAGAGAATTTCCCTTCCAAGTCATAAAGATACGTTTATTGTGGCGCCCCCTGCTGTTCAATCACCAGAACAATTATCTACGAAGCATTGCCAATGACTCACTAATATTTTATACAAAACTGCATCCAAATCGGTTGAGTTGTTTTTGTAATAATTGGGAACATTCGTTTGCACCGTAAATGTTTTTTATGGCGCCCCCTGGTGATAGATGTTCGTAACAACTATCTAAGAACCATCGCCAATGAATAACAAACATTATACAGAAAACTGCATCTAAATCGGTCAAGCCTTTTTTGCAAATTAATGGGAACATTCGTTTGCAATATAAATGTTTTTATGGCGCCCCCTGGTGATCGATGTTCGTAACAACTATCTAAGTACCACTGCCGTTTAATACCAAACAATATACAGAAAACTTCATCTAAATCGGTCAAGCCGTTTTTGAAATATACATGCCGTCGTTTTATTACATAAGAAACAAAGAAAACGAAATAAAATTTAATAAACTATTAAAAGATTTCCTCATCTTAAAGGCTTATTATACGATTGACGATTATTTTAAAGACGAATATAATAAAATCGGTCCCCCTATCCCATAAACAATTTGCTACGCCCATCCTGGGTATTCACATTACAATTTGATTGTACATTATCATCATTGTATGTTGTGTTATATTGTGAAATGGCAAATAAAAAACTGAAACTGAAATAAATGGGAACATCGATGTGCACAAACAAACAAAATAACAAACAAACAAAAATATTTTTGCATTATTGGTTTTTGCGAACAATTTAACATACGAACAAACATAAAATCTTTTTAATAGAGTAATGTACAAACGGTCTTTCACCCTAAACGCATATACCCGTACTCCGTTCCGTCGTGGGTAATAAAGAGCCCACTATTAGCAAAAAACTAAATAAAATTTAAATTTTCGCGCCCGGATGGTATCCATCCGGCACGCTCGAATACGAGTGGGAGGTCGCGGGTTCGATTCCACGCCACAAGCCACTTTGGAATTTTATAAAATCTAAATTGACTCAGGTCTGGGTCTGGTGGGAGGTTTTGGCCGTGGCTAGTACTACCCTACCAGCAAAGACGCACCGCCAAGCGATTTAGCGTTCCGGTGCGATGCTTGTAGAAACCGTTTAACATCTTAGGCTGCATCATCACTTACCATCAGGTGAGATCGCAGTCATGTACCAACTTTTATAGGGTAAAAAAATAATAATAACTAACTAACCCAGACGAACGAACGATGTAGAATCATCCCATTGATTACGTATCGTTCAGTTTGTGAGTTAACAACCGTCATTTTTTGTTGACCAAAACCAAAAATTTTTAATTTGGCCGGATTGGTCCTTATGGTACGGAGCCCTGAGTGCGCAAGCCTGATTCGCACTTGACCAGTTATTTTTTCCATGCATTGCAGTCGGTGTTCGCCGTCCTGTTCAGTCGGCCGTGCCTGGCGGCTAGCGTTAGCGACAATGGTGAGTAAGTTACAATTCCAATTACTCTTGTAATTAAAATCCGGATTCTAAAGTTATATGCAAACAAACAAGATGTACTTCTTAGTAAAATCAGTATGACACGAAATGTGCATCGAAAAGAATCATTTCAATATAAGTGACCCGTGTTAGTTGACCCGCGCCTTCGGCTTGGGACGAGAAGAAATGACAATTCCGAACACGCAAGCAATCGCGTATATAGATTTTGTGGTATGGCGAGCGCGAGCTAACTGAAGACAGCGCCATCTATCGAGCGATGGGTGAAATCACACACGACAATCATATATGGAGTTTAGTTGTTGTTCCAAACTTTGTTTCTATCGAGTGTTCCACGACACTCACGTCTTTTTTTATTGTTCCAGTGGACGGCCTTTTCGGTGATGCGGGACGACTTGGTAAGTTCTCACCAAATTAAATATCTGACAAACGAAAGACTAGGCCAAGTGTTACTTTATACGGGGCCCCTTTATGATGCCCCCATTGTGTGCCTTTTTTATTACTTTAAATTATTCCTCATCGTATAAGCTACCTAATAGTAAAAAGTGCATGCTTATAACTCAATTCTAACATTTCTTATCAAGTGTTAAAGAAAGGCCTAGGACACGGCTACGCACTAATTACTGAGATTGTAGATATCACGTAGAACCCTCCTTAGGAAAACAATAACTTGCGCGTTTGGAGTGCTATTTGTGAACAGTTAAAAAGAAATGTTAGGATTAAGTTACAAACATGCAATTTTTACCATTATGTAGCTAATACGATGAGGAATAATTTAATAATAATAATAACAATAAGAGTCTGGGAGTCCGTATGGAAGGAGAAGGAGCTGCACGGACGCTTTTTTAAGGCTCTTCATGAGCCCCACGTGGATAGAAAAGCGTCCGTGCAGTGGCTGCGTTTCGGTGACCTCTTTGGGGAAACCGAGGGTTTTGTCTGTGCAATACAAGATCAGGTGGTTAAGACGCGGAACTACCGAAAGTACATTCTGAAGGATGGCACTCACGACATTTGTCGAGCCTGTCGCCATCCCGGTGAGTCACTCAGACATGTGCTTTCGGGGTGTTCGGCGCTTGCCAACACTGAGTATTTGCACAGGCACAACCAAGCAGCCAAAATCCTACACCAAGAGCTTGCTCTGAAGTACGGACTCTTGGATGAGAGGGTGGCCTATTATAGGTACACACCGGTTCCTGTCCTCGAGCGCGGCGGCGTCCGACTCTATTGGGACCGGTCAATCATCACGGACAGGACTATCTTGGCTAACAAGCCTGATATCGTGGTGATGGACCGGGCACAGTCGCGGGTGTTTTTAGTGGACATCACGATCCCGTATGACGAGAACCTCGTGAGAGCTGAGACGGAGAAAACACGAAAGTATCTGGATCTCGCACACGAGGTTTCCGCCATGTGGCACGTGGGGTTCACTGAAATCATCCCAATCGTGATATCTGCCAACGCTTTAATACCAGTCAGCCTCGCTCACCATCTGCGGCGGCTGGGTTTCCGTGGCAGTTCTCTTGCGGCCAAGATGCAGAGGGCGGTGGTGCTCGACTCGGCTAGGATAGTCCGTCGGTTTCTTAGCCTGTCGCCCTGACCCCCGGCCGTTTGGTCTCCCCTGCCGGGGTGTAGTCCTCCGCCCGGCACATATATGTATGTGTGTAATGTTTATGTATGTTTATAAAAAAATTTTGCGTATTTAAGTAAGTTTATTATATGTCTTTGGGTTTTGTATATATTTATCATGTGCCGGGTGTGAGAGTTAAATTCAATATGTAAATAACAATCATTTATTTGCAGATTATAGGTACAGTATAAAGTTGTTCATTATTAAGGTAGTGCAATCTACAATCGACCATAGAAATGGTATGCATATTGTGATAATGAATTAAGTGATTTAACATTAAATAATGATATAGGTCGGTACATGCAATATTAAATGTCAGCAAAATAGGTCAGTATTAATATTATGATAATTTTACACATTATTAGGAATTAAGATCGTAAGTGAATAAAAACATTTATCCAGAAGCCACTTGTGTAGGTCCCTTTTGAAAACTGGCAGAGGCAATATTTTAAGTACATTTGGTAACTTATTAAAAATCTTTATGCACATTGCATCGCAACTTCTGTTGTAACAGCTGCTTTTTGGGCAGTGTGTCATAACAAGGCGGTCCCGATTCCTTATATTTTCTTGTACTAACTTCATAAGCCTTGCGAAACAAATTTTCATGTCCCTTTACAAAAACGCATATTTCAAATATGTATAGGGACGGTAAAGGTAAAATGCGTAGATTTCTAAATTGAGGTACAAACGAGTCCATAAAAGATGTCCTAGTATACATTTTTTCTGTGATATAAATGCCCTATTTAAGTCAATTGAATTTCCCCATAATATGAGTCCATAGCGAAGGACAGATGAAACGTAACTGTGGTACGCAGCCAGAACTGTGTCTAGTAATGCAATTCTGCGTAATCTGTATGAAACGTATACATAACGGTTTATTTTTTTGGCAAATCATGGTAACGTGTTCCTTCCAATTTAGGTATTTATCTAGTTGCAGACCTAGAAACTTAATGGAATTGGCTTGTTCTATGGGTGTACCATTGTAGTGTAGGTTAAGTTTTGGAGGATGCTTTTTGCTACTGATGCAGAATTGTATATAGGAAGTTTTGTTTATATTTATTTGTAAATTATTGCTTTCTAACCATTTCACAATATTACTTATTTCATTATTGATATTTATTACATATTCATCAATTTCGTCGTAACTGTTTGATGTTATTATTATTGAGATGTCATCGGCAAATAGAAAACAATCATTACTAACCACGGTAGGCAAGTCGTTAATATAAATTAAAAACAAGTAAGGTCCTAGGATACTGCCCTGAGGTACGCCATAATGGTTATATTTATATTTTGATTTAAAGAGAACCTTTGTCAAATCATTATTCACCGCATCTACTACTACACATTGCTTTCGATTATGTACGTATGATTTCAACCAGTCTAGTGCTGGTCCTCTGACACCATTTGCTTCCAATTTATAAAGAAGTATGAGTGACACAAAATCAAAAGCCTTTGTCATATCAAAGAAAACAACTGTGGTAGGCTTTCATAAGTCTATGTTCTCGTATATTTTACGTGAGAGTTGAAAGGCCGCTAAAGTAGTTGATCTATTCTTCTGAAAACCATATTGTTCCCTTCTTATAATTTCATGTTTGGAAAAGAAACCTACAAGCTGATCATACATGGCTTTTTCAAAAATTTTTGCTTAAAGTAATAAAAACGCACACACTGGGGGCATTTTATTGAGAAATTTTACGATTATAGTAAAAATTAGTGAAAAATAACACCAGAAATTTTATTCAAAACACGTGTATTTTCCATTGAGGGTAATTTTTTTCCACAATTTTCATTTCATGAGGACGGACCATTACTTCCAATTTTATTAACAAGTTTGATTCATCGTGATAGATCATTTAGTTTAAAAGTTACACCGTTTTGTTAAAACAAGGGTCATAGTAGCGAACAAAAATTTTAAAAATTCAAAAAAAAAAAAAAAATATTTTCTTAATACGTTTTCCGTCGATAAAATAAAGCATAATTCCCCTCATTTCAATATGTGCATATTATGAAGACTCACACTGTATACATAAAATATAGCTGCTTGTGCTGATTGGCAACTGACTGACTGATTGATCACCTCTCCTGAACAATTTTGTACAAAAATGTTTTTTTTTTCAATGACCATTTCGTATAGAAGGGAAAAATTCATGAGGAGGAAAAATATGGAGAGAACTGATGATTGAGGATTTCGAAGACGGGTGAAGAGCACAGCCAAGAGTACTGCAGATAGGTGGGGGGTGCTCGACCAAAGGTCATTTGAAACGTCATCCAATTGGCAGTGAGCTGGAAAAAAATTCAAAATGGCGGATTCAAAATGGCCGCCGTTCGAATTTTGTCGATATCTCGGAAAGTATAAAAGATGGAAGAACGTTTCTTGGAAAGAAGTGATCAGAACCCGAAGGTCTATTGGATGGATAGGAAAAAAATTCAAAATATTATTAATAAGGAATATTGAAGAGACTATTGAAAAGTTTGCGGTTTTTTGGAGGACTCTCAGAGAAAAATATGGAATGAGATGATGATTGAGGGTTTTGAAACCTGTCGAGAAGCACGGGCAAGGTAAAATAGTTAAGTGGGGACTGCTCAAACAAAACATACTCGGAACTTCATGCAATTGGCAGTGCGCTGAAAAAAAAACCAAAATGGCGGATTCAAGATGGCCTCCATACAAATTTCGTGTTGTTCTATCTCGGAAAGTATAAAAGATGAGTGTGTGGTTTCTTAGCAAGAGGATCAGGATCTCAAAATTTACGGCATGAATGGAAAAAAATTCAAAGTGGCGGAATTTATTTTTCTATGGAAAATGTACATGCCACAATAAATAGGGAACTATGCAAGTCATTGACGCAGTTCTACGGAGAACCGCCAGAGAAAAATATGAGAAGAGATGATGATTGAGGAGCACGGTCGTGGTTTTAAAGATAGTCAAGGGCTGCTCGAACAAAAATACGCTGAACCTCATCCGATGAGGTTCAGTGGCATTTTTTGTTGGAACAGCTCTTAACTACACCCGCGCGCGTGTATTTTTGTTTTACATGAGTCCCGCGGGAACCATGAATTTTCCGTGATAAAATGTAGCCTATGTGTTAATGTAGGGTATAATCTATCTCCGTTACGAATTTCAGCCAAAATGGTTCAATAGTTTTTTTTGATTCAGTAGTTTAATTAAATTTACCTATAAGTATTATTTTTATTTTTTGTCATAACATAATTATAATTTTAATTAAGTTCCTCACATTCATAAGTATAATGATGATATGATAAGTATATGATTAATTTTAATTGAACATATTATTTATATTTATTCGTGAAAATCCCGTCACGAAGAAATCTAGGAAAATCTTTGAAAATCTAGAATGAAAGTATGTCACTAGTCAACTGAATGGGCACGCAAGCAATCACGTATATAGACTTTGTGGTATGACGAGCGTGAACTTACTGAAGACAGCGCCATCTGTCGAGCGATGGGGGAAATCAAATACGAAAATCATAAAATAGAGTTTTGTTTTAGTTGTTGTTCCAAACTTTGTTTCTACCGATTGTTCCACGACATTCACGTGTTTTTTTTTGTTCCAGCGGGCGACCTTAGCGATAGTGCGGGAGGACTTTGTAAGTTCTCACCAAATTAAATATCTGACAAACGTAAGACAAAGCCAAGTGCGAGCTGGAGTCGTGCACCGAGGGTTCCGTACTACTATAGAATAATATACGTTAATTAATTAACTAAAAAACCGACTTCAACTTTTATCACACTACTGTTGAATACATCCTTTCCAATAAAAAAATTTAAGACATATGGTTTCCTCACGGATACCATTATCAGTGTATTTTTTCGACAATTTAGGTACTGAATTTTATATAAAATCATAACATGCGCTCGTCTGTTATCAGACGTTTGCGGGCCGCGGTAGTATGAAGTGGGAGGGGAAGTCACCGGCAATGCTTCTGCGAACGGGTTATAATTGAACATATCGACACCCGCGCCCGTGAATTTTGCTTTTACAAGAATCCCGCGGGAACCATAGATTTTCCGGGATAAAAAGTAGCATATGTGTTAATCTAGAATATAATCTATCTCCATTCCAAATTTCAGCATTACTTTTATTGATTAATTTTAATTGAACATATTTATATTTATTCGTGAAAATCCCGTCACGAAGAAATCTAGGAAAATCTAGAATGAATGTGTCTCACTAGTCAACAGAATGGGCACGCAAGCAATCACGTATATAGACTTTGTGGTATGACGAGCGCGAGCTAACTGAAGACAGCGCCATCTATCGAGCGATGGGTGAAATCGCACACGAAAATCATAAAATAGAGTTTTGTTTTAGTTGTGGTTCCAAACTTTGTTTCTACCGAGTATTCCATTACATTCACGTCTTTTTTTTATTCCAGTGAGCGGCGCGGCTGTCAGGAATTTCGGAGAACTTGGTAATATCTCACCAAATTAAATATCTGACAAACGAAAGACGATGCCAGGTGCGAGCCGGAGTCGCGCACCGAGGGTTCCGTACCTTCTACGGGGCTGTACATGAATCACGTGATGTTATGTGTTAATCTAGAATATAATCTATCTCCATTCCAAATTTCAGCATTACTTTTATTGATTAATTTTAATTGAACATATTTATATTTATTCGTGAAAATCCCGTCACGAAGAAATCTAGGAAAATCTAGTATGAATGTATCTCACTAGTCAACAGAATGGGCACGCAAGCAATCACGTACATAGACTTTGTGGTATGACGAGCGTCAACTAACTGAAGACAGCGCCATTTATCGAGCGATGGGGGAAATTGCACACGAAAATCATAAAATAGAGTTTTGTTTTAGTTGTTGTTCCAAACTTTGTTTCTACCGATTGTTCCACGAGATTCACGTCTTTTTTTATTCCAGTGGGCGGCGCTGTCAACGGTGTGGGAGAAATTGGTGAGTTCTCGACAAATGAAATATCTGGCAAACGAAAGACGAAAATAGTACATTTCAATATGAGTGCGGAACTTATGTCATTTCTTTACGAGTCTCGGTTAGTTGACACAAGCCGTAGGCGCGTGTCAACAACAGAGACGAGTGGAAATGTCAATTCCGCACGTGCATTGAACGACATTTTTTAACACATTTGCGAAAATACATAAAGTTGGGGCCAAAAATAAAAATATTATAATATTAGTTTAAGGTATGTAATTTACCATGAACTCAGACCACTCACGCACAAAAAAATAAACAAAAAGAGGACAAGAATTGTCTATGGTCAACTGATGCACTCTGTGACCTGGGGTCAGTATCCGGCAGTTAAGAAAGTCCTTTTATTTTATAAAAAAGGAACTCTGAAACAAATAACAATGAAACTTTGTTGAAAAATTATATTTTTATTTCAGATTTAACAATTTAAAAAGTTACGTCCTTTAATTCAAGTATTAATAGATTCTGTACTACAACCTTTTTGATTAAAACCTCCATGCAGAAGGAAAACAAAAAGGACTAGTGCGGAAAGAAGTACTTTGCGCACGCTAAACATACATGGAAAAGTCCACTATTTGAGCAAATGTGTTAATAAAGTACAATCAGGGTGCCTTCAAGGGAAGAGTGAATAGGCATTTTCTAGGCAAGCGCGCTCCAACCTAGACCACATCATTGCTTTCCATCAGGCATGATTGTCGTCAAGCGCAAGCCTATCTACAATTTAAAAAAAAAGGACTGCGAGTTGGACTCGCGCACCGAGGGTTCCGTACTACAATATAAAAAGTGAAACTATTAGAATCACTTTTCTAAACGAACCGCAAACTTATCTCTTTTTTAGGTTAGTTTATAGTGGGGAAGACAGCACGCGGGCCACGTGTGGCCCGCGCAACCACGCGCCCTACTATATATAGCTACTCGTGCTGATTGGCCACTGATTGATCACCTCTCCTGAACAATTTTGTATGAAAAAAATTTTTTTGATGTATATTGTCATATAAGTACACGGGAAAAATTCATTAAGAACAAAAATATGGAAAGAGCTGATGATTGAAGATTTCGAAGACGAGTGAAGAGCACAGCCAGGGTATTGCAGATAGGTGGGCTCTCCTGAACAATTTTGTACAAAAAAGTTTTTTTTTCAATGACCATTTCGTATAGAAGGGCAAAATTCATGAGGAGGAAAAATATGGAGAGAGCTGATGATTGAGGATTTCGAAGACGGGTGAAGAGCACAGCCACGAGTATTGCAGATAGGTGGGGGGTGCTCGACCAAATGTCATTTGAAACGTCATCCAATTGGCAGTGAGCTGAAAAAAAAATTCAAAATGGTGGATTCAAAATGGCCGCCAAACGAATGTCGACAATATCTCGAAGAGTATAAAAGATGGAAGAACGGTTTCTTGACAAGAGGTGATCAGGGGCCGTATTGACATTGTATGAAAATGTCCAAACAATATTACAATAATACTGCTATAAGCCTTGGTGGTAGGGCCCCAGGACCCGAATGGATAGAAAAATTTTTCCATATGAAATGTATGGTGAATGTTGAAGAGGCTAAATGTTGGTCGGCAAATAGGGGGGGGAGACAGCACGCGGACCACATGTGGTCCGCGCCTCCACGCATAGTTATATAACTAGTCCAGCCATAAGTTCTGTTACGAATGAAAATGCTTTTTTTTTAATGAAGTAATGTAATATTAATAAAATATATACCTACAAATTTATTAGTCTCAGCAAAAAATAAAAAAAATTCTATTCGAAATGGCCACCTTTGGCTTTTATACAGGACTTTAATCTGTTTGGCCACGAATCTATGGATTTACGCACTGTTTCCAAGGGAAATTTTGCCACTGCTTGCTCCAAAGATTTTTTAAGAGACTCAATGTCGCCGTGTCGTTTAGAGCAGGCCATGTCCTCTAAAACTGACCATAATTTGAAGTCTAAAGGGTTGAGGTCTGGGCTAGATGAGGGCCAGTCTTCAGCTCTTATAAAGTCCAGAACATTGGTTTCAAGCCAGGCTTGGGTAGTTCGTGCCTTGTGACCAGGTGAAAGTCCACGGTATATTTTTAAAAAGAGTATTGCTGAGTGGTTTCACAACATGATCCAATACTGTATCTTGATATACTTTAGCTGAAGTTTTCACTCCTTTTTCACAAAAATGCAGTTTTGTGACTCCTTGATAAGACACGCCCCACCAAACCATCACTGACGCAGGATGATGACCACGTTGTACCTTCCCGACCACTTGAGCAGCTTCTTTAGAACTGTGAGCGTACACTTTATCATTTGCTTATTGTAAGGTGCTTCAATCGTGAAAATCTTTCATCGGTGAAGAGGATATTTCTGTGCCTTTCACCTGCGTATCGCGACAGAAGGCGTTTTGATCGTTCCACTCTCTTTAATAATTGTAAAGATTGATTTAGGGCATGACCTGTATATCGACGATAAGCACCGAGCTTCAGGTCTTGTTTTATTATACGCGACAGAGTCCTAGCGGGAATCTTCATTTCTCGCGATAAGATTTTTTGCTTCCTAATGGGGTTTCGACGAATTCTGGCTTTAACAGCATTAACAGCCTTTGTAGTTCTAACAGCACGCGGCCGCCCCGATCTTTTCTGGTCTTCGACAGACGAAGTGTTGTTGTATCTGTTGATTGTACGATATACGAACATACGGCTCATACCAAGCTTTTGAAGTGTCTGGAATATGACCGACGGCTCCATACCCACTTTGTGCAAGGCGATCACTGCAATCCTATTTTCTTTAACACCCCATTCCATATTGTAATTTGATAATGAACACGAAAATGAATGTGAAATGGCGGGAAATCGAATGAAGTTTTTGAAATAATATACGTGTTCCAAATTCAAAATAATTAAAAAGCTGAAAAAAAGAAAAGTTTTTATGTAACAGTATTTAAGGCCAGACTAGGTATAAAATTATAATACTAACGCGACACGCACTCGTCCGCTATCAGACGAATGCGGACCGCATTAGTACGAGTATGAAGTGGGAGGGGAAGTTACCGGCAAAGCTTCAGCGAACGGGTTATAATTGAACTTACCGACACCCGCGCGCGTGTATTTTTGTTTTACATGAATCCCGCGGGAACCATGGATTTTCCGTGATAAAATGTAGCCTATGTGTTAATGTAGGGTATAATCTATCTCCGTTACGAATTTCAGCCAAAATGGTTCAGTAGTTTTTTCGATTCAGTAGTATAATTAAATTTACCTATAAGTATTACTTTTATTGATTAATTTTAATTGAACATATTATTTATATTTATTCGTGAAAATCCCGTCACGAAGAAATCTAGGAAAATCTTTGACAATCTAGAATGAAAGTATGTCACTAGTCAACTGAATGGGCACGCAAGTATTCCATGACATTCATGTCTTATTTTTATTCCAGTGAGCGGCGCGGCTGTCGGGAATTTCGGAGAACTTGGTAATATCTCACCAAATTAAATATCTGACAAACGAAAGACGAAGCCAGGTGCGAGCCGGTGTCGCGCACCGAGGGTTCCGTACTAAGGGGCTGTCCATGAATCACGTGATGTTTTTTTAACTTCTCCCTCCCCATGGTGATACGTGGCGAGGTTTTAGACGACACCCCACCCCCACCAAGTGTCGGTATAATATAAACCATAATTTAATCCTGTTCTATAAAATTAAGGACCATGATGAAAATGTCTAGACAGAAAGGCTGCAGGTTGTTTTTGACATAGCATATAAATATATAGAAATCACGCGTTTGACGAAAAAATAAGTACACGTGATATCTTACTACACCCCTCCTCCCTTCTGAACCTCAGGTAATTGGACAGCTCCTTCTATAGAATACCCAAATCCCTCCCCTCCCTCAATTTCCCCGAGATCTCATCATCAGATTCCGAAAAATTGTTAACCTCCACCTTTTTTTGAAGTCGGTTAGTAAGTAAAACTATTAAAATCACTTTTCTTACTCAAAACTTAACTTTGTTTTTTGAACTAAAATAAAATGACATTCAAAACAACGATCACTAGCAACAAATGTCAATTTAGTACCGTGGACCTTCGAGGGAGGCGCTTCAAATCGGTACAAAGAAATGAACTGTCGATTGTATATAATGTTTAATCCAGCGTACCTACTAGGTAGTTAATAGAGATTTGTGCCGTAATCCTATTTTTTTCTTTTACCAGTTGGCAACCCTGGTAATGTGATCGGAAATGCTCTATAATTATCGTAAGTAAAGTTTCATTGTGTAATTACTTGTAATCTGGAACCAAAACCATGTTATAGTGCCAAAAACTGAAAAGAATCGTCAGGCTGTAATATTACCATACACTGTCAAAAAATCTTGTCCTAGGTTAGGTAGGCTTCATTAGGTTTAAGATATACTAACACTAGGTTTTAAGTTATAATGTTACTATGTAACTCAATAATATGATCCTTTGTTGGTCGAAATAAAAAAAAAAGCCATGAAAAAAAACGAGTTGAAAATTAATTTTTAAAGTCAGGGTGAAGTACGCGTACATTTTTAATGGATGGTCAAATAATCAAAAATTAAAGATAAATCTTTTTAATTAATATTCTGTACTCGCATACTTTTTAATCACGAGGCAGAGAAAACTTGTTGTTTCCGTGAAATTATTTCATGACCTTTTTTGACGGATTTATGGCTGGGAAACGTTATCGCCTTTTGTATACAAAAGGCGATAACGTTTTCCCAGCCATAAATGTATAATTTATATGTTTATTTAAATTATAATGTATATTTAAATAAGCCATAGATTTTCATAATTTTTAGAAATTTTGCAGATACCTACAATGAAAAACTATGCTCGTACGTTCTACTTTTTAAGAAATATTGTGTTTAAAAGTTATAAGCGTTTAAATATATATATTTTTGACTTTTTTCCATTTTTTTTTTTTAATTTAAATAAACTAAAATGCTTTAAAAAATTAAAACGTACGAGCCTACATTAAGGTGTACTGAATCTTGTTAAATTGTTAAATTTGGTAAACGTTTAAAAACGTTATCACCCGAAGCACTATATCAAGTACAAAATGTAGGCCTGGCTCTGGACTTGCAACTCTCTCTATACGGACATAGGCGTCATTTTTGAAAACACCTATTTGCGTCGCGCTTAGTCACTAGACAATCTTAAGCTAGAGACACATTGAGTCCACGTATGCCACGTACCTACGTAACGTTTTCAAACACTGAGTGAACTGAACACTGAATATGAACTTTCCGTCTAACGGTTTAGAGTGTAAAATTGAATGTATTTCAATATAGGAAATACAATCTTTCATATTATTTATTTATAATCGCGCAAAGTAAATTTAATTTCACGATTGTCGACCATGTTGCGTTTTGAACAACATTGAATTTTACGCTCCATGTCGTAAAATTAAGTTTTGAGTGTTCGTAAAAAAATTTGATTTCTGCCTCGTCTGCCTAAATGCCTACGTATATGTTATGAAACATTTCACTTCACAAGGGGGCAAAGAAAAAATAAGCAAAAACTGATTCTTAAAAACGTTATTCTTTTGCTCGTTTTTAGGGTTCCGTACCAAAATGGTAAAATGGAACCCTTATGGTGCGACTTTCTCCGTCTGTCTGTCCGTCTGTCTGTCCGTCACACTCGATTATTTCAGTAACTACCGGAGCTATCGATATGAAATTTGGAATAGTTGTGTATATTAGTGGCCCAATGACACTGGAATAAAAAAAAATGGAAATTATTTTTGTTCTTCTTTAAAAAGGGGGGAAAATCGGAGGGTTGAAATTTAAAAGTGAGATAACTGTACTGTGTGGGGTATCATATGAAAGGGTTTACTTTGTACATTCTAAAACCGATTTTTAATTATTTTTAGTCATGATAGTTTTTGATTTATCGGGGAAAATTTCTAAAAAAATACCGTTCCCCCCCTTATCTCCGGAGTTTACCAATCGAAAAATCTCAAATAATTATGGTCAATAGGAATTTACGTATATTTTACAGGAAAACTATAGCCAATGCTCTAACAGCTCTCTAATAGTTTTTTTGATATTAACAATAAACCTATACAAACAAAGTTAGTTTTGCGGTTCATTAACAAAGGTAATTATTACCGATTTACATTCACAGTCGTTACAGTTTTGGTCGTGTTACATCTACATTAGTATGCCTGATTGTTTTGCTTCAGTACTTCTTGAGTACGGAACCCTCGGTGCGCGAGTCCGACTCGCACTTGGCCGGTTTTTTTAATTTGGTGGGCAGGGGTGGTTTTACTTTGATACTATTGAGAACAGGGGGCCTACCACCAACGCTTAAAGTAATATTATTGTAATATTGTTTTAAAATTTTCATACTGACATTGTATGAAAATGTCAAAACAATATTACAATAATATTACTTTAAGCGTTGGTGGTAGGCCCCCTGGTCTTGATAGTACGCGACCCCCAGTGCGCGAGCCCAACTCACACTTGACCAATTTTTTCTTTTTTTTTTTTTTTGCAGTAAACCAAGACCAACGATGAACCAACGGCAGACCAACGGCGATGTTTCACTTTTCTCCACTTGTGTACTAAACATTCCATGACAGCCGACAGTGATACTTAACGTTACGGTACGACCAGCAACCGTCGACCTATCGTTCTGGTACGAAGTCATGTACATAACAAGGGAGTAGGCGTTCTATACATCCCGAGCATTTCACAGACTAAGTATCACTTAACGCCAGGTGAAATTGCAGTATCCCATGGTACCTAGGATCAATGTACATATCTGTCAGCTATAGAATGTTTAGTAAATATTATTACCTATTCTGCATAAATATAAATCTGTCGGATGAGAAATAAAAAACTCACTCACAAATATTAATTGTTTTATTTTGTGCTATTTTCAACCTACACGAATGCACTTGTGGGGAAATTAATTAGGTACCCAGACTTGCAATCGAATGATTGTTGATACGAATCTCTTTGGCATATCAAAATATTAGATTTTTTTTTAATAATAAGTAATATTAGATTATTTTAGTAATATTAGTATTTTTTCATTACATACTCGTAATATTATGAAATTGACGTTTTGTCTTACTGGCCACTTTGGTCTTAAATATTATATCTCCTCGTTGGTTAATAGTTCCAATTTCCAATTTATACAGCTATATACCTACTCATGCATTTGTTTTTCGGAAACCATAAGCCATATGTTTTTTCCATCTTTGGTTTTTTCTTTGCGTCACTCAGTTTACAAAATGGAAAAATTAAAATATCGCATTATTGACGAGTACAAGTTCCGCCGTGTCTCCAGAAACTGCAGTGCTGCAGAAACGGCTCGAAGGGAATTAATGATGTGTACGGCGGTGGTGTCGCAAAAGAAAACGCAGTGCGTTTTTGGCTCCAACGTTTTCGTTCCGGATATTTCGACCTGCAAAACAAGCCCCGTAGACGGCCGGAGTTTAAGGTTGATAATGAAGAATTGAAAGCTATTGTGGAAATCCATCGCAAACCGCGTCCGAGTTAGCTGCAGACTGCTGTATTAGTCACAATACTGTTTTAATCCACTTGCAGCAAATTGGGAAGGTGAAAAGGCTTGCAGGTGGGTCCCTCATGAATTGAGTGGAGAAACTCTACAAACGCGCGTAGACTGCTGCGTTACATTAGTCAACCGGCATAATAAATAATAATGACGGGATTTTAAATCGAATGTGATGAAAA
Source organism: Coenonympha arcania (assembly GCA_036785405.1). NCBI lineage: Eukaryota > Metazoa > Arthropoda > Insecta > Lepidoptera > Nymphalidae > Coenonympha > Coenonympha arcania. Next base: position 4,384,993 of record CM072081.1, read on the forward strand.
GTGGATCTTGTAAGATAATCGGAAACGCTCATCGCAATGCCCGAACCCTGGCAAACCAGCCAAATCCTGCCCCAAGCGAAAATTTACTCAAATGTTAAAATACCAAATTTAATTACTAAATTGTTACCTACTTGTAGGCGTTTGGTGGACAAGTGACGGTGTTGTTCACTTCAGCTTTCTTAAATCTGGCCAGACGATTACGGCAGATGTGTTTTGTCAGCAACTGCAAACCATGAAGGACAAGCTAGCTGCTAAACAACCGAGGCTGGTCAATCGCCGTAGGCCACTGCTGCTTCAGGACAACGCTAGACTACACACTGCACAACAGACAGTTGCCAAACTAGAAGAGCTTCAATTGTAATGTCTAAGACATCCACCATACTCGCTGGACCTTGCTCGCTGGATCTTTTTTAAAAATTTGGATAACTTCTTGCAAGGGAAAAAATTCAACTTCGATGGGGCAGTTCAAAGCGCCTTCAAAGATATTATTAATTCCCATCCGAATGGTTGTTTGAAAGTCGGTTTACTGACGATAGTTGAACGTGACAACGTCACGATTGTGCTTCTTTGTCGCTCGTTCCGCGCTCTTGCTTGCTCTTCAAGCCTTACATGGAACGCCTCAGAGCGAGGTAACGCCGCATGAGTCATGTTTTTTCGTGCGTACAGCCGGCGCTATCGAATTATAAGACGTTTTCACGTCAAAAATGGTAGTCTGTTGGAACAAGGTCCGGGGAGTATGGTGGATGTCTTAGACATTACAATTGAAGCTCTTCTAATTTGGTAACTGTCTGTTGTGCTGTGTGTGGTCAAGCGTTGTCCTGAAGCAGCAGTGGCCTACGGCGATTGACAAGCCTCGGTTGTTAGGGGATTTATTGAATTTATTTTTGTCTTTCTCACTCTCACAAAGATGTGGTAGGTGCGACATGCAGCGTCGCGGAAAAATATAACAGAAAAACGACCAATTACTCAAAAACTCAAAAATTTACCTAATTACTCAAAAACTAAGCTGGTTATCACAAATCTGTTTCGGTTTTGGATATTATTATTATTACCAACACTTTAAAATAAAAATTACAACTACATCCAATATAGTGTCCGATAAAAACTAGGAAAACTGAGATTTTGGAGCAACTTTTGGGAGAACTTTCTATCGAGAATATTTCATCCAATCGTGTTTCTGCTTCTTAGCGATTTTAGATTAAATACCCAAAATACATAAACGTGTAAATTGGAAAGTAATTGTCTTTATAGTTTTTGCATAAAACTTCATTCAAAATCGCTTAAATACGGCTTCTACACCGTTAACGAGCTAGCTTTTCCATCATTGTTTGCAGTTGCTGACAATACACATCTGCTTTAATCGTCTGGCCAGATTAAAGAAAGCTGAAGTGCACAACACCGTCACTTGTCCACCAAACGCCCACAAGTAGGTAACTTTTTTTGAGTCAACTTTCGCTTGGGGCATTTGGCTGGTTCGCCAGGGTTCAGTCATTGCAATGAGCGTTTCCGATTATCCTACAAGATCCACTTTTCATCACAGGTAATGATTCGATTTAAAGGTTTCAGGTTTGATTCCTCGTTCTTGATACGCACTGCAAAGGCCTGGAATACACTCCCAGGCAGTGTCTTTCCTGCCACTTACAAACCCGGGTGCCTATCAAATCAAGAGTGAATAGGCATCTTCTAGGCAAGCGCGTTCCACCTTAGACTGTACCATCACTTTCCATCAGGTGTAATCACAGTCAAGCGCTAGTATATTAAAAAAAATCCCTTCATTATTATACTGGTTATGACTAATGTAACGCAACAGTCTACGCACGTTTGTTGAGTTGCTCCACTCAATTCATGAGGGACCCACCTTTAAGCCTTTTCACCTTCCCAATTTGCTTCAAGTGGATTAAAACAGTTTTGTGACTAACACTGCAGTCTGCAAATAACTCGGACGTGGATTACGATGGATCCTCTTCCACAATAGCTTTCAATTCTTCATTATCAACCTTAAACTCCGGCCGTTTATGGGGCTTGTTTTGCAGGTCGAAATATCCAGAACGAAAACGTTGGAGCCAAAAACGCACTGCGTTTTCTTTTGCGACACCACCGCCATACACATCATTAATTCCCTTCGAGCCGTTTCCGCAGCACTGGAGCTACGGCGGAACTCGTACTCGTCAATAACGCGATATTTTAAGGGGATTTGTTGAATTTATTATTGCCTTTCTCACTCTCACGGATACGTTGGTAGGTGCGACATGCAGCGTCGCGGAAGAATATAACAGAAAAACGACCTTTTACCTTATTACTCAAAAACTAATCCAGTTATCAAAAACCGGTTTCTCAGCGTTTTTGGATATTGTTATTACCGACACATTAGAACAAAAATTACAATCACATCCATTGTAGTTTCCGATAAAAAACAGGAAAACTGAGATTATGGAGCAACTTTTGGGAGAAACTTCTATCGAGAAAATTTTATCCAATCTTTTTTTTGCTTCTAAGCGAAAATTTAAAAGTAATTGTCTTTACAGTTTTTAAGTAAAACTTCATTCAAAATCACTTAAATACCGCTTCTACGCCGTTAAGTTTTCCATTTTGTAAACTGAGTGACGCAAAGAAAAAACCAAAGATGGAAAAAACATATGGATTATGGTTTTCGAAAAACAAATGCATGAGTATATATCTGTATAAATTTGAAATTGGAATTCCTAACCAAAGAGGAGATAGTAATTAAAATCAAAGTGGCCAGTAAGACAAAACGTCAATTTCATATGTAAGGACCCACAGAGCAAGGAATAACTTTATATTAAGGACCTAACATTTTGATATTTGGTATATCAAAGAAATAAATAAAATATATTTGGTAAATAAATATATTTGGTATATAAAGAAATATTTGGTTTGAAAATGAAAATGAAAATGAAAAATCTTTATTTTCACATAGGCCCAATAATTAGTAGGCTCTTATGAAAAGTCAAAACTCTACCGCCAGGTTCGGAAAGCAAGTTTGCACCGAGAAGAGCTGGCAAGAAACTCGGCACTTGCTCTTTTCAAAAAAAATGTTTTCATATACAATTTCTTAAATAATATCAAAAATTATTACATAAATTTTAAGATATCTCGTGAGGAGATGGAAATATATCCCTATCATTCCAAGAATTCTTGTCATTGAAAAATTCTTCAATAATATAGTAACCCCGATTTATTAGATGTTTTTTGACAGTGACTTTAAACCAGTGTAAATGTAAGTCCAAAACAGACTTCGCGATCATATTCTAGAAGCGTACACTCAACCCCACAAAGGACTTCTGTACTTTACGTAAACGGTGTGGTATACTACAACTAACTTGTGTCCGCCATTTCTAATTGGACGGTTACTTACATCTATACGTTGCTTATAATTATTAATGTTTTGACGTACAAAGAGTAAGCAATTATAAATGTATTGAGATGCCACTGTAAGAACACCTATTTCTTTAAATTTTTGGCGAAGAGATTCACGTGGCTTTATATTGTAGGATCTAATTGCTCTCTTTTGTAATACTTACAAATATCGTTTGAATATCAGCAGCTTTGCCCCATAATAGAATACCATAGGACATAACACTGTGGAAATAGGCATAATAGACAAGCTTGGCTGTATCAATGTCTGTTAACTGCCTAATTTTTCTCACAGCATAGGCAGAACATTAAGTGTACCTGCCAGAGTCTCAATCATCAATCATTCGATTGCAAGTCAATGTTCTGGGGTACCTAATTATTTTCCCCACACGTGCATTCGTGTAAGTTGAAAATAGCACAAAATAAAACAAGTAAAATTTGTGAATGAGTTTTTTATTTCTCATCCGACAGTTTTATATTTATACAGAATAGGTAATAATATTTACTAAACATTCTATAGCTGACAGATATATGTACATTGATCCTGGGTACCACGGGATACTCCAATTTCACCTGATGGTAAGTGATAGTCTGTGAAATGCTCGGGAGGTATAGAACGCCTACTCCCTTGTTATGTACATGACTTCGTACCAGAACGATAGGTCGACGGTTGCTGGTCGTACCGTAACGTTAAGTATCACTGTCGGCTGTCATGGAATGTTTAGTACACAAGTGGAGAAAAGTGAAACATCGCCGTTGGTCTGCCGTTGGTTCATCGTTGGTCTTGGTTTACTGTAAAAAAAAGAAAAAATTGGTCAAGTGTGAGTTGGGCTCGAGCACTGGGGGTCGCGTACTACCAAGTATCAAGACCCGTTCTCAATAGTATTAAAGTAACCCCCCCCCCCCCCCCCCCCCTAATTCTACCCACCAAATTCTAAATCAAGCAAAAATTTCACGTTTTTAGGAATCAGTTTTTGCTTATTTTTCTTTGCCCCCTTGTGAAGTGAAATGTTTCATGGCATATACGTATTTAGACAGACGACATTGAAATCAAAATTTTTTAAGGAACACAGAAAAATTAATTTTACGACATGGAGCGTAAAATTCAATGTTGTTCAAAACACAACATGGTCGAAAATCGCGGAATTAAATTTAATTTGCACTATAAGGATGAAAGATTGTATTTCCTATGTTGAATTACATTCAATTTTACACTCTAAACCGATAGACGTAAAGTTCATCTTCAATGTTTTTTATTTACTTTATTTCTTGATTCACTTCGCTCAGCGTGTGAAAACGTTACGTACGTGGCATAGGGGAGATAATCCCAAAACGGGTAGCCCGCCTAAAACGGGTAAGCGTTTTAAATTTCGTGCCTTTAGCATTAGTTTCAATGTGTGCGTGTAGTGGCATGACGCGGGCGTCCTCCAATCACAGGCAGTCGCCTCGTACGCACGGGCTACGCGGCTGCAAGGTAAATTGTAATTACAGAATTTTGCTGTTTTTGATAAAATTATTAAAGAATTTGGAACTCTGATTAGTCGATTTTGCTTTGTTGTATGTAATTAGTAGTTTGGTGATATAATCTTGCTATAATCGAAGTAAGTTATCAATGAAGAGATTTGTAGCCTGTTGTTGTGGTTTTGTGATTGTGAGTGTGCGAAATGAAAGCGTGCTTTTGGGCAAATCGGGTATGGGTAAATCAGGTACCCGATTTGCCCATACCCGATTTGCCCTAGTAGATTTTTCAATTATACTTTTTCAGTGACATTGTTTTTTTCTTGTTTTATAGATGGTCAATAAGTATAAAAGAAAAACTACAAAATATGCTTCATGGGACGAGAAAACAATGGAACTTGCTATGGAGGAATCTAAGCAAACATCTGTCAATGCAGCTGCCAAAAAATATGGTATCAATTTGTCTACTCTACAAAGGCACATAAAAAAGGTATCAGCAAGGAAAATTCTTGGAAGATTTGCACCAGTCTTCACCGAAGCTCAAGAGTTAGAGCAGGTTGAGTATATTTTGCACATGGATAATTTATTTTTTGGATTGACGAAAAAAGAATTTTTAGAATTAGTCTTTCAATATGCCGAAAAAAATAAAATAAAGCACCCGTTTAAAGGTAACGCTGCAGGTGAAGACTGGTACATAGGTTTTAGGGTACGACATCCTGATATAACTCTGCGCAAGCCAGAACCAACTTCAATTGCACGTGCGAGAGGCTTTAACAGACCACAGGTTGAAAGGTTCTTTGATATTCTAGAACAACAAATAAGCAATCACAACATCGATGCCACTCAAATCTACAATATGGATGAAACTGGCATCCAAACTACTAGCAACAAACCACCAAGAGTTCTAACTAAGTTAGGGAAAAAACAAGTTGGCGTAATATCTAGCGTCGAAAGAGGGAAACTAACAACTGTAGTATGCTGCTGTAATGCAGCAGGCTCCTTTATACCGCCATTCTTGATCTTCGGTCGAAAACGAATGGTAGGCAGACTCCTAGATGGGGCTCCACCTAGCACAAGAGCTACTTGTAGCGATAACGGATGGATAAATGGGCCAGTTTTTTTAGAGTGGTTGCGTCATTTTGTGGAAATAACAAGACCAACAGCCGAGAAAAAAGTTTTGTTGGTAATGGATAACCATGAATCCCATAAGTTCCTCGATGCATTGGAATATGCATCACAAAACCATGTCATATTCATCTCCCTTGCTCCACACACAACTCATCGGATGCAGCCGCTTGATACCTGTGTTTACGGACCGTTGAAAAATTATTTTTAACAGGAGGTTTCCCTTTTTCAAAGGACACACGTAGGTCGCATCATCTCTCAGTATGAAGTAGCGAAATTGTTTGGAGCAGCTTATATGAAGGCAGCAAGTGCCCAAAATGCTATAAAAGGATTTTCGTGTACGGGAATATGGCCCACCAATAGGAACATATTCGACGATTCGGATTATATGCCATCAACTGTGACTGATCGGCCAGAACAATCCCCTGATCAAGCTGTTACTAACGTAATAAGACCGAGTTTAGATGGGCCCAATACATCAAACGCTCATATAGAAGTTGGCGGGTCTCAATCTAGTGACTCGGACCGCACTGTGTCACCATGTATTCTGGAAAATTTGTATGGACTTAGCTGCAAAACTCCAGAGCCTACGGTTGAAGGTGAACTAGTTAGACAAAACTCAATTTATGTAACTCCTGATAAAGAACGTAATAAATATGAAGATACGTTACATTTGACCCCACTTGATATTCGACCATTACCAAAAATAGTACCAAATAAAACTAGTCGTAAAAGAAAATTACAAAGGGCTGAAATACTTACAAGCACTCCCATTAAGGAACAACAGAGGCAAAAGGAATTAAAAAAGCACAAGAAATTAACGAAAGACGAAACAAAGAAAATTAAAAAACATAATATTAAGCCTTCGACAAGTGGGAAGAGACAGGAAATAAGAAAGAAGAAAAGTTTTAATAAAGGTCCAAAACAAAATAAGAATGATTTAAACGAGTACCAATGCCTTGTGTGCAGCGAAATTTATGAAGATCCACCAAGAGAAGACTGGATAAAATGCGACGATTGTGAAATGTGGGCGCATGAAGCCTGCACTTCTTACTCAGGCAGAGGAACTTATTACTGTGACATGTGTCAAGAATAATTTCGAATTCATATATTTTGTGATAATAATTACTAAACCAAAACTATTGTTTTAAGTTCTTATTAGGTTGTTCAACGTGATTGATCTCATTGTTTATACTACTACCCGCTTTGCCCAAAAGCCTTACCTGATTTGGGCTCCCCCCCAGGGCAAAACGGGTTTTTTGAAGGATTTAGAATTTGTTTTTTTTTTGGATATAGTGAAGACATTTGATTTAGATTGAGACTGATTTGTTAAAGTTCTTTAAGTAGGGAACTATGATAATTAAAATAAAAATAAAAATATAGTGCGAAACTGGTTTTTTTTGTCAACTAACCTTAGCTTACCCGTTTTGGGCTTATCTCCCCTACGTGGGCTCACCGCTCAATGTGTCTCTAGCTTAAGAGGTTCGTCTAGTGACTAAGCGCGACGCAAATAGGTGTTTTCAAAAATGACGTCTATGCCCGTATAGAGTTAAGAGTTACAAGTCCAGAGGCAGGCCTTCATTTTGTTCTTGAAATAACGTTTTTGAACGTTTACCAAATTGAACAATTTTGTCTCATTAAATTCAGTACACCTTAATGTAGGCTCATACGTTTTATTTTTTTAAAGCATTTTAGTTTATTAAAATAAAATAAAAAGACTCGAGGAATTGTTTAGGTCAAAAATATAGATATTTAAACGTTAATAACTTTTAAACACAATATTTCTTAAAAAGTAAAACGTACGAGCATAGTTTTTCATTGTATATATGCAACATTTCTAAAAATTATTATGAAAATTAGACTACATTTACGGCTAGCAAAACGTTATCGCTTTTTGTATAGTCCGTCAAAATAAGTCATGAAATAAATTCACAGAAACAACAAATTTTCACTGCCTCGTATATTATGACTGATTAAAAAGTCTGTGAATACAGAATATTAAAAAGATTTAGGTATATATAATTTTTGATTATTTGACAATCCATTTAAAATGTACTTCACTCTGACTTTAAAAATTAATTTTCAACTCGTTTTTATTTCATGACTTTTTTGACAGTGTATGGTAATATTACAGCCAGACGATTCTTTTCAGTTTTTGGCACTATACCTAATATGGTTTTGGTTCCAGATTACAAGTAATTACACAATGAAACTTTACTTACGATAATTATACAGTATTTCCGATCTGATCACCAAGGCCGCCAACTGGTAAAAGAAAAAAATAGGATTAATACGGCACTGCTCTCTATTATACTAGTACGCTGGATCAAACATTATATACAACCGACAATTCATTTCTTTTCACACCGACAATTCATTACCTCCGGTGCTTGCTGCTGGACGGGATCGTTGGCGAAGTTTCTGGCCCAGTTTATTATCAGGATCTCGTGGGTTCGGCGGCCAACTTCGGAAAGCTACGGGAGTTCGCGCACGCGTGGCATAAGGCTTGGAGTGACACAGAGAAGTTATGCTGCGGACAGCGACGGCGGCGCGGCGAGTCCGTATTTTGTATTGTCCTGCCCCAGAATGGGGAGAGTGAGTTCATAGGGACAAGGAGCGAGAGGAGACAACTTGTAGGGAGTCAAGAAGGCGCCCCGGGAACACGCCAAGAGCAAGTACCGAACGGGCGCCCTCCCGCGTTTCGGCCCCCATATAACCGCGAGGTTGATTGGGCCATGGGTGGTGGAGGGTTGTCCCTATAAAATTCATTTCTTTTTCATAACGTCATTATCGTGCCTCTCTATCGTTTGTTGCGCGCTACGTTGGGGGGGTAGTCTTAAACCTCACCACGTATCTCCATGGGGAGGGAGGGGTTACATCACGCGACTCCGGCTCGCACTTTGCTTTGTCTTTCGTTTGCCAGATATTTAATTTGGTGACAACTTACCAACTTCTCCCACACCATTGAGAAGGCCGTCCACTGAAACAAAAAAAGACGTGAATGTCGTGGAACAATCGGTAGAAACAAAGTTTGGAACAAAAACTAAAACAAAACTATGTTTTATGATTTTCGTGTGCGATTTCACCCATCGCTCGATAGATGGCGCTCGTCATACCACAAAGTCTATATACGTGATTGCTTGCATGCCCATTCAGTTGACTGGTGAGATACTTTCATTCTAGATTTTCGCAGATTTTCCTAGATTTCTTCGTGACGGGATTTTGACGTATAAAGATAATTATATGTTCAATTAAAATTAATCAATAAAAGTAATACTAAAAGTGAGTATAAAGTAACACTTGGCATCGTCTTTCGTTTGTCAGATATTTAATTTGGTGAGAACTTACCAAGTCCTCCCGCACCATCGACAAGGCCGCCCACTGGAACAAAAAAAGACGTGAGTGTCGTGGAACACTGCTGCTGCGTGGTCTTCTCCATGGAGAGCAAGTCCCCACGGGGGTACGGGCCTCGAGGCATGCCTCCTTACCCGGGCGATGTGTCGCGGGGGAGACGCGCTCCCTCGGTGTTGTTCTTTTAGCCCCGGTAAGGGGCTAAGGCCTCGCCTTCATGGCTTGAGGCCTGCTGGTTTAGAGGGTCTGGTCGCCCCGCGCGGTCAGCGATCATGTCGCTGCCCTGCGCGGGGATGCTGGGGTCCGGTAGCATAAACCCCGCGTCGTCGTTTTCATCTCCGTCACTGTCCACGCGCGCGCGCACTGGGGAGGGAGACCGCAAGAGCTCGCGAGGTAGCGGACGCCCCGTTGGTGGTCGATCTTGTTGTGGTGCGATCCCGTGGAGGTGTTCGTATGGCCCGTTGTCAGCGCGAGCGAACAGGTTCCTCGCATGACCACGGACGAACTCCTCCACGGTGGGCGTCCTGGTGTCCCGATGTATGACGTCATTTCTGACGTACCTCGGAGCTCCCACGATCAGGCGGAGGCACTTATTCTGCACGACCTGCAGCCGGCGCCTCTGGGTGGCTGAACATAGTGCGTACGAGGCAGGTGCCGCATACGTCAGACGAGAGCGGACGTACGCCCCGAAGATACGGAGCTTGGTCCTCGGTGTGAGACTGGAGGTCAGGACTTGATGCAGCATCGACACGGCGGCCTTCGCCTGGTTCACGGCGTGTTCCACCGTGAGTTCCATGGTCAGGCTCCGATCGATGCGACACCCTAAATAGCGCACCGAAGTCTGCCATTGTAGGTCCTGTCCTCGGAGGCGTAGTTGACGTAGCGGTTTCCACCTGCCGAAAATGATGGCGGCCGTCTTACTCACGTTGACGGCCATCCTCCATTTGTCCAGCCACTCCGGCAGCAGGTCCAGCACACGCTGCATGCGGTTGACGGACACGATTTGGTGATGTGACGACGCGAAATACGCGCTGTCGTCGGCGTACAGCGACAAAAGCACGTCCATTTCACCCTCGTGCAGGTGGTCGGCGAGGGTGAGGATGTCGTTGGTGGAGACGGCGTACAAGCATGGTGATAGGCACTGCGGCACGGATCGGCCGTGGCTGGGAATCAGCGCCCTCCACGGAGATATAAAAAGACCAGCCTTGCAGGAAGGAAGCCACCAACCGCACCATCGCGGGTGGTAAGGTGGTAGACAGGAGCTTCGCCAGGAGACCTTCGTGCCACACACGGGTAAAGGCCTTCTCGATATCGAGGAAGACCCCCACCGTGCAGTGGCCCTTGTTCTTCTCGCTGGCGATGACTGAGGCGTGGAACACTCGGTAGATACAAAGTACACATCGCTCGATAGATGGCGCTGTCTTCAGTTAGCTCGCGCTCGTCATACCACAAAGTCTATATGTATACGTGATTGCTTGCGTGCCCATGCAGTTGACTAGTGAGATACTTTCATTCTAGATTTTCAAAGATTTTCCTAGATTTCTTCGTGACGGAATTTTCACGAATGTTCAATTAAAATTGATCAGTAAAATAAATGCTTATAGGTAAAAATATACTACTGAATCGAAAGAACTACTGAACCATTTTGGCTGAAATTCGGAATGGAGATAGAGTATACTCTAGATTACTTTTTATCCCGGAAAATCAATGGTTCCCGCGGGATTCTTATAAAATCAAAATTCTCGCGCGCGGGTGTTGGTGGTGTTGTTCAATTATAACCCATTCGCAGAAGCTTTGCCGGTGACTACCCCTCCCACTTCATACTACCGCCGCCCGCTCTCGTCTGATAACAGACGAGCGCGTGTCGCGGTATCCGTGAAAAACCCATTTAAGTCTTAAATTTATTGGAAGGGATGTATGCAACAGTAGTTTTTTGCAAGTTATAGATTATATTAGATATGTAATTTGGCGAGAACTTACAAGATCCTCCCAAATTCCCGACAGTGTCGCCCGCTGGAACAAAAAAAGAGGTAAATGCGGTGGAACACTCAGTACAAACAAAGTTTGGAATAACACCAAAAACAATGCTGTATTTTATGTTTAAATAATATTAAATATTAATATTTACAAAATATATACACCAACAAACTGATCATTCATGGGCATAGTCATAACATCATAGTGTTTGTTTAGTTTTGATTTTTTATATATTTCATACGTGTGATTTCAACCGTCTCTCGATAGATGGCGCTGTCGTCTACGTTCAATGTACGTGCGGAATTGTCATTTCCTTACGAGTCCCGGTTTGTTGACCCAAGCCGAAGGCGCGGGTCAACTATAGGGACGAGTAAACTTTTCGTACTTATATTGAAATGATTCTTTTCGATGCACATTTCGTATCATACTGATTTTACTAAGAAGTACAACTTTTGCCTATAACTTAAGGATCCGGATTTTAGTTAGTGATAACTGTAGGAGTTCTAGTTATTATAAGTAAGGTTATTTTAAGCTAGGTACTTACCGCCGTTTGCGATGGATCCAACGGTTTCGCCAACGCTAGCCGCCAGGCACGGCCGACTGAACAGGACGGCGAACACCGACTGCAATGCATGGAAAAAATTACTGGTCAAGAACGAGTCAGCTCGGCCACTCAGGGTTCCGTACCATCCTCTAATCCGGCCAAAACACCACATATTGAAAATTGTTGGTTTTGGTTACAAAACAAAGACGTTTGTTAACTTACAAACTGAACGATACGTAAGTAATAATCAGTGGGATGATTCTATATCGTTCGTTCGTCCGGGTTAGTTAGTTATTATTATTTTTTTTACCCTATAAAAGTTGGTACATGACTGCGATCTCACCTGATGGTGATGATGCAGCCTAAGATGTTATCGTACTAAATTGGAAGGGTAAGTAAATTTACCCCAACGGTTTCTACAAGCATTGCACCGGAACGCTAAATCGCTTGGAGGTGCGTCTTTGCTTGTAGGGTGGTAACTAGCCACGGCCAAAGCCTCCCACCAGACCAGACCTGAGCCAATTTAGAAATTATAAAATTCCAAAGTGGCCCGTGGAAAACGGTTCCCTTATAGATTCGACATGTCTGCAGCAAGGATTTAAATCGCATGTCTGTCTGTCTATCTCAAATTAACACAACTCAACTCAACTCAAATTAACAATATAAATATTATGTTCAATTAAAATTAATCAATAAAAGTAATACTTAAAGTGAGTATAAAGTAATGGAGGCCATATACGCAACTAGGAATCGTTACGATCAGACTGTACAGTTCGAGCGGTACAGTTTATTATTATTCTAGTGGTATTTGTGGATTTAAATCGCATGTCTGTCTGTCTATCTGTCTGTCTGTCCTACGTATGTCACAGCCACTTTTTTCCGAAACTATAAGAACTATGCCGTTGTAACCTGGTAAGTAGATGTATTCCATGAACATAAAAATGAAAAAAAATATATGAAATAGAGTTACTAAGTAGTTAGTACTTACCAGGACCAGCAAGAAAGCTACGGCGGATTTCATGTTGAAATGTTGTTTGTGTTCTGTGGATACTCGGAGCAACTTGGAGCGATGGAGCACTGATGCTGGGAACATCGGCAGAGGCGCTTATATACTCAAAGTTAAGCCTCCTAAATTATTATTCAAATATTGCATTAATGATATTTTACTTACGCAAGTAGATAGTACGTTTTTCTTTTTATCTCGACAAAAATTTCTGTCGATGTTTCAGTGTCTTTATCGTGGAAATGTTTACTTTATCACGCTTGGAAGTCTGTAGCTTTTTTTTTATAGACAGAAAATGCCTAACGCATACCCCTCCGTCAGGGGAAACGGATGGGTTATGTGGGGCTTGCACCCACTAAACTGTTTGTTTCCACGGCGGACCTGCTGGTGGGAGTACGGGATTCACTGTCGTATTCACCACGCTCCCGCCAGGTTGGAAGTCTGTCAGCTACAGACTTGGAAGTCTGTAGCTGCCATGTTGTGACGTCACTACCGTCTGCTTTTTAACCGACTTCAAAAAAGAAGGAGGTTATCAATTCGTCGGAATCTTTTTTTTTATGTATGTTCCCCGATTACTCGAAGATGCGTGGACCAATTTAGAAAATTCTTTTTTTGTTTCAAAGGGTAAGTTCACAGATGATCCCATAGTCATCAAGTCAGGATCTGATGATGGGATCCTGGAGAAATCGAGGGAACTCTTCAAATTTTGCTAGTATACTTGAAGCGATTTAGGTATTTTTTATAGTTACTATTGCATTTCCCTGCAGTCATCAAGTAACGACTGTATTCATCAAGTCAGGATCTGATGATGGGATTTTCGAGAAACTGAGGGAACTCTTCAGATTTTAGAAGCATACTTCAAGCTTTCCAAAAATCCACAAATGATTGAACGAAACATTGCCCGACTTCGAATTAGTGTACATTAAAAATTATTTCACTCTTTGTAGTGGCATTTGAAGTTAGTTTTTTGGAAAGAATTTTCCATTTTTCTTAGTCAAAAGTCAAAATACCTTTATTCCATATAGGCCTAACGTACAGGCTCTTGTAAAACGTCAATATGATGTTTGTCGCATATGGATGGTCATAATTACAAGTCGACTTAAAGCTAAATTTACGAGGGTTGGAACGCGCCCTGCACTGAGAAGAAGCCCACAACAAATTCACTCAAGTCGTTGTCGTCGTTGCAGCCGATGGACGTCCACTGCTGTCAAAAGTCAAAATATATTTATTTCACATAGGCCTAACTTACAAGGCACTTGTAAAACGTCAACAATATTTGTTACATAATATTATGTACGGTGATAACTACAAGTCGACTTAAAACTAAGTTTACGAGGGTTCCAACGCGCCCTGCACTGAGAAGAAGCCCACAACAAACTCAGCCGGGTTTTGTTTTCGGTTATCAACACTTCACAAAAGCTCTTAAAAACTAGTTGAGCTAGTAATTATAATACAGCAGTTCATTCATTCCCAAGGATTTGATTCATGTAAATAATCCCTAATACTATAGTAAGCTTTATTAACGAGCTTTCGTTTTACAGCGACTTTGAACATAATGAGGGATAAGTTTAATATTTCAATAGGAAGTTTGTTGTAAAAGCGTATCCCATTGCCTTTAAATGATTTACTTATTTTCTCTAGTCTTGTTTTATTCACTACTAGTTTGTTTTTACTTCTAAGGTTAATAGCATGGAGATCGCTTTTTTTTAACAAAATCATTAATATTTTTATGCACATATATCAAGTTATCAAATATATACTTACTGTGCATGCACCGTCATTATATTAAATTCTTTGAATTTTTCTCTTAAAGACTCTCTTGGGCCCGTTTTGTAAATGGCTGGACGTAGGTCTCCTGAAATGACCGCCAAACACCACGATCCTGCGCCGCCTGGCGCCAGCGACTCCCTGCGACTTTCTGTATGTCGTCCGTCCACCTGGTGAGAGGTCTGCCGACACTGCGCTTCCGGTGTGTGGTCGCCATTCCAGCACCTTGGGTCCCCAACGTCCATCGGTCCTGCGAGCTAAGTTCCCCGCCCATTGCCACTTCAGCTTTGCGACACGTTGAGCTATGTCGGTTACTTTGGTTCTTTTCTGATTCGATCGCGTAAAGATACTCCGAGCATAGCTCTCTCCATCGCTCGCTGATAGTGACCCTGAGCCTTCTAAGAGGCCCACAGTCAGCGACCATGTTTTTTTATTTTATTTTAAATCAACTGGTGACAGAAGGGCTGGCTCATTTTTTGCGCAACGTATCAGCCTAGCTGTTCAACGCGGAAATGCAGCCAGTATTCTTGCCACCATTCCACGCGGGCTAGACTTGTATAGTAATTAGAATAAGCTAGTGATAAGTTTTATTGTAAATATGCATAATACTTACTTGTCTTAAATACAAAACAATAATAATAATATACTCCGCCAAAAAAAAAAATATAAATCATAATACATCGCCATATTGTTAAACTATTATTATTAAACTATGTACAAATTAATCTATACAATTGGACAAAAATCTATCATTATACAAAAGAGCCGTTAGCTCTGGAGGCTTTTCGGACAACAGTTGTCGCGAACTGAAGAAACTCAGTACGACAGTCATCGTCATTGACTAGCTCCCTAATACTCTCAAGCTCTAACTCTCTATCCAGTGTGTGCTTGCAATCCAGTCTTAGAGCCGAAAATCCAGCGACCCATGTCTCGGACCCGTAAGTCATCACTGGCAACACGCACTGTACGAAGCCTAGTTTTGAGAAAGTGAGAGATGTTGTGGAAGGTTTTATAGCGTTTGTAAAAAAATATTAAAAATTGGTCAAGTGCGAGTTCGGCTCGCGCACTGAGGGTTCCGCACTATCAGTAGGTTTCTAAATAGTATTAAATTAAAGTGAAAAATCGCGCAAAGGAAAATGGAACGATCAATTCTGAACATACGTTTGATTGAAAAATACTCAAAACAAGAAATAAAGCAAAAACTCCATACAACAGATGCAGTGACGATGGCCATGACCAACAAATGGAACTGGGCTGGTCATGTTATGAGAAGAAAAGACAACAGATGGACCACAGAAATAACCACTTGGTGCCCGAACTACAATATCAGAAAGAGAGGAAGACCAGTCTACAGGTGGAGAGACGACATTGTAGAGTTCGCTGGCCCTTTGTGGCACACAATTACCAACAACATCAAAACCTGGAAGAGATTAGAGGAGGCCTTTGCCCGAAAATGGGTCGAGTTGTAGTTACTTCACACTACAACTGGGCTAATAATAATAAAGTGAACAATCCTGGCCACCAAATTCTAAAACGAATAAAAATCATGTTTGTTGCGTGGGAGTTGTGGGGCCTTAAATATTTATTTAATTCTATTTTGTAGAGAAATGTCACGGTTCAAGAGATACAGCCTGGTGACAGACGGACGGACGGACGGCGAAGTCTTAGTAATAGGGTCCCGTTTTTACCCATTGGTTACCTGAAAATGGAACTATTATGGTACGACATGGGACCCTTATGGTGCGACTTCCTCCGTCCGTCCGTCCGTCCGTCAGTCACTGTCATTCAGCCAAATCGGTACAGTATTTGCGGCGTGGATAATAATTTACCAATCGAAATATCTGAAATGATAGGGTTTAATTAATGAATAATTTACGAAAAAATATTTTATTTTTCTTCTAACTCTGTCCTTTTTTGGTATTAGCAATTAACCATAAAAAACAAAGTTAAGTTTGCGGTTCTGAAAAAAAGTAATTCTTATGGTTTTACTTTTTCTTATACATATAGTACGGAACCCTCAGTGTGTGAGTCTGACTCACACTTTTATTTTCATTTATAAGACCACACAAATCATAGTACCTATAGGAGCTAGCAACGTTTTCGAGAAAGAATTTTAGGTAAGCTGATTTTATGATATGTCGTCTTTCTTGCACTTTCGGTTAGAGTCTGGGCCATCTGGCTGGCGGTAGCCGTTGCGTTCATTAGTGCGTTAGAGTCAGTAATTTAATATTATATTTTCATTTTTCAGGCTTTATTTTACGAGTATTTTATTAATTATATAATGTGTAGATACCTACAGTTATGTACCCCGCTTACATGATTATGTAGCATATCACGCACAGGCGGCTTCAATTAAAAGATATGTAATAGCTTTTTGGGGAAATTCTAGTTATATTAAATAAAATAAAATAAAATAAAAAAGCCTTTTATTTCTTGCATAAATTAAAGTAATACGTCCTTGTTTATTTTAATGTGTTAGTTGGTTAATTTGCATTAGTTAAATAATATATTGTTAGTTGTGTTAGTTAGTTCATTTACGCAAGAACCCCTAATGGGTGAAGGCCTCCTTCAAAGACGACCATTTGTCTCTGTCAGCTGCTGTCATGATCCAATTTAGACCGGCTACTTGTCTAATCTCGTCCTCCCAGCGACTTGCAAGTCTTCCTCTACTTCTTTTCCCTTGTGGGCCTCTCCATAAAGTAACTTTCAGAGTCCATCTGTGGTCATTAAGGCGGCCCTTCCCGGACCATCCAAGTACAACGAATACGTGGTTTACAGGCTTGCTGTTTCGTCTAACGGAATCCTAGAAAAAGGCTCATTCCGAAAAAAACGAGATAACGCCTGTATCGTCAATCGCGCGTTCAGGAAAAAAAAACCTGTCAAGTGCGAGTCGGACTCGCGCACTGAGGGTTCCGTACTTCAACCGGAGGAATAAAACCATAAAAACCACTTTTCTTATCGAACCGCAAAACTAACTTTGTTTTTAGAGGTTTTATTGTAAATATCAAAAAACTACTCACTAGATCTCGTTCAAACCAATTTTCGGTGGAAGTTTGCATGGTAATGTACATCATATATTTTTTTTAGTTTTATCATACTCTTATTTTAGAAGTTACAGGGGGGGAGACACACATTTTACCACTTTGGAAGTGTCTCTCGCGCAAGCTATTCATTTTAGAAAAAAATGATATTAGAAACCTTAGTATCATTTTTGAAGACCTATCCATGCATATGGGTTTGATGAAAAAAAATTTTTTGAGTTTCAGTTCTAAGTATGGGGCACCCCCAAAATTTATTACTGTTTTTTAAATTTTGTGTAAATCTTAATGCGGTTCACAGAATACATCTACTTTCCAAGTTTCAACAGTATAGCTCTTATAGTTTCGGAAAAACGTGGCTGTGACATACGGACGGACAGACGGACAGACGGACAGACAAACAGACGGACAGACGGACAGACGGACAGACGGACAGACGGACAGACAGACATGACGAATTTATAAGGGTTCCGTTTTTTGCCATTCGGCTACGGAACCCTAAAAATAGCGCGGCAATTTCATGAAACTTGTTCCAGAAGATACGTGATTTTGAAAAAGCCTTACAAATATGTGTAAATAATGTTTGTTATTTCGAATCTTTATTAGTTGTATGAGGTTTCTATAGAGTTGTTTTTTTTACTTTTACAATATATGAGCTAAGCGAAACGACCAAAGTTTATGTAAAATTTCAGCAAGAATGCAGATTTTTGGAGGCTGGTACTTAATTTGTTGGTAATAAATTTTAATTTTTGTTTCTATACAAACCTAGATATAGTGTGCCAGGTACCTACTTGTTAAAAATATTTCAAGAAAAGTTTGTTAAAACGTCATAATCGCGTAAGAGCGTTTGTATGAAACAATCTACCGGGAAGGCCGCTCTTAAGTCTAGTTATATATATATTAACAGGGTATTATTTATTGCGCAGAAAAATGCATTAGAGCGATATGCAGAATTAAAAGAAGAGTAAGCTGCAAGCCATATAAGAGGCAAATATCGATATTCCTCTACTAAGATCACTATAAGAGACACATTTGTTAATCAAATATATGGTAAAATTGTGCTTTATCTTCTGTGGTTATTATCCTTATTTTTATTTCTGTATCGATGTTTTGTGTAACTTTTTTGAATAAATAAATTTGTTATATACTTCAAAAATCTTAAACTTGTGACTGTACCGTCGCTGTATATATTAGAATTGGTATTGTTTTTAAAAAATAATGAAAACCTATTCGAAAGGCGTAATCGAGACCGCCGTAAAGATAAATTCCGTTATCCCCTTCATAATACCTCATACTTTGATAAAAGCATTTGCGTGATGGCTGTTAAAATATACAATAAAATACCAAAAGAGATAAGAGATTGTACAGGGGCTTAAAACCCAAACTTCAAGAGTTCCTTATTGAAAGAGCAATTTACGATATTAAAGAATTCTTAGAATAATAGACATATAAAAAGAAATATTGATTAATTTAGTTTTCAATATTGTGACTTTTCTAATTAATTTTAAATTAAATGTATTTGCACGCATAAATGGCAAGACATGTTGAAACCCTGACTTCTATCACTTCTATGTAATCTTTATACTTAACACATGTATGCAAATAAATTGTTTGATTTGATTCGATTTGATTTGAAAAAGGTATAACTTTCCGCACGCAAAACACAGATGCGAAAGTCTACTTTTTGATACTCTTACGTTTGTACCTAGTCGCAACTCGCAGCTATTTGGAAAAGTGTTTCTTAAGAGCGGGTATTAACTGAATATGTCAGTTCAAGATTTCATTTTTACAGTAGTAAATCAAGTCTCAACTGCCTGAAATAAAACACACGAATATTACATCATATTGTCGAGAAACTGTAAAAGTGAAAACATAAAAGGATAATTTTTTGTCGATAAAAAAATTCCCGAAGTTGCGTCCAATTTTAGTTACAATTTTCAATTTATTATCAATGTTATACGTACTAGAGAGCCAAGGTTTAGGATTATAATTCCAATAAATATTACGAAGTGCGTATCTTATCGTTTTCTTTCTAAATAATGTATTTTAAAAGTTATTACAGTAAACTATAAATGGCGCTTATTACATTCTTATTTCGCGTAATACACCATGCTCTTTTGTACCAGAACGATGTTTTGCGCATGACAATCAGTCACAATTGCTCCATTGAGACGAGAAGACTGTATTTCTGTGCGCCACGCCAAAAAAATAGTTCTTTGTATCCTTAATATATAAATTATGAATTATAAATTATTGTGTGTGTATTTATAAATGATTTGGTGGCGTTAATAATATAATTGTAAATATGGGGAGCAAAAACTACGAAATAAAAGTATATTAAAGCAAAAGCCTTTCTGACAAATATAGACCTTCACTCTTTACTTTTAAAGCACACAATTAACGAGCACTGAATTCCCTCAAGCAATGACATGTCAATGGCGGTGGGAGTAGTATATGTAAAAAAGGACGATCCCAATCAATTTTGAGAGAGAGGAATAAAGAGTGCTCCTGTATGTGCGCACTTTGTGCAACATGTTCACGATTTGGACACTTCAGTATGCAAATATTGGATATTGCATTAGATATTGCATTATTGATTTGTGCTAACATTCATAAAACTACTAAATGTTACTATGTTAATTAGTTCCTACGTAAATATAGTTCAAGAGATAATGTGCATATTATAATGCACATTTATATAATGATAAATTTAAAGAAAATCAAATTTATTAAGATACAATATATAAATAGGAAATATTTATAAGTAATGAATTCTGTAAGAGGGTAAAATGAATTTGTGCACAGCTAATGAAACAGACTACGCTTAAATTTATTTTTTTGGCTTTTTTTAGGGTTCCGTACCCAAAGTGTAAAAACGGGACCTATTACGAAGACTCCGCTAGTCGTCTCCGTCCATCCTTCCGTCTGTCGCCAGGCTGTATTTCTTGAACCATGACAATAAGATACTTAAAATCACAGTTAGTGTACTTAAAAAAACCACCCCTAGCTTTAACTAATCATCTTTTTGATTAGTGTTTTACATACTTAGGATACAATTCCTATAAGCAGGACAGATTGATTTGTTTTGCTATAATCCGCTACTTGAATAGATTATGTATGGTACAATATGCAGGAAAACTGCCCACATGAAACACCACATACAATTTTCCCAACACTTTCTACGACGCACGTTTCGTCCCGACACCAGGACATCCTCCGGAAATGTTGACTTTACGATGCGAAATTTTACACTCTATGACAGAATCTTTTCAAGTAGTGGATTATAGCAAAACAAATTAATCTGTCCTGCAAATTATGGATTTCCGCAAAATAACACCTGCTTCCATTCAATAATTCCTATTTCCTATAAATTTAAACACAAATCAAAATTTCACTCGCAGCGAGATTTGAACTCGCTTTCCCCAGCTATCGCGGCTGGGTACTTTTATCGCTGAGTAATTACTCCCCCTAGCTTTTCCCTGGCCAAAAGTGCCCATCAGACTAGGCACACATAATAGCCCACGTCAAAATAAATGCCTGAAAACCTTATATTGCACAATGTCAATTGGTTTATTTATATAGCAAATATGTATATATAGCACTTGGGCAATCAATATCACCTACTTGTTATTTGACGACTTTTGCATCATTAATCCAGGCCAGTAGGTATTAAAACAATATGTGAAAATGAAAATTAATTTTTATTTTGATACTCGACAATAATAATAGTCAATTGAGACGAAATAACAAATCCAGAAAGTGCTTTTTATACAAATACTTATCATTTTATGACAAAGGACAGGGAGTGTACAGACTACAGACCCCTGTAATAATGTTAGACATTGACATCTTGGGTTTTATGGCGTTACAAATTAGTTCTTACTGCGGTCACATCTGATGGTAACTGATGTAGTCGTTATGTAGTTCGTACCGGAACGCTAAGTTGTTTGAGTGTACCGTTACGTTATATATCCCTATCAGTTGTCATAAAATGTTAAGTACACAAGTGGGGAAAAGTGAAACATTGCCGTTGGTCCGCCGTTGGTCTGCCGTTGGTCAATCATTGGTTTTGTTTGGTTTCGTCCTGTAAAAAGTAAAAATAATAAATTATCTTTAATAATAGTAAAGTAATAAATAATCTTTATTATTTTTAATACACTTATTAGTACTTTTTCAAAATTAATTTGTTGATACAGATTTATTGTAAATGACAAAAGAAGCTTTGCTAAAGTTGGTTTTATTTTTCTTGTTACATTTTTTGAGAACTGATATAGGAGACAAGAGTTGACATAGAGCGTTTAATGTGGTCCAAAACGCAACATGGTTTACAATCGTGAAATTAAATTTACGTAGCACGATAAGGTCGAGGTATTTCCTATGTTTTTTTACTCTTATTTCGTGATTCACATCAATAAGTGAGTAAGTGTATACTTACACCTATTATCACATTGCCGACCAGCTTTCCGGTTTCCCCGACGCTGCCAGCCTCGTTACTGGTAATATTCTTCACTGGAAAAGAAGGATAACAGATGAACGGTGAACGTAATAGAACCAAGCGCGGAAAGTATGTCATTTCGTTACGGGTCCACAGATCATTGTTGGAAACTGATCATAGTGTCCAAATATAATTCATAGGCACTGATATAGAGAACAGCCCTGGCTTGGTGGGCCAAGGAACGTGTCAACAATGAAGACACTTCCGCACGTGCATTGAAAGATGATTTTTGTACATTTTTGACATGACAAATAAATCAATAATTAGAATCATGACAAGTAAATTAATTTTAAATTGTATTTATACACTGTAATAGACATTTCATACAGGTAAATACTACAGAAAACTTTATAACTAAAAACCTCTTTTATGTATTTGGTAGAGGAGAGCACAAAAGCACTAGTGCCGAAAAGAATAACTAATAGTAAGTGATTAAAACACTTTTTTCAGTGTAAAAACAGAAGTTTTGTCGATCAGCCGCAAGTTATTGTCTAGCAAGCTGAAATGCACTGAGGTTGGTTTTATAGCGCAGACAAGGGATAAAAAAGGAGTGTAACCTTTCTTATCTCTGGTGTACGCAATGTAAAGTTTTTATTAATTTATTTATTTACTTACCACCTTGCACCACACCGTCGACAGCACTGCCCGCTGAAAATATTAAAAAATAATAAGTAATATATGGACTGTATCATCATCATGAATTCATTTAATATTGTGATTGCCTTAGGTGGTCCTAAAAATGCATGGCTAAAGGTCGATTTACACCGCTGCGGAATAAAGAACTTTATGTCAATTGTATAACACACAAATTGATTAAGAGCAAAAAAAAAACGTCGCGCGTCTTCCGGAGAATCCTCGCGCATTCTCGAGAATTCTCCAAGCTACTGTCGGTGCCATCTGTGGAATCCGCGAGAAGTGGCGTGAACGGGGAGTCGGTTTGGTGACGATAGTGTAGTGGATAGTGCGCTGCCAAGCGTTTACGAAACAATTCGC
Organism: Coenonympha arcania; assembly: GCA_036785405.1. Lineage (NCBI taxonomy): Eukaryota > Metazoa > Arthropoda > Insecta > Lepidoptera > Nymphalidae > Coenonympha > Coenonympha arcania. Next base: position 4,408,119 of record CM072081.1, read on the forward strand.
TGGAATACTTGAGCATTCCAGCGAATTCTCGCGTCATGAGGTGAAATTGACGCTTCCATTCGATTTAATTGAGCCTTAGTTAGTTGTGGGCGCTTCTTCAGTACAGAGTGCGTAGGTACCATCTGGTATAAATATATTTAAACGGTTCAAAAGTACACGAAATCATCTTTTTTTTTAATTTATACTGGTATTACGAAACTGAAGAGTTTGTTTCTTTGTTTGATTTTTGTTAGTTTGAATGCGCTAATCTCTGGAACTACATATCCGAAATGAAAAATTCATTATTTTTGTGTTGGAAAATCCATAATCGAGGAAGGCAATAAGCCATATAGCATCACACTTCGACGAATAGGAGCGAAGCATCAATGAAAAAATTTTGCAAAACACGTTCCATTTCGAAACCTTTCTCCATCCAAAATAAAATTCATCTAAAAGTTCTAAAAAAATTCCGCTACGCCTGATGTCCATCCTTTAACGTTAACTTATTATAACGGGTTATGTAAAAACCGAAATATCATGATATATCATACTGAAATTGGATTGAAACCGTAGTTTCCCAATAGAAGACTCCGCAGTCTGCCTTTGACTGAAAACAATGTGTATCGAAATTATCGTGTCAGCGGTAGTTGCTCCCATGGCTTCATTGGCAGAGCACCCAGCCGCGATAAACGATACGGGTTTATTTATAAAAATAAAAAATAAGTACCTACCTAGTGTGTGAAACACTATAACAAAAACATAAATTTGTATACAGGGTTGCATAAAAAATACCAAATCGCTCTTGGCCTGTGTTTGTTTACATTAAAACAAAAAACATTTTTTCTACGATTTTTTTTTTACTCGATATTTTGAGAAATATCGAATACTCAATATTTTACAGAGATACTCTACTTGTTCCTACTCTGTAATGTAAAATTGGCGTGGTAACGGCGCGGTGGCGGCGCGCGAACTCGCGACGCGAAACCGCAACAGTGTAATGTCACTTTACAGAAATAATATTTTTGACGTGACAACGTCTTATAAATCGATAGAGCCGGTTGCACGCACGAAAAAACATGACTCATCCGGCGTTACCGGCGTTACCTCGCTCATGCGGCGTTACCGGCGTTACATCGCGAGCGCGGAACGAGCGACAAAGAAGACGTTGTCACGTTCAACTATCGTCAGTAAACCGACTTTACAGGCAACCAATTTTTTTGTATGAAATAAATTAATACCGAATTTTGAAAAGTCGTAGAACAAAAGTTGTTAGTGTTAATGTAAGCAACTACAGGCCGAAAGTGAAAAAAAATGTGTGTCTTAAAATAAACATCCAGAAAGGATCTACCCTCTGCAACACAGGTTTTCCTTCCGCAGAGGGTAGGGCGTAATTTGTCTTAAGACCAATAAATTATTATTTGGTATTTTCTATATAACCCTGTTACAATATGCTGTAGGTGCGGTAGGTACTCACCAATACTACCAACATCTTCAACGATCTCTTGCAAACTGGCCATGCACGGCCGACTGGACAGCATGACGACCGACTGCAATGGATAAAGTACAAGTTCAACTTAGCAGATCAACGCCTGGTGATAGCTCCCTTGCGGAGCGCGTCCGGGTAGGTACCACTAGTCTAGCTATCTATGGCCATATAGAGAGAGAGTTGCAAGTCCAGAGGTAGGCGTAAATTTTATTCTTGAAATATGGCTTTGTTAATTTAAGTAAAAAAATTAAAATACTCGAGCAAGTTTTTAGGTCAACAAATGTGGATATTTAGACTCGAATAACTTTTAATATAAGCAATATTTCTTAAAAAGTAAAACATACAAGCATAGTACTTCATAGTATCTGCAACATATCCAAAAATTATGAAAATCGGACTACATTTACGGGTAGGAAAACGTTATCGCTTTTTGTATAAAAGCTTACAGGTATGTGTACTTGATGTAATGAGACCTAACAAACTGATGTCTCAGGATAGTACAGTGCAGTGCGCCGTATGATACTGCAATGCAAAGCAGTGAAACGCACTGCATCTGATAATATGAGCAGGCATGTCACTTAACAGCAGGTGCTGGTGGTAGCTAGGACTCTAAATGCCAAAATAACGCTTGACCGGTCAGCTAATGACTAGATAATATTTGTACCTCATACAGCTTACGATTTAGTATAGTGTCGTAGGCAAGGCAGGTAAAAATTTAAAATCCTGTTAGGTAGTGCGGAAAGACAGACTTTTTGAAGCATGAAACCTTGAAAATTAATAGTACATTTCGATATGAGTGCAGAAAGTATGTCATTTCTTCACGAGTCCCGTTTTGTTGACCCAAGCCGAAGGCGCAGATCAACAATGAAGACGAGTGGAAATGACAATTCCGCACGTAACGTACATTGAACGACTATTAAAAAAAGATTTTATTAAAAAAGATTTTACTTACCAGGATCAGCAAGAAAGCTACAGCGTATTTCATGTTGAAATGTTGTTTGTGTTCTGTGGATACTCGGAGCAACTTGGAGCGATGGAGCACTGATGCTGGGAACATGGGCAGAGGCGCTTATATACTCAAAGTTAAGCCTCCTCAATTATTATTCAAATATTGCGTTCCTAATGATATTTACTGACGCAAGTAGATAGTACAATTTTCTTTTTATCTCGACAAAAATTTTTGCCGATGTTTCAATATCTTTATCGTTGAAATGTTTACTTTATTACGTTTGGACGTTGAACGGGCGCCCTCCCGCGTTTCAGCCCCCATAACCGAGAGGTTGATTGGGCCATGGGTGGTGGAGGGTTGTCCCTACGCTTGGACGTCTGTAGCTGCCATGTTGTGACATCACTACCGTCGGCTTTTCTTATTCAAAAGTCAAAATACCTTTATTCCACACAGGCCTAACGTACAGGCTCTTGTAAAACGTCATAACTACAAGTCGACTTAAAGCTAAGTTTTACGAGGGTTCGAACGCGCCCTGCACTGAGAAGAAGCCCACAACAAACTCACTCAAGTCTTTGTCGTCGTTTCAGCCGATGGACATCCACTGCAGGATGTAGGCCTCCTGAAATGAGCGCCAAACACCACGATCCTGCGCCACCTGGCGCCAGCGACTCCCTGCGACTTTCTTGATGTCGTCCATCCACCTGGTGCGTGGCCACCATTCCAGCACCTTGAGTCCCCAACGTCCATCGGTCCTGCGAGCTATGTGCCCCGCCCATTGCCGCTTCAGTTTTGCGACGTGTTGAGCTATGTCGGTCACTTCGGTTCTTTTGCAGATCTCCTCATCTCTGATTCGATCGCGCATACTCCAAGCATAGCTCTCTCCATCGCTCTCTGAGTGACCCTGAGCCTTCTTATGAGGCCCATAGTCAGCGACCATGTCTTGGATCCGTAAGTCATCACTGGAAACACGCACTGTCCGATGACTAGTTTTTAGACTAGTTGAGAGATGTTGTGGAAGGTTTTTTAGCGTTTGTACCCGCAAAACACACATGCGAAAGTCTACTTTTTGATTCAACAATATGTAAAACTGTTTTTATTCGATATTGCCAAAGTTCTTCGCCAAGTTCAACCTTTGTCACCTACTGTTCTTTGTTTGGTAATAAAAGAATATGTGAAAAAGAAAATTATTTTTTATTTTTTACTCGACAATGATAATAATCAATTGAGACAAAATAACCAATCCAGAAAATGTTTTTTTTTTACAAATACTTAACATTTTATGGAAAAGGACAAGGGGTGTAAAGACACCTGTAATAATGTAAGACATTTACACGCATGGGTTTTATGACGTTACAAATTAGTTCTTTCTGCGGTCACATCTGATGGTAACATTGTTATGTAGTTCGTACCGGAACGCTAAGATGTTTGCGCGTACCGTTACGTTACATATCCCTATCAGTTGTCATAAAATCTTTAGAACACAAGTGGGGAAAAGTGAAACATTGCCGTTGGTCTGCCGTTGGTCCGCCGTTGGTCTACCGTTGGTCAATCATTGGTTTTGTTTGGTTTCGTCCTGTAAAAAGTAAAAATGATAAATTATCTTTAATAATAGTGAAGTAATAAATAATCTTCATTATTTTTAATATACTTGTTAGTACTTTTTCAAAATTAATTTGTTGATAGAGATTTATTGTAAATGACAAAAGAAGCTACTGGCAATGCTGCCAGTATCTTGGGTACCATGCCTCGTTGCGATGGATTCGATGAGGTTTTAAATTTATAACCTAGTTTATAGTCCGTTATTTTTATTTTAAATCTTTTTATGTACATATATTTAAGTATTAGTTATAATTTTCTTTTCATTGTGAAATGTTAGTGACATTGAATATTAATTGAATAAATTATTATAATACTTATTAAAAGAAGCTATGCTAAAGTTGATTTTATTTTTCTTGTTACGTTTTTTGAGAACTGATATAGTAGACAAGAATTGACATAGATCTTAAAATTTTATGTGGTCCATAACGCAACATGGTCGACAATAAAGAAATTAAATTAACGTTGCACGATAAAGTATTTATCCTATGTTTTTGTATTTTCTATGTTTTTTTTTAAAGTGTTACATACTATGTATACTTACACCTATTATCACTTTGCCGGCCAACTTTCCGGTTTTCCCGACGCTGTCTGCCAGGTTACTGGTAGTTTTCTCCACTGGAAAAGAAGGATAACATGTGAACGGTGAACGTAATAAGTAATAGAGCCAAGCGCGGAAAGTATGTCATTTCGTTACGGGTCCACAACTCATTGTTGGAAACTGATCATATTATAATATAGTGTCCAAATAAAATTCATAGGCACTGATATAGAGAATAGCCCTGGCTTGGTGACCCAAGACACTTCCGCACGTGCATCAAAAGATGATTTTTGTACATTTTTGAAAAAAAAACGAAAGAATAACAAATAAATAAGAATAAGAAAAACAAATAAATTAATTTTAAATTGTATATATACACTGTAATAGACATTTCATACAGGTAAATAACACAGAAAACTGTATAACTAAAACCTCTTTCATGTATTTGGTAGAGGAGAGCACAAAAGCACTAGTGCCGAAAAGAATAACTTTCCGCTCGGAAAACACAAAAAAGTCTACTGTCTTAGCAAGTGTATTAAACACACTTTTTTTCTTATGTTTAAAAAAAGTCCTGACCCATACAGTTTATGTCGATCAGTCACAGGTTGGTTTTATAGCGCAGACAAGGGATAAAAAAGCAATATGAACTGTAAAAAACTGCGGTTTTTTACAGGATATACTTTGGTGAGTGTGCTCAGGAACTGCATAACCTTGTGCCTCCTTCACCTTTCTACCATAGGACCGCAAGACGCCGAGAGCGGTGGCATCCTTATGTGGTTGACGTCCAACAAACTCGCACGAAACGATTTTCTTCCACGTTTCTGATACGAACCGCTAAGGTGTGGAACGCCCTTTCAGCCTCCGTGTTTCCAGCCAAATACAATCTGGGTGCCTTTAAGAGAAGAGTGAATAGGCATTTTCTAGGCAAGCGCGCTCCAACCTAGACCTCATCATTGCTTTCCATCAAGCATGATTGTCGTCAAGCGCAAGCCTATCTTCAATTAAAAAAAAAGAAAAAAAAAGTAAATTCATAGTGCTTTCTTATCTCTTGCGTACGCAATACAAAGTTCTTATTAATTCATTTATTTACTTACAACCTTGCGCCACACCGTCGACAGCACTGCCCGCTGAAAATATAAAAAAATAATTAGTAATCTGTAGACTGTATCATCATCATTAATTCATTTAATATTGTGATTGCCTTAGGTGGTCCTAAAAATGCATGGCTAAAGGTCGATTTACACCGCTGCGGAATAAAGAACTTTATGTCAATTGTATAACACACAAATTGATTAAGAGCAAAAAAAAACGTTGCGCGTCTTCCGGAGAATCCTCGCGCATTCTCGAGAATTCTCCAAGCTACTGTCGGTGCCATCTGTGGAATCCGCGAGAACTGGCGTGAACGGGGAGTCGGTTTGGTCAGTCACCGCGGTGCGAAAGGTTCAGAAAGCCTTTAAATGCATGGCTAAAGGTCGATTTACACCGCTGCGGAATGGAATGGAACCGACTTCTTGCAACGAAATTGTACATAGCATAATGAACTTTATGTCAATTGTATAACACGCAAATTAATTAAGAGCAAAAAAAGGTCGCGCGCACAGAGCACATCTTTTTCTTTTTTCTGTGGTCGCGCGTCTTCCGAGGAATCCTCGCGCATTCTCGAGAATTCTCCAAGCTACTGTCGGCGCTATCTCTGGAATCCGCGAGAAGTGGCGTGAACGAAGCATTCGCTTCGCATTCCAGCGAATTCCCGCGTCATGAGGTTTTTTTTTATAATTGATAGGCTTGCGCTTGATTACAATCAAGTCTGATGAACAGAAATGATGAGGTCTAGGATGTAGCGCGCTTGCCTAGAAAATGCCTATTCACTCTTCTCTTGAAGGCACCCAGATTGTATTTGGCTGGGAACACGGAAGCTGGAAGGGTGTTCCACACCTTAGCGGTTCGTATCAGAAACGTAGAAGAAAAACGTTTCGTCCGATTACGCTGGACATCAACCACATAAGGATGCCACTTCTCTCGACGTCTCGCGGTTCTATGGTAGAAAGGTGAAGGAGGCACAAGGTTGTGGAGTTCTTAAGCACACTCTCCAAAATATATCCTGCAAAAAACCGCTAAACAGGCAACACTGCGTCGGTGTTCTAAACTGAGCAGTTTCGCCCGTGTTAGCGATTCCTTGCCGATTATTCTGCGTGCGCGGCGATTAACTGAGTCCAATGCATCGAGGTGAAATTGACGCTTCCATTCCATTTCGTTGCGGTGTAAATTGAGCTTTAGTTTGTTGTGGGCGCGTCTTCAGTACAGAGTGCGTAGGTACTATTTGGTATAAATATATTTTAACGTTTCAAAAGTACACGAAATTACCATTTGAAGCTGAAGAGTTTGTTTCTTTGTTTGTTTTTTGTTAGTTTGAATGCGCTAATCTCTGAAACTACATATCCGAAATTAAAAATTAATTATTTTTGTGTTGGAAAATCAATCGAGGAAGGCAATAAGCTATTTAACATCACACTTCGACGAATAGGAGCGAAGCATCAATTAAAAAATGTTGCAAAAACGTGAAAAAAACGTTCCATTTCGAAACCTTTCATTGCGTGCGCTGCGTAAACGGTTAAAATCCTTCTAAAAGTTCTAGAAAAATTCCGCTACGCCTGATGTCCATCCTTTAACGTTAACTTATTATAACGGGTTACGTAAAAACCGAAATACATGCGGGCGAAACCGCCGACAACTAGTACGTCATGATATATCATACTGAAATTGGATTGAAACCGTAGTTTCCCAATAGAAGACTCTGCAGTCTGCCTATGACTGAAAACAATGTGTATCGAACTTATCATAATTTAAATTCATTCATTCATTTAGAGGTTCATAAAAAAAAATAAAAAAAAATACCTAGTGTGTGAAACTGTAATTTGTCATGTCTTAAGACCAATAAATTATTATTTGCTATTTTCAATATAACCCTGTAGGTATGTCATACTAACTGTTGTCGGCGGCATATTATAATACACTATGCTTCAGGCGCGGTACTCACCAATACCACCACCACCTCCAACGATATTTTGCAAACTGGCCATGCACGGCTGACTGGACAGCATGACGACCGACTGCAATAGATAAAGTACAAGTTCAACTTAGCAGATCAACGCCCGGTGATAGCTCCCTTGCGCAGTTCGTCCGGGTAGGTACCACTAGTGTCACTTGTTCTACCGTGAAGCAGTCATGTGTTGCTGTGTACAGGTTTGATGCTGATCTACTGGTGGTAGGAGTGTTCTTGCGGAGCGCGTCCGGGTAGGTACCACTTGTGTCACTTGTTCTACCGTGAAGCAGTCATGTGTTGCTGTGTACAGGTTTGATGCTGATCTACTGGTGGCAGGAGTGTTCTTGCGGAGCGCGTCCGGGTAGGTACCACTAGTGTCACTTGTTTTACCGTGAAGCAGTCATGTGTTGCTGTGTACAGGTTTGATGCTGATCTACTGGTGGTAGGAGTGTTCTTGCGGAGCGCGTCCGGGTAGGTACCACTAGTGTCACTTGTTCTACCGTGAAGCAGTCATGTGTTGCTGTGTACAGGTTTGATGCTGATCTACTGGTGGTAGGAGTGTTCTTGCGGAGCGCGTCCGGGTAGGTACCACTAGGGTCACTTGTTCTACCGTGAAGCAGTCATGTGTTGCTGTGTACAGGTTTGATGCTGATCTACTGGTGGCAGGAGTGTTCTTGCGGAGCGCGTCCGGGTAGGTACCACTAGTGTCACTTGTTTTACCGTGAAGCAGTCATGTGTTGCTGTGTACAGGTTTGATGCTGATCTACTGGTGGTAGGAGTGTTCTTGCGGAGCGCGTCCGGGTAGGTACCACTAGTGTCACTTGTTCTACCGTGAAGCAGTCATGTGTTGCTGTGTACAGGTTTGATGCTGATCTACTGGTGGTAGGAGTGTTCTTGCGGAGCGCGTCCGGGTAGGTACCACTAGTGTCACTTGTTTTACCGTGAAGCAGTCATGTGTTGCTGTGTACAGGTTTGATGCTGATCTACTGGTGGTAGGAGTGTTCTTGCGGAGCGCGTCCGGGTAGGTACCACTAGTGTCACTTGTTCTACCGTGAAGCAGTCATGTGTTGCTGTGTACAGGTTTGATGCTGATCTACTGGTGGTAGGAGTGTTCTTGCGGAGCGCGTCCGGGTAGGTACCACTAGTGTCACTTGTTCTACCGTGAAGCAGTCATGTGTTGCTGTGTACAGGTTTGATGCTGATCTACTGGTGGCAGGAGTGTTCTTGCGGAGCGCGTCCGGGTAGGTACCACTAGTGTCACTTGTTTTACCGTGAAGCAGTCATGTGTTGCTGTGTACAGGTTTGATGCTGATCTACTGGTGGTAGGAGTGTTCTTGCGGAGCGCGTCCGGGTAGGTACCACTAGTGTCACTTGTTCTACCGTGAAGCAGTCATGTGTTTGAAGCGCACTGTACGCCGACGTCATTAAGGCTATTTATTGCATACTGACTTAGCGGAACGCGAACAGGTGTTTTCAAAAATGATATCTATGTCTGTATAGAGAGAGTTGCAAGTCGAGCTAGGCTTTACATTTTCTTAGGCCTATTCTTGAAATATGGCTTTGGGTGATAACGTTTTACCCAAACGAAACGTTTACTAAATTGGACAATTTTGATGTCATTAGATTCAATGTGCCTTATTAAAAAAAAAATGCTCGAGCAAGTTTGTAGGTCAAAAAATGTGGATATTTAGACTCAAATAACTTTTAATATAAAAAAAATATTTCTTTATTATCGCTATCGCTTTTTGTATGAAAGCTTACAGGTGTATACTTGGTGTAATGAGACCTAACAACTGATGTCTCAGGGTAGTGCGCCGTATGATACTGCAATGCAAAGCAGTGAAACGCACTGCATCTGGCAGGCGCTGGTTCTAAGCGAGGACTCTAAATGCCAAAACAACGTTTGCCCGGTCAACTGTTAACTAGATTTGTACCTCATACAGCTTACGATCTAGTATAGTGTCGTAGGCAAGGCAGGTAAAGATTTGAAATGCTGTTAGGTAGTGCGGAAAGACAGATTTTTTGAAGCATGAAACCTTGAAAATTAATAGTACATTTCGATATAAGTGCGGAAAGTTTGTCATTTCTTCACGAGTCCCGTTTTGTTGACCCAAGCCGAAGGTGCGGATCAACAATGGAGACGCGTGGAAATGACAATTCCGCACGTTACGTAGGTACATTGAACGACTTTATTAAAAAAGATTTTACTTACCAGGATCAGCAAGAAAGCTACAGCGTATTTCATGTTGAAATGTTGTTTGTGTTCTGTGGATACTCGGAGCAACTTGGAGCAATGGAGCACTGATGCTGGGAACATCGGCAGAGGCGCTTATATACTCAAAGTTAAGCTCCTGCATTGTTATTCAAATATTGCATTAACTGATGCATTACTTACATAGTAAAATTTCTTTTTATCTCGATGCAAATCTCTGCTAATATTTCAGTATTTACCTATCTTTATCGTGGAAAAATTCATCATATTATCTTGTTTGGACGTGTGTTACTGCAATAGAATGCAGCGATTAGCAACTAGCATGGTATGCTGACATGATACCATACCGACCTAGGTTAGTAATTTCAAAAATAATACAAAAAAATAGGATTTTTGCCTCCACTTTCGTTGATAACCCAGTGCGAGTTGTAACGGTACAGAATAAGCCCACTGGGGGGCTATTCACGTTACGTGTCGGCTACATTTCTTGATGTGTTAGGTATGTTTAAGTAAAAAGGTGATGGTATTTACGTACATAAGCAGACGATATTGAATTAAAAACAATTTTTGCGACGACTGAAAAATTAATTTTAAGACAATTGACATAGAGCGTAAAATTGAATGTAGTTCAAAATTGGTCGACAGTTCCGAGATTGAAATTACTTGCGCGTCAAAGTTGAGCATTGTATTTCTTATGATGAAATACATTCAATTTTACACTCTAAACCAATAGGTGTCAAGTTCATTTTTCAGTGTTAATATTTTTTTCTTTTTCTTGTATCACATCACTGAGTGTGTGAAAACGTTACGAGAATGTCATAGCTGATCTCTATTACTATACGCTGGATCAATCATTTTTTTTATTCTTTAAACAAGTTAGTACTTGACTGCGATCTCACCTGATTGTAAGTGATGATGCAGCCTTAGATGTTATCGTACTAACTTGGAAGGGTAAGTAAATTTACCCCAACGGTTTCTTCACAGCATCGCACCGGAACGATAAATCGCATGGCGGTGCGTCTTTGCTGGTAGGATGGTAACTAGCCACGGCCGAAGCTTCCCACCAGACCAGAACCAATTTAGAAATTATAAAATTCCAAAGTTCCAAAGTTTTAATCCACAATTTTAACAGTCAAAGCATCATTTATTGTGAGTTATCCGTAGGAGATAGGTATATGCTATTGCGGACTTTTGTACAGATTTTGATACGTTCTTTAATATTGTAGTACATTGTTTTGTAGTACATTTTCTTTGTCTTTTAGTAGGTACATGTATAATATGTACATACAATGTAATGTGATGTAACATCACGGAAAAATATTTTTTCAATTCGGACCAGCGGGGCTAGACACAGTCACAGTCGTTTGGCGTTAACGCTAGTCGACAAAAATGTATGGACAAAACAAATGACTGTAGAAAAACCACGACTAAACACGCTGTGTTTGATACTGTCGGCTGTCAATTGTCAAGCGAAGTACGCTAAAGTTATCTACAAGGTCCGCGAGAACGCCAGCGAGCGTTCAAGTTGTCGTAGTTAATTATCAAAAACAGCGTGTTTAGTACTATTATTATCGTGGTTTATCTACCGTCATTTGTTTTGTCCATACATTTTTGTCGACTAGCGTTAACGCCAAACGACTGTGACTTTGTCTAGCCCCGCAGTACTTCCATAAATAAGCGCGTTCAAAAAAACAAACAAACTCTTCAGCTTTATAATATTAAATATATACATATAGGTACATAGATGATATTACACACATCGCAATCTAGCCCCAAAGTAGGTAAGCGCCGATAGCTTGTGTTATAGGTACCTAGTTACTAGATAACTGATGAATATACGTACATATATTAATATACATATATATAATATATTGAAAAACACCCAGACACTGGAAAACATTCATGCTCATCACACAAACATTTACCAGTTGTGGGAATCGAACCCACGACCTCCGACGCAGACGGCGGGATCGCTACCGCTGCGCCATTTGGTGCCAATATACCTATTAATATTATCTAGATTAACCTTGAAAAAATTACATAAAAGCACACATTTCTTTATTTGCGCAGTAATAAAAAAAGATAACTGAGATAAGTAAGTGTTTTACAATAATTATGTAACGAAATTTTCTATTTGCTCAATACGAGAAAGATAAACAAGATAAATCTGTAACCGCCCAAAACTGACTGAAATAGTTACATACATATTATATTCAACTGTTAAAGACATTTATTATAAATACCATAATATAGTTAATTTAGACATACTAGAAGGAAATCAATAATTCCCTAATTATTAAAATTGCAGGACATAATATTATATTAGACATTTTATATTGTGTAACTTTGAATTTTTTGTGGTCTTGTTTTAATATGTATCTGATAACTACTATGATTAATTACTAGAAATTCTATTGTCTTTATATTGTTAAAAACTTTAATATTTGCATGCCTATAAATCGGCAAAGCACTGAGACACCAAGTACCGAATCACGAATGTAATAACCCTCTACGTGTTTTATGCAAATAAATGATATGATTATGATTATGATTATGATTGCTTTCCCATCGCTTGCGAACGAAATTCAAAAATGTACATACCTATATGAATGTGTGGAGTCACATGACGAATTTGGCGATAATTTTAAATTTCGTTCATTTCAATCTTTTTAGCGTATCGCAATGCCATATGAATAGAGGTGCTCGAAACGCAAATCAACATATCAAGTGATGTAATTTTTACGTTGAAAGTCTGCAGTGTACCTACTTATAGTATAAAAAACTTGAGAGGTGGATGGAACGAATTATAGTAGCGTTATTATCTCGCTGCAGACTCGATCATAAATCATTCGAGTGTTTCGCTTTTATTGTTCTTTGTTGAGTTGTGCATTACTGCAGAACAACAAAAGCGAAACACTCGAATGATTTATGACCTAGTCTGCAGCGAGATTTTTATAGCTATTGTAGCTACCTGGTAATTCGTATAGGATTTGAGTTGATGTATAGTTCTTTATTATCATGTGTTAATACAGTTGTTAACCTCAGTGAAGTCTTTTATTGGTATTGTGGCCTTAAGAAAAATAGACTCCGTGGACCATGAATTAGACTAACGAAGGAAATGGCCATTCTGTACAGGCGCCCATATATACGTGACTATACACACTATATTATATTGTACCCTAGACTTCATTGAAACTGGCAATAAGTCATAAATACTCAAGACTCCATACATAACATTCAAAACCGTAAATAGCTCATAAATAAGTAGTTACTCAAGACCAAATACTTACGCAGAAAACTGAAAATACTTCCATAAAAATAAGTTCCATTCAGCATAATACACTTATTTACTGTAAAAGAGTCATGAAATGGTCATTTGTAGCATACAAAAAACAGCAAGTAAGTATCTTGTAAAATAGCACTCCTTAAAAAACGTGCTGCGTTTGCTTGCCATATTATAATATATGTTATAATATGTTCGTCGTTTCAGCCGACGGACGTCCCCTGCTGGACAAAGGCCTCCTGCAATGCTTTCCAGCCCGCACGGTCCTGCGCCACTTGTATCCAGCGCCTTCCCGCGACTCTTTTAATGTCGTCAGTCCATCTGGTCGGAGGTCTGCCAACACTGCGCTTTCCCGTGCAGGGTCGCCATTCCAGCACTTTGGGTCCCTAACGTCCGTCGGTTCTACGAGCTATGTGCCCCGCCCATTGCCACTTCAGTTCCGCGATACGTTGAGCTATGTCGGTGACTCGGGTTCGTCTACGGATCTCCTCATTTCTGATTTGATCACGCAGAGAAACTCCGATCATAGCTCTCTCCATCGCTCGCTGAGTGACTCTGAGCCATCTTATGAGGCCCATAGTGAAAGACCATATAATATTTATTTTATTTATTATTTACTTTTGAGACAGTCACTTGGAATGAAACTGAAAGAAACAATAACGTACCTACTAATTTATGACATAACGTGTTTTTAAAACGAGACGTTGTCAGTCTTTTTTTTAATTTTATTGTTGCAACACTTCATTACTGAATTTCACCAACTTCATTCAAAGTCAAAGTCAAAGTCAAAAGATATTTATTTCACATAGGCCTAACTTACAAGGCACTTGTAAAACGTCAACATATTTGTTAGTTACGTTTGTGTTTGTTATGTACGGTGATAACTATAAGTCGACTTAAAACTAAGTTTACGAGGGTTCCAACGCGCCCTGCACTGAGAAGAAACCCACAACAAACTCAGCCGGGTAAATACTTACTTCCAAATTATGTATACTTACTTCCAAATTGCCAGGATCTAATACATTTCTAACGTCTGTCTTTTTTATCCAGCGCAGTTTAATTTCTCAATATTTATCTTTTCCTTTAAATGACGCGGGCGAAGCTGCAGGTAAAATGCTCGTCTAGTAATAAAGTTGCAGATAAAAATGTGCAAATATTTGCACGATTTAATGTTTGCGAGAACAAAAAGAATAATTATTATCTAATTTAGTTATCAGTTTATGTAATATTTGAACAATAATTCAGGAGGCTTAACTTTGGGTATATAAGCGCCCCTGCCGATGTTCCCAGCATCAGTGCTCCATCGCTCCAAGTTGCTCCGAGTATCCACAGAACACAAACAACATTTCAACATGAAATCCGCCGTAGCCTTCTTGCTTATCCTGGTGAGCACTAATCCTATACCTTTAAACCACTTTAAACGAGCAATTCTTGTTTAAATATATATTTATATTTCTATATAATCTGAATCTCGGAAACAACTCGAACGATTTTCATGAAATTTAGTATACAAGGGGTTTTGGGGGCGATAAATTGATCTGGCTAGGAATCGTTTTTAGAAAATGTTGTATTTACAAAAAAAATATATAAATTGGCGATAAATTAAAACTATTACATTAAACTCCTGCTGCCATCTATTCGTGAGTAGCTGTAATACTACTGAGCAAAGCTCGGTCACCCAGATATTATTACTTTAAGTAAACCTGGGGTCAATAGGCTTTATGCAAAAAATTTCAATAAAGTCTGGTATTTTTTTACTTGTAATCTTTATTTTAAAACATATCTGTCACATTATTTTCTATGTAATACCTCAATATTGAAGAAAATACTTAATAAAAAGTAAAAAATATTCCAGGAAAATTCAAACGTTCGAAACAGAACGTGGCTGGTCGTGACGTCACAGTACAGACGCCAGCACTCATCAGCCAATAATTATTAAATACCAATAACACGGAACACTACTTAAATAGTACACTTGTACGAAATAGAGTTTTTAACACATTTGCTCAAAAAGTGGACTTTTGATGGTAATGATACCGTATCAAAATCCTCCCAAAATTTCTCTTTCATGCTGTCATCACATCCTACTTGAGGCGCATATACACTCATAATGTCGACTACTAAGTTGTCTATAATGAGCTTAACAACTATAATTCGGTCATTCACTCTTTTTACATCCGTCACACATTTTTTCAGCTCTTCATCCAATACAACTCCTACTCCATTCCTTTTGCCGTCACTACCAGTATAGAAAAACTTATATCCCATCCCAATTTCCCTCGCTTTCGTACCTTTCCACCTCGTTTCTTGCAGACAAGCAGCATTTACTCTTCTCCTTTCTAAGACATCCGCTAGCTCTCTTCCTCTTCCAGTCATGGTTCCTACATTCCAGCTTACCATCCTCATTCTTGCAAATTCGTGCGCAAAGTGCTTCCAAATAAGAAAAATACTTATACCTCTCCCGTACAACAAACGTGATTTTTTTGCTTGTTTTCGAATTTACTGGGCAGGGGTGTTTAGTTTGCTTTAATACTATTGAGAATTGGTCTTGAGGGTACGGAACCCTGAGTGCGAGAGCCCGACTCCCACTTGACCAATTTTTTACTAGCGGTGGGACATGAGATTGAGACGAGATGATTTACATACGCTGATAAGCTGCATATATTTCGGAGAGTGTGCACAGGAACTTTATTAATTTGGTTCCCCCGTCACCTTTCTACCATAGAACGGCAAGGCATCGTAAAGGCTACCCCCCAAACATAGTTGACGTACCAATGACGCGTACGAAGCGGTTTGGTTCCTCGTTCCTGATACGCACTGCAAAGGCCTGGAATACACTTCCAGGCAGTGTCTTTCCTGCCACTTACAACCCGGGTGCCTTCAAATCAAGAGTGAATAGGCATTTTCTAGGCAAGCGCGTTCCACCTTAGACTGTGTCATCACTTTCCATTAGGTGTGATCACAGTCAAGCGCTAGCCTATATAGTATATAAAAAAAAGTACTTAATTTATGCAGACTATGATTTTGACCATCCCCGTTCCATTGCAGTCGGTGTTCGCCGTTCTGTTCAGTCGGCCGTGCCTGGCGGCTGACTCGGACTCCACCAGTGGCTCCTCTACCGGCAACTCCGACTCGAACGGTGGTCTGTTACCCGGCCTACTTGGAAACCTCGGTGAAACTGGTGAGTACAGAGGGCTACGAAGTTACAGCTAATAATAATATTATGAACTAAACTATATCACACTAATCACACTTGATCTATTTGGCTGAAATTTGGAACATAGATAGCTTATAGCTTAAAACATAGGCTACTTTTTATCCCGGGAAAATCCATAGTTGCCATGGGATATTTAAAAACCCTAATTTTCAACAGTAATCTATAGCTACAGCTATAGGTAGATTACTTTGACAATCTTTCCTGAAAGTAGGTGTAAAGGTCATTGAATAGGAAATTCAATTTTTTCTCGGGAAAAGCTAGTTCATTATAAACTACTATACTGAATATTAGACAAAGCTGTATTCCAGATTCAAATATGTACTTTTATTTATAATTATTTTAAATTTGACGGAGCACTCAGATGCTCTGATGAATGTTGCTCACAAACCAAGTAAATAAGGTAACTAACAGTAACGAGTTCACGACCATCGTGAGTTGGCACTCTTTTGGAGCAAAGTTCGCATTAAAAAAAAATTGGTTGCCTATAAAGTCGGTTTACTGACGATAGTTGAACGTGACAACGTCTTCTTTGTCGCTCGTTCCGCGCTCGCGAGGTAACGCCGGTAACGCCGCATGAGCGAGGTAACGCCGGATGAGTCATGTTTTTTCGTGCGTGCAACCGGCTCTATCGATTTATAAGACGTTGTCACGTCAAAAGGTCTCTGCCTAATGCCTATAGCAGAGAATAACTGAGTGCGATACATAAAAAAACAGCTAATAATAGGCTACAAAGAAAAGAAAGGGGTGTGCCAGTGGTTGGTTGTGAGTATGACGCGCACTGCATTCCCCTTGCATCCTAGCTGCGGCCTGCGCTCTAAAGAGCGAGGAGCTTATACGCAGTAAGCACTGCCGCGCTACATCCAGTAATTGGGCTATGATTGTAGCGTCGTAGCATGTAGCCCGTAACCTGCGGGGCTAGACAAAGTAATAGTCGTTTAGCGTTGACGACAGTAGATAAAAATGTATGGACAAACCACGAGACGAATGAAAACAACTGAAAGCAGAATCTACTTTATGCGTTGTTCACTGTCGGCTCAGCCGATTATTAACAGCCGACTCGGCTGTTAATTGTCATGCGAAGTACGCTAAAGTTATCTACAACGTCTGCGAGAACGCCAGGGAGCGTTCAAATTGTCGTAGTCAAATTTAAAAAAAAGCGTGTTTTCCTCTATACCGTCACGTGGTTTTCCTACAGTCACTTGTTTTGTCCATACATTTCTATCTACTGTCGTCAACGCTAAACGACTGTTACTTTGTCTAGCCCCGCAGGCCTCATCTACAAGTCTTTCACTCATGCTTAGGTACAATCCATGTAATTAACCGAATTTATTTCTTTTTTCAGTAAACAAGGTGCTGGGAACCGGTAAGTTTTCACACTGGCACCGTAACTTTACCTTATCACTAGCATTGCCCGCGGACTCCATTCCGTGCTAGTAATATTTTGTCCCGGCCCGTTTGTCCCGCGTAATATTTAAGATTAAAAGTTCGGAATAAATAAATAAAATATAATTTCGTACGTCAACGTCTGCTGCGTAGGGAGCCGACCTGCCTATATCGCCACGCAACGGCCGGGGCGGCGCGACCTCACGTGTTTATTTTGCTAATATCTTTGAAGATATTTGTTTAAACTGTATAGAGTAAAAGGCAAATATTCTACATTAAATTTCCGTTCTTATAAAAATATTTGTAAAGATATATATTAATACCATATGGGCTATATAAGCTTCACAAAAAATATTTTTTAATCCAAAATTTTAACACTAAAAGCAGTAATTGTGAGTTTTCCGTGGGAGATAGACAAATTATGCCATCGCAGATTTTTTTACAGATTTTAATACGTTCTTTAATATTATTATAGTACATTGTTTTGTTCTATCTTCAATAGTTTCCGCAGCGCACGCGATGAAAGCATTTTTTTACAACTTGGATTACCTACTTACATTATTCAAATTTGAATAAAGATGCCTAATTAATTTTGAAAATTATTATAGCCTATGACACTCCACAATAACGTAGCTTTCTATTGGTGCAAGAATTTTGAAAATCGGTTCAGTAGATCCCCTTACAACGTCACAACTCACAAACTCACAAGTCCGGTCGCGGAGCACGAAGAATTTCGTACACCTGTTACTAATGCAATGACCCCGTCCTGTGCGAGCGTGACCGCATTATTTTGACGCGGGAGTGACAGTGACAGGTACCTAGGGAAATTCTTCGTGCTCCGCGACCGTGCTTTACCTCTTTATAATATTAGTATAGACTAGATAGTAGGTAAAGATAGCGACCCCGCGTAATTCCCCGTAAATCCGGTGAAGAGTTCAGTGATTTTGTTGTGGAAACTGAAACTGTTGTGGAACTAAAGAACCCTTCAAAAGCAGTAGCAACCTCAAGACCTGACGTGATCGTCACAGTAAGACGTGACTCTGCAATCTGCATACAAATGTCACGTCGGGTCACTGACCTCTAGGTATTCTATGGTATCACAGACTGAATGAAGACACTTGATCTTCGCCATTTGGGCGCTGATTGTTGCGTAAGCGTCCATGGAACTAAAGTAAAATGACATACAAAACGACGGTCACTAGCAACAAATGTCAATTTAGTACCGTGGACCTTCAAATTGGCACGAAAATTCACTGCCAATTGTATAGAATTTGATCCAGCTTACTATTATTAGAGCTGAGCGCGTCGGTATTATATTATCTGTGGCGTCGGGGTCACAATTTGACGGCGCGTCATTGCCTGATTTTCCACTGGACATTTCCCCATTGCCAATTTGCCACCAATGCCGGCAAACGCTCAAATGGAACGAAATTCAAAAAAACATGTCCAGTAAAATGTCTGTACCTTTATACATAATATTTGTTTCATTATATTTTTCAGTGAATGACCTTGCCAGCGATGCGACCAAAGTCGTCGGCGGTGTGTCCGAAGGTGTACTTGTAAGTGGATACCTCTTACTTAACTGTCTACTCGTAAGATAGACTGCTAGCGCAATAACAGACATGTTCTTGTAATAAAAACCAGCCGAGGGCGAGCCAGACTATAGTAGTGTTATTATCTCGCTGCAGACTTGGTCATAAATCATTCCAGTGTTTCGCTTTTGTTATTCTGCAGTAATGCACAACTCAACAAAGAACAACAAAAGCGAAACACTCGAACACGCGAAACTTTGTTCTACCATACTATTTTTTTAAAACTATTGCATAGCTTCAATCGCGGGCCTAAGGGTGGAGACCGAATCCAGAAATTCCGTAACGAAAATAACCTAACAGTTTTTAGTTTTGCCATCTATCGATGAATAGCAGAACTTTTAATGACTTTTTGAAATATCACGCTTGTCTCTTTAGATCAGCAACTCGTCTCTAGGTGGCATTGGTTGTATAATTATAATTGTTGTTGATAAAAACAGCTGTGCAATAGCTTTACCGCGGCAGTCTCCGAGTGCCACACGTCTTTTTACTGTCTATATAGGTAATTATTTGTCACTTAGGGGTATGATAAATAGTTTACGTCCAATTCTCTGACCCGCCTAATATACTTACACAAAGATTTCATAAAATCGGTCACACTGTTTCGGAACAGTTTTGTACAGATATATTTCCTTGTTGATGCAGCCAGAATCTTTTCGAGACAAGGGAAATCAAACAAATAAATAGGCACAAAACTGTATATTGTATAGGTACCTACGTTTACGCCAAAAATGTTTTTTTTTCATATATCACAATGTGTTTTTACAGGGTTCAAATTCAGACCAATAAGTCAGTACCAACGATGAAACAACGGCAGACCAACGGCAAACAACGGCAAACCAACGGCAGACCAACGGCGATGTTTCACTTTTCCCCAATCGTTGACCAACGGCAAACCAACGGCGATGTTTCACTTTTCCCCAATCGTTCGCTAAAAGTTCATTGACAGCTAATGGTGATACGTAACGTAATGGTACGCGGAAAACCGACCGTCGAACGTTTTAGCGTTCCGGTACGAAGCGCAAACGGGTTATATACCTCGTCCTACACAACATCTCCGATGATCACTTACCATCAGATGAGATCGAAGACAAACACCAACTTGTAAATATCTTGAAATGTATTCACTGTTACAGCCGTCAAAGAAAGTTTAGTTCGTATTCACTTACTGGAAACTGTAAAATTGAAAATAAATCATTTTCATTGCATACAATATATTTTCGTGTATTATTTTTCCCCAAGAGAATGAAATCAAATTGGCGGCTTATTATTATTTTTCATTACTCATACACGGAAAGTAGGTCTGAAGTTGCCTGAGAAGCGGGTTGAAAGTAATACTTTGCAGCCCTAGGGAGAATCGTTTTCAACTGACAGCTGTCAAATAATTAAAAAAAACTAGTTGTCACATTTTTATTGGAGTTCAAATGAAACACGACATAAGTAGGTACCCGAGTGCATCCATAGACAAGAAGAAAGATAGACTTTATTCATAAAGTAAAGACAACTGATTCATAGACATTCATAGACAATCATAGACAATACTTGACTATTAAAAAGCTAAATGCATAGCCCGCCGGCTAGGCCAAAGAAAAAAAAAAGGCGGGAAAGTGGCAAGCGGCAATCCGATCTTCATTTGTTTTTCGAGTTGTAGAGTTTTGTTTAGGCTTCTGTTTAACAGTGATTTTTATTGACACAATTATTAAATTTTCTTTAGCTAATTTCTATTTTGATTTTGACTTTCCTTATATTCGTAATGAAAAGCACAGTGTTTACCTCAGGATAAAGACTTATTTAGTCCCTCGAACTATAGGCGCCCTCGCTACGCTCGGGCGCCAAACCCCGTCTCGGGACTAAATAAGTTACTTTCATCCCTAGGGTAACAATGTACTATTACACATCGCAATCTAGCGATAGCTTGTGTTGTGGGTACCAGTTAACTGATAAATATAATAAAATAATAAATAAAAATAAAATAAGCCTTTATTGACTGAGTTAAATTTACAGTTATACAAAAAATAATTAAATATTATGTTTTTAAGTCGGTAGCCGTTTTATTTTCCTCAGTATGTCTTCTGACATAGGCCTCCTCCATTTCCTTCCAGATTTTTCTATCTCTGGCCATCCTTTGCCACGTGATGCCTGCAACTGACGTGATATCATCTTCCCATCTAAGGTATTGTCGTCCTCTTTTTCGTTTTCCTTCTCTCGGGTACCAGTCAGTGATATCATTGGTCCACTTCCGTATTTTATTTCTCACCATGTGTCCAGTCCATCTCCATTTTTGTTCTCTTATTCTCTTTTTAACGTCGGATATTTTAGTTCTTGCACTAGTGGTGGTAAGTCTTTGTCTGTCTCTCCTCTTGATATGTAAAATACTTCTTTCTATCCCATGTTGACATGTCTCGAGCTTTTCCATGTTTCTTTTGGTCAGAGCCCATGTCTGACATCCATAGGTCATACATGGAAGTATGCAGGTATCGTGTAACTTTGTCTTGGCTGTCATAGGAATGTCTCTGTTCTTCATAATCTCCTTAAGCGCCCAAAACCTTTTCCAAGTGCTACACACTCTTCTGTCAATTTCTTTGTTTGTTTGATCTTTTGGTGAAATAATCTGACCAAGGTAAACATACTCGTCAACGTATTCTATTTCTAGGTTATTAATATATATTTTTTCCTTCTTTGCATTGGTCATAATCTTTGTTTTTGATGTGTTCATGGTAAGTACTACCTTTTTGCTCTCAACGTCCAGTTGTTGTAGCATTTTTTCTAATGTTCTTGCATCCTGAGCAAAAATGACTAAGTCATCAGCGAATCTTAAATGATTAAGTTTGACACCATTTATATTAATTCCCATTGATTCCCAATATAGATTTTGGAACACATTTTCAAGTACAGCTGCAAAAATCTTAGGAGATAAAGGGTCACCTTGCCTAACGCCTTTCTTGATATTAAACCATTCTCCTGTACTTTCCAGACGTACCCTTGACTTGCTGTTTCTGTAGATGTTTCTTATTATATTAACATACTTTTGATGTACGCCTTGTTATGTGAGAGTATCCCAAATTGCTTGGTGTTTTATGGAATCAAATGCTTTATTATAATCAACGAATCCGAGGTATAATAGTTAATGTTATATTCTTGACATTTCTCCAGTAATTGTTGTACGACATGTATATGGTCTATGGTCGAAAAATTGCTGCGGAATCCGGCTTGTTCTCTCGGTTGATTTTCATCAAGAGATAATTGAGATTCTCTGTAAGATAATTTTGGCGAATATTTTGTAAAGGTTTGCCATAAGGCTAATAGGTCTGTAGTTTTCGATTTGTGACTTGTTTCCCTTTTTATGTAAGAGTATGGTTGATTGGGTCCATTGAACAGGTAACGTTTCACTGTTTAATATTTGGTTGAAAAGATCCACCAGTACTTTTATATGACTTCCACAGTGCCTTGTATTATTTCATTTTTTATTCCGTCTTCGCCAGGAGCTTTGTCCTTTTTTTGTGTTGCGATGGCATATCTTATTTCACTCTCTAATACTTCAGGCACGATTTCATTACTAATCGTTTCTTGGCACTTGGTACTAAGGGGTCCATTGGTGTCATTTTCATCCGAATATAAATCTCGGTAATATGTGGTTGCTATTTTCATTACTTTTGATCTTTCCGTAGTTTTTGTTTGTTTCTTGTCAACAACATTTGGTATCCAATTAAGTTTTTCTCTTAATTCTTTAACGCTTTTTTTCACTCCTCCTGTTTTTTCGATATGATATTCAAATGTTTTCATCCTGATGTTAATTCTGTGATCTCTTATTTCCTTTTGTATCTTTTTGCTCATAGATGTTATTTCTTTACGATTCTTTTTCTTATCAATAAGCATATTTCTGCGTTGTTCTATAAGTGATCTGGCTTTTATTCCTAATTTATCTTTGGTTGTGCTTGAACTAGATGTTTCTTTGCTTATTTTCTATAATTCGCATTCGAGCATATCATATTTCGTTTGGACAGAACTTTTAAGTTGTGTTTTAATCAAGGCTGTTTTTAGTCTATCTAACTTATCTTCTGGTATCGGTAATTCAATTATTTGTGTTGGTTTCCTTATATGTTTCCGTCCTAGCTTTGGTTTCTGACCATATATTGTTCCTCTTACCATACGATGGTTTGTATTATAATTAACACTCAGGATTTCTGTATTAGTAAAATTTTTTGGCTTGTTGGTAAGTATAAAATCTATTTCGTTTCTATAGTTTCCACACGGTGAAATCCAGGTCCACCTATTTTTTAGTTTTTTCTTGAACACCGTATTCATGATAGTTGGTTTTCTTGACTAAAATTGATAAGACCTTGACCATTTTTATTCCTTTTTCCTATGCTGTAGTTACCCATAACATATTCCTCCCCTGGGTTTCTCTTTCCTATTTGGCTGTTAAAGTCTCCCATGACGACTAAATTTTTGTAAGCATGTTGAAGTGCAGAATTGAGCTCTACATAATTGAGCTCCTCTGTAGGAGCGTAAACCTGTACTATAGTCCAAGACTTATCATAGCCCGGTAGTTTGATATTTAGTGCAGCAACACGATCAGATATTCCATAGAAACTTTCTATATTTTGTTTAAGCGATTTTCTTACCATAAAACCTACGCCATACATTCCTTGTTTTTCGCCTTTGTAATATAGTATATAATTATCATACTCCTCGATTTCGTCGCCTTATCTTTTTATTTCACTAAGACCGACTATATCCCAATTGATCTCTTCCAAAGCTTTTTCAAACTCTAATAAGTGTTCAGAAGTTCTAAGCGTCAGCGCATTTAGTGTAGCTATACATAAATATCGCTTCTTTTTGATATACGTGATGGTTTTGATGGTTTACATAAAGGAATTGAAGGGTGGTGGTCTTTTTCCCCACGGGGACCAGCCGGCTTGGGGAATTGTTTTATTTCTGTTCTAATTTCTTTTTCTGATAAATTTATAGTTATGTTATTCCGGTTACCGACTGATAGTTGCTAAAAGGTATTCTTTCTTGCATTTGGAGCTGACATTTGCCTCATTAGGTCAAAAGCGTTCACTTTACAGAATTTTGTCTGAGGCGTGGTGGTTTCCGTGTCTTTTTTATCTTTTGGGTCGATCGGCGATACTGTGCTTTCTCTCTTACGCTTTTCAGTATTGGCATTGCTTTTAACAACAAGTGTGCCACCTTTGATATAAGCGTAATTTCCTTTCTCCCTCTCCTTGGCCAACTCTCCTTTTAACGCCTTCCTTTTTTCTAATATGTCTTTTGAGAAATCTTCAGAAATTGATATGGTTTTAAACATTTTCTTGTTTCTCAAGATTTCCAATCGCTTCCAATGGTTTCCAAAAGATATGAGCAATGGTCTGGGTGACTTCCCATTCGTACGCCCCAAGCGGTGAATTTTCGTAATTTCTTGGTCATATATTTCGATATTTAGTTCATCTTTTATAATATTTTTAAACGCTGAAAGTAGTTCAAGCACTGATCTTTCCTCTTCCTGGAGCCCATATACCACCAAATTATTTTTCCTTCTCTCATTTTCAAGAAAGTCTACCTTTTTTTGAAGTTTTTCGATAGTGGATTTCATTTTTAAATTTTCCTCTATTAGTGGAGCAAGTTTACTATCCATAGTTGTCATTAAGTTGTTAGTTATAGTATTGTCTGTTTTTCCATTTCAAGTCTTATTCTCTCATAAAATATTTCCATTTGACTTTCCATACTTTGCACGTTATCCAAGATCAAAATGTCTATGTTCGTTGTCTGAGATTGTCAGGTTGAATCATAGATCTAGGTTATCTATAGATTGAATGTTGTCAGAATGTCATCTTTCAATGTCAAACGTCAAAATGAAGATTCAAATTCAGACCAATAAGTCAGTACCAACGGCAGACCAACGGCAAACAACGGCAGACCAACGGCAAACCAACGGCATATCAACGGCATACCAACGGCGATGTTCTTCTTCTTCTTTCTTGATCGCAGCTTCAGGTCCCATGGTCCCTGGTGTCACATTGACCGTCCCCGATCTATTGTGACGCCGCCATCTACAGTTCCCAGCCAATGCTCGTTGCCGCTAGGAACAGCAGCAGCATCTTGGCTGAAAGAAGTTTAGCATCAATTGGGTCCAGTATGAATTTCCCCAGAAGATTGCTGCGCTTGTGCATTAGTGCCGGGCAAGAGCAGATCATGTGCATCGGCGTTTCCGCCGCCTCATTGCAGAGTCTGCACATGTCTGTATCTCTCAGTTTCAGGTTGTTCATGTGTCGATTTAGTCCACAGTGCCCTGTTAATGCCCGCACTAGTATACACAAGTTTTTCTTACTGAGGTTCAGAGCCTCAGAGGCTTCTTTCCCATTGAAAGGTTTTATGAGCGATGTTTCACTTTTTCCCAATCGTTCGCTAATATTGAGTTTAAATTTCATTTTCTGATAAATGTTTAATACATTATAAAATCGATCAAACACTGATACAAACTTGAATCGATTCATCGTAAGTATCGAGTAGCGAGTCGCATAGTTCATTACTAGTCTCGTCGCGATGACACAATTATGCCAAAAGGGACCTATTATATTTTTACAATTTTAGCTGTTGTCGACGGCATATTACACAGGCGCGGTACTCACCAGCATCATCACCTCCTCCCTGGCGCAGTGGCGGCGCGCTCGGATTAGAGTCGGAGGTCGCGGGTTCGATTCCCGCCACGGGCCACTTTGGGATTTTATAATTTCTAAATTGGCTCAGGTCTGGTCTGGTGGGAGGCTTCGGCTGTGGCTAGTTACCACCCTACCAGCAAAGACGCACCGCCAAGCGATTTAGCGTTCCGGTGCGATGCTGTGTAGAAACCGTTGGTGTAAATTTACTTACCCTTCCAAGTTAGTACGATAACATCTTAGACTGCATCATCACTTACCATCAGGTGAGATCGCAGTCAAGTACTAACTTGTATAGAACTCGCCAACAAACTGGTAATCAGTTTGGCGGGATATTAGTTTGTGAGAAACATTGCACACTGTGCAATGTTTCTTACAAACTGTAAGAAACATTTGCACTTAATGTGCATTTAATGACTGTGCATTTAATGAAATAAATTTAAAAAAAAAAAAAGAATAAAAAAAACGGTCTTTTGCACACTGGACAGCATGACGACCGACTGCAATGGATAAAGTACAAACTACAAGTTCAACTTAGCAGATCAACGCCCGGTGATAGCTCCCTTGCCAGTAGGAAGCTACAAGAAGCCGTCACGACTCACGAGGAACCGATTTCAGACGGCTGCCGCGCGCCAGCTAGGTTGCACGCGTTCCTGTACGGTTTATTTCACGCGCCGATTACGTCGAAAGAGATCATAACTTTTAACGGCATATACAATCCGTATTTAAGCGATTTTGAATGAAGTTTTGTATAAAAACTATAAAGACAATTACTTTAAAATTTAAACGTCATGTATTTTGGGTCTTTAATCTAAAATCGCTTAGAAGCAGAAACACGATTGGATTAAATTTTCTCGATAGAAAGTTCTCCCAAAAGTTGCTCCAAAATCTCACTTTTTCTATTTTTTATCGGAAACTACAATGGATGTAATTGTTGTTTTTGTTCAAATCATCTTGCGGAGTAAACCTTCCGTACCCCTAGATTTTCTTACGAAGTGACCTAACTAACATCGACTAAAATTTTTCGTTCTCGCCCTCTACCTTAAAGCAAATAGAGCTACCCTGAAAAAACTAATGAAATCGATCGAATAACAAAAAAATTATAAGCATTTAACTATTTAGGATAAGACAGAGATAGCGACATAGAATTGGGACTTCACACCATAGTAGCTTCGTGGGGCTTCATACAAATTATCGTTTTGCGAGAAAGAGATAGAAGACCTTCCCACTCCAAAATAAAAAATTATGCATTTTTAACATTTTATGCAGTAACTTTGCAAACCTCATACAGCTCACGATCTAGTTTAGTGTCGTAGGCAAAGCAGGTAAAGATTTGAAATCTTGTTAGGTAGTGCGGAAAGACAGACTTTTTGAAGCATGTAACCTTAAAACCATTTGCATGTACATTTCGATGCAAGTGCGGAAAGTTTGTCATTTCTGTACGAGTCCCGATTTGTTGACACAAGGTGAAGGCGCGGATCAACGAAGGAGATGAGTGGAAATGACAATTCCGCACGTGCATTGAACTACGTTTTTGAAACATTTATGTAAAAATATATAAAATAATTGAAAATAAATTTATTTTAGATGTATTTTCGCAGTGAAATAATTATTACATACATAAAAAGAATACACAAAACTTTTTCATTAAAACTCATCTTCATGAATTTGTATGAGGAAAACGAAGAAGTTCTAATGCAGAAAAAAAGAACTTTCCGCACGCTAAACACTCATGGAAATGTCTGTTTTTTGAGAAACTGTATTTAAAAAAATTTACTTACCAGGACCAGCAAGAAAGCTACGGCGGATTTCATGTTGAAATGTTGTCAACTGATGCTGGGAACATCGGCAGTGGCGCTTATATACCCAAAGTTAAGCTCCTGCATTGTTATTCAAATATTGCATTAAATAAATAAATAAATAAAATTCATTTATTTCAGGCAATTACCCATAGAATGTAAACAATCAAATAAATTTTAAATAACCAAATCATTAACATTATTACCACACATTATATTACCAATAATAATTAAAATAAGATTAAAATTAAAATTAAAACTATCACAAATGTCACAAATGTCATGCAACTTATAATCTATATGCGAGTAGTTATTAGAATTAATATATTACAATTTCCTCATCGGCTTAGGCACTGCAACATGCCTACTGCTGCAGTGCCCAATGTACGGGCAGTCTACTCTGGCCGCTATCATGCTCATAATGCTGTTGGAGCTGCTCCTAACTCTGCGCACCAACGATGCGCACCTCTTTCGCATCACAGTATTAAAGCAGTCTGTTCGCGCATCTGCGAACATACCAGAGGCGCTGCAGAACCGGGGCAGCCCCAACAGCATTCTAAAAGCATTGTTGTATATGACCCGGAGATCACTATACCTTTTTTTGGTATAATTAGCCCACAGGCTGCACGTGTAGAAGGTTGTACAATACGCTTTAAAAAGCGTAACTTTTACCTGTGCCGAGCAACGTGCAAACCTGCGAGCTATCATATTAGCTCTTATTGCCAGGGCCCTTCGCTCCCGCTCAATGTCATCATCGTCCCTGAGGTCTGTGGTGATCACATGCCCAAGGTACTTAAATTGCTTTACTGTGTCTAGTGGAACTCCAGATAGTAGCACAGGTGGCACATCATGTGGGCATTTACCACCACAGGCCTGAAAGACCATGCACTGACTTTTCGCGACATTATATATTAAACCATGATGACATGCGTACTCCTCACAGAGTTTTACTAGCCTCCTCAATCCACAGATCGACGCACTCAGCAGCACCATGTCGTCCGCGTAACTTAAATTATTCACGCATACCTCGTCAATATGACAGCCGACATGCTGACTGCTTAGCGCCTCGATCAACTCATTTATGTAAACGTTGAACAGAGTAGGCGATGATAACCCACCCTGTCTGACGCCACACTCGAGCCGATAGGAGTCCGACACTGCCCCCGCCCAACGAACGTTATTTGATTGATGCGCATACCAATATTGGAAGGTATTCACCAATTCCTGTGGTAACCCAGCTAGCTCTAGTTTTTTCCACAGAAGGTCATACGCCACCAAGTCAAAAGCTCTAGATAAGTCTAGGAAGCACGCATACACAGGAGTCTTGCGCTTCGTGTAATATTTGACGGTGTGCTTAAGAGACAGTATAGCACTTTCGGTAGACAACTGAGCACGAAAACCGAACTGGTTATCGTGCAGTGCCACATGTTTATTAAGCTGTTCATTAAGCAGACCGTCAAATATTTTGGCCAAAACAGTGGCAAGAGAAATGGGCCTATAATTGTGCTTGTCAGCCAGGTTACCCGTTTTGTTCTTTACAACAGGCACAACCACTGTCTTCATTAAGTCGTCAGGCAAGTAGCAATGGCTCACACACAGAGAATACAGGACCGACAAAACTCTATAGATATGAGGTCCGGCGTACAGAAGGTGCTCAATGCTGAGTCCATCGTGCCCCGGAGATTTGCCCCTGGCAATCTGCATTACTGCTTTATGCACATCTTTCCCAAGGAAAGACATCTTAACCAACTGTCCGCTCACGCCAGAATTGAGCACCCCCGACGGTGGGCCCAGTGGCGATTTCACAGTAAAATGTTTTTTGAAAATATTCGCTATGTCCTTGGGATCAGTTACGCCTTCAATGCTCACCGGGAGGCCAGTACGTATATTAGTTTTACGCGTCTGCCGCCAGAAACCGCGAAAATCGCCTTTGCTGTGCTTTTTAGCCAGAACGTCCATTTTTATCTGCTCTTGATGATCTTGGCACCATTTTAAACGAGATTTAAACGCCCTTCTGCTATCACACATTTCGCGATATATTAGGCCAGATTTAGGCTTACCACACATCACCCATTCAATGAACTTAGACCTTGCCACCCGGTGCACATCGCTGACGTGTTTATTCCATCCTACTGTGCGTGGGCCACGCCCTGCCTTTCGCGCACTTCCGCGACTCACTACCGCTGCGTCCCTCAATGCAGTGACAATGTCAGAATAAAGCTTGTCCAGAACACGCCTGTGATCACGGTTATGGCAAAAGCGATCTGCACAGTTCGTACATTCCGAAGGAAAGTCAATCAATTTCAATCTCTCATTGCACTCTGCAGTATACAGTTTCACTATCTCCTCACTTCTTTCGCCCCATAGTACGTTATAATTAATATTGTTTACATCAGGCATTAACTGATGCATTACTTACATAGTAAAATTTATTTTTATCTCGATGCAAATCTCTGCTAATATTTCAGTATTTACCTATCTTTATCGTGGAAAAATTCGTCATATTATATTGTTTGGACGTGTATTACTGCAGTAGAATGCGCAGTTAGCAACTAGCATGGTATGTGGACATGATACCATACCGACCTAGGTTGGTAACTTGTGCAAAGATATAATTATATAATACGAAAAAAAATAGGATTTTTGCCTCCGCTTTCGTTGATAACCTAGTGCGAGATACAGAATAAGCTCAATCAACCAATAACCAATCTCTATTACTATACGCTGGATCAAACAATTTTTTAATTCTTTACAAGTTAGTACTTGGCTGCGATCTCACCTGGTTGTAAGTGATGATGCAGCCTAAGATGTTATCGTACTAACTTGGAAGGGTAAGTAAATTTACCCCCAACGGTTTCTACACAGCATCGCACCGGAACGATAAATCGCTTGGCGGTGCGTCTTTTCTGGTAGGGTGGTAACTAGCCACGGCCGAAGCCACCCACCAGACCAGACCTGAGCCAATTAAGAAATTATAAAATTCCAAAGTTGCCCGTGGCGGGAATCGAACCCGCGCCCTCCCACTCTATTATAAACATTTTATATTATAATTGACGGTTCTAAGGCATAAATACTCAAGACTCCATACATAACACTCAAAACCGTAAATATGTCATAAATACTCAAGACCAAATACACAGAAAACTGAAAATAGTTCAAAAAATAAGTTCCAATATTCAGCATAATACACTTATCTACTGTAATAGGGTCATAAAATGGTCATTTGTAGCATGCAAAAAAAAGCAAGTATTCTGTAAAATACCACTCCTTAAAAAACGTGCTGGGTTTGCTTGCCATATAATATGTACTTCCAAATTGCCAGGATCTAATACAATTCTAACGTCTGTCGTTTTTATCCAGCGCAGTTTAATTTCTCAATATTTATCTCGGGCGAAAAAGCAATTCTAGTAATAAAGTTGCACATAAAAATGTGCAAATATGTGCACGCGTTAATGTTTGCGGGACAAAAAGAATAATTATTATCTAATTTAGTTATCAGTTTATGTAATATTTGAACAATAATTCAGGAGGCTAAACTTTGAGTATATAAGCGCCCCTACCGATGTTCCCAGCATCAGTGCTCCATCGCTCCAAGTTGCTCCGAGTATCCACAGAACACTAACAACATTTCAACATGAAATCCGCCGTAGCCTTCTTGCTTATCCTGGTGAGTATATTTACTTTAAGTAAACCTGGGGTAAAGTAGGCTTTATGCAAAAAAATTAAATACCGTCTAGTAGTTATTTATTTGTAATCTTCATCGGTATTAAAAATATCTGTCACATTATTTTCTATGTGATACCTCAATATATTGAAGAAAATAATTAATAAAAAGTAAAAAAAATTCCAAGAAAATTCAAACGTCCGAAACAGAACGTGGCCGGACGTGACGTCACAGTACACACGCCAGCGCTCATCAGCCAATAATTAAAGACGATTATTACGATATAACACGTGGTTCAATAAGTCCCGAGACTAAGTACTAAAAAAAGGTCTTTTTTATAAAATTAATTTTTATTCATCAACATAGTCTCCTCCAAGAGCGATACAGTCCCTCCAACGCTTTTCTAACTTTTCTATCCCATGTGTATAGAACGATTTGTCTTTGGCTTCAAAATAAGCCTCCGTTGCTGCGATAACTTCACTATTTGAGTAAAATTTCTTACCCTGAAGCATTTTATTTGAGGTCTGCAAACAGCCAGTAATCGCTGGGGGCCAAGTCTGGCGAATAAGGGGGATGAGGAAGCAATTCGAAGCCCAATTCGTTAATTTTGGCCATCATTCTCACGGACTTGTGACAAGGCGCGTTGTCCTGGTGAAACACCACTTCCTTTTTGTTCATGTGAGGATAACGCGAAGGTCGCGGGTTCGTTCCCCTCATGGGCCACCAATTTATATGTTTAGGCATATAATTGGGGCGAAATAAAACACTAACTTTAGCCGTTAGTCTGTTTTTAATGTTCACCCGAACATGGTTGACGAGTGACTGTCAAAAATGCAATGTCATTATATCATGGTATAGAATGCGCCTTTCCGTATTTAATTGCAATTATTAATATCTATAAAATTAGTCTTGTGAAGGCGTAGGCCGGAACACCGTTTATCCGCAATTTCGTACTTCAATCGCTCCAATGAGCACATGTAATAGTCACTATTTATATTTTGCCTCTTTTCAAGTAGTCGATGAAAAGTATTCCATGCGCATCCCAAAATATAGACGCCATAACCTTACCGGCCGAATTCTGAGTCTTTGGACGCTTCGGACGGCTTTCACCAGCCGCTCTCCACTCCGCTGCCTGCCGATTGGATTCCGGAGTGAAATGGTGTATCCAGGTTTCATCCATTGTTACATACCGACGTAAAAAATCCTTTTTATTATGATTCATCAGCGCCAAACATCGCTCTGAATCATTGATACGTTGTTCCTGTTGACCAGTTATAAGCAAACGCGGCACCCACTTAGAAAAAAGCTTTTTCATGGCCAAATTTTTATGTAAAATAATGAAAACACTACCAGCTGAAATCTTCACTATCTCGGCTATCTCTCGCACTTTTACCTTCCGATCTTCCAATACGATTTTGAGGACTTGGTTAATATTTTGTTGAGTCACTGCTTCATTTGGACGACCTGAGCGTTCCCCATCATTGGTGTCCAAGCGACCGCGTTTGAAGTCAGCATACCACCGACAAATGGTTGCTTTAGAGGGAGCTGATCCTGCATAACATTTTATAAGCCATTGCTGTGCTTCAACGGTATTTTTTCCCATTAAAAAACAATGTTTTATCAACACGCGAAACTCGTTTTTTTCCATTGTATCGAAATTACAACAGAAGCGTCACTTAAATGTTTCAAAATCAATAATTTTATTGTTCCATTTTTAAAAATTTGACACATTGTTGTATTGATAGCCAGTACTTTTTAAAAATCAAAAGAGTTTTTAATATATGCGCCATTTCCAGGTTAGTGTCGGGACTTATTGAACGATCTAGTAGTTTGCAGTGCGAGGTGATTGGCTGAATCATTGTATTGTATGACGTGATGTACGTTCGAAATTCGGCGTTTGAATCGTTTGAATTACGAAGCAGTTTTCAATTATTATAATACATACTTATATAAAATACATTTTTTCTTTGCAATTACGATTGCCCCGTTTCTGGGTCAACCGAAACAATGCCTGGGGCCATTTGAAGCGGGGGTTTCAGCTGATTTAAGCAATGCTCTTGCTTACCCTACATCCCAAATTACAGCCAGAACAGATTTTTCGATCGATACACTTCGAAAGGTTTTTTTTTCAACAGTGTGCCCAATAAATCAAAATCTGCCTGACGCATAAAAATAAATAAAAATCTGTTTTTGAATATGCGAGTTACGTAACGCCCTTTTACATGATACAAAACTGAGTAGGTATTTTTATTTCATTATGAAATAATTTTTCTTTTCCAGTTTCCCCCTTTTGAATTAAAAAAAAATGATTTAAATTTTTTTTACGTAACTACATACGTACGTACGTAAGTACGTTGGGCCACTAAATAGCTACAACTATTCAAAATATCAGGGGGGCTATTCCCGATATTAATAACGGTATAAGGTAGACGCTACAAGTATTCACAGCATATTTAATTATAAATATTTGCTTTAAAAATAAATAGTTAAATTAAAATAAGAAAAATATTTATACCCTCCCATACAACAAACGTGATTTTTTGCTTGTTTTTGAATTTACTGGGCAGGGGTGCTTAGTTTGCTTTAATACTATTGAGAATTGGTCTTGAGGGTACGGAACCCTGAGTGCGCGAGCCCGACTCCCACTTGATGAATTTTTTACTAGCGGTGGGAAATGGGATTGAGACGAGATGATTCACATACGCTGATAAGTGCTTAATTTATGCAGACTATGATTTTGACCATCTCCGTTCCATTGCAGTCGGTGTTCGCCGTTCTGTTCAGTCGGCCGTGCCTGGCGGCTGATTCGGATTCCACCTCCTCCACCACCAGTGTCTCCTCTAGCGTGGCGGCTGACTCGGACTCCACCAGTAGCTCCTCTAGCAGCAGCTCCGGCTCGAAAGGTTCTCTGTTAGGCGGCCTATTTGGAGACATCGCTGACAATGGTGAGTACAGAGGGCTACGAAGTTACAGCTAATAATAGGCTACAAAGTCCGGTGTGACAGTCAGTGCGAAAGGGGGGTGCCAGTGGTTGGTTATGAGTATGACACGCAGTGCGTTCCCCTCGCATCCTGAAGTCTGGTCGCGGAACACGAAGAATTTCGTACATTAACCTGTTACTACCTGTCTCTGTCACTCCCGCATCAAAATAATGCGCCACGCTCGCACAGATGCAATGACCGCCGTCCTCAGGGATTTTAAACCTTTTACCTGCGAACGTAAACGTCGTCGGAAAGTAGTTACTCCGATACAGAGAAATCGGATTCTGATTTTTGAATTTTCATTTTTTTTATTTCTATGTACTAAGTAACTATAACTCGATCATTATAACTGTTTTCATACTTAAATCAAAATAAATAATTTATTTAATAAGCTAGTAAGTTTTTTTTCTCCTTCAAATTTTTCATCTAAACCTTTTTACCTGGCCTTATCTACAATTGTTACCTGGCCTTATCTACAATCATTAAAGACACGTTATTTCACTCATGCTTACAATCCATCTAATTAACCGAATTTATTTCTTTTTTCAGTAAAAAGCGTGCTGGGAACCGGTAAGTTTTCACACTAGTACCGCAACTTTATCTTATCACTAGCAGTGCCCGCGGACTCCGTGTTAGAAATATTTTTGTCCCGGCCCGTTTGTCCCGCGTAATACTTAAGATTAAAAGTTCGGGATAAATAAAAAAGTATATATTAGGTCCTTACATATGAAATTGGCGTTTTGTATGGGAGGAACATAAAGTCGATTTTTTTAAATATAATATATATATTTAATCAAAGTATGTACCATTGCTATCTATGCACTTTTGCCACCTTATAGGTAGTTCATTGATCCCTTTACTAAAAAAGCCATTCGGACGGGAATCGATAAAATCTTTGAAAGCGCTTTGGACTGCCTCATCGGAGTTAAATTTTTTCCCTTGTAATAAGTTATCCAAATTTCGAAAAAAAATGGTAATCTGTTGGAGCAAGGTCCGGGGAGTAAGGTGGATGTCTTAGGCATTCCAATTGAAGCTCCTCTAATTTGATAGCCGTCTGTTGTGCAGTGTGTGGTCTAGCGTTGTCCTGAAGCAGCAGTGGCCTAGAACGATTGACCAGCCTCGGTTGTTTAGCAGCTAGCTTTTCCATCATGGATTGCAGTTGCTGACAAAAGATATCCACCGTAATCGTCTGGCCAGATTTAAGAAAGCTGTGGTGAACGACGCCAGCGCTAGTCCACCAAACGCTCACAAGTAATTTTTTTTGAGTCAATTTTCGTTTGGGGCAGGATTTGGCTGGTTCGCCAGGGTTCAACCATTGCGATGAGCGTTTCCGATTATCATACAGGATCCATTTTTCATCACAGGTAATGATTCGATTTAAAATCCCTTCATTACTGTGCCGGTTGAGTAATGTAACACAGCAGTCTACGCGCGTTTGTCGGTTTGCTGCACTCAATTCATGAGGTACCCACCTTTCAAGCTTTTTCACCTTCCCAATTTGCTTCAAGTGAACTAAAACAGTTTTATCACTAACACCGCAGCCTGCAGCTAGCTCGGACGTGGTTTGCGATGGATCGGCTTCCACAATAACCTTCAATTCTTCATTGTCAACTTTGGTCTCCGGCCGTCCACGGGGCTTGTTCTGCAGGTCGAAAGTTCCAGAACGAAAACGTTGGAACCAAAAACGCACTGTGTTTTCTTTTGCGACACCCTCGCCGTACACATCTTTAATCCTTCGAGCCGTTTCTGCAGCACTGGTGCCACGATGGAACTCGTACTCGTAAATAACGCGATATTTCAAGTTTTCCATTTTGTAAACAGAGTGGCGCAAAAAAAAAACCAAAAGAGAAAAAAACAAATGAATTACGATTTTCAAAACACAAAAGCATGAGTTAATAGCTGTATAAATTTGAAATTGGAATTTCTAACCAAAGAAGAGATATTTGAGATCAAAGTGGCCAGTACGACAAAACGCCAATTTCATATGTAAGGACCTAATAATTTCGTACGTCAACGTCTGCTGCGTAGGAAGCCGACCTGCCTATATCGGCACGCAACGGCCGGGGCGGCGCGACCTCACTTGTTTATTTTGCTAATATCTTTGAAGATATTTGTTTAAACTGTATAGAGTAAGTAAAAGGCACAAATATTCTACATTAAATTTCCGTTCTTATAAAAATATTTGTAAAGATATATATTAATACCATTTGGGCTAAATAAGCTTCACAAAAAATATTATTTTTTAATCCAAAATGTTAACACTAAAAGCAGTAATTGTGAGCTATCCGTAGGAGATAGACATAATATGCCATCGCGGATTTTTTCACAGATTTTAATACGTTCTTTAATTTTATTATAGTACATTGTTTTGTTCTATCTTCAGTAGTTTCCGCGGCGCACTCGATGAAAGCAATTTTTTTTACAACTTGGATTACATTATTCAAATTTAAGTAAAGATGCTTTAAGTAAATTAATTAATTTTGAAAATTATTATTATTATAGACAAGGGAAATCCTTTACAAATCAATAGGCACATAACTGTATATTGTATAGGTACCACGTTTACGCCAAAATGACACTCCACAATAACGTAGATTTCAATATACTCTATGCCTTACAACGTCACAACTCACAAACTCACAAACGCTACCTCTTTATAATATTAGTATAGACTATATATAGTATAGATTATACCCCGCGTAAATCCGCGTAAATCTGGTGAAGAGTTCAGTGATTTTGTTGTGGAAACTGGAATGTCCGTAAAGAACCCTTCAAAAGCAGTAGCAACCTCAAGATCTGACGTGAACGTCACACATGACTCTGATGAACGTGAAAGATGTGACTCTGCATACCAATGTCACATCAGGTCACTGGTCTCTACTTATTCTATGGTATCACAGACTGAATGAAGACACTTGATCTTCGCCATTTTGGCGCTGATTGTTGCGTAAGCTGGCGTGAGCGTCCATGGAACTAAAATAAAATGACATACAAAACGACGGTCACTAGCAACAAATGTCAATTTAGTACCGTGGACCTTCGAGGAGGGCGCTTCAATTCGGCACGAAAATTCACTGACAATTGTATAGAATATTTGATCCAGCGTACTAGGTAGTTTATTAGCGCGTCGTTACTCCATTGGCTGATTTTCCACTGGACATTTCCTCATTGCCACCAATGCCGGCAAACGCTCAAATGGATCGAAATTCAAAAAAACATGTCCCGTAAAATGTCTGTATGTACCTACATATTTGTTTCATTATATTGTTTTTTCAGTGAGCGGCGCTACCAACGGTGTGACCAAAGTCGTCGGCGGTTTGGTCACAAGTGTAGCTGTAAGTGGATGCCTCATAAGTAACTGTCTACTCATGAGATATAGCCTGCTAGCGCAATAACAGACATGTTCAATGTGATAAAAACCAGCTGAGGGCGAGCGAGTGTTATTATCTCGCTGCAGACTCGGTCATAATTCATTCCAGTGTTTCGCTTTTGTTATGCTGCAGTAATGCACAACTCAACAAAGAACAACAAAAGCGAAACACTCGAACACGCGAAACTTTGTTCTACCATACTATTTTTTTAAAACTATTGCATAGCTTCAATCGCGGGCCTGAGGGTGGAGACCGAATCCAGAAATTCCGTAACGAAAATAACCTAACAGTTTTTAGTTTTGCCATCTATCGATGAATAGCAGAACTTTTAATGACTTTTTGAAATATCACGCTTGTCTCTTTAGATCAGCAACTCGTCTCTAGGTGGCATTGGTTGTATAATTATAATTGTTTAAGTTGATAAAAACAGCTGTGCAATAGCTTTACCGCGGCAGTCTCCGAGTGCCACACGTCTTTTTACTGTCTATATAGGTAATTATTTCTCACTAAGGGGTATGATAAATAGTTTACGCCCAATTCTCTGACCTGCCTAATATACCTACTTACACAAAGATTTCATAAAATCGGTCACACTGTTTCGGAAAAGTTTTGTATACTTAGATATTGTTGCTGCAGCTAGAATCTTTTCGAGACAAGGGAAATCCTTTACAAATCAATAGGCACATAACTGTATATTGTATAGGTACCACGTTTACGCCAAAAATGTTTTTTTTTCATATATCACAATGTGTTTTTACAGGGTTCAAATTCAGACCAGTCAGTACCAACGGCAAACCAAGGGTAAACATCGGCAGGCTAACGGCAAACAACGGCAAACCAACGGCGATGTTTCACTTTTCCCCAATCGTTGACCAACGGCAAACCAACGGCAAACCAACGGCGATGTTTCACTTTTCCCCAATCGTTCGCTAAAAATTCATTGACAGCTGATGGTGATACGTAACGTAATGGTATGCGGAAAACCGACCGTCGAACGTTTTAGCGTTCCGGTACGAAGCGCAAACGGGTTATACACCTCGTCCTACACAACATCTCCGATGATCACTTACCATCAGGTAAGATCGAAGACAAACACCAACTTGTAAATATCTTGAAATGTATTCACTATTACAGCCGTCAAAGAATGTTTAGTTCGTATTCACTTACTGGAAACTGTAAAATTGAAAATAAATCATTTTCATTGCATATAATATAATATTTTCGTGTATTATTTTTCCCCAAGAGAAACAATATCGTATTGTTGTTCTTTTGTTAAGGTTCAGTGCAAAGGTCAAGTTCCAATTTTATTTAGTTTTTTGACAGTAAAATTGGGGAAAAGCAGTATCATTTTCACAAGTTTATTTTAGGAAATTAGCCCGAATGTTTTGTGAGTTACTTATTCATGACAAACTCAATGCCCAGACTAATTTCTGAAACACACGGCGTAGAAGCCGCATTTGAGCGAATGAAAACAAAATTTTGAATGAAGTTTTATTTAAAAACTATAAAGACAATAACTTTCAAATTAACACGTCATGTATTTTGGGTCTTTAATCTAAAATCACTTAGAACCAGAAAACGATTGGATAAAATTTTCTTGATACAAAGTTCTCCCAAAAGTTGCTCCAAAATCTCAGTTTTTCTAATTTTTATCGGAATCTACAATAGATGTAATTGTCATTTTTGTTTTAATGCGTCAGTAATAATAATATCCAAAAACGCGTAGAAACAGATTTTTGTTAACTGACTTAGTTTTTGAGTAATTATTAGAAACAAGGTCGTTTTTCTGTTATATTCTTCCGCGGCGCATGTCGCACCTACCAACGTATCCGTTACGGTGAGAAAGACAAAAATAAATTCAATAAATCCTCTTAATTAAAAGTCTAATATATTAAAATTGGGTATTTGACTCCAATTTATTTTACACTTACTATACTAGGATAAAAATAATGACGAACACTGAAAAAAATAATTAAATCTATCAAATAACAAAAAAAATTGGTTGCCTGTAAAGTCGGTTTACTGACGATAGTTGAACGTGACAACGTTTTCTTTGTCGCTCGTTCCGCGCTCGCGAGGTAACGCCGCATGAGCGAGGTAACGCCGGTAACGCCGGATGAGTCATGTTTTTTCGTGCGTGCAACCGGCTCTATCGATTTATAAGACGTTGTCACGTCAAAAGTTATAAGCATTTAAGCATTTTTGCTTAGACAGAGATAGCGATATTAAACTGTGACGTCACACCTCAATTGCCTTTTGACGTGACAACGTCTTATAAATCGATAGAGCCGGTTGCACGCACGAAAAAACATGACTCATCCGGCGTTACCTCGCTCATGCGGCGTTACCGGCGTTACCTCGCGAGCGCGGAACGAGCGACAAAGAAAACGTTGTCACGTTCAACTATCGTCAGTAAACCGACTTTACAGGCAACCAATTTTTTAATTTTTTTTTTGAATTAGCTTCGTGCGGCTTCATACAAATTTTAGTTTCGCGAGAAAGGGATAGAAGATCCTCCCACTCCAAAATTAAAATGCCTGTTACTTTGTAAATCTTTGTTGGATTTTAATTTTTTTTTCAGCGTACGTCATTACTTTTATACAAGTTTATAATAAAGTAATAATATTTATCAAATTCAAAATTAGGAAAATACCCAATTACATATTTGATGTCATTTATTTCGCGATCACGAAAACAGCTACCTCCCTGGCGCAGTGGCGGCGCGCTCGGATTCGAGTGGGAGGTCGCGGGTTCGATTCCCGCCACGGGCCACTTTTTGATTTTATAATTTCTAAATTGGGGGAGGAGGGAGGCTTCGGCCGTGGCCTACCAGCAAAGAAGCACCGCCAAGCGATTTAGCGTTCCGGTGCATTGCTGTAGAAACCGTTGGGGTAAATTTACTTACCCTTCCAAATTAGTACGATAACATCTTAGACTGCATCATCACTTACCATCGGGTGAGATCGCAGTCAAGTACTAACTTGTATAGAATAAAAAAAAAAGATTTATTCATTATTAAGTTTACCTTTTATTCGTATTTTTTGTACGAATACGATTTTACTCAAAAAAAAATCCAGTAGGTAAAGCCCAGCCGCAAGGATATTGAAATAAGTAAAACAACTGTAAGTACACATTACGAGAACATTTTATTTCTGTATCAAAAACCTATTACTATATTAAATGCATAATATTATTAGCTACATGATACCTACCTACAATAAATATTTACAACACACGTTATTATTCTATCTCATCAACTTACTTATGAAAAAGAATGACCAGTGACCACAGCTGGTGTCAAGTTGACTCATGAACCAAAAACAAAATATTCTATAGGAAAATAAAGTAGTATTTTTAGGAACCACTAGCATAAGGAATATGTTTTACATTCGGAATTTAATTTTGCATACTTAGTTACTTAATTTTCAATGCACATTTCCTGTAACTCACTAGTGACTCGCCAGTAACTCAATAGTGTCTCGCCTGTCGCCAGTAACTTGTCAGTGACTTGCCAGTCTTCAGTCAATAGTGACTAGCCAGTCAGTTACTCGCCAGTCGTCAGCAACTCAATAGTGACTTGCCAGTCGCCAGTGACTCGTCAGTCGTCAGTAACTCAATAGTGACTTGCCAGTCGTCAGTAGCTCGTCAGTCGTCAGTAACTCAATAGTGACTCGCCAGTCGTCAGTAACTCGCCAGTCGTCAGCACCTAAATAGTGACTTGCCAGTCGCCAGTGACTCGTCAGTCGTCAGTAACTCAATAGTGACTCGCCAGTCGTCAGCAACTCAATAGTGACTTGCCAGTCGCCAGTAACTCATCAGTGACTTGCCAGTCGTCAGTAACTCAATAGTGACTAGCCAGTCGTCAGTAACTCGCCAGTCGTCAGCAACTCAATAGTGACTTGCCAGTCGCCAGTAACTCAATAGTGACTAGCCAGTCGTCAGTAACTCGCCAGTCGTCAGCAACTCAATAGTGACTTGCCAGTCGTCAGTAACTCAATAGTGACTTGCCAGTCGCCAGTGACTCGTCAGCGACTCGCCAGCGGCTCACTGCTCACTCGTCTTGTCCTGCTTGCCGTGTTTCTGGCGCACGTGGCGCGACAGGCAGGACTGCCAGCTGAACCGCGCGTCGCACCACGCGCAGCGGTGCACCGCGCCGCCGCTGTGGATCCCTAATATGTGGTTACGTAGCTTCGCGTTGTTCTGCGGAAGAAACAGCCACTGTTAGCGTGTCACAAACTGGTTGGTCCCATGTACGGGTGTGTACATGTGTGTCTGTGTGTGTCTCTGTGTGAGTGTATCCGTGTGTATGTGTGTGAATGTATGTCTGTGTGCGTGTCTGTTACCAGTTTTCATAGTCACCGGGGCAGATGGGAAAAATTTGTGAGGAAAAAAAATTCCATTTCGAAATTTTTCCTCAAACGATTGTATGATATAATCTTATCTTAATCTTAATATATATAAATCTCGTGTCACAATGTTTGTCCGCGATGGACTCCTAAACTACTGAACCGATTTAGTTCAAACTTCGTGAATATCTGTCATTTGGTCCAACTTAAAAGATAGAATAGTTTTTATCCCACGTGGACGAAGTCGCGGGCATCAGCTAGTATATTATATTATATTATTATACATGATATATTTTATCAAACGATTGCACGGCGCATAACGGGCAGGATGGGAACGCCATATTACAGTCCGACACAATGCCATCACGCCATGTACGGGCCGGACACTGCCATTACACCATAAGCGGATCCGACACTCTGCCGTCACGCCATAAGCGGGCCCGACACTGTCATCACGCCATAAGCGGGCCAAAAACTGTAGTCACGCCATAAGCGGGCCCGACACTGTCATCACGCCATAAGCGGGCCCGACACTGTCGTCACGCCATAAGTGGGCTCGTCACTGTCGTCACGCCATAAGCGGGCCCGACACACTCGTCACGCCATAAGCGGGCCCAACACTGTCGTCACGCCATAAGCGGGCTCGACACTGTCGTCACGTCATAAGCGGGCTCGTCACTGTCGTCACGCCATAAGCGGGCTCGTCACTGTCATCACGCCATAAGCGGGCCCGACACTGTCGTCACGTCATAAGCGGGCTCGTCACTGTCGTCACGCCATAAGCGGGCTCGTCACTGTCGTCACGCCATAAGCGGGCCCGACACTGCCGTGACGCCATAAGCGGGCCCGACATTGCCGTCACGCCATATGCGGGTCCCACACTGTAGTCACGCCATAAGCGGGGCCGACACTGCCGTCACGCCATAAGCGGGCCCGACACTGCCGTGACGCCATAAGCGGGCTCGTCACTGTCGTCACGCCATAAGCGGGGCCGACACTGTCGTCACGCCATAAGCGGGCCCGACACTCTGCAGTCACGCCATTAGCGGGCCCGACACGGCCGTGACGCCATAAGCGGGCCCGACACTGTCGTCACGCCATAAGCGGGGCCGACAATTCCGTCACGCCAAGAAGATATGTATGTCCGAAATGAGGAGATCCGCAGGAGAACCAAGGTCACTGACATAGCCCAAACCATTAGCAAGCTGAAGTGGCAGTGGGCAGGTCACGCGTGTCGCAGGAGCGATGGCCGGTGGAGCCGAAAAGTCCTGGAGTGGAGACCGCGTACAAGTAAGCGTAGCGTGGGGCGTCCTCCAGCTCGTTGGAGCGAAGACATGGCGCGGGTGGCGGGAAGCGGCTGGATGAGGAAGGCTGAGGACAGGGTGTGGTGGCGCGCGCTTGGGAAGGCTTTTGTCCAACAGTGGACGTCCGCGGGCTGATATGATGATGATGATGATGAAGAAGATCTGTAGGCACTCACCGGGAACGCCTTCCCGCAGTGGTCGCACAGGTGTTCGACGCTGTCCTTGTTGTGCACTGCCTGCCTGTGCAGGTACACAGAGTTACTAGTCTTGAACACCTGCAATAAGAAAATCATTACTGTCGACCCTAAAACAAGGCAATTCATACTTTGGCAAAAAAAGTAGAAAAAAATGCTGGCGCCACTCTCGATTGAATATCTCGAAATTATACAACGTGTAA
The DNA here is from genome assembly GCA_036785405.1 of Coenonympha arcania. NCBI lineage: Eukaryota > Metazoa > Arthropoda > Insecta > Lepidoptera > Nymphalidae > Coenonympha > Coenonympha arcania. Next base: position 4,451,918 of record CM072081.1, read on the forward strand.
CGAAAAATTAAAATAATAACGTAAAATCGGATCACGCTGTAAAAATATTAAATTTCAACAAGCATATTTATTTTTCCATAATGTATCGGAAAATGGATATGGATATGGATTTTCCATTCGGAAACAAATGGGAACGATGACCCTGCAGAAATATGAACTGTGTAGCTTAAAAAAAAAGACGTGTGGCACTCGGAGACTGCCGCGGTAAAGCTATTTATTGCATAGCTGTTTTTATCACAATGCCACCTAGAGACAGGTTGCTGAACTAAAGAGACAAGCGTAATATTTCAAAAAGTCATTAAAAAGTCTGCTATTTATCGATAGATGGCAAAACTAAAAAGTATCACCGCTGTGCCGGTCGGAGTGGGGGGTGTTAGGTTATTTTCGTTACGGAATTTCCGGATTCGGTCTCCACGCTCAAGGCCCGCGATAGAAGCTATGCAATAGCTTAAAAAGCTTGAAATATCTATACCTTCTGGCAGTGGTCGCAGGTGTAGACGAAGTTCTTGAGGTGCTCCCTGTTGATGTGGTCGCGCAGGTGCGACTTGGTGGGGAACCGCCTGCCGCAGTCGCTGCACATGTACCTGACGCGACGGCGAATATCTATACCTTCTGGCAGTGGTCGCAGGTGTAGACGAAGTTCTTGAGGTGCTCCCAGTTGATGTGGTCGCGCAGGTGCGACTTGGTGGGGAACCGCCTGCCGCAGTCGCTGCACATGTACCTGACGCGACGGCGAATATCTATACCTTCTGGCAGTGGTCGCAGGTGTAGACGAAGTTCTTGAGGTGCTCCCAGTTGATGTGGTCGCGCAGGTGCGACTTGGTGGGGAACCGCCTGCCGCAGTCGCTGCACATGTACCTGACGCGACGGCGAATATCTATACCTTCTGGCAGTGGTCGCAGGTGTAGACGAAGTTCTTGAGGTGCTCCCAGTTGATGTGGTCGCGCAGGTGCGACTTGGTGGGGAACCGCCTGCCGCAGTCGCTGCACATGTACCTGACGCGACGGCGAATATCTATACCTTCTGGCAGTGGTCGCAGGTGTAGACGAAGTTCTTGAGGTGCTCCCAGTTGATGTGGTCGCGCAGGTGCGACTTGGTGGGGAACCGCCTGCCGCAGTCGCTGCACATGTACCTGACGCGACGGCGAATATCTATACCTTCTGGCAGTGGTCGCAGGTGTAGACGAAGTTCTTGAGGTGCTCCCAGTTGATGTGGTCGCGCAGGTGCGACTTGGTGGGGAACCGCCTGCCGCAGTCGCTGCACATGTACCTGACGCGACGGCGAATATCTATACCTTCTGGCAGTGGTCGCAGGTGTAGACGAAGTTCTTGAGGTGCTCCCAGTTGATGTGGTCGCGCAGGTGCGACTTGGTGGGGAACCGCCTGCCGCAGTCGCTGCACATGTACCTGACGCGACGGCGAATATCTATACCTTCTGGCAGTGGTCGCAGGTGTAGACGAAGTTCTTGAGGTGCTCCCAGTTGATGTGGTCGCGCAGGTGCGACTTGGTGGGGAACCGCCTGCCGCAGTCGCTGCACATGTACCTGACGCGACGGCGAATATCTATACCTTCTGGCAGTGGTCGCAGGTGTAGACGAAGTTCTTGAGGTGCTCCCAGTTGATGTGGTCGCGCAGGTGCGACTTGGTGGGGAACCGCCTGCCGCAGTCGCTGCACATGTACCTGACGCGACGGCGAATATCTATACCTTCTGGCAGTGGTCGCAGGTGTAGACGAAGTTCTTGAGGTGCTCCCAGTTGATGTGGTCGCGCAGGTGCGACTTGGTGGGGAACCGCCTGCCGCAGTCGCTGCACATGTACCTGACGCGACGGCGAATATCTATACCTTCTGGCAGTGGTCGCAGGTGTAGACGAAGTTCTTGAGGTGCTCCCAGTTGATGTGGTCGCGCAGGTGCGACTTGGTGGGGAACCGCCTGCCGCAGTCGCTGCACATGTACCTAACACAAGGGCGAATAAGGGTCAATTTCGCCGCGCATGGAATGGAAGCGACTTTTTGCAACGAAAATGAACTTTTTAAGGGGATTTATTAAATTTATTTTTGTCTTTCTCACTCTCACGGATACGTAGGTAGGTGCGACGTGCAGCGTCGCGGAAGAATATAACAGCTAGAGAACGACCTTTTACGTAATTACTCAAAAACTAAGCCAGTTATCAAGCGTTTTTGGATATTATTATTACCGACACATTTAAACAAAAATTACAATTACATCCATTGTAGGTTCCAATAAAAACTACGAAAAACTGAGATTTTGGAGCAACTTTTGGGAGAACTTTTATCTAGAAAATTATATCTTTTTTTCGCAAATGTATTAAAAAACGTCGTTCAATGCACGTGCGGAATTTTCATTTCTACTCGTCCCTATCAACAAACCGGGTCTCGTAAAGAGATGACAACCTTTCCACACTTTTGAAATGTACTATTACTTATTTCATGAACTGAAAATCAGCGCTGTGTGCTCCCATGCTTATGTGGGGCACACAGCACCATGCTGAGTTGGGGCCTTTTTCCGGGATGTGCCACATGTGACAGGCGGTGTCTGGTGCTTCCGTCACTTGGGCAATTATTGGTTTTTGTTATCCGAGTGGGGGAAGCTTCGGGCATCGTTTAAGTACGTAAGTACTTTATGTTTTGTTACGTGTGGCAGGCCAGTCTCACTTATCACGTGACCGTCCCGGCTACAAGTAGGGGTCCGGACCTCAATATTTCAGATGGTTGCCGCTCGCGGGCCGAGTTGCACGCGCTAGTTCTGTACGGTCTATTTTACGCGCCGTCTGACTACGGCAGCCCTAGTACGTCGTAAGAGATAAAGTTAGGCGATAGAAAGAGACCACAACATTGCGTTTGTTGCGTGTCGATTTTGAGGGCGGGGCCAGGCGCTATTGCGAAATGAATTGCACTTTTTGTGTCAGCGCTAGAGTCGCTATTTCTTTAAATCATCGTGCGGAGTAAGCCTTCTGTACTTTTACTATTTAGTGTTCTGTGCTTGTGGCATAATTATTTGAAATAAATGTTTTTTTCTTTCTTTATCTACATTCATAGCTTAAAACTCGAGTAATAAAATTAAGGACGTGCTCCCAAAATAGATAGGTATCAAATCGGACTAAATACATACGCACGGCCTACACTCACACAAAGGTGCCTTGAAATGAGTGAATCAACGCGATTTTGATACTTTGAGATAAAATTTTATATTTTGTCATTTAGGTATTTTATTATAACGAAATAACTTCGTTCTAAGCTTATTTATTATCTCGCTGCAGACTCGGTCATAAATCATTCGAGTGTTTCGCTCACCGACATCGTACCGGCCGACGAGCGCAGCCACGTGTACAACATATGCGGGGAGGTGAGAGGCTGCACCACTATAGAAGTGTAATTATCTCGCTGCAGACTCGGTCATAAATCATTCGAGTGTCTCACTCACCGACATCGTGCCGGCCGACGAGCGCAGCCGCGTGTGTAACATATGCGGGGAGGTGAGAGGCTGCACCACTATAGAAGTGTAATTATCTCGCTGCAGACTCGGTCATAAATCATTCGAGTGTCTCACTCACCGACATCGTGCCGGCCGACGAGCGCAGCCGCGTGTGCAACATATGCGGGGAGGTGAGAGGCTGCCAACTATAGTAGTGTTATTATCTCGCTGCAGACTCGGTCATAAATCATTCGAGTGTCTCGCTCACCGACATCGTGCCGGCCGACGAGCGCAGCCGCGTGTGCAACATATGCGGGGAGGTGAGAGGCTGCACCACTATAGAAGTGTAATTATCTCGCTGCAGACTCGGTCATAAATCATTCGAGTGTCTCACTCACCGACATCGTGCCGGCCGACGAGCGCAGCCGCGTGTGCAACATATGCGGGGAGGTGAGAGGCTGCCAACTATAGTAGTGTTATTATCTCGCTGCAGACTCGGTCATAAATCATTCGAGTGTCTCACTCACCGACATCGTGCCGGCCGACGAGCGCAGCCGCGTGTGCAACATATGCGGGGAGGTGAGAGGCTGCCAACTATAGTAGTGTTATTATCTCGCTGCAGACTCGGTCATAAATCATTCGAGTGTCTCGCTCACCGACATCGTGCCGGCCGACGAGCGCAGCCGCGTGTGTAACATATGCGGGGAGTTGAGAGGCTGCCAACTATAGTAGTGTTATTATCTCGCTGCAGACTCGGTCATAAATCATTCGAGTGTCTCGCTCACCGACATCGTGCCAGCCGACGAGCGCAGCCGCGTGTGCAACATATGCGGGGAGGTGAGAGGCTGCCAACTATAGTAGTGTTATTATCTCGCTGCAGACTCGGTCATAAATCATTCGAGTGTCTCGCTCACCGACATCGTGCCGGCCGACGAGCGCAGCCGCGTGTGCAACATATGCGGGGAGGTGAGAGGCTGCCAACTATAGTTGTGTTATTATCTCGCTGCATACTCGGTCATAAATCATTCGAGTGTCTCGCTCACCGACATCGTGCCGGCCGACGAGAGCAAGACACTCGAATGATTTATGACCGAGTCTGCAGCGAGATAATAACACTACTATAGTTGGCAGCCTCTCACTTCCCCGCATATGTTACACACGCGGTTGCGCTCGTCGGCCGGCACGATGTCGGTGAGCGAGACACTCGAATGATTTATGACCGAGTCTGCAGCGAGATAATAACACTACTAAAGTTGGCAGCCTCTCACCTCCCCGCATATGTTGCACACGTGGCTGCGCTCGTCGGCCGGCACGATGTCGGTGAGCGAGACACTCGAATGATTTATGACCGAGTCTGCAGCGAGATAATAACACTACTATAGTTGGCAGCCTCTTACCTCCCCTCATAAGTTGCACACGCGGCTTCGCTCGTCGGCCGGCACGATGTCGGTGAGCGAGACACTCGAATGATTTATGACCGAGTCTGCAGCGAGATAATAACACTACTATAGTTGGCAGCCTCTTACCTCCCCTCATAAGTTGCACACGCGGCTTCGCTCGTCGGCCGGCACGATGTCGGTGAGCGAGACACTCGAATGATTTATGACCGAGTCTGCAGCGAGATAATAACACTACTATAGTGGTGCAGCCTCTCACCTCCCCGCATATGTTGCACACGCGGCTGCGCTCGTCGGCCGGCACGATGTCGGTGAGCGAGATACTCGAATGATTTATGACCGAGTCTGCAGCGAGATAATAACACTACTATACTTGGCAGCCTCTCACCTCCCCGCATATGTTGCACACGCGGCTGCGCTCGTCGGCCGGCACGATGTCGGTGAGCGAGACACTCGAATGATTTATGACCGAGTCTGCAGCGAGATAATAACACTACTATAGTTGGCAGCCTCTTTCATATGTTGCACACGCGGCTGCGCTCGTCGGCCGGCACGATGTCGGTGAGCGAGACACTCGAATGATTTATGACCGAGTCTGCAGCGAGATAATAACACAACTATAGTGGTGCAGCCTCTCACCTCCCCGCATATGTTGCACACGCGGCTGCGCTCGTCGGCCGGCACGATGTCGGTGAGCGAGACACTCGAATGATTTATGACCGAGTCTGCAGCGAGATAATAACACTACTATAGTTGGCAGCCTCTCACCTCCCCGCATATGTTGCACACGGAGGCTGCACTACTATAGTAGTGTAATTATCTCGCTGCAGACTCGGTCATTAATCATTCAGCTAGCTAGAGGCTAGCTCTATACGTTTAGGAGATCCAGTAGTAGTCTTCGAAGTATACCTTCAGGTCACTCAACCAAGTCAAGTGGAAAGGTCTTTTCATAACTAACAAAACGAGCCCAAACTCGGCACGGCTAGCTCTATACGTCTAGGAGATCCAGTAGTAGTCTTCGAAGTATACCTTCAGGTCACTCAACCAAGTCAAGTGGAAAGGTCTTGTCATAACTAACAAAACGAGCCCAAACTCGGCACGGCTAGCTCTATACGTCTAGGAGATCCAGTAGTAGTCTTCGAAGTATACCTTCAGGTCACTCAACCAAGTCAAGTGGAAAGGTCTTGTCATAACTAACAAAACGAGCCCAAACTCGACACGGCTAGCTCTATACGTCTAGGAGATCCAGTAGTAGTCTTCGAAGTATACCTTCAGGTCACTCCACCAAGTCAAGTGGAAAGGTCTTTTCATAACTTACAAAACGAGCCAAAACTCGGCACGGCTAGCTCTATACGTCTAGGAGATCCAGTAGTAGTCTTCGAAGTATACCTTTAGCTCACTCCACCAAGTCAAGTGGAAAGGTCTTTTCATAACTAACAAAACGAGCCCAAACTCGAGACGGCTAGCTCTATACGTCTAGGAGATCCAGTTACCAGTAGTAGTCTTCTAAGTATACCTCCAGGTCACTAGTACGCTTGGGGAACAAATAAAATAAATGGAATAAAATAAATAAACTCAATTCTAGCTAATTATAATAAAATATAATATTGTAGGTACTGTAGGTGCTTACCTTTTCAAAAATATGTCAGGACAGTATTACGTAAAGTATCAAGATAGTTATTGCCAAATATCCGTGTACGTACAGCGATGTTTTTCAATCAGCAACTGCTCGCAAACGACGTGCAGTCCCACTCGCGAAGGCAGCCAAAGGCTGACTGATTGATATTTGAATTTTGAAATAGTAGAAACCTGTGACCGAGTAAAATAAAATAACCCTTATTGTAACCTCTTTAAGATTTACGCTTGTAAGCAAAATATGTGAAAACAATGCACGCGAACTTAATTTTTTTTCATTTACTGTTTGTCTTTTTTTTGTTATTTTTTCTACCACCGTGTATAGATGAACATATCTACTGTCAGTTGATATTTTTAAAAGACATAAAATCGGTATGTTTTTACAGAAAAATGTACCGAAACTCACTCCTAAATCGCCAATTTTGTGAGAAGAGATGATTTAAACTATTTTTATAGTACTAAAAGTAAAGATTTTTAACCAATTTTTCTACCACGAATTGTAGATAAAAGACCAATCTTTGTGTTGTTATTTTTAGTTCCATTATATTTTGTTTATTCTAGTCACAATATGTACCGAAAACTCCACGAAAACTGCAATGTCCGTAAACGCACCCTTAAAATGTGTCACATATTGACCTACTTTATCCATCTATGCAGTAGGTTGCAGTCTCGATACTTAAATTACCCATAAGTCCTGTTATTGAATGCTATAAGATTGTAACCAGTTTTGTGACCCAAATAAAATAAAAATCTATAACTATGAACTTACTTGAAGTCGCGTTCGGAGACGTGCTTCCTGCTAATCCGCATGTGCTGCTGGTACGTCGCTATGGACGAGAAGGTGCGGTCACACGGCTTGCACACCAGGTCGCCATTCGCCCTAAACATACAAAATAAATACATAATCCATTATTTCAATATCAACGTGTAACAAAAAGTTGAAATACTATTGAAGGGTATTTAAGTGTACTTGATATAACGAATCAACCTGTAAAAATATTAAATAGATATAACCATATTTATTTTCATAATGTATGGAAATATTAATTAAGCATATCCATTTTTATACCGGTCTACCGATGGCAGTTATCGAAGACCGCTACACCGTGCGAACGTGCGTACATGTGTGTGTGTGTGTGCGTGCTTCGTGTTGGTGCGTGCGTGTGTATACGTACATTGTGAGTGAGGCGTGCGTGCGTACATTGTGAGTTGCGTGCATACGTACGTTGTTAGTGCGTGCGTGAATGCGTGTTTTGGATGTTTTGCGTGCATGTGCATACGTGAATTGTGAGTGCGTGCGTTGTGAGTGAGTGAGTGAGTGAGTGAGTACGTGCGTGCGTATATTGTGAGTTGCGTGCATACGTATTACGTACGTTGTTAGTGCGTGCGTAAATGCGTGTTTTGGATGTTTTGCGTGCATGTGCATACGTGAATTGTGATTTGTGAGTGCGTGCGTTGTGAGTGAGTGAGTGAGTACGTGCGTGCGTATATTGTGAGTTGCTTGCATACGTACGTTGTTAGTGCGTGCGTGAATGCGTGTTTTGGGTGTTTTTGCGTGCGTGTGCACACGTGAATTGTGAGTGCGTGCGTTGTGAGTGAGTGAGTGAGAGCGTGCGTGCGTAAATTGTGAGTTGGTGCGTACGTACATTGTTAGTGCGTGCATACGTACGTTGTTAGTGCGTGCGTGAATGCGTCTTTTGGATGTTTTTGCGTTCATGTGCATACGTGAATTGAGTGCGTGCGTTGTGAGTGAGTGCGTGCGTGCGTAAATTGTGAGTTGGTGCGTCCGTACATTGTTAGTGCGTGCATGTGCATAAGTGCATTGTAAGTACGTGTGTTGTGAGCGAATGAGTGCGTGCGTACATTGTGAGTTGCGTGCGGAAGTACGTTGTAAGTGCGTGCGTGCGTGCGTACGTGCGTGCGTGCGTGCTCACTTGGCGGCGTGGCTGTGCAGGTGTCGCAGCAGGTTGCCGCGCCACAGGAACACCTTGTCGCACTGCGGGCAGCAGTACTGCGGCTGCGCGCTGTGTGCGTGCGTGTGTGCGTGTTTGTGCGTGCGTGCGTGCGTGCTCACTTGGCGGCGTGGCTGTGCAGGTGTCGCAGCAGGTTGCCGCGCCACAGGAACACCTTGTCGCACTGCGGGCAGCAGTACTGCGGCTGCGCGCTGTGTGCGTGCGTGTGTGCGTGTTTGTGCGTGCGTGCGTGCGTGCTCACTTGGCGGCGTGGCTGTGCAGGTGTCGCAGCAGGTTGCCGCGCCACAGGAACACCTTGTCGCACTGCGGGCAGCAGTACTGCGGCTGCGCGCTGTGTGCGTGCGTGTGTGCGTGTTTGTGCGTGCGTGCGTGCGTGCTCACTTGGCGGCGTGGCTGTGCAGGTGTCGCAGCAGGTTGCCGCGCCACAGGAACACCTTGTCGCACTGCGGGCAGCAGTACTGCGGCTGCGCGCTGTGTGCGTGCGTGTGTGCGTGTTTGTGCGTGCGTGCGTGCGTGCTCACTTGGCGGCGTGGCTGTGCAGGTGTCGCAGCAGGTTGCCGCGCCACAGGAACACCTTGTCGCACTGCGGGCAGCAGTACTGCGGCTGCGCGCTGTGTGCGTGCGTGTGTGCGTGTTTGTGCGTGCGTGCGTGCGTGCTCACTTGGCGGCGTGGCTGTGCAGGTGTCGCAGCAGGTTGCCGCGCCACAGGAACACCTTGTCGCACTGCGGGCAGCAGTACTGCGGCTGCGCGCTGTGTGCGTGCGTGTGTGCGTGTTTGTGCGTGCGTGCGTGCGTGCTCACTTGGCGGCGTGGCTGTGCAGGTGTCGCAGCAGGTTGCCGCGCCACAGGAACACCTTGTCGCACTGCGGGCAGCAGTACTGCGGCTGCGCGCTGTGTGCGTGCGTGTGTGCGTGTTTGTGCGTGCGTGCGTGCGTGCTCACTTGGCGGCGTGGCTGTGCAGGTGTCGCAGCAGGTTGCCGCGCCACAGGAACACCTTGTCGCACTGCGGGCAGCAGTACTGCGGCTGCGCGCTGTGTGCGTGCGTGTGTGCGTGTTTGTGCGTGCGTGCGTGCGTGCTCACTTGGCGGCGTGGCTGTGCAGGTGTCGCAGCAGGTTGCCGCGCCACAGGAACACCTTGTCGCACTGCGGGCAGCAGTACTGCGGCTGCGCGCTGTGTGCGTGCGTGTGTGCGTGTTTGTGCGTGCGTGCGTGCGTGCTCACTTGGCGGCGTGGCTGTGCAGGTGTCGCAGCAGGTTGCCGCGCCACAGAAACACCTTGTCGCACTGCGGGCAGCAGTACTGCGGCTGCGCGCTGTGTGCGTGCGTGTGTGCGTGTTTGTGCGTGCGTGCGTGCGTGCTCACTTGGCGGCGTGGCTGTGCAGGTGTCGCAGCAGGTTGCCGCGCCACAGGAACACCTTGTCGCACTGCGGGCAGCAGTACTGCGGCTGCGCGCTGTGTGCGTGCGTGTGTGCGTGTTTGTGCGTGCGTGCGTGCGTGCTCACTTGGCGGCGTGGCTGTGCAGGTGTCGCAGCAGGTTGCCGCGCCACAGGAACACCTTGTCGCACTGCGGGCAGCAGTACTGCGGCTGCGCGCTGTGTGCGTGCGTGTGTGCGTGTTTGTGCGTGCGTGCGTGCGTGCTCACTTGGCGGCGTGGCTGTGCAGGTGTCGCAGCAGGTTGCCGCGCCACAGAAACACCTTGTCGCACTGCGGGCAGCAGTACTGCGGCTGCGCGCTGTGTGCGTGCGTGTGTGCGTGTTTGTGCGTGCGTGCGTGCGTGCTCACTTGGCGGCGTGGCTGTGCAGGTGTCGCAGCAGGTTGCCGCGCCACAGAAACACCTTGTCGCACTGCGGGCAGCAGTACTGCGGCTGCGCGCTGTGTGCGTGCGTGTGTGCGTGTTTGTGCGTGCGTGCGTGCGTGCTCACTTGGCGGCGTGGCTGTGCAGGTGTCGCAGCAGGTTGCCGCGCCACAGGAACACCTTGTCGCACTGCGGGCAGCAGTACTGCGGCTGCGCGCTGTGTGCGTGCGTGTGTGCGTGTTTGTGCGTGCGTGCGTGCGTGCTCACTTGGCGGCGTGGCTGTGCAGGTGTCGCAGCAGGTTGCCGCGCCACAGAAACACCTTGTCGCACTGCGGGCAGCAGTACTGCGGCTGCGCGCTGTGTGCGTGCGTGTGTGCGTGTTTGTGCGTGCGTGCGTGCGTGCTCACTTGGCGGCGTGGCTGTGCAGGTGTCGCAGCAGGTTGCCGCGCCACAGGAACACCTTGTCGCACTGCGGGCAGCAGTACTGCGGCTGCGCGCTGTGTGCGTGCGTGTGTGCGTGTTTGTGCGTGCGTGCGTGCGTGCTCACTTGGCGGCGTGGCTGTGCAGGTGTCGCAGCAGGTTGCCGCGCCACAGGAACACCTTGTCGCACTGCGGGCAGCAGTACTGCGGCTGCGCGCTGTGTGCGTGCGTGTGTGCGTGTTTGTGCGTGCGTGCGTGCGTGCTCACTTGGCGGCGTGGCTGTGCAGGTGTCGCAGCAGGTTGCCGCGCCACAGGAACACCTTGTCGCACTGCGGGCAGCAGTACTGCGGCTGCGCGCTGTGTGCGTGCGTGTGTGCGTGTTTGTGCGTGCGTGCGTGCGTGCTCACTTGGCGGCGTGGCTGTGCAGGTGTCGCAGCAGGTTGCCGCGCCACAGGAACACCTTGTCGCACTGCGGGCAGCAGTACTGCGGCTGCGCGCTGTGTGCGTGCGTGTGTGCGTGTTTGTGCGTGCGTGCGTGCGTGCTCACTTGGCGGCGTGGCTGTGCAGGTGTCGCAGCAGGTTGCCGCGCCACAGGAACACCTTGTCGCACTGCGGGCAGCAGTACTGCGGCTGCGCGCTGTGTGCGTGCGTGTGTGCGTGTTTGTGCGTGCGTGCGTGCGTGCTCACTTGGCGGCGTGGCTGTGCAGGTGTCGCAGCAGGTTGCCGCGCCACAGGAACACCTTGTCGCACTGCGGGCAGCAGTACTGCGGCTGCGCGCTGTGTGCGTGCGTGTGTGCGTGTTTGTGCATGCGTGCGTGCGTGCGTGCTCACTTGGCGGCGTGGCTGTGCAGGTGTCGCAGCAGGTTGCCGCGCCACAGGAACACCTTGTCGCACTGCGGGCAGCAGTACTGCGGCTGCGCGCTGTGTGCGTGCGTGTGTGCGTGTTTGTGCGTGCGTGCGTGCGTGCTCACTTGGCGGCGTGGCTGTGCAGGTGTCGCAGCAGGTTGCCGCGCCACAGGAACACCTTGTCGCACTGCGGGCAGCAGTACTGCGGCTGCGCGCTGTGTGCGTGCGTGTGTGCGTGTTTGTGCGTGCGTGCGTGCGTGCTCACTTGGCGGCGTGGCTGTGCAGGTGTCGCAGCAGGTTGCCGCGCCACAGGAACACCTTGTCGCACTGCGGGCAGCAGTACTGCGGCTGCGCGCTGTGTGCGTGCGTGTGTGCGTGTTTGTGCGTGCGTGCGTGCGTGCTCACTTGGCGGCGTGGCTGTGCAGGTGTCGCAGCAGGTTGCCGCGCCACAGGAACACCTTGTCGCACTGCGGGCAGCAGTACTGCGGCTGCGCGCTGTGTGCGTGCGTGTGTGCGTGTTTGTGCGTGCGTGCGTGCGTGCTCACTTGGCGGCGTGGCTGTGCAGGTGTCGCAGCAGGTTGCCGCGCCACAGGAACACCTTGTCGCACTGCGGGCAGCAGTACTGCGGCTGCGCGCTGTGTGCGTGCGTGTGTGCGTGTTTGTGCGTGCGTGCGTGCGTGCTCACTTGGCGGCGTGGCTGTGCAGGTGTCGCAGCAGGTTGCCGCGCCACAGGAACACCTTGTCGCACTGCGGGCAGCAGTACTGCGGCTGCGCGCTGTGTGCGTGCGTGTGTGCGTGTTTGTGCGTGCGTGCGTGCGTGCGTGCTCACTTGGCGGCGTGGCTGTGCAGGTGTCGCAGCAGGTTGCCGCGCCACAGGAACACCTTGTCGCACTGCGGGCAGCAGTACTGCGGCTGCGCGCTGTGTGCGTGCGTGTGTGCGTGTTTGTGCGTGCGTGCGTGCGTGCTCACTTGGCGGCGTGGCTGTGCAGGTGTCGCAGCAGGTTGCCGCGCCACAGGAACACCTTGTCGCACTGCGGGCAGCAGTACTGCGGCTGCGCGCTGTGTGCGTGCGTGTGTGCGTGTTTGTGCGTGCGTGCGTGCGTGCTCACTTGGCGGCGTGGCTGTGCAGGTGTCGCAGCAGGTTGCCGCGCCACAGGAACACCTTGTCGCACTGCGGGCAGCAGTACTGCGGCTGCGCGCTGTGTGCGTGCGTGTGTGCGTGTTTGTGCGTGCGTGCGTGCGTGCTCACTTGGCGGCGTGGCTGTGCAGGTGTCGCAGCAGGTTGCCGCGCCACAGGAACACCTTGTCGCACTGCGGGCAGCAGTACTGCGGCTGCGCGCTGTGTGCGTGCGTGTGTGCGTGTTTGTGCGTGCGTGCGTGCGTGCTCACTTGGCGGCGTGGCTGTGCAGGTGTCGCAGCAGGTTGCCGCGCCACAGGAACACCTTGTCGCACTGCGGGCAGCAGTACTGCGGCTGCGCGCTGTGTGCGTGCGTGTGTGCGTGTTTGTGCGTGCGTGCGTGCGTGCTCACTTGGCGGCGTGGCTGTGCAGGTGTCGCAGCAGGTTGCCGCGCCACAGGAACACCTTGTCGCACTGCGGGCAGCAGTACTGCGGCTGCGCGCTGTGTGCGTGCGTGTGTGCGTGTTTGTGCGTGCGTGCGTGCGTGCTCACTTGGCGGCGTGGCTGTGCAGGTGTCGCAGCAGGTTGCCGCGCCACAGGAACACCTTGTCGCACTGCGGGCAGCAGTACTGCGGCTGCGCGCTGTGTGCGTGCGTGTGTGCGTGTTTGTGCGTGCGTGCGTGCGTGCTCACTTGGCGGCGTGGCTGTGCAGGTGTCGCAGCAGGTTGCCGCGCCACAGGAACACCTTGTCGCACTGCGGGCAGCAGTACTGCGGCTGCGCGCTGTGTGCGTGCGTGTGTGCGTGTTTGTGCGTGCGTGCGTGCGTGCTCACTTGGCGGCGTGGCTGTGCAGGTGTCGCAGCAGGTTGCCGCGCCACAGGAACACCTTGTCGCACTGCGGGCAGCAGTACTGCGGCTGCGCGCTGTGTGCGTGCGTGTGTGCGTGTTTGTGCGTGCGTGCGTGCGTGCTCACTTGGCGGCGTGGCTGTGCAGGTGTCGCAGCAGGTTGCCGCGCCACAGGAACACCTTGTCGCACTGCGGGCAGCAGTACTGCGGCTGCGCGCTGTGTGCGTGCGTGTGTGCGTGTTTGTGCGTGCGTGCGTGCGTGCTCACTTGGCGGCGTGGCTGTGCAGGTGTCGCAGCAGGTTGCCGCGCCACAGGAACACCTTGTCGCACTGCGGGCAGCAGTACTGCGGCTGCGCGCTGTGTGCGTGCGTGTGTGCGTGTTTGTGCGTGCGTGCGTGCGTGCGTGCTCACTTGGCGGCGTGGCTGTGCAGGTGTCGCAGCAGGTTGCCGCGCCACAGGAACACCTTGTCGCACTGCGGGCAGCAGTACTGCGGCTGCGCGCTGTGTGCGTGCGTGTGTGCGTGTTTGTGCGTGCGTGCGTGCGTGCTCACTTGGCGGCGTGGCTGTGCAGGTGTCGCAGCAGGTTGCCGCGCCACAGGAACACCTTGTCGCACTGCGGGCAGCAGTACTGCGGCTGCGCGCTGTGTGCGTGCGTGTGTGCGTGTTTGTGCGTGCGTGCGTGCGTGCTCACTTGGCGGCGTGGCTGTGCAGGTGTCGCAGCAGGTTGCCGCGCCACAGGAACACCTTGTCGCACTGCGGGCAGCAGTACTGCGGCTGCGCGCTGTGTGCGTGCGTGTGTGCGTGTTTGTGCGTGCGTGCGTGCGTGCTCACTTGGCGGCGTGGCTGTGCAGGTGTCGCAGCAGGTTGCCGCGCCACAGGAACACCTTGTCGCACTGCGGGCAGCAGTACTGCGGCTGCGCGCTGTGTGCGTGCGTGTGTGCGTGTTTGTGCGTGCGTGCGTGCGTGCGTGCTCACTTGGCGGCGTGGCTGTGCAGGTGTCGCAGCAGGTTGCCGCGCCACAGGAACACCTTGTCGCACTGCGGGCAGCAGTACTGCGGCTGCGCGCTGTGTGCGTGCGTGTGTGCGTGTTTGTGCGTGCGTGCGTGCGTGCTCACTTGGCGGCGTGGCTGTGCAGGTGTCGCAGCAGGTTGCCGCGCCACAGGAACACCTTGTCGCACTGCGGGCAGCAGTACTGCGGCTGCGCGCTGTGTGCGTGCGTGTGTGCGTGTTTGTGCGTGCGTGCGTGCGTGCTCACTTGGCGGCGTGGCTGTGCAGGTGTCGCAGCAGGTTGCCGCGCCACAGGAACACCTTGTCGCACTGCGGGCAGCAGTACTGCGGCTGCGCGCTGTGTGCGTGCGTGTGTGCGTGTTTGTGCGTGCGTGCGTGCGTGCGTGCTCACTTGGCGGCGTGGCTGTGCAGGTGTCGCAGCAGGTTGCCGCGCCACAGGAACACCTTGTCGCACTGCGGGCAGCAGTACTGCGGCTGCGCGCTGTGTGCGTGCGTGTGTGCGTGTTTGTGCGTGCGTGCGTGCGTGCTCACTTGGCGGCGTGGCTGTGCAGGTGTCGCAGCAGGTTGCCGCGCCACAGGAACACCTTGTCGCACTGCGGGCAGCAGTACTGCGGCTGCGCGCTGTGTGCGTGCGTGTGTGCGTGTTTGTGCGTGCGTGCGTGCGTGCTCACTTGGCGGCGTGGCTGTGCAGGTGTCGCAGCAGGTTGCCGCGCCACAGGAACACCTTGTCGCACTGCGGGCAGCAGTACTGCGGCTGCGCGCTGTGTGCGTGCGTGTGTGCGTGTTTGTGCGTGCGTGCGTGCGTGCTCACTTGGCGGCGTGGCTGTGCAGGTGTCGCAGCAGGTTGCCGCGCCACAGGAACACCTTGTCGCACTGCGGGCAGCAGTACTGCGGCTGCGCGCTGTGTGCGTGCGTGTGTGCGTGTTTGTGCGTGCGTGCGTGCGTGCTCACTTGGCGGCGTGGCTGTGCAGGTGTCGCAGCAGGTTGCCGCGCCACAGGAACACCTTGTCGCACTGCGGGCAGCAGTACTGCGGCTGCGCGCTGTGTGCGTGCGTGTGTGCGTGTTTGTGCGTGCGTGCGTGCGTGCTCACTTGGCGGCGTGGCTGTGCAGGTGTCGCAGCAGGTTGCCGCGCCACAGGAACACCTTGTCGCACTGCGGGCAGCAGTACTGCGGCTGCGCGCTGTGTGCGTGCGTGTGTGCGTGTTTGTGCGTGCGTGCGTGCGTGCTCACTTGGCGGCGTGGCTGTGCAGGTGTCGCAGCAGGTTGCCGCGCCACAGGAACACCTTGTCGCACTGCGGGCAGCAGTACTGCGGCTGCGCGCTGTGTGCGTGCGTGTGTGCGTGTTTGTGCGTGCGTGCGTGCGTGCTCACTTGGCGGCGTGGCTGTGCAGGTGTCGCAGCAGGTTGCCGCGCCACAGGAACACCTTGTCGCACTGCGGGCAGCAGTACTGCGGCTGCGCGCTGTGTGCGTGCGTGTGTGCGTGTTTGTGCGTGCGTGCGTGCGTGCTCACTTGGCGGCGTGGCTGTGCAGGTGTCGCAGCAGGTTGCCGCGCCACAGGAACACCTTGTCGCACTGCGGGCAGCAGTACTGCGGCTGCGCGCTGTGTGCGTGCGTGTGTGCGTGTTTGTGCGTGCGTGCGTGCGTGCTCACTTGGCGGCGTGGCTGTGCAGGTGTCGCAGCAGGTTGCCGCGCCACAGGAACACCTTGTCGCACTGCGGGCAGCAGTACTGCGGCTGCGCGCTGTGTGCGTGCGTGTGTGCGTGTTTGTGCGTGCGTGCGTGCGTGCTCACTTGGCGGCGTGGCTGTGCAGGTGTCGCAGCAGGTTGCCGCGCCACAGGAACACCTTGTCGCACTGCGGGCAGCAGTACTGCGGCTGCGCGCTGTGTGCGTGCGTGTGTGCGTGTTTGTGCGTGCGTGCGTGCGTGCTCACTTGGCGGCGTGGCTGTGCAGGTGTCGCAGCAGGTTGCCGCGCCACAGGAACACCTTGTCGCACTGCGGGCAGCAGTACTGCGGCTGCGCGCTGTGTGCGTGCGTGTGTGCGTGTTTGTGCGTGCGTGCGTGCGTGCTCACTTGGCGGCGTGGCTGTGCAGGTGTCGCAGCAGGTTGCCGCGCCACAGGAACACCTTGTCGCACTGCGGGCAGCAGTACTGCGGCTGCGCGCTGTGTGCGTGCGTGTGTGCGTGTTTGTGCGTGCGTGCGTGCGTGCTCACTTGGCGGCGTGGCTGTGCAGGTGTCGCAGCAGGTTGCCGCGCCACAGGAACACCTTGTCGCACTGCGGGCAGCAGTACTGCGGCTGCGCGCTGTGTGCGTGCGTGTGTGCGTGTTTGTGCGTGCGTGCGTGCGTGCTCACTTGGCGGCGTGGCTGTGCAGGTGTCGCAGCAGGTTGCCGCGCCACAGGAACACCTTGTCGCACTGCGGGCAGCAGTACTGCGGCTGCGCGCTGTGTGCGTGCGTGTGTGCGTGTTTGTGCGTGCGTGCGTGCGTGCTCACTTGGCGGCGTGGCTGTGCAGGTGTCGCAGCAGGTTGCCGCGCCACAGGAACACCTTGTCGCACTGCGGGCAGCAGTACTGCGGCTGCGCGCTGTGTGCGTGCGTGTGTGCGTGTTTGTGCGTGCGTGCGTGCGTGCTCACTTGGCGGCGTGGCTGTGCAGGTGTCGCAGCAGGTTGCCGCGCCACAGGAACACCTTGTCGCACTGCGGGCAGCAGTACTGCGGCTGCGCGCTGTGTGCGTGCGTGTGTGCGTGTTTGTGCGTGCGTGCGTGCGTGCTCACTTGGCGGCGTGGCTGTGCAGGTGTCGCAGCAGGTTGCCGCGCCACAGGAACACCTTGTCGCACTGCGGGCAGCAGTACTGCGGCTGCGCGCTGTGTGCGTGCGTGTGTGCGTGTTTGTGCGTGCGTGCGTGCGTGCTCACTTGGCGGCGTGGCTGTGCAGGTGTCGCAGCAGGTTGCCGCGCCACAGGAACACCTTGTCGCACTGCGGGCAGCAGTACTGCGGCTGCGCGCTGTGTGCGTGCGTGTGTGCGTGTTTGTGCGTGCGTGCGTGCGTGCTCACTTGGCGGCGTGGCTGTGCAGGTGTCGCAGCAGGTTGCCGCGCCACAGGAACACCTTGTCGCACTGCGGGCAGCAGTACTGCGGCTGGGCACTCGTCACCGACGACCTTATTTCGTCCATCAGTTTGGACTTTTGTTTCGTGTGTTTCTGTGTACCCTCCGTTTCATTTTCGTTGAGTTTCCTGTAAACGAAGGATAAAATGTTTTATCTTGTAGCAGTCTTCAATAGCTGAGGATAGATGGCGTAACCAGTCCCTTAGCACACGCTGCCGGAGTTTTCGACGAGCGTTCTATAAATACAACTTCTGACGTCACACGCTCGGATCACAAGCGGTCTCCAGGCATAACACCTGCCTGGAGCACGGAATACATAATAGTACCAAACGGTACAGAAGGTTCACTCCGCAAGATGATTTAAAGAAATAGCGACTCTAGCACTAACACAAAAAGTGCAATTCAGTTCGCAATAGCGCCTGGCTCCGCCTCCGCTATGCACCTAAATTTGTAAAGTCTCTTTCTAGCGCGTAAATTTATCTCTTTCGACGTACTAAGGTTGCCTCGTATACGGGCGCACGCAGCGCGTGAAATAGACCGTACAAGAACTAGCGCGTGCAACCTAGCCGGCGCGCGGCAGCCGTCTGAATTAGTACGAGACGGCTTCTTGTAGTTTCTTCGATCACGTGATAAGTGAACCTGGCATGCCTGAAGGTAAATTTCCCTATTGCATTAAAGAAGCTTTTATAAAAACAACTTTAATACATTAAATCGTGTAAGTGCTCAAAAAATCATGAGTCCGCCATCTTATATCGTCAACCATCTTGATTTTGACGTGACAACGTCTTATAAATCGATAGAGCCGGTTGCACGCACGAAAAAACATGACTCATCCGGCGTTACCTCGCTCATGCGGCGTTACCGGCGTTACCTCGCGAGCGCGGAACGAGCGACAAAGAAAACGTTGTCACGTTCAACTATCGTCAGTAAACCGACTTTACAGGCACCCAATTTTTTTGACGTGACAACGTCTTATAAATCGACAGAGCCGGTTGCACGCACGAAAAAACATGACTCATCCGGCGTTACCGGCGTTACCTCGCTCATGCGGCGTTACCGGCGTTACCTCGCGAGCGCGGAACGAGCGACAAAGAAGACGTTGTCACGTTCAACTATCGTCAGTAAACCGACTTTACAGGCAACCAATTTTTTTTTAAAGCTCATTGGTTTACAATAGAATTAAGAACATATTAATTTTTCTTTCTTTATTTTTGTAGTCTGTTGCATTGTTTTTAACGTCACACATGTTAGCTTATAATGTTTTCGAAACTTTTGTTTTATATGTGCCATTATAATTTATATTACAGTTGTAATAAGAATTAAAACTTAGTATTTATAAGAATTTAATTGTATTTATTATTTATAAATTGTTTGAGTTGCTTAATAAATAAATAACTAAGTTGGAGCTTTTCAAAAAGGTTTGTCAATTGTAATCTATATATATATATATATTATAAAAGAAATTCGTGTTAGTTACACTATTTATAACTCTTTTTTTTTTAATTCCATACAAGTTAGTACTTGACTGCAATCTCACCTGATGGTAAGTGATGATGCAGTCTAAGATGTTAGCGTACTAACTTGGAAGGGTAAGTAAATTTACCCCACGGTTTCTACACAGCATCGCATCGGAACGCTAAATCGCTTGGCGGTGCGTCTTTGCTTGTAGGGTGGTAACTAGCCAGGGCAGAAGCCTCCCACCAGACCAGACCTGAGCCAATTTAGAAATTATAAAATCCCAAAGTGACCCGTGGCGGGAATCGAACCCGCGACCTCCC
The DNA here is from genome assembly GCA_036785405.1 of Coenonympha arcania. Lineage (NCBI taxonomy): Eukaryota > Metazoa > Arthropoda > Insecta > Lepidoptera > Nymphalidae > Coenonympha > Coenonympha arcania. The sequence goes on from CM072081.1 coordinate 4,471,267, forward strand.
ACTCGAATCCGAGCGCGCCGCCACTGCGCCACGGAGGTCGTCAAAAACGGCTTTACCGATATGACTGAAAATTGGTGAGGAGGTAGCTTAGAGCCAGGAGACGGACATAGGATACTATTTATTCCGTTCGACAGTGTTCCAATTTACAGGGCAAAACAACGTTTGCCGGGTCAGCTGGTAGAAAATAAATTACCTGAGTTTCAGTTGTATTTTGTGATTGGAACTCGTCCGGACGTGTTTCTGCAGATTCGGAGTGGTGGTGAAAGAGAGCCTGCAAGGCGCGCAGTACGGTTTCCGTTTCTGCCCGGTTTCTATGCGATGTTTCTCTAAATGTTTCCGTAGGGAGGTCTTCCATTTGAACATTTTCGCGCAAAACTCACAAGGGAAAGAGTTTCCTTCTTGCGCACTGAAAATAAGGTTAGAACAATAGACAGGCTTTGACACAGAACACTTAATAGTACCAGAAGGTTCACTCCGCACGATAATTTAAAGAAATAGCGACTCTACCGCTGACACAAAAAGTGCAATTCAGTTCGCAATAGCGCCTGGCCCCGCCCTCAAAATCGACACGCAACAAACGCAATGTTGTGGTCTCTTTCTATCGCCTAACTTTATCTTTTACGACGTACTAGGGCTGCCGTAGTGGTGGCTGAACAGACGGCGCGTAAAATAGACCGTACAGAACTAGCGCGTGCAACTCGGCCCGTAAGCGTCAACCATCTGAAATATCGTGGTCCGGACCAGTACTTGTAGCCGGGACGGTCACGTGATAAGTGAGACTGGCCTGCCTAAGCTTTGATTAAACATATAAAGGATCAACACTTAGTGACGTCACACATGTATTTTTAGGCTCCACCCTGAAGCATTATTTTTAAGTCAAAACTGTAAAATGGCGCCAATGTAAGCGATCGACAGCGCTATGTGCTGTCAGCAGTACCGAAATGTTGCGGGCCGCCATTTTTGAGAAATTTTTGGCTTCAACATACGTCACATATTTCTCGTCCTCTTAGCGTCGTTATTTCGTCATTGAAACAAATTATTTTAGCGACGTCACTATGTAAAAGTCCAAAATATACAATTCATACTAGCATGTTGTAACATTCTTTGGCATTTTAATTTGGCATATATCTGGCATTTGATATTTCTAATAGAATTGCATTCTCTAGGTGCTTAGAAGAAATGCTTTGTCTAGGCCCTATGGACAGGGCGGACGGCGTGAAAAAATGTCGCCAGTTTATCGGTGCCAAAAATGCTTTTTTTGCCACCAACCTAATAGCAGTTACTCTACCGCCAAGGTCGGAAAGCAAAAGTTCAAAAAGAACTGGCAAGAAACTCGGCAATTGCTTACTTACTGATCAATTTAATAATTATTAGATATGTGATTGTTTTTGTTTTTTGTAGAAAAAAAAATAACATACCTCGTTTCATTATGTTCAGCGTATTTGATAGTGCTGTGGTCGGTAGGAGCACTGTCAATGTTATTGTCTATGGTAGCATCTGTATTATCTATATACTCTTTGTGATTTTCATAGTCAATGGCTGTTCTGGAATTAAAACTAGGACTGTTGATATTTTTAAAAATATCGCATTTTCGATATATCGATATTTTTAAATATATCAATATCGGAGTTTGATATATCGAAAAAAAATATCGATATTTCGATATATCGGCTTTATTTAAAAAAAATAGTCGTACGGCAGCTCAAAAATGATTACACAGTTTATAGTCCAGTATATTTATTAAGCAAATTAAATTATAAATGTATAAAAGTATTAGGTTATAACTATAGATAGTTCTTAGTAATTATTGTTTAATTTAAATAAGACAATCATGTGTACCAATATTTTTCAGTAAGAGTTTTTAAAAATACTCTTTGTTTTATATGTTCAGCTGTTTGACTACTACGATTATTAGGCACTAAAAGATTGATTGTAGAAGCAACTCGTTCAGATGCTACAGATGTAGCAGAAGAAATTAAATATTTAACAGCTATTTCTGATAGCACGGGAGTAAAATGCCTACTATCGATCCAAAATTTTAGCGCATTTGATGACCTTGAAATATTTGGCTGATCTAAATACTGCTTTAATTCAGCAGGCATTGTACCAAAACTTCTGCCAGAAACTTCATTGGCATTGGCCATATTTTTCAAGAGCATATCTTCATGTCTATCCCATAAGGATGACGTTGTTTCTTTTTCTCCACGTGGAGAAGCGCCTACTGTGGGTGAACGATTTCCTCTTATTTTGTGTTCTGCAATTATTTCTTTTGATAGATCTGATATTGCATTAGCAACAGACAATGCTGACATAAAATGTAATTTTTTGAAGCGGGGATCTAAGATAGTTGCTTTGGCCAAAAAAAGGTTTTCTTGTAAAGGCACTAATCTACCTTCAATACCATTCAATAAATCATTTTGTACTGATACTCCAATAGCAGTTGATGGTTTAGTTTGTTCGATTTCTTGTTTTAATAAATTTGTTAGTGGTATAACTAAACTAGCTGTGACATATTTCTCGGCACTCAAATCTTCTGTTACTATTTTAAATGGACCAAGAAGCGTAACTAAATCACGCAAAATAGTTAACTGTGAACTAGCTACCATATCAGGTACATTATTCTTAGTTCTTGATGCTAATACTTTTGCGACAATTGAAGATAATTTTAGGAATCTTTCCATCATGTCCAGGCAAGAGTTCCAACGGGTACTAACTGCTTGAATGAGCATCAATATTTGGCCTTCTTTCTTTCCTTCTGCTAGTTGCTCAGATCGAAGTTGATCAGAAGCACTGAGTGTTTAAAATAGGTCACAATAGATTTTATTTGATCAGCTAAGTTTAAAAAATTTGCATTTTTTTTTAAAACTTCGTCTATGATTAAATTTATGGTGTGCGCAACACAAGGAATCCTCTTCTTTGCTCCCAAAAATAAGTTGACAGCAGCAACCATGTTGCTACCATTGTCGGTTGAGAAATTTACAATTTGCGATTTATCAATAGAAAACTCGCTCGTTATATTTTCAAAGCAATCTTTAATATATTCTCCTGTATGCCCCTGCAAAGTAATAGTATAAAAAGCAAAAGTAATAATATAGTAATAATAGACATACTTGATATAAGATATCTTAATACCTAAAAACAAACTCGAAAAGACATATTCAAAAATATTTTACCTCTGTCATGTAATGGGCAGTAAGACAACAGCTGTTGAGACTTGCATCAGCAACATTCAGGAAGTGAACTGTGACAATTAAAAAACTTCTTGTGGAGTTTGTTACTGTAACTATGTCACTACTCATGGTAAGGTATCTCATTTCTTGTAAATGATTTACTAATATAGCTTTTGTCGTACTGTACCTTTGTTCTATTAAATTAGTTACCTAAAAATAAACAATTGTTTGTAATTAGCATTAAATTTCAAAAGCGTATTATACAATTTTTAGGAATTGAAACTATAAAGAGATCTAACATATTTACCTTAAATCTTGATGGTAATTTGTACCGAGGACATGCTGTACGAACGAATTGTTTTAATCCTTCTTTTTCGACACAAGAAAGAGGTAGATTATCCTTAATGATCATGTAGACTAAACTTTGGGTGATTGCAATATGGCGTTCGCTAGGGCATCGAGCCCGGGTTTACCCGGACCGAAAAAACCCGGGTTTTCCCGGTTTTGAGGATTACAAAAAAAACCGGGTTTGATTTTTAAAACTCGGGTTTTTCGGGTTTTTTAATATATTTGTTGTTGTCTCGGGTCTGGGTGTTGTCCCATACATTATGATTCAAAAGAAATAAATAATTTTAACATGCAAGAATGTTCTATGGAAATAGACGATTTAAAAATAGAACAATCCAATCCTGCCAACATTATAGATGAAACTTTTGAAAAAAGAAATAAGTCCGAATCCAATACAAAACTCTGCCTAAACGGCCTTTTATTGGATTCCCTAAATGTATAGAACGATGAAGAAGATAATTTGTTTCAAACATTATTTAATAATTCACAAGAACACGCAAAAACATCCCAAGAGGTTAAAAACACAGTACTTTCTAAGAGAAAATCATTCAATTCTGTCGTTTCTTTGAATAAAACTTATAAAGATCTCGATAATAAGAGTTTGGAGACAATCCATACATATACAAGGAGATGCGTTTTTAAACTCTCAGTCGCAAACTTTTTTACTTAGTACCGATTGCAATGATACAGATAATAATAAAGATAGCGTAGATTATAAAACACCTAGTGGAGATGATTTTTTTAATTTATTCAAAGTTGGGAAGTCAATAAGGCCTGATAAAATGGTTCCTTTGTCGACTAAAGTAGGTGATATGGGCTTGAATGCTTATTTTAAAGACGAAGGTATTATTAATGAAGAGATGGACACAAGTGAAGTAGTTTCGAAAATTTTATCTATGTATTCGAAGGAAAATGAGATTCGTATAAAGAATCAATACGAGCAATTCTTGTATATATATATATATATTTCTATATAATCTGAATCTCGGAAACGGCTCGAACGATTTTCATGAAATCTAGTATACAGGGGGTTTTGGGGGCGATAAATCGATTTAGCCCTAGCTTCACTTTTAGAAAATGTCGAATTTACCAAAAAAAATATGAACCCTGCTGCCATCTATTGGCAACCGAGCAAAGCTCGGTCACCCAGATATTTTAAACTTTAAGAATAAAGTTAATTTTATATTTATGATTGCAATGCAATAATAAAAATATACTGTAATTGAGATTCTTAAATAATAATTTATTAGATAAATTTTTATTTTAAGTTTTATTAAAATTTGTACCAATGCAGATTCATATTCTCTCACCGATTTAATTGTTAAAATTGAAAGAAAATTCAAAATTTTAATTGTTTTTTACGCAATTTGGTAAGTTTATAAGACACTAGCTTTTGCCCGCGGCTCCGCCCGCGTTAAATTTGATTTTTTACTGATCCCGAGAAAAAAATTATTTTCCTTTTCAATGACCTTTACTTACACCTACTTTTCTTGGAAAGATTGTCAAAGTAATCTACCTATACCTGTAGCTATAGATTACTGTTGAAAATTAGGGTTTTTTAAATATCCCATGGAAACTATGGATTTTTCCGGGATAAAAAGTAGCCTATGTTTTAATCTGGGTTATAAGCTATCTATGTTCCAAATTTCAGCCAAATCGGTTCAGTAGTTGCGGCGTGAAGGACTAACAAACATACACACTTACACACGCACACACACACTTACACACAAACTTTCGCTTTTATTATATTACTAGCTTTTGCCCGCGGCTCCGCCCGCGCTAAATTCGATTTTTTACTAATCCCGAGAAAAAATTGATTTCCTTTTCAATGACCTTTACACCCACTTTCAGGAAAGATTGTCAAAGTAATCTACCTATAGCTGTAGCTATAGATTACTGTTGAAAATTAGGTTTTTTTAAATATCCCATGGGAACTATGGATTTTTTCGGGATAAAAAGTAGACTATGTTTTAATCCGGGTTATAAGCTATCTATGTTCCAAATTTCAGCCAAAGCGGTTCAGTAGTTGCGGCGTGAAGGAGTAACAAACATACACACTTACACACACACACACACAAATTGCGAATATGGCATTATCATCTCCACTGGCCATTTTCAGAAAGAAAAATGAAAAGATTGAAAAGAATCGACATATAAACGCCGATTAGTGTATTTAAAAAATTACAATAAAAAGATCGAAAAGCTCGAAAAAACCGGTCTACCCGGGTTTTAGTTACTCTTACACCCGAAAACCCGGGTTTTTAAAATTGAACCGAGTTTCGATGCCCTAGCGTTCGCCTCCATCTAAAATTAAAAAAAAAAATATTAATAAATAAGCTCAAATATAAAATTTATATTTACATTAAAAAATTAAAATATATTACCATCATAACTCGCACTTTTTTCAAACAATTGCAAAACAGTTTGTTGTTTTAATTTCGGTGATCTTGAAAAGACCGAAATATCATCTAAACTTTGACTGTACTCTTCTTGGTGGTTAATCTAAAATATATATTTAGAGTTTATAGAAGAACATAATTGTAAATTTATTATATTGTAAAATTTTATTTTATATTGTAAAGCTTGCTTAATATATTGCAAAAAAAATATTACCTGACTAACTAGATCCTCATGGTTGTCAGAGAAACTATTACTGTCAGTAAGCGTAGTATTTGATTTTGACGATGTTGGCAAAGCTAATGACATATTATTATTGTTTTCTTCTGCATTATTAGTGGTGGCTGTTTTTACATTTGTCTTTTTTTTTATGGTTAGTTGGGCATATGCATGATGGTGTTTGCTTTTTAAGTGAGTTGCTAAATTAGTTGTATTTCCGCTGCTCTTATAATTTTTCCCGCATAAGTTGCAGGAAACACTTCTTGTATCAACTTTTTTAAAATACGTCCATACAATGGAAGAATTGGTCGAAGAAGACATATTATGGCACTAAACTGTTTTTATGTAACTAGATATAAAATAAATTAATATGAATAAACACTTGGTTTTATCGCTACATTACAATAAAACAGTAATGTTTCACCTCCCTTTTTAACTTCGCTCAGTATTAACCACAGACTAAATAGAGGTAGATAATTGGAGATTAGATAAATAGGTGACAACAAACAATAACTGTAAGTAAAGTAGGTACTCCATATCATAGATTCTGTTCTGTTAATCCATTCGTCCCTTTCGGGGCAGGCAAAGGTCGGAGACCATACAGCCTATTCATTCGTGCATATCATAGATTATAGTAATTTTTATACCACAGAGGTATATCTATACAAAATTACAAATCGTTTTAAGATAATAAGTAAATAAGTAAACTAGGAATAGAGAAAAAACATAATATAGTGTAAATGAAGTACAATAGATTAAGTTTACGATGATTTTGTAGATTAAATAATTTACGAAAAAAAATTAAAAATAAAAATTTATTTAAAAAAAATATCGATCATCGATATCTACATTTCAATATCGAAATATCGATATATCGTTCAAAAAAATATTAGTTATAAATATCGATATTTCTATATAATAATATCGATATTTCGATATATCGATATTTTATCAACAGTCCTAATTAAAACATAATATTGTTATTCTATTTGATGATTCAAACAAAGTTTATATCACTCTATAGATGACTACTGAATTAATCCCATGTTTCCAAAAAGTAAAATATATTAATATTCTAATATATAAAATTCTCTCGCTTTTCTTTGTTACCAAACTCCTTTGAAACGGCTGGACCGATCATTATGAAACTTTCCAGTGTATGATCTCTAGGCCCGGGAGCGGGTTGTTATCTAATAGGTTGAGGAAAAAGTTTCTTCGCATTTTTCAAGAAAATCCAAAACATTTTTAGTATAGTTTATTTACATTTAACTAAAGTATGTTGGTACCATTTTATTCGATAACTTTTTGCTATCTTGTAGGTAGGGACATGATCCCATTGCTATAGAAATTTTGGGACTTCTGATCAAAATACCGCGACATGTGGTTTTGGCAGTCCTCTAGTGATGTTAACCTGACACTGCCTAAAGAATTCTGAAGAGACCGAAACAGGTGGAAATCTGAAGGTGCAAGGTCAGGTATAGTAACCATGATTAACATTGAATTAATTATGGTTACTATACCATTGAAGAATTTCTTAACGACAAAGATTCTTGGAATGATAGAAATATGATTCCATTTCCTCACGAGATATCTTAAAAATATGTTATTTTTCATACTCTATATAAGAAATCTTGTATTATAACAATGACATTTTTTAAAAGAGCAATTTGCCGAGTTTCTTGCCAGTTCTTCTCGGAGCAAACCTGCTTTCCGAACCTGGCGGTAGAGTTTTGACTTTTCACAAGAACCTGTTATTTAGGCGTATGTGAAATTAAATATTTTCATTTTCAGGACTATACGGCGGATGCATTAACACCTCCCAGCCAAACTCTCTTAATTTTTGCTGAGTGGCTAAAGATGTGTGAGGTCTAGCGTTATCATGATGAAAAACCACACCCCTTTTATTGATTAATGATACAGAATCTTTTCAAGTAGCGGATTATAGCAAAACAAATTAGTCTTTCCTACTAATTATGGAATTTTGCAAAATAACGCCTGCCTCCATTCAATAGTCCGCCTCATTGTTACCTGTATCTTCTTTCTATTTCTACTTTAATTTTTGTTAATTGTTTCTTGGGAGCACAATAAAAGTATATACATACATACATACATACATACATACATACATACATACATACATACATACATACATACATACATACATACATAGGATTCCATACATCCATGGTTATTATACTTTATCATAAAGGTGCATATACACTCACCCGAGGCAGTGCGCGAAGTTATAATGCTTGGTAGCGGCTCGCTTGTTGGCGAACCGATCCGCGCACGCAACGCACTGGTAGCGACGCGTGTGTTTGTTAGTGTGGTAGTTGTACGACACCTCCGAACTGAAAGAGCAAGTGCAAATCTGGCACTTGTATTTGGACGCGTTCTGTAATGGAAGACACTAGTGTGAATTGTGTTGAACGCACCATTGAGTTGTCTTGTGTAGAAATGGTGAAACATGTTGTAGTGTATTAATGTTAATATCTGGGTGACCGAGCTTTGCTCGGTTGCCAATAGATGGCAGCAGGGTTCATATTTTTTTTGGTAAATTCGACATTTTCTAAAAGTGAATCCTAGCTAGATCGATTTATCGCCCCCAAAACCACCTGTATACTAAATTTCATGAAAATCATTCAAGCCGTTCCCGAGATTCAGATTATATAGAAATATATATATATATACAAGAATTGCTCGTTTAAAGGTATTAATGTTATACGAACGAGCAAGTGCAAATCCGGCACTTGTATTTGGACGCGTTCTGTAATGGAAGACACTAGTGTGAATTGTGCTTAACGCATTTTTGAGTTATCTTGTGTAGAAATGGTAAAACATGTTGTAGTGTATTAGTGTTATTCATTTAAATCCTTCATTATATAGGTTTACAATGATACGCGCACACGGAGCACTGGTAGCGACGCGTGTGTTTGTTAGTGAGATAGTTGTACGACATCTCAGAACTGAACGAGCAAGTGCAAATCTGACACTTGTATTTGGACGCGTTCTGTAATGGAAGACACTAGTGTGAATTGTGTTGAACGCACCATTGAGTTGTCTTGTTTGGAGGTGGAGCAACTAATTGTAGTGTGTTAGTGTTATTCATTTAAATTCTTTATTATAGGTTTACAATGTTCATTACCTCAAAAATGTAAAATGCTCATACGAAAAAAAATTAATAATTTTGTACTATTTGTTGTAATTTTATATTTTGTACTATTTGTTGTCATAGCGGCAACGAAAATACATCATCTGTGAAAATTTCAAGTCTGTAGCTGTCACGGTTCAAGAGATACAGCCTGGTGACAGACGGACGGACGGACGGACGGCGAAGTCTTAGTAATAGGGTCCCGTTTTAACCCTTTGGATACGGAACCCAAAAAAGTAGCGCCATTTGTCGAAATTTCCGCTAATATCCCGCAACATGGCGGAAATCTTCGCGTGCAGACAAATAGCAAGTATAGTTATCTGTGGCGTGGATCGCGGTCCATAGAACGGCAAGGCATCGTAAGGGCTTCCACCCATACATAGTCGACGTACCAAAGACGCGTACGAAGCGGTTTGATTCCTCGTTCCTGATACGCACTGCAAAGGCCTGGAATACCCTCCCAGGCAGTGTCTTTCCTGCCACTTGCAACCCGGGTGCCTTCAAGTCAAGAGTGAATAGGCATCTTCTAGGCAAGCGCGTTCCACCTTAGACTGTATCATCACTTTCCATCAGGTGTGATCACAGTCAAGCGCTAGCCTATATAGTATAAAAAAAATAGACAATACTGCGGCTTACAACTGACAATGTTGGTGTCAAAACAAACAATTTTGACACCAGTAAACTGGCGACATTTCTTCGCACGGCCCGCCGGGTCCTGTGTATACGTAGATTATCTTACCTCTATATGCTTGACTTGTAGATGGTCATTCAAGTCGTCTTCATTAGGGAAGGTTAGTATACACTTATCGCAAGTAAACATAGCGTTCACATAGTCGTCTCGCGTAGCTAGCGTGGCTCTCTCCTGCTCTATCTCTCTCGCACTCAGCGTCACTTCCGTGAATTGCGATCCTCTGTCCTTGTCTGTCTTCGCTACTTTGCCGTTGGGTTTCTTCTTTTTTTTCTTGATCTGAAATTCGACATACAATTTCAGGCATACAATTACAATTTACAATATCATAGAAACTTGTCAATAGCTCATTTAATAACAATACTCTATGATAGGACGGGAAATATGTGACGAATGTTGAGGCCAAAAATTTCTCAAACATGGCGTCGTTATCGCCCGCAACATACCGATACCGCTGACAGCACGTCGTGTTGTCGCTTACATTAGCGCCATTTTACAGTTTTGACAAATTAAAAAGAATGCTTCAGGGCGGAGCTTAAAAATACATGCGTGAATTCACTAAGTGCTGGGGTTATACCACCAAGGCTTATAGCAGTATTATTGTAATATTCTTTTAAAATTTTCATACTGACATTGTATGAAAATGTCAAAACAATAATACTGCTATAAGCCTTGGTGGTACGGCCCCTGCCCTGATCCTTTATCTTTTCAGCCGACGGACGTCCACTGCTGGACAAAGGCCTCCTGCAATGCTTTCCAGCCCACACGGTCCTGCTCCGCTTGTATCCAGCGCTTTCCCGCGACTGTAATGTCGTCAGTCCATCTGGTCGGAGGTCTGCCCACACTGCGCTTTCCCGTGCGGGGTCGCCATTCCAGCACTTTGGGTCCCCAACGTCCGTCGGGAACGTCTGATCATTTATATGTTTAATCAATGATGGGAGCTCACTAAGATCTGTATTTTATTCTATTTATTTAGTATTTGTTGTTACAGCGGCAACGGAAATACATCATCTGTGAAAATTTCAACTATCATGGTTCAGCAGATACAGCCTGGTGACAGACGAACGGACGGACGGCGAAGTGTCAGTAATAGGGTCCCGTTTTTACCTTTTGGATATGGTACCCTAAAAACTGTTTTCGATTTCAAACACTATGACACAATAATTTTTTTAATACATTTGCTTAAAAAGTTGATATTTCCATGTGCGTTTAGCGTGCGCAAAGTTTTTCTTTTCCGCACTAGTGCTTTTGTGTTTTCCTCCTACGCGGCACCGGAGCGGGCGCACCAGGAGCGCATGAACACGAACACGGCATGCAAACACGGAGCAGGCAAACACGTAAATCCAATTTTTTTTTCGCAAATGTATTAAAAAACGTCGTTCAATGCACGTGCGGAATTGTCATTTTTACTCGTCCTTATACATAGTTGACCCTCGCCTTCAGCTTGGGTCAACAAACCGGGAGAAATGACAAACTTTCCGCACTTGTATTGAAATGTACTATACACATTATAGTAGTGTTATTATCTCGCTGCAGACTCGGTCATAAATCATTCGAGTGTTTCGCTTTTGTTGTTCTTTGTTGAGTTGTGCATTACTGCAGAACAACAAAAGCGAAACACTCGAGTGATTTATGACCGAGTCTGCAGCGAGATAATAACACTACTATAGAAGATTATCTACCTTAGTCAACGGTATTTGATCATCATATGACGGTTCCCCCTTGACGTCACCTGTGTCCAGCGTGTCATCATATATGTGACATGATGTGTCATCCTCTGTGTCATGTTCTACTTTGACACATTCCACTGTAATCTCAACCGCATCTCTTTGTGGCGTATCCGCAGATGTACCCGTAATGTCAATGTTTGCTTGGTGTTGCGGTTTTAGTCTGACAAATGGCTTTGTGGTCTGGAAGTTGAAAATAATACCTTTGAATGGGACCGCACATGGGGATTTATTGAATTTATTTTTGTCTTTCTCCCTCTCACTGATACGTTGGTAGGTGCGACATGCAGCGTCGCGGAAGAATATGACAGAAAAACGACCATTTACCTAATTATTACTCAAAAACTAAGCAAGTTATCAAAAATCGGCTTCTCAGCGTTTTTGGATATTGTTATTACCAACACATTAAAATAAAAATTACAATTACATCCATTGTAGTTTCCGTTAAAAATTAGAAAAACTAAGATTTTGGAGAAACTTTTGGGAGAACTTTGTACAGAGGAAATTTTATCCAATCGTGTTTCTGCTTCTAAGCGATTTTAGATTAGAGACCCAAAATACATGACGTTTAAATTTGAAAGTAATAATTGTCTTTATAGTTTTGAATAAAACTTCATTCAAAATCGCTTAAATACGGCTTTCAAGCCGTTAAACATTGAAGAAAATAATATAAAATACTTATATGTACAATTGTACAGGGTTAAATAAAAATACCTAATCGGTCGCGGCCTGTAGTTGTATAAATTAAAACTAAAAACTTTTGTTGTACGACTTTTTTTGACTCAATATTTTGAGATATATCAAATATTGAATATTTAACACAGGCACTCTAATTGTTAATACTCTGTAATGTAACATCGGCAACTGGCACGCGGCGGCATGGCGGCGCGCCCGTACCCGCGGCGATTGGTTTCACAGTGTAATGAAACTTTACAGAGATAGCATGTTTTTTTTTGTATGAATTAAAATAATACTTAATTTTGAAAAGTTGTAGAACAAAAGTTGTTAGTATTAATGTAAACAACTACAGGCCGAGAGCGATCCGGTATTTTTTACATAACCCTGATTTAATAAATCAGGATTAAAGTCCCTATCTAAAAATAGATTTAAAAAACATTTTCTTAAGGTAACAATGTGTATCCAGTCTAGTATACCTATTAGAGAAAAACTAAATAAAATTTGAAATGGGGGGCCTATATTACCTAGGGCATGCACCCGGGATTTCCCGGTTGTTAAAATAATAATAATAATAATAATCTTTTATTTCACAATTCATAGGTATTACATTTTACATGGTAAGTAGACTTAAGAATTATGTGGCGGAAATCCCGGGAAATCCCGGGATTTTTAAGGTGTTAAAAGAACCGGTTCTGAATATGACTTCCCGGTTCTCCCGGTTCTTTAAAAAAATCCAATTATTACGTATTTTATCGAAAATTATTTTTTTGTTTGAAAGAGTATACTTTCCAGATGGTTTCATAGTCATCAAGTCAGGATCTGATGTTGAGATCCTGGAGAAATCGAGGGAACTTTTCAAATTTTATAAGAACACTCAAATGTTTCGTAAAATCATCGTCCTTCCTAATACCTACTCCATGTGCGAAGAAAAGATGATAATATTATAAACAATCGCCTGACGTCAAATTGGTATACATTAAAAATTATTTCACTCTTTGTAGTGGCATTTGAAGTCGGTTTTTTGGAAATAATTTTCTATTTCATGTTTACTACGAATCGTAATGGCCCCTGTTGTAGGAATATTAAAAATAATGCTTTTAATTAAAATTTTAAAACTTTTTTACCAAGAACCGGGAAATCCCGGGTACCCGGTTCTGAGGTCGGTGCAGAACCGGGAATTCAAAATTAAGAACCGGAACCGGTTCTGCATGCCGTAATATTACCCAACCACCATAACTTACCGATTTATGATAATTATGAAGTGTTCCAAAACAAGTTGCCACTTGTTTCTTAAATTTGTTAAACTTAATAAGCAATGCAGTACATTCAAAACAAAGCTGCAACGGTTGCCTGTTATATGATGATACCTGGAATAAATAAGCATTATACTAATAGATCCCATCCACCTTTTTTTTTTGACGTGACAACGTCTTATAAATCGATAGAGCCGCACGCATGAGCGAGGTAACGCCGGATGAGTCATGTCTTTTCGTGCGTGCAACCGGCTCTATCGATTTATAAGACGTTGTCACGTCAAAAAATTGGTTGTCTGTAAAGTCGGTTAACTGACGATAGTTGAACGTGACAACTCTCGCTTGCACTTCAAGCCTTACATGGAACGCCTCAGAGCGAGGTAACGCCACGCCGCGAGCGAGGTAACGCCACATGAGTCATGTTTTTTTGTGCGTGCAGCCGGCTCTATCGAATTATAAGACGTTGTCACGTCAAAGAAGAGTCAGATACCCAATTGACACCTTACAACTGATGTCTCAGGATGATGAGTGCAGTGCGTCGTACGATATTGCAATGCAAATTTATGGAACGCACTGCATCTAACATTGACATACATATCACTTACCATCAAGTGAACATCATGCTTGTCTCATCATTATTCGTTCCTAATAATAAAAGAAATGTAACTAGTAACTACCTCAAATCACCACCAAACTATCAAAGGCAAATTGCAAACAACCATCTGTCATTCATAATTTATTAGGCACACACTGATTCATTCAATCGATAACATACGCAATTTTTATATCTCAAATTGATAGAAACCACGCGTGTCTCCCAAAATACGATAGGTAAGATCTTTAAAATATTACCATGAAGTGAAAAATATAACAACTTACCAGATTTTCATTTATAATTTCAGCAAAAAACATCCGCAAATCGACTTCAGTAATTTCGATCATTCTCCTCCCGATATTCAGGCAACCATAACAAGTTACGTCTGTCGTTGAGTCCATAATTGTAATTGTATACATAGATTTAGCTAGATTTAATGAATTAACGAAAAAAATCAAAGCAATAATAATAAAATTACTTTTTACAAATTACAAACCATTTTCAAATTTGTTTACATCCACAGACCACAAAACTTCTTCTTTTGAGCATAGACAACCACAGCAGAGAGATGCTTTTGAGGTATTGGCTCCGCGAATAGAGTGATTGAGCCAATGTCAATTTCATTGTTCGTTTCAATTTATATTAAAGCGATCAAACTTGTTCGTACCCTATTTATGTACCTACCTATTATCTATGGAAACTTGTTTAGAATCTTAATTAAAATTTTGAAGTTTAAACATAACGAAATTTTGAAAAGGATCAGAAAAGGATAGGAAATATAATGGAATACCATAAGTTTACCACTTATCATTTAATTTCATGAAGAAAACAATTTAATTACACAGAATCTATCGGAAGACAAGATGTCAATGCAGTGTCAATGCAAACGTAGGTAGTGATTATATCCTCTTTGGTCAATGCACAAACCAGTTGCCTATGGCACAAACCATAGAGTAATTTGTATATGTCTCGTATATGTGGTAGGCACAAACCAAAACAAACCATATGTATATGAAACAAACCCTTACAAAAGAAAAAAGCGCGGGAAACTTCTGATTTGGTGGACGTGTTTTTTGGTTTATTGATTTTAATTGTTTTTTAAAGTGGATCAGTGGAGGTTTTTTTTGTGTAAAATAGTAGTTAGTTAATAGTTTTTACATATTTTTATTGATATTTCATATAAATAGTGTATATAGGTACTACTTATCTGGTAAGCGTATAGTTTTCTACTATGGGCCCGGGGGTTGACCCACCCCCGGATAACCCCGGACTGGGGGGTCCAGGGCCAGACACTGGCCCTCCTAGTCCTGTAGCTTATAATGTAGTTATTGACGACTCATCGATGGACACTGAGGATGGTCTTATTCCTCTCTCAGAACGGAAAAGAGTCAAACCACAAAAAAGGTGCCGAATTTGCAAAACAAAGAGAAGTAGAAGTAGGAACGGTAAACAGATTACTCATGAATGCCAATGTGACGATTCAGACGAGAAGTTGGTCCCTGTTGTGAATAATGCTCAAGGCGAAAAAACTGTGCCTGTTGAAACTCATGTCCCTCCTTTCAATAATAGTGTCTCTGCTACACAACCCACTGGTGCAGGTCCCTCACAACCGCAGTTAGTAAGGAAATATGTAAGCACAGATTCAGGGCCGTTCACTGTTCACATTCAAAGGATAACCACATCTCCGAATGATCCTGTTACGCTGCATCCTATTCAATTTGGTAAAGATTTAAAAAAATATAATATCAATAATATAGTTAATGGTAGCTTAAAACGTATTGGCAGAAATAGAGTTTCTATGGCATTTACCAACTACGAAGATGCTAATTTGTTCACAGATAATCCACTAATTGCTAATCTCTCATACAAGGTTTTCATACCTAGTTTTACTGTCACAAGAGTAGGTATCGTAAAGGGTGTACCCCAAGACTGGTCTGAGGACGAGATTCAGGAAAACATTACTGTTCCTATGGGTTGTGGAAAAATTATAAAGGTTAGGCGTATTAAAAGAAAAACACCGAAAGATGATGGTACTAGTTTATTTATTAATACCAATATGATTGTATTGACGTTCGATGGTCAAATATTACCAAAAAGAGTTTACATGTGCTATACAGCGCTCCCTGTTGAATTGTACATATTTCCAACTATACAGTGCTACAACTGCTGCAAATTTGGTCATACTAAATTGCAGTGCAGGTCAAAGCCTCGTTGTTTTAAATGCGGGGACGAACATGTCTCAGACACTTGTAACATTATCTTGGAAAATGCTTATTGTCTCCATTGCACTGGTCGCCACTTTGCCACTAGCAAACTTTGTCCCGAGTTCTTGAGACAACAAAAAATTAAAATTTCTATGGCCCAGAGCTGTATATCTTACACAGAGGCAGCCAAAATCCATCCCCCTTCTTCAAAACCTTATACCGATGTTGCAGCTTCGTCGCCTCAGTTCGAAAATAAAAATATTACACTAACAAGACCATCTTCGCCCAATACAAATTCTCATAAAAAAACAGTGTATATTCAGCGCCGTGTACCCCCAAAACAAACTGGAGGTTACGACCGCACCATACATGACGAAATTATAAAGGAATACAATAATAATAATTCTCAAACACCTAATGGAAATATACTAAAACATAAATCAAATACGACAATACCTCAACAATCTATAGGTCAATTAATTTTGGAACTTATTAAATTACTTTCAAATACCAGTAATCTTTTTCCGAGCGATAGCTCTTCACCGTCCAACGCCGCCGAATCATTATTGACAGCTTTAAACAATTTTTTTAAGTATGGATCACAACATACTTCAATGGAATTGTAGAAGTGCAATAAGCAAAAAAACTGATATTATTTACTTATTAAATAAATATAAGCCCATGGCTATGTGTCTCTCTGAGACATGGTTAAAACCAGAGTTTTCCTTCAGGATCTCTGGTTTCGTTACTGTGAGAAGTGATAGACATGATGGGTATGGTGGAGTGGCCATACTCATTAATAAAGCCTTCTCACATAAGATTATTTCACTCCCTCCCCTCAGTGATGGTATTAATGCCATTGCTGTAATAGTAAATAAAATTTGTATAATTTCTGTGTATATACCTCATCCTTCTTCTTCCTTATACAATGAATTTAGTCAGTTGCTTACTACCTTGCCTAGCCCATTTTTAGTACTTGGGGACTTTAACTGCCAAAATCGATCATGGGGTAGTGTTAGCACTAATTGTTATGGTGAAATGATGGCAGATATATTAGACTATCAAAATGTATGTATATTGAACAACGGCACTCCAACTCGACGTACTGGTCCCACTGAAATTCTTAGTGCTCCTGACTTGTCCCTTTGCTCCCCAAGTCTGGCATCTCTGATATCCTGGAGTGTACTTGATATATCTTTTGGCAGTGATCATATTCCAATTCTTCTTTCATTACCGATATCCTGCCCTCCTCGTAACCTACAACACAAACCTAGATTAAAACATAAATTGCCAGATGACTGGAGTACATTTAAACATTATGTGGAAAAAAAACTATCTAGCCTTCCTGTTGCTAACAGTGGTAATGAAACAGTATGTGCCGATGAGTTTACTAAAGTCTTGATTGATGCCGCTAACGCTTTATTTCCATTAAAAGGCAATGGATCTAGTAAAATACCATTTCCTCCCTGGTGGGATAGTGAGTGCACTAAAGCTATAAAGCAGCGGAAGGAGGCAGAGAAAAGGTATTGTTCCATGATGACTACAGAGAATTTTGAAATTTATACCCAAACAGCGCATTCCACTCGCAAGCTACTTAAAAAGAAAAAATTCGAGGGTTGGAGACGATTTTGTGAGTCCTTGAATCCAGATATATGCCCATCGATAGTTTGGAAAAATATTAGAAGATTTAAATCAGCTTTCTGTTCATCTTCATCAAGTACATTACCTATTGAGCTAGCTGACCAATTTATGGATAAGTTGGCTCCTTCATCTGCTCCCAATTTCATAAATACCCAGTGTTGTATTCCCTTCTCTATAGCCTGTAGCTATACAGACCTTAATGCCCCTTTTTTTTTGTCTGAACTAAAAGGAGTACTCTCTTATGTAAAAGACTCATCACCAGGCGAAGACGGCATCACATACTCTTTCATGATAAACTGCAGTGACTCTACCTTGAACTATTACTTGAGTATTTTAAATGCTATCATGTTGTCTGGAAATATACCTTCTTCTTGGAAAGCCCAAGACGTAATTCCCATATTAAAACCAAACAAACCAGCTTCTGATGTTTCTTCTTTTCGTCCAATAGCCTTATCATCTGTTCTTGCCAAAATAGCTGAGCATCTTGTTAAAAACAGGTTAGAATTTTTCGTTGAAAATAATAATATTTTGACAGCTAATCAGTTGGGATTCAGAAGGGGCCGTAGCACCATAGACAATATAAGTATTCTTACTTTGGACATTCGGTTAGCTTTCTCAAAAAATAAGTCGGTTATTGCGGCTTTTCTTGATATTAGCTCAGCGTATGATAATGTGCTGATCTCAGTATTACATAAAAAATTACATGATTTACATGTACCACAATTATTGATTACGTTTATCATCAATATGCTTTCTGAAAGATGTGTTAAATTAGACCTAAACAATGGTACTCAACTATCAAGGCTAGTATGGAGAGGCTTGCCCCAGGGGTCAGTCCTTAGTCCATTACTGTACAACGTTTATACCTATGATTTAGAAACATCCTTAAACTCAGATATAAATATTCTGCAATATGCTGATGATCTGCTTATATACAACTTAGACAATTCTATAGAAAATGCTAGTAACCGCTTATCTAATACTCTTAATAAGCTAAATGACTGGTTAGATGTAAATGGACTAGAATTGTCTGTTAGTAAAAGCACTGTGGTTGTATTCTCTAGACGAAGAAGGATTCCGGATATCAATGTACTTTACAGGGATAAACCTATACCTGTAAAGTCTGAAGTTAAATTTTTAGGAGTAGTTCTAGATTCAAAACTTACTGGAATACCTCATTGTGAATATATTGTAAATAAATGTGGAAAAAATTTAAATATGATGAGGTGTTTAACCGGCGTCTGGTGGGGTGCCCACTCTTTTTGTTTGCGTCTTATTTATAACGCTCTCATCCGTAGCTTACTAGATTATGCTACTTTTATTATAGAGCCCTGTAGTGCCATTGCTCTTAGCAAATTAGATTGCGTGCAAGCCAAAGCTTTAAGGATCATCCTTGGAGCTATGAAATCTAGCCCTATCAATGCTATGCAAATAGAGTGCGTTGAACCACCTTTACGTTTAAGACGTCAATATTTATCTGATAGGTATCTATTCAAAGCTATGCAATTTTCTCATCATCCTCTTCGTGATAAACTTCATCTTCTTTCGGAATGTATAGATACCTGTTCTTACTGGTCCCATAAATCACCGCCCCGTCTTATCAAGAGTTATCGAATATTTTGCTCCATACAAGCGCCGATGTATAGTACATATTGTTACCCAACGTTTAATTCTAAATATAAGGCACTGACAATCATTCCGGATGTTAGGATCAATCCAGATATTCCAAGAAATCAATTGGAAGCTCCTCGGTATGTGAACATATTAAAAGCAAATGAATTTTTGGATTTTCATTATATATATAGTGATGCTTCGAAACATTCATCAGATGGCATAGTTGGAGTGGGAGTTTTCCATTTCCAGTATAATATTGTCCAGAAAACAAAACTTCCGCCTGAATCATCTGTATTTACTGGAGAATGTCTTGGCCTGTTTAAATCTGTTGAATATATTCTTCTTGCTAAACTTAAGAAATCCGTTATATTTACTGACTCTATGAGTGCTCTGCAAGCTTTATCTAGGTTCCCATTCAAATCTAAGTCTGGTCAGATCAACCATGTTATTATTAAAATCAGAAACCTACTAGTTACATGTAATGAAAAAGGCTATACAGTGGTGTTTTCCTGGGTACCAGGTCACTCCGGCATTTCGGGAAATGAACGCGCTGATCAGCTTGCCAATGAGGCTATTTTATGCGGAGATATGGCAGACTATTGCAATGATGCCCATGATTTGTGTATATTGCCAAAGAATTCACTTCAAGAATCTTGGAGAGTGACTTGGTCGATTTCCAGCCAGTCAAAAGGCAAAAAATTTGCTAGGATTCAAAGCTCTATTCCATCGAAGCCATGGTTCTCAAGTTTGAAGTTGAGCAGGAGAGTGACGTGTATCTTGACGCGTATGCGTCTGGGCCACGTTTGCTCTCCAGTTCATCTGGCTAGATTTCGTATTGTGAACAGTGATTTGTGCGAGTGTGGTGAGGTGGGTGACCTGAATCATATATTTTTATCTTGCCCAAAATATAACCGGGATCCATTTTACCAGGGTCTTATTCAGTGTAATATACCACTTCCTACTTCTGTTGACATCCTCTTGTCCTCCGATATATCCTGTGTATATAAACTGTTTTCTTCATTCATTCTATTAAATGATATTAAGTTGTAAATATGTAGTATAAGTCTTAAATAAGTATTCCATTATATTTTTTATCTTTATTCCATTATATCCTTTTCTGATCCTTTTCTAAATTCCGTTGTATATTTCAAAATTTTGGTTTAAATTTATAAACAAGTTTCCTCGTTTTATTAATGAAAAAAAAAAAGAAAGAAAGAAAATAACAAAAATTTGACAATGGCTCAATCGCTCAACGCGCGGAGCCAATTCCTCAAAAAGAAAAAGAACCCTTACAAAGACTAACCTACCCGTTCTAATTATTAATATTATTTAAATTTAATTACATACGTTTTCGATTTTAGTAATTAGATCATATAAACTGCGAGTGTCGTTCAATACAAATTAAGTGAGAAAACACACAAGTTAATACAACAAACCATACATCAACCAAGGCCAAACATAACCTAAAACTGAATGCGTGTTGTATACGACAAAATGCCTCAATTAATTGCCGATGAGTTTTTTCCAAAGAATAACAACAGTTTGTGCCCGATGATTGTTAATTTTCAAAATGGTTACGTCACGAGTCAATTCGATCCCACAGAATGCGTCGTGTTGGATAACAGTTCAACCGGAGGGAAAACATTTGCAACAGTTATCGATGGAATCGTGTATTCTGGGGACGAGAAGGCCGAAGAACTTGGTAAAACATTGATTCTCGCGAGGAACAAGAAAACTGGCAAAGTCAGACTCATAGAAAGCGGCGTACTAGAAATGAAACCTGTCATGAAAATGAAGGAAAATGTATCCAATCTACTGGAGACCAGCAATTTAGAGCTAAGCAGGAAGTTCGGTTCAAAAAAACAAAAGCAACAGATGGAGCAAAGAGAGAAGCTTAAGGTAAACATTGAGACTGTAACGGAACAAATGCAGAACATAACGAAAGAGGTAAACACAGATGAGTTAGATTTGTCGACGTACGACAAAAGTAACTCTGATGATTTCTACATACCTAAAATCAATAGAAGCGCGAGTAAAGCTGAAGAAGTGTATGACTTGGACGATATATTAAGTCACGAACAGTATGACAAAATATATTCTGAATTGGAGGGAAAAAATTTCATATCTGACATGGTGCCGTTAGTTCAGAATATAGTTTCAAAGATAAAATTAACGCCCAAGGTTACTGTCCTAGCTGTCTATGCGAGTTGTTTGTTACAAATGTACAGTACCGTAATGAAAAAGGTCACAGCGAAGAATTTCGTTATATGCCCCCATTCTGTCACTCTTAACGAGATTGTCTTGAAGAACTTCTGTACGATAACCAATGGCAGGAGAAGCAGACCGGCGCCATACAAGGATAAGACATTATGTCACGCAATTGTATTTTTATTACTTATTAATAACTTGAAATTGGATATGGATACACTTTCCGAGGAGATCAAGTTAACTCAGAACACACTCTCGGTGAAGGTGCGAGTGACTGGTGCATCCATCGTTACATCTGGCAGTAAAAAAGTTGTTCAATTAAAACTGCCACTGAACACCAAGTCTTCATTTAGTAGAAGAAAGAGTGCTAAGTTTTGAAATCTTATTCTCCGTGAAGATTTGGGTGACTAGTGCATTTGTCGTAACATCTGGCTATAATAAAAGTAATTCAATTAAACTGCTACTGAACACTTATAGTAGTGTTATCTCGATGCAGAAACTGTCATAAATCATAATCGGACTAGGGATGTGCGCTAGTAAGGCCGTTATCGATAACGGAATCATCAAGGTTACGACGACGTAAACATACTGCATTCATGCATTTAATATTACTCTGTTGAAATTTTATTGGTACCTAATTAAAAAAAAAATCTAAAAAAAATTAAGCGTGTTTTTATTTCTATCACCAGTATAAAAATATACAAAAAAAGAGCAACTATCGATATCATTCATCGACATCACTCATCGTCTTCACTCTTCAGTAATGCACAACTCTGCAGTGAACAACAAAGGCGAAACACTCGAATGATTTATGGCCGAGTCTGCAGCGAAATAATTTTTGATTTTTTTTTTATATCGTGAACTATTACCATGTTGCGTGAAACAAATGAAAAAATTTAAGTGGTATAATACTTTTAAACTAATTTAACAGCAAATAATGTCAAAAAATGTATGAAACTTTGACATTTCTTGTGCTTAAATTAGTTTCTGTTCAAGTAGCCGCTTATAGAAAAACAAATTAAGGGGATTTATTGAATTTATTTTTGTCTTTCTCACTGTCACGGAGATTTGGTAAGTGCGACATGCAGCGTCGCGGAAGAATATAGCAGAAAAACGACGTTTTACCTAATTACTCAAAAACTAAGCCAGTTATCAAAAATCTGTTCTAAACGTTTTAGGTTATTATTATTACCGATACATTAATTACAATTACATCCATTTAGCCTAGGAAAATTAGCTTCAAAATCGTCAATCAGACCAAACAATTCGTGTAGTTTTGAAAGTTGGTACAGTTATTCCTTAAGGTATCCAGATGAATATACCAAAAGTCCCCGAGGGTGGGACACGAGCTGGAGGTGGGGGAGGGGGGGAAAGGTCTCTTTTTCAAGTTTTTTGCTTGTGACTCGAAAACTATTTATAATATCTCTATAGTGACTTCTACATTAATCATCAGCATTAAATTTTCTATAAATTATGTCCAAACATTTTTACTGTACCATCAATACTTTAGGAAATACAGAGTATTAAAGGTGATAAAAATAAGAAACAAAATCGTTATACTTTGACAAAGATGATAACTTGATAAGTCGCGTCACAAAGATCGGCGTGTTTCATTCGTTGTTTGAGGTTGTTTGCCTCGCCGCATAGCAACTAGCAAGCTAAACCCCCTCCCGCGTCACGTTACTATACGTACACGTTAAACTTCTGACAGAAAAAATGCAGGCTGCAAACATAGAAACACGAATAGCTACAAGTGATGCTGACTGCACAATTATTCGCACTGCAATTGATAAAGCTGTAGACAATCTAGTGGTCACTGTTATTGGAGAAGATGTTGATCTTGTAGTTCTTGCAATGGCTCTTACTCCTCCAGAAAAAGAAATATTTTTTGTCAAACCGGGAAGAGGGAAAGTGGAAACAAAAATATTTTCCTCCCAAGAACTTCAAAAACATTCATTTTGTAGTTCTATTCTCTTTCTGCATAGTTTCAGTGGGTGTGATACAACCTCCGCTAT
This sequence comes from Coenonympha arcania, assembly GCA_036785405.1. NCBI lineage: Eukaryota > Metazoa > Arthropoda > Insecta > Lepidoptera > Nymphalidae > Coenonympha > Coenonympha arcania. The sequence continues at coordinate 4,495,175 of CM072081.1, forward strand.
TTACAGGAAGGGCAAAACATCAATTATCAAACTTTTTGATCAAAAGCCATTACTAAAGGAAATAGCAACTGTGTTTTATGACCCAACATCTACTCCGGATGTTATAGCAGAAGCCGGAGAAAAAATGTTTCTTGAAGTATACCGAGCGCCTTGTACACAGTCTGAGATTAACCGATATCGATTTACAGTTTTCCTGAAATCTTGTACCAAGCCCAAACCGGATCTTTCTTCCCTCCCCCCTACCAAAGGGTCAGCAAAATATCACGCTTACAGAGTATTCCATCAAGTACAGGAGTGGCTTGGGAACCAACTGCCTCCTGAAATATGGGGTTGGAAGCGAGGAGCCGATGGAAACTTAAAACCAATCACGACCTTGGATCCTCCTGCTCCTGATGCGTTGTTAAATTCCGCCGATTTTAATAATTTTGCCGATGCAAAAGTGGTTGTTCTGGAAAATGCAGTTGTCGAAAAGCGGGCATTAATTGTAGTCTTATTTGCAACGGCTGCCAAGGAGCTTGTACTAACGGAGCCCCCATCGATATTGATGATAAAGATGAAACACAATTTGATTGATGATAAGTTGGTATACACGTGCAAAAAAAAATGTAAAAATTTTCAAAATTAAAATTTGTAAAACGATTTTTTTTTTTATCACCTTTAATACTCTGTATTTCCTAAAATTATTGATCGTACAGTAAAAATGTTAAGACATAATTTATAGAAAATTTAATGCTGATGATTAATGTAGAAGTCACTATAGAGATATTATAAATAGTTTTCGAGTCACAAGCAAAAAACTTGTAAAAGAGACCTTTCCCCCCCTCCCCCACCTCCAGCTCGTGTCCCACCCTCGGGGACTTTTAGTATATTCATCTGGATACCTTAAGGAATAACTGTACCAACTTTCAAAACTACACGAATTATTTGGTCTGAATTCCTTAATTTTCCCAGGCTAATTGTAGTTTCCGATAAAACAGAAAAACTGAGATTTTGGAGCAACTTTTGGGAGAACTTTCTATCGAGAAAATTTTATCCAATCGTGTTTCTGCTTCTAAGCGATTTTAGATTAAAGACCCAAAATACATGACGTGTAAATTTGAAAGTAATAATATCTTTATAGTTTTTGCATAAAACTTCATTCAAAATCACCTAAATACGGCTTGTAGGCCGTTAATCTGTCCTGCTAATTATGGATTTCTGCAAAGTAACGCCTGCTTCCATTTAAAATAAATACCTAATTTTTTTGATACCTGACATGGCTTTTTTCTTCTCACATTCTGGGTGTATGTATCGGTCAGTGTAGGTATGAGGAATGGCGTAGTTGTAGCGACTAGCGAACCATTAGCAACCATTAGCGAACCTGCCGTCTGCGCCGGAGGTCGTGGGTTTCCCCGTGGGTGGGGTGGGTTGGGGGTCGATTCCCACTAGGTACCTAATGGTAAATGTTTGTGTGATGAACATGAATGTTTTCCAGTGTCTGGGTGTTTTTCAATATATCATTCATCTAGCACCCATAACACAAGCTATCGCTTTGGGGCTAGATTGCGATGTGTAAAAATGTCCCGTACTTATATACTATTTATTTTAAAAAAAGTAAAAGTAAAGAATAATGACCATTAATTAGTGGTATCAACCTGAATAAAACCCAAACTTTATAGATTTTGGTCTCCACATTAACTGCTACAATTATTATTAGGTACTTTTAACATCCGGATTCTTTATGTAAACAAACAAGTTCTACTTCTCGGTAAAATTAGTAAGTGTAGTGTACTGTCTGTGGGTAGTCGTACAAAACGGGAAAGCAAGTGTATATAGGGTGGCTCCGATGCGTGGCGGGCAGTCGTTATACAACCGCCGACGGGGCCACACCGGTCTTATAGTAAGTGCTTAGTGCGTGCTAGTATTTGAAGTCCGTAGTAAATACGCGGACATTACAGTAAGTATGACACGAAATGTAGGTACATCGAAAAGAAAGTAACGTTTTGTATGCAAAATTAAATTACGGATGTGAAAAAAAAATTCTTAGAGCAAGTGTTTTTAAGAACCTAAAAAACACTTTAATTTCCTACACAATTTTGGTTTTGGTTCATGAGAAAAGTTGATACCACCTTTGGTCATTGAAGCCGTATTTGAGCGATTTTGAATGCAGTTTTATTTAAAAACTTTAAAGACAATTTCTTTCAAATTTAAACGCCATGTAAATATTTTGGGTATTTAACTACAATCGCTTAGAAGCAGAAACACGATTGAATAAAATTTTCTCGATTGAAAGTTATCCCAAAAGTTGCTCCAAAATCTCAGTTTTTCTATTTTTTATCGGACACAATGGATGTAATTGTATCTGTGTGAGTATCTGTGTGATGCAACGTATCTGTGTGAGTGAGAAAGACAAAAATAAATTCAATAAATCCCCTTAATTGTTTTGTATGATACAGTACCCATCTTTAATCTGTTGGTGAAAAAATAGGGCTGATTTTGAAATTAATAAACTGCAGTGGATCATAATATTTATTTATGCAATATAATATAAAAAATCTATTTCTAAGGCATTTTATACATTTAACAATTATTGAAATTACAATGGAACTTTTGTTGTTTATTGGACTATCTAAAACTCTCGAGCTAAAACTAAAAAAAAAATAAGACACAATTAACCTAGAAATTCCTCTATGTGGAGAGATTTTGAGTCAAGATACAATTTATACACAAATATATAAAAAACAAAGGTCATTTTGATGATACTAAACATTGACTTACTATCTAAGGACCCCGGGTGTAATACAAAATTCACAAAGTGTCCTGAGAAAACCTATATATAAATGAGGTGTATTTTTATAAACAAACTAAAACATTGTAATGTTTGTACATAATTAAACCATTATTATAAAACCTAATTTTACTTGCAACTATATATAGTGCGATTGTCTCCCTTTTCGCGTTTTATCTCTCTTTCGGTTTGGACACTTTTTAGCGCTGACTCGTCATCCTTAGTAGTATATATCTATGTTTACAATTATACATGTTTTTCAGATAACTACGTTCTGAAAATTTATGCCGGTTTATGTTAAAAAAAAAAAAAATGTTAGAATATTGATGCTATCTTCTATTTGCCCTTCAGAGACATCAATGTGACATAAGCTCCATACAAGTTCTGTCAAATTTTTATCTCTAGTAAGGCAAACCATGGATAGATACAATATTGGGAACTGCCATTATAGTCATAATGCTGACTAAGAATTGGGTTTCTCACCAGAGTGAGTTCTCATGTGCTTTTTCAGAGAAGAGGCCTGTTTACATTTATAGTTGCAAAGTTTACAACAATGAGGTTTTTCGCCAGTGTGTGTCATCACATGCTTTTTCAGACTACTGGCTACTGAACATTTATAGTCGCAAAGCTGACAAGAATAGGGTTTCTCACCAGAGTGAGTTCTCATGTGCTTTTTCAGAGAAGAGGCTTCTGTACATTTATAGTTGCAAAGTTTACAACAATGAGGTTTTTCGCCAGTGTGTCTTCTCATATGCTTTTTCAGAGAAGAGGCTACTGTACATTTATAGTTGCAAAGTTTACAAGAATGAGGTTTTTCGCCAGTGTGTGTCATCACATGGTTTTTCAGATTACCGGCTAGTGAACATTTATAGTCACAAAGCTGACAAGAATAGGGTTTCTCACCAGAGTGAGTTCTCATGTGATTTTTCAGAGAAGAGGCCTGTGTAAATTTAGAGTTGCAAAGTTTTTAACAATGAGGTTTTTCACCAGTGTGTGTCATCACATGGTTTTTCAGATGACCGGCTAGTGAACATTTATAGTCACAAAGCTGACAAGAATAGGGTTTCTCACCAGAGTGAGTTCTCAAGTGCCTTTTTAAAGCAGAGGCTGCTGTAAATTTAAAGTTGCAAAGTTTACAAGAATGAGTTTTTTCGCCAGTGTGTGTCATCACATGGTATTTCAGACTACCGGCTAGTGAACATTTATAGTCACAAAGCTGACAAGAATAGGGTTTCTCACCAGTGTGAGTTCTCATGTGCTTTTTCAGAGAAGAGGCTTCTGAAAATTTATAGTCACAAAGCTGACAAGAATAGGGTTTCTCACCAGAGTGAGTTGCCTTCATGTGCCTTTTTAGAGAAGAGGCTACTGTAAATTTAGAGTTGCAAAGCTTACAAACATAAGGTTTGTCACCAGTGTGACTTCTCATATGCTTCACTAAGGAAAATTTATGTTTACATTTGTAGTTGCAATGATCACATGCGAGATGTCCTGAGTGTGAATGCGTGGAGGCAGTTTGGTCAGTCAGCAACACAGTGCTGCTGTCAGCGGCCGAGTGGCCACAGTCTGTGTTCAACATTTCTTCCAGCAAACTGGCTTCAGCTTCAGAAGGCTCTGACTGAAAACAAAATGATATCTAAATACATGAAAGATACTGACTGATTGGTGTTTGACTGACATAATCCGCTGACTTGCAGTTGTGCTGTGGCCGTCCACAGTAATATTGTGATGGTATAATTTTACCCTGTGGGTCTTAACTTTAAATTTGGCACCAAGGTTCCCTGAGACCTTGTATTGCACTAAGAAAGGATTCTTCAAAAATCACTCATCTTTGTTAGGGGGCAGTGGTCTAAGGGCGGCCATACACATTACGGTCCACCGCACAGGTTACCTGTCCAGGTGTACCTGCACAGGTCAGGTTGTGTTTATGGGGACGTTCCGGTGTACCGTAACGGTCTTCAGTTCTATTTGCGATGGCATCAAATGAGGACGAGGACGCTCTAGCACTGCTAGGTCTTGTGTTAATTTTGAGGAAAGCCGATACAGTGAAAAGGAAGCGAAAATGCGTCATACTATTACATTCGTACTTCGTAGGCACAGATTTTAGCCAATTTATTGAGTTATATGAGATTGTTCAAGATTCGGAAAAAATATGTATGGATTTTTACATCTGTTCAGCACCAGCGACAATGGGACACCTAGCGGGATAAATCAGCAGCGTGCCTCCCGATTGAATACGTGGTTAATGAAGACGACCTGCACAGGTAGACCTCTCCGGTAAACCGTAACGTGTATGACTTACATAATGGAGAAATATTCTTTCTGTGCAACTACAGAACCAATTTGGCTGAAATCTGGAATGGAAAAATCTATAGCTCCGCTTAGCTTTGGTAGAAATGGACAGAGCAGAGAGGAGACATGTCTCATTTTTGTATACAATTTTGTGCCGCAAGTAAGCAAGCAGCAGAGCGCAGATGTCTGTATAGCAAGCTTGGTTCCCTCTACTTCAAAAACCTGTGTGGTCTTTAGCACCTGATCCGTAGCGGAAGGGGATGGGAGGGGGTCGGATGGGGGGAGTCTAACCCCCCAAGCCAAACCGAACGACGAGTAAGTTTTCGAGAAATTATATGTTTTTTTTAATTACAAATAACTTCACATCTAAGGTCCTATCAATCTACGACAGCTCTAAATTAGGAACCAATTCGGGACTGTGACGTCTCCGGCGCTGCGGGATGAGCAGTTTCAGTCTCAACTCACTTTAACACGTTCAGTAGACACGCCGCAGTGGGTCTCTCGCGCGCCGCCGACCTCGTGCTCCACCACGTCGAACAGCGCGTCGTACACATTGGCGCAGGGCTCCGCCCCGTCTGTGTGCGAGGGCTCCTGTTTGACTAGTATTAAAACACTTGACCGTCACTGGAAGCTTTATATTGAGAGTAGCATATCCGTTTCCGTCAGTTTTGTGTACATTTAGTGACGTCAGAACCGGCTCTGTGGCGCCACCTGGCGGTGTCGCACCGTAGGTTTCCTAAATAGCTTTGTGCGACCCTTGGCTCATTGGCGTTTTTATTTCCGTCGAAGTAACTTGCAATCGTTCCACATAGAACATTGCAATAAGAAGTTATTGAATACTAAAGTATAAAGTGCATACTTTTACTTACTTATAATTTTAAAGTGAATTGTGTGAATAATTCGCAGTAAGTAGTCTCTTGTTTTTCTATAATCAAAATCTCCGCCTATCACGCGGAAACCGGGGTTCGATTCCTCGCCGGTGAGTTAATGAGTAAGTGATCATATTTTTAACGGTTTGTCCGTTCGGATCACTTTAAAATGTATATTTTGTTAAAATGTTCGTACTTGTGACGCATGATGTAATTTAATCTTACTCGTTTTAACGTGTGTAAGTGATCATATTTTTAACGGGTTTTCCGTTCGGATCACTTTAAAATGTATATTTTGTTAAAATATTTGTACTTGTGACGCATGATGTAATATAATCTAACTAGTTTTAAGTAAATTTTATTTCAGTAATGGATAAAGCAATGAAAGAAATGGCTGGCCCAAGCGGGCAGGCTCGCAAAGCACATACAGCCTTTCTCATTGCTCATCCAAAATTGATAAGTTATGCAGAAAATACAAAATAGTGACATTGATAGTGTGATTATAAAGTTCCGACCCAAGTTAGTGGCGAAAAATATGTTCCAAAGAAACATAAGAAAATAATCATACTCCAGGTTTCATACGCACCTAGAAACAAACGAGAAGGTAAAAATGTATGATACTTTATGTAATCTAGTTCATTTAAGAACGCAGCTATCATATTATACTGCATTTTAAAATTATAAAGTATTGAAAATTTCGCTTTTTTGGGTCGAAACAAATAATAGTAATAATTTTGAAGTCCAAGATCGTAATTCTTTCTTTCGTATAAGCTTCGCTGAATAAAATACTACCTTCGATTGCACACTATTCAATTCAGATTTTCGTCTAGTTCGGGAAAAAGCTAGTGAAATATGGAAAGTTATTGCCAAAAGAAGGACTCCCACAGTGGGCAAAGTATTAGAACGTCGCCCCCTCAATCATACCGTGGCCCCTCGCGGGGGCAAAGTATTACAAGCATTGCCGTTCCATCGCGTGGAACTTCTTGGCCTAGACAGGCTCGCTATATTGCTAGCACGATCATTACATCCCACCCTCGCGGGGTAGATACTAATATGCGAAGCAATCAGACCGTCGCCCCTCGTGGGGACAAGGTATTTCAAGCATTGCCGTTCCATCGCAATGAACTTCTTGGCCTAGACAGGTTCGCAGTATTGCTAGCACAATCATCCCACGCTCGCAGGGTGGATACTAATATGCGAAGCAATCAGACCGTTGCCCCTCGCAAACGCAAGATATTACAAGCATAGCCGTTCCATCGCGTGGAACTTCTTGGCCTAGACAGGCTCGCAGTATGCTAGCACGATCATTACATTCCACCCTCGCAGGGTGGATACTTATATGCGAAGCAATAAGACCGTCGCCCCTCGCGGGGGCAAGGTATTATACAAGCATAGCCGTTCCATCACGTGGAACTTCTTGGCCCAGACAGACTCGCAGTATGCTAGCACGATCATTACATCCCACCCTCGTAGGGTGGATACTAATATGCGAAGCAATAAGACCGTCGCCCCTCGCGGGGGCAAGTTATTACAAGCATTGCCGTTCCATCGTGTGGAACTTCTTGACCTGGACAGTGCTCGCAATGTTGCTAACATGATCATACAGCCCACCTTCGCGGGGTAGATACCAACGTATAAATAATAATGCGCACTAAGGTCAACTAACCTCTTCTCAGTCATATTCGCATTAAGCAATCATATATGCTAATCAATCAGATCGTCGCCCCTCGGGGGAGCAAAGTATTGGTAACATTGCCTATACTCGGCCTGGATAGTGCACGCAGTCTTATCAGCACGAGCGTTATAAACCACCCTCGCAAGGTGCATACCAGTAGAAATTATCTATACGCTGTATATTTCACGTAAGCGTAAGCGTAATATCATTCGCGCGTACGACGACAGCAGTAAGAGTACAAACATGTTCAAACATGTCCGCAGTCGAAGCGATGTTGGAGCGAATTTTAGGACGTAATTGTCATACTGTTATGCGTAGCGCCATAATGATACGCTTAAGCTAGCTGTGTGCGAAGGGCCTAAATACGTCTACATCCGAACGAATTAAATTAGTTAGAGGATTCAACTCGAACCTGTTATTTTGCAATGGGTAGTTTAGTATAACATCTTTCATAATTGAAAGAAATATTTTGTTTGAAGTAATCACCTTTTGTATTTCCCAACATGACGGGAAAAATATTTCACACTCCTGTTTCTAAAATATAATATTATGTGCAATGGCGCACAAAATGAAAAGCATGGCGTCTTACACACCAAGCTTTTCATCCACTCAACCCGACGCGCGACGGGTTGTCTCGAGTCTCGACCGATATTCGACCTCAAAGCACTGAACGATTGTTTTGCCAGAATCATTTCACTTGATAAACATGTACCGCTTTCCGGATTTCCGGCAACCCCAAGACTTGTTGTGCAAAATGGATATACTTACTTAACACAGGCCTAATTTCGTAGTTCTTGTTCTTGCGTACCTAGATGATTTCTTTTGCAAAATGTACTTGGCAAATAAATAAATTCAGTCTTTTGCTACAAAAGAGCATAGTTATTAGGAAAAGTCAAATGAAGTACTTATTCAATAGTGTAATTCAGATTTAAAATGACAATAATGCAAAGAAATTAAGACAAATATAGTTAAATATAGAACTTCCGAATTTTGCCGGCTTTGTTGTTCCACGAGGACGACTGAATCATCGGCACTTGATACTTTTCATATCAGCAAATAAATAAATTTTCAAATACATTCATAATTGAAATTGAAATTTTCAAATACATTCTGCCTTACTCATCTTGAATGATGGGTGCGTTATCCAATCCGCTGAATGCAATAAACGAACTCTTTTAGTGGAAGGAGAATTGTCAGCTACTAACTTCGCTGTATTATCTTCCACCAGTTTTGTTTTTGGTAAACATGTGTCTCGTACTTAGTTTGGAGAGCATTACTGGATGATCTCTCTCTATCGTAGTCTTGTACACGATAATATAATAACAAATACTAATCAAAATGAAGTGTTGGCCACTACTATATGCCTTTCAGAGACGTACTCAACTACTCACACCCGGCGTAAAAGTTCGATCTTTATCCAATGTGACAGCAAGACTCATCTAAAAATAGCAAGTGGGACGAGATCTTACTCCTATTGAAAATAACATTCGAATCCTAAAATTTCTAGATTGACATTAAAATCACTACAACATAAAAGTAAATCCCAGGCAGGTTCGATAGTCATACGAATTGCGTACCTTCTGTCACGCTATCGCCAACCTCCAGGGTGGCACTTATTTTATCCGATATGAAAATACTTAGTACTTAATGCAAAGTTGGGAATCCCAGTAGTCGATCTGTTCACCTCGAAGAATGCACACGTAGTACACAACTACGTTGGTATATCGAGAATTGATTCATCTCAATAAGTAAACGGGAATATTTTTAATAACAATAAGTATAACGGGAAAAAGGTTTTTGGCGCGTGGTACTCAGTCCGAGCGCTCGTTGCTCCGTTGAATCCGAGAAACCAACACAAGTTTGTAATTGACACAGCGGGTCTGGTACTTCTGAAATTAGAGAAAATCGGCTCATAGGTTTGGAAATGTGTGGTTGGTCCCAGTCCGAAACCATTAAAACATGAAACCCCGTAAGAGTGTCATTACTTACTTACTTAAAAAATTGCGAAACTCAATTCTCACAACTTACGAATTTACGTTGGTCTTATAGTCTGAAAATAATATATTACTACTAATATCGCTACCGGCTCACAATTAGTACCAGTTTTGATTTATATTTGAGTAATAAATTAATTTTCAATGCATAGTTCTTTTACACAAATCAGGTTTTGACGTTATGTAGTGCCGAAAATTTAAGTCAGCTAAGTAACCATGCTTTTGTAAAACATTCTGAAAATAAAGATTCAGAATCCACCTATCTGATAAGATAAGTTAAAATCTTACTTATCTATTTTTAAATAGCCTTTTTTAAACATCTCGTCATACTGCGATTCTTCGACTTATTACTTCTTTTTTCAGAAAGAATTATACCTACATGATCTAACTTTACTTACGGTAGATATAGCGAGAATTTTTATAAATTGTGATAATTATTACATTATGTTATATTCTGGCCGTAATGGACATCAAAAACTGATACCAGTGTTTAACGGCAGATGGGTTGGAAGTTGCTCTGACATTTATATTATCGTAACTAAACTCTATTTGAATTTTATTGATAAATACTTCATTATTAAATGATAGACGAAATGTTTCAAATTGTAGTAGGTAAATCTATTCATTACAATTACATTGTTATCCAAAACGCCTCGCGCAGTTTTTGCGAGCTTGTTCAGAGAAGCTGGCATATCTGATACTCCTGGTAGTGTTAGGTCTGTAGATGGAGCTTTCCAGAGCTAATGGAGAAATCACTCCCTTGATGAGATAGATCGTGGAAATTGGCAATCAGCCAATACTTGTAATCATAAGTTATTTACAATAAGTAATGATTCACCCAACTTCTCAATCCGATTTGTTATTAATTTTATATTCATATAGAAGTGGTTTTTAACTGATTTTGAACAAAACAGTACAAAATTATGTTTTTAAGAATAATTATTAGAGAAACATTAAATTTCTCATACACAATAATTATCCTACATTGTCACATTGGCGTAAAACGTCTAATATGTGGCGTCACCAGGCGAAAACAAACAGGCTCTCAATATAAAGCTTCCAGTGACGGTCAAGTGTTTTAATAGCAGCGTTTTACCTGAAAATAAAACGTTTATTAAAATACTTACCTCACTGGAAGCTTTCAGTAATTCCTGCCTGGTGATATTATTGAGCCAATGAGCCAAGGGTCGCACAAAGCTATTTAGGAAACCTACGGTGCGACACCGCCAGGTGGCGCCACAGAGCCGGTTCTGACGTCACTAAATGTACACAAAACTGACGGAAACGGATATGCTACTCTCAATATAAAGCTTCCAGTGAGGTAAGTATTTTAATAAACGTTTTATTTTCAGGTAAAACGCTGCTATTTCTGTTTGGCGCGCGAGCATCGACTCGGCCGCTCCCGCACTTTCCATTTTTACACACTGTTGTCTGTTGAAGATATGTCCGTGCTATGTGTAGAATGGTAAAATAAAAACCTATATTCAATATAGGTACTCTATGTTAAAAAACACTGCAAATTACAGTTAAATTATTCTGAGGAATAAATAGAGGAATATTAGAGTCGTTTTGATAGATTTGTCATAAAATACTCTCTGCTGTGGTTGTCTATGATAAAATAGATATGCGCAGACACAGACCACAAATCAAAGATTAAAGTAGCATTTACACAATGGCGCAAGGAACATACTACCACTGCAGGCCATCGCCATTGTGTACAGGGGGAAATGGTATGCAATGGCGGACAATGGTCGACGATGGCGCGTAGATCGGGAAGTTGTCGGTTTTTGGCGCACACTTCAAAGGAATCGTGGCGTTGCGTGGTCTGTAGTGTTCACACAATGGTCCATTGCTCAGTTCGCCACCGTGTCGCGAAACGCGAAGTAATTACTCTATGGTAAGAAACACTGATCTGTTATAATGTAGTTACTCTGTGATCTATGGCACAAGAGGTGCAGGTAGATCTGTGACCGATGGCGCTTGCTTGATTATCTGTGAACCGGACCGTATTAGTTCATTTATCTTTCTTGTCTCTGGATTCAAGTTATAGACAGGATATGGCCTTCAGCTATTTTTACTGACCAATCATGAAGCGAATAACGAGAGCTATCGTCGCCAGCCAATGGCGGGCGACGCAGCCATTTCCGCGACGCTACTTTACCGACTGTTTCCGCCCAAGTTTAGCTGAAGGGAGAACCGAAAGTTCATTTATTCTTCCTACGCAGTCGACAGAGTTAAGGCGCTCCTCTTAAGGAGTTAGAGCGCTTCGGGTCTAAGTGCTTCGCCTGCATATCTCAGTAAGTACGTTTGGCTATGCTTTTATTATCAGTAATTAATGTGAGCTAAGTATCTATGTGTTGTTGGGTACAGAACTGTAAGCTCTATTGAGTATTAATTGTTTGACTATGCATTTAATAGCAGCAGTTAACGTTATCTGAGCGCCTATGCGTAGCTAGGGGCCCAGCTAATGTTCCTAATTGATTTAATCTAGTAAGTTATATCTCAATTCCCTTAAACTCATCATATTGGCCCGATAGGCTCATGACGTCATCAGCTATCCACCTTGTGTCTTAGAGATTGGTCGAATTGTTGGATTCATGAGAACTGATAAAGCGGCAGCGGTTCTACGAAGCAGGGCAGTATTAATCTGTTGTATAACAGGCTTCGTCTCGAGAGGCCACGATGATGGGCGCTCGGCATGAATAGAGTCTCGGTATTCACACGAGACAAGTTATAAGATCGTATAACCAAGTTCGAAGAGAGTGACGACTCTTAAACCCCAAGCCGAGGGCGGGGTACTAAGGCGGCTCCATGCTGTTAGCATGAGGGGATGAAGCATCCATGCGTGAAGCACGCAGGCCTAACCTTGGTGACACATCTCTAAGAGTTCCTCGGCATAGCCTAACGTATTTGCGGTCGGCGGGGTGGTTGCGAGAGCAACTCCCTCACCGACTGGGTTTAACAGTTTCAGAACACACGATCTGCTGGACGGCCCACGAGGGGGCACGGTCCAGTGGGCAGCAGACGAACGGTATGAGCGGAGTCAAGCCTGCGCCAGTCACACACACACACACACGCAGCGGAGAGCACAGTGGAAAGTTAACCTAGGCAAATTGCGAAGCAGAACACAGGTAAGAGATTACCTACCTATTATTAAACTGTTGACGACCAGCCTATACGATTCGAGCTCATCAAAGATAGGGGGTCGTCACAATGGTGGAGATATGCTGGGATTTTTTAACGAGAAATGGTGAAACGTGCTGAGATTTTTAACGAGAAATGTTAAAACAAGATGGAGACAGAAACGAGAGTTCATTGTCTAAGCCAAGCTGAAAACTCAAAACTTGAACATGAGCTCACTCAACGCTCCGCTGCTGTGTGTGTGTCGTACTGAAAGAATTGTTGTATTGGTCTGATATTGTGTATTTCTTGTCATAAGTATGTTAAAAATCAAGTGAAAATTCAGAGTCAATATGGGTCAGAAAATTGGTAATTGATTCCTTGGTGTCTCGATACATGACGTTGTGCTGTTATTTTTGCAAATATATTATGCAATTGTATTCATTTAAACAGTGAAAACTTAAAAAACTAACATAAAACAAAAATTGGCAGTTTTGGTTCAGTACTATCCAAATAGATGGCGTTGTGACATTATTTTCACAAATATATTGCGTAATTACGTTCAGTGAGAATTTCAATTATTCATGAAAAACGATTCGTACCTGATAATGCGTGTTAAATAGAGTGTGATTCTATTCGTGCAAAAATAAAAGGTAGTAAACCAACAAAATAACGCTTATCGTATGGTAGTTTCGAAGAGGGCGCTGTACTGGGTACGTTTCGAAGAAATCGCTTCTATAAAACGATGATTGTTGAAAATTCGGACGGAAAGTATTTATTTCAGTTAGCAGTGCTTATAAATGTCATTTTTACACTATTTTCCGATGATTTTACGATAAAAATCAATGAATATCTGAAAATGAAAATATTATTTAAAAAATATTAAATTTTTGTGAGATGGGCGGCGGCCATTGTTTTCTAAGTCGCCATCTTGTGGGTCGGTACGGGAGGACGCGAGTGCAAAAAGCACGCAAGTCAATTCAAGTAATCAATTGTTTAGTATTATTAAATATTGTAAAGTGATTCATGGCTAGATTATCGTGGTAAAACGTTTCTTATAATAGTGTGACGATGCTAAACAAAATGTGTAGTGAAATTACGTGTCGGAACATGCCTCCGAAAGAGTAGGTACCTACCTAGTGTTCTAAAAATAGAATCGCCGGACGACTTAAGAAAATAAACCCCGTAAGTAATTATGTATTTTAAATTCTTAGATTGTTAGTGAATAGACATTATACGGAATAAAACGCAGTGAACTAATTAATAGATGATACTTTGTTATGAAAAGTTCATACTGGCATCTAAATTTCTCTATCAAATCTAGTTGGTATTATTTGACATATTAAAGATTAAAAATCGAACATAAAAACTCGTTTACTCATCATACTAAAACGTAATATATTATATTACAGTAATAGTGTTGTGATATACTTAACAATTTGCATAGTGAGTGAATAACAAGTCTGGCTAGAGTCATCAAAATAACATCTATGCCAGATACGTTTAAATTCATAGTGAATAAAAATAATAATAGGAAATAATATACCGATATATTTATAATTCAATAAGGTATTATTATTCATGTTAGACAATTAACTTGCTTTGTTGTACATAATTGATTCATAACAAAACAAATTTAATAGCTGTTTGTTAAAACGTAAATTTGAAATTCGCGCTTTATTTCATACCTATTCTATTTGAGTCATGTAAGACAGAAACGTCAGACGTCAACTGACAATTGAAATGTCAAGTGTACTGATTTGAAGTATGTCATCATTTACAGTGACAGTGACAGACAGTGACTTCGATTTCATGTTTACAGTGACAGTTTGATAGATTATATTATTTAAATACCCCAACGTTAGCATTTAAACGAAAGCTTAATTAATAATTCGTTCTTTTAAAATAAAATAACAACGCGTTACTTAGAAAGTCTATTTATGTAAGTCTATGAAAGCAATCGAATAATTGTTTAAATTGATTAATTTTATTAATGGTTGGTAACTGCAATCATAGCAGAGCCATCTAGAGTAATTCCGTGACACTACGAGTCTAAGACGCACCGATATCTCTGGTCTGATTTATCTTGGTGGATCATTTTAGTAGTACTTTAATTTAAACGGCTACCAACAGATGTCGCAAATCGCAATAATATTAGAATGCGACTTTATATGCTAAAGGATTCATTCGTAAAATTATTAAACGAAATAACGCAAATGAATTTGCTCAAAATATTTAAATTTTACGTTACGTTATTTAAGTTAAAGAACGCAAACACGTTCTTTAACTTATTAATTTCTTAATTTGTGTTTGTATTTTTTCTTCCGCGTTAGCTAAAACCGAGTACCTATATTTGTGTATTATCTATGGCGAAAACATTGACGCATTATTTATTATCTATGATTCGCGATTTCACTTTGAGAGTTTATATGTTCTACTCTAAGACCAAGAATCTGCTGCTGTAGTAGTCTATGGTGCACGTATTTGACTTTATCTAGTATAATAGTGATCTGTGGTGTAATTATTTGACTTTACTTGTACCTACATAAATGATTTGTTTTGATTTGTGGATGTTTACGTGAAAACTTTAACAAGATATTTCTAACTTAATGAATAAGTAAATAGATATGAAACACGTATGAATGTTTTACATAAAATAAGTTTAAACTTTCTTTTCGTGTTCGTGCAAAACAGAATTTGTGCGGTATAAATTAATTGTAACAATAGATTCAATGAAATTTAGAAATTCTTTTCAAAAAAAAAGACCTTTAAATTAGTAAGTGAACAATCAATGAAAACCATAATTAAAATTGAGCGAATAGGCATATATAGGCAGTAGTTGGAAGTGACTTTTGGAAAACAATAAAATGAAAAAATTGTACTTAATGTTTAACTCGAACTAAAAAGGTGAGCAAAATCTAGTAGTTATTTGCATAAACCGCTAATTTAAACAAGATATTGAATCTTTTCTAACTTCTGAATAAGATTAGAAGGTAAATTTAGGTATGACTGAATTGATATATTAATAAATGAAATTAAAATCTAAATTTAGGCGAAAAATTTTAAAAGGGGGGACCCCACAGGTGCTTGTTATTTACCGCAGTTGTTTGCTATTTACCGCAGGTGTTTTGGCATTCAAGGATATAATTGTATTCAGTGTCGATTCATCTATTACCTTCATTATATCATACAAACCAAGACACAAGGTGTGTCTCGAGTAAATTGCTACTTTGCATAAAGACTAAATAAGGACAATTAACAGTTGATAAGAATTCGTTGTTCAAATGATTTAGCCATCAATTACTATGTTACGATTCGATACCTATTAATTATATATTTGTGTGATATTGTTATACGTGTGTTATAGTATTGTGATTATAGTATTCTAATATTATGTTTGGGTAATTGAACTACGAGATGCAGTGAGTATAATAGGGCTGCATTCATAGCTTCATTTTATTAATGGATCGGTGTAGCAGAAGAAATGCAACTTTGTGAAGATTGTTTGGCTGTGTATACAATGACAAGAAGTTCACTTAAGGTGATTGTATACATATATGAAGCAGTATATATTTCAGTTAATCTATTCACACAAGTAGATTGTATGAATATGTTTAAAATTAATATGAAGAGAAACATTTAAATACAAGTTATCTCGAAGCGAACTGATATTGCTAAAAATTGCTTATAGATAGTAAGACTTACATTCGTGAGAATAACATCATATGGTAATACATGAAGTAAGGATTATTAAATACTGTATGCTATAAAATGAAACTATCTGTTTATAGACTTACAAGAGAGCTGACACTCCAGACATTTGCTGAAGACATGTTGGATTGGCTTCAAAGCGGATCAAACGCTTCTACGCTACAGCTACTACAACAGATCAAGATAAGATCACAAAGAGTGATAGTCTAGTCGAAAGCTACTCAAATGAACGAAGATCTCGAGGATTCTTCTAGCAGCAACTCAAGAAGCTGAAAGCAGATATGCTAAATTACAATCTACAGTAAGTAGACTAAATATTGATTTGAACAATTAACTTCGAAAAGTCAAGAACCGATAATGATGAAATTCTAAAATTACAACGATACAGTTGGAAGCAGAAGATTACTTTGTAAGATTAATGTGAAGATCAAAGCGAAAGGATTTCTGTTGAAAGGAGACTACGAACTAACAAGGATTTAAATCTTTATTCAAACAGAAAATTACCTAAGCTGTGATCAGCAGAATTTCACGGAGATATCCTGAATTTCATCACATTTATGATCAATTTAATTCAAGCATTAATAACAGAAACTTGTCTAACATTATTATTTATTAACAGCTGCAAAGACTATTGAATACGAGGCAGACATATTCAATGACATCGAATGACACTTAAAAGGTTTAAAATCATTAAGTGAAGATATAGATTATACTACTTGAGATTCATGATTATGGAGAAATTTCCAGGAGATATAATTTATGAACTTAAAGTGAGGATCAACATCGATGGAATCAATGCATCGAGGAGAGGAGAAACTTTGGATATAATTATAACAGCAAGAGGAAGCCGAAAGAACTACATAAATTAGTCAAGTAGAAAACTACATAACACGAGCGTTATATGCAAGTACATTCAACAGTAACAACAATAGAAGATTTATACCTAATGACAATTGGAAGAATAGAACATTCTGTATACTACACAACAATGTTGTGGTATATTATTTATCAAGAGGAAGACCGAAGCATATTTAAGAAGCGAAAGTAAAGCATACCAAAGTCTGAACGAATGCATTTATCATAGGTTTGCTATGAGGTTAGAAGAATTAACAAGCTTATTGATAAAGTTTGGATATCATCAGATTATACTATCAACAGATGTAGAAAAAGCAATTTTATAAATTGCACTCCATCACAAAGATTATGATGTCACAAGATTCCAATGGATAAAGGATTTGTCTAAACCACTCATGGAAGATAACTCTTTGCATATGAGGTTCTGTAGAGTAACATTTGGAATTATTAATAGTCTATTTCTATTGAACACAACGATAAAGAAGTATCGAATATTAAAAATAAACAGAATGGATTCTCAATTCTATTCATTCTGCAAAGGACAACATTACAATGATGAATGTAATATCTTCAAGACAATGAAGGACTGGAAGGCGCAGTTGGAAAAGCGCATACAAAAGGTATGGACAATATTTTTATATTTCTACAAGAATCACTTCAAGAGAAACTGCAAGCGACTAGCAACTTGACATCACTGCAAGAAAGAAAGCTTCACAATAGTACTCTTTGTCCTACGAAGCTTGCGGCAGAGGAAGAAATTATTAATTCTTTAATACAAGTGTAGAGAGATATTTAATGAAATATATGTTGATAACTTAGTTTACAGATGATGTCAAAGAAGTATTGGTGATACATTACATTGGACGTTACATTGGAGATTATATACATTGAAGGAAATTACATCAGTATATGGATCAAGAAACATCGAGTGGATTCATATCACCATATCTTTGTCAGTCAAAAGTATTCCTACAGGAGTTATGGAAAAATAAGAACAGGGGGGACAGAACAAATGACAAAGGATTGGTCAAGTGTACATACATAACTAGAGGAAGTCAAAAGTATACAACGAGATATTGCATTGTTACAGGACAGACCTAAAGCAAGGTGATTGTCAATTACACTACTTTACAGATTTATCACGCAAGAACTATGCTACAGTAGCATATGTAATGCAAGGAAGACAAGTAAACTTTGTCATATGGAAATCAACTTGTACCTGTAAAGGATCAGGAAGAATTGGAAATTCCACGCTAAGTACACCAAGTAATTGTACTGATTAATTTAATAAGTCTATTGCCAACTTATTTAAATTGCAGCAAACTACTTCCCAGGAAGAGTGACACAACAGTTCCTTCGGACTGTTCTATTCGGCTATCGAATAGTTTTGGATTGGTACAAATATTCTAAACTTCTAACACCATTCGTATCTAGAAGAATACAAGAAAACAAAAGGAACAAAGGATTGGAAATGAAAATGAAAAGGATAATATTTAATTTCACATAGGACTAAATAACAGGGACTTCACATTTAGTACAAGAAGATGAAATATCTTCTACCTAACTTCTAAACTCATATCTTCTACCCGATGGAAGAAGAAAATAGAAAATGAAGAAACAAGTTTGAAGAGGAATGTAGGATTACTTCTCAATATCGAAGGTATATTCAGATGCAAAGGAAGGATGAAGAAAGCAAATTGATATTTTGATAAAAAATACGCTATATTACTTCCTACAAAGATAGTGAGTTAACTCATGATATTATAAGGAAGATTATAAGCAAAACTATCACGTAGGTGTGAATCACACACTAAGTTTAATCCGAGAAATGTATTGGATTACGCAAGGCAAAAGTTAAGTACAAAAGGTATTGAAGAAATGCTCTACATGCGTGAAGCATGATGGAGAATCATTTAAGCTAACACCGACATCAGCATTACTCCAAAGAGAGTGAATGAAATAAAAGGTGAACTATAACTTTACATTTACCAGATTAGATTAACAACAAAAACAGGTCCAAGAATGTTTTAGTTAACAATGGAAGTGGCACGAAGAGATGGATTTGCCAAATATCACCTATATTTGGCGGTAAGAGCCATACATTTAGAAGTTGTTTAAAACCTCTCCGCTGAGGAGGGTCTCGAGCTCTGAGAAGGATGACTGCTATGAGAGCAACTCCCAGAGTAATACAGACAATGCATTTTACTTCAAGTTAATGTCAGAAATCTTAACACAACCGGATTGCATAGAGAACAAAATTAAATGGAAATTTATCCCAGCTTTAGCACTGTGAGTTGGAAGTTTCCACGGACGTCTAGTGACTATCATGAAACACTGCATGAGGAGAACACTGCAGAAACATTTATTGAAGGACAGTGAATTATGCACAGTCATGAAACAAATGGAAGCCACCAGATTTCTTAACTCTAGATAGATGTGTAGCGGTCGTCGGTAGCTGACGATAGATGGCGTAACTAATACCCTAGCACACGCTGACGAAGCATTCGATGAACATGCTATGTATACGAGTTCTGAGGTCACACGCTCGGATCGTAAGCGGTCTCCAGGCATGGCATCTGCTTGGAGGGAAATTTTCCTACCAATACCGGTAAAGATGTATAAATGTTTAAAACTGTTTCAGCATATTGTCCAGCTGAAGGGACCAACTGAAGGGACAACTTAGTGGAAAACACCAATAGTTTACTCGAGGATGAACCTGGACGAGAAGTGTCCGAAGACATTCTCCCAAGTGAAATGGAGATACACCGTGTGGAAAACACTCAAGCTGAACCTGAGGACAGTTTCATACTTGCAGAGACTCTTCAAGTTCCAGAGATGTATGTAACTGTTGCCACGCCTAGAACCAAAAGGAATGCTGCCACAGAGCTCTCGAAAACCAAGGAGTGAACGCAAGTCTTGTTAAACTTTTTGTTTCCCTCGAGTCGGGAGTGTCGCGAAACGCGAAGTAATTACTCTATGGTAAGAAACACTGATCTGTTATAATGTAGTTACTCTGTGATCTATGGCACAAGAGGTGCAGGTAGATCTGTGACCGATGGCGCTTGCTTGATTATCTGTGAACCGGACCGTATTAGTTCATTTATCTTTCTTGTCTCTGGATTCAAGTTATAGACAGGATATGGCCTTCAGCTATTTTTACTGACCAATCATGAAGCGAATAACGAGAGCTATCGTCGCCAGCCAATGGCGGGCGACGCAGCCATTTCCGCGACGCTACTTTACCGACTGTTTCCGCCCAAGTTTAGCTGAAGGGAGAACCGAAAGTTCATTTATTCTTCCTACGCAGTCGACAGAGTTAAGGCGCTCCTCTTAAGGAGTTAGAGCGCTTCGGGTCTAAGTGCTTCGCCTGCATATCTCAGTAAGTACGTTTGGCTATGCTTTTATTATCAGTAATTAATGTGAGCTAAGTATCTATGTGTTGTTGGGTACAGAACTGTAAGCTCTATTGAGTATTAATTGTTTGACTATGCATTTAATAGCAGCAGTTAACGTTATCTGAGCGCCTATGCGTAGCTAGGGGCCCAGCTAATGTTCCTAATTGATTTAATCTAGTAAGTTATATCTCAATTCCCTTAAACTCATCATATTGGCCCGATAGGCTCATGACGTCATCAGCTATCCACCTTGTGTCTTAGAGATTGGTCGAATTGTTGGATTCATGAGAACTGATAAAGCGGCAGCGGTTCTACGAAGCAGGGCAGTATTAATCTGTTGTATAACAGGCTTCGTCTCGAGAGGCCACGATGATGGGCGCTCGGCATGAATAGAGTCTCGGTATTCACACGAGACAAGTTATAAGATCGTATAACCAAGTTCGAAGAGAGTGACGACTCTTAAACCCCAAGCCGAGGGCGGGGTACTAAGGCGGCTCCATGCTGTTAGCATGAGGGGATGAAGCATCCATGCGTGAAGCACGCAGGCCTAACCTTGGTGACACATCTCTAAGAGTTCCTCGGCATAGCCTAACGTATTTGCGGTCGGCGGGGTGGTTGCGAGAGCAACTCCCTCACCGACTGGGTTTAACAGTTTCAGAACACACGATCTGCTGGACGGCCCACGAGGGGGCACGGTCCAGTGGGCAGCAGACGAACGGTATGAGCGGAGTCAAGCCTGCGCCAGTCACACACACACACACACGCAGCGGAGAGCACAGTGGAAAGTTAACCTAGGCAAATTGCGAAGCAGAACACAGGTAAGAGATTACCTACCTATTATTAAACTGTTGACGACCAGCCTATACGATTCGAGCTCATCAAAGATAGGGGGTCGTCACACACCGACCGCTGAACAGTGTATTCTTTTGTTGCGACTACTTCCAACAAAATTAAATTACAAAAAACAAATTAATAACTATTAAATTATTGATAAATTCGAATTATCGAATTCTCCTGATGGTTCTGCAAGCATTTCGCTCAGCAGATTGTTCATGGTTTGCCTAAAAATGATAAAAAATTACTTTGTCATGTACGTAAGGAGCATGCCACGGGTGTGCCCGCGAAATTCAAATTTTTTGTGGTTTTCGCAATTTTTAAGCTAGACATAGTAGGCTCATGGCAGTCAAATTGCGGGAATTCCAGTCGTCTTCACGTGTTTATTTATATAAAAATCTCTGCTTGTAACTAGCATACAAATTGCAAAAAACCACGAAAATTTTGAATTTCGCGCGCAGAGTCGTTGATTTCGCCTTAAACTACTTCCACGTCCATCGCAAGTGCCTCACCGGGCAGCAATGAGTCATGCGCCATTGTATGAACACCAAGTGATCGTGGCCTACAGTTGTGCGTGGCCTGCAGTGGGCCAGCATACGCCATTGTGTAAATGCGGCTTAAGAGTGAGTTTAATCACAGAGCAAGTAATAACTTTAAGTTTTCTGTGAGTCTATTAATATATCTTCTTCTTCTTTTAAAATATTGGCTCCGCGCGTAGAGCGATTGAGCCATTGTCAATTTTATTGTTCGTTTCATTTTTTTCAATAAAGCGAGGAAACTTATTTACAATCTAAATTCAAAGAAATATATAACGGAGTTTTGAAAGGATCAGAAAAAGATAGGAAAGAATACATACTGGAATACTTATACTATATAGGGTGAGAGACCGTTTCACGTTTGTACTAGGTATTAAAATAAAATTAACGTTTTGGGTCATAGTTATAGATTTAAACTCTGTATAATTACGTTTTGGGTCCTTTCAGCAGAGACAACTCCTTTCACAGACAAAAGATATCATAACTACTACAGACAATATTAGTTATTGACAAATGCAGTGTTCATAAATCATAATGTCACAAACTACTCATGTAGGTACATTACTTTATTAGTGAGAATTTATGTTTGTTTGTATGTTAAATTGTTCACAAAAACCAATAATGCAAAAATATTTTTGTTTTACATTGCAAACGAATGTCCCCAATTATTACAAGAACGATTGAACCGATTTGGATACAGTTTTGTATAAAACATTATTGAGTCATTGGCAAAGGTTCGTAGTTTATTGTTCTGATAGGTAATTGAACAACCACAATAAACGTATGTTTATGGCTTGGAAGGGAAATTCTCTGTTTTTAATGGTATCTTTCTAGTAACTTCCTTGTGTTAGGGATTGGGTTTGTTTTAACTAGTCTCTAACATTAATTATTGTTAGATATTCTCCAATCTCAATGAAACTCGACTCCAACTTATAAAAGGTCTCCTCCAGGAACACACAATAACACACCACTGTACTGTCAATTACATTATTTATTGTTATATAAAAAAAACACGTAACTTTATACAGAGTATTCAAATAAGACTTCTTCATTTGTTACGATCATGAAACTATTCTTACTAATAAAGCGTGCGTCTTCGACGAGCTCTCAAAGTAATCTCCCCTGACTTTACCAGCTAACCATTTCGGGCCCCTTAGACACTAGTTTTATTACGTTAATATTTAAACACAAGAATCAATTAATATCAAAGCCCAAATAGTGTCCGCGATCGTTGCGAACATAAACAATATGCCGAACGTTGATATCAAATAATTAGGGGCCCGCAAGCAGATGAACCTTTTTTGCGTGTTTCAATAAAATACACAATTATTCAGAACGGAATACTTGCTTTACAATACATTATCAATAAACTAACATACATAACCTTACACATTAAAGATGAAGGGTAATATATAGATATCCGGTACTCGCTTTCAGGGGAGGGGAGGGGGGAGGAGGGTGGGGAAGGGGGGAGGGAACCCCCCCTCTTTGACCCCCTACCGGAAATGCAGTTTTTTTATGAATTTTTAAAAATCTCATTTTGAGGTTATGTTTTCATACATTTATAGATATCCGGTACTCGCTTTCAGGGGCGGGGAGGGGGGTGGATGGGTGGAGAGGGGGGGAGGGTGCCCCCATCTTTGTTACCCCCACCGGGAATGCATATATTTTGACCCAAACTTTATAGATTTTGGTCTCCACATTAACTGCTACAATTATTCTAATAATAATTGTAGCAGTTAATGTGGAGACTGTACTTTTAACATCCGAATTCTTTATGTAAACAAACAAGTTCTACTTCTCGGTAAAATTAGTAAGTATGACACGAAATGTACATCGAAAAGAAAGTAACGTTTTGTATGCAAAATTAAATTACGGATGTGAAAAAAAAAATTCTTAGAGCAAGTGTTTTTAAGAACCTAAAAAAACACTTTTATTTTCCTACACAATTTTGGTTTTGGTTCATGAGAAAAGTTGATACCACCTTTGGTCATTGAAGCCGTATTTAAGCGATTTTGAATGCAGTTTTATTTAAAAACTTTAAAGACAATTACTTTCAAATTTAAACGCCATGTAAATGTTTTGGGTATTTAACTACAATCGCTTAGAAGCAGAAACACGATTGAATAAAATTTTCTCGATAGAAAGTTATCCCAAAAGTTGCTCCAAAATCTCAGTTTTTCTATTTATTATCGGACACAATGGATATAATTGTAATTTTTATTTCAGTGTGTCGATAATAGTGATATCCAAAAACGCTTAGAAACCGATTTTTGACAACTGGCTTCGTTTTTTGAGTAATTAGGTAAAAGTTCTTCCGCGCCCCTGCATGTCGCACCTACCAACGTATCTGTGTGAGTGAGAAAGACAAAAATAAATTCAATAAATCCCCTTAATTGTTTTGTATGATACAGTACCCATCTTTAATCTGTTGGTGAAAAAATAGGGCTGATTTTGAAATTAATAAACTGCAGTGGATCATAATATTTATTTATGCAATATAATATAAAAAATCTATTTCTAAGGCATTTTATACATTTAACAATTATTGAAATTACAATGGAACTTTTGTTGTTTATTGGACTATCTAAAACTCTGAGCTAAAACTAAAAAAAAAATAAGACACAATTAACCTAGAAATTCCTCTATGTGGAGAGATTTTGAGTCAAGATACAATTTATACACAAATATATAAAGAACAAAGGTCATTTTGATGATACTAAACATTGACTTACTATCTAAGGACCCCGGGTGTAATACAAAATTCACCAAGTGTCCTGAGAAAACCTATATATAAATGAGGTGTATTTTTATAAACAAACTAAAACATTGTAATGTTTGTACATAATTAAACCATTATTATAAAACCTAATTTTACTTGCAACTATATATAGTGCGATTGTCTCCCTTTTCGCGTTTTATCTCTCTTTCGGTTTGGACACTTTTTAGCGCTGACTCGTCATCCTTAGTATTATATATCTATGTTTACAATTATACATGTTTTTCAGATAACTACGTTCTGAACATTTATGCCGGTTTATATTAGAATATTGATGCTATCTTCTATTTGCCCTTCTAGAGACATCAATGTGACATAAGGTCCATACAAGTTCTGTCAAATTTTTATCTCTAGTAAGGCAAACCATGGATAGATACAATATTGGGAACTGCCATTATAGTCATAATGCTGACTAAGAATTGGGTTTCTCACCAGAGTGAGTTCTCATGTGCTTTTTCAGAGAAGAGGCCTGTGTAAATTTAGAGTTGCAAAGTTTACAACAATGAGGTTTTTCGCCAGTGTGTCTTCTCATATGCTTTTTCAGAGAAGAGGCTACTGTACATTTATAGTTGCAAAGTTTACAAGAATGAGGTTTTTCGCCAGTGTGTGTCATCACATGCCTTTTCAGACTAAAGGCTAGTGAACATTTAAAGTCACAAAGCTGACAAGAATAGGGTTTCTCACCAGAGTGAGTTCTCATGTGATTTTTCAGAGAAGAGGCCTGTGTAAATTTAGAGTTGCAAAGTTTACAACAATGAGGTTTTTCACCAGTGTGTGTCATCACATGGTTTTTCAGATGACCGGCTAGTGAACATTTATAGTCACAAAGCTGACAAGAATAGGGTTTCTCACCAGAGTGAGTTCTCATGTGATTTTTCAGAGAAGAGGCCTGTGTAAATTTAGAGTTGCAAAGTTTACAACAATGAGGTTTTTCGCCAGAGTGTGTCATCACATGGTTTTTCAGATTACCGGCTTGTGAACATTTATAGTCACAAAGCTGACAAGAATAGGGTTTCTCACCAGAGTGAGTTCTCAAGTGCCTTTTTAAAGCAGAGGCTGCTGTAAATTTAAAGTTGCAAAGTTTACAAGAATGAGTTTTTTCGCCAGTGTGTGTCATCACATGGTATTTCAGACTACCGGCTAGTGAACATTTATAGTCACAAAGCTGACAAGAATAGGGTTTCTCACCAGTGTGAGTTCTCATGTGCTTTTTCAGAGAAGAGGCTTCTGAAAATTTATAGTTACAAAGCTGACAAGAATAGGGTTTCTCACCAGAGTGAGTTGCCTTCATGTGCCTTTTTAGAGAAGAGGCTACTGTAAATTTAGAGTTGCAAAGCTTACAAACATAAGGTTTGTCACCAGTGTGACTTCTCATATGCTTCACTAAGGAAAATTTATGTTTACATTTGTAGTTGCAATGATCACATGCGAGATGTCCTGAGTGTGAATGCGTGGAGGCAGTTTGGTCAGTCAGCAACACAGTGCTGCTGTCAGCGGCCGAGTGGCCACAGTCTGTGTTCAACATTTCTTCCAGCAAACTGGCTTCAGCTTCAGAAGGCTCTGACTGAAAACAAAATGATATCTAAATACATGAAAGATACTGACTGATTGGTGTTTGACTGACATAATCCCCTGACTTGCAGTTGTGCTGTGGCCGTCCACAGTAATATTGTGATGGTATAATTTTACCCTGTGGGTCTTAACTTTAAATTTGGCACCAAGGTTCCCTGAGACCTTGTATTGCACTAAGAAAGGATTCTTCAAAAATCACTCATCTTTGTTAGGGGGCAGTGGTCTAAGGGCGGCCATACACATTACGGTCCACCGCACAGGTTACCTGTCCAGGTGTACCTGCACAGGTCAGGTTGTGTGTATGGGGACGTTCCGGTGTACCGTAACGGTCTTCAGTTCTATTTGCGATGGCATCAAATGAGGACGAGGACGCTCTAGCACTGCTAGGTCTTGTGTCAATTTTGAGGAAAGCCGATACAGTGAAAAGGAAGCGAAAATGCGTCATACTATTACATTCGTACTTGGTAGGCACAGATTTTAGCCAATTTATTGAGTTATATGAGATTGTTCAAGTTTCGGAAAAAATATGTATGGATTTTTACATCTGTTCAGCACCAGCGACAATGGGACACCTAGCGGGATAAATCAGCAGCGTGCCTCCCGATTGAATACGTGGTTAATGAAGACGACCTGCACAGGTAGACCTCTCCGGTAAACCGTAACGTGTATGACTTACATAATGGAGAAATATTCTTTCTGTGCAACTACAGAACCAATTTGGCTGAAATCTGGAATGGAAAAATCTTTAGCTCCGCTTAGCTTTGGTAGAAATGGACAGAGGAGAGAGGAGACATGTCTCATTTTTGTATACAGTTTTGTGCCGCAAGTAAGCAAGCAGCAGAGCGCAGATGTCTGTATAGCAAACTTCGATCCCTCTACTTCAAAAACCTGTGTGGTCTTTAGCACCTGATCCGTAGCGGAAGGAGATGGGAGGGGTGAGGGGGGAGGGGATCGGATGGGAGTCTAACCCCCCAAGCCAAACCGAACGACAAGTAAGTTTTCGAGTGAAATATGTTTTTTTAAATTACAAAAAACTGCACATCTAAGGTCCTATCAATCTACGACAGCTCTAAATTAGGAACCAATTCGGGACTGTGACGTCTCCGGCGCTGCGGGATGAGCAGTTTCAGTCTCAACTCACTTTAACACGTTCAGTAGACACGCCGCAGTGGGTCTCTCGCGCGCCGCCGACCTCGTGCTCCACCACGTCGAACAGCGCGTCGTACACATTGGCGCAGGGCTCCGCCCCGTCTGTGTGCGAGGGCTCCTGTTTGACTAGTATTTCTGCTTGGCGCTCGAGCATCGACTCGGCCGCTCCCGCACTTTCCATTTTTACACACTGTTGTCTGTTGAAGATATGTCCGTGCTATGTGTAGAATGGTAAAATAAAAACCTTTATTCAATATAGGTACTCTGTGTTAAAAAACACGCAAATTACAGTTAAATTATCTGAGGAATAAATATGTACTAATATCTCGATAATATTAAGTCGTTTTGATAGATTTGTCTTAGTTTAATGGGTTTATATGCGCAGACACAGACCACAAATCAAAGATTAAGAGGATTAGGAGTGAGTTTAATCACAGAGCAAGGAATAACTTTATGTTTTCTGTGAGTCTATATCTTCTTCTTCTTTTAAAATATTGGCTCCGCGCGTAGAGCGATTGAGCCATTGTCAATTTTATTGTTCGTTTCATTTTTTTTTAATAAAGCGAGGAAACTTATTTACAATCTAAATTCAAAGAAATATATAACCATTCAAGTGCGCATGCCAATTTGACAGATACCCCGCTAAGTGCGCAAGCCTTAATAAGGCGAGTGCGCACTTAGGGTTTTTGTCAAGGCCACGCGCGTTTATATTTCATATTAAACAGTTTCTATTCAGGTTGTTGTATATGTTTAAGCAAATTCTTAATCTTTATTAAATAGACCTTTATTCCTGTGAATTTGAGCTTCATTAATACAATAAGAAAAATTAAAAAAAAATATAAAAAAAAAATCAAAAAAAAATGTCTAATTTATGATACTATTTTATTTACTACATCCTAATAAAACCTCCGAACACCATACTGTTTTGTTTTATTTATACTCTGTAACATTATGAATATTATACCAAAGAAACATAGATACGTCTTCATAGAATATATTCTCACAATACTTGTTTTAGACTAGGAACAAAAACCACCAACTTCAAGTGGGCCTCATGTAAATATTTTTTTCTAAATTGGTCCTTGGCATTGAGAACAAAGAGCTTCTGTGTTCAGTCCCTTGAATATATAAACTGTATGGACATGACCCACCACAAGGACTTAGTAAAAGATAGATATTTTTAAATAAGCTACAAATCTCAAGGTCCGACCGTGGGTGCGCAGGCGCCTTAAAAAGGCGAGTGCGCATTTTAGCCGTGACTGCGCAGTCGCCTTAATAAGGCGAGTGCGCAGTTGAGTGGATAACGGAGTTTTGAAAGGATCAGAAAAAGATAGGAAAGAATTCATACTGGAATACTTATACTATATAGGGTGAGAGACCGTTTGTACTAGGTATTAAAATAAAATTACCGTTTTGGGTCGTAGTTATAGATTAACTCTGTTACGTTTTGGGTCCTTTCAGCAGAGACAACTTCTTTCACAGACAAAATACTATCATAACTACTACAGACAATATTAGTTATTGACAAATGCAGTGTTCATAAATCATAATGTCACAATGTATATACAATAACATGTAGAACGTAGTGATTATATCCTCTTTGATAACATGTACATTACTTTAATAGTTAGAATTTATGTTTGTTTGTATGTTAAATTGTTCACAAAAACCAATAATGCAAAAATATTTTTGTTTTACATTGCAAACGAATGTCCCCAATTATTACAAGAACGATTGAACCGATTTGGATACAGTTTTGTATAAAACATTATTGAGTCATTGGCAAAGGTTCGTAGTTTATTGTTCTGATAGGTAATTGAACAACCACAATAAACGTATGTTTATGGCTTGGAAGAGAAATTCTCTGTTTTTAATGGTATCTTTCTAGTAAATTCCTTGTGTTAGGGATTGGGTTTGTTTTAACTAGTCTCTAACATTTGTTACATATTCTCCAATCTCAATGAAACTCGACTCCAACTTATAAAAGGTCTCCTCCAGGAACACACAATAACACACCACTGTACTGTCAATTACATTATTTATTGTTATACAGTGTGAGTCTTCATAATGTGCACATATTAAAATGAGCGAAACTATGCTTAATTTTATCGACGGAAAACGTATTAAAAAAAATCTAAAATTTTATTTTTTATTTTTTTGGAATTTTTAAAAGTTTTGTTCGCTACTATAACCCTTGTGTAAACAAAACGGTGTAACTTTTAAACTAAATGTTTTATCACGATGAATCAAACTTATTAATGATTGGAAGTAATGGTCCGTCCTCATGAAATGAAAATTGTGGAAAAAAATTACCCTTAATGGAAAATACACGTGATTTTAATAAAATTTCTGTTTTTTTTTCACTAATTTTTACAATAATCGTAAAATTTCTCAATAAAATGCTCCCATTGTGTGCCTTTTTTATTACTTTAAATTATTCCTCATCGTATTAGCTACCTAATGGTAAAAATTGCATGTTTGTAACTTAATCTCACTCCAAACGCGCAAGTTATTGTTTTCCTAAGGAGGGTTCTACGTGATATCTACAATCTCAATAATTAGTGCGTAGCCGTGTCCTAGGCCTTTCTTTAACACTTGATAATAAATGTTAGAATTGAGTTATAAGCATGCAATTTTAACCATTAGGTAGCTAACACGATGAGGAATAATTTAAAGTAATAAAAAAGGCACACAATCAGGGCATTTTATTAGCAGCGTTTTACCTGAAAATAAAACGTTTATTAAAATACTTACCTCACTGGAAGCTTTATATTGAGAGTAGCACATCCGTTTCCGTCCGTTTTTACGTACTTTTAGTGACGTCAGAACCGGCTCTGTGGCGCCACCTGGCGGTGTCGCACCGTAGGTTTCCTTAATAGCTTGGTGCGACCCTTGGTTCATTGGCTCAATAATATCACCAGGCAGGAATTACTGAAAGCTTCCAGTGAGGTAAGTATTTTAATAAACGTTTTATTTTCAGGTAAAACGCTGCTATTAAAACACTTGACCGTCACTGGAAGCTTTATATTGAGAGCCTGTTTGTTTTCGCCTGGTGACGCCACATATTAGACGTTTTACGCCAATGTGACAATGTAGGATAATTATTATATATGAGAATTTAATGTTTCTCTAATAATTATTCAAAACATAATTTTATACGGTTTTTCTTCAAAATCAGTTAATAACCACTTTATTTTTATTTTATTTTATTTAATAAGCACACTTACAATTTACATATAAGACTTAAGCACGAAAACATACACAACACTACACTAACTGATATGTAAATCAATTAAAAGTGTACATAGCATTCATGGTATGTCATGCAAACTAAATTTAGAAAATTGTAGAAAATTCCTATATATAACTAAGAGAATTAATTATTTATACCGTTACACAGAAACAATAATGAAACAAAATACAAGAAAAATACAAAAAATAAAAGATAAACATTTCTAAGGCCGTGGAACATAATTGATTAAAAGAAGTAACTGTAATTTTAATATACTACCTTAATAACGAATAATTCGCCAAGACATGATTGGTGAGTTTTTTCTTAAAAGCAGTATAAGAGACGTGAAATATATCAATGCCCGGCATTGTTTTGGATAATTCGTTATATTTGCAACAAATACGCACAATAGGAGCTTGACTTCCGAGACGTGTTTTCGTGAAAGGAATATGGAATATTTTGGAAATGCGCTTGAACTTTTGAACTTCTATATGAATATAAAATTAATAACAAATCGGATTGAGAAGTTGGGTGAATCATTACTTATTGTAAATAACTTCATGTTTACAAGTATTGGCTGATTCCCAATTTTCACGATCTATCTCATCAAGGGAGTGATTTCTTCATCAGCTCTGGAAAGCTCCATCTACAGACCTAACACTACCAGGAGTAGCAGATATGCCAGCTTCTCTGAACAAGCTCGCGAAAACTGCGTGAGGCGTTTTGGATAACAATGTAATTGTAATTTACCTAGGTACTACAATTTGAAACATTTCGTCTATCATTTAATAATGAAATTTAATTTATCAATAAAATTCAAATAGATTTTAGTTACGATAGTATAAATGTAGGTAATAATTATCTCAATTTATAAAATCCGCTATATCTACCGTAAGAAAAGTTAGATCATGTAGGTATAATTCTTTCTGAAAAAAAGAAGTAATAACATCGCAGTATGACGAGATGTTTAAAAAAGGCTATTTACATCTATAAATAGATAAGTAAGATTTTAACTTATCTTATCAGATAGGTGGATTCTGATTCTTTATTTTCAGAATGTTTTACAAAAGCATGGTTAAGTACTTAGCTAACTTAAATTTTCGGCACTACATAACGTCAAAACCTGATGTGTGTAAAAGAACAATGCATTGAAAATTAATTTATTACTCAAATATAAATCAAAACTGGTACTTATTGTGAGCCGGTAGGGATATTTGAGAGTTGAGTTTCGCAATTTTTTAAGTAAGTAAGTAATGACACTCTTACGGGGTTTCATGTTTTAATGGTTTCGGACTGGGACCAACCACACATTTCCAAACCTATGAGTCGATGTTCTCTAATTTCAGAACTACCAGACCCGCTGTGTCAATTAGAAACTTGTGTTGGTTTCTCGGATTCAACGGAGCAACGAGCGCTCGGACTCTGAGTACCACGCGCCAAAAACCTTTTTCCCGTGGTATTGTTATTAAAAATATTCCCGTTTACTTATTGAGATGAATCAAGTCTCGATATACCAACGTAGTTGTGTACTACATGTGCATTCTTCGAGGCGAACAGATCGACTACTGGGATTCCCAACTTTGCATAACTAAGTATTTTCATATCGGATAAAATAAGTGCCACCGTGGAGGTTGGCGATAGCGTGACAGAAGATACACAATTCGTATGACTATTGAACCTGCCTGGGATGTACGTCTTTTATGTTGTAGTGATTTTGATTTCAACCTAAAAATTTCAGGATTCGAATGTTATTTTCAATAGGAGTAAGATCTCGTCCCACTTGCTCTTTTTAAATGAGTAATAGTCTTGCTGTCACATTGGATAAAGATCGAACTTTGACGCCGGGTGTGAGTAGTTGAGTACGTCTCTGAAAGGCATATAAAAAAAAGAAGGGGCCAACACTTCATTTTGATTAGAATTAGTATTTGTTCTTATCGTGTACAAGACTACGATAGAGAGAGATCATCCAGTAATGCTCTCCAAACTAAGTACGAGGCACATGTTTACCAAAAACAAAACTGGTGGAAGATAATACAGCGAAGTTAGTAGCTGACAATTCCCCTTCCACTAAAAGAGTTCGTTTATTGCATTCAGCGGTTTTTATAAGGCACCCATCATTCAAGACAAGTCCGGCAGAATGTATTTGAAAAGTATCAAGTGCCGATGATTCAGTCGTCCTCGTGGAACAACAAAGCTGGCAAAATTCGGAAGTTCTATATTTATATTAATTTCTTTGCATTATAGTCATTTAAAATCCGAATTATATTATTGAATAAGTACTTCATTTGACTTTTCCTAATAAACTCTTTTGTGGCAAAAGACCGAATTTATTTGCCAACTTACGGTCTGTAGTACTTAGCTGCATTGTAATTTTGACATGACCGCAAGTACATTTTGCAAAAGGTACGCAAGAACAAGAACTATGAAATTAGGCCTGTGTTAAGTATATCCATTTTGCACAACAAGTCTTGGGGTTGCCGGAAATCCGGAATGCGGTAGGTACATGTTTATCAAGTGAATTGATTCTGGCAAAACAATCGTTCAGTGCTTTGAGGTCGAATATCGGTCGAGACTCGAGATAACCTGTCGTGGATGAAAAGCTTGGTGTGTAAGACGCCATGCTTTTCATTTTGTGCGCCATTGCACATATTATATTCTAGAAACAGGAGTGTGAAATATTTTTCCCGTCATGTTGGGAAATACAAAAGGTGATTACTTCAAACACAACATTTCTTTCAATTATGAAAGATGTTATACTAAACTACCCATTGCAAGAGAACAGGTTCGAGTTGAATCCTCTAACTAATTTAATTCATTCGGATGTAGTAGGACGTATTTAGGCCCTTCGCACACAGCTAGCTTAAGCGTATCATTATGACGCTACGCATAACAGTATGACAATTACGTCCTAAAATTCGCTCCAACATCGCTTCAACTGCGGACGTTTGAACATGTTTGTACTCTTACTGCTGTCGTCGTACGCGCGAATGATGTTACGCTTACGCTTACGTGAAATATACAGCGTATAGATAATTTTTCGTATATCTACTGGTATGCACCTTGCGAGGGTGGTTTATAACGCTCGTGCTGATAAGACTGCGTGCACTATCCAGGTCGAGTATAGGTAATGTTACCAATACTTTGCTTCCCCGAGGGGCGACGATCTGGTTGATTAGCATAATGATTGCTTAATGTATTATTTATACGTTGGTATCTACCCCGCGAAGGTGGGCTGTATGATCATGCTAGCAACATTGCGAGCACTGTCCAGATCAAGAAGTTCCACACGATGGAACGGCAATGCTTGTAATAACTTGCCCCCGCGAGGGGCGACGGTCTTATTTTTTTTTTTTTTTTTTTTTTTTTATAATTGATAGGCTTGCGCTTGACTACAATCAAGTCCGATGTACAGAAATGATGAGGTCTAGGATGGAGCGCGCTTGCCTAGAAAATGCCTATTCACTCTTCTCTTGAAGGCACCCAGATTGTATTTGGCTGGGAACACGGAAGCTGGAAGGGTGTTCCACACCTTAGCGGTTCGAATCAGAAACGTAGAAGAAAAGCGTTTCGTCCGAGTACGCTGGACATCAACCACATAAGGATGCCAATTCTCTCGACGTCTCGCGGTTCTATGGTAGAAAGATGAAGGTGGCACAAGGTTGTGGAGTTCTTGAGCACACTCTCCAAAATATATCCTGTAAAAAACCGCTAAACAGGCAACACTGCGTCGGTGTTCTAAACTGAGCAGTTTCGCCCGTGTTAGCGATTCCTTGCCGATTATTCTGCGTGCGCGGCGATCAACCGAGTCCAATGCATCGAGCTGGTATTTGGCAGATCCATCCCATAGGTGACTGCAGTACTCCATGCCGGAGCGAACTTGAGCTTCATATAGCGTCAAAAGCTGTTCGGGCTTGAAGTACCGCTTAACCTTGTTCAGGATGCCAAGTTTTTTGGCCGCTGTTTTTGCCTTTTCCTCGATGCATTTCCCAAAATTGAGATTGGGTGATATGTTAATACCCAGGAGGTCGATATGATCGCTAATCGGAACGGATACATTTTGAAAAGTGGGAGCCAAGGTGAAGGGGCTCTTTTTTGCGGTGAATAAGCACGCTTGCGTAATATTGCTTCGCATATTAGTATCCACCCTGCGAGGGTGGGATGTAATTAATGATCGTGCTAGCATACTGCGAGTCTGTCTAGGCCAAGAAGTTCCACGTGATGGAACGGCTATGCTTGTAATACCTTGCCCCCGCGAGGGGCGACGGTCTTATTGCTTCGCATATTAGTATCCACCCTGCGAGGGTGGAATGTAATGATCGTGCTAGCATACTGCGAGCCTGTCTAGGCCAAGAAGTTCCACGCGATAGAACGGCTATGCTAGCCTTGCGTTCGCGAGGGGCAACGATCTGATTGCTTCGCATATTAGTATCCACCCTGCGAGCGTGGGATGATTGTGCTAGCAATACTGCGAACCTGTCTAGGCCAAGAAGTTCATCGCGACGGAACGGTAATGCTTGAAATACTTGCCCCCGCGAGGGGCGACGGTCTGATTGTTTCGCATATTAGTATCTACCCCGCGAGTGTGGGATGTATGATCGTGCTAGCAATACTGTGAGCCTGTGTAGGCCAAGAAGTTCATTGCGATGGAACGGCAATGCTTGAAATACCTTGTCCCCACGAGGGGCGACGGTCTGATTGCTTCGCATATTAGTATCTACCCCGCGAGGGTGGGATATAATGATCGTGCTAGCAATATAGCGAGCCTGTCTAGGCCAAGAAGTTCCACGCGATGGAACGGCAATGCTTGTAATACCTTGCCCCCGCGAGGGGCCATGGTATGATTGAGGTTCCCGAACTAGACGAAAATCTGAATTGAATAGTGTGCAATCGAAGGTAGTATTTTATTCAGCGAAGCTTATACGAAAGAATTACGATCTTGGCTCACGACTCTTCTCGGCGCGCCTAAATACTTTTTGATCGCTTGCCGCACGCTAAGTGCGATAAATCCGAAAATTTAAGAATTCTTTTTCTTAAATTTTTTCAGTCAATACTTCAAAATTATTACTATTTTGTATGGCCCAAAAAAGCGAAATTTTCAATACTTTATAATTTTAAAATGCAGTATATGATAGCTGCGTTCTTGAATGAACTAGATTGCATAAAGTATCATTCATTTTTACCTTCTCGTTTGTTTCTAGGTGCGTATGAAACCTGGAGTATGATTATTTTCTTATATTTCTTTGGAACATAATATGTTTCGCCACTAACTTGGGTCAGAACTTTATAATCACACTATCAATGTCATTATTTTGTATTTTCTGCATAACTTATCAATTTTGGACGAGCAATGAGAAAGGCTGTATGTGCTTTTGCGAGCCTGCCCGCTTGGGCCAGCCATTTCTTTCATTACTTTATCCATTACTGAAATAAAATTTACTTAAAACTAGTTAGATTATATTATATCATGCGTCACAAGTACGAATATTTTAACAAAATATACATTTTAAAGTGATCCGAACGGACAAACCGTTAAAAATATGATAACTTACACACGTTAAAACGATTTAGATTATATTACATCATGCATTTTAACAAAATATACATTTTAAAGTGATCCGAACGGACAACCCGTTAAAAAAATGATCACTTACTTATTAATTCACCGGCGAGGAATCGAACCCCGGTTTCCGCGTGATAGGCGGAGATTTTGATTATAGAAAAACATAAGACTACTTACTGCGAATTATTCACACAATTCACTTTAAAATTATAAGTAAGTATGCACTTTATACTTTAGTATTCAATAACTTCTTATTGCAATGTTCTATGTGGAACGATTGCAAGTTACTTCGACGGAAACAAAAACGCCAATGAACCAAGGGTCGCACCAAGCTATTAAGGAAACCTACGGTGCGACACCGCCAGGTGGCGCCACAGAGCCGGTTCTGACGTCACTAAAAGTACGTAAAAACGGACGGAAACGGATGTGCTACTCTCAATATAAAGCTTCCAGTGACGGTCAAGTTTTTAATGAGAAATTTTACGATTATTGTAAAAATTAGTGAAAAAAAAAACAGAAATTTTATTAAAAACACGTTTTTTTCCCAATGAGGGTAATTTTTTTTCACAATTTTCAATTCATGAGAAGGGACCATTAGGCCTCTTTTCCATTACACGGTTGTTCAAACGTACGGTGTGTAAGCCGTACGGTTGAAAAAACGTGCTAGCTTGTACATGATACGGCAAAATCACCGCGCGAGACATTGGTAAGTACTGGCTAGTAGCGCTTTTTACTCGGGCTGTGTAGGACGTGCTGCGTCATGAATTTTCTTACGAAAAAAAAGATTATAGTTGCTTATTACATATATAGGAAAAAGAAAATAGAAAAAAAAAGGGAAGTAAGGTTTTGGATACATCCAATTTTAGAAAAAAGGGAGGAATATGGCGCGTTTCATACACTTGTCAAGAATCAATTGAGAGAAGATGAAGACAAGTTTTGCAATTATTTTAGAATGCAGAAAACTACATTCGACAACTTGCTCCAAAAATTATCCCAGGAACTAAAACATCAAGATACTTTTATGCGAGAGAGTATATCGCCCGCAGAAAGATTGGCTGTAACTCTGAGGTAAGTAGGTACAAAATTAAATGACATATTTTAGTTTAAAATTGTTTATTGCACACAAACAAAATTATTACATGTAATTGAATTTTAATAATTATTAATTTAAGAACAAGTAAATCAAAAAATACACTACGCTGAAAATGCTACTCAAGTGCGGTACTAAAATCGAATTCGTCTTCAATAGAAACTTGAGAATCTGCCGAGATACTTTCCGCATTTACACTATGTACAGATAATTGTGATTCGGGTCGGTAGTGGATTGGCTCTAAACCAGAACCGTGTCCAAAATCATGAGAAGACGTCTGTGGACGACTTATTCCATAGCTCGATCTAGCAGCTGTAGAATATCCATATGTTGACGATTGCGCATTTGAGAATGCTGTACCACTTAAATATCCTTGATGGCCTTGATCCCATTGGTTTCTTGATGTAGGTATATACTGAGTACACTGTCTTTGTTGAATATTTTTAATTATTGAAATTACTTGAAACTGAAAGTCTATCATATTTTCATCACTGAACTTGTCAACTGTATCAGCGATTCCCATAAAAAAGTTCATACTACGGCTTTTCTTTTTCTCATCTCGTTCTGCTGAATCCATAAACTTCATAAACCTAATGTCAACTTCACTTAGTTCATTTTTTCTTTTTTTTTTAGCCCTTTGCGTCTCACTCCGTTCAGTGTATCCCGAGCTTGATTGATTCGGGACTGCACTATCACAATTTTCATTACTGAGGCTAGAATCATGAACATGTTCAGTCATGTTAGAATCGGTCTTGCGATGCTCAACATTTTTTTTTAGGAACATCATTTCATCATAGAACATATATTTTCTTATTTTTTTTGCTGAAGAACCAGACTTACATTCATTAATTTTTTTGTCATATTTTATCCAGCTATCTTTCATATTGGTCCACTTCTTCATCACCATTTGCCCTGAAAATAAATAAATAATAATTATTAAATTCAAAATTTATGAAAACCCCCGACCTAAACTGAATCGACCCCGACCTAAAATGGGGTTTTAGTATTTGAACCTGAACCGTTTTGTTTTATATTTCAGGTATCTAGCAACAGGAGATACCTTTACTGACCTACAGCTATAGAATTGGAATAAAAACCATAAGTTGCATCGTACGTGAAGTATGCCACTACATTTGGTTAGAACTGTATAAAGAATATATGAAAATGCCATCTAAAGAAGACTGGCTACACATTGCAAGCAAATTTCAAGAATCTTCCAACTTCCCGCTGTGCTTAGGAGCGGTCGATGGAAAACACATCAGACTTATTAAGCCAATTGATAGTGGCTCGATGTTTTTAAATTACAAACATTTTTTTTCTATAGTTTTGATGGCAGTAGTAGATAGCGATTACAACTTTATATTTGTTGACGTTGGCGCCTACGGAAAGGAGTGTGATTCCAGTGTGTTTAAAGAGACCCCATTTTGGAAAAATTTAACAAACAACGGATTAAATCTACCCGATGCAACACGTTTACCTGGAATTGACTACGATTTGCCATATGTGTTCGTTGCGGACGAAGCCTTTGCTTTGCATTATCACTTGCTTCGTCCATTTGGTGGTCATCAGCTTGATCAATTAAAACGTACATTTAACTACAGACTCACAAGAGCGCGAAGATTTGTTGAATGTGCGTTTGGCATTTTATCCAATAAATGGCGAATTTTTCACCGGCCAATGAATGTGTCCATCGATTTGGCAGTTGATATTGTGAAAACATGTTGTGTTTTGCAAAATTTTATACATAAGCAGGAAAACTTTCAGTTTCACAATGCGAGTGAAAATGAGTCCACCCTTGATTCAGAATCGGAACTAATCCAGTTACCTATCACGAATGCAGTTCGCGGAAGTTTGGCGGCTAATGAAGTTCGCAACAGATTTGCACAATATTTTGTATCTAACGAAGGTCGCCTCTCCTATCAAAACAACTATGCATAAGTAAAAAGTTAATAATTAAATATCTGTAACTTACCAAACTTGTTTTTCTCATCACCACTTAAGGCTAAGTTCATATGGCCGCGCGGTACCGCGCGGAACTACGAACCGCGCGGCACAAGATCAATATAAACGATAATTATCGTCTACATTACCGCGCGGTACCGCACGCCAACGCGCGGCGCGCTCTGACCCGCGCGCAAGATCTAGAACCGCGCGCTGCCGCGCGGCACAAGTATTTCAAACCTGTATCGACCTGTTCAGTTGATCCGCGCGCCTTGAGACGTGTAGGCTACTCACGCACACACAACCATCATTCTGCACACAAACACATACAGAATACAAAATCACATTATGAACATACATACACATTTTTATATATATAATTTACAAGCATACTCGGGTGAAACCGTAGTATTAGCTCACGGCCGCGCCACGAGGCGAGTGACCTACCGAAATTTGCTGAGTGCGCTCTATGCACATTGCACAACGCCGGCAGTCGCCAGTCGCTACCTATACGCCCGATCATATTGCATTGTACACCTTACCGCGAATTAATTATAAGTTTTCTGTGTGCGTAATAAAAATTTAACAAGTCGGAGCTGCTTTCTTTCGCTAACCTTCTGATCATAGAAAAGGAATTGGGGATACCACCTTCACCCAAAAACCCCACACTGGTGACCCGTTTGAAAGGACGCGCAAGCAAGATGAGCAGCGA
Organism: Coenonympha arcania; assembly: GCA_036785405.1. Lineage (NCBI taxonomy): Eukaryota > Metazoa > Arthropoda > Insecta > Lepidoptera > Nymphalidae > Coenonympha > Coenonympha arcania. The sequence continues at coordinate 4,535,255 of CM072081.1, forward strand.
AAGTGAAACAGACTCGCGAAACGTTAACACCGGTCCACGAGTTACAAAAGCCGTCAGGATCAGCGGCCACGATGTAACGTTAACGCCGAAGCCACACCAAAGACAAATAAAAACTCCACCGTTTTGGGCTGAAAAACCCAACATCTGGTTCCGGCAAGTAGAAGGTCAGTTCAAAATGTTTGGAATAAGTGACGAAGAGACCAAATTTTATCAGGTAGTGACGTCATTAGACCGACAGTACGCCACAGAGGTTGAGGACATTATAGCTGGCCCTCCCGACTATAACCGTTTGAAGACCGAATTAATCAAACGACTGTCGGCATCGCGGGAAAATAAAATTAAGCAACTTTTAACGCATGAACAAATAGGGGATCGGAAACCATCGCAATTCCTCCGACACCTGCAACACCTGGCTGGACCAGACGTCCCAAACGAGTTCGTAAAAACCATTTGGACCAGCCGACTACCCGTGGAGATGCAGCCCATCGTCGCGTCCCAGCCGAGCCTGTCCCTTGATGCACTGGCAGACCTCACGGACCGGATCCATGACATCGCGTCACCTCCAGCACGCCAAGTAGCTGCAGTAGCTCCATCTACTTCTGTTGACACTTTGGCGCAGCAGGTATCCGAGTTGACGAAGCAGGTCAGCGCTCTCCTCGCCCGTGACAGCCAGAGATCACAACAGCATGAACGCGGACGAGCTCGCGGACGAAGCCGCAGTCGCTCACAACACCGAAGGTCGACAGCTAACCACCAGCGGTTCCCAAATTGTTGGTATCATCACAAATTCGGATCTTCGGCCAACAAATGCGTACAACCGTGTAATTTCGGAAAGCCATCGGGAAACAATCACGACAATCAGTGATGGTGGCCGGCGATTGTCGTAATCCAGGTCGCCTCTTTATCACGGACCGGGACACTAACATTCAGTACTTGGTAGACACCGGAAGTGACATTTGCGTATATCCTATTAGTGCACTTCATGAACGTCGTTGTAAAACCTCTTTTAGCCTGCGCGCTGCTAATGGTTCGGTAATCGACACCTATGGCTACATTCAACTAACGTTAAACATAGGCCTACGCCGCAGTTTTCCATGGCGTTTCGTCGTTGCTAATGTCACGAAACCTATTATCGGTGTAGATTTTCTTGCACATTACCGTCTCATCGTTGACATCAGTAATCACAGGCTCACCGATAGCCTAACCAGTATCAGCGCAGCAGTAAGCATTTGTAATCCTAATAACCTTGTTACGAGTGTGAAGGTCTCGACTGGAGGTAGCAGCACGTATCACGCCATTTTGTCCGAATTCCCGGATATCACTCGCCCCGCCGGCACACCAGGTACGGTAAAACACACAACACAGCACCACATCCGCACTACACCAGGCCCCCCAGTGGCATGCTCACCCCGTAGGCTAGCACCAGACAAATTAAAGATCGCCAAGCAGGAATTTGATACAATGCTGGCCAATGGTACCGCCCGTCCGTCCGACAGCCCGTGGTCATCACCACTCCACCTAGCGACTAAGAAAGACAACGGCTGGCGTCCTTGCGGCGATTATAGGCTTCTCAACGCAAGGACGATACCTGACAAATACCCGATTCGTCATATACACGACTTTTCCCATAGCTTATCTGGATGTAAGTACTTTTCCGTTATAGATTTAGTTAAGGCTTACAATCAGATCCCTGTAGCTGAGGAGGACATCCCGAAGACAGCCATTACAACCCCCTTCGGGCTTTACGAATTTCCCTTTATGACTTTTGGTTTGAGGAACGCCGGTCAGACATTTCAACGATTCGTGGATGAACTAACGCGTGGTCTTGACTTTTGCTATCCATACCTAGACGATTTCCTGGTATTTTCTAAAACGCAAGAAGAGCACGAACAACATTTGCGCCTACTTTTCACTCGTATGCAAGAATACGGCGTACTTGTTAATACGGCCAAATGTGTGTTCGGCGCACCTGAAATTACATTCCTCGGATACCGGATATCAGAAGCAGGTACGAAACCTTTGGATGAGAAAGTCAAAGCCATCGCGGATATCCCGATCCCGAAAACCGTCCGAGAACTAAGGAGATTCCTGGGCATGATAAATTTCTATAGGCGATTTCTACCCAAAGCTGCCGAAATCCAGGCACCTCTGAACGCCTTGATGACCGGATCAGTAAAAGCCTCACAACCAGTTATCATAGAGGGAGAATCACTGCAAGCTTTCGAGGACTGCAAGAAGAGTCTATGCAACGCGGCCTTACTAGCGCATCCAGACTGCAATGCAAAGTTAGGTCTCGTCACAGACGCTTCTGACAAAATTATAGCAGCAGCTCTCCAGCAGCAAGTAAATGGAGCCTGGCAGCCTCTAGCATTCTTCTCGCGCAAGTTGAGCCCTTCCCAGGTCAAATATGGAGCATATGACCGGGAGCTTCTTGCCATATACGAAGGCATAAAATACTTCCGCCACATGCTAGAGGCTCACCACTTCACCGTCTATACTGACCACAAGCCGCTATGTTACGCATTCCACGAGCGGAAAAGTAACTGTTCGCCGCGGCAGTATAGACACCTAGACTTTATATCACAGTTCACGACAGACATTCAACACATCGCGGGTAAAGATAACGTCGTTGCCGATACTCTTTCCCGTGTTTATGAATTACAGAAGCCTGTCGATCTCGAAATCCTTGCCAAGGAGCAAGCCACAGATCCCGAACTTGCAGAATATCTAAATGGCGAAACTTCCCTACGTTTAAAGAAAATGACAATACCTGGGAGTCGTACTGAATTGTACTGCGACGTCAGTACACCGACTGCCAGGCCTTTTGTTCCTGAGAGCTGTCGCAGGCAAGTTTTCAACAGTCTTCACTCTCTTAGCCATCCAGGCCCAAACGCATCAGCTAAGCTCGTTGCCCAACGCTTCGTTTGGCCCCTCATGCGCAAGAACTGCCGAGAATGGGCTCAGGCATGTTTGTCCTGCCAGCGCAGTAAAATCAGCCGACATGTGTCGTCACCTGTGAGTACGTTCGCGCTACCTTCAGCACGATTCAAATACGCCCACATAGACCTGGTCGGCCCACTGCCATATTCAAACGGATATCGATATTGCTTAACAGTTGTCGATCGCTTCACGCGATGGCCAGAAGCTGTACCCATTACCGATATCACAGCCGAGACAGTGGCCAAAACGTTTATTTCCTGCTGGGTATGTCGCTTCGGCAGTCCGGTAGATGTCGTGACCGATCTCGGAAAACAGTTCCAGTCAGCGCTTTTCCAGCAGTTGGCCAAATCTATTGGATTTCAGCACCGCAGCACAACTGCTTACCACCCTCAGTGCAACGGCCTGGTCGAGCGTTTCCACCGTCAGCTCAAATCAGCTATAACCTGCCACGCAGACGAAAATTGGACTGAATCCCTACCACTCGTACTACTCGGCATAAGGAGCGCCATAAAAGAGGACCTCAAAGCTTCATCAGCCGAACTGGTATACGGTGAACCCCTCCGACTACCTGGAGAATTCTTCGGCGACAACGTTCCAGGCTACACCACCGACATTACCGACTTCTCAGCCCGCATGAAATCTTTTGTCGAAAAATTACAGCCCACTCCAGCTCAACACCACTCGAAGGCCAAAACCTTTATATTTAAAGAGCTGAACACCTGTAGCCATGTCTTCCTCCGAGATGACACGCTACGTGGTGCCCTACAACCAGCTTATACGGGACCATACGAGGTCGTAAAAAGAGGTGCAAAAACGTTTAGGGTAAATGTTAAAGGCAAAGTCATCACTGTATCTATTGACCGCATTAAACCGGCCTACATATTGTCTGATGCCACGCCAGCACAACCACCCAATCCACCCTCATCCACACCTCCCGATACTAGCCCACCTAAATCTTCCAACCCTCCATCCCCAGATACTTCCCATCCACCAGCCGGATCTAACACCGGATGGCGGACAACGCGTTCTGGAAGAAGAGTGCGCTTCCCGGATTATTATCGTCCGTAGACACGGCCTCTGGGGGGGAGTAGTGTAGGCTACTCACGCACACACAACCATCATTCTGCACACAAACACATACAGAATACAAAATCACATTATGAACATACATACACATTTTTATATATATAATTTACAAGCATACTCGGGTGAAACCGTAGTATTAGCTCACGGCCGCGCCACGAGGCGAGTGACCTACCGAAATTTGCTGAGTGCGCTCTATGCACATTGCACAACGCCGGCAGTCGCCAGTCGCTACCTATACGCCCGATCATATTGCATTGTACACCTTACCGCGAATTAATTATAAGTTTTCTGTGTGCGTAATAAAAATTTAACAAGTCGGAGCTGCTTTCTTTCGCTAACCTTCTGATCATAGAAAAGGAATTGGGGATACCACCTTCACCCAAAAACCCCACAGACGGAAAGACACATAGATCGATGCAATGAGTACCGAAGATGACATTGTGCCTATCGATTTGCTTATCGACGAAATCGAAAAAAGAGATGCGATTTGGAATCTTAACTCTAAGGATTATTCAAATAAAATATTAAAAAGAAGGTCTTGGGAAGAACTAGTTTTAATTTTTTGCAAAAATGATGATTCCGAAGAAAAAAAGAAAAATTTGGGTAAGTTTTTTTTTAATTAGTTTTATTTATTTAAAATAAGTTTTATAAAATCATAGGTAGGTACCTATTACACCATTTTATCTTGCCAATCTAATTTACCTTCAGTAACAAAATAATTTGTGAATTTAGTTCGAATATTATCTACTTCATGGATTGCTCGTCCACTGTTAGTTGGATTCACATTAGGTAATGGCGCTGGATTGATCATATCGTCCTGATTTATACCATCTCTCATCCTTACCAAGCTATGTAAAACACAAATAGCTTTGACGATATCAACAGCAAAATCTATCTTCACGTCTATTGGCCGGTGTAAGATACGCCACTTGTTACACATTATGCCAAATGTACATTCGACATACCTTCGTGCTAAAGAAAGGCGGTAGTTAAATATTTTTTTTTCTTTTGACAACATTTTACCACCATAGGGTCTCATCAAATTTTTAGTCATAGCGAAAGCCTCGTCAGCTACAATTACGTATGGTAGTTTAAATGCATCGCTCTCATTATTTGTGATAGATCTAGGCTCTGGTAAGTTCAACGAATTTTCTGAGAGTTTTTTGAATAATGACGTTTCCTTGAAAACACCCGAATCACTGTCTTTTCCGTAAGCTCCAACGTCTATCCATATGAAGCAATAGTTAGCATCACATAAAGCCATTAAAACTAATGAGAAAAAGTGTTTGTAATTGTAAAACATTGATCCTGATTCTGGTGGCTGTATTAAACGAACGTGTTTGCCGTCCAACGCTCCAACACAATTTGGAAAATATGCTTTATTTTCAAATTGTATAGATATTTGTGTCCAGATTTCTTTTGTTGGTGGACTCATGACCAAAGTTTTTAAATTTCTCCATAAAACTTGGCACACTTGCTTAATTATACCCGATATCGTAGACTTGCCAATTTTATAACCATATTGTAACTCTGCAAATGAAGAACCAGTTGCTAGGTACCTGTAACATAATAGTTATTTAAGATACACGTGCATAAAGTAGATCTTTACCGAATAAGTGCTACAGTGAAAACACAAGCATAGCGAGTGTTTACAGTGTGGCACGCGAGCATAAAGTGCATATGCTCACGTGCCACGATAAATATTCCATTTCTATTCCTACTCCTATTCCTCGTCAAATTCCTATTCCCATACCTATTCCTACCCCTACTTACTCCTATGCCTACTCCTATTCCTATTCCTAATTCTATGTCTATGTCTATTTCTTTTAAGTAAATCTTTACTGAATAAGTGCTACAAAGAAAACACATTCATAGCGAGTGTTTACAGTGTGGCACGTGAGCATAAAGTGCACAAAGTACAATTTGCATAAAGTAGGTCATAAGGACTCTTTATGCACCCGTATCGTACAACATTTTTCAATAGTTTTGCAATGAAAACTAATAATTAATTATTTACTTTCTAGGATCGATTTTGCAAAAAAAATGGAAAAATTTACGAGATGCCTATGTAAAAGAACTTAAGAAAACAAAACATTTGAAGTCCGGTTCCTCAGCATCAACACCATCTTCATTTGCGTATTTCCAAAGATTGTCATTTCTTAAACAAGTTGTCCAGAAACGAAAAACTGACAACAGCCTTGATGTTGCGGAAGTTACAGAGAATCCTGATTTGGATAGTGCAGTTAACAGCAGCGGCGTTCAAGCTTCAACAGAAAATGTGCTCCGGAAAAAATTCAAACTTCACCCTGCCGATGAACATTTTGCAAATCTTTTACAACAAAGCATAAATACTCGAAATAATAATGCAGCAGAAAAGAAAGATGACGATGAAGATAAATTATTTTGTCTTTCATTGGTTAGGGAAATAAAAAAAGTTCCTGAAAACCGGCGTTTAAAACTGAAAATTGAAATTTATAATTTATTAGAACGATACCAAGCTACTCGAGCACAGCCACTTGAAGATTTTAACTACCCGTCTACTTCATATAGCTCACAACGACCACCCAGAAACTATCATGCTTCATTTCAAAGTTCTCAATATAGCAACCCAATGCAGTACTCTGATAGAGAATCAACACAATATGGCTATACAACTATTTCATACACTTCACCTCCCACAAGTTCATCGCAAGTAACATCACCCCCGGGTGATGTTACTTGTGACCCGTCATACGAAGATTCTCAAGAATTAGATCTGTTCAATTAAACTAAAAGTTAATTTGCCAAGAAGCCTCGCTCATAATTTCTTATTTTTTATAATTTTTACTGTGATTATGATTAATAAACAGTTAACTTACCGCAATGTTACAATGAGTTTTTCTTTTGGTGATATGCAATATCTTACAGCATTTTCACTGGATTTTAAATCATTTTCAATGAAATCGTATAAAAAATCAAAGGTTGCAACTGACATACGGAAATAATTAAAAAATTTTTCTTCATGTAACCTCAACTCAGGGTATAAGGTGACAAACAGGCTTGAAGAAAGTCTGTCACTTAATATTGGATGCACCCAGTATCGCCTTTGTCGTCTTCTGCGACGTCTCAGTCTTCTATATAAAATCCACAAGCAAATTGCCTCCTCCACGTCCATTGTATATCAATGTTAATGCCAGACTGGCGCTCGTATATACCCTGTCATGTGAACTCTAACATCGCGCGGCGGCGCGCGGTGCCGCGCGGCCATATGAACTTAGCCTAAATCTTCAAATGTGGGCTGGAAATGAATAAATATTTCTTTCCAGGAATCATATTTAAGCCGCTTATTTTTATAATCGTCGATGGTCTTATCCCATATTACAGGCCTTTCTTGAATCAACGTAATTAATAATTCTTGATTTATGTTCATTTTATAATAAAATCGCGAAACAGCGTATATAAGCGGTCACGAATCCGTGCGTACGTCCGGCACCGTCGACACACCCCGATAGACTGCCATACAACACTGGTGAAAATCACGCCGTGCGTAGACGCGGCGCGCCGAGGGGCAGTCACGGCGCACGCGGCCGCGGCGCCGTGCCTTGGCGCCACCGTGCATGTCGACAAGCTCATATAGTGATCCATACCACACTGACGACCGTGCCTACACGCGGCGAATTAACCGTAGATTTTCACGGCGAGAAACCGTGTAATGGAAAAGAGGCCTTACTCCCATTCATTAATAAGTTTGATTCATCGTGATAGATCATTTAGTTTAAAAGTTACACCGTTTTGTTTACACAAGGGTCATAGTAGCGAACAAAAATTTTAAAAATCCCAAAAAAATAAAAAAAAATTTAGATTTTTTTTTAATACCTACGTTTTCCGTCGATAAAATTAAGCATAGTTTCCCTCATTTCAATATGTGCACATTATGAAGACTCACACTGTATAAAAAACACTTAACTTTATACAGAGTAGTCAATGAGTTCTTCATTTGTTACGACTTACGATCATGAAACTATTCTTACTAATAAAGCGTGCGTCTTCGACGAGCTCTCAAAGTAATCTCCCCTGACTTTACCAGCTAACCATTTCGGGCCCCTTAGGCACTAGTTTTATTACGTTAATATTTAAACACAAGAATCAATTAATATCAAATAGTGTCCGCGATCGTTGCGAACATAAACAATATGCCGACCGTTGATATCAAATAATTAGGGGCCCGCAAGCAGATGAACCTTTTTTGCGTGTTTCAATAAAATACACAATTAATCAGAACGGAATACTTGCTTTACAATACTTAATAAACACTCAATTCGTTAAACATTATCAATAAACTAACATAACCTTACACATTAAAGATGACGGGTAATATATAGATATCCGGTACTCGCTTTCAGGGGAGGGGAGGGGGAGGAGGGGGGGGGGGAGAGGGAACCCCCCCTCTTTGAACCCCTACCGGAAATGCAGTTTTTTTTATGAATTTTTAAAAATCTCATTTTGAGGTTATGTTTTCATACATTTATAGATATCCGGTACTCGCTTTCAGGGGCGGGGAGGGGGGTGGATGGGTGGAGAGGGGGGAGGGTGCCCCCATCTTTGTTACCCCCACCGGGAATGCATATATTTTTTTTTATGAATTTTTAAAAACGAGATTATTAACAAGAAAAGGAAAAAATTATTTGCTATAATCCGCCAACAGAGAAAAATTCTGTATGGTCAAACATGCAGGTACAAGCTAAGCACCGCTTACCTTCCCACCAAAGCAAGAAAGCCAAGTTACCCAGCAAGCAATGCCACCACCACCACTCGCATGCACCACCACACAAAACTTTTGTACAACTCTCGACGCACGTTTCGCCCCGAAACCGGAGCATCATCAGGAGATTTCGACTTCACAATTCAAGATTGTCTAGTCAAAGTTCTTTTTTGAAAATCTCGAAATCAGTGCGTTTCCTTGTAATGTGAATAGTATTGTTATAATCAGGGACCAAACCTTTACCAAATACAACACCTTTCTCCCCCGAACTCCTGCCAAAGGAAAGTAAATCCAACCCCTCTTAGTCAGTCTTTCCCTTCCCCTTATCAGAAGCGGGGCTCCTATTTCTGGGTGGTCATAAAAGAAAATAACCACTCAGAAGGATGGCGGGGCCTTGCAGGCCCCCCGCCCTGCCATCCTCTTCGTCACCTATCCGTTATCCGAGTCGGGGTGCCCTCGAGTACCGAACTCGGTTTTTTTTTGTTGGTACAGCAAAATATATGTGTGCTGTTCCATCTCGTCCTACTGTATCTCCCGAAAGTCATCCTAACATCTAAAAACGACACAGTATGTATCCGTCGCGTCGGTGTCGGGTGTAGGTAATAAAGGTAGGTATGAGGTTTGACGACCGAATGGCGTAGTGGTAGCGAACCTGCCGTATGCGCCGGAGGTCGTGGGTTCGATTCCCACTAGGTACTGGTAAATGTTTGTGTGATGAGCATGAATGTTTTCCAGTGTCTGGGTGTTTTTCAATATATCAGTCATCTAGCACCCATAACACAAGCTATCGCTTTGGGGCTATATTGCGATGGTGTAAAAATGTCCCGTATGTTATTTATTAAAAAAAAAAGTAAAAGTAAAGAATAATGACCATTAATTAATTAGTGGTATCAACCTGAATAAAACCCAAACTTTATAGATTTTGGTCTCCACATTAAGTACCTAACTGCTACAATTATTATTAGGTACTTTTAACATCCGGATTCTTTATGTAAACAAACAAGTTCTACTTCTCGGTAAAAAACACTTATTTTCCTACACAATTTTGGTTTTGGTTCATGAGAAAAGTTGATACCACCTTTGGTCATTGAAGCCGTATTTAAGCGATTTTGAATGCAGTTTTATTTAAAAACTTTAAAGACAATTACTTTCAAATTTAAACGCCATGTAAATGTTTTGGGCCTTCTACAATCGCTTAGAAGCAGAAACACGATTGAATAAAATTTTCTCGATAGAAAGTAATCCCAAAAGTTGCTCCAAAATCTCAGTTTTTCTATTTTTTATCAGACACAATGGATGTAATTGTAATTTTTATTTCAATGTGTCGGTAATAGTAATATCCAAAAACGCTTAGAAACCGATTTTTGATAACTGGCTTCGTTTTTTAAGTAATTAGGTAAAAGGTCGTTTCTGTTACATTCTTCCGCGACCCTGCATGTCGCACCTACCAACGTAATTGTGTAAGTGAGAAAGACAAAAATAAATTCAATAAATCCCCTTAATTGTTTTGTATGATACGGGTGAGGCCGCCTTTTTTTGCTGATTTCGCAAACTTTTTTCTCCGCGGTTCATATTTAGAAAAGTATGATATCTATCTAATTTTTAATAACAGCGTAGGATTGAGCAACAAAAGGGCTCAAGTGAACATTATAATTGTTAAAGTTCAGTTAGTTAATTAAAAATATATTTCGAATGGAACTTGAAAAAAGTAACGGAAATGACACAAAAATTCCTATCCGCCGAGGCAGAGGTGCACTTTAACCTTTGCTGTAGCAAAAGGATAGAGGATTCTCGAGATACAACTGATGTTTTAAGAATACATATATAACTAGCTATCTATGCTTTTAATTTCGCAAGGGGTATCCTAAGACTTTCTTTAAATTTTTGACCAAAACAGTTATTGCGTTAAAAATTGAAATTCAACGCCACTTTGTCAACGCCACCAATATTTTTCATACCCATTAAAGTTTGGAGTCAGGGAGGTTTAAATCGGGAAGTGGCAACATAGAGTTTCTATAGACTTTGGACAGCGGCTCGATAGCGGTCATTATTTTGACGGTTGACATGTGAATGTAAGATCCGGATTGTGTACACACTTTTTTCGAAAGAGAATTTTTGCGCATAAAAATGTAAATTTAACTGTTTCACTTAAAACTATCAGTGCACCGTGTGATTAGAAGTGAAAGCTATATTTGGTGCTATAATGCAAGTCTAATCGTACGTTATTTACAGAGATATATGTAATTTTCTCAACGCGTCGGTAGCGTAGAAGTAAAAATTCGCCACCATTTTGGCTCTTCAACGCCACTGGTAGCGTAGATATTCGCTACTTCCCCTACGCCACCAAATAAAGGTGAGTATTCACTCGCAAATAGAGAAAATACCGAGCAAAGCTAGGTCACCCAGATATGGCAGTTAAAATGGCGAGTGAGTTCTCATTTTGTTCGGACTATACAGTAGGTATACTCATGACATGAGTGATAGGATAACCGAAATTTTACGTACCTGCGTATATTTTGTATCACTTGAAAATAATGTAAGATAAATCGCGCTCGACTTGGCGGGGGCACTGCCGTGCCCCCTGATAAAGTTGATTTTATTCATTCAATGTGTTTCCTTGTGCATTTTCATGTACATATTAATAAGGTTACTATTTATAAAATACATCAATATATATAATATATAAAATACATCAATATAATTTTACATATGTATGCGAACCTTTATATTTAACCGTCACTATTATACGCCACTCAACGTCACCGACGCGTAGAAGTTTCTACGCCACCATCGCAATACTTCTGCGCCATATCAGCAAAAAACGGCGGCCTCACCCATACAGTACCCATCTTTAATCTGTTGGTGAAAAAATAGGGCTGATTTTGAAATTAATAAACTGCAGTGGATCATAATATTTATTTATGCAATATAATATAAAAATCTATTTCTAAGGCATTTTATACATTTAAGAGCGTTCATGCGGCACGGTGTGAATCGCGTTTCGCGCCATACAAAAAAGGGTTTCGTTGGCGCTGACGCAATTTTGCGTCGATTATGGTATTACAAAAAAAAAATTATAGTAAAATAAATAGGTATACAACTTATTAAAATAGTAAATAACCAGTGACATTGAATATTAATTGAATTAAATTACTATAATTCAGAAATAACAAAATATCTTGGATTTTATCCTAAAATAATACGTTTAATTTATCGAAAAATGCTAAAAATTGCACTTTTCGGTTTATGGTTTTTGAATGAAAATCTAGGAAAATCTTTTTTTTTTGAGACACTTTTTAGCAAATGTTATGTTATGTTATTAATTTTCTAAATATGTCATTGTTATAAGTTTGTGTTAAGAAACATGGCAAATATCTTGCATCTGCGTAGAGCGTCGACCGCTATTTTAGCAAACAGCCTATACAAAAACTGTTCTAGTGAGAAAGTTATACACATATTTTAAAATATTTTTGAGACAAGTTCTAGATTATGAAATGCCAAATAATATGAATTCAATTATCTAATCTATAATTGAACACATAACTATTTTATGTTCCTTCGGAAATCGTAAATTTTGACTCAAGCATAATACTAACGCATGAACCGCCTTAACAATTATTGAAATTACAATGGAACTTTTGTTGTTTATTGGACTATCTAAAAGTCTGAGCTAAAACTAAAAAAAAATAAGACACAATTAACCTAGAAATTCCTCTATGTGGAGAGATTTTGAGTCAAGATACAATTTATACACAAATGTATAAAGAACAAAGGTCATTTTGATGATACTAAACATTGACTTACTATCTAAGGACCCCGGGTGTAATACAAAATTCACAAAGTGTCCTGAGAAAACCTATATATAAACGAAGTGTATTTTTATAAACAAACTAAAACATTGTTATGTATGTATTAAACCATTATTACAAAACCTAGTTTTACTTGCAACTAGCTATAGTGCGATTGTCTCCCTTTTCGCGTTTTATCTCTCTTTCGGTTCAGACACTTTTTAGCGCTGTTTTTCAGATAACTAGCTTCTGAACATTATAGTCATAATGCTGACTAAGAATTGGGTTTCTCACCAGAGTGAGTTCTCATGTGCTTTTTCAGAGAAGAGGCTTCTGTACATTTATAGTTGCAAAGTTTACAACAATGAGGTTTTTCGCCAGTGTGTGTCATCACATGGTTTTTCAGACTACCGGCTAGTGAACATTTATAGTCACAAAGCTGACAAGAATAGGGTTTCTCACCAGAGTGAGTTCTCATGTGCTTTTTCAGATAAGAGGCTTCTGCACATTTATAGTTGCAAAGTTTACAAGAATGAGGTTTTTCGCCAGTGTGTGTCATCACATGCTTTTTGAGACTACCGGCTAGTGAACATTTATAGTCACAAAGCTGACAAGAATAGGGTTTCTCACCAGAGTGAGTTCTCATGTGATTTTTCAGAGATGAGGCTTCTGTACATTTATAGTTGCAAAGTTTACAAGAATGAGGTTTTTCGCCAGTGTGTGTCATCTCATGCTTTTTCAGGTTACTAGCATCAAAACATTTATAGTCACAAAGCTGACAAGAATAGGGTTTCTCACCAGAGTGAGATCTCATGTGCCTTTTTAGAGAATAGGCTACAGTAAATTTAGAGTTGCAAAGTTTACAAACATAAGGTTTGTCACCAGTGTGACTTCTCATATGGTTTTTCAGAGAAGAGGCCCGTGTAAATTTAGAGTTGCAAACTTTACAACAATGAGGTTTTTCGCCAGTGTGTGTCATCTCATGCTTTTTCAGGTTACTAGCATCAAAACATTTATAGTCACAAAGCTGACAAGAATAGGGTTTCTCACCAGAGTGAGTTTTCATGTGCCTTTTTAGAGAAGAGGCTACTGTAAATTTAGAGTTGCAAAGCTTACAAACATAAGGTTTGTCACCAGTGTGACTTCTCATATGCTTCACTAAGTAATGTTTATGTTTACATTTGTAGTTGCAATGATTGCATGCGAGATGTCCTGAGTGTGAATGCGTGGAGGCAGTTTGGTCAGTCAGCAACACAGTGCTGCTGTCAGCGGCCGAGTGCCCACAGTCTGTGTTCAACATTTCTTCCAGCAAACTGGCTTCAGCTTCAGAAGGCTCTGACTGAAAACAAAATGATATCTAAATACATGAAAGATACTGACTGATTGGTGTTTGACTGACATAATCCCCTGACTTGCCGTTGTGCTGTGGCCATCCACAGTAATATTGTGATGGTATAATTTTGCCCTATGGGTCTTAACTTTAAATTTGGCACCAAGGTTCCCAGAGGTCTTGAGCAGCACTAAAAAAGGATTCTTCAAAACTCGCTCATCTTTGTTAGGGGGCAGTGGTCTAAGGGCGGCCATACACATTACGGTCCACCGCACAGGTTACCTGTCCAGGTGTACCTGCACAGGTCAGGTCGTGTGTATGGGGATGTTCCGGTGTACTGTAACGGTCTTCAGTTCTATTTGCAATGGCATCAAATGAGGACAAGGACGCTCTAGCACTGCTAGGTCTTGCGTTAATTTTGAGGAAAGCTAATTTTCAGTGAAAAGGAAGCGAGAATGCGTCATACTATTACATTCGTACTTCGTAGGCACAGATTTTAGGCAATTTATTGAGTTATATGAGATTGTTCAAGTTTCGGAAAAAACATGTATGGATTTTTACATCTGTTTAGCACCAGCGACAATGGGACACCTAGCGGGATAAATCGGCAGCGTGCCTGCCGATTGAATATGTGGTTAATGAAGACGACCTGCACAGGTAGACCTCTCCAGTAAACCGTAACGTGTATGGCTTACATAATGCAGAAATATTCTTTCACTGTGCAACTACAGAACCAATTTGGCTGAAATCTGGAATGGAAAAATCTATAGCTCCGCTTAGCTTTGGTAGAAATGGACAGAGGAGAGAGGAGACATGTCTCATTTTTGTATACAATTTTGTGCCGCAAGTAAGCAAGCAGCAGAGCGCAGATGTCTGTATAGCAAGCTTGGTTCCCTCTACTTCAAAAACCTGTGTGGTCTTTAGCACCTGATCCGTAGCGGAAGGCGATGGGAGAGGTGAGGGGGGAGGGGGTCGGATGGGGTGAGTCTAACCCCCCAAGCCAAACCGAACGACAAGTAAGTTTTCGAGAGAAATATGTTTTTTTAAATTACAAAAAACTTCACATCTAAGGTCCTATCAATCTACGACAGCTCTAAATTAGGAACCAATTCGGGACTGTGACGTCTCCGGCGCTGCGGGATGAGCAGTTTCAGTCTCAACTCACTTTAACACGTTCAGTAGACACGCCGCAGTGGGTCTCTCGCGCGCCGCCGACCTCGTGCTCCACCACGTCGAACAGCGCGTCGTACACATTGGCGCAGGGCTCCGCCCCGTCTGTGTGCGAGGGCTCCTGTTTGACTAGTGTTTCTGTTTGGCGCTCGAGCATCGACTCGGCCGCTCCCGCACTTTCCATTTTTACACACTGTTGTCTGTTGAAGATATGTCCGTGCTATGTGTAGAATGGTAAAATAAAAACCTATATTCAATAAACTCTATGTTAAAAACACGCAAATTACAGTGTCTACTAATATCTGACGATTATAATTTTAGGTATGTAGGTACCTATGTCGTTCTGATAGATTTTGACTTTTGTCATAGATAATAGATTTTTTTTTTAATTTATTTTACGGCCCTGGATACCAGTCCTTTAAGGCCTTTCTAAAAAATACAAAATTGCTTAAATCTAATTATTATCCTAAACATGCACAAATGCTTAAATCTAAGTAATTAATATTTTAAAAATACAAAAATACTTATCTATTTACAATTTATCTACAGTATTACATATATAATTAAAAATAGTCTTGAAATATGAAGTGTTAGTATTTAACAAGTCCTTAACGTGGCGGGGATCACTCATTTTAAATTGCCTTTCTACATTTATTCTGTTTATATCACTTACTAGTATTAGTCTTTGTATACCAAAAGCTGGACAGTTCATTAATAAATGATTGATATCTGCTTCCTCACTTTCACAATAATTGCATTTTTTACTTTGTAGAATTTTTATTTTATACAGATGCGATGGCACCAGACAATGTCCAAATCTCAGTCTATTCAATTCAATCAATAATGTTTGGTATTCATTGGCAATGGTTCTTAGCTTAATTGTTACGAACACCGATTACCAGGGGGCGCCATAAAAACATTTATATTGCAAACGAATGTTCCCAATTATTTAAAAACGGCTTGACCGATTTAGATGCAGTTTTCTGCTTAATGTTTGGTATTCATTGGCGATGGTTCTTAGATAGTCGTTACGAACAACTATCACAAGGGGGCGCCATAAAAAAACATTTACAGTGCAAACGAATGTTCCCAATTATTACAAGAACGATTGAACCGATTTGGATAGTTTTGTATAAAATATTATTGAGTCATTGGCAAAGGTTCGTAGATAATTGTTCTGGTAATTGAACAACCACAATAAACGTAATATTTTTATTTCTTGGAAGGGAAATTCTCTGTTTTAATGTTATCTCTCTAGTAAATTCCTTGTGTTAGGGATTGGGTTTGTTTTAACTAGTTTCTAACATTAAATTTGGTGACGAGGGTCTGATGATGCAACATGGGCCTGATTAGCGATGCTTAGTAATGGTAACTAGTAAATACCTCGAGTTTGGGCTGATTTGAAATTAATAAACTGCAGTGGATCATAATATTTATTTATGCATATAATATAAAAAATCTATTTCTAAGCCATTTTATAGGTACATTTAACAATTATTATTGAAATTACAATGGAACTTTTGTTGTGTATTGGACTATCTAAAACTAAAAAAAAATAAGACAGAATTAACCAAGAAATTCCTTTATGTGGAGAGATTTTGAGTCAAGATACAATTTATACACAAATGTATAAAGAACAAAGGTCATTTAGATGATACTAAACATTGACTTGATACTAAACATTGACTTACTTACAAGTAATACAAAATTCACGAAAAGTGTCCTGAGAAAACCTATATATAAACGAGGTTTTGTGTATTTTTATAAACAAAATAAAACATTGTAATTTATGTCTTACACCATTGTTATAAAACCTTATTTTACTTGCAACTATCTATAGTGCGATTGTCTTCCTTTTCGCGTTTTATCTCTCTTTCGGCTTGGACACTTTTTAGCGCTGACTCGTCATCCTTAGTATTATATATCAATGTTTACAATTATACATGTTTTTCAAATAACTACGTTCTGAACATTTATGCCGGTTCCCAATATTCTACCTATCTTCTATTTGCCCTTCTAGAGACATCAATGTGACATAAGGTCCATACAAGTTCTGTCAAATTTTTATCAATAGTAAGGCAAACCATGGATAGATACAATATTGGGAGCTGCCATTATAGTCATAATGCTGACTAAGACTAGGGTTTCTCACCAGAGTGAGTTCTCATGTGCTTTTTCAGAGAAGAGGCCTGTTTACATTTATAGTTGCAAAGTTTACAACAATGAGGTTTTTCGCCAGTGTGTGTCATCACATGCTTTTTCAGACTACTGGCTACTGAACATTTATAGTCGCAAAGCTGACAAGAATAGGGTTTCTCACCAAAGTGAGTTCTCATGTGATTTTTCAGAGAAGAGGCCTGTGTAAATTTAAAGTTGCAAAGTTTACAACAATGAGGTTTTACGCCAGTGTGTGTCATCACATGCTTTTTCAGACTACCGGCTAGTGAACATTTATAGTCACAAAGCTGACAAGAATAGGGTTTCTCACCAGAGTGAGTTCTCATGTGCTTTTTCAGACAAGAGGCTTCTGTACATTTATAGTTGCAAAGTATACAAGAATGAGGTTTTTCGCCAGTGTGTGTCATCACATGGTATTTCAGACTACCGGCTAGTGAACATTTATAGTCACAAAGCTGACAAGAATAGGGTTTCTCACCAGTGTGAGTTCTCATGTGCTTTTTCAGAGAAGAGGCTTCTGAAAATTTATAGTCACAAAGCTGACAAGAATAGGGTTTCTCACCAGAGTGAGTTGCCTTCATGTGCCTTTTTAGAGAAGAGGCTACTGTAAATTTAGAGTTGCAAAGCTTACAAACATAAGGTTTGTCACCAGTGTGACTTCTCATATGCTTTTTCAGAGAAGAGGCCTGTGTAAATTTAGAGTTGCAAAGTTTACAAGAATGAGGTTTTTCGCCAGTGTGTGTCATCACATGCTTTTTCAGACTACCAGCTAGTGAACATTTATAGTCACAAAGCTGACAAGAATAGGGTTTCTCACCAGAGTGAGTTCTCATGTGATTTTTCAGAGAAGAGGCCTGTGTAAATTTAGAGTTGCAAAGTTTACAAGAATGAGGTTTTTCGCCAGTGTGTGTCATCACATGCTTTTTCAGACTACTAGCATCTAAACATTTATAGTCACAAAGCTGACAAGAATAGGGTTTCTCACCAGAGTGAGTTCTCATGTGCTTTTTAAGAGCACAGGTCTGTGTAAATTTATAGTTGCAAAGTTTACAAGAATGAGGTTTTTCGCCAGTGTGTGTCATCACATGCTTTTTCAGATTACCGGCTAGTGAACATTTATAGTCACAAAGCTGACAAGAATAGGGTTTCTCACCAGTGTGAGTTCTCATGTGATTTTTCAGAGAAGAGGCTTCTGAAAATTTATAGTCACAAAGCTGACAAGAATAGGGTTTCTCACCAGAGTGAGTTGCCTTCATGTGCCTTTTTAGAGAAGAGGCTACTGTAAATTTAGAGTTGCAAAGCTTACAAACATAAGGTTTGTCACCAGTGTGACTTCTCATATGCTTTTTCAGAGAAGAGGCCTGTGTAAATTTATAGTTGCAAAGTTTACAAGAATGAGGTTTTTCGCCAGTGTGTGTCATCACATGCTTTTTCAGACTACTAGCATCTAAACATTTATAGTCACAAAGCTGACAAGAATAGGGTTTCTCACCAGAGTGAGTTGCCTTCATGTGCCTTTTTACAGAAGAGGCCTGTGTAAATTTAGAGTTGCAAAGCTTACAAACATAAGGTTTGTCACCAGTGTGACTTCTCATATGCTTCACTAAGTAACGTTTATGTTTACATTTGTAGTTGCAATGATCGCATGTGAGATGTCCTGAGTGTGAATGCGTGGAGGCAGTTTGGTCAGTCAGCAACACAGTGCTGCTGTCAGCAGCCGAGTGGACACAGTCTGTGTTCAACATTTCTTCCAGCAAACTGGCTTTAGCTTCAGAAGGCTCTGACTGAAAACAAAATGATATCTATATACATGAAAGATACTGACTGATTGGTGTTTGACTGACATAATTCCCTGACTTGCTGTTGTGCTGTGGCCGTCCACAGTAATATTGTGATGGTATAATTTTGCCCTATGGGTCTAAACTTCAAATTTGGCACCAAGGTTCCTTGAGGTCTTGGATTGCACTAAGAAAGGAATCTGCAAAACTCACTCATCTTCGTTAGGGGGCAGTGGTCCAATGGAGAAATATTCTTTCATTGTGCAACTACAGAACCAATTTGGCTGAAATCTGGAATGGAAAAATCTTTAGCTCCGCTTAGCTTTGGTAGAAATGGACAGAGCAGAGAGGAGACGTCTCATTTTTGTATACAATTTTGTGCCGCAAGTAAGCAAGCAGCAGAGCGCAGATGTCTGTATAGCAAGCTTGGTTCCCTCTACTTCAAAAACCTGTGTGGTCTTTAGCACCTGATCCGTAGCGGAAGGCGATGGGAGGGGTGAGGGGGGAGGGGGTCGGATGGGGGGAGTCTAACCCCCCAAACCAAACCGAACGACGAGAGTTTTCGAGAGAAATATGTTTTTTTAAATTACAAAAAACTTCACATCTAAGGTCCTATCAATCTACGACAGCTCTAAATTAGGAACCAATTCGGGACTGTGACGTCTCCGGCGCTGCGGGATGAGCAGCCCGTTTCAGTCTCCGTTTAGGGAGTCCGTTACCACAAGGTACGGCGGCCCGCGCAGCCGCCCCACACAATTGCGCTATTCCAAATTAAGCCTTGTCTTTGTAAACATACGACACAACTTCAAGGTTTGCCATTCGGTCACTAGAGTAATCGCTAGATTGTACGCAGTACTGGACTCACGAGAATGACGAATGCTTGGACAAATGAGTCTCAACTCACTTTAACACGTTCAGTAGACACGCCGCAGTGGGTCTCTCGCGCGCCGCCGACCTCGTGCTCCACCACGTCGAACAGCGCGTCGTACACATTGGCGCAGGGCTCCGCCCCGTCTGTGTGCGAGGGCTCCTGTTTGACTAGTATTTCTGTTTGGCGCTCGAGCATCGACGCGGCCGCTCCCGCACTTTCCATTTTTACACACTGTTGTCTGTTGAAGATATGTCCGTGCTATGTGTAGAATGGTAAAATAAAAACCTATATTCATTAGACTCTTTGTTAAAAACACGCAAATTACAGTTAAAGGATAATGCTCAAAAAAAACCCAGGCCCCGGCGCAAACGGTACATATCTCAAATTCTTAGTATAAAATAGTACTTTCATACTAAAAAAAAATATAGCCAAAAATTCGTTTTTAAACGTAATATTTTGCTAATCCTTTTTTCGTAAAAGTAATTTTTAAATAGAATTATTTAATGGAAATATGTATATACATATATTTTAACATACTACGCTAACCATTATAATATTCTCAGTGGTTGTTGCAAGGCGGAGACGCACTAAACTAAACCGGTTGTTTGTTCACTCAATACCTTTCCGTCGTCGTCGCTCGCTACAAAAACGAACTAAGAGTCAACTGCTATTTCACTCGCACTTATAGGTTCCCTGTATTCTCGTACCTTATCAAGTTACCGGCCGAGTGTCACTCATTGTGAAGTCTCGCTCACGCCACGTGACCAATGCGCAGGCGCAGTCCTTCGTTATACTTCGTTGAGATCTGTGCGCTTCATTGTTTATAATCGACTTTTGTGAACTTATAACCCTGCATACTACTTTGGCATTACTTTGGACTTGGATAAGCTTCGCGATTAGTTATTTTTGAACATGAACAGGTGTGTTGTGTGTGATCGGTCGTTATACCGAGGTATTCGAAGACACGTTCTGACACAGCGTTTTTTCGAATCCCGGAGAGACTTCGTTGAACGTATTTTCCAGAATTTGCAACCGCTACAAGAGGTAAGATATATAATTATTTACGTGTACTTATGTAGTATTAAAATAGTCAATATGATAATTATGCATGGGTATTAAACATTCTGTGTATATTTCACATCTGTGTATATGTACCTACAAATACAATCTGAAAGCAGAGCAGGTGTACCTACTTATTTTTTATTATGAAAAGCAAGGGGTATGTATGTATAGTCATAACATAAATAAACCGGCTCTGTAGCCTGGGTGGTAGTGTAACTGCCTCCGACGCACAGGGTCGCGTGTCTGAATCCCACCCAGGGCAAACATTCGTGTGATGAGCACTTGTGTTTGCCTTGTGTCTGGTTGTTGTTTATTTATATATGTATTTTTTATATATCTGTGTATGTATATCAGCTGTCCGAGACCCACAGTACAGGCTCTGCCTAGTTTGGGGTCGGATGGCCGTGTGTGAGATGTCCCCACATATTATTATTATTAAACCCCTTACTTTTCATAATAAAACGATAAGTATACCTGCTTTCAGGTTGCATATTGTATAGGTACTCAGATATGTAATAATAATTACATTAAATATAGCTATGAATAAAAAGATAACATAGATAATCGACCGCGGAAAAATATTAATCGCTAGCACCACATCATTGTCGACGTTATTTACTAAAATATTTAATTCTATGTTACAGGTAGCTTTCGATGGATCGAGGTCAATATGCCATCCTTGTTGGCATAGGATCGACCATTCTTTACGTCCTGATCCTGAACCACCAGCTGCTCTTATCCATCAAGCTGGAGGTGCCGCAATCACAGTTCCAGATTTCACTAGGGCGGCCAACACTTCCCGTCGTTGTATGATGGAGAATTGTGGCAACATGCAACTCCGACAAATGCCTAATTCGATTAAGGTATTTTTACTTAGTTATTATAGATTATACATACCCCCGCTAGCAAGGATTTGTGAAAACCATCTGAGAAATACATCCTTGGAAGACATGCCTCATAATGTGTCACATCGTGAAACAGATTTTAATAGTGATACTTTTAAAGATATTGTGAATATCTATACGCTAGCGCTGGAAAATAGATGTCAATTGGATTTTGATAATATAAACGAAATATCACAAGAAGATTTACATTTCTGGACTGGCTTAAGTCATGAACAATTTGATACTTTATTGTCACAAGTACCGACCTTGTCTCGGAGATCTAGTTCTGCTCGAAAAGACTTAGGCATTTACCTTTCTAAAATAAGAACAGGTGAACCCAGTATTAGATTGGCAACCACTTTTAATACATCTCGGCAAAGTATAGACCGAAAAGTCGCGCTGGTGAGAGAATGTCTTTACAATGATTTCGTTCCTTTGCATTTGGGCCTGGATCATATCAGCAGAGAAGAAGTAATCCAAAGAAACAGAATTCTCCCTAATTACATCTTTGGGAATGACCAATCAACAAAAGCGTTGATAATATGTGACGGCGGTTACATTTTTATCCAAAAAAGCTCCAATTTCCTTTTCCAAAGGAATAGCTACAGCCTCCATAAGTATACCAATTTGATAAAACCTTTTATGTTGGTCTGCGGTGATGGACATATTATAGACGTTACAGGTCCATACTCAGCTTCGACCTCTGATGCTTCCATCATGCAGCAGATTTTACAAAATCATGATGGCCCATACGAAGAAGCACCGATTAATTATTATCTTGAACAAAACGATGCGTTCATTCTTGACAGGGGATTCCGTGACGCAATTCCTCTTCTAGAAACATATGGTTATGACGTGCACATGCCCCCGACCAAAAGACGTGGTGAAACCCAGCTGACATGTGAAGAAGCCAATAAATCTAGGCTGGTCACCTTATGCCGCTGGGTCGTAGAGACAATCAATGGACGGTTTAAACGTGATTATAAGATTTTTAGATACAGAGTATTTAATCGAGCATTGCCCTCAACAATGACTGACTATAAGATAGCCGCAGCGCTTATCAATGCCTTCCAAGAACCCTATGAGGACAGTCAATATACTGAACAATTCGTTGATATTATAAATAGGAATGTGCACAAGCCAAACCTTTTGGCAGACTACGTCATTGAGCACAATTTAAACAGACATAGAGCCGCATTTGTTCGTTTGGAAGCAAATGACCAGACGTTGGAAGATTTCCCCAGACTTTCCCAAGAAGAGTTGATATTGTTTGCTGTGGGCACTTATCACTGTAAAATAGCACGCTCCTATTGCAGTGAGCACATTAAACAAACAGGTGTCTACGAAATTGAAGTATATAGACATCCGGTGCTCGTAACAATTAATGGCGAAAGCGGTGTTTTAATAAGATGCCGTATACAATCGCGGCATGTAAGGAACAGAACTTACTATACATATATTTTGTATAGAAGAGAAACCGGTATTAATGCAATTTCAGAGCATTATTGCTCTTGTATACATGGCAAAAGAACTTTGGGTAGCTGCGCCCATATTATGAGTGTACTGTATTACTTGGGTTGGGCCAGACATCAAAATGATTTTAATCATCCCGGATACACTCTGGAAGATGTAATCATAGACTTAGAGAACCAATAATGTGTACAATAATAAAATAATTTCATTTGCCTACTCTTGTTTTTTATTAAGTTTACCCTAACATTGCACAAAATGTAGATGGCGTTGTCAAAATAGATGCCTAAAAGTCATTTATAGAATAAGAGTAAAGAAAGAAATAATTAAAAAAAAATCACATTTTTGAAGCTCCTTACATAAAACAACTAGCAATTTATGACATTTAAAAAAAGATTTTGGTAATGCCCCCTACTGAATATTATGTCACATATTAAATACTTAAAATCTGAGATACATTTTATTTGCGCCGGGCCTGGGTTTTTTCCCCATACATTGTGAGCATTGTTCTTAACTGAGGATAAATAAAAAGGTACTGTATTTAATTTTACAAAATACTATATCGTTTTGAATTGATACATAGATTTTGTACTACCATAGTTATGCGCAGACACAGACCACAAATCAAAGATTAAGAGTGAGTTTAATCACAGAGCAAGGAATAACTTTATGTTTTCTGTGAGTCTATTAATATATCTTCTTCTTTTAAAATATTGGCTCCGCGCGTAGAGCGATTGAGCCATTGTCAATTTTATTGTTCGTTTCATTTTTTTTTAATAAAGCGAGGAAACATAATTATAATCTTAATTTAAAAGAAATATATAACGGAGTTTTGAAAGGATCAGAAAAAGATAGGAAAGAATACATACTGGAATACTTATACTATATAGGGTGAGAGACCGTTTGTACTAGGTATTAAAATGAAATTAACGTTTTAGGTCGTAGTTATAGATTTAAACTCTGTATAATTACGTTTTGGGTCCTTTCAGCAGAGACAACTCCTTTCACAGACAAAAGATATCATAACTAGTTACTACAGACAATATTAGTTATTGACAAATGCAGGGTTCATAAATCATAATGTCACAAACTACACTAAAATGTATAGTACGATTCACGAAAGATGACCACAAATGGCGGGTCTTTTCTTCATGTACACTCATGAAGAATAGACTTAAGCCAAAATAATTACCATATATTAGTTAAATAAGACCATATATATTAGTTAAAATAAATAAGACCATAATATTAGTTAGATAAGTCCAAAGAGACCTAAAATAGGCCCGCCATTTGTGGTCATCTTTCGTGAATCGTACTATACATTACTTTATTAGTGAGAATTTATGTTTGTTTGTATGTTAAATTGTTCACAAAAACCAATAATGCAAAAATATTTTTGTTTTACATTGCAAACGAATGTCCCCAATTATTACAAGAACGATTGAACCGATTTGGATACAGTTTTGTATAAAACATTATTGAGTCATTGGCAAAGGTTCGTAGTTTATTGTTCTGATAGGTAATTGAACAACCACAATAAACGTATGTTTATGGCTTGGAAGGGAAATTCTCTGTATTTAATGGTATCTTTCTAGTAAATTCCTTGTGTTAGGGATTGGGTTTGTTTTAACTAGTCTCTAACATTTGTTACATATTCTCCAATCTCAATGAAACTCGACTCCAACTTATAAAAGGTCTTCTCCAGGAACACACAATAACACACCACTGTACTGTCAATTACATTATTTATTGTTATATATAAAAAACACTTACTTAACTTTACAGAGTAGTCAAATAAGAGTTCTTCATTTGTTACGATCATGAAACTATTCTTACTAATAAAGCGTGCGTCTTCGACGAGCTCTCAAAGTAATCTCCCCTGACTTTACCAGCTAACCATTTCGGGCCCCTTAGACACTAGTTTTATTACGTTAATATTTAAACACAAGAATCAATTAATATCAAAGCCCAAATAGTGTCCGCGATCGTTGCGAACATAAACAATATGCCGACCGTTGATATCAAATAATTAGGGGCCCGCAAGCAGATGAACCTTTTTTGCGTGTTTCAATAAAATACACAATTAATCAGAACGGAATACTTGCTTTACAATACATTATCAATAAACTAACATACATAACCTTACACATTAAAGATGAAGGGTAATATATAGATATCCGGTACTCGCTTTCAGGGGAGGGGTGGGGGGAGGAGGGTGGGGAAGGGGGGGAGAGGGAACCCCCCCTCTTTGACCCCCTAGCGGAAATGCAGTTTTTTTTTATGAATTTTTAAAAATCTCATTTTGAGGTTATGTTTTCATACATTTATAGATATCCGGTACTCGCTTTCAGGGGCGGGGAGGGGGGTGGATGGGTGGAGAGGGGGGGAGGGTGCCCCGCATCTTTGTTACCCCCACCGGGAATGCATATATTTTTTTATGAATTTTTAAAAACGAGATTATTAACAAGAAAATGAAAAAATTATTTGCTATAATCCGCCAACAGAGAAAAAATTCTGTATGGTCAAACATGCAGGTACAAGCTAAGCACCGCTTACCTTCCCACCAAAGCAAGAAAGCCAAGTTTCCCAGCAAGCAATGCCACCACCACCACTCACATGCACCACCACACAAAACTTTTGTACAACTCTCGACGCACGTTTCGCCCCGAAACCAGAGCATCATCAGGAGATTTCGACTTCAGAATTCAAGATTGTCTAGTCAAAGTTCTTTTTTGAAAATCTCGAAAACAGTGCGTTTCCTTGTAATGTGAATAGTATTGTTATAATCAGGGACCAAACCTTTACCAAATACAACACCTTTCTCCCTCGAACTCCTGCCAAAGGAAAGTAAATCCAACCCCTCTTAGTCAGTCTTTCCCTTCCCCTTTTCAGAAGCGGGGCTCCTATTTCTGGGTGGTCATAAAAGAAAATAACCATTCAGAAGGATGGCGGGGCCTTGCAGGCCCCCCGCCCCGCCATCCTCTTCGTCACCTATCCGTTATCCGAGTCGGGGTGCCCTCGAATACCGAACTCCGTTTTTTTTGTTGGTACAGCAAAATATATGTGTGCTGTTCCATCTCGTCCTACTGTATCTCCCGAAAGTCATCCTAACATCGAAAAACGACAATGTATCGGTCGCGTCGGTGTCGGGTGTAGGTAATAAAGGTAGGTATGAGGTTTGACGACCGAATGGCGTAGTGGTAGCGAACCTGCCGTCTGCGCCGGAGGTCGTGGGTTCGATTCCCACTGTACTGTACGGTACTGGTAAATGTTTGTGTGATGAGCATGAATGTTTTCCAGTGTCTGGGTGTTTTTCAATATATTATATACATGTATGATATTTATCAGTCATCTAGCACCCATAACACAAGCTATCGCTTACTTTGGGGCTAGATTGCGATGTGTAAAAATGTCCCGTATATATTTATTTATTAAAAAAAAAGTAAAAGTAAAGAATAATGTTACATTAACTAGTGGTATCAACCTGAATAAAACCCAAACTTTATACATTTTGGTCTCCACATTAACTGCTACAATTATTATTAGGTACTTTTAACATCCGAATTCTTGTAAACAAACAAGTTCTACTTCTCGGTAAAATTAGTAAGTATGACACGAAATGTACATCGAAAAGAAAGTAACGTTTTGTATGCAAAATTAAATTACGGATGTGAAAAAAAAATTCTAAGAGCAAGTGTTTTTAAGAACCTAAAAAACACTTTATTTTCCTACACAATTTTGGTTTTGGTTCATGAGAAAAGTTGATACAGTCCGCGAGGCGTAAGCTGAGCTTTGCATTTGTGTAAGTGTACATAGATACGTACTTGTAGTTACACACAGTACACACACAGTGTAGTGTACAGTAACGTTGTTGTAATTGTCTGACTCTACTTTTAGTGATCACTCACACAAATGCAAAGCTCAGCATACGCCTCGCGGACTGTACCACCTTTGGTCATTGAAGCCGTATTTGAGCGATTTTGAATGCAGTTTTATTTAAAAAACTATAAAGACAATTACTTTCTAAACGTCATGTAAATATTTTGGGTAAACTACAATCGCTTAGAAGCAGAAATGTAAATGTTTTGGGCCTTCTACAATCGCTTAGAAGCAGAAACACGATTGGATAAAATTTTCTCGATAGAAAGTTCTCCAAAAGTTGCTCCAAAATCTCAGTTTTTCTATTTTTTATCGGACACAATGGATGTAATTGTACCTAATTTTTATTTCAATGTGTCGGTAATAGTAATATCCAAAAACGCTTAGAAACCGATTTTTGATAACTGGCTTTGTTTTTTGAGTAATTAGGTAAAAGGTCGTTTCTCTGTTATATTCTTCCGCGACCCTGCATGTCGCACCTACCAACGTACCATCTGTGTGAGTGAGAAAGACAAAAATAAATTCAATAAATCCCCTTATTGTTTTGTAAGATACAGTAGGTATCTGTGTGAGTGAGAAAGACAAAAATAAATTCAATAAATCCCCTTAATTGTTTTGTAAGATACAGTACCCATCTGAAAAAATAGGGCTGATTTTGAAATTAATAAACTGCAGTGGATCATAATATTTATTTATGCAATATAATATAAAAAATCTATTTCTAAGGCATTTTATACATTTAACAATTATTGAAATTACAATGGAACTTTTGTTGTTTATTGGACTATCTAAAACTCTGAACTAAAACTAAAAAAAAATAAGACACAATTAACCTAGAAATTCCTCTATGTGGAGAGATTTTGAGTCAAGATACAATTTATACACAAATGTATAAAGAACAAAGGTCATTTTGATGATACTAAACATTGACTTACTATCTAAGGACCCCGGGTGTAATACAAAATTCACAAAGTGTCCTGAGAAAACCTATATATAAACGAAGTGTATTTTAATGAACAAACTAAAACATTGTAATTTATGTCTTACACCATTGTTATAAAACCTAATTTTACTTGCAACTAGCTATAGTGCGATTGTCTCCCTTTTCGCGTTTTATCTCTCTTTCGGTTTGGACACTTTTTAGCGCTGACTCGTCATCCTTATATATATCTATGTTTACAATTAAACATGTTTTTCAGATAACTACGTTCTGAACATTTATGCCAGTTCCTAATATTCTATCTATCTTCTATTTGCCCTACTAAAGATATCAATGTGACATAAGGTCCATACAAGTTCTGTCAATTTTTTATCTCTAGTAAGGCAAACCATGAATATAGATACAATATTGGGAGCTGCCATTATAGTCATAATGCTGACTAAGAATTGGGTTTCTCACCAGAGTGAGTTCTCATGTGCCTTTTTAGAGAACAAGCTTCTGTAAATTTAGAGTTGCAAACTTTACAACAATGAGGTTTTTCGCCAGTGTGTATCATCACATGGTTTTTCAGTTTACCGGCTAGTGAACATTTATAGTCACAAAGCTGACAAGAATAGGGTTTCTCACCAGAGTGAGTTCTCATGTGATTTTTCAGAGAAGAGGCCTGTGTAAATTTAGAGTTGCAAAGTTTACAACAATGAGGTTTTTCGCCAGTGTGTCTTCTCATATGATTTTTCAGAGAAGAGGCTTCTGTACATTTATAGTTGCAAAGTTTACAACAATGAGGTTTTTCGCCAGTGTGTATCATCACATGCTTTTTCAGACTACCGGCTTGTGAACATTTATAGTCACAAAGCTGACAAGAATAGGGTTTCTCACCAGAGTGAGTTCTCAAGTGCCTTTTTAAAGCAGAGGCTGCTGTAAATTTAAAGTTGCAAAGTTTACAAGAATGAGTTTTTTCGCCAGTGTGTGTCATCACATGGTTTTTCAGACTACCGGCTAGTGAACATTTATAGTCACAAAGCTGACAAGAATAGGGTTTCTCACCAGAGTGAGTTCTCATGTGCCCTTTTAGAGAAGAGGCTACAGTAAATTTAGAGTAGCAAAGTTTACAAACATAAGGTTTGTCACCAGTGTGACTTCTCATGTGATTTTTCAGAGAAGAGGCCTGTGTAAATTTAGAGTTGCAAACTTTACAACAATGAGGTTTTTCGCCAGTGTGTGTCATCAAATGCCTTTTCAGGCTACCGGCTAGTGAACATTTGTAGTCACAAAGCTGACAAGAATAGGGTTTCTCACCAGAGTGAGTTCTCATGTGCTTTTTCAGAGAAGAGGCTTCTGTACATTTATAGTTGCAAAGTTTACAACAATGAGGTTTTTCGCCAGTGTGTATCATCACATGCTTTTTCAGACTACCGGCTTGTGAACATTTATAGTCACAAAGCTGACAAGAATAGGGTTTCTCACCAGAGTGAGTTCTCAAGTGCCTTTTTAAAGCAGAGGCTGCTGTAAATTTAAAGTTGCAAAGTTTACAAGAATGAGTTTTTTCGCCAGTGTGTGTCATCACATGGTTTTTCAGACTACCGGCTTGTGAACATTTATAGTCACAAAGCTGACAAGAATAGGGTTTCTCACCAGAATGAGTTCTCATGTGCCTTTTTAGAGAAGAGGCTACTGTAAAATTAGAGTTGCAAAGCTTACAAACATAAGGTTTGTCACCAGTGTGACTTCTCAAATGCTTCACTAAGTAAGATTTATGTTTACGTTTGTAGTTGCAATGATTGCATGCGAGATGTCCTGAGTGTGAATGCGTGGAGGCAGTTTGGTCAGTCAGCAACACAGTGCTGCTGTCAGCGGCCGAGTGCCCACAGTCTGTGTTCAACATTTCTTCCAGCAAACTGGCTTCAGCTTCAGAAGGCTCTGACTGAAAACAAAATGATATCTTAATACATGACAGATACTGACTGATTGGTGTTTGAATGACATAATCCCCTGACTTGCCGTTGTGCTGTGGCCGTCCACAGTAATATTGTGATGGTATAATTTTGTCCTATGGGTCTTAACTTTAAATTTGGCACCAAGGTTCCCTGAGGTCTTGAGCTGCACTAAAAAAGGATTCTTCAAAACTCGCTAATCTTTGTTACGGGGCAGTGGTCTAAGGGCGGCCATACACATTATGGTCCACCGCACAGGTTACCTGTCCAGGTTTACCTGCACAGGTCAGGTTGAGTGTATGGGGACGTTCCGGTGTACCGTAACGGTCTTCAGTTCTATTTGCAATGGCATCAAATGAGGGCGAGGATGCTCTAGCACTGCTACGTCTTGCGTTAATTTTGAGGAAAGCTAATTTTCAGTGAAAAGGAAGCGAGAATGCGTCATACTATTACATTCGTACTTCGTAGGCACAGATTTTAGGCAATTTATTGAGTTATATGAGATTGTTCAAGTTTCGGAAAAAACATGTATGGATTTTTACATCTGTTCAGCACCAGCGACAATGGGACACCTAGCGGGATAAATCGGCAGCGTGCCTGCCGATTGAATACGTGGTTAATGAAGACAACCTGCACAGGTAGACCTCTCCAGTAAACCGTAACGTGTATGGCTTACATAATGAGAAATATTCTTTCACTGTGCAACTACAGAACCAATTTGGCTGAAATCTGGAATGGAAAAATCTTTAGCTCCGCTTAGCTTTGGTAGAAATGGACAGAGCAGAGAGGAGACATGTCTCATTTTTGTATACAATTTTGTGCCGCAAGTAAGTAAGCAGCGCAGCAGAGCGCAGATGTCTGTATAGCAAGCTTGGTTCCCTCTACTTCAAAAACCTGTGTGGTCTTTAGCACCTGATCCGTAGCGGAAGGCGATGGGAGGGGTGAGGGGGGAGGGGGTCGGATGGGAGTCTAACCCCCCAAGCCAAACGGAACGTTTTAGAGAAATATGTTTTTTTAAATTACAAAAAACTTCACATGTAAGGTCCTATCAATCTACGACAGCTCTAAATTAGGAACCAATTCGGGACTGTGACGTCTCCGGCGCTGCGGGATGAGCAGCCCGTTTCAGTCTCCGTTTAGGGAGTCCGTTACCACAAGGTACGGCGGCCCGCGCAGCCGCCCCACACAATTGCGCTATTCCAAATTAAGCCTTGTCTTTGTAAACATACGACACAACTTCAAGGTTTGCCATTCGGTCACTAGAGTAATCGCTAGATTGTACGCAGTACTGGACTCACGAGAATGACGAATGCTTGGACAAATGAGTCTCAACTCACTTTAACACGTTCAGTAGACACGCCGCAGTGGGTCTCTCGCGCGCCGCCGACCTCGTGCTCCACCACGTCGAACAGCGCGTCGTACACATTGGCGCAGGGCTCCGCCCCGTCTGTGTGCGAGGGCTCCTGTTTGACTAGTATTTCTGTTTGGCGCTCGAGCATCGACTCGGCCGCTCCCGCACTTTCCATTTTTACACACTGTTGTCTGTTGAAGATAATATGTCCGTGCTATGTGTAGAATGGTAAAATAAAAACCTATATTCATTAGACTCTTTGTTAAAAACACGCAAATTACAGTTAAATTAACTGAGGATAAATAAAAAGGTACTGTATTTAATTTTACAAAATACTATATCGTTTTGAATTGATACATAGATTTTGTAATATCATAGTTATGCGCAGACACAGACCACAAATCAAAGATTAAGAGTGAGTTTAATCACAGAGCAAGGAATAACTTTATGTTTTCTGTGAGTCTATTAATATATCTTCTTCTTTTAAAATATTGGCTCCGCGCGAAAAGCGATTGAGCCATTGTCAATTTTATTGTTCGTTTCATTTTTTTTAAAGCGAGGAAACTTATTTACAATCTAAATTCAAAGAAATATTTAACGGAGTTTTGAAAGGATCAGAAAAAGATAGGAAAGAATACATACTGGAATACTTATACTATATAGGGTGAGAGACCGTTTGTACTAGGTATTAAAATAAAATTAACGTTTTGGGTCGTGGTTATAGATTTAAACTCTGTATAATTACGTTTTGGGTCCTTTCAGCAGAGACAACTCCTTTCACAGACAAAAGATATCATAACTAGTTACTACAGACAATATTAGTTATTGACAAATGCAGTGTTCATAAATCATAATGTCACAAACTACACTAACATGTATAGTACGATTCACGAAAGATGACCACAAATGGCGGGTCTTTTCTTCATGTACACTCATGAAGAATAGACTTAAGCCAAAATAATTACCATATATTAGTTAAATAAGACCATATATATTAGTTAAAATAAATAAGACCATAATATTAGTTAGATAAGTCCAAAGAGACCTAAAATAGGCCCGCCATTTGTGGTCATCTTTCGTGAATCGTACTATACATTACTTTATTAGTGAGAATTTATGTTTGTTTGTATGTTAAATTGTTCGCAAAAAGCAATAATGCAAAAACATTTTTGTTTTACATTGCAAACGAATGTCCCCAATTATTACAAGAACGATTGAACCGATTTGGATACAGTTTTGTATAAAACATTATTGAGTCATTGGCAAAGGTTCGTAGTTTTTTGTTCTGATAGGTAATTGAACAACCACAATAAACGTATGTTTATGGCTTGGAAGGGAAATTCTCTGTTTTTAATGGTATCTTTCTAGTAAATTCCTTGTGTTAGGGATTGGGTTTGTTTTAACTAGTCTCTAACATTTGTTACATATTCTCCAATCTCAATGAAACTCGACTCCAACTTATAAAAGGTCTTCTCCAGGAACACACAATAACACACCACTGTACTGTCAATTACATTATTTATTGTTATATATAAAAAACACTAAGGCGCTCTGCCCACTGCACCGCGCCCCGTCGCGTAGCGCGGGATGGCAGATTTTACTTTGTATGCAAGTATTTTATTTTTATTTTATTTTTTTATTTGTAATCAAACAGCGTTTACAAAAAATGATTGTACAGTCAACTTTAAATCTTAAAATAAGGCCAAAACAGATTACAATAATGGTTAAAAATATTAGTATAACAAGTTCTATAAAAAGTTCTATAAGAATACATGTAGGTATGTAGTTAAAAGGAAGATTTATACATTTAAGTGCAATAATATGTAAAAAATGTGTATTATGAAATATTCTTGAAAGTATTTACAATGAAAAATTCAGAACTGAATGCTGGTATTGACGGGGTACGTGATCGAGTTGTGTATGTGTGTATGAGAGTGTGTGAGCGTGCGTGCGTGTGTGTGAGTGTGTGTGTGCGTGTGAGTATGTGTGTGTGTGTGCATCCGTGAACGTGTGTGTGTGTACGTGTATGTGTTTGTATGTATGTGTGTGCGTACTGTGTTGATACCGTGTGAGTGTTGTATTAATTCTTTTATTTCTTACGATGTAGGAGAGTTAATTCCCTTTTCAACTGCTGTTTGGATAGATGAAATAAATCAAGACTGCAGTAAGTTTTGTTGTAAGTTCTTGACAGACGTGGTATGAGGGAGTTACGTGCATAGTTGGTGTCAGATTTGGGTACATGCAGTAGTTGTATTTTCCGGGGTCTAAAGGAAGATGCATTCAAAGAGAAAGCTGACAGCAAGCTAGGACAGTCAATATTGCCATTCAGAATAGCTTGAAGTAGCAGCATATCGCTCTGGTTTCTTCTTTGCTCTAGGGAATCTATTTTATAGTGAGCGCATGCCTCCTCATAGCTAGTGAATGTTTTGAAATCCTTTGAGGCTAAGTATCTAACGAATTGCTTTTGTATGGATTCAAGTCTTTGTGTGTGTACAATATAATAGGGCGTCCAGATGTTACACGCGTATTCAAGGAGGCTTCGAACATATGTAAAATATAGGATTTTTAAACACTCGATGTTGTTAAAGGTACGCGTAACACGTTTGATAAAACCTAGCTGTTTATATGCCTTGTCCGCTACTACCTCAATGTGGTCTGTTAGTGATAGCTTGGCATCAATTTTTATTCCCAGATCTCTGACGCTGTGAACTTTAGGTATATTAACGTTATTAATTTGGTAGTCGAACGTTATTATATTTTTTTTGCGAGACAACGTTATATGATGGCACTTTTTAACATTCACAATAATTTTATTCTTAGAATAGTATTCAGTCAAAGAATTAAGATCATCCTGTAATTTGACACAGTCTTCAGGGGAACGTATTTTAAGAAAAACTTTCTTATCGTCAGCGAACATCAAAAATTGGGCGTGGCTAAAGCAGGCTCCGATATCAAAAAGATATGCATTATACAAAAGTGGGCCAAGAATGGAGCCCTGAGGCACCCCCGACGGTATTGTTATGAAATCGCTCCTAGCACTACCGGTAACCACAGCCTGCATGCGATTTTTGATGTACGACGTCAACCACCGGAGTAAGTTACCGTTCATACCTAGGATGCTTAGCTTTTGAAGCAGGATTACATGATCCACGCGATCGAAAGCTTTTTCGAAGTCCGTGTAGATGACGTCGACTTGGCATCGATTATCCATACTCTGTAAGACATAGTCCGAGAAAACCGCTAAGTTTGTTACCGTTGAACGATTCTTCATAAAGCCGTGCTGCTCACAAGGTATAGATCTCGAAATAATGGGACTTAAGTAAGTATAGACTGCGGACTCAAACAACTTACTCATCACGTTTAGTATTGAAATGGGACGGTAGTTTTCAATCTGGGTTTTGGAGCCGCTTTTATGGATGGGAATAATTAGCGCTTCTTTCCAAATGCTCGGGAAAGTACCGAAGACATTTATTGAAAGATTAAAAATTATGATAAGCGGCTTTGCCAAATTTGCAGCACATTTGGTTAAGAAGATTGGAGGAATACCATCACTCCCGGCTCCTTTATTAGTTTTCAATGATTTGAGAAGTTTCAGCACATCATCCTCGCCAATGGTTATTTTACAAATAGATTCTTTATGAGAACTTGATGGAAGACTTATCGCGTCGTATGAGTTTGCCGGTTTAACAAAAATACTTTCAAAAAATTCACTGAAACCGTTACAGGCTGAGGTTTCATCCGTATATGCTTTGTTACCTAATGTAAGTTTAGTGGGATATCCATTTTTGTTGTTCCTTAGAGACTTCGTGAATGAAAACAGGAGTTTGGGATCTTTTATGATGTGCGTTTGCATGCGTTCTTTGTAGGACAAAAAGCACTTTTTCTGAATTATTTTCTGTCTAGTTCTTAATATAGCGAACTCATCATAATCGCGAGGATTTTTGAACTCTTTCCATTGTTTGTGTTTCTGGAGTTTTTCTTTAACTATGTGAATCAGCGGTTTTGTGTACCATACAGGGAAGTTTGACTTTAGTTTAATATTTACAGGAACGAATTTCTGTATAGCTACATTTAGGATGGAATAGAAAATTTCAACAACGTCGTTAATGGAGTTAGCTGTAAGTACTTCATGCCACTTAATACTAGACAGATATTCATTGATTTTAATGTAATCACCTTTAAAAAAGTTTGGTTTTTTGACTGGTTTTGGGCGATTATTACGAATTAGAAGATTACAGAGATTAAATTGTAGGCACGGATGGTAAATGTCTTCAGAAGTAAGGGGATCGGGGCAGTGGCTTACACTAAATTCTATGTTACTAAACAGAAGGTCTAGCGTATTCTGCCTACAGTTTGCTATAGTATTATGTTGCTTAAGGCCGGATAGGTTGCAGATATCTAATAAATTCGTAAAAGCATTATGTATCTCGATTGCCCCGCGTTTGTGTATTGTTGGTCCGGAGCCGGACCACGTAACATTAGGTAGATTGAAGTCTCCGGCTAGAATAAAGTAATCATTAGGGTACTTGACAGTGAGCTCTGCAAGACGAGAAGAGATCGACTCGAGACGAGTGGGTAAGAGGTTATCTGGTGGCGCGTATATTAGTCCAATATGTACACTTTGATTTCCTTGTGTTTTCAAAGACTGAGGTGGTATAGTCGCCCACAGTGATTCGACTCCCGGACAGGTCCACTCGCGATTATGATGAATATGTAACGCTTTCAACGCACATAGCAGAACTCCGCCGCCCTTTTTCTTAGAGGATGTTTCCGGGCTTCGGTCACACCTAATTACGTCATATCTATCGTCACAGATTTCACGGTCATAGATATCCGCTGATAACCATGATTCTGTTATTAAAATTAGGTCGTAATTATGCTTCAGAATATTTAGCCGAAATTCTCCTGTTTTTGTACGTAAACCACGCACATTTTGATAAAATATTTCTATGGGGTTAGCGCCTTTTACAGTTAAAAATGTACCAAAATATGTAACTCAGAATGATTCTTGATAGTGTGCGTGGTGTACTGTATGCTAAAATTGAAAAGGAGTTATGGATTGTAAAGCGAGTTAATTTAATTGCGAGGAAAGTTGTTTGCAGGATAAATTGCTTAGGGCAAAGCTTCATACTAGATTTATTGCGTTTAGCTGCAGTGCATAAAGTGAGTGTGGGTAATTGTGGTGTTTGTAGTGTAATGTGTTGAGTACTATGGGAAGTGTGTAGTAAGTTTACGTTAGCGTGTAACCCATTTTTTATCGAATAATCATTATTGAAGTGTTGTGAAAAGTCTAAGTGTACGTCAAAACCCAGTTCTTTATCAATTAGGACAATTATACTTAATTCTAATGTGAGAGCGATTTTATTATTGAATCCAAGTGGTATCACTTTAATTTGTCCAAGTCCTTTTCGACACGTATATTTATAGCCGGCGATTCTTCGTTTTTCCTTAAAAAAATATTGCAGTTCCTCACCCAGACGAACTTAAAAGCCTTGTCGCGAGCAAATGTTTTGGTAATTTTTAACAGCTGCTTGTTCTCTGGGGTGAGGTGCTCGTTTACGAAGAACTTTTTAGTGGTGCCATCAATTCCTACGTCCTTCGTACTGATGCCTTTTTTCCTTTTAAGACCGGAGAGTAACTTATCTTTGTTCATGCGGTCCCTCAGTTTTATGACTATGGGCTTTGGTCTCCCAGCTATAGGTTTCTGTGGTTGCACACGATGGGCGAACTCTATATCATCTCGTTTTAGCTCAACTCCAGCGTATTCGGCAATTTTTAAAACAACATCAACAGGTGATTCACTCGAGGTCTGCGGTAACCCTACGATCTCTAAATTGTTGATTCTAGCTAGCTGCTGCTGTTTGCTAAATTGAGTACGTAACTCGGAGACCTGATCTTCGGACATTGTGACGCGCTGTTGAAGCGCACTAAGGTTACTTTTAAGTTGGTCGTTTTCTAGGTGGAGTTGATCGTATGAGGCCTGTAGTTGGGAGAATTCTGTGGACAAGGTGCCGATTTCGTGTTTTAATTCCATAAATACAGAAGTTTTAAGTTCGTCTACTATTTCGTCTTTGATAGATTTTAATTTGGCATCTAGTATTTTTTCGAAGCGGCTGAATAATGCAGGAGGCAACGCAGTGTCGTCACACTCGGAAGTACTCGGGTCTGCCAATTCGGCGTTGCCGGCCGTGCGCGGGTTTTTGGCGGGCTTCTCAACGCGTACAGGTGTGTTGCTGTTGTCTCCGCCTTTTCGTGTAACCGCAATGCATTTCGGACATTTCCATTGGGTCCTAGATGACGAGGAGTCCCCTGAGAACCCAACGCATTCCGAGTGGTATAAAGAACCGCATTGAATGCATTTTATCCTTTTGACTGTCACACTGACATGCTCTCTGCATGCTTCACAGATTCCAACCATGTTTGTATGTGATATCTGTGTAAATTGAAATTCGAGTAAATTGCTGGAATAAATTAAAAATTGAAAAAGTCTTCTTAGCTGGTGGTGAGATTCGAACCAGGTGCCGCGATATCAGCGAGCGAGTGCTCTCATGAATACGCCACCGATGCGCTGTAGACGAGTGATGAAATTGTTGAATGGAAGTTTTTATGTCTTCTTGTACAAGTCAGATGCGTGTTAATTATTAAAGTACCCTCTTTTTTGATTATTGCAGATCATATTCAGATAAAAATATCACATTTTTTTGTCTAATTTGTGATCTTCGATGATAACGAATACCCAAATATCACTGCACACTCGAGGCACTTATTGTTTTGTTGTTTTAATCACTGTGTTTGTTGGTAAATATGAGCGAGAACTGACTGTATGCTTCACTAGTCACAGCACTGTTACTATATATATAGCTACTCGTGCTGATTCACTCACTGACTGATTGATCACCTCTCCTGAACAATTTTGTATGAAAAATTTTTTTTTCAATGACCATTTCGTATAAAAGGGAAAAATTCATTCGGAGGAAAAATACGGAGAGTGCTGATGATTGAGGATTTCGAAGACGGGTGAAGAGCACGGGGAGGGTATTCGAGATAGGTGGGGGGTGCTCGACCAAATGTCATTCGGAACGTCATCCAATTGGCAGTGAGCTGAAAAAAATTTCAAAATGGTGGATTCAAAATGGCCGCCATCCGAATTTCGTCGATATCTCGGAAAGTATAAAAGATGGAAGAACGGTTTCTTGACAAGAGTTGATCAGGATCCGAAGGTCTATACGATTGATAGAAAAAAAAACAAAATGGCGGAATTTATTTTTCCATAGAAAATGTATGGAGAATTTTTAAGGGGTTTTTTATGGGCGGGAAGACAGCACGCGGGCCACATGTGGCCCTACTAGTTTATTATATTATTACTTATTAGTTGACTTTGCAAACACTTGTGCACTTTTATTGCGTGTATATAAGATAATTGGTAAGTAGTATTAACGAAATTTACAACTTATTATACAAAATCTCGAAATTAATTTACGGAGCTAATGTACACTTTGCGATACTAGCGCCGCGACCCCCGCGAGTGCTTTTGTTTTTTAGTATGTCAATTTGTATAGAAATCACGCCCAGCACAACACACTAGCGACGCGAAAACGCGCGGGAAGGCGGCCGCGCGCAGTTTCTGCCAATCTGCGCGGGAGCGCGGGGCGTGCCGCGGGGTATGACACACCGGCTCCGCAGTCCCGGGCGTGATTTGATACTGTCCAAAATCTTCTATGGACGCAGTGTCTTTTAATTCTTGTATACAAAATCCTTAAAATGACAATATAACTGCAACATCTTGAAATTGAATAAATTCGTCCATTCTCCACGTCGATCGACAACACAGTGAACATACGAGTTTATTTAGCGCGAGGCCGTCGCAATCTGCCTCACCGCGCGGGGGAGCAGATTACACCGTTAAGTAAGGCAGATCTGCGCCTCCGTCACCGCGCGCGTTATCTGTCGCTCCGCGCACCGCGGCGGGACGCGTCTCCAGTGGGCAGAGCGCCTTAGGCGCTCTGCCCACTGGAGACGCGTCCCGCCTGCTCTGCAGTGGGCAGAGCGCCTTAACTTTACAGAGTAGTCAAATAAGAGTTCTTCATTTGTTACGATCATGAAACTATTCTTACTAATAAAGCGTGCGTCTTCGACGAGCTCTCAAAGTAATCTCCCCTGACTTTACCAGCTAACCATTTCGGGCCCCTTAGACACTAGTTTTATTACGTTAATATAAACACAAGAATCAAATATCAAAGCCCAAATAGTGTCCGCGATCGTTGCGAACATAAACAATATGCCGACCGTTGATATCAAATAATTAGGGGCCCGCAAGCAGATGAACCTTTTTTGCGTGTTTCAATAAAATACACAATTAATCAGAACGGAATACTTACTTGCTTTACAATACTTATTATTAAACATTATCAATAAACTAACATACATAACCTTACACATTAAAGATGACGGGTAATATATAGATATCCGGTACTCGCTTTCAGGGGAGGGGAGGAGGGAGGAGGGTGGGGAGGGGGGGAGAGGGAACCCCCCCTCTTTGTTCCCCCCACCGGAAATGCAGTTTTATTTTATGATTTTTTTAAAATCTCATTTTGAGGTTATGTTTTCATACATTTATGGATATCCGGTACTCGCTTTCAGGGGCGGGGAGGGCGGTGGATGGGTGGAGAGGGGGGGAGGGTGCCCCCCATCTTTGTTACCCCCACCGGGAATACATATATTTTTTTAATGAATTTTTAAAAACGAGATTATTAACAAGAACAGGAAAACAATATTTGCTATAATCCGCCAACAGAGAAAAATTCTGTATGGTCAAACATGCAGGTACAAGCTAAGCACCGCTTACCTTCCCACCAAAGCAAGAAAGCCAAGTTACCCAGCAAGCAATGCCACCACCACCACTCACATGCACCACCACACAAAACTTTTGTACAACTCTCGACGCACGTTTCGCCCCGAAACCGGAGCATCATCAGGAGATTTCGACTTCACAATTCAAGATTGTCTAGTCAAAGTTCTTTTTTGAAAATCTCGAAATCAGTGCGTTTCCTTGTAATGTGAATAATATTGTTATAATCAGGGACCAAACCTTTACCAAATACAACACCTTTCTCCCTCGAACTCCTGCCAAAGGAAAGTAAATCCAATCCCTCTTAGTCAGTCTTTCCCTTCCCCTTTTCAGAAGCGGGGCTCCTATTTCTGGGTGGTCATAAAAGAAAATAACCACTCAGAAGGATGGCGGGGCCTTGCAGGCCCCCCGCCCCGCCATCCTCTTCGTCACCTATCCGTTATCCGAGTCGGGGTGCCCTCGAGTATCGAACTCCGTTTTTTTTGTTGGTACAGCAAAATATATGTGTGCTGTTCCATCTCGTCCTACTGTATCTCCCGAAAGTCATCCTAACATCTAAAAACGACAATGTATCGGTCGCGTCGGTGTCGGGTGTAGGTAATAAAGGTAGGTATGAGGTTTGACGACCGAATGGCGTAGTGGTAGCGAACCTGCCGTCTGCGCCGGAGGTCGTGGGTTCGATTCCCACTGTACTGTACGGTACTGGTAAATGTTTGTGTGATGAGCATGAATGTTTTCAGTAGTAGTAGTAGTAGAGCAGTGTCTGGGTGTTTTTCAATATATTATATTCATGTATGATATTTATCAGTGATCTAGCACCCATAACACAAGCTATCGCTTACTTTGGGGCTAG
Organism: Coenonympha arcania; assembly: GCA_036785405.1. Lineage (NCBI taxonomy): Eukaryota > Metazoa > Arthropoda > Insecta > Lepidoptera > Nymphalidae > Coenonympha > Coenonympha arcania. The sequence goes on from CM072081.1 coordinate 4,576,358, forward strand.
ATTGCGATGTGTAAAAATGTCCCGTATATATTTATTTATTAAAAAAAAAAGTAAAAGTAAAGAATAATGTTACATTAACTAGTGGTATCAACCTGAATAAAACCCAAACTTTATACATTTTGGTCTCCACATTAACTGCTACAATTATTATTAGGTACTTTTAACATCCGAATTCTTGTAAACAAACAAGTTCTACTTCTCGGTAAAATTAGTAAGTATGACACGAAATGTAGGTACATCGAAAAGAAAGTAACGTTTTGTATGCAAAATTAAATTACGGATGTGAAAAAAAAAATCTTAGAGCAAGTGTTTTTAAGAACCTAAAAAAACACTTTTATTTTCCTACACAATTTTGGTTTTGGTTCATGAGAAAAATTGATAAGTACCACCTTTGGTCATTGAAGCCGTATTTAAGCGATTTTGAATGCAGTTTTATTTAAAAACAATTACTTTCAAATTTAAACGCCATGTAAATGTTTTGGGTATTTAACTACAATCGCTTAGAAGCAGAAACACGATTGAATAAAATTTTCTCGATAGAAAGTTATCCCAAAAGTTGCTTCAAAATCTCAGTTTTTCTATTTATTATCGGACACAATGGATGTAATTGCAATTTTTATTTCAATGTGTCGGTAATAGTGATATCCAAAAACGCTTAGAAACCGATTTTCTATAACTGGCTTCGTTTTTTGAGTAATTAGGTAAAAGGTCGTTTCTCTGTTATATTCTTCCGCGACCCTGCATGTCGCACCTACCAACGTATCTGTGTGAGTGAGAAAGACAAAAATAAATTCAATATTTAATTGTTTTGTAAGATACAGTACCCATCTTTAATCTGTTGGTGAAAAAATAGGGCTGATTTTGAAATTAATAAACTGCAGTGGATCATAATATTTATTTAAATGCAATATAATATAAAAAAATCTATTTCTAAGGCATTTTATACATTTAACAAATATTATTGAAATTACAATGGAACTTTTGTTGTTTATTGGACCATCTAAAACTCTGAGCTAAAACTAAAAAAAATAAGACACAATTAACCTAGAAATTCCTCTATGTGGAGAGATTTTGAGTCAAGATACAATTTATACACAAATGTATAAAAAACAAAGGTCATTTTGATGATATTAAACATAGACTTACAAATCTAAGGACCCCGGGTGTAATACAAAATTCACGAAAAACGTGTCCTGAGAAAACCTATATATAAACGAGGTGTATTTTTATAAACAAACTAAAACATTGTAATGTATGTATTAAACCATTATTATAAAACCTAATTTTACTTGCAACTATATATAGTGCGATTGTCTCCCTTTTCGCGTTTTATCTCTCTTTCGGTTTGGACACTTTTTAGCGCTGACTCGTCATCCTTAGTATATATATCTATGTTTACAATTATACATGTTTTTCAGATAACTACGTTCTTAACATTTATGCAGGTTCCCAATATTATTTCTATCTTCTATTTGCCCTTCTAGAGACATCAATGTGACATAAGCTCCATACAAGTTCTGTCAAATTTTTATCTCTAGTAAGGCAAACCATGGATAGATACAATATTGGGAACTGCCATTATAGTCATAATGCTGACTAAGAATTGGGTTTCTCACCAGAGTGAGTTCTCATGTGATTTTTCAGAGAAGAGGCCTGTGTAAATTTAAAGTTGCAAAGTTTACAACAATGAGGTTTTTCGCCAGTGTGTGTCATCACATGCCTTTTCAGATTACCGGCTAGTGAACATTTATAGTCACAAAGCTGACAAGAATAGGGTTTCTCACCAGTGTGAGTTCTCATGTGCTTTTTCAGAGAAGAGGCTGCTGTAAATTTAAAGTTGCAAAGTTTACAAGAATGAGTTTTTTCGCCAGTGTGTGTCATCACATGGTATTTCAGACTACCGGCTAGTGAACATTTATAGTCACAAAGCTGACAAGAATAAGGTTTCTCACCAGAGTGAGTTCTCATGTGATTTTTCAGAGAAGAGGCCTGTGTAAATTTAAAGTTGCAAAGTTTACAACAATGAGGTTTTTCGCCAGTGTGTGTCATCATATGCCTTTTCAGATTACCGGCTAGTGAACATTTAAAGTCACAAAGCTGACAAGAATAGGGTTTCTCACCAGTGTGAGTTCTCATGTGCTTTTTCAGAGAAGAGGCTGCTGTAAATTTAAAGTTGCAAAGTTTACAAGAATGAGTTTTTTCGCCAGTGTGTGTCATCACATGGTATTTCAGACTACCGGCTAGTGAACATTTATAGTCACAAAGCTGACAAGAATAGGGTTTCTCACCAGTGTGAGTTCTCATGTGCTTTTTCAGAGAAGAGGCTTCTGAAAATTTATAGTCACAAAGCTGACAAGAATAGGGTTTCTCACCAGAGTGAGTTGCCTTCATGTGCCTTTTTAGAGAAGAGGCTACTGTAAATTTAGAGTTGCAAAGCTTACAAACATAAGGTTTGTCACCAGTGTGACTTCTCATATGCTTTTTCAGAGAAGAGGCCTGTGTAAATTTAGAGTTGCAAAGTTTACAAGAATGAGGTTTTTCGCCAGTGTGTGTCATCTCATGCTTTTTCAGACTACCGGCTAGTGAACATTTATAGTCACAAAGCTGACAAGAATAGGGTTTCTCACCAGAGTGAGTTCTCATGTGATTTTTCAGAGAAGAGGCCTGTGTAAATTTAGAGTTGCAAAGTTTACAAGAGTGAGGTTTTTTGCCAGTGTGTGTCATCACATGCTTTTTCAGACTACTAGCATCTAAACATTTATAGTCACAAAGCTGACAAGAATAGGGTTTCTCACCAGAGTGAGTTGCCTTCATGTGCCTTTTTACAGAAGAGGCTACTGTAAATTTAGAGTTGCAAAGCTTACAAACATAAGGTTTGTCACCAGTGTGACTTCTCATATGCTTCACTAAGTAACGTTTATGTTTACATTTGTAGTTGCAATGATTGCATGCGAAAAGTCCTGAGTGTGAATGCGTGGAGGCAGTTTGGTCAGTCAGCAACACAGTGCTGCTGTCAGCGGCCGAGTGGACACAGTCTGTGTTCAACATTTCTTCCAGCAAACTGGCTTCAGCTTCAGAAGGCTCTGACTGAAAACAAAATGATATCTAAATACATGAAAGATACTGACTGATTGGTGTTTGACTGACATAATCCCCTGACTTGCCGTTGTGCTGTGGCCGTCCACAGTAATATTGTGACTGTATAATTTTGCCCTATGGGTCGTAACTTTAAATTTGGCACCAAGGTTCCCTGAGGTCTTGAGCTGCACTAAGAAAGGATTCTTCAAACCTCACTCAGCAAGTAGGCAGTTGTCCAGTGGAGAAATATTATTTCACTGTGCAACTACAGAACCAATTTGGCTGAAATCTGGAATGGAAAAATCTTTAGCTCCGCTTAGCTTTGGTAGAAATGGACAGAGGAGAGAGGAGACATGTCTCATATTTGTATACAATTTTGTGCCGCAAGTAAGCAAGCGGCGCAGCAGAGCGCAGATGTCTGTATAGCAAACTTGGTTCCCTCTACTTCAAAAACCTGTGTGGTCTTTAGCACCTGATCCGTAGCGGAAGGGGATGGGAGGGCGAGGGGGGAGTCTAACCCCCCAAGCCAAACGGAAGGACGAGTAAGTTTTCGAGAAATATGTTTTTTTAAATTACAAAAAACTTCACATCTAAGGTCCAATCAATCTATGACAGCTCTAAATTAGGAACCAATTCGGGACTGTGACGTCTCCGGCGCTGCGGGATGAGCAGTTTCAGTCTCAACTCACTTTAACACGTTCAGTAGACACGCCGCAGTGGGTCTCTCGCGCGCCGCCGACCTCGTGCTCCACCACGTCGAACAGCGCGTCGTACACATTGGCGCAGGGCTCCGCCCCGTCTGTGTGCGAGGGCTCCTGTTTGACTAGTATTTCTGTTTGGCGCGCGAGCATCGACTCGGCCGCTCCCGCACTTTCCATTTTTACACACTGTTGTCTGTTGAAGATATGTCCGTGCTATGTGTAGAATGGTAAAATAAAAACCTTTCACTAAACTATATGTTAAAAACACGCAAATTACAGTTAAATTATCCGAGGAATATATGTAATAACTAGATAAATGTCGTTTTGATAGATTTTGTCATTTTTTTTAATAACTGGCTTTACGGCTCTGGGTTCCAGCCCTTCTGAGCTTCATCAAAGATTATGAGTGAGTTTAATCACAGAGCAAGGAATAACTTTAGGTTTTCTGTGAGTATAATATTATATCTTCTTCTTTTAAAATATTGGCTCCGCGCGTAGAGTGATTGAGCCATTGTCAATTTTATTGTTCATTTCAATTATATATATATATATATATACAGGGTTATTTTAAAAATACCAAATCGCTCTCGGCCCGTAGTTGTTTACATTAAAACTAACAACTTTTGTTCTACGACTTTTCAAAATTCAGTATTAATTTATTTCATACAAAAAAATGTTATTTCTGTAAAGTGACATTACGCTGTTGCGGTTTCGCGCCGCGACTTCGCGCACCGGCCGCCGAGTCGCGCGCCGCGCCCTTGTTACGTTACAGAGTAAGAGCAAGTAGAGCATCTCTGTAAAACATTGAATATTTGATATTTCTCAAAATATCGAGTTAAAAAAAAAGTCGTAGAACAAAAGTTGTTAGTTTTAATATAAACAACTACAGGCCGAGAGAGATTTGGTATTTTTAAAATAACCCTGTATATACACGGTGAAAAATTAATGGTTTTTGATGTTAAGCAGGGTGAATCGCTATTCGCAGTACTTTAAATTTTTGCAATTTATTTTGACCCCAGTCGTAAAATAAAATTTTTTTTTTTCGAGAAATTTTGTTTTCAAAATTGGTTGCCTGTAAAGTCGGTTTACTGACGATAGTTGAACGTGACAACGTCTTCTTTGTCGCTCGTTCCGCGCTCGCGAGGTAACGCCGGTAACGCCGCATGAGCGAGGTAACGCCGGATGAGTCATGTTTTTTCGTGCGTGCAACCGGCTCTATCGATTTATAAGACGTTGTCACGTCAAAAATTCGCAAACCAGTAGTAGTGGTACCGCAAGCCGCGCTCGCCTACGTACCTACTACTCTACAGCGCCGGCCACCCGCGCCGGCGCTGTAGAGAAGCGCGGCGCGGCGCGGCAATCAGCTGTGTACCTACGCTACGGTCATTCAACTAAACGTAATGATTCGAAAACGGTGTTCAAACTTACCACAAATTTTAAGCACACGTAATATCACTGTACACGTAGTTCATTATTTACAATTTACTCGTAAAAACTAAAAGCTTTGAGTCACACTACACTTACGAGTATGTAGGTATTTATTATTTACGATGTACAGTTAAGTTATAACAGTCAATGATAACGAATCAGCTGTTCAAAATGCAAACCGTTTCTTTGAATGCAAATTTGAGCTCGTTTCACACAATTGTCTTTTAGTTTTAATAAAGTGTCTCTATCACTTCTCACTACATTAAAAGCGTCTATTATCGCAGCCTTTAACTGGCCGGGCCGTGGAACTGGTCCCCCGTTCGGCTTCTAATGCGCTAAATCCAGCAACAGCGTACAGTTGCACCATACGTAGATATTCCAAATTTGAATATTCATAGTGCCGATTCATTTTCGCGCGTTTTCGCACGTGCGACGTGCGCGTGCATCATACTACGGTACGGTGGCAACTGAAATCCAAATCGGCGCGGGCGCAGTGTTGCCAAAATGTTAAATGAACTCCCCCACCAGACTTGACATCTAAAACATCAGAAAACCACTAACGAAAACGGCTTCAAATCCGCTAAATTTACCACTAAACAATTTTATACCGACTTATTGAAAGAAAAAGGTATTGTGATTGAGAAGTGAGAACCTTCTTCGTTAAGTTATTATTAACTAACGTAACAAATCAACATACAAATAGCACAAGTCAAGATCAGGAACATAAAAATCAATTGTTATCACGTCATTTTGCAGGATCAGTCTTGCCTACCTCTAAGTGCAGACCTCGAAGGCACATGAAGTTAAAAAAATAAGCTAATTTATTAATTTTATTCATTTAAATGTGTAAATGTCGTCCATTATTTATGAAACTGGAAATTCTACTAGTGGTGTACTAGAAAACTACTCTAGCTACTTCTTCCATTAAAAAGAAACGAAACCACCAGTTTTAGTGGTAAATCCACTAAGTTGGCAACACTACGCGGGCGATGAGGCGGCGCGGGCGGCGGCTTGCGGCCGGCGGCGGCTAATCTCAAAGGACTATGCGGGAATTCCCCGCGATTGGCGCGGTTTCGGTCGGCATTTTGTCAGAGATTGTGTCATGTGTACCTCCACCTACCGCGTAGTCACTACTATTGGTTATCACATTTTCGAGTTTATCTCGATTATTTTTTTTGCAATAAAAATAAAAATGCTTACTTTTCCGAAACAGTGTAGGTAATTCGATAGTACTGCTGATACTGATTCACCCTGCTTAACATTGAAAACCATTAATTTTTCACCTTGTATATATATAATTGAAATGAACAATAAAATTGAACAAAAAAAAAAAAATAATATATATATATATATATATATATATATATATATATATATATATATATAGCGAGGAAACTTATTTACAATCTAAATTCAAAGAAATATATAACGGAATTTTGAAAGGATCAGAAAAAAAGATCGGAAAGAATACATACTGGAATAATTATACTCTAAATGTATTTACAACTTAATATCACAGAAAAGAATAAATGAAGAAAACAACTACGAGTATATGCGTTTAGGGTGAGAGACCGTTTGTACTAAAAATAAAATTAACTTTTTGGGTCCATTATTCTATAACTTTCAGCAGAGACACCTCCTTTCACAGACAAAAGCTTCGTCCGAGATGATAAAATATGACAAAAGCAGTGTACCTATAGAAATCATAATGTCACAGACTACACTAAGATGTAAAAATTAAAATATTAATGAGATTTTATGTTTGTTTGTATGTTCAATTGTTCACAAAAACCAATAATGCAAAAATATTTTTGTTTGTGCACATCAATGCTCCCATTTATTTCAAAAACGGCTTGATCGATTTAGATGCAGTTTTCTGTTCAATGGTTCTTAGCTAATTGTTACGAACATCGATTACCAGGGGTCGCCATAAAAACATTTATATTGCAAACGAATGTTCTCAATTATTTAAAAACGGCTTGACCGATTTAGATGCAGTTTTCTGCATAATGTTTGGTATTCATTGGCGATGGTTCTTAGATAGTTGTTACGAACATCGATTACCAGAGGGCGCCATAAAAACATTTACAGTGCAAACGAATGTTCCCAATTATTACAAGAACGATTGAACCGATTTGGATATAGTTTTGTATTATTATTAATATTATTGAGTCATTGGCAAAGGTTTGCAGATAATTGTTCTGGTAATTGAACAACCACAGTAAACGTATGTTTATGGCTTGGAACAGAAATTCTGTTTTAAAGGTATCTTTCTAGTAAATTCCTTGTGTTAGGGATTGGGTTTGTTTTAACTAGTCTCTAACATCAAATTTGGTGACGAGGGTCTGATGATGAAACATGGGCCTGATTAGCGATGCTTAGTAATGGTAACTAGTAAATACCTCGAGTTTAGGCTGATTTTGAAATTAATAAACTGCAGTGGATCATAATATTTATTTATGCAATATAATATAAAAAATCTATTTATAAGGCATTTTATACATTTAACAACTATTATTCAAATTACAATGGAACTTTTGCTGTGTATTGGACTATCTAAAACAAAAAAAAATAAGACAGAATTAACCATGAAATTCCTCTATGTCGAGAGATTTTGAGTCAAGATACAATTTATACACAAATGTATAAAGAACAAAGGTCATTTTGATGATACTAAACATTGACTTACTTACAAGTAATACAAAATTCACGAAAAGTGTCCTGAGAAAACCTATATATAAACGCGGGTATGTGTATATATATGTATACTAGTGGGGCGCGTGAGGGCGCGGGCCACATGTGGCCCGCGTGCGGTCTTCCCGCCCATAAAAGTATCGCCGTCATCTCACAATTGGAATCCGATTGGCAGTGGGCTGAAAAAATTACCTAGTAGAACGGTCATGGTTTTAAAGATAGTTAACTACTGTTCGAACAAAAAAATACGCTGAACCTCATCGGATGAGGTTCAGCGTATTTTTTGTTCAAACAGTCCTTAACTATCTTTAAAACCATGACCGTGCTCCTCAATCATCAACCTAATCCTAGATCATCATCTCTTTTCACATTTTTCTTTGGCAATTCACCGAAAAACTGCATCAATGCTTTGCATAATTATATTCGAAATGTATATTTTCTATGAAAAATAAATTCCGCCATTTTGATTTTTTTCTACCCATCACAAACACCTTCGGGTCCTGATTACCTTTTGTTAAGAAACCACTCTCTTACCTTTTATACTTTCCGAGATAGAACAACACGACATTAGTGTGGCGGCCATCTTGAATCCGCTATTTTGGATTTTTTCAGCTCACTGCAAATTGCATGAGGTTCCGAGTATTTATTATTTGCGCAGTCCCCACCTAACTATAATACCTTGCCCGTGCTCCTCGACCGTCTTAGAAACCCTCAATCATCATCACATTCCATATTATTCTCTGGAAGTTCTCTGAAGAACCACATCATACACTTGCAAAGTTTTCAACTTTTCGTCTCTTCAAAATTCCCTATACATTTTCTATGAAAAAAATAAAGTCCGCCATTTTGAATTTTTTTTCTATCCATCGTATAGACCTTCGGATCCTGATCAACTCTTGTCAAGAAACCGTTCTTCCATCTTTTATACTTTCCGAGATATCGACGAAATTCGAATGGCGGCCATTTTGAATCCGCCATTTTGAAATTTTTTTCAGCTCACTGCCAATTGGATGACATTTCGAATGACATTTGGTCGAGCACCCCCTACCTAGCTTTGATACCCTAGCCGTGCTCTTCACCCGTCTTCGAAATCCTCAATCATCAGCTCTCTCCGTATTTTTCCTCCGAATAAATTTTTTTCTTCTATACGACCTCATTCACGAAAAAAAAATTTTTCATACAAAATTGTTCAGGAGAGGTGATCAATCAGTCAGTGAATCAGCACGAGTAGCTATATATATAGTAACTAGTAGGGCGCGTGGGTCGCGCGGGCCACATGTGGCCCGCGGGCAGTCTTCCCCCTATTTGCCTAACAACTTTTAGTCTCTTCAACAATCAACATTCACCATACATTTTTCTATGGAAAAATAAATTCCGCCATTTTGAATTTTTTTTCTTTCTATCGAATAGATCTTAAAATCTTGATCACTTCTTGTCAAGAAACCGTTCTTCCATCTTTTATACTTTCCGAGATAAAGGCGAAATTCGTTTGGCGGCCATTTTGAATCCGCCATTTTGAAATTTTTTTCAGCTCACTGCCAATTGCATGACGTTTCAAATGACATTTGGTCGAGCACCCCCCACCTATCTTCGATACTCTGGCCGTGCTCTTCACTCGTCTCCGAAATCCTCACTCATCAGCTCTCTCCGTATTTTTCCTCCGAATGAATTTTTCCCCTCTATACGACATCATCCTTGAAAAAAAAAAAATTCATACAAAATTGTTCAGGAGAGGTGATCAATCAGTGAGTCAGTCAGTCAATCAGTGAATCAGTACGAGTAGCTATATATATAGTAACTAGTAGGGTGCGTGGGGGCGCGGGCCACATGTGGCCCGCGTGCCGTCTTCCGCCCTATTTGCCTTCCATCTTCCAGCCTCAATATTTCCATACATTTTTCTATGAAAAAAAAATATTCCGCCATTTTGAATTTTTTTTCTATCCATCGAATAGACCCTTGAGTGCTGATCACCTCTTGTCGAGAAACCGTTCTTCTATCTTTTATACTTTCAGAGATATCGGCGAAATTCGTATGGCGGCCATTTTGAATCCGCCATTTTGAAATTTTTTTCAGCTCACTGGCAATTGGATGACGTTTCGAATGACATTTGGTCGAGCACCCCCCACCTATATACGATACCCTGGGCGTGCTCTTCACCCGTCTCCGAAATCCTCAATCATCAGCTCTCTCCATATTTTTGTTCTTAATGAATTTTTCCCTTCTATACGGAATGGTCATTGAAAAAAAATTGTTTCATACAAAATTGTTCAGGAGAGGTGATCAATCAGTGGCCAATCAGCACGAACAGCTATATATATATTAATGTGTATGTATATGTATTTTTATTTATAAATAAACTAACAAACATTGTAATTTATGTTAAGACATTAACGATAACCATTATGTTAAGACATTAACCATGACCATAACCATTGTTGTAAAACCTAATTTTACTTGCACCTAGCTTTAGTGCGATTGTCTCCCTTTTCGCGTTTTATCTCTCTTTCAGTTTGGAGACTTTTTAGCGCTGACTCGTTATCCTTATTATTATACAGTGTGAGTCTTCATAATGTGCACATATTGAAATGAGGGAAACTATGCTTAATTTTATCGACGGAAAACGCATTAAAAAAAATCTAAAATTTTTTTTTATATTTTTTTGGAATTTTTAAAAATTGCGTTCCCTACTATGACCCTTGTGTAAACAAAACGGTGTAACTTTTAAACTATGAAATGAAATGAAATGATATGAAATGAAATGAAATGATTTATGAAATGAAATGATTTATTTATTGTGAAATCTAAATGATCTATCACGATGAATCAAACTTATTAATGATTGGAAGTAATGGTCCGTCCTGATGAAATGAAAATTGTGGAAAAAAATTACCCTCCTTGGAAAATACACGTGTTTTTAATAAAATTTCTGTTTTTTTTCACTATTTTTTTAAATAATCGTAAAATTTCTCAATAAAATGCCCCCATTTTGTGCCTTTTTTATTACTTTAAATTATTCCTCATCGTATTAGCTACTTAATGGTAAGAATTGTGTGTTTGTAACTTAATCCTAACATTTTTTTTTAACTGTTCAAAAATAGCACTCCAAACGCGCAAGTTATTGTTTTCCTGAGGAGGGTTCTACGTGATATCTACAATCTCAATAATTAGTGCGTAGCCGTGTCCTATAGGCCTTTCTTTAACACATGATAAGAAATGTTAGAATTGAGTTATAAGCATGCAATTTTTACCATTAGGTAGCTAATACAATGAGGAATAATTTAAAGTAATAAAAAAGGCACACAATAGGGACATTTTATTGAGAAATTTTACGATTATTGTAAAAATTAGTGAAAAACTAACCAGAAATTTTATCAAAAACACGTGTATTTTCCATTGAGGGTAATTTTTTTCCACAATTTTCAGTTCATGAGGACGGACCATTACTTCCAATCATCAATAAGTTTGATTCATCGTGATAGATCATTTAGTTTAAAAGTTACATCGTTTTGTTTACACAAGGGTCATAGTAGGGAACGCAATTTTTAAAAATTCCAAAAAAATATTAAAAAAAAATTAGATTTTTTTTAATTCGTTTTCCGTCGATAAAATAAAGCATAGTTTCCCTCATTTCAATATGTGCACATTATGAAGACTGTATATCTATGTTTACAATTATACATGTTTTTCAAATAACTACGTTCTGAACATTTATGCCGGTTCCCAATATTCTATCTATTTTCTATTTGCCCTTCTAGAGACATCAATGTGACATAAGCTCCATACAAGTTCTGTCAAATTTTAATCTATAGTAAGGCAAACCATGGATAGATACAATATTGGGAACCGCCATTATAGTCATAATGCTAACTAAGAATTGGGTTTCTCACCAGAGTGAGTTCTCATGTGCTTTTTAAGAGCAGAGGCCTGTCTAAATTTAGAGTTGCAAAGTTTACAACAATGAGGTTTTTCGCCAGTGTGTATCATCACATGGTTTTTCAGATTACTGGCTAGTGAACATTTATAGTCACAAAGCTGACAAGAATAGGGTTTCTCACCAGAGTGAGTTCTCATGTGCTTTTTAAGAGCACAGGTCTGTGTAAATTTATAGTTGCAAAGTTTACAACAATGAGGTTTTTCGCCAGTGTGTGTCATCACATGCTTTTTCAGATTACCGGCTAGTGAACATTTATAGTCACAAAGCTGACAAGAATAGGGTTTCTCACCAGAGTGAGTTCTCATGTGATTTTTCAGAGAAGAGGCCTGTGTAAATTTAGAGTTGCAAAGTTTACAAGAATGAGGTTTTTCGCCAGTGTGTGTCATCACATGCGTTTTCAGATTACCGGCTAGTGAACATTTATAGTCACAAAGCTGACAAGAATAGGGTTTCTCACCAGAGTGAGTTCTCATGTGCCTTTTTAGAGAAGAGGCTACAGTAAATTTAGAGTAGCAAAGTTTACAAACATAAGGTTTGTCACCAGTGTGACTTCTCATATGCTTTTTCAGAGAAGAGACCTGTGTAAATTTAGAGTTGCAAACTTTACAACAATGAGGTTTTTCGCCAGTGTGTGTCATCTCATGCTCTTACAGGTTACTAGCATCAAAACATTTATAGTCACAAAGCTGACAAGAATAGGGTTTCTCACCAGAGTGAGTTTTCATGTGCCTTTTTAGAGAAGAGGCCTGTGTAAATTTAGAGTTGCAAAGCTTACAAACATTAGGTTGGTCAGTGTGACTTCTCATATGCTTCACTAAGTAACATTTATGTTTACATTTGTAGTTGCAATGATTGCATGCGAGATGTCCTGAGTGTGAATGCGTGGAGGCAGTTTGGTCAGTCAGCAACACAGTGCTGCTGTCAGCGGCCGAGTGGCCACAGTCTGTGTTCAACATTTCTTCCAGCAAACTGGCTTCAGCTTCAGAAGGCTCTGACTGAAAACAAAATGACATCTAAATACATGAAACATAATAATATTTGACTGACATAATCCCCTGACTTGCTGTTGTGCTGTGGCGGTCCACAGTAATATTGTGATGGTATAATTTTGCCCTATGGGTCTTAACTTTAAGTTTGGCACCAAGGTTCCCTGAGGTTTTGGATTGCACTAAGAAAGGATTCTGCAAAACTCACTTATCTTCGTTAGGGGGCAGTGGTCCAATGGAGAAATATTCTTTCACTGTGCAACTACAGAACCAATTTGGCTGAAATCTGGAATGGAAAAATCTTTAGCTCCGCTTAGCTTTGGTAGAAATGGACAGAGCAGAGAGGAGACATATGTCTCATTTTTGTATAGAATTATCGGCTCAACTATAGATACGCTATATATACTATACTACGCGATCTACTTGGATATCCCGCGAAGCGGGGCTCCGTCGACCAGCCCTTTCATAGTAAAAATAACCTCGAAATTTTTAAATTTAAAAAATTTATTTCTCGGCGACTATTACGTTCCGACGAATATGGCTTGGGGGAGGGTTGCCCCCGTCCCCCCTCCCCTCCCAAACCACCCTCCCACCCCCCTCCGTAACGATAGCGTATCTATAGTTGAACCGAATTATCAACTATAGCAACCTTGGTTAAACCAAGGTTGCTATAGTTGATAATTCGGTAAAAACCAAGTTGGTTTCCTCTACTTCAAAAACCTGTGTGGTCTTTAGCACCTGATCCGTAGCGGAAGGGAGTGGGAGGTGGGAGGGGGCCGGATGGGGGGAGTCTAACCCCCAAACCAAACTGAACGACGAGTAAGTTTTCGAGAAATATGTTTTTTTAAATTACAAAAAACTTCACATCTAAGGTCCTATCAATCTATGACAGCTCTAAATTAGGAACCAATTCGGGACTGTGACGTCTCCGGCGCTGCGGGATGAGCAGTTTCAGTCTCAACTCACTTTAACACGTTCAGTAGACACGCCGCAGTGGGTCTCTCGCGCGCCGCCGACCTCGTGCTCCACCACGTCGAACAGCGCGTCGTACACATTGGCGCAGGGCTCCGCCCCGTCTGTGTGCGAGGGCTCCTGCTTGACTAGTATTTCTGTTTGGCGCGCGAGCATCGACTCGGCCGCTCCCGCACTTTCCATTTTTACACACTGTTGTCTGTTGAAGATATGTCCGTGCTATGTGTAGAATGGTAAAATAAAAACCTTTCAATATGTTAAAAACACGTAAATTACAGTTAAATTATCTGAGGACTACTTTATAGTATTAAAAATGTCGTTTTGATCACAGAACACATATAAATAGATTTTGTCATTTTTTTTTTAATAACTGGCTTTACAGTTTACGGCTCTGGGTTCCAGCTCTTCTGAGCTTCATCAAAGATAGTGAGTTTAATCACAGAACAAGGAATAACTATAAGTTTTCTGTGAGTTTAATAATATCTTCTTCTTCTTTTAAAATATTGGCTCCGCGCGTAGAGTGATTGAGCCATTGTCAATTTTATTGTTCGTTTCAATTTTTTTTAATAAAGCGAGGAAACTTATTTACAATCTAAATTCAAAGAAATATATAACGGAATTTTGAAAGGAACAGGAAAAAAAGATCGGAAAAAATACATACTGGAATAATAATACTATATATGTATATACAACTAAATATCACAGAAAAGAATAAATGAAGAAAACAACTACGGGTATATGCGTTTAGGGTGAGAGACCGTTTGTACTATTAAAATAAAATTAACTTATTGGGTCCATTATTCTATAACTTTCAGCAGAGACACCTCCTTTCACAGACAAAAGCTTCGTCCGAGATGATAAAATATGACAAATTTAAAGAAATCGTAATGTCACAGACTACACTAAGATGTAAAATATTAATGAGATTTTATGTTTGTTTGTATGTTCAATTGTTCACAAAAACCAATAATGCAAAGATATTTTTGTTTGTGCACATCAATGCTCCCATTTATTTCAAAAACGGCTTGACCGATTTAGATGCAGTTTTCTGTATATAATGTTTGGTATTCATTGGCAATGGTTCTTAGCTAATTGTTACGAACATCGATTACCAGTGGGCGCCATAAAAAAATTTATATTGCAAACGAATGTTCCCAATTATTTAAAAACGGCTTGACCGATTTAGATGCAGTTTTCTGCATAATGTTTGGTATTCATTGGCGATGGTTCTGATAGTTGTTACGAACATCGATCACAAGGGGGCGCCATAAAAAAACATTTACAGTGCAAACGAATGTTCCCAATTATTACAAGAACGATTGAACCGATTTGGATACAGTTTTGTATAAAATATTATTGAGTCATTGGCAAAGGTTGGTAGATAATTGTTCTGGTAATTGAACAACCACAGTAAACGTATGTTTATGGCTTGGAAGGGAAATTCTCTGTTTTAATGGTATCTCTCTAGTAAATTCCTTGTAAGGGATTGGGTTTGTTTTAACTAGTTTCTAACATTAAATTTGGTGACGAGGGTCTGATGATGCAACATGTGCCTGATTAGCGATGCTTAGTAATGGTAACTAGTAAATACCTCGAGTTTAAGCTGATTTTGAAATTAATAAACTGCAGTGGATCATAATATTTATTTATTCAATATAATATAAAAAATCTATTTCTAAGGCATTTTATACATTTAACAAATATTATTGAAATTACAATGGAACTTTTGCTGTGTATTGGACTATCTAAAACAAAATAACCTGTCAAGTGCGAGTCGGACTCGCGCACTGAGGGTTCCGTACTACAACCAGAGGAATAAAACCATAAAAACCACTTTTCTTATCGAACCGCAAAACTAACTTTGTTTTTAGAGGTTTTATTGTAAATATCAAAAAACTACTTATTAGATCTCGTTCAAACCAATTTTCGGTGGAAGTTTGCATAGTAATGTACATCATATATTTTTTTTAGTTTTATCATTCTCTTATTTTAGAAGTTACAGGGGGGGGACACACATTTTACCACTTTGGAAGTGTCTCTCGCGCAAGCTATTCATTTTAGAAAAAAATGATATTAGAAACCTTAGTATCATTTTTGAAGACCTATCCATAGATACCCCACACATATGGGTTTGATGAAAAAAAATTTTTGAGTTTCAGTTCTAAGTATGGGGCACCCCCAAAATTTATTACTTTTTTTAAAATTTTGTGTGAAAACCTTAATGCGGTTCACATAATACATCTACTTACCAAGTTTCAACAGTATAGCTCTTATAGTTTCGGAAAAAAGTGGCTGTGACATACGGACGGACAGACGGACAGACGGACAGACAGACATGACGAATTTATAAGGGTTCCGTTTTTTGCCATTCGGCTACGGAACCCTAAAAAATAAGACAGAATTAACCATGAAATTCCTCTATGTCGAGAGATTTTGAGTCAAGATACAATTTATACACAAATGTATAAAGAACAAAGGTCATTTTCATGATACTAAACATTGACTTACTTACAACTTACAAGTAATACAAAATTCACGAAAAGTGTCCTGAGAAAACCTATACCTATATAAACGAGGGTATGTGTATTTTTATAAACAAACTAAAACATTGTAATTTATGTCTTACACCATTGTTATAAAACCTTATTTTACTTGCAACTATCTATAGTGCGATTGTCTTCCTTTTCGCGTTTTATCTCTCTTTCGGCTTGGACACTTTTTAGCGCTGACTCGTCATCCTTAGTATTATATATCTATGTTTACAATTATACATGTTTTTCAGATAACTACGTTCTGAACATTTATGCCGGTTTATGTTAGAATATTGATTCTATCTTCTATTTGCCCTACATGTGCATCAATGTGACATAAGGTCCATACAAGTTCTGTCAAATTTTTATCTCTAGTAAGGCAAACCATGGCTATATAGAATATTGGGAACCGCCATTATAGTCATAATGCTGACTAAGAATTGGGTTTCTCACCAAAGTGAGTTCTCATGTGCTTTTTCAGAGAAGAGGCCTGTGTAAATTTAGAGTTGCAAAGTTTACAAGAATGAGGTTTTTCGCCAGTGTGTGTCATCACATGGTTTTTCAGATTACCGGCTAGTGAACATTTATAGTCACAAAGCTGACAAGAATAGGGTTTCTCACCAGAGTGAGTTCTCATGTGATTTTTCAGAGAAGAGGCCTGTGTAAATTTAGAGTTGCAAAGTTTACAACAATGAGGTTTTTCGCCAGTGTGTGTCATCACATGGTTTTTCAGATGACTGGCTAGTGAACATTTATAGTCACAAAGCTGACAAGAATAGGGTTTCTCACCAGAGTGAGTTCTCATGTGAATTTTCAGAGAAGAGGCCTGTGTAAATTTAGAGTTGCAAAGTTTACAAGAATGAGGTTTTTCGCCAGTGTGTGTCATCACATGGTTTTTCAGATTACCGGCTTGTGAACATTTATAGTCACAAAGCTGACAAGAATAGGGTTTCTCACCAGAATGAGTTCTCATGTGCCTTTTCAGAGAAGAGGCTTCTGTACATTTATAGCTGCAAAGCTTACAAACATAAGGTTTGTCACCAGTGTGACTTCTCATATGCTTCACTAAGTAAGATTTATGTTTACATTTGTAGTTGCAATGATTGCATGCGAGATGTCCTGAGTGTGAATGCGTGGAGGCAGTTTGGTCAGTCAGCAACACAGTGCTGCTGTCAGCGGCCGAGTGCCCACAGTCTGTGTTCAACATTTCTTCCAGCAAACTGGCTTCAGCTTCAGAAGGCTCTGACTGTAAACAAAATGATATCTAAATACATGAAAGATACTGACTGATTGGTGTTTGACTGACATAATCCCCTGACTTGCCGTTGTGCTGTGGCCGTCCACAGTAATATTGTGATGGTATAATTTTGCCCTAAGGGTCTTAACTTTAAATTTGGCACCAAGGTTCCCTGAGGTCTTGAGCTGCACTAAGAAAGGATTCTTCAAAACTCACTCAACTTTGTTAGGGGGCAGTGGTCTAAGGGCGGCCATACACATTACGGTCCACCGCACAGGTTACCTGTCCAGGTGTACCTGCACAGGTCAGGTCGTGTGTATGGGGATGTTCCGGTGTACTGTAACGGTCTTCAGTTCTATTTGCAATGGCATCAAATGAGGATGAGGATGCTCTAGCACTGCTAGGTCTTGTGTTAATTTTGAGGAAAGCCGATACAGTGAAAAGGAAGCGAAAATGCGTCATACTATTACATTCGTACTTCGTAGGCACAGATTTTAGGCAATTTATTGAGTTATATGAGATTGTTCAAGTTTCGGAAAAAATATGTATGGATTTTTACATCTGTTCAGCACCAGCGACAATGGGACACCTAGCGGGATAAATCGGCAGCGTGCCTGCCGATTGAATACGTTGTTAATGAAGACAACCTGCACAGGTAGACCTCTCCAGTAAGCCGTAACGTTTATGGCTTACATAATGAGAAATATTCTTTCACTGTGCAACTACAGAACCAATTTGGCTGAAATCTGGAATGGAAAAATCTTTAGCTCCGCTTAGCTTTGGTAGAAATGGACAGAGCAGAGAGGAGACATGTCTCATTTTTGTATACAATTTTGTGCCGCAAGTAAGCAAGCAGCAGAGCGCAGATGTCTGTATAGCAAGCTTGGTTCCCTCTACTTCAAAAACCTGTGTGGTCTTTAGCACCTGATCCGTAGCGGAAGGCGATGGGAGGGGTGAGGGGGGAGGGGTCGGATGGGGGGAGTCTAACTCACAAACCAAACCGAACGACGAGTAAGTTTTCGAGAAATATGTTTTTTTAAATTACAAAAAACTTCACATCTAAGGTCCTATCAATCTACGAC